>JAIVEN010000011.1:36619166-38050833 GCA_026686845.1 Adenanthera pavonina
TTGTGTGGATAATTATATTGGCACTACTTGTTGGTTCCTTACACTTTCCCTCGTAATTATACTTTGTTCTTTTTTTGAGTTTCTTTTGAAACAAACAATGATTAAACAATTTTGTCAAGACGTACACGTGAAGTGCTATCCTGTCTTCATTGAATTATTCATCAAGTTATGATGATAACCATGAGCTATCACTGAATTGCCAAGTCACTGATGCTCATCTTTGGATTATTTCAAGACTGCAATTATCAATATAAAATATAAAAATATACAAAATTGCATTATTCACATGTTAACACTCCAACCAAACACACATGCCTGCTTTATTTTTTTTTTCTTTTCATGAATTAGGAATATCCCTGCTAATAGCAATAACTAATCCAACAATTTGCTTAAAAGACAAAAGTCTCCACCACTTAGTGCCTGTTTGGTTCTCTCTTTTTTGAAACCAAACTGTACTTTCTAACCATCATTTTCTCATTTTTTATCTAAACAGCTTTTCAGGAAACTTCTCTACTTTTATCTAAACTTCATTTTTATAAACTGTGATTATTCTAAAAGTACTTTTACAAAAAAATAAACCAAACGGGCACTCATTCATGTAATTTGATGGCTTTACTAAGTTTTTTTTTTTTGCCAATAATTTGGGCTCAAGGTTTATTGTTCTTGTATCGTGAATCGTGGTTAGACTAAAGAAATATTCTCATGGATTGTACCCAAAGGCATTTAAAACCGAATGATGAAGCCCAGTTGCCAGTCTTGCTGGGCTAGCTACCCAATTTTGGAATTTTAGAAACGAAACATTTTTGGGGCCCAAAATAAGAAACTTAACATATTAACTTTTTCTTTTCTTTTCGGCCATAAACAATTTAACCTTTTCGGTTGAATTTGTAATACATGCTCGAATCCTGATCAAGCAGTATGATAATAATTTTTAGTCTCTTGAATTAGCAATTAACCTAATATTTTAGATATGAATTCGTATATATAGTTAAATTAATTGACACCGGATATCCATCTACGCACAACACTGGAACCACTTTATGATCTCCTTCAACATTTACAACACCTTTTCACTTTCCTTCTTAATCACATGCTTTTTAACAATTTCCTCGACCACTTGCTTAATCGGACAAAAAAAAAAGCCTCTACTACTTACTTATATCAACCTGAGTTGATACCTTAATTTTACCTGTATCAATATCAAATATAAAATTTATAATAAATTCTACTATTTATAAGTTATAAAGAATATACCTCATTTCTCAAATTTGGGCTCACGCAATTAATTTATATAAATATGAGTTTACTAGTTTGGGTTTTTTTTCCCCAATAATTTGGGTTCGTGGTTTTTTGTTATTGGACTCCTGAATTGTGTTTAGACTGAAGATATATTATCATGGATGGGACCCAAAACGCATTTAAAACGAAAAGATGAAGCCCAGCTGCCTTTCTTGCTATGCCAGGTACCCAAATTTGGGATTTTAGAAACCAAACATGTTTCTGGCCCAAAATAATAAACTTAACATATTTTCTTTTTCTTTTCTTTTTAGCCATTAAACATTTTTTAAGTTTTTCAGTTGAATTTGCAATACGTGCTAGATTCATAATCAAGCAGTATGATAACAAGTTTTAATCTCTTGAATTAGCAGTTAACACAATTTTTAAAATATGAATTCTTATATATAGTTAAATTAAATGACATCAGATATCCATCTCCAGTCTGCATACTACACTGGAACCACTTTATCATCTCCTTCAACATTTACAACACCATTTTCACTTTCCTTCTTAATCACATACTTGTTAACAATTTCCTCTCCCCAATCCCAGACATGCAACACTACGTACGTCCCAATTCCACCAATCAAACCGTACGCTATAGAATACGTTAACGGCATCAATATTATAGTCACAAAAGCTGGTATCGCTTCCCTCATGTCATCCCACTTAATCTCCACCACACATCTCATCATCATCACCCCCACCAAGATCAACGGCGGCCCAACCGCCCACGCAGGAATCGACGCCAATAGTGGCGTAAAGAATAGTGCCAAGAAAAAATACATAGCCACTGTTAACGCCGTCAGACCCGTCCGTCCTCCTTCTCGAATCCCTGTCGATGATTCAATGAACGCCGTCACCGGGGAAGTACCTAAAAGGGACCCCACCACAATGGACGAAGCATCTGCCATGAACGCAAAATATTGACCCTCGAAATCACCGTTCAGATCAATGAATCCTGCAAATCTGGCCATTGAATATAATGTACCCGTTGTGTCCAAAATGTCCACGTACAGAAACGTGAACAATGCCTCCCAAAAGCTACCCTTACCCACGCCCTTAAATTTTAAGACGCCTATGGTACTCTCAATCACATGCATCTCAGCTACCTTCTTAAAGTACTCGTACCCTGAATCTCCCAACTCCGTATTAGGAAACGCCGTTACCGGTGTGTTACGGAACCATGATACTACTGTTACAAAAACGACGCCGTATATCATCGCCCCTTTTATGTTCTTCACTAAGCAATATGCTATTATTACAAACCCAACCATTCCAAGCCAGAACGTTGGACTCTCCATTCGGTTGTTCAAACACAGTATATCATCCGACACGGAGCCACCTGGCAGTAACGTGACAGTTCCGTTACTTCCCGTTACAACCGGGGCTACCGCTGCCCGAGAGGATATCGGGCAGGCTCCAAGTGTAACCAATGTTGATGGGCTGTACCCGATAAGCCCAATTCCTTGATTGTTCTGAAGCCCAATGAAAGCGAGAAAGAGACCGATTCCCGCCGAGGAGGAAACTCGGACGGGTCTGGGGACGAGTTTGGCGAGTTTAGCACGAAAGCCAATGGTAGAGATAAAGAGGAATATCAAGCCTTCCATGAAGATAGCGGTCAAAGCGGTTTCGTACGACATATTGCCCGACCCGTGAAACCCGACTACAGAGTAGGCGAAGTAGGCATTAGCTCCCATGCCTGGAGCTAAAGCCAAAGGTAGGTTCGCGAAGATACCCATTATAGCACAGCCAATGAGAGACGACGCTGCGGTGGCAACAATGAGGTCCTTTCGGGTTTTTTGAAGGCAAGCGGCATAACCCGGGTTGACCGGAGGGAACTTGCAGGAGGCGTCAGGTTGGATGATACGGTGGGTCGGGGAGGTGCAGTGAGAAAGGGGGATATTGGGGTCGGAGCAAAGAGGCTGGCAATCGGAGACGCTGCAGGTGCCACCAGAGTCGGCTAGGATGCTGGCGTTGACGGCTAGAATGTAAGCCATGGTAAGGAAGGTGGCGGTTCCAGCTCGGAGCTCAGTGGTGAAGCTGGTGTTTCGCTCGGCCAGCTTGAAGCGCTTACCGACTCCGCTGTTGGCCACGAAGGAGTTGAGCCGAGCTGGGAGTGACGGCTTCTGGGGTAGGAGTTGATCTGCCATTTGATTGCAGCAACCTAGGCTTGTAATGGTAGTGTATTCTGTTTACGAGGGAAAGAGAAAGATAAAAGGAATTTGGGATAAAAGGAATTTGGGAGGAGGTATGGTTTGAAGTTTTGTTACAAAGCAAGCTTATATTTATATTATTCTCATCCTACGTTTTAATATAAAATTCTTTGAATTAAATTAATTAACTATTTTAATTTTTTTAAAAATATTTTTCTCTAATTATTAATATAAGATTATTTTAATTAAATTATGTAAATTAAAAAAGGAAGTTAAAACTAATTAACTATTTCGATTTCTCTAAAAATTTTAATATTTTTCTAAAATTACCCTTATTTAATTTTTCTCTTTTTCTCTTTGAATACATTAAATAGAAATATTTTTTAAAAATATATAATAAATATCACCTCATATATTGTAAAGGATCTTATATTCAGAGAAAAATAAAAGGAGTTTGGTAGAAGGTATGGTTTGAAGTTTTGTTACAGACCAAAGCAAGCTCATATTTATATTATTCTTCTATCACTCTTCAATATAAATTTTTATTAATTAATTATTTTAATTTTTTAAAAAATATTAATATTTTTTTAAAATTATTTTTATTTAATTTTTTTAAATACATTAAATAGAAATATTTTTTAAAAATATATAATAAATATTATCTCATACTCCCTCCATTCCTTAATATAAGGGATAAGAGACAAAATCATACCGATTAAGAAAAATAATAAATTTGTCTGAAATATAAAATAGTTTCTAAAAATGTACCTATTTAATGTTAATAACTCTTCCATCAAATAATTAATACAAATGAATTATATTGAAAATATATCATCTTAATTAGGGATATTTTTGGAAAAAGTCATTAAATATATCAGACAAACCACATGTGTCTCTTATATTTTGAAATATGGAAACTCTCATAATTATCTTTTATATTTAAGAACGGAGAAAATATATTATGAATAATCTTATATTTAAAATTAAGATAAAAAATTTTATATATAATAGTGGAGGAAGTATACATATTGAAATTGAATTGAATATTGGGTCAGGCTTTAAGGTGGAGCCTGCTGTGATGTGTCCCTGTCATTCCATAGATTGGAATGAGCTATACGAAATTTTTGAGACCTTGAGAGTTATAGTCATGGAGATAAAAAGTTAAAGTGGAGGAATATAGAGTCTCTCCAATGACATTCCAATTTTTTTCCAAAAAATAAAAGATTATGGACAATAGGAGAGAGAATCTGCTGTTGGTGTGATGTGATATGGGAGGAGGGTGGGATTTTTTACAAAGAATAGAGTATCCTCTTTTCGTATCATCTGTTATTTTAAATCTCTCTAATTTTAATTGGAGAATTTAATTGAAACTAAAACAATCCAAGTTGAGTCGTATAAAATACTTTTGGGTGGCAAGCTTAAACTCAAAATTGAAACCTCTGATCGAAATATCTAATTAAACTAATATAACTCCATTACTAATTAAACTAACTACTTGATGATAGAATAGCGTAACTTTTAATCAATCACCTTTCGTATATTAGTAACACACACACACCATATAATTATTACCTGATGAATAAACATAATCCTACGTTATAGTCTGCCAGCTTTACTTCATGGCCAATGTTGTTGGACCAAATCAAGTTTTTTTGCCACGTGAATGAAGTTTGGTGTGTGGATCGCCCATTAAGTAGAAGTGCCCTTAAGGCAACAAGACATGCTTGACATCCTATTCTCTATGACTCTATTATTTAATTAACTACAAATATTTATTTTTGGTCAACTATTTAACTACAAATATGAGCATTGCAACCTAAATATTGGTTTATGCACGACCCTGAAATTTCTCTGTCGGCCTTACCAATTCGCTAAAGATTCCCACTCCCTATCACTTGTAAAAACAGAAATTGAAAAATTGGCGTCTGCGATGGCCCAGGAAAAAAGGCGACTGAAACCATTAATGCGCAGCTGTTGAATTAATTAATTAAGTGATTTGGTCCAAATGCAAAATAACAACACAAATTAGGTCCATCATTAATTATGAATTCAATGTGTAATAGAGTAAATTACGCACAATTCTACCAAATAGATATTAATATTAAGAACCAACTCTGAGTAATAAAGCCTCACCTCTTAAGTAAATAGTTACTTTGGCTCTAAATATATGCACTTTTAACAATGTATCTTAAGAAAATAAGCTAGGTTATTAAATTTTTTGATAAATTTTAATATTTTTCATTATTTATTCTTATTAATTACATCATTTCTTATACTTTTCATATTATTTATATCTCATTTATTAATTATAGACTATGGATATGAAGAAAAAATAATTAATATACTAAATAACACTATAAAGTATCTTATATTTAAAATTAAATAATACTTTTAGAAGATACCTTATATTTAAAATCAAAGAGAGGATAAATTCCATTCTTAGCCGATATTTGTGGAGTAAATCAAGTTATGATGAGTCTCTTTTATGCTCTTCACACCTCTAAATCTAAACAAAGATTAGTTCTCACAGTAAGTGGGTAAGTGGATATACTCCTGATCATTATAAAAAGAAATTAATATCAAGAAAATCAGATTGCTCATTAAATTGATCAAAACTTTAGTTCACAATTCAATGATAAACCGATTATAATTAAGTTAGTGTACTTTTTCTGGCAAGAAAAATAGTGTGCTTTTAGTTTTAGTCTAATTATTTTAATGATTAAGACTACTAAAAAATCAAGAACTACAAAATTAAAAAATAAAATCGATAAAAAAATCATTTAAAAATATAATAAGTATTTTTTAAAAATCAAAGATTAGAACACTTATCATTTGTATGCCTATTTTATATTTTATAATATCTTTATGTATAATTTTTTCTTTCGTAGCCTTTTTATAATATGCAGCCTTACTTTTGGTTGAAAGTTGGCAGGCAATCGTCTTTCAATCTTATTTTTCCAAGGTTCTGCACCAGGCACTGCATGATGAGATTGAAAACGTCATATCCCTTCCCAAGATTTCCTCCGTTTTCTATTATTTCATTTTGAAAAAATATATATATATGATTCTTTCGTTCCCTCCTCCTCCTCCTCCTTTCAGACTTTTACTAATTTCTTTGCGTCATTTCTCTCCTGATCCTTCTGATTTTATCCGTAAAAAAGGGTACACTTGCACTATCTCTGTGGGGTTCCTATGGCACATCAAATGAGATAAAGGCATCACAGTTTAAGGTCTAATGAATAATCAGACTTCATAAGATTTTAGCATTATTCAGTGCTTGTTTGTTGCCACGTAAGATATTATACTGTATACATCATTTTAATGTATTAAAAAAAATTATACTCCGTCTCATCTCAAAAAGTTATTATGGGAAGATGTTTCATAATTCAAAATATAAGTAAGTTTGGAGTATTAAATATTTTTTTCATATATATCCTATTAATCATGTTGAAAGAAAATGATGATGGATAAAATAGTTATGACATTTAAATACAAATAAATTTACAAAATAAATTAAGTTTAAAACAAATTTAAAGAATTTAACAACTTACCCTAATATACGTGAAGTAATTGAAAGGAATAATGTATAAAATCTGATCAAATCATATTCCATCCTTTAGACCTATATTCGTCATTTTAATGTATTAAAGAGCCCTAATGCATGTATGAGCTTACTTGCACCAAAGATTTGATAAACCCATAATGATATATTACATCAGCTTGAACAATCAAGCCTATACAACAGCATACCAAATGGACCCCTACTCTCAGCTGTCTTAAACCTCATTTTTTACTTTATATATCTTAAACCTCATTCTTCTTTATAATGGAAGATTCATGCATTTGTTAATTGCAAATTAAAGTGTCATAATTAACATTAGTGTCGATGCATGCATGCGTTTCGGCAAATCAAATCATCAAAAGTGTAATTATTAAACCCTCTCAGTGCCTTGCTTTCTAAAATTACCCAGTAAGTGCGCTGTTGAGATTATTCCCTTGAAATGTGGATTACAGATAAAAGCAACGTCGTCGTAAAGTTTAGGGTTTCTTCTTTTCTCTTTAGGTGTCACTTTCGCATGATCAACAAACACTGTCTCGTTAAAGAACCCTAGAGTCCAAACCGACCAGGACATTCATTATATGGTCATCATCACAGAACTGTACATATATATATTGATTATTAATTAATTAGTTAATTTTCGAACTAATAACTTTGACTTCCTGTGAATGAAACCACTTAGCAATTTGTTTGGTTGGCTTTCACTTGCTGGTCATATTATATGACACCAACTTTTTAATTCCAATGTGGGGATTTGACCTCCCAGTCTGCAGAATGTCAAAAGGTGAAAATCATTTCACACACGTAAAGTTGAAAGCCATTAATTTTCTATACTAGTGGCTGGTGCACGATCTTCTTACTTTCTTTCTCCCCCTCAATGGAAAAGTAGGATAAATTGGTAGTTTTATGGAGTAGTGGAGTTGGCAGAAGCCACTTTTGAGTTTTCCTTTTCTCAGAATCATTTGATATGGGTACTGTTAACTAATTCAGATTTGAATCGTATCATACTTTAAATGGAGAAAATCAATCTCTCAATGTAATTTTTTTTTAAAGATTCAAACTGAATTGTTTAAGAGACACTGAGTCATTAATTTCTACTCCATTATTATCAATAGCAATTTGAGTTTCAACATTTATGGAATTACTCCCTCCATTTTATAAAAATTGTCACCTTATGATTTTTTTAAATTTTCACAATATTTATTATTTTAGAATTTCATTAAACATTAATAACTTATTTTACTATTTCACCCTTTTATTAATATCAAATACTCTCTTGGGTCGATATAATAAGATGTTTTGTATTAAATATATGCATATTAAGGAAATTA
This sequence comes from Adenanthera pavonina, assembly GCA_026686845.1. Classification (NCBI taxonomy): domain Eukaryota; kingdom Viridiplantae; phylum Streptophyta; class Magnoliopsida; order Fabales; family Fabaceae; genus Adenanthera; species Adenanthera pavonina. The sequence goes on from JAIVEN010000011.1 coordinate 36,627,491, forward strand.
CTTTTTCATCTAAAATTCATAAAAAAAAGTACTAAAACTTCCCATTTTATCCTTATTTTTATCATTATCATTGTAGGAAATAGGAAGAAGTAATAGATAATTAATAAGAGGGGTAAAATTGGAAAAAAAACATATCTAACACATTATATTGTAAGCAAAAAATTTGTCATACAAAACATCTTATAATATGGATCGGAGGGAATAGATAATTTAAGAGAGTATTTAATTAGGGTCATTTTGGTAAAATACTATTAAATTTTACAAATATTTTAGATCTGATGGTTTTTTAATCTGTGTAAAAAACTCTAAAAATATAATTTTTATGAACTGGAAGGGGTACTACATTATCGTATATTCCCTTCGTCCTATATTATTAGATATTTTATAAACTTTCTCTTATCCTAGAATACAAGATATTTTATACTCCCTATATTTCCATTTACAAGGCATATTTTAGAAATCTTTTACTTATTTAAAATATAAGTCACTTTACAATATTAAAGGAGCATTAAATTATTATTTTCCAATTTTACCCTAAACATTTATAATAGAGAGATAATGATTAAGAGAGATATAATTAAGATAAATAACAATTTAATGAGGGTAATATTGAAAAATTATGATAATCTTTTAAAATTTCAAGAAGTTTAACTAATCTTAATTACTTTTCTTGATTTATGCAAAGTAGTTAAAATTTACTTACAAATGGGAATAGATGGAATAGAATTTCGTGAAGTATTTGTAAGTTTTTTCTAACAATAATCTACATAAATTTGTTCTACAATTAACCCAACTCTCTTTTAAAAAAGAAAAGTCAATGAAATTAATGAAGGATATTTTTTTAAAGATAGTAATTTTTTTTACAAAATTAAGACTTTCGACTACCTTTAATTATCTATCTTAATTTATATAATTTTTTAAAAACATCTTATCATATGAAAGTAAGGGAGTATGTTTGTGTGTGTGTGATTATATATATTTATATTGTAGAAAGTGGGGTAGATAGCTGTATACATATGGAAGAAGGAACTCAAGAATGAAAGATCATGTAAAGCATATGGCCGACAAATCGTCGTTGGATTTGTTATTCAATGAGACAAGATTTCTTCCAACCCCTTCTCATAAAGTGTAAGCCAATATAGTTTATTCTCTTCAACCTTTATAGCCTTTTTTCTTAACAAACCATCTGCTAGCCATATATCTTATATTACTGATTAATTCGAGTTCGATTAGTGATCAGTAGATAAACAAAATTTTCATAATTAGTAAGTACCATTTCAAAATAATTATTATTTTAAAAATATTTTATTTTAAAGAAGTAATTGTTACCTTGAAACAGTAATAGCTTTTTTACCATTTTTTCTTATGAAAAAAAGGTATGAAGGGGATCCAAATTCAATTTTATAATATTATTATGAATGTGCTTTAGTCAAATGAAATATCAACTTTCTGCCATTTGGACAATTATTTTGGAATTGATTAATATTTTTTAAGATACAAAGAGTAAAAAGTAAACTTTTCTCAACTAGATTTATTCCATATATAAATATTAAAAATTAAATCCAATCATTTACTTAGGGAATAAGAGCCTTTACTATTCAGACTAATTTGAGTTGGTATTTAGACAATTACTTTGAAAGGCACCGAGTAATTATTCTGGCTTATATATTGAATTATTTGATGACAAAACAATACGTACAATATTATTATTTTTAAATACTAAATTGGGTTAAATGAGTCTAATATTTCAAAATTTGAGTTAGTAATTTATTCTTTAATTTAAGTTGGTTTAGTTTGGGTTTGACATTTTTTTCTTGGAGTTCTGGACTCACGTGAATTCGATTCGAGACCATTTGGTTTCTGTTTTTTTCACCCTCCGAAAAATATTTTGATTTAATTTATTAAATGGATGTTCCATCCATCATAAGCCATTTTAGCCATTCATTTGCAATTAAATGAACGATTCAAGTTGGACAAATCAAAATGCAATGTTTTATTAATTTTTTAATTGCAAATGCAACGATGGGCTGAACTGAATTCAAATGAATCTTTTCTGTAAATAAAATCATTTTTAAACCGAATTGATGCCTTCAAATTCACAATCAAATCTTCTAATGAACCTTCTATACTAATTGTAATTTAAATTAAATATTTATTGTTGTGTAATATATATATTAAAAAAATTAACACAAAAATATATTTATATGCTGTAAAGGTGAAGTATATGATTTGCATATCATGGTGTTCTCTTCACGCAAGTTCAGTGAGAAACAGAGATAACTGAGAGAGTTTAGAACCTCTACTCCACCTTTTCATGCTCCTCTACATTTCCTTTATACTGAGGCCCCATCTGGTTTGAACTCATTAAAATGATTCCGGTAATAATTGAAATATGAAATATCTACTTTTCTTTTTTTTTAATATAAGACCCTTTTAACCAAGTCATGTAGATTAAGAATAAGAATTAAAGTTAATTAATTATTTTAATTTTTTCTAAAATTTCAACATTTTTCCAAAACTACTTTTATTTAATTTCTTTCCATTTTTCTTTAGATACATTAAATAGGGACATTTTTTGAAAATATATAATAAATATTACCCCATATACTATAAAAGGTCTTATATTTAGAATCATAACAGAATGTCCTATATGTAAGACTAGAGATAGTGTTTTATTCTTGTAATCATTATTCAATCACAACTATTTCATTTTAATATTAATTTTTAATCAAGCACACGTGACATTTCACATTTCAAAAGGCATTTTTTTATTTAATTATCATTACTATTATTTTTTTCATTTCAATCCATTGTGCATACAATCAAGCTAGAGTCAACCTAATGCTGCAGAATGTCAACAAGCAATCTTTTGATATGTGCCGTCACGAGTGACAAATGTCAATCTGCTTATGGGAGACATTCATGATTACCACATACTATACCAATGCCAACTGTGGAAGAACCTTTTCTCTTTCATGTCTAAAAACAAGTAATAGCTCTGTTGTGAGACTCATCAGTTGAATTAATGAGATTCCATTTGTATTGTCATGGGCCTTGTTCATATGGATAGATTCGTTCTAAGCTTACCCCAAGAAAATAATGCTCTACTCCCTCTTATTCTTCAGGTAAGTTATCTTTAGTTAATTCATTGGAACCAAAAAAATATTTATTAAAATATTAAAATTATCTTAAAATTAATATAATTTACATTCTTACTTTAATAAACATGCCACAAATTTAAATAATTCACTTTTTCTCATGTGTATAAATAGGGACATTTTAAAAATAAAGTAATTAATACTACAAAAACTTATGAAAGGTGACCTATATTTAGGATTATAGAAAACTTTTAGAATTTAACTAATAAAAATAACCGAGAAATAAGATACTCCATCAATTCTCATATATAAGACATAAATAATTGATGTACACAAATCTAGAAATATAGTTACAAGTAGTTGGGAGCATTCAATTTGTTATAAATTCAAAATAGTTTCCTAAATTGCCTCCATTTAATGTTTAATATTTGTATCTTGTAATTAATGAAAATAATTATTTATTTAATGAAGGGTAAAATGAGAAAAATAAATAAACATATCAGATAACTCATTTCTTTATTTTATATTTAGGAATAGAAAAAAATCTCATTTGTATTTTATATATGGGAACAAATGAAGTATATCTTATAACTAAATTATAAAGAAATTTTACAATCATTAACACTATTTAAATTTAAATAGATTATAATTGACTGTATGTTGAAAGAGACAAAGTCTATTTTAGTGATATTTGATAGGAAAAAAAAACAAGAATAAAATAGCAACGCAACTTGAAATTTCTGTCCCATCGAAATTTAAGGCTGTCGCCCAAGGCGATTTGGAAGATGAGAAAAGAATAATTGTCTATTTGGATTTGCTCAATAAGCACTTATGGGAGCAAATAAATAGTTATATGAAGAAATTACCAAATGTAAACTGTTTTTAATAAGTACTTATGTCTCAAATAAATGCTTATGGAAGAAACTAATTTTTTCTACTTATAATAATCACTTATCATCTTATAATTACTTATTTCATTTTTTTTCTCATTATCCACCCAATAATCACTTAAACCCCCCAATATCCAAACACATTTCTCTTTTCAAAATCACTCATGGGATAAAAATATCTAAATACAAATTACTTTTGACATAATAAGTACTTATTCTCATAATCTATTATGAATAAGTACTTATTCTCATAATCACTTATACATAAATCAATTTAAACACACCCTAAGTAATTGAAAATATGACTAATTTTTTAAATATTAAATTGCAATCTTATCACCCACATACACAAGTGAAGAGCTAAAAATAGTAATAATAGTGGACTTGGGTTTTCTTTTCTTTTTGGAGACTTTTTAGCCAGAACTTGAGATTTTTTTGTTTACACTGAGGACATCCTAACTAACCATCAGAAATTAATTCCTATTAAGATGAAGAAATTATTAAAGTGGGTTTTATCTCTTTCAATAAAATTTTTTTTTATTATCATCATTATATAATTAAAAGGAGAATGGAGCCACACTGTGCATTAGTCAAACAGTGCAGCTCCACCCCTAGGCTCTGTGCCTTTTTTTTTTTTTTTCTGTTTTCTATTTTCTTTTTTATTTAAGTGGATCTCATTTTCTCTCATTTATTATTTTTTTTTTGTAGGTGGAGTCCATCTTTTCCCAATTTTTTTAACCAGCCCGTGTTGTTTTTTTTTCCAATTTCAATCTCTTTTAATTCTAAAATCTATATTAATTTTAATAAATATTATTTGATATCATTTTTTTGGGAGTTAGTGATAAGATTATTTTTTTAATTTAATATATTTTGGAACTAAATAAAATATCATCCGTGTTCCATTTCATGCGGGGGCGAGAAATCTAGTTTATTTTAAAATTAAAGAAACTTTATATGGGGTTTATTAATCATTAATTAATCAGTATCCAAAAACCTACCGTACTTTGGAATAGGCCTTTTTTAGAGGGTAAACAAAATTGCTCTTCCATTATAAATTGATTGGGCCCAATCAAATTTGGGCCCATGTGGAATTCTTCACTGGACTTGATGTTAACATTTTCTGTCACAGTCTTCTACAATGAAACTGGATAATTTGTTATTGTCGATATTAAAATCGGGATTAAGAAATCATATATCATAAAGCCGTCATCAAAGTGTTTTCCACAGTAAACTATTGATTTATTCACTCGTCTAAAATGTAAATTCTCTTTTAAAATATTTTTTGGATCAAAATATAAATTTTCTTGAGATAAAATTAAAAATATTAATGATTTTTTTTCCTAATTTACTCTTATCATTAATTAGCTTATAAGTGAGAAAATTATTTTAAAAATTATATTTATTAAGAGTAATGTTAGCAAAAATAATATAAATTTTTGATAAATTTAAATAGTCTAACTATTTTCTTTGATTTATATACACTTTGTCAAAGAGAATTTATATTTTGAATGGGAGGGAGTAATAGTTAAAATTAAAATATGTAATTGTAAATGTAATTTTCATTGACTTTTTTTGGCCGAAGTCCTGACTTTCCAAAAAGCATATGAAACAAAATTATTCTGAAAGAATGTTTAAAATAATATTTATTGAAATTTTGATAATGACTATAAATTATTAATCAGTATCTGGAATTTTTGTTAAAAGCATGATCAATTTCTAAAATTAGACAGGAAGGAGTGACTAAATTACATTTTAACACAGGAAAATAGCATTCAATCTCTCGTTAAAATTAAATTGTTTAGTTATTTTATATATGCTTTTGTACAGATGAGGATGTTTTCATACAAAGATTTAACTGTGTCCTGTTGAAAAATTTGTATTATTCTTTTAATTATTTATCAAGAATAAACAGAAAGCTCGAAATGAAAAAAAAATATGCATTGAATTAAATCCTATATAAACAGCAAATCAGATAAGAATGTTAAAAGTTTGTTGAGTACACGGCAGTATATATATAACGTCTGCCTAACTTTCTTTTAATTTCTAATTATTATGTAGATGGAATTTACTAATTGGATGGACGATTTCTGACCCAGCCTTCACTTAGGATGTTCAGTTGACTTGTTGGAATTGGTCTTTATAATCTGACAAAAAAAAAGGTCTTTGTACATTTTTTTATAAAAAAAATTAAATATTCAATTTATCTAGTAATCTCCGCAGTACATCAATATTTAAAAAGTAAAAGTAACTTTTATATCATCTCTCTTTTAATATGTACAAAATAATTATATATTCTGTAACTTGAAACAAACAGCTTTCACAGTGATATAGTTACAAAAAATTAGATGATAGAGATTTTAATTTTTTAATTGTTTTTTAGATAATAATTCTATCATATTTAAAATAATTAAATCAGTAACTCTTTTTTTTTTCATTTTGGTTATCTGAAGATGAAATCCTTTGATTAACTATGGGAAAATTCTTTTGAATTTTACTTTTTTAGTATTTTAGATATCTTATTTCTTGTTAGTTTATATTTCCTATTTTATATGATAGCTTTTTGTTTCATTGGAACTTTTTCATCCAATTATTATAAAGCTAAAATATTTTTTAAGATAGTTTATACTGCTCAAAACAATTTTATTGGGTACTGTTTCAAAACAAATCTTCACCATTTTTTCTCAAATGATAATAACGACTTTTTATAATAGAAATAACTAATCTTTTAAATTAAAGTATAACTATATGTTTTAAAGGGACCAACCTCCAATGTTTTATAAAATAACTAAATATTTCTTAATATATGTAAAAGTGTAAAATACTATTATAAGCACAGAATCAATATTTAGAATAGTGGAAATTGTCATTAGAAAGTCTTTACGTATATGAATTTCAATTTGATTTAATTAGAGTCCAGTGCTATCAATATCAATATAAGAAATATAACAAGCCACAACGTTTATATTTTATGAATTATTTAACTCATTTTTAAAAACTTTATATATACAATATACATGATTCACATTTACATGCATATTAAAAAAATGCAGATTCAATAATGTATATATTTTTGTCAATTCATCTTTTAAATTTTAATCATTTTATTTTAATTCGTAGTAAAATAATATTGTACTAATATTTCTCATACTAATTTATTAATATAAATAAAATATAGCAATATAATAATAGGTTTAACATTAAATTATCATGATTATCAAGTCCTTAGTTCTCACAAATTTTTATGCCATCATAAAGATATTTTTATGGTTAAAAATGTATACTATTTTAACATTAAAAGAAAGCTAAATAATTTTTTGACAATAAATAGTTTAATATTTAAGAAATTACATTTTTACTTTTAGAAATTTAAAATTAATGCTTAAAAAGTTTATTTATATATTTATGTTAAGTCAGTCTATAAGTGTGTCTTCAAAACCATGCATTAACTCAAAGATAATTATTATAATTTCTGATTGTCATTGTTAAGATATGTTGTGGTTTCCTTTCTTGAAAATTTTTTCTTTCTAAAATCGTATTTTATATTTATGCTTCTTTAAAGAAGATTCCATGAATGGAACTTTGGAACATGAAACCCAATTGCAGCCAAAGATTAAAGAAGCACATCACAATCCAATCCACGCACCTTAGACTTAAATTAATTTTTTTGGCCAAATAGACTTAAATTAATCACACTTTCAATCAATTTGTTTATATTAATTTTGTACAAAACTTATTAGTAACATCACGTTTTTGTTTTGTTAATGATACCAAATTTATTCTAGACATGGACGATTTGTGTGACTCTTATGAGAATATTAATTATGGAGTTCGTTAGATGAATTTCTTTATTAAAATTGTTTCAAATTTCTAGTTGGAAGATTTAAATTTAGTTTTTGATTTTAGTAATTCATTCTTGACATAAAATTTATTTTAATAGATTTAAATTTTTTTAATATATAATTATTCATATCAAAATCTGAAGAATTCATGGCTAACAAAACAAGAATGATAAAGAAGTTGTATGCGCATTAGTACTTATTTCCATGTTTGGAAGCTAAACACATGCGTCTCATTTAAGTTATTCCCACTGAAAAATGATTTAATCTTTTAAGATTTTGGTATTAGGTTCTCAGCATTAAGGATATTCTTAATCAAGAGTTAAAGATTAATTAATTTAAACTGTAAAAATTATTGAAGTGGATTTTGTTTCTTCTAACAAAATCTTTTTTATACACAGTTAATAATTAAGTCTAAGATAACATATTTAAGATATCCAACTATCTATCAACTATATCAATATTGTGTTATTAGATTCTTCTCCTTAATGCACACGCATATAGCCTTGGTTACTTCCAGTAAATAGCGTGTTTTAAAACCTGGCCGATTCATCGGTCTTTGACCTTTTTCTCTCTTTTTTTAATAACTTTGAGAGAAGTTTCAAGGCGGACAAGATATCGGTTTGTGAAATTTTTTTTTTGCCAAGGTTTGTCAATTTTCTGATTGAACCATTCATAGCCATGCGTATAACCACTTGTTATTAACTCTTATGATAAAATAGAAATGAGTTGTGATCATCGAACAGGGTTCAATTATTTGATATAATAAAAAAAATACACACAAACATATATTACAAACAACCTTATTTTTAATATTTAAGTGTTTTTGTAAGAAAACTTAAACTAAAATAGAAAATAGAATACAAAAACAATTGTAAAAACGAAATTGAAATTTTGTGCCATTATTGAATAATAATAATTAAAAAATATAATCAATATTGTTAAAAATACTTTTTTATAAGAGGTTCAAACCATAAATGGATGAGAATAAGAAGGGTAATCCTAAGAGGCCGTTGAGACCCAGTTGCCCAGGAGGGGCCTTTTCTCAGGCATAACTGGATTACTTGGATTAAACTCTTTTTGTTTATGATATTGAATATGCTGAACCTGCTTTACTGAGTTCATGGGACCGTGAGTGGTACCAGAGCCTAATAAGCTAGACAGGAAGGAAGATATATTTATGAAAGATTGATATAGAGAGAGAAGCCCAGAATATCATGACAGAATTAGCATAATCTACTTCTACTTCCACCCCAGTACAGCTTTCTTCATCATTCTCCCTAGATAAACTCCCTTCTTCTGTAAAAAGAATCCTTTCCAACAAGATAGACAATCTTGTTGAAATTACTCATATTCCAGACAGTGTTCGTATTGATAATACTGAGTTACCCTTACTCAGCCATTATGCAATCTTCTCCCAGGATAGAACCTATGCTAGATCTCTTCGCCAGAGAATAGTAAGGATCGTTCATACTCCCAGGCCACAGGTGAAGGAATATGTTCAAAGTTCCAAGTTGGAACAGTGTGGACTCAAAGCCACGACGGCGGAACAGTATGATACCCTGGAGATCCCTCAACTCCTAATCAACACTTGGAGGCAGCAGGGATACACCCATATTCATATTGGTGCCATTAGGTTGGTACTCACCCTTCATGGAAGGAAAGGCATTCCAGCCACTGCCCGAGTTGCAATTCTGGATTCAACTTACAAATCCTATTCTAATGCTATGATTGGTGCTCTTCTCACCACCTGTAACAACAGAAGCGTGGTTATGACAATTGCTCCAGATTTCAACATCAAGTTAGATGATGCTACTCTACCGTACCGTCTGAAGGTACAAATCCAGATCCATGGTGCAGATCAAGATGAGAAAGCCATTATGGCTACTCTCCATCATCAGATGATCTATCGTCTGCAAGATCATGCGGTGAATCTAGAGTTTCCAAACTTTACTACTGACGCCCTTTACATAGTGTCCAACCAATCTGACACCTCTGTGATCCAGATTCCTAGAAGGATTCCAAAGGAAGAACTTGCCCAGATTATGCCCTTGGAATGGATCAATAATTATGAGAAGGAGTTTCACTCTTCTCGCAGAGATGTGTATACCATCGATGCCCCTGTCCTAGAACGCCTAGAAGATGGAACAGTTAAATCTACCTTCAAGAGGCCAGGACAAGGCCCAGCGTCCTTATCAGGACAAATTTTGACTATCAACCCACTCTACAGGCACAAGGAGAAAGTCCCTATACATTCAGTAGATGCTAATGCAAAACCATGTTTTATTTCTAAAATTCATGGTCATTTCGTATGGGATGCAGCCCCTGAAGAATGCGACCCTGATTGTGGTTGCTATGATTGGGATCATTGGCATGGACCTGAACAGAACCTGTATCAACCATCTGAGACCAAGCCTACCCCATACCTCAAACAGAAACCATCCTATAAATCTTTCAAGCCAAAGCCAGATCATGATTTTGATCATGGTCCAAAACACACCATCCGCAGGAAAAAGAAATGGGTTGAAATACCCAAAGAAACACCCAATCCAACTACTTTCCACCAGATGCTCAAAGAGTTAGGTCATTCGGATCTAGCCTCTTCGATTTTCTCAAATGAAGATATTACCTTTTCATCCTATGCTTCAGAACCTGTAATAGAACCAATTCCATCAAAACCTATTCAAAATCTCCCCTGCATAGCTATGATTCGACCTTCATATGAAGAGGATTTTCCTCCTCTAGAAAGGAGAATCAATGAGTCATCCAGATACACTTCCCGACCTTTTGTTCAGCCAGATCGAATGACTCCTCAAAGCTCCAGGCCTGCAACACAGTTAGAAGAAGTTCTAAATTGGCAAACTGAGAATTCAGTAAGCCAGAACAAAGTCCTTCATAGGATAAACACGAGACTAGAACAACTTCATGACAAAATAGATGGAGTTACCAGCAGATTGGACACGATAGACCAAACGGTCAAAAATCTCTATGAGAATTACTCCTAGAAAGCTCACCAACTTGACAAAGAGCTAAGAGGGTATATTGATGCTCGATATACAGGACCATTATTTTTCCAGAAAGAGCAAGAGTTGAAACATGTCAAAGAAGAACTGAAAAGAATTGAGGCAGACCTTTCCAGACAAACACCTACCCAGCAATATGACCCATTATACCATACCCCATTATACACCCCACCATTTGTGTCTACTACACCATATTACCCATCTACAACCAAAGAACCTTTCAAAATGAACTATCCCATTTTTCAACAGCTCAGGAGAGAAAGGAAACAACAAACTCAAAAATCTCAACCAATCTCTTCAAATCCTCAAACCTCAGCTATTCCACCAACTCAGGTGTCTCTTCCATCAACCTCCTATACCCCAGAATTCATACCTCCTAAAAAACCCTTGAGAATACAAACTCCTCCATCATCACCAGAGAGACAACCTTTACCTCCCAAAGATTTTTCAAAAAACAAAACCATTGCTACCATCAAGCCTATGTCTGAACCCTCTACTGATTTTGAAGGAGATTTATCCTTCTCAGAATCAGAGTCTGTTTCAACCATTAACTCCTCATCATCCTCCTTACCATTAAAACAACCCCCTATCTTCATGGTTGATATAAATCCTCCTCCATTTGAAGAACAACCAACAGCCTCAGTAGTAGAAGAGCCTGAACACATGGCTCAAGAAACAACTGAATCAGTTCAAGACACAACCCATGAAGGATTCCATAAGCCTTCAAATGGTCCATATTTTACCTTCGATGATCTCCCTCATCATCATTGGAGAGAAAAACTTCATCAATTTAGCGCGTGGTTAGATGTTCAGATGAATAACCCAGAGGCCAATAGACAAGAGGTGTTGACCAATTTCCTATCCAGATTAATGGAAAACTTACGAGAATGGTTTACCAGTCTCAGTGAGTATCAAAGGATTCAAATGGCTCAGTATGACATACCTACGTTCTTGGGTATCCTACACAAAGAATTCATTGGTGATTTTGGAATCATAGACAGACGAGCTCGTCAAGAGTATTTTGAAATGAGATGTTGCTCATTGGAGAGACATGATTTACAGAGGCATTATAAAAGGATTGCAGAAAAATATTATATGTTAGGAGGAGCTAACGATGTGAATCTCAGGCATGTATTCATAGCTTCACTTCCAGAAGAGTTATTGCCAGAGATACAAAAGTCCATCAATGCCTTACAACGAGATATGACTCATATATCTCTTGGAGAAATCTATCAAATGGCTTTAGGAGCACTAGACAGACTCTGTGAACAACAGAAGTTTGTTAAGAATGTGCTTAAGGAAAAAGCTCATCTCCACAAGGTTTGCAAGAGACCTGATTTAAAGATTAAGTGTAAGGAGAAAGAAACTTGCTCGTGTCCACCAAAGAAGAAATCACACTTCTTTCAGTATCCAAAGAAGAAGAAATTCTATTCGAAGAAAATAAGGAAACCCTTCAGGTTTTTCAAAAAGAGATCTTCTTCAACCAGCAGATTCTCTAACAAATGCTACATTTGTGGTCAAACAGGGCATTATGCAAAACAATGTCCAAATAAGACCAAGAAAGGAATGAAGATGTTGAAAAAACTTCAGGAGATGTTTCTGCTATCTCCCCAAGAGAATTTTGAAGAAGTCTATGAAGAACAAGATTCTCAGGATGAACAAACTGTTATTGTTATTCCTCAATCAGAGGAATCAGAAGATTCCAGTTCAGAAGATGATGAGATGGAATATCAGTGCAATCATCAAATTTGCAACATTAATTTGGTAAATGTAGTGAAGCCTATCCTCAAGGAAATTCCTTCTCCAAACATCAAGGTTCAAATCTTCCCTGAAAAATATGCAAAGCCAATCTTTGTTATTGGTTTCATGGATACTGGATCGTGTCGCAGTGTTATGAATCCTAGTATTCTACCAAAGGAAGAATGGGTGCGGCATGAAGAATATTTCTCTTCAGCAGATGGAAAATACTTTTCCATTAATCTTATTTCCAGAAGAAAAATAGGGATTCGATTCTTCCCTAATTGTGTGGTTTGGACTAGAATCCTTGGCAGCAATCTTCCAACAAAAGATTTGTTGATTGGAATGGACGTGTATCATAAAGCAAAGAGTTTACAGATTCTCCCAAAAGGAATTCGTTACAAGTCTTACTTTGTTCCATGGGAGCCAATTAGTAACCTGTTTGAACTTCAAAAAGTCCCTCCAGATTATGTCCCTCTTAGGGATAAGCTACTACCCTTATGTCCAGAAAATCATCAAAGTTTCAAACATCCTCATCCCTTATGGAAGAATGAAGAATTTTTTGTGAAGCTTCCATTTAAGAAAAATGAGGATATTAATCCTATTAAAGCTTCTCATCCAGGAATGTCCCCAGAAGATTTAAAGCTAGCCAAAGCAGAATGTGCAGAACTACTGGCATAAGGTTTGATTGAGCCAACAACATCACAGTGGGCGTGTTATGCATTCTATGTTGAAAAGGATGCAGAAAAGAAAAGAAAGAAGAAACGATTCGTGGTGGATTATACTCCATTAAACTATTTCCTACAAGATGACAAGTTTCCTTTGCCAAAGATAAGTACCTAGACTGTTCACTTAAAGAAGGCCCAAATCTTCTCAAAGTTTGATCTCAAAGCAGGTTACTGGCAATTGGGAGTCCACCCTGATGACAAGTATAAAACAGCTTTCTGTATACCCAATGCTCAATATCAATGGACGGTTATGCCATTTGGGCTTAAACCGGCTCCATCACTGTTTCAGAAAGCCATGATAAAGATTTTTGAGCCCATTATCCATTCATCCCTTATCTACTTGGATGACATCGTCCTCTATTCAGAGACAGAGGAAGCCCACAAAACCCTACTGGACCAATTCTATAACATAGTCCAGAAGCATGGGATAATGCTTTCAGCCTCTAAAAGCTAAATGGGCTTGGCCCAAATAGAATTTTTGGGTATGATGTTCTCAGCAGGACAATATCAGCCTAGCCCACATATAGCCACAAAACTGTTAGACTTTCCAGAAAAGCTGACCCATTAACAAATTCAAAGTTTTCTCAGAATAATTAATTATATTCGAGATTTCATTCCACATGTCAGCAAATACACTAGCCAGCTGTCCAAGTTGTTAAAGAAAAATCCATCCCCATGGACAGATCAGCAAACTGCAGCAGTTAGAAAGTTGAAGCAGATTGCTCAGAACCCTCCACCTTTGAAGATTCCTGACAAAGGTGAATTGATTTTACAAACTGACGCTAGTGAGGACTATTGGGGAGCAGTATTGATTGAACAAGATGGTGACAAAAGACACTACTGCGCGCATGCCAGTGGTGAGCTCAAAAATGCAGACAAACATTATCATACCATCTACAAGGAGATCTTAGCTGTAAAGCGTGGTATTGAGAAGTTCAGTTTCTATCTCAGCTTTACACATTTCACAGTGGAAATGGACAACACGTCATTTTCAGCCATCCTGAACCAGAAAAAGAAGATTCTCCCAGAAAAGCAATTATTACGGTGGAAGGATTGGTTTTCCAGGTATAAATTCTCGGTGAAACACATTCAAGGAAAACACAACATCCTAGCTGATTTATTTTCAAGACCTCTTCCAAAGAACTAGCAAATAAACCACCTCAGATCCAATCCCTTGTTCATATTAACCATCTCAGAAATGCCAAAGCATAATCCTCCCTCTTCAACTCACTTGAGTTATGACCTAGTATTTCCTCCATCTCACCACCCTACTACTATAGCCCAAATCAACAGTTTGGCCAGGAAAACTTTATTTTTCTACTTCCATCTTTTCCTGAATGACACTGGCATCACTCCTAAGCCAGAATACTTTGATCCTCTTTTACCCTACTTAGTCATCCCCTTCGTCAAAGGACCTATTACCCAGGAGTTCATGTGGTACATGTGGTCAATGTCAACTTTGTTTGCCTGTGCTTTTGCACTTCCTCCTAAACAAACCTATCACTACCTTTGTGACAGGAAGAATGAGAGATCTAACCTAGCCATTTTCTTATCCTGGTTTGCACCCCTTTCAATATGGAGAGGAAGATTGTACAATGTCATTGACGAGTATAATCTCTGGAACACTCCATCCTCTAAATCAAAGGCCTACTCTTTCTTCGTTGTCCATAAACCTTACTAGACAGACCATCAAGGCCTTATTTACACTCCAGTCCAGTCTCACCATTAGGGCACTGCCTTACACTGACCGTTACGCCAGGAACATGTCATTAACGAATTACGTGATTTTGTTTTAGATTTGAATAATTTTGCAGGTAATAATAAAGATCAGGTGTGCACTTCTCTCGGACCACTCCCAGGAGAGTTCTTTGATCCAGACAAAGTAATGACAACAGGAAAAGCCATTTCATTTGAATGGCCTCATCTCAGTCTTACTCCAGCAGAAGCTCCAGCTGAAGCCTCTACCAGCAAAGATCCATATGATGCCTCCCAGGATCCATCACTCTTCATGGATTCACAGGACCCGTATGAGATAGACCCACAATTTCTTCAGCAGTTCCTTACACCCACTCCGGAATGGACACAGTACTCACAGCCTTAAAAAAGGACCATTGAAGAAGAACTTGAGATAATTAAGGGACAACAAGAAATGCTGATGAGAGGAAGAAGACAAGAAGATACTGATCCAGAAGACAACAGTGATTATGAGATAATGAATGCATCACCAAGTCACGAGCCAATTCACAAGGACGATGATTGACATATTGGCTTGCTTTGTCACTTTGTACAGCTAGCTTGGCTTGTTTGTTTGTTTATGCCGACAGTCACATGTTAAATATGTATGGTGACTCAGCTACTTCAGCTTTTTCATAAGTCAAAAGTTTGTAAAAGTGTATTTGTTGGTCGGCCACCTTGTCGGCCATGATTGTATTATAAAGTATGAAGTGTGATAAGTGGGTGATGAGTCATGAGTCAATAATGTAAAAGTTGTTTGTCAGTTTACGTTCCCTCACTCTATATAATGGAATGGAGTTGTGAGTTTGGGATAAGCTGAAATCCATTCAGAAAATTCCCATTGTGAAATATAATACTTGAGTTCTAAAATTCTCTCGTCTCTCTCTAGCTTTCTGAAGTAGATATATCTCTAACCTGTCTATCCCAGTTCTTAAGTATGCTCTACTCTCGCCTCATATGAGGATCTTGAGTATCAGAAAGGAACGGAACCAGATCCATTTCTCAGTAACATCTCTGTAATTCTTGTTTCAGAGGTTCAAACCATAAACGGATGAGAATAAGAAGGGTAATCCTAAGAGGCCGTTGAGACCCAGTTGCCCAGGAGGGGCCTTTTCTCAGGCATAACTGGATTACTTGGATTAAACTCTTTTTGTTTATGATATTGAATATGCTAAACCTGCCTTACTGAGTTCATGGGACCGTTGGCTGTTAATAGTCTTTTTATAGAAAACCAACCAATGGGTGCCACGTTTCACTACCTTCCCCGAAATTACTACTTCATCCCTAGGCTTTAGGCTCCACATATAGTATATATAAGACCTCTGGACTCTTGGATATATTTAATAAAAATATTATTTATTAAATTCATCCAAGTGATTTTAAAACACTTGGTCAAAAGAAAAATGTGAGGAAATTTAATTATATGTCTTTCTTTTCTTTCATGAACAATTACAAGTCTTTCTTACTTGTTAAGAAAACCTACATTATCTTTCACAAAACTAAAAGAAGTTTTACCACTAAACTAATATCATCAATCAACTATAATATTCTAAAGTAGTAAAGTTTATAAAGTAATTATTATTCTAAATTTCATGAGCTCACTAAAATATAAAATGGTTAAATAAGTAAAATATTCGTAATTTAAGTTTTTATAACATTAATTATCAACCAATATAAATTATCAATTTAACAATAATATTTAAATTAAATAATATTTATAATTAAATCTTAGAATAAAAATTTTTATTTTTAGTCATTCTAGGCATGTTATGAGTAGATGAAATGTGGGTAAAAGTTTAACATTCAAATCTTCTATTTTAAAAACAACTATACTTCTAATACATTTAAATGATTTAGAATTATATTAAGAGGAAGCTTTATTAGCAAATTGATTTTTTTGGGGGTTATTCTATCATTTTTTTCCAACAATGACAACATGTTTTCAAGAAAAAATAATAAAAATTAGTTTAGCTATAGGTAAAATTTATTTTTTATATTCTATGTTTTTATCCCTTTGATTATAATATATGTTCTCAAATTCAAAATATAAGTTACATTTTAGAAAGATGTCTTAATCCAAAATATAAGTCACTATGAGAGATGTATGTTGTATTAATTATTTTTTTATTTTTATCATTGATATATAATTAAGAAATGTGAGATTCATGTGGAAGATGCTGAAATTAATGTAATTAATAAAAGTAATAGTGAAAAATATTAAATTTTTTTCACAAATTAAATAATATAATCAACATTTAACTTTTTATTAAATATATGTGAGATAATTAAAAATAATACGTATTTGATATTGGAGAGTGTACATGGGTAACATACTAGTAATGTTGTTTGGTTAAAAATTAGCTTGTTTATTATATTTCCATTTTCTTTCTTTCAACTAAAATTTAACCACTTGTGATAAGCAATATAATTTTAAATGTTGTTGCAAAAATATAATTCTAAATGTTTGTAAGAATATTTTGGCAAAAATGTTTGTAAGAATAGTTTTGTTTTTGGCCAACAATCTTTGTAAGAATAGTTTGTCAACTATGTAAATATTAAAATTCTCATGTATAATCATAATTATTGATTATAATATTAAATAGTTCTAAGGTCAGTTATCTATTACAATTGGTCATGCACAATAAATAAATTTAAGTGTGGCTAATTAATTAACTACACGATTACCTTAGAGAAAAAAAAAAAAAAACTTCCGGACCTTCCAATTCTATCCATCACCATCCTTGGACTCTTCCAGACCCGGTTCGGTTCACCATCACTCAAACTAAACCGGTCCAATCTATTTTACCCCGGTTCAGCGATAGCTTATATAATTTGATTTGATTTATTCTCTGATTTTCTTCTTCTTCATGTCTCTTATCTATTTTTGCGTCATTTCTCTCTCTTCTATAGTCCTATTGCATACATTCTCTCTCTTCGCTCTTCAGAGCCAATCGAACGACACGAGTCCAGCTCCGGCCGCCCCGTACCAGTGCAGGTGGTGGTGCTTTATCGCCTACCATTCGGAGAGTATTGGTCGTTTTGTCATGGCCATGAACGACGAATCTGGAAGTGTAGGATTTCCATTTCATTTCCCATTCGATTGACTTCAACGCCGCAAGAGGAGTCCCGACGGGTATACTCGTCATTATTCTATTTTCTGGGTGCAGTTCTTGGATTTCCCTTCGTATTGTAACGTTAACCAGGTGATTGGGTAATTTGTTTCCTATGAAAGATTCGGGATTTTTCGTTCTCGGACTTTTAGGGTTCTGAAGTTTCCGTGTCTTACTGTGTTGATTATTGATTTGGAGGAGGCTGACATAGGTTTAGGGTTTTATTTTTGGAAGCATTATATTCAAGAAGGATATATATTGGGGACTTTGTTTCTTCCTAGGGTTTGCTTTGTCCGATTCCAATACGGGGAATATTGGCAAGGTTTAGAGGATAATGTGTATACTGTGTGTGATCCAGAAGTGGTCTCGCCGGGTTGCTACAATGCTGCCTTGGTTGGTTATTCCGCTAATAGGACTTTGGGCTGTCTCTCAGCTTCTTCCGCCTGCTTTTAGGTTTGAGATTACTTCACCCAGGCTGGCGTGTGTTTTTGTGCTATTGGTTACTCTCTTCTGGTATGAGATTTTGATGCCTCAGCTGTCAGCTTGGCGTGTGCGAAGGAATGCAAGGCTCCGAGAGAGAAAAAGGTTCGAGGCAATAGAAATGCAGAAGCTTCGTAAAACAGCAACTAGACGGTGTCGGAACTGCTTGAATCCATATAGGGATCAAAACCCTGGTGGTGGTCGGTTTATGTGTTCATATTGTGGGCATATTTCCAAGAGACCAGTTTTAGACTTGCCTGTACCACCAGGGATGGGAATTTCAAATTCTAATATTGTCAAGGGGTTCGTTGGCAAAAGTGGCAAGATATTAAATGGTAAGGTTTGGTCTGAAAATGGATGGATATGTGGTCAGGATTGGTTGGAGAATGGCAATTGGGCTGGTGGGTCTGTTGCAGGTAAGCCTAGCAGTTGGAGGATGAATGAAAGTGGCCTTTTCGGAGGAGATGAGCATAGTTTGACTGAGAAGTCATATTCTGGTATTTTGTTTTTTTCTTGCAGACTTTTGACATCATTTTTCTTGAGCATTAGGTGGCTCTGGCGAAAGATTTTTAGAGTTAGTTCATCAAGGGAGGAATGTTCATCTGATGCTGAACATAGGGTACTCTTAGCAAAACAGGGTGAGAGTGGGGCAAACCTTCATGAGAGTAGAGGGGAAAAAGCACGCAGAAAGGCTGAGGAGAAAAGGCAAGCTAGGTTAGAGAAGGAGCTTTTGGAGGAGGAAGAGAGAAAACAGAGGGAAGAGGTTGCAAGGTTGGTGGAGGAACGTAGGAGACTTAGAGATGAGAAAATGGAAGCTGAAAAAGATCGCAGCAAATCATCACTTCCTACTAGGGAGAAAGATAGTAAGAAGAAGCTTCAGGAAAAAAGGAAAGAGAAAGATAAAGGGTCCAGTAAGAGCAACTCAGATGTAGAAGAATTGGAAAAGAAATCTGGCAAGGAAAGTGTATTGAAGAGGGACCTTGATAAAAAGAGTGAAACTGATCGTAGAGAGCATCAGAAATCTGGGTCTGAGAGTGGAAAGGGACAGACTATTGACAATGCACATGGTAAAAGTGTTGCTGCAAATAATTATAACCGAGGGGGTACTGGAAATAGGTATCTTGATCGTATGCGGGGTACTATTTTGTCTTCTTCTAAGGCATTTGGTTTTGGAAAAGGTACTAATCCTCCTGCTACTGTGGTGAAAGAAAACAAGTTCCCCAATTCTGTTGATCATACCCACAATGTTTCCAATAGGAGAGATTTATGCACCCCTGAACGTCCAACAGCAAAGTCAAATATCAATGCAGATGTTAAGAACATCAATCACACTGTAAGTTTTCCTCTCTTTCTCTCTTTATCCCATGAAACCTTGGCATGATAGTGTTCTGGTATCAGGCTCTCATGATGCTTGAATGATGTACAAATAATAATTACTGGTATTTTTATGATACCATTATTTGATAATCCAATCCTATCACCTAAAAAGTCTTTTACTTTATTCTAGTTCCTACTTTTCAGTTCTTTTCCCACATTCTAATATTTAGTTTTTGAGATTTATCAACAAAATAATAAGATACTATAGTTAATGTTAAATACTTGCTTAGCTTCTTTTCATGATAGCCTTAATTAGAGTTTGACAAATTACGTGTGAAGAAAAGTGTTAGTATTACAGTGGTTAATTACTGTTTGCAGGTACTCCCAGAACCACAGCCATGGACAGCACCTAAAAAGTCGTGGCAGCAATTATTTACTCGATCCTCATCAGTTCCTCAAAGTTCAAATTTAAATGTTATATGTAGACCTAATTCCAAAAACCAATCAGAAGTTAAAAGCCCCCAGCAATCTGGCCCACCATCATCTGCACCATTATTTGATAATCCAATCCATTTTGGGCTCCCGTCACCATTTAATCTATCCACATTTCCAAGCATGCCAACCAGCGTACCAACTAGCAGTAGTCTAGGTTTTTCTCCTGCAATTGAACCCTTTTTCTCTCCGGTTGGAGAGGGAACTCATGACTTTAGAAATGAAGAGCAGGAGCTTTATGAAGATCCTTGTTATGTTCCAGATCCGGTGTCCTTACTTGGGCCTGTTTCTGAGTCACTGGATAATTTTCAGCTAGACTTGGGAAGTGGCTTTGTGACTGACAAGGAAGCAGAAAAGCCTCACTCCTTAAAAAACATATCTGCGGGCTCTGAAGTTAGTAAGCCATCTCCAATTGAGTCCCCATTGTCCCGAGAAAAGCACAGCTCTTCCAATCGATCTCCCAGTACCCCCAATGCCCAAGAAGTGCATCCTTTTCCTTTGGATGATGCGACTGCAAATGAGAAGGGAACATGGCAGATGTGGAATACCGCACCTCTTGGTCAGGAAGGTTTAGGTTTAGTTGGTGGTCCCAGTGGCTGGCTTTTATCCTCTCAAAGGAACATAACCAACATGGATGACATGGTGCAACCATCATCTCATAAAACTATGGCATCTCTTTTTACCAAAGATGATAACATAATTTCCAGTTCCCATTCTCCTCGAAAGGTTTTTCCTCCTAATGGCCAGAGTGGTGGGACCTTCAGCCCTATCAATGTTTCAAGTGATTATGATCCTTGGTTACAGAATGCTTTCTTTCCACCGTTGTCAGGCAGCCTTAAAGCTCAGGATGGTGCAGGTCAGAGTGAAATGATGTACGGAAGTACTAGTGGATCTGCTCCCACCCATGTGCTTGAAGGTTCTTCAGCTAACGGTTGGTCCAAGTGAGTACAAACTGCCTGGCTTTTTTTGTGGTCTTCTTTATTATAGCTACTCTGGAACCTCTACTGTCTATGTGTTAAAATAGATGTTAAAACATTTTGTATTGATATAGCCTTTTAAGCCAAAAGTTGTGAAAAATAAACTCCTTTGTCATTTTTATCCTTTTTTCTTTTCTTAAAATGTGGAGCTCGAGGGGTTGAGTGAAAATTTTGAATTTTTTATTTGCTGTATACTGGGACATCTGCCTTACAGTACTGAGACCCTCTGGGGATATGTTTAATTTCAGTCGTGAACCATTGGACAATGCTATACATACATACATACATACATACATACATACATATATATATATGCCTATAAAAATGGTATTGATGTTCTTTACTCATGGGCTATTGCCGTTTTATACCCATATATAATATATTCAAATTCTTCCTTGCACATTTGAAAAATATCCCTCTCTTTCTGCGTTTGTCTTGTTGTTTATTTATATATCATGTTTATGTCAATAAAGGATAATATAGGTTGATGCTTCTGAACTCCTGATTGACATTTAAATACTGCTTGCTGTTTATTGACGAATGTTTATTTTCAAGATTGCAATATCTTCCTCCTTCAGCCTCACTTTTGACAATTTTTGCTGTTTGTATTATTTAGCTTATTTAGTGGTGAGCAATAGGACATTGGTCTGGATTTATTTGTTGGAACTTTGGATTCTAGTATTTGGTTATTAAAGAAGAGAAAGAGACCTTATTTTCCACCCCTATATTGTTTTTGCAACATTCGCTTAGTCAATGAAAATATAATTTTAAGAGTTTGTATACTTATTAGTCTGAAAATGCATTCTTAGAGCAAACAACTTCACAGAAACAAGGTCTTATCTGCATGAAAGATAGTTTCTTGGGGTCTTAAAGCAGTTTAGAACGGAGAATTATTGGTCACTGACTTTGGCAAGGACAACTTTCATGAATCCCGTTGAATTTGTGATCGTAATGTCATTTTTATTTCATTCTATGTGAATAAGGGTAAATAGTGGTAATTTAATTTTTATCACTCTGGAGGCTAACTAGGGGGGCAGGGTGCAAAATAACTAGCGTGACTGGAATATTAAGCATGGTGCGCATGCAGCTGGAAATGTTGCTGAGTAAATGCTGACAAGGATGCACTAATGAACGTGGAAAAGGAACTTAAAAGCTAAGAGTAAAATTTTGGTGCACATTAGTCATGAATGCTCAGAAAATAGGAAGCTAATTGTGATGCTATACTTAAACCTTTGGACGATAGAAACACTCAATGTATGGTCATAACATAGACATTAATATGCATACATAACATGTGTTTGTCGTTCCATTTGCATGGTGAGAACCACCATCTATCCAAAATTAGTATGAAAAGATTTCTTGAGCCAAAGTTCTTGGTTGCTACTGCTATAACTTGACTGCAAAATTGCACATCAATATTGGAGTTCGGATATTGAAGACTTTATTTGTGATTTTTTATTGTATTTAAGGACTTGGCATATTTGAGAAATCTTTTATCTCTTGCCTGCTTCATCTATAGTTACTGCTGTGGTTATTTAAAATTTGAATTGTAGAGAAATTTGAAGCAATCATATTTATAATCTATATTTGAATCGCTGGAAAGGAAATATAAAGCAAAGAAATTGTTTTCTTGTTTCAGGGTTTTAAACTGTTCTATCCAGTTGGAAAAGAAAATCATTTTTTGGCTTTGTATGATTGTGTTGATTTTGGTAAATGAGTCTGAACTGATTAGTGATAGTTATTACACTGGGTCACCCAATTTTTCATCCTCTTCTCCCTATCATCAAATCGAGGTTTAACATGATATATAAGAATGTGTAGTCATTTATATTTTGTAATACCTAGTTTTAATATAATTCATCATCATTGGTTGATATAACTTTATAGACACTACTAGCCGCAAAGTTATCATGAATTGCTAACTTTGTGAACTAGAAATATATGTCGATATAATGGAAAAATGTGGAAGGGAATTCTTCTGTCCAACTAAAAAAGACGAATAAAAATTGCATGCTTGACTGTAATGATGTTATGCAGTTAATATGTAACTTAAAATTCATATGACTCAATTTGTCCTCAATGTGCCCCATGTCAAATGGGCATGAGCTGTGAACTTTTGTAGTTTTTGTTTTGACTGCTTGGGGCTTCATGCTTTTGCCAACATTATCAAAGGCGTGTTATTGGTGTTTTATTCAGTGGACGTTGCTGTCTTTCTGCTCATATGCATAGTAGTATTACTATTAGATAAATTGTCTGATTAGTTGTTTATATCCTGCTCTAATGCTTCCAGTGCCTATGTCTGTTCATTAATATTTTAAATGAAAAGTTTTAACAGCTTGTGGTCTCTCTATATACTTGGCAGAAAAGAATGGCCTATTCATGGCTCAGTGGAAGGAATCGGAAAGTCATCTGTTGCAAGACCCCCTATTGGGAGTCAAGGCCCCGCCTCAGATGTACAGTCTCTTTGGTCATTTGATTAAAAAGAGGATAGTGACAGGGCATGAGACTTGACCAAAGAAAAAAACCTGTTCTCTTGAGGCAAATAGCCTCCTTTTGATAGAGTTTAGAGTACTGGATGCATTGTATCTTCCTTCTTCTGTGTAAGGGAGATTGATGTTTACATACCTCAGGAATACATGTTGGATGCATATGCCTTTTGAGCCAACAGGTAACAAGGTGCCTTTCCATATGGTTTTGCTTCTTTTCTCCGAGGGAAGGATTCCCCTTTTTGCAGGCAATGTTTCCTTTGGAGAATTGAGCTTTGTTGCATCATTTATCTTTAAAATATGCAGCACTTGACATCTTAATGAGAAATGATACCAACATAGGTCACACCACTCACTGCTCTACTCGTTACCCGACGTCTATCTCACCAACCATCCGTTTATCTGATTGCTTCCTCCTGCGGTGGAAAAATTATAATTCATCTTGTAATTATCCCATCGTTTTATATTGGGGTAATTTATGATTAGATTTTAGTATCCGGGCTCTTGTTTTGTTAGGATTGAATTTATGTATCTGTATTACAGTTTGATCAGTGTTCATATTTCGGCTTTTTAAAAAAAATTGATTTTTGGAGTAGTAATAAAATAGTTATCCCTTTCCTATAACCAACCATTTGGTGCTGGTAAGTCATTGAGAACTGTACTCATTCTACTGCACCGAGTCGGTGGTACGGAGTCCAATATTCATAATTTGTGAATAATGTATATTCTCACCATATTATGAATACTTGAGAGGGATAATTATTTTATTTTTCTTGGAAGTCTCATTTATAAGCAGCCGAAATTAGAATATATTGACATAAATTCAGATCGTAACAAAATTTGAATGGATAACGTTTTTAATCTCAAAGGCCAAAATTGATAACTGGAAGCCTTTTATAAATTGTTATAACATTACTCTCTTTCGTCCTTTTTATGAGGATGTAATTCTTTAGAGGTTGCATGAATTATTAATGTGTTTTTATTTAAAATACACTTTATTTGGAACAATTATCACTAAATAAAGCCATTTAATGTATTTCATTGAATAAAGGTAATTTTATAAAATAATTAAAAGTTTAGATAATTTTAATGATATTAACTCCTTTTAATAATATTTTTTTAATATGTGTGAAGTTGGAAAAAAGTTTGGACCAAAGAAAATATTCCTTATAAATTGTGGAGGGAATTCATTTGTCACATCATTAATTATTAGTCACTAGAATATTACTATTTTTTCTGCATCAAAATAATTGTTATTTTATAGTTTTGTATGCAAATTAATGAAGTTAATAAATAGTTTAAAAATTGATGAAGTTAAATTATATTTTATAATAACCATCTCATTAATCTAGTATTTTTTAATGTTTTTTTTTTCTTTATTATTATTAAAAGGTAAACTTGTAAAAAAAATTATTAATGCTATTTTAAAAATTATAAAATAACAATTATTTTAAAATTTGAGAAAAAAATTTAAAATAATAATTATTTTGAAACAGGTAGAGTATTTAATTTTAATTGCTCAAAACTAATTATGCACAAGTTTTCATATAGTACTTTTTAGGGCCTTCAGATAAGAGGACAAGTGTGCAATTAGGATTGATAGTATTTTCTTCCCTCTCAATTATAAGAAAAAAATATTTTACATATACTAATAAAATTAGTTAAACTTATTTAATTTATAGTTAAACATATTTTTTTTTTAAAATTACTCTTAAATAATAATCTTTTCTTTTATACTGAATTAATTAATACTTATTGAAAACTACAATGATTTAAGGTTATTTTAGGAATATCATATTTATCACTATATGCATTTACTCTTTTTTCTCGTACATTAGGACCAAACCTTTTCTCAAAAATTCTCTTAAATTTGTGATGGGAGGAAGTAGTTTTTGGTGGCCATTGCAAAAAAGATTTTTGTAGTCATTAATTTTTAATAATTAAGTCCATGTTTGAATAGGCAATTTAAGTAATTATGAGATCTCATAAGTGATTATGTGTTGGAGTTATCAAATGGAAGTAACTTTTTAATAAGTGCTTATGGCTCAAAAGTGCTTCCAAAAGCATTTATGGAAGAAACTGATTTTTTCTACTTATGATAATCACTTGTTCTCCCATAATCACTTATTTCACTTTTTCTTCTCATTATCTACTCAATAATCACTTAAATCCCAGTATCCAAACACATTCCTTTTCTCAAAATCATTTATAGGATAAAAATATTCAAACATAAATCACTTTTGACATAATCACTTATTCTCATAATCTATTATGCATAAGCATTTATTTTCATAATTATTTATATATAAACCAATCTAAACTCACCATAAGTTAGCTGAGCTTAACATTGTCTGGACTGTTCCAATTTAATCGGATGTCTTGGAAAGGGGCGCGAATTTTCAATATAATGTAATTGGAAAGATTTGGTTCATTTATTTTGGTTTGATGATCGCTGTTATGTTATCAGTTATCTGCTGAGCTTGTTAAAGTGATGTTATTTTAAAATCTGCATTAAATTGTTTTGCAAAAAAATCATTAATATATTTTAGTCAATCTCAGTGGAGTAATATTATTGTTGTTGGTGTTGTAATTGTTAATATATTTCTAAGTGTAAAAAAAATGCATAATTAGATCAAAAGGAGATAGACAGTTTTTTAATAGAATTAAACAAAATATCACAATTCTTTGCTTCTCGTGGATGTCAGCTGTCAATCAAGTTCAACAATTTTTTAACCATGTCCCATATGCGTAAAATAGTACAATAGGTAGGTGTAGTTTGTCGCAGCATCTCATTATGTTATTGGGAAAAATTATTTTTTTCTTTTCTCAAGAGATTCTTAACTCTTAAGAATGCATTCTTGAAGTTTGATTTTGAAAATATATACTTGTTTAAATTAAAAGATAAATTATAATTTTTTATATTAAAATATGGATTGCAAAATACATTTGAACCTTATAAATAAAAAAATTTATGTTAAAAAATTTATTTTTATTTAAATATGATAATACTCAAATATCAACTTATTGTATTGGATATGAGCTAATTATATATGAAAAAATGGATTGCAATTATTCTTATTTTATATAAAAAAACTCTATCTGTATAACAAGTATTATATATGTATATATAATATTTAGTTTGAATAATAATATTTAATTAAATATAGTATAGTAAAGTAAATGACGCTATTCCTCTATATTCTCTAGTGTTTAAATCCTTCAAATCAAAATTATATAATTCAGATTTAATATAAAAAATAATAATAGTTTATTTATTGAAATTAACAAAACATGTACCATTAATTTGAGCTATATGGTTCAAAGATTAAACATGAAAATGTTAGGGGAACCAACAAGGACTTAGTTCAATTTAGAGGATGTTATAATAGTTTAACTAGAAGTATCGAATTCAAATCTTAAAAATACAGCCATATTAAATACTAACTGGTAGAACTTGTTATGTTTTATGGTTTTGTTCGATTTAATTTGGATTAATTTGAATCTCAATAAATCCTCCAATTAAAATATAGTTGAACCATAATACCATTTGGACTTGCAAAAAAAAAGGGCAATAGAAAAAAAAAGTTAAAAATGAAAAGTTGATAATCAATACAATATATATACATATACATATATATATATATATAAGAAGATATAAGGGGATGATTTGATATATTTGGCTTATAAGTATTGAAAAAATTTGGGATATTTTGCTTGTATTGGACTTTGTGCTTTTTTTTGTGGTATTAATTTATTTGCTTGAAGGTTTTTTTTTATTTGTTGTTTAAATGAGTGATGTGGAACCTATGTGATAATGTTTTGAAACATTCGAAAAATTTTCTAGTTATTATGATAGGAAAAATTAAGAGATATATTTAGAGTGGGTATCAATGGGCTAATAGTCATTATTGCCTTTTCCAGAGGACTCGTGCAATTTAAAGCTTGAAATACCCTTCCAACCCTATTTCTAAGATAGAATTTTTAAACAAATTTTGACCCTTCATATAAGATGTTTAAGAAGTTCAATGAAATATTAATTTTTTTAAAATTTACCTTTAACATAAATACTTGGTGTTGACTTTTAAAAACTTGATGAAATGTTAAAGGTGAATTTAAAAAGTTAAGTTAATTTTTTGGGAAAAAAAGAGAAGAAGAAGACAAAAATTTAAAGTTGGAATTTGGAAGCTGCAACTACTCCAATTTGGAAATCAGTTAATTATTTTTAAGAAAAAAATCTAAAAATGTCCGACCTGCCGGATTCGAACCAGCGACCTAAGGATTACCCGTCAGGAATTTTTCCCACTACAGTCCTCCGCTCTACCAACTGAGCTAAGGTCGGTTTATGAGATGTCCACATTTTTTAATATATAAATTAGAAATACAAACGTAAACCTTTCCTCGCCTCTTTGCCAACGAAATAAAAAAGCCTTTCCAACTTCACACTTCAAGCTCTTTCCCACGTGGGAAGACGACTTTGGAAAAGGAGGACGTGAAGAATCGCCATTTCATTATAATACTTCCATAGGCATTATATTCTAACTATACTCAGGTCGGCCCATTGGTATTATTTTCTAACCTTAAATCCCTAACACTTTAACAATCCATGTAATGGTTCTTTACTTAAGAGTGATGTAGTAGACCATAAATAAATCTTTAAGTAACGTAATGATACTTATGTGAGAAAATCTTGCAGAGAAACGTTACATGCATCAATTATTAGTTGTTATCCATTTTATGAAAATATGTTAAATGAACTGACGTTCAGGTGTTATTTTTGTTGTCTTGTTTTAATTCTTTTGAACTAATTCACTTGTTCTCTACAACATTTTTTACCCTTAATTGTTAATTTGACTCAGCGAGTCAGGCGTTGCTCTACAAAAAAAGTTAATTTCTTGGAGTAATCAACCAGGCAAGTCTTCCATTCCATTAAAAATGCAAGAAAAAAGAAAGTAAGAAAGGCAAGTCTTCGAGCAGTTTAAATTTTCTGTTTAGTTCTTTTTCCCTCTTGTATCCTCCGGACAACAGAGGCAGAAAGGGTTGTGATGGCAGGTTCAGTCAGCTATGTTATTGAAGTAACTTCCTTGCAAAGATCAATATTGAGCAAAACAATAATAATAATAACTGAAGCACATGTCTTTCATGTATCCATAAATCTGAAGGTAGCACTAGCAAATTTTATTCCATGGTTGTTGCAAATGACAACTCGCTTGACTAAGAAAATCAAGAAGCAAAAACAGCATGACACAACCAATTTATGCAGTATGCTATGCATGAAGTTGATTATGATACAATCTCAGACTAGGCAGCATGATAAGGCCGTTGCTCCATCTGCACTACTTCTTGCTGGAATTGCTGAGGTTGTTCTCCTTCCCAGGTCCAAATCATGTCTTTGAGTGCTGGTCTAATGTCCTCTTTCAGAAGCTTCTGGTACTCCAATGTATCTCCACTGGACTTTCTAAGCTCCACCATATGGAATACTGGGGTGATCTCAAAGATTTCTGCCTCAATTCCCAAAGCGCCTTTTCTGCCTTCCTTGGAGCCCTCCAACTTGAACAAACCTCCATCTTTCTTCTTCACTTTCAGTCGAAGGAGCTTACAGATTTCTTCTAACTTAGAGATTATAATTGAGGATGGCTTGTTTGATGTAAACCGCACCTCTTTCTTGCAATCAGTCTCCTCAAACAGACCAGACAAGTCAAAACCTGCAGACAAGGAAATGATATCAAAAGCATTCAAATTACAAGGTTTGGTGAGTTCTTGTTTTGTCTCTGCAACAGGACCACTGTTATTCTCACAAGCTCCAAATAGACCATCAGTATCTAAAGGAGCTAGTTCTTTCTCTTCGGTCTCTGTAACAACATGCTTTTCTAGTCCCTTTTTGAACCAAGAACTTTCCATAATTTTGGTTATTGATATCCGGGTGTTTGGATTAGGATCCAAGATTTTGGACAGCAGCCGGCGTACATCTGGTGAAAACCAATTAGGAAATTTGTACTCCCCCTTACCAATCTTCCTATACATCTCCATCAGATTAGAATTCTGGAACGGAAGATAACCAGCCAATAAAACATACAAGATCACCCCACATGACCATATATCAGCTTTGGCCCCGTCATAACCTCTTCTGTTTATAACTTCCGGAGCAACATAGGCAGGAGTACCACAAGTAGTATGGAGTAAGCCATCTTGGCGCTTAGATTCAGCAAGAGCACTCAACCCAAAATCTGAAACCTTCAAATTCCCATTTTCATCTAATAGTAGATTTTCTGGTTTTAGATCCCGATGACACACTCCTCTGCTATGGCAGTAGTCAACAGCGCTGATCAGCTGCTGAAAGTATCTTCTGGCAACATCCTCCTTCAGCTTTCCTTTGGCTACCTTATGGAAGAGTTCACCACCTTTTGCATACTCCATGACAAAGTAAATCTTGGTTTTAGTGGCCATTACCTCATAAAGCTCAACCACATGTGGATGCCTAACAAGTCTCATTACTGAAATTTCTCTCTTAATTTGATCAATCATCCCAACTTTCAAAATCTTCTCCTTATCAATTATCTTAATTGCCACACTCATGCCAGTAACAAGATTCCTTGCATAGTAGACCTTTGCAAAGGTTCCTTGGCCTAATAATCTCCCTAGTTCATATCTTTGCATAAGCACACTTCCTTTTGGTTCCATTTCTAATAACTTCTATATAATCAATACTACTAGTACTAGAACAATGACCAGAAGAAGTAGCAAACTGGCTCTGAAGAGCTTCAAAGCTCAACCATCTTCACAGACATCATATTTTGACATCAAATGACCAGCTAGATTTCTATCCACCTCATGAACTTGAGCACAGAATAGACATGGGCAATGATTTAAACATCCAATCTCTTCAAGCATGAACCAGTGCAGCTCAAAAGGAGCTAATGCCTTGTCAACCTCAGAGGAAGAATTTTTTACTTTTAAGCACATCTTTCAGCATTCCCTGGGTTTTGTGATGAAACTAGAGAATGCTAAAGAAGATGTCCAACTCAAGAATTTGGTAAGTTCACCAACAATAAAGCAGCAGTTGGTCAGATCCTTCGACTACTCTTTGCATAAAAGTATATAAAATGGAAGATACACCTGAAAGAAAGATAAAGCAAATTTAGTTCATATATTACGAATAATCTAATCCTACTAACCAAACAATATGAAAATTTTTAGTGTATAAGCCACATAGGACAAGCAGAATTTAAATCGGCGATTCTTTCTCCCTAATTTCATGCTTTTTCTCAAGTCGGAGCCCTTGCCACTGCACTACATATTGTTAAGGGAGGTGATATCAAGAAAGATTTAAATTAAAACCATGCTTCATGATCTGTATGTTTTCTTGTCGCTGTGTGTGATGATATGATTCAACTAATAACAAAAACCACAAAAAAGATGCCGAATAGAAAAAGAAAAAACTATAATCATCATAAATACAATACAATTAACCGAAAACCTCAAACGAATAAGAATAAGAATGCAGCAAAAAACACAAAAACACAATAAATTATTCAGAGAGAGAGAGAGAGAGAGAGAGGGACAGAGAGAGATGCTATCAATTATTGAACAGAAAAAAAATAATCAGCCACTCGCTACCCCTTCAATCATGCCGTGGCATAAGGTAAAAAAAAAAAAAAAGGAATCGGAGCGGGGCAAGGAAGGTTGATTGACTGAGAGGGACGAGACGAACACATCTTAAATCAGAAAAATTAGTCCATTGCGGTGTTGGAAAACAAAAAAACCTTTGCCTATAACACAAGGAGCGTAAAAGTCAAATCTCAGATGATGCAACGAACAATTCTCTCGGGAGCAATCATCAGCAGTTATCGAAACAAGTCAGAAACACCGATGACAATTGAAAAGGTGAATCAAAACGTTAAAATTAAGGAAAAACAGTAAATTGTATAACATGGTCGAAGCAGAGTATGTACCTGGTGAGAGATTCCGAATTCACGCGTGAAGGAGGAAGCAGTTGGAGAGAAAGAAAGAAAGAGAAGCGAAGATTGTGGATTGACAGAACGTGAAAGCAGAGATTTGAGAAATCCCTACGCCTTCGGAGCCGCTTCCTTCTTTAGACAATCCCAGATGCGCCAGCCAGTTAGCTCCCCCACCCGCTACTGATTTCGATATTGTAATTCAAATCGTCAGAAAAATATAATCTGATAAAAAAATTATATATTTATGCAAAAATTTTTTAATTCTTAAATATTAAATTAAATAAATATTTGTCAATTGAAATTTAAAAAATAAATATAAAATATAAGGTCCTGTTTGATTATGTTTTCTGAAAACAGTACAGAAAATTCAGAAAACTTGTTTGATAAATCTGTTTTTTATAAACTGTTCTGAAAAACAGAAAAATAAAAGAACAGAAAACTCAGAACATCTTTTAGGTATTTTGTAGTTTTTGTTCTGGAAAATACAAGAAAATGTGAGTAACATCCACCTCATTAATGGTAAAGTTATAAATTTTGAATAACTCATCTATCACTCACTAGTTATGATTTTGAGAACAATTATTCAAACAGATTTTTTTGTTTTCTTATTTTTAAAACTTATTCTTGAAAATAGTTTTACAAAACAGTTTTTGAAAATAGAAAAGAGGAAACACGGTCAAATATACCCTAAAACTCTTTCTGTAAACAACTTTTTTCATAAAAAAATTGCATTGATTCGATATGTAAAAGATATATAATTCAACTTAAATAAAGATCATAATCAGCTTTAAATGGTATTCTCCATTATCATTATGCACCATTATTGATTAAGGTCAACAACTCAATTTAAAATCGTAATCAGCTTTAAATGGAAAAGAGAATATGCCTATAGATGCTAATGGAGAATAATACCAAATTGAGTTGTTGGCCTTAATCAATAATGGTACATAATATAGACCATCTTGTTTTTATTTGACTCTAATTAATTAATTGGCGAAATTAATTAATAATTAATAATTGGTGGAACTGGAAGTATTTTAACAACCATAATTTGCTATTTGATGCAACAATCTATGACCTCTTTTGCGTAACTAAAATCGTGTTCTGTATTTTCCCTCTCCACCTCCTCCCTTTTTAATCAGTAGCCCGTGTTCTGTATGGCGTAGGCGTGGTTTATTAAATACTATAATTTACTTTGATTTTGTATTTTATATTGATATAAAAATATTTATTTTTTTATCAAAATAAAAATTAGATCAGTTTGCAAACATGGTCCTGGTTTCGTCTGCACATTATTTTAGTTTATGTAAATTAGTTAAAAATGAAATTCCCTAATATGATAAGAGACCGTATTAAATGTGAAAAGAATTATCATAAAAAAAATGAATATAGTAATAACTGAAGTTAAAAACAAAAAACTGTTTTGGCGGGGCAATGAGGAATGAATCTAGGACAACGCACAGGAAACGGTCTTCTCGGGAGTTGTGAGAGTAAGCGAATGAGAAAAAGACACGGAGGAGGCGAAGGGACATAGTGGGGCAGTACAGCGTTAAACGAAGGACACGTGTTGCCAATGATTGGTGGTGAGGTCACGGCAGAAGACACGCCAGTCGGATGCTGTTATTTGATTGGGGCACGTTTCGTTTCGTCTCGTCTCGTCTCGTCCCGCACTCTTCTTTCTGGAGTTCTCTATCAACCCGTGGTCCCCACACACCTCACATGAAAATGACTTTGGACTCATTATTTTATTTAAAAAAATACATTACAAAATTCAGTCACGAGACTCATCAAATTTAAATCAATTTATCAATATATATATTAAATACTTAAAAAAATATTACTATTTATAAGACACGAATAATATAATTATTATGATAAACACTTATCTTTTAAACTCCATGCCAATTCCACATGATCCATGTCTAATAATTCAATTTTTATTTGAATTAAGTGGATCCCTTTTATATATATATATATATATATATATATTTGAGGTCATAAGGATATTCATGACCGTCTCCAATACTATTACCTAATTCGATGACAACAAAAAATAATAATAATAATTCGCATTCAAGACTTATGAGGTTTAAAAAACAAAAAAGGAAATTCTTCTAGCACAAGTATTTTATATTCAAAACCCGAATCCCAAACATTACTTAAATGATATAAAGCCGCTTCTGCATGACCCAAACACTCTTGTGCATGTTTCCAAAACAATTGAAAAATTAATAGTACTTCCGTCTTGATTATTAGTTACATTTTAAAATTTTTTTATAATTTTATATATAAATTATTTTTAATAGATTTCTGAAGTATTAATTATTTTATTTTAAAAATATCAAAAAAAGTGAATTGTTTAAATTTATTATATTTATTATGAGGTAAAAATGGAAACTATATTATTTTTAAGATAATTTAAATGATAAAATAAATTTTTTTTTATTTTAATAAAGTAATTGAAAATGATTTATATTAAAAATTGGAGGGAATATCTTTTTCTGTCGTTGTATTTATTTTGAGTTTATCAAAATAAAGCTTGGGTAGAAGTTGAGGACATATAATTCTTATGTTAATTGGGTTTAAAGATGCAACTTAGGAGTAGTTTATATTTTAGGAGGTTCTGATTGGATGAGAATAGATGAAAGTCACAAAACTGAGTTCTGGGTTTGGAACCAAGTTTTAGAGAAACCAAAGGCCGTGATGAATTTCGTACCATTAGAATTGAGATTGAAATATGGGCTCGTCAAATATCCTTAAAAAATATTTAAATTTTGTTGTGTAATTAATTGTGCCTTTTACTTTCAAGAAACAATGGGCAAAGATGATAATGACTAAACAAATGGCTTGTTCCAGAAAATATCTCCAGACAAACCCACGATGAGTATTTACTAATTAAAGCATTCAGATGGTCACAATAAACTTTAATTAAAATATTCAAATAGTTATAATTAATCCTGCTAAATTTGGAAAGTTGCTGGGGTTGGTTGGCTTTGATGATAGGGTTTATCGCTTTGAAATGGTATAGCTTGCAGGTTGCCATGTCTTTTCCTTCCAAATAAAGCATACAGTGATGCTTACTTTAAACAAAGAAAGTTGAGAGAAATTGCTTTAGTTCTAAATTCCTCATTTTTATATTAATTCTTTTATTTCCCTCATTTCCAAAGTCATCTTTCTGGCCCCTTACTTCCAAGCAAGACAAGACCAAATTGGAAGATTAAATTATTGAGACTCCAAATTGGAAGGTCCTTTCAAGGAAAAAAGTAGTTCACACTTGTAAATATCTTTGCAATGTAATTATGGACTATTGGAAACGTAATTGGAAAGAATGAAAGCATATACAGATATATTTATATTTGAAAGATACTCTTTTCGCTCCAATATAAGATATTTTTTAAAATTTTTTTAGTTTATAATATAAGATATCATATAATATTATGTAATGATTTATCCATTTTATTCCCGAATCATTTAATGATCACTCTCATAAATTACAGCTTGAAGTCATAGAAACCAATGGAACAAACTTTAATTAATAAAGGTAAAAATGAAATGTTAAATTCTTTTTTGAGAAGTTTAAAAATATAACAATTTTTCCTTAAGATACATAAGGTGGTTAGAAATACTTTATCTTTTGGACAAGAGGAAGTAGATTGATTTGTTTTTTAATAGAGAATTTTATTAACCAAAAGCAACAACAGTACACAAACAAAACCCAGAAAAAAAACACACTACCTAGAAGAGTTCCAACAACAAACTCTACACCAATGCAACAAATCTAAGCCCCATCGATGACAAAGCCACCGACAACAACCATAACAAGCCAAATCAAACAAAAGAACAAGAAGGAAAGAAAACAAGTAACAAAAACAGAAGACCAGCAACATTGCCATTGGCACCACAAAGAAAAGCCATTGGAGATCATTCAGATTCCGCCACCACATGACCGTCTTTCACAGGGATGAGAGCTCACAAAGCCATCCTTTCGGTCCCATCCCCAATATCGACAAGATAGCACAAACCATTGCAGTTCTGAAATCTTTACGCAAAATCCACGCAAGGAAAGGCTTCACCTCAGAATCCTTCAAATCACATAACAGCATAGCCACCAAAACGCACCTCCAACCCTCCCAGACGAACATCACCGACCTGCAACACTCCTTCTATAATGACCATGAATATTAATCCCAAAATGATTATTGATAATTAGTGTAGGACTGAAGAGAGCAAGGATTGGAGAAAGGGTCAAAATTGAGACAAAGGGGTAAATGGGACAGAATGTTGTGGCGCCGTGGTGAGAAACAATAGCTTTGCGGTCGTTGAGAGATAGAAAGCATTAGTGCCACGACGAGCGATGCTGAATCAATTTAAATTAGCAGTCAAACTAATCGCTGAAAGAAAAGAAAACCGAAGGGAGGACAAACTGCTCTGCTAGGGTTTGATTTTTCTGACCTTAGTGGTTTGATTTCTGGCAATTGGAAGCTCAAATCTTACTGGTAAGTCATCCCTTAACTTTCCTCTGCATTTTTCTTTAAGTTTTACCAAAATTTTTTTATGAAATTGGTTACGGTTCTGGTTTGGATTGAATTCCACCGATTAATTTGTGCTTTAGTATGTTCTAGAGGTGTTGTTGAATGTTTCTATAGATTGGGTGTTGGTTTTAAGATATTTAAGTGATATATCTCTCAAACCTTAACTCTTAAATATTGATATCCTTGGGAATCTGAATCTGTAGTGATGTGAGTGTAGTTCTATTATTGTGGATGTTTTGATGTGTGGGTATACCTTGGGTTGCTTTGTTATGGTTGGTTGATGCCCGGGATTGATGATTATGTGTGACAAGGATTGTTAATTTGCGATGGTAATGAGAATATGATTATGTATATGTTGTGATACTGCTCAATTGGGATCTCTTGACTCTGCGTTGTATTTGGAAAGTATTGAATTTGGTTGTGGTTGCTCTCTTTGGCCTACCAGGGTATTGAGTGGGTTGAACGGTTGAGGTAACTGGGGTTTTTCTTTTGGTGTTTGTGATATATGTTCAGTTATTTTCATATCATAATATATATGCTTTATTTATATGTTTTACCTTTTCATATCTTGATATGTATTATAACTCGGTTATGGTTAATTAAATTTATATCATGATATGTGTAGCTACCCGGCTAGTAAGTTATCTATCCTTATCTCGTTGTATAATGAAAATGGCAATATGATGTTAGTGATTATGATATATGTGAATTGTGATGATTATTGGTATGAAATGATAATTATGCACCCCATGATGTATTGTATACCTTTATATGACATGCTAACACATTAGAAAGTGATATATGTTGACATGTTCACATGTATTGGGTATTGTCACATTGTGTACATTGTTGGGACATATGGTTTAGGTGACGATACTCTATATACCATATGATATGCCAATTCGCTCAACAGCACACCAGGCTTTGTGTTCAAGTGGTGTGGCTTATGTATATTCTAGTCACTAAATAGTCATCCTATAGCCGAGAGACTCAAGTGGCTGTGAATTGGGGTGCACTTTTTCCAAATAGCCATCAATTTGGGTGGTTTAGAGGAAGAAGAGTCATGGTCTAACTTTTGGTGCAATGGCCTTTAGCCGGGTCATAACCATTGGAAGGAAAGCTGGGTGGTGATCCTAGAATCGGCCGTCATGGGATATTGGATGGAGGGCACTGGTTTAAGGCTACCTTGTCATGGTAATTAACTTATGGTTCTAGCCGTGTATTTATGAGATTGGTGTCTGCATATCATGCATATTGCATTGGTGATGAATTATATTTTTTATTAGCATAAAAGTATGATTATGTGTATATATGTATTTACCCCTGGTTACTGAAACGTATGTCTCACCTCGTGACTAACAATTTCAGGTGAAGGATCTAGCTCTAGCAAGGACAAGGAAGACTTAGACAAAGAGGATTGAGAGTACAATTGTGGGTACTAGGGACTGTGCTCCCTAAGTGTTTGTTGTTCTTTTATTCCTATTGAAATGCCACTGTATCATTGTGTAATGTCCTTTGAACTTGTGCGATTTGGGGCATCAATGTTGTATGTTTACTGTTGACCCCTTTTGGGTGCATTGGATGGCCTACTTTGTGCTGATGGGCCTAAAACCATGTTGGTGTAGTATCAAATGTTGACAATATCTTATGCATGTTATGTGAAGTGTCTCTCTTGAATGTTAGCTTGTGTTGAACTTGAGGTTAATGCCTTTAGTCCACTTTGGGTTTATATGCCCGGGTTGTGGGCCTAGTGTTGGCTTTGGGTCCTCAGTAAGTGATATTGGCATATAGTTCATTAGTTCGACTAAAAGATTAAATGGGGTCAAAACTCAGAGGAACAATTTTCTTTAAGTTAAAACCTTCTTGGGCACGCTCCTTGTGCCTTTTATGACCTATTGTAATGGTCTTCGAATGCCAATTGTACATTGGTGGCTTTTGGTGGTGTTGAGTTCTTGTTTTTGGTCAAAAGTGACTATTTCGGTGTTGAATGTCTAAAATCTCATACGGAGGTGTTTTGAGGCATGGTTGGTGTCCATGGTTAGAGGGGAGTAGAGTGACATATAAGAGTTAGTTTTAGGTCAATTAGAAATCAGAGTACGAAGCTATGTATATCGGAAGTTCAGTCAGAAAATTAGAAGTTGCTGATATGGTATCTACAACTGGCATTGTGGCGCTATAAACTTGGTTGTGGTACCAACCCATTCTACCTCCCTGAGGCCATGACGATACTATAGCTAGCCGTGATCCTAACCTTGTTTTGTCCTTTTTATTGGTTTTGATGTTTTTAGATGTTTATTTTGTGGTTTATTTTGATAGCTAGCCGTGACTCGATTGAATCCGACTCAACTCATCCTTATCGCACCTTAGAGAAATCAGATATACATGAGCTACCACCAGAAACCTCACCACATCATAGATTTGCACAAGGTCATCTACAGCAAGCAACCAAAACAAACAAACAACACAACCACCCCCCCCCCAAACGGACCCTCTCTCAATCGACGAACGCCAGGGAGAGATTCGTTGGGAGTCACAGGGCTCGAACTCACAAAGGCGCAGAGGGTCAGAAGCTTTCACAAACAGAGAGGGTCGAGAGAGAGAGAGAGAGAGAGAAGCTTCTCACAAAGATGATGTGTTGAGGACATAGATTGCTAGGTTATAAATGTTTTAACAGTGCAATTACTCACATCAATATTTTAATTTGGATTGGCTCTAGTTGGAACAAACAAGACTTTGTCATAGATATAAAATATAAAATTCATAATAGGTCATTTTATTTATATGTCATTAAAAATATAATTTATTTTTTAAATTACGTGTAACATTTAAGAAAATGTATGTATATAGATGGGTTCACTCAACCTTATATTATTGAGTGAAAAGAACCTGTAAATCTATTATAACCTTGTCAACTTGGATTTGATTGTTTAGAAGATCATTCAGTTTTCTTCTTTTATACAACTTCTATTAGTTGTGGCAGGCAACATCTGGTTTGGTTTCACAGCATGAAAATAAATCATAGAGCTGGGGGACCCAACATGAGTAAGACAGCAAAGAGGCTTCCATAATTATGGACTATTTTTGTTTTTTGGTGTGAAATAATTATCGACTATGTTATAAGGGAACAAGACTAAGGCAAGCACACCCATCTCCATGCTTGTCGGATCCGGGTTTCCGCCTAAGTAGCATGCAACTCCCTCGAAATTCTAGTGTTTGATAGTTCCAAACATCTTAATATGGTACACCCTAGTTATGTTCCCTTATCATGCTAAGAAAACCAAATTGCAATAAATACATAAAAATACAATCGAAAAATAATAATTTGATTTTTTTTCTTGTTTTTTGGTTGTTTATGTTCAATGAAAATAATGTAGCGAGCAACTCAACACAAGTTCAAACAGATTCCTCATCTTGAATTGAATATTAAACAATATAAGACCATGCTGGATATAAATGTTTTTTTTTTGGCCATATGGATATAATTCTATTAAAGGAGAACCAGATATCATACTAAAGACGATATAATATGTTCATTTACCTTTCATTTTTTTTTTTTTGCATCATCATTATCATTGTTTAATGTATTTATCCTCTATTTTTTTACATAGCTCCATTTATTTCATTCGCTTTCTATTTTCATACTTTAGTCGTTTGTGTATCAAATGCAGCATAAATCTTTCTGACAGTCGATCAAACCCTCACCCTTCTTCACACAAACTAAAGGGGTGCAAAAATTTACCATTCTTCCTAACAAAAGAAACAGATATAAAATCTATAGTAATATAGAGGGGACAGCAATATCTATTTGAGAGTGGATAGGAGATATTGGACAACTAGAGCACATTTAAATACAAGCTTAGGGTTTTCAAAGTAGAAGCAGTAGCAGTAAAACAGTAAAACCAACGAACGATCAAGTGATTGTTTGGAAATAATACTCATACAGAGATAGAAGGGATGTGTTGCAGTCTTTGGGCGATTAAGAGTCAGAAAGCAACGGACTTTCTTCTGTGGATGCCTTGCACGCATGAATTGCAGTACATATATCTTGAGATTCCAGAAACTTCTCTGCATTCATTAAGATCACTGGTCCGTACTCCAGTACCAACCTCTTGCACTGCATGTATATTCAGATATTAATAACTTTCTTTTTTCTTTTAAAAAAAATCTAAATTTCAAGTTTTGAACAGGTTGAACTTGATTGAAAAAATCATTAGATACAACACTTGGCACTGAAGTTAATTTGTTTACATGCAAGTGATTGGGGACACTAGTTGAAACTTTTACATTAATGGAAGGATGAAAATTTTATTCAATTATGTTTCCACCCTTGATTAAATCGTCTTATGATTTCATATTTGAAGAGCACAAAAATCTGAAATTTTGTTTCATGGGTGATACAGCATATGTAAGAAGGGGAGAAAAAGAATATTTTACTTACCTTCTTTGCATACTTATCCACAGAACTGCACACCTTTAAAAGTGCTTGAATTATCTCTAGCTGTCAAATAGAAGTAAATTATTAGTTGTTTGTACTTTGTACAACAAAAGCTAACTATAATCCGAGCAAGCTGCCAGCCATATACCTCAACAAAATCACGCTATACTACTAGAATTTTGCAGAAAGTCTTCAGTATATTTGCAAATACAGAAAATGAATTTATGAAAATAAGCATCAACATAAGAAAAGACAATGCCAATCAACATGATAGACATTTCTTTATTGCGCTGAAAACTCATTGATATACTTCCATCTCCTACATCCAAACCATAGGCTGCAAATAGTATCAAATTTCTGGTTGGAGAGCAGGATTTCCCAGGAAAAACAAAAGCCTAATTTAACATAAATCCCCCATGCAATGAATTTAAAGTAATTGAGTTCGGCTGTTAAAATAATTTGATACTCCCTTCTTGGCCCAATCCAGCTCACCAAAATAAGGAGCTGGGCTCACAAAACTAGCGCCCTAGTATTAAAAGAGCTTCAGCTCTGTCCAGGGCACCAAAGCGTCTGGTTATACAGGGCTGGGCCAGGCTAGCCCAACAAAGTAATGGGCCGAATTGGACTGTGTTAGGATGAGCTGGGCTAACTCATTTTGACTCATCCACAATGGAGGCACGCAAAAACCATCAAAGGTTTTGGGAAAACTAGAAACAGGAGAAACTTGACAGTGTACAAAATTATGCTCAATGAGAACAAACAACGATAAACTTTCACATCCCATACTCTCCACAGCAGAAGGAGAAATTACAAACCTGGGTGTCAGGATCCTCCAACTTATCCATTAATTCTCCTATAGCATCTTTGCAAAATCCACAACTATCTTGTTGGACTTGTGAGGAGATCTTTGCTATCTGCTCACAGAGATCGACCTTTTTACAGAATTCTCCAGGCTGTATAGAAGCAAGCTCTAAGAAAAATAGAGGAGCATAGTAGTCCACCAAAGCGATGCACTGTGTAATACAGAAGAAACAAAAATGAGTATTTAGTGTGAGATAAGTTCCCCTCTGTTCATTCCATTAACCCTTTAGATTCTAAGTAGTAAAAGATTCCATAAAAAATGGGCTGTGTTATTCTGCACCTAATTGGCATGCATAAAACTATCCAATTTGCATCCCATCATCAAGGTAAATGGGATTGCTTGTTGAACATCAAAATTCATACTAGAAAATTGAAGTTGGCCTTTGCAGCAACTGATAACAACTACAACATATAAAAAATCCCAAGAAAGAGTACCCAACCTGCTGTTCCCAAGAGTGCAGCTGATGGCAAGCATTGTGAAGGTGAGCAACGATCTCTTCTTGGGTCTTGTTTTCACTTAGGTACTCAAGTGCCTTGGCACTATATTCCTCACAAAGTACGCATACATCTGGTCTTCTGCCTTGTTCTGCATTTTACAAGATATGTGAACAGGATGAACTACTCATGCATCATTTGTAATTAAAAAATGTATAAAACAAATGATACATATGCGTATCTGTAAGCATAGAAAGGTTGGAAAATGTTAAGTTAATGTGAAAAAGGCTGCATTCTTATGAACAGGCACCTTACATGCCAAAACTATCCCTAGAGCTTTTCCTTTCAAACTTCATCTGTATTTAAACTATTCTCGTGTACAAGAATTTTAGGAAACAGCCAATTCAAAAAATTGAAACTGATTACTCTAAAAAGGGATGCTAAGTTAAGACTGATCTTCCTTTCCCAATATAGGCCCAAACTTAAAAGTCTATTTTAGGAAGCATATACAGACAGGTACAGGATTGGAGAGTAGTTAGAGAGTTAATATATATCTGTTTTTGGGCATTAGGCATTTTGGGTCAATCAGCATGTGATATGGTTTGAAGGGGTCAGGGTCGTGCTTCAGTTATTGTAAAGTTTTTAAATAAAATGAAAAAGAATGAGGGGTGTGGAAAATATTATGGAGTGTTGTATGGGAGATTCTTAGCGTCTTGAACACAAAGGAAACTTATTGCACTGTTGATATTCTATTTGAAGGTATTATTCAGTCTAACCTATCTAGTTACTTTTCCAGTTTCCATCACACAACAATTGAACAATAACAGCCCCCACAAATCTGTGAGAGCGATTCAAGCAACAAGGTTCAATGAAAAGAATATTTAATTAAGACCAGAACCCCAATTAGAATATGCATATGGGAGTAACATTTTTCAGGGAAAAAAAAAAACCTAAAACACAATGCCTAATGAAATTAGCAATCTGCCTCAATCCCAAAGCAGGAGTAATAGTCTAAGTCTTCAGTTGATGTGACACATCTCCATTTTCTTTGCCCACCCCTTTTTCTCATTCCTGTAACTGAAATTTGTCCCTAGAAATACCTAGACCTCCCTGTGTCCGAAATCAAAGATACAGTATAGAGCTTGTTCATTCTCAGATTCTATAAGTATTAAAAGAACAAAGCCAGCAATTCAGGTTGTGATAGTGACAGACTATAAATAATATGTTATCAAAGAACCTAAGAAGTATGAACATAGGACTCAACACTAAGATGGAAATAACCATATGAAAAATTGGAAAATGTCCATATAAAATTTAATGTATTGAGTTCATGCCTAATATGACTGTTCAACATATATTAATACAAACATGACTCCTTTTTTGAAGTGTTCATGCTTCATTACTGAGAGCTAAGATGGTTCATATGAGAATATTTGCATAATCTTACATATATGCCATACATCAATATTACACCATCCCCCCTTTTGTCATTCACATCT
The DNA here is from genome assembly GCA_026686845.1 of Adenanthera pavonina. Taxonomy (NCBI): domain Eukaryota; kingdom Viridiplantae; phylum Streptophyta; class Magnoliopsida; order Fabales; family Fabaceae; genus Adenanthera; species Adenanthera pavonina. The sequence continues at coordinate 36,671,116 of JAIVEN010000011.1, forward strand.
CTAATATTAAAATATCATCTAAATTGCTGCGAACCAAACAAATTGCTGCAAAATTTCTTGGAATAGAGAGCTCGAGAATGTCATTCCTAGGAAAGTGATCAGGAATGGGAATCTTTCAGACCACATATGTCATATAAAAATGCCAACGAATAGGGGTAGTTTAAAATCAAGCAAAGAACTCAAAGATAATGTGGAAAGCCAACAATATTCCTACAAGTAACAGAGTTTGCCATGTTACCACTCAAAATACCAGTATTTGCCAATTCTCTGGCATCACATGCCCAAGCAGCACCCAAGATAATAAGAAACAAGAGCCCCATTCTCCTTTCCATGATGCCTGTAACAACCACTGCATACTTAGTCAACTTTCAATTAGGGAAAATCTAACAATTAATAAAATTTAAGGGCCATGACAAGATAAAACCGAAGAACAGAGGTAACATATTCCCAAGATGTATAAAGTGAACTTCGATGCTATTCAAGTTGTAAGGACTGGCAGAAAGAAATATCACAATATCATTCCAATCCAATACAAGAACAGCTGCAAGTTTACAGATTATATTCTCATTTTATGAAACTATTGATGGTCCATACAATGCTGAGTGTGGAAGCAACTAAGAATGTACAAGACTTGCAACCAAATTTTTACATGTTTGCTACAAAGATTTTTAATAAACATATGGCACACCAATTTTTTGACAGCTCAACTTCATATCCTTTAAAAGAAGTTTCAGCAAGCGTAAAACTTGACAGCAAAAACCTAAGGAGCTTTACTAAATAGATGTCCACGAGGAAACTAAGATATCGTGTAAAGATCAAATCCTTTAACACCGTCCCGTTATTAGAATAATCTAAAGATTTTCATGTCCAACCTTCAAGAGTGTACCCCCCTACGCTGAGAAACGAGATGAGACTACTTTAAATCACTATATTCTCAGGTCATTAATATAACACCTTGCCTAACTATGAAATCACTACGCAATTCAACAGGTAGGTGGTCCGTATTGTCTAGTGAATTGATAAAATGAAATAAAGCAAGTAGCAGCCTAGTGCCTTGCTCAGTCTTAACTTGCCCAAAATAAAGGCAGTTCAACTTTTCTAAAATCAACCATGGACGAGATTCGGATTTCAGAGTTCTACAAAGAAGCAACCTAGAACTGTTGACGAGTAGATCAACAAAATTTTCGGTACAGGTAACCCAGTGCCAAGTATGACCGAACTATGATTTATTAACTAATTAATCCGACAGAAAATAGCAATTGTTAGGGTAGTAGTATTAATTAAGTTAACAACGCAGGAATATCAAATATGATCAACAGGAGAAGTAATTGATGTCAGGTGAAAAAAATACACAGGTCACCCACAATCATACATGTAAGAAGCTAACCAAAAATACGCACACATATATACGATCATATTGAACTTAAAGTGCAAAGGAAAACAACAGGAAAAAAAAGGGAAATTTATAAACTTGAGGATCAGACTTGCAGGCGAGAGATAAAGTTACTATTTTTTGTAGCAAATTTTCCCGGGAAAAAAACCGAAGTATAAAACTTAGAAGAGAAGAGAAAAATATTACCTCCAAGAAAGATGATATACAAGAGCTTAAGAAGAATTCTCCTGGCTTCAAGGAAAGAGAGGGTGAGACAAAAGAAGAAGAAGAGAAGAAAATACGAAAGAAACTGTTTTCTTTTTCCTTGGATGTTTGTTTCATATACCGTCAGGGAAGAAATAGGGTTTATTCCTCTGCGGGAAGACCCATGGTAGTGATATCAATTGGTCTTAATTCGATAGCCACGTGGTAGTATGAGGACGTGGGATTGGCTCTGATGAGAGAGAAAGAAATATTGATATAATTACAAAACATCGAAAAATGGAATATTGACTTATCCGATTGTGCGGACAGGGTTATCATTCATGGGGAAGCTTCATCGGGTACAAAAGAGTTGCAAAATCGACAAGGTAAGGATTAAGGAATCGATTCAAAAGGGATATTCTTTTTAGGTTTAATTGTTATCAATAAGAATATTAAAACAATTTTGCTGCGAGTAACTATCTGATAATGTTTTCGCCGCCTTGATCTTGAGTTCTAATTTGTTAAGGTATTGAAGGTAATCTTATCTTTAAGACTGTTGAATTTGGATTATATTTTATTTTTTTGACAAACAAGATGCGGATTAGGATTGATAAACAAAAATTGACCGACAAAAAGGATTGCTAAACATGATTAAGAAAAACCTTGTTCATATGAGTAAAATATTATCCAGAAAAATCATTGAGCAAAAGGTGTATAGCCACTATCCAGAGATAATCATTAAGCAAAAACCTTGTTCCTACTTGGTCCTTTTTAAAAAAAAAGAAAATTGATTCAAACTATAGCTAAAAAAAAACTTTAGATTTATAACATTTGCTAAATTTTGACCTAAACATCAATTTTTTAATTATTAACTAATTAGATAAGTCATTGCTTAGAAAGATTGGAAGGATTTGAAGTTGATTGAGTTCAATTTAGTTAAATATTAAAATCTAATTTTTTTACCAACAAATATTAAAATCTAATTCAAAAATATTTGAAGTTGATGCTTTATCTAAATATTAAAAAATCAATGGACATAAAATTTACCTTATTGATAATTGAAAAACAAAAAAATTATTAAATCAATAATTTTCTTATTAGGATTTCAAAAACTGAAACTTAAATATTACTTAAATACGACATGCAATGTAAAGCAATTTCATAAGTAATTACAATAATAATTAATAAAAATCGATATCATTTAAACTAAGAAATTTTTTAATTGATAAAAAAAATAGAATTTGGGACAAATTTTACTAGATAGTCTTTAATTAAAGTTTAAATATGTAATAAATTTAATATCTTTCTAATCAAGAAATTATTCTATTAATTCAATGCAATTTAGGTGAAATTTTTATAAACGATTTACAAAGTATTAAATTGGATTATTGTTTAAGTTAAATATTTATAAATAACGTTATGAATTTAATTATCCAAAATTTTCTAATTCATTCCATATAAGATAGTGGTTTCTTTTAGTAAAACAACAAAAATAACTTCGGCAAAAAAAGTTAAACGATAAAAATAATTAAATAATTAAATGTTTATAAGAAAATTATGAGTTGACTTTATCAATGCATTTTTTTCTGTGGCTAAGCTTTATGAATGCATATTAAAAGAGATCCAAGGATAATTTCAAAATAATAAACGTATTCAATTTAATGTTTTCCACAAATATTACTTCATTGGTAAAACAAGTAACCAGTACATACTTGAAAATATTGTTTAATAATCTCTCAGCAAAAATTAGTACAATCTACTTAATAAATTCACATTTCCATATAGTATAATATACTAAATTGGTGCATGGATAATGTTAATGAAAAATATTACGTCACGTAAGCATATGTCGGAAGCCAAAATGATATCAAAATCTACCGATGAGTTAAATGTTTCTATACTAGTAATAATAATAATTTCTATGACTCTGTATGATTTTAAATTAATTCATTATGTGCAGAAGACAATTTCTGTATATATTATAATTTACAATGGAGAGATGAACAAAGTTTGTGTAGTGATGGACTATATTTAGAAGTATTTATTCAATTGATGCAACTTCAAGTATAATATACATAATTTGGAATATCTAACACACACCAACTCAATGTTATAGTGTCCCTGTTGATCTAGATATAGACCGGAGATATTAATTATTGATTAGGAGGATCACATAAAATACTTTATATAAAGAAATGTTCAATAGTTTAAAATTTTCTATTTGTTATTTTTATTACAAGATGTGATTTCATTTTATTTTCTTTTTTAATTTCTCCAAGTGACCCGTGCGATAGTTTAAATCTAATACGCATGTCTTAAATTTAAAATAACTCACGCACCAGCAGAGAATGCGCTCTCCAATTAAAGCTGATACCTTACCAAATAAGATGATGATATTGATATGAATCTCCAAAGTAATGTGGAAAAGAATCGTTTCACCTACCAGTCCTCACCTAACTAATGGATTCGATTGAAAAGAACAGTAAATATTGAAAATTACATTTTCCTTCAGTCGCCGCCAAGACTGGCAATGAATTTTGATTCTCATACTGGTATGATATAATACGAGGGACGAGAATATCATCACAGAACTATCATTTATTAATTTTACCTCCTTTTGATGCTATTTATTACAACCAAAACATTTTTTTCCCTTTTATTACATAACATTTCAGTATGTTCAATTTAACTATATCAACCAATCAGTCTGTGAAGAGAAAAAATATCAATATTTGATTCATGGTTACACACTGAACAGAGACTTAGTAGGGAAGCTTCAATTTTCCATTAATGGAGTTACCTTTTACAAAATCACATGTTACTATAAAATAGCCTCATCATAAGCTTAGAAGTTTCTATATGTAAATGTTAAAACATTGTCTCTGAGATTGCTCAGTCAGGAAACTTGAGAGTGCTTCACTCTTCATTTTTCTTAATATTTGTAGTGTAGAGGAACCAGAAGGCAAACCCTACTAGACCCAGAAAACAACAATTCATGAGAATCATCTCTACAATCAGCACAAGAAGCTAAAGATAAAGAAAAAAAATGATTAGCTACAAACAAGGACCAATCGAAATAACTTCAATATCAAGCCCGGCAGATTGCAATGAAGTACTCAAAATAGGTGGAAGAGATGTGCACTGGGCAGAACAGAAATAAGCGATTAGTCTCACTCTTGTTACTTATCAGTTCTGGATGAAGCTGAAACATGAATATGCACATGATCCAACAACCCCATCACCTTAAATTCATTGTCGGTTTCTTCTTTCTCTTCTGTTGTTTTGCCAGAAGAAGAGAGAATCTGGGGAATCCAAACTTCTTCCTCTTTGCAGAAGACTGCTTCTGAACACTTTCCTCCTTCACAACTTTACCCCTACTACTAAACTCTGGATCATCATTTTGTTTTCCCAGCATCTGACCCAACGACACCTTTCGTTTCACTGAGCTTCTTCCTTCAACCATGCCAACCTCATGCTCTCCCGGCATAAGCAGCTTCCTGCTCAGGATTTGCCCTATTGATAAGGCTGGCTTTAGAACTGGCTTGATTTCATCATTCACAAGATTCAGTCCATTCACATCAAGTAACCGAGAATCTCTCCGATGGTGAGATGGGTAAGCATTCTTGAACTTGGTAGAGTTTTGAATCGAAGATCGCCTTTTGTTACCCTCTGATCGCCACTTCCTTAATGCCTCTTCAACTGCCAGCTTCCCTCTATTTGCAGCCTCCACCCTTTCCAGGGCCTCTTCCAGAGATTTCTTGCTGGTTTTAACTTCCTCAGCAGCTTCCTCTACCCTTTTTAGGATATCCATTTTTGACACATTTGCTTCATCAACTTGAAGCATTGCATCCTCAGCTCTCTTCTTTGATTTTTCCTCTGCTTCTTGAGCTTTCCTGGTGAGATCGGTATACTCTTCAAATGACAGAGTTACTCCATCCTGCTTTTGCATAGAATCTCCATTAGAAATCTCGTAATTTGATAAAGCATTAATTTCTGCTAGAGCCATAGCTTCTGCAGCTCGAGCAGCTTCCTTCATCTTTCTGGCTGCAACCAACCTGATTTCAGCAGTCCTTATCATAGTTTTTGTCTGTTCAATCTCTGACATTGTTCTCAAGACTTCCGATTTCACAACTTCTCCCATCTTCTTGAAACTCTCTGCCTCGCAACTCAATCGCTGGAGTTCTCTTGTAATATCTGAAGGATCATCAGCGTCCTTTGTCACTTGCAGTCTTAGTTTCATCTGGTTTAACTCATCCTCAAGAGAAGATATTTTTGAAGAATTATGAGTTAACCTCTCACGGGTTTTTTCAAGTGAGATTCTTTCCTTCTCCAACTTCTTATTAAGTGAATCAACAGAAGCACGTACATCAGCAAGATCAGTGGTAGTCCTTGTTAGATTCAACTTAGCTTGCTTCAGTTCCACCAATATCGAACCTGGGCTAGATGAAGGGTAGGGGCTCACTTGATTTTCCTTATCTTCTTTCTCCTTGATGCTTGTGGTTTGATCACAAACACTCATCTCAAGGGTCACATTCTTAACCTCAGATTCTTCCTTCTGTAATTTTAATCTCAAATCTTCCACGAGCCTCTTTGTACTTTCTAATTCTTTTAACACATCAAGAGTTTCCCTTTCTTTCAAAATCAGTTCTTTATGTAACACATCTGTCTGCTCCTCTAGCTTTCCAGCATCAGCCTCTCCTGATCCACGCTGGTAAAAAACGGAAATTTTTCTCACTATTTTACTCACTACAAATGCTTAGCAACAAAAGAACTTCAGATATAACACACAACATAAACAAACCGACACAACCAACTACACAGTATAGTTTAGTATAATTTGAAGCGTTGCGTCGCGTCTGATCCACATTGAACACATGACAAAACACCAACAAACACAACAAAATATATAAATTAGTACGCATATCATACTAAAGATAATTAGATTCCATTTTTGAAATACTTGGTCATTATCAACAATCCCAGAAGGGAAATTGTGTAGGCAGCCATAAAGCCCTAACTTTTTGAGCTATGTTAACTCGTGGGAAGCTACTGCAGAATGAAGCAGGAAGCTGTGCTTCAACAATGATGTGTGCGTGCGAGTGAGCGGGTGAGAGAGAGCACCTGAGCAACGGAGAGGGTAGTGTAGGTGGGTTTCCAGTAACCAACGCCGCCGAATCGGGTCACAGCCTCCTTCACCGATTCGAACGGTGCCGATGTATCAATCTCCGCTCTGAAACATTCCTCCTTCATGTTCACCGCGCCGGCGTCAGAAACTCCAGCATTTTCAACTTCCATGGTAGGAACGACGAAACCAAACAAAGCCCTAGCTTTCAGCTGCAGAATTTGAATGAGGAAGTGAAGAAAGGATCGGGACAAAAGGAGAGAGGACTATAAAATGGACTTTGTTCGGTGTTGTTCCAGTACCATATACCATAGTATACGTTTGAAACTGAAATTCCTCAAATGCCCATGCCGTGGAGAAGTAATTGCTGGATGAAGGTGAGGAAATTGAAGAAGGCAGATTGCCCTTGGTGGAAAAGAAGTGAGATTCGAGCTGCTAGAGGAGTCACCGTCACTGACTTGCATTGACTGATGCGTGACTTTGTCTCAGTTTAGTGGCAGAAAAACGAACGTTTGTAGCACATTACGGTGTCGTATTTTGTGGCCTTCTTTTTTCCCTGTGAATGAGACATTAATTGGTCTCTTACCTTTTTTTATTTTTTCATCTTTATAACTTGAAAATTATTTTACAATTTTTTCAATTACAAAGGTTGCAAAAAACATACATGTAAAAATTGAATGAAATATATTATCTTTACATTTTTTATAAGTGTATACTCACGTTTTATTATTTTGAAATAAAATTACAAAGATTATTATTCATGGATTTATTTTAATATTGTGAAGACCAAACGGGCGTAAGCAAAAGTGGGGGTGGGTTGGGGGGGGTGGGCTGTCTGAATTTCTTGCCTCTGAAGTAAAAGACTTTGAGACTTGTGATTTGGACTTTTGCCCTTTTGGAGCAATGGGCTTTTCAGAACATCTGCAGATACCTTATTAGATTCCAGAATATTACCGGATTAAAAAAAAATTTACCAACTGAAAAATTACGCATAAACTAATTAAGAAAAATAGATTGTATCCTCAACTAAGGACATGGAGTAAGATTTAACAGGATATCTTCTTCCGTACTATTCACAACAAAATTATAGATTAAAAAATTTATGATGGAATGTGAGTGTTAGAGTGTTAGTTTTGTTTGGGCTAAAAAAGTTCTTAATTTTAATATTTTAAAGATTAGGTGAATCTAAGTGATTAAACGATCAGAAAGGTTATATATATTTTAGCCTAATCAATATAAAGGAGTGGCATTATTTACAACCCATCAATAATATGGCTTTTCTGTGCCTATGTGTAACCATTTCATCTTTTAAAATTTTTTATATAGTATTATATTTTATTAGATACCATGTAATTTTATTTTATTCCTGTAATATTTATTCACATATTTAAATATGATTTAAATTTTTTAATTATAAATGCAATCTGTAGAATATTTTTTAGTTATACATGCTGCAAAAAAAAGATATTTTGTTAGATGAAAATTTAATGTTATTTCATGATAATAATAATACAATATAAATTATCAATGATTGCAAGTGAAAGTTAAAATAATAGCATGTAATAAAATAATAAACTCATGATAGCTAAGAAGCTCCTTCCATTTTATTTTTTTCAAGAAAGGGCAAAAAGGTGGAGCAGGGGAAAATGTACTGTAGCAATGATGAACTGACCGTTGACATTTAATGTTACTTATTATTCTTTGAACTTCGAAAAAGGGCCATTATCTGAATTGAATTAGATGAGCTCCATCCATTTATACAAAATTTGATAAATAAATAATATGATTTTTTTTATAAAAAAATTAATATTATTTGTTGTTTATCAATAATGTAATTGAATATTTATACTGAATTTTGATCTGGAACTAATGATTTTTTTTAAATGAAAGAAAGCACATGTAATTGTTTTGCTATGAAAATGTTTGATTACACTAAAAAAAAAAGAGTGTTAACACTAATATCATAATTATGCATATCTTATAGATATATGTATAACTAAATAATAAGGCTCAATGCCCATGCATTTACACAAAGCCTCGTTTAGCAAGTGGCACTTTTCTTCTATCAACAATGCAATTTTCTGTACATTTAATCCCCTAATTCCCTTATAGAAACATTTAAGTATGCACAACATAAATAAGTTTGTGGGCATTAAATATTTATTTTTATATTTATCCTGATTGAACAATTATGATAGAGAGGGATTAATAAAGATATAGTAATTAAGATGGATTATAATTTTTTAACAAAAGAAAAAATGTTTTATAATTTAATGAGGATAATATTAGAAAATTTTATAAAGTTAAAAAATTTTAACTATAATTTTAATAGTTTTTCTTAGTATGAGAAAAAGCTTAAAAATGTTTTATAATAATTAATAAGAAACAAGAGGGAGTATATTACTGTATAACATCCAATCATTTGTTTATTATTATAAGTTATTTAAAAAAAAGTTTAAAGCAGTTTATCTCTTTTTAATGAATTACTTTTCAAATTTTAAATTTTGAAATTAAAGTCAATAACTGGCTGTCAGTATAAGGGCACCTGCACAAAAATTAATGTTACAAACATTTTAAAATGTAACTTAAATTTAAGATAATCAAAATCTATTAAAATGTGACATATAAATATAATATAAAGAGATATAAATTTTCTAATTCTAATAGAGATGATAAGTCCAAGATTATTTGGAGGATCGGATGAATCTTTAGATCATCCTCACTCTTTTCATGGCTTTAGATCATCCTCACTCTTTTCATCCCCTAGCCACTGGCAAACACCCTTCACTAGCAAAACAAACACCCTTCATTATTATGTATATTAATATCTATTTAATATACATAATAAAATTTAATGCAAGCCATAATATTCATAAATCATAAAAATTTTCAAACCTTATACATTCAATATCAATACCAATATAAAATATAAATTTTAGAAACATTGCAACTCATTTCTTAAATTGAGTGTAATACATGCGAAAATATGTCTATTTAGAATACAATTCATAGCATTAATCATAAGTTATGAACGTGACTCATTATTCAAATCTCATGTAAGGCTTAAAAAACCACTTTTTTTTTAACACTTAAGAAAACACATTTAATTTTTCTTTATGTATATATGCTTATTGGACCAATATTGGTTTTTGTTTGGCTTACCTTCTTGGACCAATATTGATTGAGCTTAGCTGTTGTCTTTGAATTTAGGGTTACTTGTATAACTTAGATCAAAGCCTGGCCCAACTATTGTTTTATGAGCTCTATTCTCAAGCCCAGTCTCATCCATTTTTGCGTTATGTTTATTAAAATACCATGTATTCATAATTTTAAAAATTACCAACACATAAACATCTTGATTATCATTATCATATATCCAACGATAGGAACTAATTTTCACAGCAGAAATTGAAGATGTGATCGTAATAAATTTCTGGGCCCTACTTCATATGGGCAGGTCCACTTTAGATATCGGTCTCCACAAGGATGATGAATGCCCGTAATTGAATTTGACAAGACTATATTCTTATTAAAGAAAAAAACAAATATTTATCCCAAAAAATAACATAAAAATTGATCCCAGAACGAAATCACTAACAACTCATATATTCAACCAATTGGCATTAATTAGCTATAGTAGAAGGGATTATGATGGTTTAAATATAATATTTTAAATTTAAGATCATGTAAATGTAAGATATTTTTAGAGGAAAATTTTCCTCCATTTGAGATCTAATATGGCTCAAACCGGATTATTCAAAGTTATTACTGGATATTAATTAGTGAATTGACACACATTTTGGTTGGTTCTCAAGACTCAATTCATTTAATCATTTCTTTAAAAAAAATCAAGTGGTCAAAAGAATAATGAGGATGAAAGCTCAAAATTCAAACGGGTCACAAGAATCATGAGAATGAAAGCTCAAAATTCAAATCAACATATAAGAAGATGGCGAGTAGATGGCTTGCCCCGGAGAAAGGTTTCCGCAGATTCGATATTAAATGCATAGCAAATTTAGGAAGGAAAAATGTGTCTACTGGCGTAATCAGAAATCACAAAGCTGATTGGTGCATAGGTTTTACTACTAATAGTTATGACTCCCCTCCCAATATGTCAGAATTAAAAGCTCTTTTGGAAGGCCAGGTTGCATATTTGCTAGGAGAAAGGATGAAACAAGGTTTACATCTTCGCAGAGAACGTTGAGGTTATTAACCTGCTGACAAGATGGGAACCAAATGACCACCAATCCCAAACTCTAATTCATAATATTAAAACGATGTTGTCTAGGAATTGGAATGTTACCCTGAACTTTATATATAGTTTTGCAAACTCTTATACCTTTCTTCTTGTTAGGTTAGATCAAGATAGTCTTATTGATTTTTGAACTTTTGACCATTCCTTACCTTATTATAAGGAGGTGGTCGATGATAAAAGATTAATGTAATTCTCCGTAGCAACTCTATATATCTTTTATCATTAATGTATTGTTCTTTCATTAAAAAAAAAAAATCAAATGGGTCTCTCATTGTCTCTTCTTCGGAGTGCCATCCAGTACGGCATCCCATGTTCTCGTCCCTGTTTTATCACTCGAACTATAAACAATACATTATGTCCACAAATTGACATATGCAAATAATAGCAGTAAGAAGGAAAAAGAAGTGAGGATATATGTCTATTGTTTTTTATGGTTAGATTAGCGACAGGTTAATTAATTGTGGGCAGGTACGTAGAAAATCATAATTAGTGGATCAAAACAAGAGGCTGTAAACTGATTGCGACTAACTGACGGAGCAGTTTGGAGACTTTGAACCACCACCTTAATAAATTTTGTGATAAGAAGAGCAAGAGGTTAATTAACACGTAGAAAATTACCAAGTTGATCAGGTAAATCCAAACAAACAAGGTAAATTGATTGCGACCCCCTAACGTATGAGGTACAACCATTTCCATTTAATTATGTTGTGATTGAGAGTGATGTTATGATGCTTGTTGCCACTTAATTGGTCTCCGATTTGAAAGCTCTGAATTAAAGTAACGTTATTTTGTGACACGTTGCAAATGAATATCCTTCGTCCCATCTCTTTTAATCAAGTCGCCCACATTAAATATAAGAATTAGAATTAATTAACTGTACTAATTATTTAAAAAAAATTATAATATTTTTTTAAAATTACTCTTATTAAATTTATTTATTTTTTTCTATTTTATGAATTAAATAGAGATTTTTTTTATAATATACATAATAATTACTACACCATATTTTAAAAAAGATATTATATATTTAGTATCAATAGATAGTATTTTTATGACCACGGGAGGGGGTAATGGATTTGGTGAGGTGCCAAATGAATTAACGATTTATTTCGATTTGATGCTTGAATTAAAATAATATCAACCTAGTCTGTTAAAATGATATGTGTTTGCATCATTGGGATCTTATCCCTCCTCTCCTTTCATTGTTATTTTCTCCTGTTTCGACTGCTTATTGTATTGTTCACCGGACTTCTCAGTCTCTTCTGTCTTGTTTTTATCTAATTTATTTGTTTTTCTTGGCATAAAAAACTGTATAATGCAAGCGGTCCAAAATTTAATTAATATCAAATCTATAGCTCTTTTTTTTTTTGGTTATCCTAAATTGATAGCTCATTTTCCACTTGTCAGATTCCATGCCAAATGTTTGGGATCTACATCATTTTTTTTTGTCTGGTTTCGGGATTTCCAACTTGCATGCATTCTTCTGCACATCCTTTCGTTTCTTTAATCCCCCAAAGTTGCTATTAGTTTTTCTTACGATAATCTTAATTTTTAAAGGTGCTTCAGGAATATAATTTTCATATGGTTCTTCTGACAGAGTTCTGATTACACATTAATTATACCATACCATGTTCTCAAATTAATGATGGCATCTAACTCCAAACCAATATTCAAGTCACCCTCTCAGCATTACACTGACATACTCTCAAATTTCTGTGACATAAATACTGGACATGGTCCTCCCTCCCATCCATTCATTCTTAGCTTCAGTTCCACTTATTTCTGTTTATAAAAAAATAGTAATTAAATAAGAAAACCAAGAAGGCATTGATTTGGATTAATTTCATTTAACAAAATGTCTATGAACTGAGGTACTTTCAATTATTCAATTATTTTAGTGAAACTAACTTATCTGTTTGGATCTTACATTATTCCAAGTATTAAGTCCACAATCTCTAACATGCCTTCTCTACTGCACATTAAATTTATGTTTGGATGAGGAAAGAAAATGAAGAAAAGTGAAAAGAAAAGTGAAGAGGGAATATTTTCTCTTCTTATATATGTCTGGGTGAAGAGGAGAAAATTAAGATAAAAGAAAATTTTGAAAAAAAATGTTAGAAGAAAACATATGGATGCATGTCTCTTTTTTGGGGCCTCTCTTTCCATCATATTTTCCATTACTATTTAAACAGACGAATATCTATTTTATTTTCTTCGTTAGTTTCTCCTCTCTTACTTTTCTTTCCATCCAAAATATAAGGTAAATCTCATTAATTGTAGAGCTTGAAACAGGTTCTCAAATCCTTTTTTTTTTCTTTACTTTTTGTTGTAGCTTTTGTGAGTGCAGCAGAGAAAATAAAAGTAAATAATCCCAATTCTTCAGTATTTTTTTTGTGAAAAATATTTCTTCTCATTTATTAAATAACAGAGCATCAATTGAGGAGAGTACCCTACATAGTAAAGATGGGGCATCAGGTACCTCAGTTTGATTTAATGAGAGGCGTAAATTCTTGGAAGAAGCTGCCATGTGAGGTCGCACATAGTACCATACAATGGAAAGACATTATTATTCTTTTCTTGACATTTGTAGTGATAAGTAAAAAAAAAAAGCCACCCTTTAATGTCCCACGTGCTGTCCATGTGACTAGTTCTTCTACCTTTGACTCCTCCATCATCTTCTTCTAGGTTCTTGCCGTAAATTTAGCGTCTATTTTAGGGATGCCCCTCCAGATCAAATCTATCATGTGCCCTAAATTCCAAGTCTAACTAAGTAGTAAATATTTTTATGTATCTCGTGTGGGACCCAGCAAATAAATAAATGATAAAAACATAATTTCAAAGTCTTAATTTTATATCAAATTTGATTGGTTCCTAAATATTATTTTATTTCATTTTAATTCTTTAATTTTTAAAATATAATAAAAATTTTTCCTATCACTAATGTTATTAACTATATTTATCTCAAATACTAATAAAATATTATCACATATTGATAAAATATTATTTAATATTGACACATATCAATTTTTACTGTCAAGTTATTAATATAACTATATATTTATTAATTTTAGATTTAAAATATTTTTATATTAAATTAAAAATTAAAAATAAATAATTACTAATAACCAACTTTTAGGTAAAACTGTAATTTTATGATTTTCTTATCATAAAAAAATTAGATGGATAAATGTGTAAGTATTTAAAAATATTTTGTTAGCTTTTTTTTTAATAATATAGTTAACGGTGTTAATAATATTGAAAATTTTAATCATATTTTAAAAGTTCAAGAATTAAAATAAAATTAAATTAAATTAAGGGATTAAAACAAAAACCTACTATAAAATTGAAGAATTAAAAGTGTAATTTTGCCTAAATTAATTAAGTAGAGAGAATTCAATGGTCAAAATTGTTAGGTGCAGTAATGCCCGATTTATCTCAATACTTAAGTTGCATGAATTACTTGTTCGAGAAGCGAACATGTGCGGAGGAGTGATTCAATATTTCAACATGTTATTTGATTATGCTAATTCTTTCAAAACGATTTTAAGCAATATGTATAGTATACTTTTTTCCCCTTAATTTTGATTTGATGGGCTGCATTTTACTTGATCAGAGAGGACTATTTGTTCATAAACTTAACGGGATCATCGCCGAAGAGTTGTAAAAAGAGTATATTTGATGTATAATTAGATGTATTAATTATATATGTCAATTAACATTTTTTGAGAGATGAAGTTGTAAGGAATTCTTTGTTAACATTTTAATATCAACTAGATTGTCTTAGCCGTGCATTGCACACAAAATTAAAAATTTTTAAAAAAGGACGATTATTGTTCAAAAAAGTTAGAATGAAACATAAATTAAAAAAATATAAAAACAAAAAATTTAAAAGAGGCAGTTAAATAGAGCAGGGAGAGCAGTTTAAGTAAGTAATATATTTTTAAAAATATAAAAATAAAAATTTAGAAAAAAAAACACTTAAAGAGAGTGGGGGTAAAGTATTGTTCATAATAGTGCTTATAAACCATATCACTTCTTGAAAAATATTATAATATATAGATGTGAATGATCTATTTTTGACTGATGAAAAAAAATGAACAAATAACTTGAATAGTTTGTAAACTTAGCCAAACACCACCAAAAATTTTGTATAGGGGTGATGACTGATTTTTTTTTTTGGCCACGATGACTGATGACTATCATCATATAATATAAATGACGAGGTTAAATGTCTAGACTCTAGTTATATTTGGTTTTTCTGAAGCCCAAGTCATTGATTAATTTTATTTTCTTTTTGGATAACCATGATTTTTTTTTCGGTAAAACTATCTTGCCAGTACTATGAGTCCTGTTTTGAGCATTGTCATTAGAAATATAGAACAAATTAAGAAATACACTAAAATTATATAGAGTAGCAACCATTAATCATGATGTAATAGTCTTGCATAATTTAAAAAAAAATTATTATCTTTTCATATGCAAGACATATATCATATTAAATGCCATGTTAATTAAAACATTATAAATCATTTAAAACTTTTTTATGAGAAAATATATTAAACCATAAAAGCTATTAATACAAGTGCTTCTGTGTGCATAGTGGACAATACATATAATAATAATAATAATAATAATAATAATAATAATAATAATAAAAGAAAAAAGAAACATAAGTAAATGATACAAATCCGGTACCTTTGGTGCTCAAGAGAAAAAAATATACAAATCCAACAAAGCAGCAATGATCAAGATAGTTAGGTTAAGAAATAAGAAAAATTAACAAAAAGAATAAAGATAGTCAAGTTAATAAATAATATAGTCCTTAATTCTTAAAAAATAATATTATATAGGTTAATTGGTATGAGAAAATAAGGGGAAATTAAACTTTTCATTTGAGAAAATAGATAAATCATTTTTACTTGATTAACGACAACATATAAGTCCCAAAAAGTTCAACTTAACTTTCTAAATAACTTGGGAAATAACTTCCAAATAAAACGTATGAAAATTCTACTTTCTCGGTGTTTCATATTTTTTAAAAAAAAAAAAACTTATGCTCACCAATCTCTTGATTACTATTTTTTCTAATTCTTAATTAATAAAAGGTTTTTATATCTTTATTATTAAAAAATAATGTTTATTTAAAAGCTAATTTCAACTCCTGATAAATAAAAAAGTAAACATCAACTTTATGAGAAGTATGATTAATTGAATAAAATGATACTTCAGAGTTTCTTATATGCATATTGTTATATATATATATATGTGTGTGTGTAATGTGTGCTTATGTCTGAATGTTGATGGCAAAAAAAAAGTACATGTCTGTATGTTTTTGAATATATGTAAATATATGTTTTGAAAATAAAAAATTTAACAAGAAAATTTAAAGAATGAGAATATGAGTTACTCAGAAAATAATTTATTAAATTTAAACTAAAAACACCAAGGACTTAAATAACTAAAAAATCAGATATAAAAGGAATATATGCAAGCGATGCTTGGCATTACAGGTTGCAGTGAGGTTAAATAGAAATCCCGAGTCCATCGTCCATCTATCTCCCTACGTACGTGGAGAGAGAGAGAGACTGAATCGAAGAAGGAAAGAAAGGGAGAAAGAAAAAATGTCCAGTGAGAAAGCAGAGAATCTCCAGAAGAGCACCCTGCAAATAAAGCAAGACGACAAATTCTTCTGCAGACTTCTCTCCCGCGAGACCTCCATCTCCAATCCCTCCTTCAGAGTCACACCCGTCGCCGTCCCTTTCCTCTGGGAATCTCAGCCCGGCACTCCCAAACACCCCTTCTCTGACCTCTCTCTTCCTCCTCTCACTCCTCCTCCTTCCTACTACTACACCACCAACAAACCCATCACCAAGAAGCCTCCAAGATCCAACCTTTTTCGCTTCTTGCTCCCAAGATTCAATCTTAAGAAGACCCTTCTTCTCTACTCTTCCTATCCACCTTCTTCTCTGTCTTCCTCGTCGTCGTCGTCTTCTTCTTCGTTGGATTCTTCCAGGGTCGTTGTGTCTAATGGGAGGAGGAGAAGGCGGTTTTTGAGCTGCGACTCTTCTGTTGATTTGTGGGGGAACTGTGAAGAAGAAGATGATGATGTTGTTTCAGACTCTACGAGTTCCAGTTTGTGCTTTGGATTCCGTCGTTCTCCCAGCTCTCATGCTGGATTCGGAGGCTGTTGTAGAAGGCAAGCCTAAGAGGTAAATTAAATTTTTACCACACAAAAAACTGAAATTTGGTCCTCATTGTTAGATTTATTTAATTTTAATTCTTAAAAATGAGTGAGTATACAAATTGGTTAGATTATGTCAACACTAAATTACACAAAATTTGTGGAAATTTTAAGATTTTATTGAAGTCTTCCTGAAATTTTATTTTAAATATAAAAATCTGAAGTGTGTAAATTTTTGCATAAATATTAATTAGAGATTTGTGTTTCTAATATATAGAAACAACTAATGTGCATGAAAAGTTGGTGCACAACTAGCTTGTGTATTTTCTAGTTTTTAAAAGTTAGAGTTAAGTAAGTTTAATAACGAGAGACCAAATTATCAGTTTCTTTCTTTGTAGTGAAGTGAAGTGGTCTGAGATCTGGTGTGGCCACTGGGATTTATATTTTTCTATGTAAATCTTTGAAGGTCTTGTTGTGGGTAGAAAGCAATCAGTGTTCTTTCTTAGAATGAAACTGTGAAGTTGGACTTCGTCGAGTCTGTTTCTGTGCAATGATTAAGTTGTATCTGAAGTAATCCTTCAAAGTTTGCAACAAGTCAACAACTATCGAGTTCGTATTGTCTATTATGGATATGCACTTTCAGCTAATTTAAGTTTTGAAGTCTTTTATGCCTTGTGTTTATGGGTATATAGTATTCATTTATTTGGCCTTTTTTCCGAGTGTGTATTTATTGTGGAGATAAAAACAGGTGGAAGATGGTTAGATTGTACATTAATTTGGGCTGAATTTGTAGCTCAACAGTGTCGTGTGGGATCATTTCAAAGCTTTCCCCTGTCGTGTCCTTCTCTTCCCTAATATAAATGCTACTATTTCAGATACACTGACTTGATAGTTCTTATCTAAATCAGATCAAATCCTGCCTGCATAATTTTGATATGATATTTCAGGAGCAAGATTGAAATTTGGAAACTTTGATTTTTGTCAGTTGTAAAAAAGATTTAAATACTGACAAAATTTCATGCCAAATGAAGTCTAAAAAGTAATAACTCACTCTGCAATCAAGCTGCTTCAAAATGAAGATTACCTTACCACTCTTGCAGGATAAGTCATTTTCTTTTCTTTGCAGTCTAGAGACACTGTTCCTTTTTTTTTTTTTGTAAACAAGACTATAGAGAGACTGTCATTTTTTTTTTGGGTAAACAAGACTAAGTCATTTTTTTTTAAAATTAATTGATGTCAAGTAAAATTATGCATCAACTATTTAAATCGCACTCTGAGAGATTAAGACAAATGATGTGAGGCTTATAACATTGTCCTACTATTAGTGCCTAGGGTACATTTAGATTCCGAACAAATTTATTGAGTCTTCTTTTTCGTTAAATTTTGAGAAAGAAAATATAAATAGATTTATCAGCATCTTGAAAACCATTTTGCATTATGTTTGAATCCTATGTGGTATAATATAATTCTCCTTTGTAATTCTATTCAGTGTGAGATTTTGTTTTTTTTTATGTTTACTCACATTTGATCTTAATAATAATCTCTCCTCAAGCCTACATCCGCTCATTGCCACTCATTGAATATGGATCCTCTGCAGTTGAGAACCAATACATTGCCCTGAAGTTTGGGCCTGTTTGACTGCTGTTTTTCCAGAACAATTTTCCCTTTTTGAAAATTAAAAAGACAAAAAAACTTGTTTGATAAGTTTTTTTTATAAAATATTCTGAAAAATAAAAAAATATAGGAACAGAAAATTTAAAGACCAAAAAACTTGTTTTGTATTTTTTATTCTGACAAATACAGAAAAAAAGCAAGACACACTCACATCATTAATAGTAAAGTAAATCTTAAACAATCCATTTGATACGTGTCTGTTATAATTTTAAAAATAATTATTTAAATAAATTATTTTATTTTTTATTTTTAAAATTTATTCTAAAAAGTACTTCTACAAAACTGTTTTGAGAATATTAAAATAAAAAATATTCAAACATTTTAGAGCATTTTCTTTTCTTTTTTCTTTTTTAAATATGAAAGCCTTTTCTTGATTTCTAAGAAAAGCAAACTTTAGAGAAATTTACGAATATCAACTTCAGAGGATCCATGCTATCACAGATTTAGTTAGACCAACATACTCCATAGACAATGCGCAAGGGAAATATTTGGCCAGAACAAATGATACATAATGAGATTGACTCTGATGTGACAGTGAATTTCGCATTAAGAAAACCTGAACAGACAAAACAAAATTAACAAGAATAAAATGCATACTTGACAAGAGGATATTTATAAGGAACAACCCAACATTTGTTTAAGAAAGCTTCATCAAATGTGTCGGCAGAGAAACTGGTAATGTCCTATAAAGAAATGAGTGAGTCTGTGTTACTGGTGTCCCATGTGAGTCTGGACCACCATTTCTGTGTTACAGCATTACATTCACCAACTAACCGTCCTTCTCCCCAACTCTCACGCAACGTCTTCAATATTACAAGGAATATAATAATTAAACCAAATCCATTGCCAATTCTCTTTTTATTTATCGATGACTTCAATTCAATTCTACTTCAATAATATTTTGCAAGTAAACTCTTATGTATTATAGTAAGAGGATATAAAAGACTTGTTCATATAATCATATGGCTCCCCTGGTTATTAGCTCCGTCATGTGACTATTCATTCATTCAGTATTAAAATACAGCAAGGGATTTCGCTGCAGCTTCCCATCCAACAAGGTTCAGTTAAATGAATGATTCTCCACTGATCATTATGCCATTGTTATCAATACTACCACATAATGTTGCCATCTACATTTGAAGATTTCATAGGAAGAAACAAAAGAGGAAGGAAAATGAATAGTCAAGAAGGATAACACGAAAAGCAACATTTATCAGTAAATGCGATATTTCATTTATATATCATATAGTATTTAGCTGTTCTTTCTATGGGAATGAAAATATTTACTTACAATCACTACCATAATTTAGTGATGATCTGAGTGCTTTCTAGCAAGTTTGTAAATAAAAGCCTGGTATTCCCTATTTGGAGATGCAAATCAGTAAAAACTAAATGGTTGATGTATGAGGTATGAGGTCAGCATGAGATAGAGATGGCTGCCTCTGGATTCTCTCAATTTTATGTGAAACGATGACCGTCATTTGAATAATTTTCGATAATTTAATTAATTTGGATGGCTCAAATTTGTCAAGAATAATTGCTTATTTTTAAATGAAGAAAAAATCTGAACCATTCAAATTAACTGAATGACTAGGATATTTTTAAAAATGAGTGACTTCTTTGTTTAAAATTGAAAGAATTCAATCTCCGTAGAGTTACTGATTCCTACAGTGCACACAAGACTTGTTCATCCATTCTGGTCACTCGATATATAGCATTTGCCACATATTTCACATTGCCCCTGGTCACACCTGCCATGCTGCCAGCATCAACATGAAGTCAGAGGCAGTATATTTTCCGAAGTTCTGGAACATAAATATTAGAGAGATTTCGTACATTTGAATCTTATAAAAAGGGCAACTTTCTAGATAAAAAAAATTTTTTTGTTGTTTTTACGGTTTTTTTTTTTTGGGGGGGGGGGGGTGTTGTGGGGGGCGGGAGGACTTTCAGCAGTTTGTTCCTTATTTTCAAGGTTGCCCTTCCATGTTATGTTTGTTCACAAAGAAACGATGAAACAAAAAGATTACTTAGACGGATATTTACTGCTTAACTCACACTTGCCACAGTTCTTAGCAAATCTCTAGAATCAATACTTTGTTTCGTACATGGAAAATAAATTTAAAGGGAAAAAGTGAGGAAGTGTAAAAGTTACGTTTGGTATATAGTAAAATGACTTTGTTGAAAAAGATAGCTTCCTATGTTTATGAAAAAGAGTTTTCCCATTTCCATTTTACACCAAACCGGCCCCAAGAAGCAACAAGGGAAAATTTGTAAACAGCAAAGTCTAAATGAAGGAATGAAAGGGACTTAATGATCATAAGAAGAAAATGTCCAACTTAGAAGTCTGTCAGCTTCTACGCTTATTTGTGGATGTGTTTAGAGTAACATTGAAAACATTTTAAGAAATGAGGAATTGAATTGAGTAAGAAAATGAAGAAAAAAGAGAAGAAAGTGATGATAACGATCATAATTGAATTGTTTATTTGTCTTTGAAGCATACCTTATTCGTCCATCTGGAGTCATGTACATACGGAAATCCTTCTCCAGTCGTTTAACCTGATCAGGGGATAATCCTGAAAGGCTGAACATGCCAACCTGCGTTTGCATATATGCTTTGACATGAATATTATGCACTCAACTGATAAGATCTTTTCTCAGGGAAAAGTAACAGCAAACCCAGAACTAAACACCCAAAACCTGCTTAGTTATATGCTCCCAGTTGAGAGAAGAATCCAAATTCTCAAGACTTTGACGCAAGGTAGATCGCATTGTTTGAATCCGATTGGCCATATCCTTTAAACATTGCACATTGACATAAAAGGCAATTAAAAGCCCTAATTTGATTTAGAAAAGATGCTAATGGGAAAACAGAATAGCTTCTGTAGTACCTTCAACTCTTTTATCCAAAGTGCTTTCATGTCTGGATCACTCAAGATCATCGTAACCAGTAATAGACCATGCATAGGGAGGCTGCTATGCATTGCAAGTGAAATATTCTCCAACTGGCTTTTCATAGCAGCAGATTGCTCTTTATTGGTGCACAAAACACTGCCATAAATAATCATGTAGATCGAGAACAGAAAGGAATACAGGGATCAAAAGCATAAAAAAATGTATGAAAAGTATGCATATATCCTCACAACATTGAAATTGACCTTTAAGTCACATGTTCGAATCATTCATTTGAGCTTTGCCACAGAAATGTATCATGAATCATATTTGATGATAGTAAGATCCATGATACTAAAACCAACTTGTGTGGGGTCAAATGATATTTATCTTACCTAAGGCAACCAACTTTATGCCCAAATAATGACATATTCTTAGCAAATGATTGAGCACAGCCTATGAAATGTCCATCTTCAAAAAAAATCCGTAGTGCCTGGGCATCCTTGTCAAGATCCCCACTTTTGAAACCTTGATAAGCCATATCAAAGAAGGGAAAATGATTTTTTACCTGCAAAATAATTGAAACAAGAATAATATTCAATTTACAGCATTGAGTTGCAAAACAATGTACAATAGCATCTCATTTATAAATGATGTCACCTTGAACTCATATGAGATTTCTCTCCATTGTTCCTCAGTTGGGTCAACACCGGTTGGATTGTGAGCACAGGGATGTAGCAAAAAGAATGAACCATCTGGTGCATTCTGAATTCACCAACGCAGACAAATTTAGACAATACAAGACTTACTTTAGTAGCATGTTTTTATATAGTGCTATCAATTAATTATGCAGTATGAACAGTTATATAGTTAATATAGATGTCCAGATTTCAGAGAGGTATTTCATACATTAAATGCATAGTTTCTGTTTAGCAAATTTTCCCTATCAGAAACAGTTATTCTTAAGTGTGTTTATTTGGTCCTGCTATGGAAAGATTTTTTTTCCCCAAAACTTTTTTACAGGTAAAAGTCGAAAACTTCATACTATTCTCAATGATCTTCATAATAGATGTATCCTAAGCTTAAGGTAATGATACAGAAAAATATATTGAGTAACTGAGATTTCAAGGAAATAATAATTGGGGAAAAAAATGAAGCACATCCTCAGCATCATGCTTGAAAGTGAGTAACTATATTTAGATTCCCATACCTTGACATCATCCATGAGTGCTGCAAAATCTAAACCTTTTGTGTCAGGATGGTAGTAGTGAAACATTTTGGCAGGAATTCCAGCTTGTCTCCAAATGTTTTGGTGGCTATGCAATAAAAATCTTGTATGTTAGATATTGTAATTTGAAGGAAGCTTAAAATTAAAATTGAATACCTTATTCAGTTCAGGTCTATTGTGAACTAAGGATATTAAAATAATCCAAAAGAAACAGGACATACTTTGACCATGTTGGATTTGGTAGATAAATTTGAGAATCAGGATAGAAATTCCTCTGTACTTCAGCGAAGAGCCGACATGCACCAGTTCCAGAGAGAGCCGGAACTCCAGCAAATAAACCCTCTTTGACAACACGTGAATCATTCCCATATGCCAATTTCACACTCTCCAGAACAAACTTTGAACTGACTGCAGAAGAGCTTAATTCCCTGCCAATAACTCATATTTAGATCATGAGTACTCTAGTTGCTATATACTTTTTTTGCCTACAGTTGCTATAGAATATTATGCAGATTTATAAGAGGTAATGCGGTAATTTATAAAGAAAAAATAAATAAATAATCTATGGGGGCAAGAATTTTCAGAAAATTGACAACATAATAAACCTGCAATAACAAGAAAGTTTTATTCAAATAATTGTGGCCAAAATCAGCTCACAAAGAAATGTAACTCCATTCTTCTATGCACGGGGAAATTTTTGTAACCTTCTTCCCAGAAACTAAATTTCTATTGGATGAAGAACCAAAAAATGACGCAGATTATATTAACTGTTTCATATATCTGAGAGATATCAAATTTCCTTTAGTTGCAGAAGCATTGGATTGTTTTTTATCATATAGGGTACAAATGGTGGCATGTACATGATATACAGCCATTTTTATGATGAAGAAAAGCATCAAGATTCACACGCTCTAATATATGATCAGGTATTAATTTGCCATGTATACAAGCACTAAAAAACCACCGAGAGTTTAATAGGGCCATTATTCAGAGAGAGTTACTGCTGTGGTTCCACAGTTAATGTAAGCAGCATAACTCAGCTATGACTAATACCTCAGCATAAGATAGACCTGCCCATATATATTGTTTCCAGCATAGCTACAAGAGTAAGGGGAAAAAAAGAAGTTATTTGAGCTTATTTTATGTTTGAATGGTCTAATGGTTTCGTCCAAAGTATGTTGTAGTTTCAAACTAGTGACCCAAGTTTTACGGCCCACTATGGGGTTCAAAACAACACCTTTACCACACATTATGGCTCGAACTAGAACTTATGTACTCAAACTTAACATCGATACTTCTCCTCAAACAGGTTCTCAAACCATGAATGTTAAGTCAAAAGATTAAAAGAGGAACACTCACTCGAATTTAACTCCCTTAAACTTGGCTTCTGCATCACGAACACATTGGAGAACAAAAGGTTTCCCTTCATGATCCCTGTAAGTCCCCTGAAAGTACAAAAACGGACATGAAACAGAAGAAAAATTAGGAACCAAATGGGATCTTAATAACGAATTCATGGCAATTAAAGCATAACCACTTTACTTCAAAGTTGCAAAATCAAATGAAAGGGCTGGAGATGGGGTTACCACTCCAAGATTGATCTTGCGAGGAAAGGGGTCAGCACGAAAAGCTTCCTTCGCTCTGACAATGGGGTCCTTTTCTGCGATTCTCACATGGTCCCACCATCGAAAGGCCCTAGCAGAAGAGGATAGGAATCTTCTCGCATTAATTCCGCCATTGATATACCTCCACATGATGCTTATTGCTTTCTCAGTAGACTAGTGAACTGCGATGGGTTTGCATGGAATTGAGTGATCAGGAAGATATATGGAGCAGGAAAACAGGAGACGAGTGAACTTTCCGCTTCCATGGTTTTTCTGTTGGTGTTTGTTTCTGCGTCCTCTGTTTTTCCTATTCCTATGTGCTCCATTGGTTTTTGGCTGATTTGCTTTCTTGCAAGGAAGCATGACAACCTCGGACTCGGAGGGCTCCCGGTTGGACTTCTCTATGACCCTTCGATTCGCCACGCGGCGTCGCATTGTGAAATCTTTGACCGCGCGGATGACAGTTGAACCGCGCGCCACTATACCATTGACAGGAATGAACAATTGGGAAAGAGTTAAACCCTGAAGTCTTCCCTGATACACTATATCATTTTAATATCAAAATCAAAGAGTTTAACTTTCCATGAATTAATTAATTACCTGTGTCAGAGTTGTGTAGCCAAAAAGGGACTCATGTATCCATTACTGTAGGCGGGAGATGAAAGAACCCAGAACCAGTATTTCCGCATATAAATTCAATTCTGTATATAAATAAATTGACCAATAGTGGCTGCTTATTTTAGGGTCGGGTTTCTGTGCTGCCAGCAACACCTGTCTTACTTCCTCTGTTGTTTATAGTGCACTTTTAACTACCACATACAGATCAAGACAATAATTAATAATTAACAAAATTTTTCATTTTTTCTCATATTACCCTCATTAAATGCTTTGAGAATGAAATATTTTAATCATAAACACATATTTGGATTTATTAATTAGGGGCAATATTGGAAAGAGAACAAAATTACACTACGTAATCCGTAAAGTGCACTATATTATGAAACATTAATTTCTCAAAAAAGTGCACTATATAGCGAGACGGAGGGAGTACTATTCTAGCAGCATACGATCTGCACCATTCATACTAAATATGAATTGCCTAAATTTTATCATACGTTTTTCATTTATTTTATTATTAAACATTATTTTTTAAAAAAGTTTTATACTTGAGACATTATTTTTATTTTATATTTTACTTCTTTTAAAAATAAAAAGATATTAAAATTTTATAATAAATCTGGATCATCCATATTGTTTTTAGATAATTTAGATTTGTTGTTAAATCAGCAGTGCCAAAGAACCTGAATCCGTTTATTATAGCATTTGGAGAGATTGTTGGTTAGTAAAGATATGAACAATTTATAATGTTATGAGACCAATGGCCTCAGTTGCTATTTGCTAGTGTACTGGCCGAGATGAGAAGGCCGAGCTTACAAGTCCGAGGTAGATAAACGCCCATTTAATGTACCACTCTCCGGGCTCATATACACCGAGTTTAAGCGCAACGATCCGAGTATTACATCGGGTATCAAGTGGTAAGCCTGAGTAATTGTACGGCCAAATGATCGTACGATTAAATAACATCTCGGCCATAGGACCAACTACGGGTTTCTCTACAAAAATTGTGTTGTTCCGAAAATACCCGACTAGGAGTAACGGTTATGAGAACAATAACCATTACGGAATCATAACTGAAGGACGAAAAATCAGGGATCAAGCAAAAAGAGTGCGATACTCCATAATGATTATTTATGAAATATCCCGATAAACAAGGGGAGAGAGGGAGAAGACGGTTACACCTTAACGGTCAGGAGAAGGTCAATAAAAGGGAGGCAAGAAGAAGCGTAAAGAGAGAGAGCACTGCACACTGTAAAAGAGGAATAGTCTATCTCGGCTTTTTGACGGAATATTTTGGCGCCCACCGTGGGGCCGAGAAAAACTATCCCACCACCAAGAATCATGGTGCGAACCAGGAGCAGTGCGGGTGCAGGAGAACAACACCACGAAGACAGAACTTCTTTGGAGGACCACCCTGTCATTCGGGCAATGCGTGAGGAGATGGAAGCATTAAGAAAGGAGAATGAGGAGATGCGTGAGAGGAATAGGCAATTGGAACAAGAACGCTATCATGAAGATACTTCTCCTCCTCGAGGAAGGGAACGGGGAAATACCAATAGGGATACTCAACGGTCACATCAGGAGGCAAGTCAACGTGAGGAAACATACCATTCAGTGACGAACATTGAAAATTGGCGAGGGGATAAGCAGGCCATCCGGAGGCATCCGTTCGTTGATGGCATCATGGAGACGTCATTGCCAAAAGGATGGAAGGGCTTAAACCTGGAAAGGTATGATGGTACTACCGATCCTGATGAGCATGTGGATGCGTATGTCACGCAGGTAAATCTGTTCACGAATGAGGATGCAGTTTTGTGTAGGGTCTTCCCTACGTCTTTGAAAGGAGCAGCTTTGAGTTGGTACACTCGGCTCCCACCGCGATCTATTGATTGCTTTGAAACTTTGATAAAAAAATTTAGCGCGCAGTATGCTACCAGCCGACCCCACCAACTCACCTCGGCTGCATTGGTGAACTTACGCCAAGAGAAGGATGAGTCTTTAAGAAGTTTCATGGAGCGTTTTTCATCAGTCTCGGTAAAAATACGGGATCTAAACCCTGAAGTGGCAATGCACACGATGCTGATGGCCCTCAAGCCGGGACCGTTCGCTGATCATTTATGTCGGAAGCCACCTGTCAACATGGATGAACTTAGAAATCGAGCAGCCGGATACATACAAATGGAGGAAGTATCCAAGTTCAGAAATAAAGTCAGAACTGATCTGGATAGGCGGACGGAGTCAAATAATCGAGGAAGTATAAGGCCGATGTTAGAAAAGGGAAAGTTTAAAAGAGAAGGAACTAGTCGAGGGCCGAAGTATGACCTTTACACTCCGCTAAACGCTCACCGAGCTCGAATTCTGGAAGAAGCGTGCAATACTGAATTGATACGGCTCCCACCTCCCGGACATACCCTAGAAACGGCAGATCAGTCAAAGCATTGCAGGTACCATCGTAACTATGGACACACCACGGAGGAGTGCTGGACGCTACGAGATAAGATTGAGGAATTAATTCAGGCCGGGCATCTCGGCAACTTTGTACAAAGAAATCGTGGTAATCATCAACCCTATAATGGACGAGGACGCGGTAGAGGTCAGCCCCGAGATCCAGAAAGGCCTCGACGGCCAAATGAGGAAAGAAGACAACCCGACAACACTCAAAACAGGGAGGAAAACAGAATAAAAGGGGTAATCAATACTATAGCAGGTGGATTTGCTGGGGGAAGAGCGACCAGTTCAGCCCAAAGAAGGCACCTAAGGGCCATTCGGACAGTAAATGCGACAATGCACCGAGCGCCCGAAGTTCTCGTCCCATCACCTTCTTAGATGAAGACTTCGAAGGAGTTGATCCTAATCAGGATGACCTTGTGGTGGTTTCGGTAGAAGTAGCGAATTATGTTGTAAGAAAGACGTTGATAGATCAAGGGAGCTCGGCGGATATCTTGTATTATACCACTTTCCAGAAGTTCGGGATACCCGACGAGATAATCAAGCCTTATCACGATCAGCTGGTTGGCTTCGCAGGAGAACAGGTTCATACCCGAGGATATGTGGAGTTGTTGACCACTTTCAGGGGAGACCTTGGGTCAAGGACCATCATGATCAGGTACCTTATTATTGATGCAATAACTTCTTATAATATCTTGATAGGTCGACCGGCGTTAAACGAGCTCGGCGCCGTGGTCTCCACTCCACACCTCATGATGAAGTTTCCCTCTGTTACTGGGGATATAATTACAATGAAGGCTGATCAGAAGGTAGCAAGACAATGCTATATAGATAGTCTAAAAGTCACCAGGTGAGGGGTAGTCGGTAGTGGTACACAGACGAAGAAGGATACCACCTCAGTAAATTTGGTGGAGCTTGATCCCCGACTTGATGTACAGGACCAAAGGCCAAGACCCATTGAAGAATTACAGAAATTTCAGCTCGCCGGCGAAGATCGGTGCACTAATCTTGGAAGTCAACTCAGAGGAGAAACAAAGGAGCAGATAACAAGGATGTTGAAGGACAATGCTGATCTGTTCGCATGGACTTCGTCAGACATGCCGGGAATTGATCCAAATTTTCTATGCCACAAACTGGCGGTATACCCTGAAGCTAAGTCGATAGCGCAAAGGAAGAGGCGGGTAAGCGAGGAAAGGCGGAAGGCAATGAAGGAAGAAACGGTAAAACTGATTGATGCTGGGTTCATCCGAGAAATTGAATATACAACATGGTTGGCCAATGTGGTGCTCGTTAAAAAGGCTAATGGAAGGTGGAGAATGTGCACAGACTACACCGACCTAAATAAGTTATGCCCGAAAGATACATATCCCCTCCCCAGCATAGATTGGCTTGCAGATGGAGCGTCAGGCTGTGGCTTACTCAGCTTTCTGGATGCTTACTTTGGGTATAATCAGATAAGGATGTACCCCCCTGACGAGGAAAAAACCGCGTTCATGACTGAGAACGCTAACTATTGCTATCAGGTGATGCCGTTTGGACTGAAGAATGCTGGGGCAACTTACCAGCGATTGATGGATAAAATATTTCAGGAACAGATCGGGAGGAACCTGGAAGTATATGTTGACGACATGGTAGTGAAGTCCGAAGATCCCTCCAAGCATGCTGCCGACCTTGGCGAGGTGTTCGGAAGGATACGGAAGTACAACATGAGGTTAAATCCTGAGAAGTGCGTATTCGGAGTCAACGGGGGGAAATTCTTAGGATTCATGCTAACACATCGAGGTATTGAAGCCAATCCTGATAAATGCCGAGCTATTATTGACATGAGAAGCCCCCAAAACATAAAAGAAGTGCAGAAACTGACAGGGCGATTAGCATCACTATCTCGCTTCATACCGAGGTTAGCGGAGAAAGCTAGGCCGTTCTTTAAGTTACTCAAGAAGGCTAAGCGGTATGAGTGGAGTGAGGAATGTGAGCAGGCATTTCAGAGTTTCAAAGGTTTCTTTTCGGCACCTCCGATCCTTAATCGGCCGGTTTCTAACAAAGAGTTACTGCTGTATATGTCGGTGACCGAACATGCAATTAGCTCGGTGATGGTGCAGGAAATAGGCAAGCAGCAAATACCAGTATATTTTATCAGCCGAGTATTGCACAATGCAGAATCAAGGTATCAGACTATTGAAAAGTTAGCTCTGGCTCTGGTCATCTCGGCGAGAAGATTGCGACCTTATTTCCAAAGTCATGAGGTTGTTGTAAAAACTGATCATCCCGTGAAGCAGGTCTTGAGGAAACCTGAGTTGGCAGGCCGAATGATCTCGTGGTCAGTCGAGTTGTCAGAGTTCGGTATAAGATATGAGTCAAGAGGGCCAATTAAGGTGCAATGTTTATCTGATTTTGTTGCCTAACTTACCCCACCTGAAAATTACAAAGACGGAGATCAATGGATACTTTATGTGGATGGCTCATCCAATACCAAGGGGAGTGGAGCGGGAATCATTTTGGAAGGCCCCAGAGGGATAACTTTGGAGCAGTCTCTTAAGATCGACTTCCCGGTCACTAATAACCAGGCCGAATATGAAGCTCTAATTGCGGGGTTAAATCTAGCTAGAGAGGTGGGTGCGAGCCAGGTAAGATGTCGGAGTGATTCACAGCTGGTTTCTGAACAAGTCTCGGGAGCTTACCAAGCCAAAGACCCACAGTTGGCAAAATACTTGAATAAGGTGAAACACTTGGTTGAATGCTTTGATGAATTCGTGATTGAGCACATTCCAAGAGAAGAAAACTCCCGAGCTGATTTGTTGTCCAGATTGGCTAACGTCAAAAGGCTCGGGCAGCACGAGACGATCATCAGGGAGACCATATATTAGCCTAGCATTGATCTTGAGGAGGTTATGGTCGGAAGTAGCCCGGACCAGAGCTGGATGACCCCTATTTGGAACTATATGGCCGAAGGGACTTTGCCCAACGACCAGAACGAAGCAAGAAGATTGAAGTTGAAGTCCTCCCATTACATAATAATGGGAAAGGACTTGTACAGGCGAGGATTCTCAACCCCCCTCTTAAAGTGCCTCACTCCTGAACAGGCGAAATATGTTATGAGCGAAATCCATGAAGGAGTGTGTGGGATGCATACTGGTGGAAGATCTATGGCAGTGAGAGCAATTCGGGCCGGCTATTATTGGCCCACTATGCGAACTGATTGCACCGAGTATAGTAAGAAGTGTACTAAGTGCCAAAAGTTTGGCAGTCTACGCCATGCACCGCTAGAAGAATTGCACACACTGACGTCTCCGTGGCCATTCATGGTCTGGGGAATGGATATTCTCGGACCTTTTCCGATGGGAAAAGGACAGGTCAAGTTCTTAATAGTTGGCATAGACTATTTCACTAAATGGATTGAGGCGGAATCGTTAGCTAAGATCACGGCACAACAAGTACAGAAATTTGTATGGAGGAATATTATCTGTCGGTATGGGATTCCTCACTCGGTGGTTACGGATAATGGGAGGCAGTTTGTTGATGGAAACCTGAAGCAATTCTATGAACAGCTTGGTATTAAGCATCGAGTGTCTTCGGTCGAGCATCCTCAAACAAATGGACAGGCAGAAGCAGCGAACAAGGTTATCCTCGGGGAACTCAAGAAGAGATTGGGAAGAGCAAAGGGGGCCTGGGCCGAAGAATTACCGAGCATCCTCTGGGCTTATCATTGCACGCCTCAGTCAAGCACCAATGAAACTCCTTTTAGGTTGACCTTTGGAGCTGATGCAATGATCCCGGTGGAAGTGGGAGAGCCGTCCTTTAGGCAAACACTTCCTGACCAACATACGAACCAGGAAAATATGGAAGTCGAATTAGATCTATCCGAGGAGGTCAGGGAAAATGCACGTATACAAGAACAGGCTTGTAAGCAAAGAGTGGCTCGGCGTTATAATTCTCGACTTAAACTAAGGAGTTTTGATCGTGGAGATCTTGTTTGGAGAAAGCAGAGTGAAGCAAGAAAGAACATCGGCGAGGGAAAGCTATCTGCGAACTGGGAAGGGCCTTACCGAGTTACTGAAGCGTTGGGCAATGGAGCATATAGATTAGAACAGTTGTCAGGGGAAGCAATCCCTAGGACATGGAATGCTTCTCACCTCAAAATTTATTTCAGTTAGTTGATGTATACAATGAAGGCGGTGTACTCTTTTTCCTTACTTGGTCTTTTGTCCCAAAAGATATGCAAAAAAAAAGGGTTTTGGTCGAGAAGGTTTTAACGAGGCACGTCTACCTACTGCAATAAAGGAAATTCTTTGTCATGATTTCATTCATTTTAAGCCTCGGTCAAGTATGAACCGAGAGAAATAAAATTATATCTCGGTCAAGTATGAACCGAGAGAAACAGAATTATATCCTGGTCAAGTGTGAACCGAGGTCTCCAATTAAAATTCGGTCAAGTATGAACCGGGCATTCAAATTAAACTTGGTCCGGTCAAGTGTGAACTGAGGTTTCCAATTAAAATTCGGTCAAGTATAAACCGGGCATTCAAATTAAACTTGGTCAAGTTTGAACTAAAAATTTGTTAAAAACTCGGTCAATTATGAATCGAGGGATTGAAACTCGGTCAAGTGTGAACCAAGGTCTCCAGTTAAAATTCGGTCAAGTATGAACCAAGAAGCTGAATTAAATTTTAGTCGAAGATCGAGGTTGTTAGGAACCGAGAAGAAAAGAAAGACTGTTATCATTAATTAGAAACAATTCTGAGTAAACATAAAAAATAAATAGACAATCAAGGAGGTGGGCAGTTTTCTTTTTAGTTCTACAATTCCTCCTCGTCAACAAGCGCACCATCTTTGACGTCTTTATTTACATCAAATGCCGAGAGCTCAATTTTCGGCAGGAAGAGGTGCACCTGACGAAGTGCTTTATGAAAGCCTTCTACATGCTCCTTCATTATTTGTTGCACGGCTTCCTTAATATCAGCCTCGAGCTCGTCTTGTTTCTTCCTCGCTTGTTCCAAATCCTGCTGCAAATTAGTAGCAAGGGCCGAGGATTCGGCTTCGGCGCTCCTTGCCCAAGCAACCTCAGCCGTCAGGGCATCCCGCTCCTTCTCGACTGCTTGCACTTTCATCTCAGCATCAGCAAGGGATTCTTTCAGCTTCTCTACTTGCAGAAGGAGAGCCGCTTGAGACTTTGAAGCCTCGGCGAGTTCTGAAGAAGCCTTGTCTTTTGCATTGGTTGCTTCCAGAAGCTCGGCCTTAGCAGCTTTCAGACGACGGTGATTCTCTTCAAACTCCTCCCCACAGAGCGAGGCCATGGTCGCGGCACGCAGGCACATAGCCGACATGGAGTCCAAAACAGCCTTGGGACCCAATTGTCGCAAAGCTTCCTTGTCCCCAACATCCTGAATGCCGCTCCCAAAAAACCTGGCAATGTTCGGGTCAGTGCTCGAAGGCGAGCGTCTAACCGGAGATGATGGCAGGAGAGGTGAGCGAACTGAAGAAACAGGTTCCTCGTCGGTGGTCGGAAGTCGAGCGCGTTTGCTTGGGGGGCTGTGTGGAAAGGAGGTGATCTCAACAACTTCCGTTGTCGTCATTATCTCGGCACGTTCTCTCTTCTCTTTATCAGGGCGAGTCTGCAGGTTCTCGGTAGAAGGTCCTGCTGATGGGGCCATGTTCTTTATTGAGCGCCAGTTGAATTTCCCCATCACCACTGCAGAGTAGAAAATATATATTAAAAACTCAGACAAGTATGGCAGCAGAAGAAAAAAAGAAATTCAGCACTCACGTGAAAAATCTTTATTAGGAGTTGAAGAATAAGGGAGCCTAAGTAAGATTTTGCAGTTCAAGGGGCGAGGTAATCTATTTAACTTGTCGACATCCGCTTTTTCGGATGCCGACATATCCTCATAGCACCAAGACTGGAATTTGATCGGAGTCTGAGTCCAATATAGAGGAAACCTGGGTCGTCTCTCCTCATTGAAAAACATCTCCGAGTAACCCTCGGCTGGGCGCACCTTAAAGAATCCACCTTTAAAGTCTTTGTAGGATGAGGTATAAGGACCGATTATCCCCTTTTTATTCATTCCACTAAGAGAAATCCAGCAGATCTTATTTCCAAACCGGATCTGGTAGTAGTAGAGAAATTTTGGGGCGGTCGGTGTCATATTCAATTTTCTGCACAGGACTTCGAAAGCCTTTAAAAATGCCCAGCTGTTGGGATGAAGCTGAGTCGGAGCGACGTTCAATGCCCTTAAAACAGCGCACTCAAACTCTGAGAAAGGAAGGCCAACTCCCAGCGACTCAAATAATGTTTTATACATATAAGTAAAATGTGTTTGCCCTCGTTGCGTCGACATGAAAACGTGTTCATCTTCTGTACACGGCTCGGCAATTACGGCCTCCTCTATTTGTATACTAGACAGAGAGATGGATTTCCTCATTTCCATGATTGATTCAGCAGTCCGAAATTTAGAGTGGTAAGATCCAACTTCTCCCTTAACCTAATAATACCCTGGAAGTTGAATGTCAGGAACTGGGTCTCTTTGAACCCTTGAAATGATTTTTCGTGGGTTTGTTACGGCTACTTGCACGGCAGTAGCCGAAGATGAAGCTTCCCTTTCAGTTGGGAGGTCGGCCAGACGAAGATTCAGCTCCACACTGGGAAATGAAGAGTTTGACGGCGAAGGATCTTCTCCGATGCCCATAACCTCCCTCTCAACCAGGATTCGATGAGAGGACGACCCAGCCGACGTCTCAGATCCTCGGCTTGAACTCATAATGATTGGGAAAAATATGGAATAGAGCGTAGAAACTAAGAAAAAGGGGAAGGATAGAAAAGGGCGTACCTGGAAAAATGACGAAAAGGGCGAGAAAAAGGAGGTTAGAGACGACGGAAAGATTAGAGACGATGGAAAGATTCAGAAGGAACGAAAAGCAAATGAAGTTTAAAGTGAAAGGATGAACACTCGAGTCCTACACGTATATTGTGAAACCCCTCCTCGAAACAAGCAATTTAATCATGACTTTGGGCAACAAATCGTCATCATTGGGGAACGTGCTCCAACTGACGAAAAGACGCAGCATTAAATAACACCTCGTGTAGCCGTACGTATAAGTGCATTACCATCTCAGAAACCGAAACGTCAAGGAGCCTTAGGGAAGGTTCTCGAATCCCTAGGATACTGAAACGGTTCAAAATTCAAAAACCAGTCTTTAGTTGGTCACGTGATCCAGAGCCTTTTCGTCCAAATCGGACTCAAGGCTCGGAGGGCTAGTGTACTGGCCGGGATGAGAAGGCCAAGCTTACAAGTCCGAGGTAGATAAACGCCCATTTAATGTACCACTCTCCGGGCTCATATACACCGAGTTTAAACGCAACGATCCGAGTATTACATCGGGTATCAAGTGGTAAGCCTGAGTAATTGTATGGCCAAGTGATCGTACGATTAAATAACATCTCGGCCATAGGACCAACTACGGGTTTCTCTACAAAAATTATGTTGTTCCGAAAATACCCGACTAGGAGTAACGGTTATGAGAACAATAACCATTACGGAATCATAACTGAAGGACGAAAAATCAGGGATCAAGCAAAAAGAGTGCGATACTCCATAATGATTATTTATGAAATATCCCGATAAACAAGGGGAGAGAGGGAGAAGACGGTTACACCTTAACGGTCAGGAGAAGGTCAATAAAAAGGAGACAAGAAGAAGCGTAAAGAGAGAAAGCACCGCACACTGTAAAAGAGGAATAGTCTATCTCGGCTTTTTGACGGAACAGCTAGTATTGATATATATTTGGCTTTGGCTAAGACTCGTATTTATGGAGAGATAAGACAACACTAAACATGATCTAGCTTGTAATTAAATCCCCCGGGGGAAGGTTAGACTAGGCTCAAAAAGACCATTTCAGCATCTCTTTCTTTCTTTCTTTTTTTTGTTTTTTATGAACAAATGAGGGGCAAAGCCCAAAAAATTAACCTAAATCACAAGGAGGGGATGTTAATCCCAATATATCTCTTTGAACTGGATAAGAGAGGAGCCTCTTAAATCACATGAGCACCAGACAAATTGAATATGAGTCAAGTTTAACCAAAGCATCTGCAACTTCCCTTTTGATAGCTTCAAATTTGACATTCCACTTTTGATCAACAAGATTAGAACCAGTTCAGCATCCTGCTGCCACAATACCAGCCTTTTGCAAGAGTGATTGCTTGGTGATCATAATATTGCTCAGTCAACTAGGAATACCTAAACTCATGTACAAAAAAAAAAAAAGTTCACGTACGTGAAGAAGTATGTGCAAGGAATTGACCTTCCTTTCTCGTCCAATCTGTGGTTATTGAACCATTATAAATTTAGTTTTAATTTTTAAAATTACAATGCACAATATTTAATTCTTTTGAAAGCTTATCACACATTAATGGTTTTATTACATGGACGTGGTGCAAGAGTTCCGGAAAAATTATGGTACAATTCATTTATTATGATATGTCATTTATTACAAGAGCACTATGAGGTACTCTCTCCATTTCTTTTTACCCTTCCATTTACATGTTGAGAAATATAATTAATTAAGAATATTAGATGTTGAGAAATATAATTAATTAACAAGATTATGATGCAGTTGGTAAATGGTTAAATCCTTTAAATATATTGTCCTGCATTGGATCTTTTAAACATGTTATCCTAGGTTCGATCATTGGTCATGCATATGGAGAAAGTTTTGTTGGGAGAGACAAAATTTATTTCAATGATCTCTATGCCTCAAAGGGATTAATCTTTGATCGTCGGTTGGATCTTTAGCTGTATGTATGAAAAAGACTTTATTATGAGAGGCAAAATCTATCTCTGTGGTCTCTATGTCTCGAATAATTAATTTTCAACTGTCTATCTTTGGTGCTCCTAAGAAAAAAGAAATATAATTAAGATGTTATAATTTTTTTTAAATTTCCTAATATATCCATAAAAAATAAATGAATAGATAGAAAAGGCAAGAGTATTCAAATATCATTTCTAATTTTCACTATACCTCACGGATGTTATATAGTATTGTCTTAAAAGTCCAGTTGATAAAAAAAAGATTGCCCTATACCGAATATTCATTTATCATTTATTATTCACGAAAGTCTCTTTCTCCTTATCATTTATTATTCGAGAAAGTCTCTTCCTCCTCAGTCCTCAGCTAACCCAATGGAGACATCTTATAAGCAAATCATTAATGCAAGTAGAATATTTATTTTCCATTGCCTTCAAGCATTCTTTTTTTTTTTTTAATAAAAAGGCTATGGGAACTATGAAAAGACCATGCAAGGAAACAAAGACTACTTAAGGGAGGGACAGTCAAAATTAAAATATGAATACTAAGGCCATAAGCCATCCTCTCAAATTAGCACATTCATTAGCTTCACAATAAATATGGTAAAAAATTATGTTTCAATCCCCAAGGACTAGGAGTAACCCTCTGATGAACAAAAAAAATTATTTAAGCCGCGAAAGACTATTAAGTTTATTAGCCAGCATTCCCTTGCCCTTCCACAGTTCCTTGGGATGTGTAACATGATTATTATATAGTGCAACTAAAGCTGATTAAATAAAATCCAAGAAGTGTAAAACAAAAAAAAAATCATCATCCATTAGTTTTACACAAAGTGACTCACATATATTCATAAAAACACATCAACAACTTAAAGCTATATATGATCTTTGGATATTTTTTTTTTCGTTTCTTCTTTTTGCTGGCCACAAACTATCCATTTATAAAAACTCCTACTCGAATTCCCTGCACATCTATATATTTAATCTGAACTATCAGATTTTAACAGTCTACGTTTTTTAAAATTGAAAATATGAAAATATAAAAATGTTAAAAAAAGAATCGAACATTCAAATTTGTTATGTAAAATAAGAGGTTAGGGTGAAGGATGGGGAATAAAGTGGGATGATTTTGCAGCAATAGGAAAAGGATAATAGGAATGGGATTAATGTTGATGTTTCCGATCTATACTTTGTGTTTTTGTTTTCTTAGACTTTTGAGCCTCATTTGTGTGTGTATAATATCTCATATTATGTGGAGATAAAAAAATAATTATTAGTCAATATTAATATTTTGACTTCTTATAAATATAATTCATATTTTCTAAAATTATAGTTAGGCCTTTCCAACTTTACAATGTGTTTTGAATTTGTTAATACCTTTGTATGAAGTTATTAATACCTAATCACTCATTTTATGATATAATTATCATTTTAGAGTTTTGATTTTATTTTAAGATAACCATCCCAAATTCAATAAATAAATATGAATTACTCCTTTCATTTGTCAATACTATAAGGATCAAATAATTAAATTATATAGGTCAAGAAAAATAGTTAGAATTACTAAATTTGTGAAAAGTGCAAAATAGTTTTAAAACTATCTTTGTAGGATTTTTCATATAGATTTAACTAATTTAAAATATTTTCAATTTTAATAGTATTTTTAACAAAATGTTTTTAACTTAAATAATAAAATTCTTTAATATTAATAAAAATAATATAATAAAATAAGTAATTAATATTTTATTAAAATTCTAAAATAATAAATATTATAAAAAAAACTCAAAGCCAGTCAATTTTTATGAACGGCTAATTGCTTTTTAAATTTATTTAGTACATTTATATTAAATGATAATTACATGGTAGGGTTGTCTGTTTCACTGCACAAAGTTTCATATAGCAAATTTTACCGTAACACAACTTTTTATACATTTATTAGATATATAAATATATACTCCCTTTATTTCACATTATAAGATATTTTATTTCAATTATACATATATTAAAAAATTATTTTTTAACTGAAATTAATATAAAAAATATCTATATTTTCTATTTTACCCTCATTAAATATCCAATCTTATTATAATTATAGAGCTATAAATGAGGAGAGAGGAATCATTAAAAATATAGGTAAAATGGAAAGAAAAATATCTAATATTCTTTATTTTGGACTAAAATTTTGTCATATAAAATATTTTATAACATAGACCAGGATTAGTAGATAGATATATAAATTGTTTTAGAATGGTGAAAATATAATTTAATCTCTTGAAATTAAATCGTAATTTTTTCAAGGTATTTTCATTCCTACAAAGTTATTTTAAAGTTTTTTTTTCCAAAAAATTTTAAGATCTTGATGTCATTTTCTTTATAAATTTTTTTTTAAAAGTCTTATGCCATTCTTATTTATTTATGTATTCATAAATAAAAGTCTTATGCCATAAGTATTATTCATTAAGATCACAAAGCTTGACCACTCAATCAATTTTGTTTATAAAAAAAGTACAAGACTGAAAATCAATACAAAATATATTTGGCAAAAAAATCTATAAATATATAAAAAATCATGCAATTTTTTTAAGTTCTTCTATTTTTTTATTGATTTCAATAGATTTTAATGTATAAAAAATAAGTATAAATTTTCAAAAGCTTAAAATTATTATTTATCCGGGAAATACATCTAGTTGAGAGGTAAAATAAAATCAAAGGCAAATCAATAAAATTCCATTATCGTTCATGCTCACATAACAATCTTATCCTAATAAAGAATAAGATTAAATATAAAATTTTACGTTTTTCACTAAATCATTCAATATTTTTAAACCTTAAATTATGAGTAAATAGTTTGATATTTTAATAATGAATTTATTGAATTTTATTGTGTTACAAACAATTCTCTTAAATTTTACAATTTGAGATTATTTATAGACAAGTTTTGGATTTTAAGTCATGCGTAATATGTGATTCTTTTTAATAAAATATTAAATTAGATAATTTAAAATTTATTAGGATAAATTTAAATTTAGAAGGTCAAAATTTTTGTTTTTTGCAATTTTTTTTTATTTTTGTAATACTCATGATTTTCTTTTGAAAACATAATTGAAAGGTAAAAAATTCAAGAACATATATTGAGTATCACACATTTTTATTCTTTTATTTTTAATATTTTTTTTCATAGCATAAAATGGCTAAATTTTTTTTATTTATCATATTTCATTAAAAGTAAATATGGAAAGTTTAAAATTAGATTAAATTACAAATTTAACATATTTAAATTTAATATTTTACTTTTTAGACTTAAATAAATCATCTGGGGAGATATTTCTAGTTTAAATTTAGGAGGTCAAAATTTTTGTATTAAAATTATCTGCACTTATCTATAAATTATTTTACCACATTAAAATAATTTTACCTTTATTTTTCTTCTTAAAAAACGACTAGATATTCAAAATCAAATCCCCTGTTTCACCCAACTTTTTGATGTACTTTCATTCGTTCGTCCCAATTCCGATCCAGATATTATTATTATCGTCGATCGTTGAAGCTTCCATTGGGGATTCTATGCGGGATGAAACAAGAGAAAGCTCTGTCCTAGAGTTCCGAGGTGATCCTTATTCTCACCGCAGCCTTCTTAAGCCGAAAGAAAGTTGGGAAAGAATCGCATTTTTTGGTCCTACCAAGGTGGTGGTGCAGAATCGTATCTGGCAGTGGTTTTCGGCGGAGGAGGACGAAGTCCGGCAGCCGGAGAGAGGTATTTTCTTTTGTTCGTTTCTCTTTGCTTTTTAATTGAAAATTAAAAGAACTGAGTGGGTCACGAACTCGATAACTGCGGCCGAGTTATGGGGTATTTTCACTGGATTAAACTTGGCTTTGGAGACAAGGAAGAAGTTGAGTCAGAATTGGTTAGCTGACCTAGCTTAGACTTACCTAGAGACTAACTTGAGTGTAGACTTCTTAGCTGGGTTCTGTCCACACGTTTAGGTATCATGAGTTTATTTCACCCCCTCATGAATGTTTTAGTTTGTTATCTTTAGATAGGCAAGGGGTAACTACTCCCCGATACTTGTAGTGTCTTAACTTTGGCTTTTTTGACCCCTTTTGATTCAAAAGAAATAAAAAAAAAAAGCTTCCATTCCATTTCTTCCATAGCCCTCCACTGACGCCTGCGTTGCCTTTCTTGAAAGACACTGACTTTATTTGATTCCAATGCTATCGCATTACTAGTTTGTTGTTTTCCGCCTACTGTTTCAGTGTTGAAAAACCCTGATTGACCCTTTATTGACTATTTTTCTGATTCTCAATCTGCTAGGTTTTCTTTTTTTTTAATTCTAAGAGGGATTTGGGTTTGAGGAGCAATGGCTGTCGCAGCCCCTGGGCAGCTGAACCTTACTGAGTACCCTTCATGGGGATCCAGAAGTGTTGATTGTTTCGAAAAGTTGGAGCAGATTGGCGAGGGAACTTATGGGTCAGTTTTAACTTTATTTTTTCTCCATTCAGCATCACTATACTTGTTAATTGTTACTGTTATTTCTTATTTTATACAATGATTCATAGTAGAAATTTTTAAATATATGTTCCAATCGTGCTTTTTCTTTCTCTTTGTAGTTGTGATGTGTTTATTGTTATTGGAAACAACATATGTTTGATCATATTATCGCTTAGCTAATAAATCTATATTGTTTAAACTTCAAGTTATACGAAATTTTGTCATCATTTGAGGATCATAGGAACAAAAATTTGTTAATTAGCTGGTAACTATAGTTGTATAATTGTCCATTATGTTGTCCAGTATAGAAGCTTTGACAATGTACTCACTATATAGCAGCACTGACAGGACTTTCGATGCATAATGATAGTGAAAAAACGTAATCAGTGAAATAAAAAATCTGTGTTGGCAGTTCATGGTGTTAGATCACGAGATTTGGGATAATTATTAGACTTATTGTACTGATCTGGTATTAGTTTGGACATGACCAGATCTGGCATAATCCTAATTGATTGATAAATCTGACTCAAATAATTCCAGATTTGGTGCAACTGTTTAATACTCCTTCCTTTCTTAAATTTCTGAACATTGTGGCATTTAGACTTGTAATTATGATCTGGAGCTGGGCCTTCGTGCTACTGTTTTGGTTGCTCCATTTCAGTGTAATGATTTGTTCATCCTTTCTACACTTAATAATACAAACTTAGCTATTCACCCGTCAAATGGAAATAATAAAGTATTTTCACATGATTTACCAAAGTCTTGCTGTAAATCTATTAATGTCACCCATGAAGGTGAGAGATCAAGCTTTTGCTTTTTTTTATTAGAAAACCCTACAGGATTTAGCAGCAAACCAATAACTCTTTGTGAAACCTGAAAGAATTGGTCTTGACCATTTAGAACTGCATTTGACCATTCCTACGACTTATCAAACACCTAAATAAACTTCATTAATCTGATTGTCCTTTGCCCCGTGCCACCTTAAGATAAGTTTTTCCCCTCAAGTGGAAAAGTATGTGGAGTTTGTGGTTAGTTTTCCTTCTGAAAATTTTTAGACTATATGCTATTTAAAATCTATACTGCTTGTAAAATTTTTTATAGGCTCCTATATTATTTCAAGATGTCCAAAAGGGAGCAAAAGTATCAATTAAAACATCCAAAATACCTTATTCTGTTGGAATTGCTTCCCAAAAAAAAAGGATTTTTAGAATGAATAGGCAGATGTTCTATGGTAGCAAAATCCCTTAGGGCCTGTTTGATTCAACCGAAGGGAAGGCGGGGAGGGATTTTAATGGAGGGGATTGGAAGGGAGGGAATTGGAGAGATTTTAAAATTCCCTTGTTTGGTGGAATTCGAGGGGAGGGGATTGGAGGGATTTTAATAAAACCTTGTTTGGTTCAGAAAGGGATTGGAGGGGATTGAGTAATAAAACTCAATCCCCTCCAAAAAACCCCAAATTGGAGGGGAATGAAAAAGGGGTGGGGGAGGGAATTGAGGGGAATTAAATCCCCTCCAATCCCCTCCAAAAAAATGATCCAAATAAAGGGAGGGGACTAAATCCCCTCCCTTCCCTTCCCCTCCCCTCCCCCTGAAAAAACCTCAACCAAACAGAGCCTTTAATAGTCTTCATAGTATAATATCTTCATGTTGTTCAGTAATATTTTAATTTGTTATTATATCAGGTTATTTTTTATGATGATTGGCCTTGCTGTGAATTGTCAAGTGGGCTATGGGTGTGGGACCTTAGAAAATTGGCAAAGTTAGGCCAGTAGCCTAACCTAAAAGCAGGTCTAGTTGTAATGGTCTGTCTCTGATAAACTAGATAACACAAATTTTGAAGTTGTATGACAAGACATTACTTATAAGCTAAAAACTTTTCATTTTGAAATAAGTAATATAATTTTTTCCCTTTAATTTCTATAGATACCGTGTAAACCTATTCAAGGACCGTATTAGGTTTGTACAATTTTTATGAGTAGAAATCAAAAGAGTGCTGTTGTCTTCTAAGTTTAAATAAAAGAGCTGTACGGAAGGACTGTATTAAGTTCACAAATTTGTTTGGTTGCTGGATGGAGTTTTTGACTACTTGATATTTTTTATAACAAAATTTTGAGGTTTCCAGAAGGCTTTTTTTTGGGTCCAATGCATTTCCCATATCCAATATATGCTATGTCAGTCACAATTAAATTTAAAGCTGCATATATGTTGAACATACTATTTGTAGCTGTCATCATTTTCTTATGGACGAACCTGCATAACTGTTGTAATTCTAAAATGGTCTGTTTTGATATGTTGCTTTTTTCTTAGGTTGAATCTCGCATAGTTATTAAGATTCATGATTCACAATTTGAATCTTATGATTCATAGTAACTCTCAACCAACGATATGTAATGGTGGTTGAATTGTAATTAGTCTTGGATCATATGACTTACAATTTGAATCTTAATAATTCATAACATGTCACAAAACCAACAATACGAATCAATGGCTGAATTGGCCTAGTAATTCAAGCCAATAAAATAGGAAAATAAAAAAATGTGTCATGACAATGAGTTGACATGGTAGTGTTGTATTAAGTGTTGTACAAAGAAGGAATTTGAGCTTATTTCAATAACTAATTAATTATATGATTAATGAGCATATCTTTGACTTGTTTTTAAGTGTTTTTCTTAACTTTTGAATTAGATCTAGTATCTTGAGTATTTAATCTATCTTATAAGGATATGCATATGTCATATTTTATATGCCAAGCTAATTTTCAGTTGTTACAAAATCTTAAAATTTGATATGTTTTATGATTCGTAATTTTACAAATGTGCTTTCC
Organism: Adenanthera pavonina; assembly: GCA_026686845.1. NCBI lineage: Eukaryota > Viridiplantae > Streptophyta > Magnoliopsida > Fabales > Fabaceae > Adenanthera > Adenanthera pavonina. Next base: position 36,714,822 of record JAIVEN010000011.1, read on the forward strand.
AATACATGATAGTATCACGATTTGACTACTATAGAATTTGGTACAAGTGTACGCAACTAGTTATGCATACAATTGTACAATTGCATTTAGGGGGGAAAAGTTACGGGGACAGCAACAATCCTTGGATAGAGTCTTTTTTTCAAGGGTTTTGAAGACGGTATGAAGTTTTAGCAGGAAAAAGTTAGGTGCTTTGAGTTTTCCCCCCTTTCATATTTTCATTGTTCCTTACCTCATGTAGAAGTTTGTCCTTGATTCTTTCTGCTTTCTTTGGGTGCTTCTCTATGATTACTATATGCTGTCTTTCTACCATCTTTTGTTTTGAAGTATTTCTCTAAAATAGTTAAATAGCTTCTACTTATTACCCCCCATCTAAGTATTTAACCTTAAACGGTGAATATGAATTCCACTGTGCTATGTCTAGAAAATGCTGATTTAGAAGACAACAATTACCTATAATAGGTTATTGACAAAAATACTTTGGGTTTTAGGTGTGAGAGTTGCAAGCAAGAGTTTAGGACATATTTGATGAATACCCCCTTTAATATAAGAAGCTGAAGGCTAAAATCAATTTTTATGATTATTTTAATTCTGAAGGATATCTTTATGGTGTTCTTAGCTGTGAATAGGTAGGTATGTTGTTATCTGCAGCCGTCAAAGCAATTTTTGTGAAGTTTTTTTGCTTGCCATTTTCCTTTTCCGAATTCTAATAAGCATCCATCATTTTCCCCCCTTTTTAGACGCAATTTCGCATTATATGACATACTTGGGCTCTGTTTGGTATTCAGTTGGAAAAGTGGTTTGGGGGTAAAAATGAGTTTGATAGAGTTTTGGGTGTGTTTGTTTGATTTTTACTTTTCCGTTTGAAACTCATTTTATGCACAAAACGGGTTTTGTGAAGAAGCAGTTAATTGTTGCTTTTCCGTCTACTTCTTCATTTTTGCTGGTATTTATTTTAAAGTCAGATAAAAATATACCAATAAAAATAAGAAAAAATAAAAAAATTAGGAAAATAAAATTTTCATAAAATTTTTCCTATTTATTGATCAAAATGTCTCTTCAAAATTTTAACTTTTATAGAGCATGACCTGTAAGAAAATATTATATCAGATATATTATGTTCTCAATTAAATAAATACAGATTAAATTTTAGTTCAAGTAAATTAAATTAATCATGAGATAGAGTTTAAGATCAATTTAGAGGAAAATTATGAGTTTTGTTAAAACCAATTTTCAAATAAATCATCCAAACATAAACACGTTAGTCCAAAACTAATTTTTATCATAACTACGTTACAAAACCAATTCTACCAAAACTCATTTTCAACCAATTGAAAACTAAACGGGCCCTTGGTCTGCTAGGAACTTTTAACTTTCGTTGCAATATTTGTTTATTTTTTTTTCAAGTTTAAATTCCCTCTTTTAAAACATACTCTTGAGAATTATGGCCTGCAGGTAGAAGTTATTAGCCTATTTCTGTTCCAGAAATCTTGTTTCTCAGTGTATCCTTCATCACTGATTCTGTAAGAAGGAACTGATCTATACTTTGTGCTTGCAGTCAAGTTTACATGGCTAGAGAAATCAAAACAGGTGAAATTGTTGCTCTGAAGAAAATAAGAATGGACAATGAGAGAGAGGGGGTATCTCTTTAATCACCTTGCTGAATGTTATTTACTCTATTATGGGTGCATAATATATAAGATAATTTTTATTTACATCTCGTTGATCTCAGCCAAAATATGAATCTCAAGTTGTACTACATAATTGAGAAAGTGTCATTGGTTATTTGCTACTAACTTTTTATTTTGAGGTTCTTCTCTGAATTGTTGCTTTTGTTCTTGCAGTTTCCTATAACTGCTATACGTGAAATCAAAATTCTAAAGAAATTACATCATGAAAATGTTATTAAGCTGAAAGAGATTGTGACATCGCCAGGTAAAGTTTTTAAACATCTACATGTGTGCTGCTATATAATTTGCCCCTTGCTATTAAAATGACAAGTCTTATTTTCCCTAGGCCCTGAGAAAGATGAGCAAGGGAAGCCAGGTTTCCATTTTCACTATAAGCTAGCTACTTTATTTACAATTACCACAGCAGTACCTAATTTTCTCTCTGATTCTGCCACTGTGAAGATAGTTGTGTCAAATTCCTTTAGTGTCTTTGTTCCATGGTGTCTTACTTTGTCTGCATTTTTCTTTTTGTGCTGGAGATTAGATGGTAACAAATATAAAGGTGGTATCTATATGGTATTTGAATACATGGACCATGATCTGACTGGTCTTGCGGACCGACCTGGGATGAGATTTACAGTTCCCCAAATCAAGGTATTACTGCAAATATTGTTTAAATCAAATATTAGTGGTAGTAATTCATTTAAACATTGTCTGACTTGCTTGTTCTGGCCTAAGTGTTACATGAGACAGCTTTTGACGGGGCTTCATTATTGTCACGTGAATCAAGTACTTCATCGTGATATAAAAGGTTTGCATTAAAGCAAGATTTATGGATTTTATTTTTCAGTTGAATATGGTAAGCCCATTTCATGTATTTTGTTCCATTGCAGGATCCAATCTTCTTATAGACAATGAAGGTAATCTGAAGCTTGCAGATTTTGGACTGGCACGATCATTTTCTAATGACCATAATGCAAATCTTACAAATCGTGTTATCACACTGTGGTACAGGTAAATGGTGTGATTCTGCAGTCACATTTGAGTTTTGTTTTAATTTTTGCATGGATGTTTAAATTGGGTTAATAAAGGGGGATTTACAAAATTGCGGAGTACTCTAATAGGTTTTGTCTTTATACATTCAGACCCCCTGAGCTGTTGCTAGGAACAACAAAGTATGGGCCTGCTGTTGATATGTGGTCTGTTGGATGCATCTTTGCTGAGCTTCTTCATGGGAAGCCTATCTTCCCTGGAAAAGATGAGGTTATTGATATTTCTGTGCATAAGATAATTATGGTTTATATCTTTTTAATTATTGTGGTTTATATCCTTTTAAGTGGTTGGTTGATTAGTGCACTTGAGAACTCAAAGTAAGTGCAGTAGCGAGTGAGTGATGTGATACTGTATGTAGGCTAGGTCTGGTTTTATCTGTTATGTTGTCGATGGAGGTACAAATTATTGTCGGAGCGTATCAGATTTCTTATATTGCTTTCCAGCTAAGTACTTGCTACCATTATGTGCATATTGTAAACTTGCTTTTGCTAACTGTAATTACCTTTTCACTTTCATAAGAGTGGCTTCAGATTCGGGATCTTATTGTTGTGTTGATCTAAGTAATAATTTATCTCTGTAATAATATTCATTTTTCTTAGGAGATTAATGATGTTTACGATGTGTTCTGCTGAAAAAATGTTTTTTATATTATTCATCAGGATGTTAGATAACATGCAAATGGCAAGAATTGGCTTGATTATTGGCTCCAACTTTATTATTTCCTTTATTTGAAAATTCGGTTGTGTCATGCATTCATTTCCTGTCTTGCATTATTATGTAAGACCTTTGTTGTATAAATTAATGGTAATTAGTTCTTGTACAGCTGATTGTATACTTGTATTCTTTGTAAAAATTGTAGCCTGAACAACTAAACAAAATTTTTGAGCTGTGTGGAGCACCAGATGAGGTGAACTGGCCTGGGGTATCTAAGGCTCCATGGTATAATCAATTTAAGCCAACAAGACCAATGAAAAGACGTCTGAGAGAAGTTTTCAGACAGTGAGTGTCTCACTATGAGCATCAATAATCATATATTGCCGCATTACGTCTCCTTGTTAATCATCTAAGTTTCTCCCTCATGCTTGGATTATAGTTTTGATCGTCATGCTTTAGAATTGTTGGAGAGGATGCTGACACTTGATCCTGCTCAGGTACATCGTCAATGGGTCTGAACTGATTTTGAAGCTTTAAGCACCTGGCATTACAGACTTGTCTGACTAATCTGTTTTACTTTGATTTGGGTTTGTTGTATGCACTGTCTTGTTTTATAATAATTATACATATAACATTGAAAAATTTATATTGGAATGTGATTAAAAAAGCAAAATTATACTGTGTTTCATTTGTATGAGAAGCTTATGTAATGTGATCAATGTGGTATTTTGGAATAGTTTCTTCTAGCTTTGGTTTAAAGAATTTGGTAATGAGGAAAACAGAATACTGTGGCAATGTGCGGTTTCTGGGATTCTGTGGTTTGTTTGGTTTGAGAGTATTGCACGGTTCTTTAGGGGCATGTCTTCGCCATCAAATCTGTTATGGAATAGTTTATATAAAAAAAATCTGCTATGGAATAGAATTGTGTATATGGCTTCTCTTTAGTGTTATGCAAATGGGTTTCTTAAGGAAATCTTAGTTTCTGATATACAAAGAGATTAGGAAGCTCTACATTATTAAATTTGATTAATTTGGTCTGTTTTGAGCTTTTTGTTGAATTTCTGGTTTGAGGATATCTTATACTCCTTGTCCTACATGACGAAACTTCTCTTTCTAATATAATTTCTTCTTTTGTGGAACTCATTATTATTTGATAGAGAATTACTGCTAAGGATGCCCTTGATGCCGAGTATTTTTGGACTGATCCATTGCCATGTGATCCTAAGAGGTAAGATTTACAAAGTGCTGTGCTCTCAATTTTTTCCCTTATTTATCCCCAAAATGTATTTGATCTCAACGTAGTTAAATGAATGCCCCATTCATCCTCCATCTAAACTCTCTGCTGGATATAGTCAACTCACGAGTTCTGTGTATGGCTCAGTTTACCCAAGTATGAGTCGTCGCATGAGTTTCAGACAAAGAAAAAACGCCAGCAACAACGACAACATGAAGAGAATGCTAAGCGCCAGAAAATGCAGCACCCTCAGCAACACACTCGTCTTCCCCCCATTCAGCAGTCAGGGCAACCACATGCCCAAATGCGGCCAGGTCCAAACCCAACAATGCATGGCACACAGCCCACAGTTGCTGCAGGGCCTAACCATCATTATGGGAAGCCTCGAGGACCCTCTGGCGGGCCAGGAAGATACCCCCCAGGTGGGAACCCTGGTGGGGGATACAATCACCCAAACCGTGGAGGTCAAGGTGGTTATGGCAGTGGACCATATCCTCCACAAGGCCGGGGAGCACCTTATGGGTCAAATAGTATGGCTGGTGCTGGTCCTCGGGGTGGAGGCGGTGGTGGCTATGGAGTTACAGCACCGAATTATCCTCAAGGTGGTCCATACAGTGGATCAGCAGCAGGCCGTGGATCAAACATGATGGGTGGAAACCGCAATCAACAGTATGGTTGGCAGCAGTGACAGCATTTTCTTATGACAATTGTTGCCAGGATGCCAGTTAAGAAGCTAGTAAATATAAGATTGGACACATTCTTTCATGGTTTGAGTTATTGAAGAAATGATATGGATTCAATGAGTATGAGTATTCTTGAAATCATATTATATTTTATTACCTGGAAGTGCCTGGAAGCCATGGTTCTCTGTCAATCATGGTGAAGTTTCTTTCTTTTCTATTTTTCCTTTTTTCAAATTTTGTGCCACAGGTCCATTGCATCATGTCCATAACTGACAGCAGTATGCTGTGATAATGTTTTTGAAGCCGCGCTTCGTACTGCAGCGCTTCATACTGTAGAAAGTCTTCTGAGGTTGTAACCTTATGCTATATCAACTCTCACTGTTAATTATGTCGGGTTAGAAGCGATTTATGAGATTTCAAGTGAGAGAATGATTGTATCTTGTATCACAATATTTTGGGTTACAGGAGTGCCACACGCACACACACATATCTCTCTCTCTGCAATAAAACAATCGTGCACGTAAATAGTGCAATCAAGAAGGATACGCACAATCTCATCAGATCTCCTATTATCTAATAAAATCACGATGATTATGTGATAATAGCTATCATCTAGTGGCTTCTGAAACCGTGTGAATGACTTGGACGATGTGGGCTTCATAGTAATGGGTTGGGCTTCTTGTTCTCTTACAGCCTCCCTCAAACGAGAGGGAACCAAACCAATTGTACTCCGAGTTTGCAACGAAGTTATGAAAGACAAGACTGACTTAATGCCTTAGTCAAGGAATCAGCTATCTGTTCGTGATTGGGAACATATCCAATAGAGAGTTGTCTGGCAAGAACCTGATCTTGGACAAAGTGTGCACCAATCTCTTTATGCTTGGTTCGAGTATGACAAACAGGATTTTCAGCAAGAGCTTGGCACTCATGTTGTCTCATCATATGACTGGATATCGAGTACTTTGAATTTGAAATTCCTTCAGTAACGAAACGAACCAATTAATTGTAGCTGTAACCAGTGGTAGACCCAGAAAATTTTAGCTGTGGGGGTGACATATATATATATATATATATATACATTCCAGTCTTAAATATAAAAAAAAAATATAACTATTTCACACATACTAATATTGTTAGTTGATCTTATTTAATTTGTACTGAAACTTTTTTCTCAAAATCATCCTTAATTAATGGTTTTTGTTTTACAGCAAATCAATTAATGAAAATTGAAAAACACAACTTTTCTCCAAATTAATGAGAGGTAATGTTGGAAAATCTCATTTATTACACCAAATATCTATTTTTTCTTTCTTATGTTTTGGACTTAACACAATTCTCCCAAAATTTTCTTATATTTGAGACCTAATGGACTATATAATTGAACTTGTATTGGTAAAAGTATACTCCCTCCATTCCTTAATATAAGAGACAAAGGATAAATTACACAAATCAAGGAAAGCAATAAATTTATAAGAAATATAAAATAGTTTCAAAAAATACCCTTATCTAATGTTAGTAGCTTTTACATCATATTAATACAAATAGATTGTACTACTAGTTTTCGGAAAAAAATGTCATCTTAATTAAGGGTCTTTTTAAAAAAAAATTATTAAATACATCAGACAAATCCCTGTATCTGTTATATTTTGAAACATAGAAAATCCCCCAATTATCTTTTATATTAAGGAATGGATGGAGTAGCAATCAAAAGTATGAATATACATGATTAAAAGTATGAATATACATCAATACATGATAATTGTTTCCTAGGACTTTTCATATTTTGGAAACAATGAATACTTTATATTTTTCAAAAAAAAAAAAAAGCTAATCGGAAAGTGACAACATAATTGCACAAAATGGAACAAAAAGATTAATGCTATGGCAGAAAGGTAATAAACTGGAACTATGAAGGTATTCAATAAGAATTATATATCATATATATATATATATATATTAATAAGTGACTTCAAAAATTTAATGGGGGCGAGTGCCCCTAGACGCTATAATGTCGGTCTGCCCCTGTAACATTTGCTAAAGCTTGATATTCTGTCTCAGTACTTGATCTTTCTACTACATTTTGCTTCTTAAAGGACCATGAGATTGGGGAATTGCCAATAAATACACAATATCCAGAAACAAATCTTCTATTGCTAGGACAAGCTGCACAATTTGCCTCTGCATAGGCAGTTATATTGAAGTGATCAGAAGGAGTAATGTTAAGACCCATATAAGTAGTTCCCTTCAATTACCTCAAAATACGTTTGACACCTAGCCAATATGCAGAGGTTGGACTATTGAGAAATTGACCAAGGTGATTTACAGCATAGGAGATATTTGGTCTTGTATTTGTAAGATACTGTAAACTTCCGATTGCTTTTCAAAACTTTATGGGGTTTGAAAGTATCTCACCATCATTAGCAGTAAACAACTTACCAACTATCATGGGAGTATCACAAGGTTCAGCATACAGCATGCCAAACTTGCACAACAAATCTTCTATATACTTACCTTGACTCATCCAAATACCTTGTGCATCTCGTCTAATCTCAAAGCCCAAAAAATAGTGAATATTACCCAGATCTTTCAAGGAAAACATAACATTCAGCCTGGTAGTAAATTAATCAAGCTTGACAGGATTGTTGCTCGTCACAAGAATGTTATTAACATAAATTAAAACAATAATCACATGACTTTGATGATGCAACAGTAAAAGAGAGTTGTCACTCTTTGTATTAATAAAACCTCAACTAAGTAGAACTTCTTTCAACCATTCAAACCAAGCTCTAGGAGCTTGTTTAAGTCCATACAATACTTTTCTTAATAGGTACACATGACATGGTCGAGTGAGATCAACAAATCCCTTAGGTTGTACCTAAAATCTTTTTCAGAGAGATAGCCATTTAAGAAGGCATTATTAATGTCTAATTGTTTAATAGGTCATTTGAGTGAAACTGCTATAGACAGTACTAGTCTGATAGTTGATACTTTAGCAACAAGACTAAAGGTTGCGCCAAAGTTCACGCCTGCATCTTGTTGAAACCCCTTAGCAACAAGTCTGGCTTTGTGTCTCTGAATAGATCCATCAACATTGAACTTGGTTTTGAAAACCCATCTGCAGTCGACAACTTTCTGATGTGGTTGAGGTGGCACAAGAACCCAGGTTTTGTTTCAGACTAGAGCATTAAATTCTTCTATCAATGCTTTCTTCCAATGAGATTTAGTTAATGCTTCTGCAACAGTTGTTGGTGGTTTACATTCTAGTGCGGAATTGACCGATACGGCTTCCACAATTGGATATTTGGGTTTAAAAACACTCACTTTACACCTTGTGATCATAGGATGTCTAACTTTAGGAACTGGGCTTGCTTGTTGTGATGACAGTGAACCTGTAACATTATCACCAATCTGCGATGGAGTGGAACAAGTGAGTGGACTTGACTCATCAGGGTTGCACAAAGACACCATTGCTGGACATAAGATGTGTGTGTGTGAGTGTAGGGTACTAGCTCAAACTACACGAGCTTGATGATTCTTGGAAGGTATTTGGAATGTCAGAGGCATTTATGATGTGCTTGGTGTTGTACTATTAAGATATTAGAGACTTGATAACACTATCTTAGTTTTTCATACTAACAAGAAACAGTATGATTTAGAAGTTTTAACTATGAAACACAAGTTGTATTTTTTATTGTCAGTAGAGATAGTAAATTTTAAATGCCATGCTTAACATATATGGTAATAGTTTTATAATGATATATAAAATATTAAACTAAATATATAATGAGAATGACTAGTTTTTTAATTCTTTCTATTTTTATAAACATTTAAAATTTTATAAAATATATAAAAATATTGAAGAAAAAAAATAAAGTTGTATAGAGCGTAGGCCTGGCCGCCTGTGCATGGGCCGGGTAAACCTCATCCAGATATTCTGCTTAAGGAAGGCACCCAACTGCATTTCTTGTTTGTGGCCCATCCTGGCCTATGATAGCCCGAGGCCCGCATAGGATAGGCGAGAACAAGATTGGGTTGACTAGCCTGGATAAAATACAAAAAATGATAGACACAATTAGCGGCCTCAAATTTATATGCCATCATTGATGCTCAATAATCAACAAAAACAATCACAAATCTGTCAAAATAAATTAAGTAAATAATCACTGAATCATCTAATTAATTGTTGCTTAAGTGAATAAAGAACAAAGACTAAAAAATACTCTGAATCAGTTGAAGAAGATGGAGAGGAGGGGAATGACAAATCTGAAGCAAAATCATTAAAATCAGAGATGAGGAAGAACAACTTAGATGAGGAAAGATGAAGACAACGGATTAGACCTCTGATCTTCAAACTTCAGCCATGAAGATGAGCCACGCACAAGTTCTGTGAACCATAAACTCCACATGTGAGAGGAATGGCAAAGACATACCTTAGTGGCGTCTTGGCAAGGAACAATGAAGGTTGACTTCGGTGGCACCCTGGCGAGGGATGATGAAGACAGACCTTCTTGGGGGACATGACAATAGTGATCTTGGACATTGAGGAGACGAACCAATGAGCTACAGTGGGAAAAGGAAGGATAGGATGATTCAAATGCCATCATACATGGTGGTAACGGATAAAGTAATGATGACATTGGATAGAGGAGAAGGAGAGGAATGGTGGAGGAGAGAAACCAATTAGGAATTTTAGCCTTAGGGTTTGTTCTTGATGAGTGCCTCCGCAAATAGAGAGAATGAGAGATAGGGGAAAGGGTGTTGTCATTTTAAGCCAAAGTGAAAAATTGAAGAGATAATTAATAAAAAAAATGAAAGACATATTTAGGCAGCGGTTGGGAAGTGCTGCTACTTATCCTTGGCCTGAACTCTATATGGCCCAATTTTTACGTATGATTCATTCCTTTCTATTTTGGCTCAGCCTGACTACCCTAGACAGGACCCGGTAGACCGGGCCACCAAGTAAGTTACATACCCCTAATAGAATTTAATAAAATGCATAGAAAAAGATTGAAAGAGTAAAATAAAAAAAAATTAAGAAATTACATTGTTCATGGATAATGCATTGTTATGTAGACTTAATATATAATATTGATATTGAAGAAAATAAAATAGTCATATCTCATACAATTTGTGCTCTAAGAAAATAAAATGGAAGGGTTTCGGATATGAAAAACGGAAGGGAATGGATTTTGTGCACTTAAATTAATGTTAAAGCATTATCATATCACATAAACACGCATCTCACCACTTTCCATTTGGTGTTGGTTTTTTTTTTAAAAAAAAAAACAGGGAATGAGAAGAGAGAGGATTTTAGTGATGCACAAGCCAAAGACGTAGAAAAGCAAGTAATACGTCAGTGGTGAAGATTATTTCAGGACACGAACATTGATCATCATACAGGAATAATAATTAATTAATCGTCACAAACACAAATAACGACGACTTGAGATTATACGCACAAGATTGAACATTGGACATATGATAATTAAGTACAAGATATAATATACTTTCAAAAACTCAAGATTTGATAGACCGACAATTGGTCCTAATCTGACCACTGGAACCAGTAAGTGGGCTAAGGTTGGCATTGGCGAAGTCAGTGGTGAAGGTATCAGGATTGTTGCTGGAATCAGTGACCTGAGAGTCGGTGGATCCGCCATTGAAGAGCTGTTGGTCGGAGTGCAAGAGACCCTGTTGGGTGAACAAGTTGGGGAAGTAGGCGTTGTCGAAGGTGTTATGAAATGAAGTGTCCAAAGCTGCCAAGTTATCATCCCCACCTGTGCTGGGACAGTTTTCCTGCAATTTTGCTGCAAATGATGAGTTTATGTTGGTCTCGTTATATATCCTTGGTCTGAAGTTTGTACACCTCGCTTGCCCTATTGTGTGAGATCCTACAAATAGATCCAAGGCATTTAGCTTTTGAGTCAAGATGTGATTTTAATTAAGCCTTATTTATTTATATATGTATAGCAAGGTGGGTTTAGTGGAAAATACTCGATATCTCTTAAACAAGATATACGATCAGGTCAGGTTAGACGAACATGAGAGAGCGACCATTTCTTTGGTGGAGAAGCCCTTGTTGGAGAAAGCAGTAATAAGGGCATTAAGGTCTGAAGTTGGACCAGGCAAGTCTGAATTTGTATCACTCAAGCTTGCTGCTGTTGAAGCTCTTCTTCCCAACAACACATCCCAACTAGGTCCTCCTAGCTGCCATTTATTATTATTCAACCACCCATTTCATTGGTAAGATAGTATACTATCAATCAATCTTTAACTAGCTAAAACTTTTAATTAATAGTATATCTTTGAAATATATATGTGACTTATCTATCTTAATTAATGCATAATTTTTCTAAAATAATTAAAGGTAGAGCTTTTATTGAAACATCTAACAAGTAGTTGTGCAATTGTGACTTAATATATATATATATATATATATATATTAAATGAGCAATCCATGACCAGCTGCTCTTCCAAAGGATAATGAAGTAATGGATAATTACGATTACAGCAGATTCCCTTTTAAATATAAAATCAACTATTTTATGTTATCTATATCTAAATATACTCCATAATATGAAAACTCTAACAAGTTCTACTATTTATTGTTCATGAGTTACAAATAGGGCAATTCATTTTTCAAATTTCATGTAGAACCCACACAAGTTTAATAAATATAAAATATCAACTCTCACTTATTTAGTAAAAACAGAGACAACGCAGAAAGTACGGCACCCTCTTATATATCGATCACGTCTGTCTTATTCATTGAAGTTGGCTTAAGATAAGCCAAATTCCTAGTTAATCATCAATTTGTTACCATAAATTTCAATCTTAAATCTTCACTAAATGAATAAATGTATATATTTGTGTTTTGTGTATAAAAATTTTTCATCTATTTTTTTATTATACTTACAGCAAGAACAGAGTCTGTAGCAGCAATGGCTACGATATCAGCACAGGAGACAACAGCAGGACAGATAGCTTCAACTTGAGTTTTGATTGTGTCTATCACATCGAAACCTCGAAGCGAATTTACGTTTGGAAAAGCTTTCTTTTCCCCTGTGAAGCTCGATGTGTTGTATAATAATACAGATGCATCACATCCTTGTATAATATAAAAAACCAGCAAACACTAGTTAATCAAACAATTTATTTAATAAACACACACACACGCACATCGTCTTGTTAAAAATGATTTCTCTGGCATCTTCTGTGCATGGTTTCATGAGAAAATAATTTAACTAATTAATACTTCAAAGTAACTTTGTTATTGGTAAAAGTTGGATCACTGTCATCTTCCAAGCCAAATATTATAAAATAACATTAAAAAAGTTAACATTTTGATGATCTAAATATTATACTTTCACGTAGGATCACCATCTTTTGTTATTAGCTGGATCGTGACATATTGAAATAATTTCTTACATGACAAGAACTTTTAGAGAAAGTGATATCCAATCACTCATCCTAAAGACATTAATTGTGTAAGTTGTATGGAAGAGAGACGAAGTTACAATAAAATTATACGAATGAAATTAATATAAATTATTATTTTTTGGGATGACGTGACTGATTCATACTCCTTTCTAGTTAAATAATTCAGCGTACACAGAAAAAATGTGTATATATATTTATGAAAACTGAATAAATTTTGAGGTTTTATTTAATTATAACTTTTTAATTTGGTAAATTCAAAAAAAATATTTTTTAAAAGCCAATAAACTCATATACCTGTTATTACTTGGTTTAAGTTTTTTAACATCTTATAAGATTCCTCAACAAAAGAACTATTTATTATGTAAGAACTAAGAAGTTTAATTTATTGCTTTCAAAAGTTAACATGCACGTACGCTAAAATACATGATCTAATGGATATAATAAGTTCGATATCAAGATGTCCAGTTTACTCTTCTCAAGCAAAACATACAACTAGGACTAAATTAAGGAAAATAAAATAAGATGGTGGTAATATTTGTAATAAAAGAAACATTAGATAAATTACAAAAATTTAATTAAACATAAATTAAAGTAAAATTATCCTGATTTATATTTTATTTCGTGCATTCTATGTTGCTAGATCTCTTTCTGCATGGTAACACATCAGAATCTAGATCGACCACTAAAATAAACTTACTAAAACAAAACATATCATGATTGTCATCTCCTTAGCTAATTGTTTTAATTAAAGTATTGTATATATACATCTGTCACTTGACTAAACCTTGAAGAAAATAACATAAAACAAAGTGTCTATGTTGTGCATCAAAATATTCTATATTTTTACCAGATTGATCAGGATCATGAAATATTTAAATTTTTTCTTATATGACAAGCACGTTTGGGTAAAAGTTCTATACAATAATTTATTTTATTCACCTTAATTATCTTGTGTAAGCTTTCTTTGATTTATTTCCACAAGCTCTATGTGTATACTCAAACCTCATAATCCAGGATCCCACCTGCTTTAGAGAATGAGACTTCAAGTCTCACATCAAAGAGTAATAATATGTGCGTGAATACATATAAGTCAATTCTTACTATTTAAATACTAGTCGAGTTAGATGATTTTAATCTCAAAGACGCTCCCGTGCGTTTCTCGTTGTTCACAGCAGACTCTACTGCAGCCTTAATGGTAGCAGAAGCATTAGGGCATGAAGTTGCTTAAAAATCAGACGTTAATTGAGCTGACACCATCCCTACATATACTGAAAATAACCAAAAGCTAAACTTCAAGACAGAAAAATAAGAACTAGCAGCCATGTCTAGCTGGTCTGTATAAGAATAATACTGAAAAGAACCAGATCTAGAAGTTGACAAAGAAGAAGAAGCTTATAGTAGAGGAGTTTGTGATTAAATCTTCGAAAAGTGACCCACATTTACGCTATCCAAGAGTGGACTATATGATTTGTTCGTTGTAGTTATCTCATCAAGCCTGTCATAAATTCAAGACGTGTTCAACGGTCTGTACTAAGAAACGATATTATATTTGTTCCCATCCAATTAAACAAAGAAAAATTAGATTCACATTTGAATATGGGGAAATCAAAGGAGGCTGTAGGGATGGCGGTGATATGTGAATTTGATAATTTAATAAATGACTTATAATTATAGCTGTGTTGTGCCTAACATAATTGACTAGTCAAAAAATCTTCTGTTTTTTGATTGAATCATTGGCCTACAACACCGTGACCCCTCCAACCCAAACATGTCCAAAATAATAACTTCGATTTGATTTTATATGAATTTTTATTTATATTTTTTTAAAAGCTCTTACTTATAAGGGGGGGTTTGTGATTGTGTGAATATATTTTGAATTTTCGCATACATCGGAAGTTGAGAGAGGAGTGAGAGAAGCACACACCGCCCACACCAAAATGAACGAATTCTATTACTTTGGTTTAAGTTAGGGCGGGAGTAGATTAGAACCTAAAAAGGGGTCTACAGTCTTACCTTTATAAGATCTGATTTTATCTAATATATTTAACTAAATAGATTAGATTTAAGCTTATAAATAAGCCTATTTAAGTAGGACTTAATCTAAACCCTATCAAGTTAAGTCCATTTAAATTATTATTATTATTATTATTTAATATATAATATAATTAATATATATTAGTTTTATAAATATTCTTATTTCTTTAATTGATTGACATAGGTGTAGGGACATGTGTTATATCTGCCAAGACATCATTTTTCACTACTTTTTATATTACCACATTTTTGTAGGTAAGAATAAATAAATTAATATGTAGGAAGTCTCATATCGACAAGATCACAAGAGAAAAGTAGTGGGTAAGATTTATAAAACTAAAGAAATTAGCAACTTTTCCATAATGTTGCTTAAACATATGAGTCATAAGATAAATATATTTGAACCATGCATCTGATGATTAAAAGTTTAAAGTTTGAAACTTTTTCATTTTAAATTAAAGTCAATTTTTTTTACTTTACTTTTTAATAGGCTTTTTAATATGTTTCAAATCAGGTCAAACTTTTAGAAGGTTTAGATTTAAGCCTAAAATAAAGTCTTATATAGACTAATAGGTCAGGTTAAGATTTTAGATTTATAATGTAACTCTAACCTATTTAGCTAAAATCTTATAACCTAGTCTATTTCCACTCTTATTTTTAAGCGTCAGAGTTGTTCTGTTCCCAATAAAATAACCATTATATTATATGGACGTTTACAATGATTCAATATAATATAAAGGATTTCTTCTCATTTTCTTTCTTTCTTTCTCTAAGTTACCCAATAATTACCAGACTTAATTGTAGGGATTTTATATGTGGTCATGATATTCACAAATAACAATGTGTATATATATATATGCCTTGCTACAAATTGTTATTAGCAAATTGTATGATTTTCTCTCTTTAAATTTTATAATGTTTTAGTGGGAATAAAGGTTTTGACATGAGACTCTTGATCTCCAATCTTATAGCCTTTTATATGCTTGGATGATTAGAATTGGGATCTTTTATAGCTATAAATTGATTGATTGCGTATGATATAAAGAGAAATTAATTAAAAGAAAATATAAATATAGAGTGAAGAAGTATATCTCATATACAATTTTATTTTCTTATATTAATTAACTACTGTTTATATATGACTATATGACTGCAAATTAAAAATCTAATCTAACATGTACTGACTATATAGTTAAACTAGTGCTCCAAGTCAATGCATTTAGTCGCTTACTATGTCAAGATGTTCTGTAGCTTTTGTTTATGACGATTTAAACTTCATACTTGTATGGTGATTTTAAGCTCTTGTTACTATTAATTTGTTTATGTGCTCAAAAAGAGAAAAAAGTTTTTGTTGATAACTAATTTATAAGTTTCTCTATAAATATCATATTTGAGTCATGCGACGCTTGCATTGATCTTAGTAAATTTTTAAGATCTAAGTCACTTTTTTCTTTTCATATGAGAAAAAGTCATACATATATAGGAGTATATATAATTTCATAATCACGACATTAGTTTGTGAACGAAGATTCAACAATGTGAAAAGTCGTAATTTTAATAAGTGGATTCTAAATATGCGAGTGCAAATGATTGTCGAGTTTGTCGGATATGCTACTTAATATGCTCCGATGATTACAATATCAATTATTTTATCCAAAAAAAGTCTTCTATGAAATATATATATTCAAAATAAACCAAGAGTTTTGAGTTTGGAGACTCACCAAATTAGACAAGCCTCATGAATCAATCCGTACCAATTGGACTATTCTACTACTATTGTTTATAAAAAAATATTTATTCATATATTTTTCAATTACAATAGTGATTAATCTCTACTCAAATATAGAAAATTTAAGGGAAAAGAACTCTTATTACTTACATCAATTTTAATATTCATACTTCATTTAATCCTTAGTATAAGTTGTTTTTAATTATCTTATCAGAAATAAAAAAATTTTATTATATAATTAAAATTATCTTAAAATTGAGATAATTTTTCATTTTTACCCTTAATAAATATCATAAATTCAAGCAACCTACACACTCTATCATAAATAAAGATATTTCAGAAATGAAGTAGTTACTCATAAAATATGATTTATTTTAGAAATTAGAACCAACTAAATTTTTTAAAGTGTGACTACAAAAATAACTTTATAATGCAAGTATGAGGCGTCTGCAATTTAAAATTAAAATATCCGACAGAATGAATTTCGTGGAAAACGCGTGGGTGCACGAAGGTTAAACTCACCCGACCCGACATGCGGGAATCTATGGCGTGAGGATACAAGAAATTGCAGGGCAAGTCAGTCATGTGCGCCTCCTTTCGGCCACATATGGCCTTTCCTATTGGGATTTTGACTGTTAAATTTATTATTGTTATTAGAAAGAGAGAAGGAGAAAGATAAATAATTAATTTACTATAATTTTATATTTTGCACAGACTTGTATTTTTTACTACTTTATCCAAATTCTCAATTTTTATAATTTTTGCACATTATTATATTTGAATTTTCCATTATATCAAATATTTTAAACTACTTGATTATAATTGCCACAAACTTATGTACTCCTCATCCTTTTTATTTCTTTCATTTGTGAGACTTCTTATTATACTCTAATAACTAAACTAGTTTCATAGAAAAATAATAATTCCTTGAAATTGCTTATAAAAAATTGCTTTTTTTGCCAAAAAAAAGTTTACTTCTATTAAACTCTGGATCTATGTAAAATTAAAAGAAGTATCACCTAAACAATTTGTATTCTCATCTAAAGTCTTAAACATTTCTACAATTCTGGCAAAAAAAAAAACAGTCTTAAACATTTATTCTCATTTTGTCTCAAAATGAATTTCTATTTTTCAATTTTTAAATGTATTTCCTTTCGTGCATTGTAAAGTAAACTTTTAATATTTTGAAAGCAGACTTTTCAAAGATTTTCAACAAAATTATAGTCAGATCGTGTAATCCGATACATATACTAGCTTTCAAGACTTTATAAGCTTCTAACTTCTTCTTAAAATATGAAAATTTCGAAGTCAAAATAATCTTAGGGACCGAAAGGTTTTGTAAGTCGAATTTCGAAGTTAAATATAGCTTTTGTACGTCAAATTTCCAACGCGGGTTGTAAGAACATGGAATACCACTAATTACGCTGTGGGCATACATAAGCTACTCTAGAATCACGTTAATTGTAAAATGTAACAACCGAGTAAAAAATAATTATAAAAAATTAATAATTAAATAGAGAGCGCCCAAAATATATTTGGAAAAAAGAAATTGAGACCCCAAAATATTCCTAAACCACAGGAAATTGTTGATCCATTCAATATTTGTACTGTCAGACTAATCCAGATTTAAAATATTGTTAGATCACAAATAGATAGTAACCTTTTCGTGCTCACTGAAAAAAAAAAGATAGTAACCTTTTCATCAATGAAATTTTTTTCATCTACAAAATCTCAAATAAAAAACCTTGTTTAAAGAGCATTGAGTTACTTTGGCTTGCTTTTAAAATAATTGATCTTTTTGCGGTGTCTTGGTCTTCTTATTCCCAATGTCAACGGTTTACAAAGGTTCAATTGTTACTAAAGACGTCATTTTGTGTCGCGCGTGTGTGACTAATCATCTAACACCGACACCGCATAAACATTTCTTTCGGAAGTGTTCATGATTAAGAAATGTTAATGTAAATGTTACTGTATTTTAATTTGCTAATCAATTTGACTCTGTAAAGATTCTTCAGATTTGATTAATTGCAGGCCATTGTCCATAATCCACGGAACTAAACATTTGAAAAATGAATTGCCAATGTTAATTAACTTTCTATTATTTTTGTGAGCCTTCTGTTAGATTAATGGTTGCTCTTCTTTTTTGGCATAATTATTTTGTTTATCATACAATTAGATTAAATTCGAGTATTATCAAATTTAATTGAAGATAACTTTCATAATGTAATTTTTTTTATCCATAAGGCTCTATTTCTTCTTTTGGCAAGTTGGAGGCATCTCCTTCTCCTTCTTTTTTTTTTTTTTTCCTTTTGTTAACAATTAAAATGACCGAATTACAATACACAGGAACAAGCCTGGGTTGCCAAAGTCCTGAGTGATCTTCGAGCAATTGTTCGAGGCATCTTTATTGTCAGGCTACCTCTCTGAAATCAAGCACATAAAACTTTGGAGGAAACAATACTGTCTCTAAGGTATTTTTAAATATTATATTCCTATTTGCTATGATAATTATTGTTATAAAAATTAAATTATATGTAAGTGATATTTTATAAAAGTTAACAAAATTGTGACATTAGCTAGATCGATCCAAATTTTTTGAATTATGTGTGAATTGTATATATCACGCGTGGCTCCTTGAACATTAGCAGTGTCGAAAAATGCGATTCTCAACTCTGTTTCTATGTGTTCTTCTATTTGTGTATTTTCTTTTTGCTAAATATTTGTGTATTTAAGTTTTGGAAGTCTTAGGAATTTTATTTTCGGTAGGTATGGCTTCCTTTAGATATGATTATTTTGGTCAACTCTGTAACCATGGTATATTTTGCCATAAGTGAAAGTTTATTCATATAAAATTTTGAGATAATAGCAGTTGGGTTAAATGATAAGAGATTCTATACCTTTTAAGTAAAATCTTGAGTTCAAGTCTTTTGGATGAAAAAAATCATATTAAAAGAGTTACCTTTATTTGGACTCAATAATACTTGAATATGATCTAGTAAGATAATTATATAAAAAAAATTTCTAGATACCACACTTTTTTTTTCTTATATGGCATACCCAAAATGAAATAGTTTACTTAAAGAAGGAACAATCATGAATGTGTGTATTATAGGTATGGAACATACAAGGTTTTGATTAAGTAATAAAATGATGTCAAACAAACAAAGTATGATTTTTATTTTATTAATTCATTAATTTGATAGAACATCTCTGGGTATGTTTGGTAATGGTGCATAAAAAAAGAAAATAGATAAGTGATAAGATATGAAGTGGTACATGTACCTTTTTCTTTGTCTTAAAAAAATGAAATACTTTACTTAAAGAATGAACAAGCATGAATTTGTGTATTAATTATAGGTATGGAACATACAAGGTTTTGATTAAGTAATAAAATGATGTCAAACAAACAAAGTATGATTTTTATTTTATTAATTCATTAATTTGATAGAACATCTCGGGGTATGTTTGGTAATGGTGCATAAAAAAAGAAAATAGATAAGTGATAAGATATGAAGTGGTACATGTACCTTTTTCTTTGTCTTAAACAAATTATCCAATATCTAATATTATTGAATCAAATTCAAGTATTATTGGGGTTAAATAGAGTAGTTTTCTCAATGTAATTCGTTTCATTTAGAAACTCGAATTTAAAATTTTTTTTAAAGAATATTTAATTTTTTATCACTCAATCCTACCGTTATTGGTACATGTATCTTTTTTTTTCTCAAGAAAATAATATACATTTCATTATATAAGCTTTTTTATTGGTTTCAAGAATATCCCAAACATGCCCCAAATCCAATGCTTTCCCAACTCATAGTCAAACTTCCAAATTTTAAATTTGTAATAAAGACGTGAAAATTGCAAATTTTGGAATAACTAAGAATTTATTAATTAAAATGAATATATCTTAATTAGAGATCGCCATCATGTATACTGTGTATGATAATAAACTATTGGCAGTGACTGCTAAAAATAA
This sequence comes from Adenanthera pavonina, assembly GCA_026686845.1. Classification (NCBI taxonomy): domain Eukaryota; kingdom Viridiplantae; phylum Streptophyta; class Magnoliopsida; order Fabales; family Fabaceae; genus Adenanthera; species Adenanthera pavonina. The sequence continues at coordinate 36,735,295 of JAIVEN010000011.1, forward strand.
TTAAAGCTCCACTCTCAAGTAGGTTACGTAGTAATTTTCCTTTGATTATATTACAGTAAGAAGCAAGTAAAGAAAATTTAATCATATATATTTATGAAATTGAAGTCCATAAACACTAAATCCATTTTTTTGGATCTTGAACAACCTATAATAGTACACAAGACACTTCACAACAATTAATATATGGATGATTTCTCTTCTGTATTTAATAATGAAAGCATAAATCTGTAAAACCTCTTGAAAACAAACTCGACCAAATCTAATGCTTTAAACTTAATTACTTTTATTCCAGATTTTAACATAGCCACTGATCATAATTAATTGACTTTCCTACAGTTGGTCCTAATCTGACCGTTGGATCCTGTAAGAGGGCTAAGGTTGCTCATCTTAATCATAGCATTGGCGAAGTCAGTTCTGAAACTTCCGAGGTTGTTGCTATAAGCAGTGACCTGAGAATCTGTGGATCCTCCATTGAAGAGCTGTTGGTCGGAGTGCAACAATCCCTTCTTGCTCAACAAGTTCTTGAAGTAAGCATTGTCGAACTTGTTGGGAGTGGTCGTGTCGAGATTCGACAAGTTGTCGTCACCACCTGCGCTCGGACAGTTTCCTTGTAATATTTTGGCGAACGAGGAATCAACGTTGGTCTCGTTGTAAATCCTTGTTCTGAAGTTGGAACACTTAGCTTGCCCTATTGTGTGAGATCCTGAGCAATACAAAACGTTTTTAAATGTTAAGTACGATGAATTATCGCATCTCTGTGTGTGATGTATATTTGAAATTATATATGCAGCAATTATAATTACCTGAGAGTGCGACCATTTCTTTAGCAGTGAAACCTTTGTTAGAGAAAGCAGAGATAAGAGCACTAAGATCCAAAGTAGGAGCTGGCAAGTCTGAGTTAGCAGAACTTAAACTTGCTGTAGTTGAATCTCTTCTTCCCAGTTGTACCGTCCAAGTAGGTCCACCAAGCTGAGAAATTTCTTTCAATATCAATGTCTTCTCTAATTAGATAAACAAATGTTGGAAGAGAAATTATTCTCAAGTTGAGATTTGAGGCTACACTTACGGCAACAACAGAGTCTCTAGCAGCAACAGCCACGATGTCGGCGCAGGAGACAACGCCAGGGCACGAACTCTCGAGCTTTGATTTAATGGTGTCGATTACGTCAAAACCTCGGACAGAGTTAACATTTGGAAAGGCTGTCTTCTCGCCTGTGAAAGTTGTTGTATCATCTAAAAGTATAGACGCATCACATCCCTACATAAGCAATATATGGAAAGGAAAAGTAAGTACCCAAGAATATATGCTTCAATTTTGCTATATATATGTATGCATGCATCTTGGATCTTAATATGATAATCCAACGAATGGTATATATATATATATTGTGTATAGAGAGAGAGAGAGAAAGATAGAGAACTACATGAAACAAAATAATAGAGCACGTAGGTTTGAATTAAATTGTGCGTTAAATACTTCTTAGCTACTCTCGATAAATCCAAATTAATTGATTTTTATTGTTGTTACTTGCTAGTTACTAATAAATGAACCCAAAAGAATGCAAGTAATGTTTGTCTAGACTATTTGTCTCCTTACCAACCAAGTAAACCCCATCAATTCATCACTATATTTGTGTGTATGCTTTATTTTATTGTGTGTATACGTATGGTGAATTAATAGAGCGTGGAGTTAAATGCACATCACATATATATATATAAGGAAAAATGTTGCAAGAATAATATCAGTTTAAAATTAGTAAAAGAAGTGATATATATATATATATGGATAGAGGAGTTAGAGACTTGCTTGGACAAAGCAATCATGAAAATGAAGACGAAGAAGGGAAGCCCCCATGCGAGCCTCTTTAGCCACAACAGAGGTTGCTGCTGCTTTAATGGTAGAAAGGGCAGTGGGACACCTTGTGGCATAAAAATTAGAAGACAACTGAGCTGAAACAATCCCAAGAAGACAGGACAATAAGAACACGAGAGAGCTGAGTTTGAGGCTAAGAGCAGACATGGCTAGCTATATATATATGTATGGCTTTGATCTATTTCTGTAACTGAAGAGAGAAATCGAGAGAAGAATAGTAAGGTTGATGGTGGCTTTAGAATGTGGGAGTGATCGAGTCTATTTATATAGGGGAAAGCTTGGCGTGTCATATTCAAAAGGGTCAACATCGATCGGCCACAAATGATAAAGAAACCATATTTGAAATATGGAATGAATAATTAATAGGGGAAAGCAGGCTGGGTGGACCACACCTGCAGAGAAGGTGTTATCTGGTTGAAGAATGAGTTTGATTTTTTTTTTTTAACGTTAGGCTATTAGCTGGATTTATGCTCTGCATGTACTTTTTTTTTTTTTCTTTTGGCCGCCGCTATACACGTTGACTTCAAGATAAAAAAAAAAGAAATGAGAATTTTAAATTTTCCTCTAGTATATTTGTATTTGTCTTAAATAATAAAGAAATCTCAATTTTTTATAGATGTCAAACTCAAACAAATAAATTAAGTGCATGTTTGGATAAAAAAATTAAGTGATTATAAGATTCCACAAGTGATTATGTGCTGGAGTTCCCAAACGCAAACTACTTTTCAAAAAACACTTATACCTTAAATAAATGCTTATGGAAGAAACTGATTTTTTCTTTTTATAATAATCATTTATCCTTCCATAATCACTTATTTTATTTTTCTTTTTCATTATCCACCCAATAATCAATTAAACTACCAAAATTTAAACATATTTCTTTTCTCAAAATCACTTATAGGGTAAAAATATTCAAACATAAATTATTTTTAATATAATTATTTATTCTCATAATCTATTATAGATAAATGCTTATCCGCATAATTATTTTTATATAAACTAATCCAAACACACTCTAAAAGTAGGCTCGTATAAGGTGGGCCGCATTGTTTGTGGTTGATGAATAGTTTCCTATATATAGGTTTTAATTACCATATATATATAGGGACCGAACCAGAAAAAAATCTCTCAGGGGCGAAGAGATAAAAGAAAACTATATAATACTATAAAATAGAAAAAAATGCAAATGGCATTAAAACAAATCTTATTTCCTCAACACAATAAAAGCACATACCTAAAATCATACATGATACATCATGCTCTTCGATTCTTGATTGAATATAATTTATCTATAATCTCTTCAGTAGTAAAACTTCTAGCAATTTCCTTATCAATGTACACAATTAAATTAATTATCAACAAGAAAGTCATCTTCCATTTTATTTCAAAGTCGTGTTTTTACAAGCTTCATTGCTAAAAAAGATTGTTTTGTAGATGTGGTAGAGATTGGAAGTGTAAACACAAGACGAATTATCCTGTCAATCAAATGATAGATCTTTGATTTTCCTTAGATGAATAATGCTCTGCATAACTCTCAAAGAGTTGTGAGATTTTGAAATTTAGCATGTTTCAACACATCAAGTTTATAATGTTATAATTGAATCCTCAAATGAGTTTTCTCTTGCTTGCTAAAATCTTTGGGATAATATTTTCAACCAAACTACATATATCGTTAATATTAAAAGATTTGAAAGCATCCATAGCATTCAAAGTAGAGCTAAGAATAGGTAATTCTATAATTTGATTAGAAAATCTACTGCTCAATTCTTGCTATTGAAAGTCAATTATAAATGTAAATGTGTTATATTTAAAATGGTATCTACCATAACAAAATTGTCATCATTTTGATGTCGAGACTTACCTCGAGCTCTTGAGTATCTAACATTGAAATTAGGAACATCAATATCATTGCTAGCACAAAATAATTTCACATCCTCAAGTAAGGGCTCCCATCCATCATCTCTCAACTTTTGGATGAGGGATTTGTAGTAGATACTAAATGCATAGTATTAACAATATCTTAAGATTGTTGTTGTAAAGCTCAACATAATACATCAGTTATGTCCATGAGTTTTTTCATTTGGTGTGATGTGTGTATTTTATATCTATAAAGCACCTACATTTTGTATCTATTTTCATCCCAAAATATTGTGATTTGATACTTTTTGACATGATTCTGCATAACTTGGAGTATATTTGTATCGCAGGAATATTCATCAAGATTTTGAGCTACATAGAGCCAAAAAGAAGGAAAAAAATATTGCATTATGAAGCAATCCGGCCCTATTAATTCCTTCACCCACAGACGGGTGAGGAGGTGAAGGAGATTAGTGATTATGAAAGGACCCAGCGCCGGGCCCTCTAAGACAGCTACCACCTGGCACCGGGTGCCATGCAACAAGGGAAATGGGGACGAGTCAGAGCCGGCGCTAGATGAATAGAGAATTAAATGACCCGGCACCGGCTCCATTTTATATGCAGACTTAAGTTTTACGCGTTTTGATAAATTATTAAGCTTTTATGGGCTTCTGGATTTTCCTTATATAAGGAAACACGGTAGAAACATAAGAGGAGATTTAGAAACGCACTTGGAGGCCAGAGAACACTGTTCAAAATGCATCTAGGAGCAACTAGGAGTATCTTATAGAGAGAGTGAGGAGATTTAGGAAGTATTAGCAATAGATTCATTCTTCTCTAATATAACTTTATTTTCTTATTATTTTCACTATGATTTGTGATTTTAGTTTTAATTTGATTTCTAATTCTATGAGTAACTAAATTTCCCACTCAGGGGTGGGAATATAGCCTGACTGGGATGTATTGGAGTTGTTTCTCTAGTTATGAGTTATGACTCTATTGATTTGTTCTTTAAGTTATATTTAATTTATCTTTTTTATTATATTTATCTCTTTTATTTGTTTATGTGGATTTTATGCTTGATCACCATAGAATCTAATTAATAGGTAAATTTCATGAACTGAGAGGTGAAGAGTGAACTTAGATCTAGAGAGATAAACATGAATAACTAATCCAGAGATAGAGTTAGGAATTAGTGGTGATATACGTTATAAATTTCAAGGTTTAATTAGGAATTTTAGTTGCGCGAGAGCGAACTAAATTCTAACTAAATAAGGACTAATTGACTGAGAGGTAGTTAGAACACTTTAGAAATAATAGTCACTATAATTATATAGAGTCTAACTAAGGAATAGAATCTAGTTATCCCATAAGGTAAATCCCAATCTCTTGACGCTTCTAAAACTAAATCAAAACTCAAACATCGTTTTGTCTCTTATTTCTTTCCTTTTTAATTTGAGTTCTCAATTTCATTATCACTTACTTTTGGGATTAAAAGTTTGGACTATAAATTTACTACCTCCCTTGGGTTCGACCTCTGAAATACTCCGAAGACCTTTTATTACTGCGACCTACCTTGTATACTTACAGGATTCTGATCAAAGTACAAGATGAAAACAAACTCAAATGATGTTAATGCTAAGTAAGCAGCCTCTACATCCCCTCTTTGAGAATAATCTGCTCCTTCTGCAGAAATAGAATTAATAACAAAGCAAGTTGCTACATACATTCTCATCAAACTACATATTGATTGAAAATGAGAACCCTATCGAATATTTCCAGCTCTTTGTGCCAATCTGATTTGCTCCTTTTCCAGTTTCAATTTCATCATTGGCAATCAAGTTGTTAATTTGTTGTACTTGGGTATCATGTAACTCCTCATTTTGTTTAGAGGAACTAACAATAACATTAATAATTGATGTCAAATCTATAAAAAAAACAAATGAACAAACGTAACCACAAACTAATTGAAGTCTATGGGCCATACAATGCACATAATAAGCAAAGGGGTATTCTCTAAGAAAGAGATATTCCAGTCCATTCCATTCACCCCGCATATTACTACACTATTATAATCTTGGCCTCAAATATTTTTCATAACAATTAATGATAGAACATACCTCTTTTTTACGAGTTGAGGCCATGGTATTTTTGACATGTATAACATGAAAAAAGCGCTCTTAATAAAGCCATCTTGATCAACAAATCTCAAAATAATAGCCATTTGTTCTGTCTTTGCCTCATTCTGAGCTTCATCAACAATAATGCAAAATTTGGTATTGCCAATTTCTTCCCTGACAAAATTTCTAACCTTACTTGCAAGAATTTGTAGAAACTCCTTTTGAATTTTAGGAGACATGTATGTGGCATTTTGTGGAGCATTTTCCAACATAACTTTATCAACTTTTTCATTGTAAGAAGCTAAAAGCTTTATTAACTCAATAAAATTGCCCTTATTTTTTGAATAATTGCTCTCATCATTTCCTCTAAATGCACATGCTTGGAAAGTTAACCAACGAACACTATCAATAGTAGCCCTGAGTCGGAGTGGTTTGTTTTCTAATTCTTTTTAGGCTTGTTTTTGAAACAGTTTCAGATGGTGTTATAATATATATATATACACACATCATCATAACATAATCTCTTTTCATTTACTATCATTAATAAGTAAATTCACATAAACCTGATTACGTCTACTTTTGTAAGTGGGTTAATTCAAACACATGCATCATTATTTTCTTTTATTATCCAACTTGCAACAGAAGGACTTGAATGCGTTATTTCTAAATATTGAAAGACTACGATGACTTAGAATTAAAATGGACAACTCAACTTTTAAAATCCTAAAACTAAAAACGTTAAATAGATTCATTGGAATCATGCAATCAGTGAAAAAATGACAAAAAAATATGATTATGTACGATATTTATGTCTCATAATTACAGTACTCATCTTTTTTTTCACTCTATATATCTTTCTCTAAACACATCTTATCGGCACATATTTAAGAATCATCCCACGATCAGCCTATCATATCAATTATGTTAACCCAACATTTTCACGTAGACCCACAACTAGTTATGAGTATCAAAATGTCATATTCATTTTTCAAAATCACATTTATATTCCCTTCAATTCATAAAATCTGTCTTCTTAGCATTTTTCACATAAACAAGAAAACTGTTAAATGATCTAGAATAATATAAAATTTAATAATATTTCACCAAAATGACCTTAATGAAATACTCTCTTACATGATTTATTTGATATTAAAGAAAGGGTAAAATAATAAAATAAGTCATTAATACTTCATTGAAATTCTAAAGTGACAAATATGCAATAAAATGACAATTTTTAGAAATTGAAGGGAATATCATTTTTTGGGGAAAAACTTCCATTATTGCCTCAAATTGGAAAACTCCACCCTCACAGATTGCACTTACCAAAATAACAACCAATCAAATTTTAATATCCACAATTAATACATTGAGTTACTTGAAACTTAGTCTCCTCTAAAAACTGTCAGATAGTGTACTTTTTTTTTTTGCCAACCAGATAGTGTACATTACCATTAGTGCTATTTTACTTTTCATTGTAACATCCAGAGCATTATTGCACGGTTCATGACTTGTGTATAATACAACTCATTTATCAGACTCCATATAATACATAAGACTCACACTAGTTGCATTATTTGTGGCATTCAAATTAGCTAAGTCTAACTCTCTTTAATAGCCCATATAGAAAATGATTAGATTAGTTTAGAAATACTTTTCTAAAGTTAGTTTTTTTTTTCTGTTTCGATTTGGTTAGCTACATTTATTTGTGCATTTGACTTTTCCTTTTGTATACTTACTTTTTGTTTTTCATATAGTTGTATTCTCTTTCTTTTCCCTCTTCTATAAGTATTCTTCACGTGAATAAATAAGATAAGCTTATTTGCCAAATACAGTGTTACGGTATCAGAGCAATCATGTAGGCCCCACCCAATTTTCTTTCTAGACTCTTCGACACTTTCCCAGATCTCTTCCTCTCATTCTCAGCTATGGCTTCCATTAGTGAAAATCAACCTCCTTCCTCATTAGCATTGACCATGCCTCTTTGGCAAGATCCTTCCAACGTCTACTATCTTCATCCAAACAAGAATCCAGCTACTTCCTCCGTCCGGTGCAAACTACCATGACTGGGCACGAGCAATGAAGATGTCTCTCCTCTTAAAGAAGTAGTACCAGTTCGTGGACGGATCTCTTCCATCACTGAGTGTACTTGATCCTTTGTTTTTGGCATGGCAGCATTGCAACACCATAGTACTTTCATGGATCACGAAGTCCCTGTCTTTGATTGTTGCTCTGAGTATTCTCTGGATTAATAAGGCAGTGGATGTTTGGAATGATTTGCGAGACCATTTTAGTCAAGGAGATGTGTTTCGTATCTCAGATTTGCAAGAAGAACTTTATAGCTTTCAACAAGGTGATCTCTATGTTACTGAATATTTTACAAAATTAAAAATCATTCAGGATAAGCTGTCTATTTTTTGGCCATTACTGGTTTGTTCTTGTAATCCTTCTTGTTCTTGTGGAGTTATGTTACTTGTTCGCAAGCAACAAGACCAGGATTATGTTCTACGGTTCCTCAAGGGATTGAATGAGAGATTCTCTGGAGCTAAGACTCAAATTATGATGATGGATCCTATGTCATCTATTAACCGAGTCTTTTCATTAGTGGTACAACAAGAACGAGAAATACAGTCCTTCGCTGAGGTCAAGATTTGTGCAACAAAGGGGCCAGGTCCTCTTAATGGTCTGCAACATCGATCATTTAATCAAGGAGGAAGTGTTGTCAAGTTTTGCGCTCACTGTGGTTAGAATGAGCATAAAGTTGAGACCTGTTATAAGAAGCATGGGTTTCCTCTAAGGTTCAAGTTTAGGAATCGAAATTCATTTGCTAATAATGTTACTTCTCAAGTTTCTAGTGAAGATAAGTCAATATTACCTCATGCATCTCAAGGGATTTTGCCTACACCACCTCGATTCACATAGGAGCAATACAATAAGCTCATAGCCTTATTATAGCCATAATCTGATCCAACACATATGCTTAACCATGTTTCATCTACCGCCTCGTCTTCTAATCTTGTTCCTACCTTTAATTAAGGTAAGTTTGCAAATATTACCATTCCTACTTTCAATAAAGGACAGTCCATTTGTGTTTCAGTTAATGTTTCTCTTACTTCTTGTATAATTGATAGTGATGCAACAGGCCATATTTGTTCCTCTTTGTCTCAATTTACATCCTATAGATGTATTCCTCATGTTTTTATCACTTTACCAAATGGTACAGTAGTTTATGCTTGCTATTCTGGTTTTGTTCAGATTTTTTCTGATTTCTGTCTCATTGATATCCTTTATATTCTAGAGTTCACCTTTAGTTTGATTTCTATCTGAAAAATCACCCTTCACAATGATTGTCAACTCATCTTTTATGCCTTTCAATGTCTGATATAGAAACTGACCTATTGGAAGACGATTGGTATCGTTGAAGTTCAACAACAGCTATACATACTACATAGTCATGCAAGCATACCCTCTTTGGTTAATTCTGTCTTTTCTAATTCTGTTCAATGTAATTTAGACTTTCATTTGTGGCATTATTGTTTAGGTCACCTTTCACAATCGGTTTTACACACTTTATCTCAGAAATTTCCTTCACTAAATTGTACTTCATTCAATAGTTAATGTGATATCTATCATTATGCTAAACAGAAGTATTTATCATTTCCTGTTAGTACCTCTTCCACCTCTCATATTTTTTATCTGTTGCATGTGGACATATGGGGACCTTTTTCTATACCATCTATACATGGGCATAAGTATTTTCTCACTATTGTTGATGATTATGCAAGATACGCATGGATTTTTTTTAATGAAATTAAAATCTAAGGCTAGGATCCAACTTCAAAATTTTGTGACTTTTATTGAAAATCAATTTTCTACCTCTATTAAAACAATTAGATCTGATAATGGAGCTAAATTTGATATGCCATCATTTTATTTATCCAAAGGAATTATGCATTAGACTTCATGTGTAGAGACTCATGAATAGAACAATGTTGTCAAGAGAAAACATCAATATATTTGAAATGTAGCGAGGGCACTTATGTTTCAATCTCACCTACCCAAACTATATTGGAATTATGCAGTTATTCATGCAGTTTTTTTTTAATAAATAGACTCCCTTCACATGTTCTTAAAAATGAAATCCCATATCAATTACTTTTTAATCAAGCACTAGATTTAGAATCTTTGAAAGTGTTTGGATCGCTTTGCTATGCTTCTAGTTCTATTACTCATCGCACTAAATTTGATCCAAGAGCTCGAAATTGCATGTTTTTGGGTTTCAAACCTGGCACTAAGGGCTATATTTTGGTTGACATCAACAATAGAGAGATTTTTATTTCTCGCCATGTTATTTTTTATGAAAAGGTGTTCCCTTTATGTGATACATTTGATTCTTCTTCTACACTAGATACTACTTGTTTATCCCAACAAACAGAACCCTTAGATTTTATTGACACTATTGATTTTCAAGAACTTTCTTCTCCTTCACCTTCTATAATCCAGAATTCTGATTCTCCTATTAATACTATCTCATTTGACACTCCATAATCTGCCCAGATAATTGTTCCCACAAGACAACCTCAAAGCGTTCACAGGCCACCACAATACTACATGACTATCATTGCTCTCTCCAAACTTCAGCACAATCTCACACTTGGCTCCTTACCGAACTACCTAAAGGCAAGCATCCCATTAGATGCAAGTGGGTCTACAAGATCAAGCACAAGGTTAATGGTTCAATTGAATGCTGCAAGGCGAGGTTAGTAGCTAAGGGGTACACCCAAACAGAAGGTATTGATTATTTTGATACTTTTTCGCCTATAGCAAAAATGACCATAATTCGGTTACTTCTTGCTTTAGCTTTTGCACATGATTGGTACTTGGAACAGGTACATGTTAACAATGCTTTTTGCATGGGGACTAAAATGAGGAGGTATGTAACATCCTACCTCATGACACCTCCTTAACTGAACCAAAATCTTTCAAACATTGACCAAACACAACCTGATACCTTGAAACAACTCTCCAATGCCTTAAAACAGCGGAAACGACTATAAAACCACCAAAAACTGGGATGGGGCCGCGGCCGCTACAGTGCCGCAGCGGCTCCGGCCTCCCCTGCTTCTCCATCGCTTCTGGGTTCACTGGCGCCGCGGCCTGCCTACCCGCGCCCCCTTCTGATATACCATATTAGCAAATTCAACATTCTGGGCGAACTTCCGACGTGCATAACAATATGCTCCGACCTCCGATTGACTTGATTCCGACTCCTACAAGTCAACCTAGTCCCCATCTATCCACAGACACCACTTTTACCTCAATCCAACTCAATATGGAGATTCTAGACCCATAACACTATTTTAGCCACTTATTGACCAAAACTTCACCCTTAACAATCTCCAATTGCCACCAAAGGCAACTAGTCACTCAGAGACTATTCATACAGGTCCAAAACCCCCAAACCAACTTGTCCAAAGAGGTTTCACCTCAAAAGAACCACTCATCTGAGATTTGACCCCTTGAGACCCAACTTGACCAAATGGGCTACAGGCCCTTAGACAAACCAACAAGGCCCCAAAACCATTCAAGCTCACCAACACTAACATACAGACTCCTCGACATCCAAACCATGCAACCATGCATACAACATACATAAACATACATCCATACCAATCCTTTATCAATTCCTTTAAGCTATCCATTACAAACATACTATCCTACTTGGCACGAGGTACATTATCCAAAATACACACACTACACAGACCCAGTATTCCCACGTACACAGCTACTCCCGCGCCTTCTTCGGACTAGTGTTAGAACCGTCACCTGAAAAGTTAGTTAGGGGAGAGGGGTGTGAGACAATGTCTCAGTAACCGGGAACAACCACACACAATATAAATATATATATACTGACCCATACAATCGTGCAATGCAATGTTAATGAATGGTATGCATGTTCTCCCTCATACACGGCTAGAACCACGGGCTGTCGTCATAACAAGATATTTCAATAGATGATTCCCTTCCAATAGTCGGTGAAGATCGATTCCATGATATCACCAAGCTCACCTTACCCTAATGCAACCTGGCCAATGGTTACACTAGAGCTCGGACCGTGGCTCTCCTTCCCCTGGACCATCACGAATTAATGGTGATTTAGGGAAGGTGCATCCCCAAATCCACTGCCACCTGGCTCTCCCAAGGAGAGGATTTAGTGACAGGGATATTTCATCATATCATATTATCCTCTACCGCCTGGCTCTCCCATGGAGAGGATTTAGTGACAGGGATCTTCATCGTATCATCATCTCCTCTCATATCATATCACCATCACCTCATTTTCCATCTCTCACTATGTCATCGTATGGTGATGATATCTATGTCATGCCAACATGCCTCTATGCATATATATACATATATATCGTTATCACCACAATCATCATATGGACATGCCAACATGCAATGGTATGGGGATGCTACACATCACAATATAAATATACAACCATCATACATCAACTAGCCATGCGTACCACAACATATAAGAAAACTATACATATACACAATCAATATCGTATAAACAATACAATACAAACATACACCTGGTTACCTTAACTGTCGTTACCACACACACACGAGTTCCACAAGCTTCCTTGAACTGTCCAATATACGTGAATCCCCTCTCGATAGCCAACAACCTTCACAATACCACAATTCCTCCATTAACACAAAATACCAATAAACCAAACATCACAATTCAACCACATTGACCTAACCCAAGGTTCCAACCCCCTTTACATGCATCAATAAGCTCTTAGGGATCACTCAAACACCACACAACTACATACCCTTCGGATTCCCAAGAGCCCTAACCAAGAACAACCTAAGGTTAAGCTCAAATCACACATACGCCCTTCAAAACTCACATCCAAGCAACAAGGATACTAAAACACACTCCATTAACATCAAATCATCCATTTCAATCGGTGGGTTTTATCCCCAAACCGGAAATCCCACCTTAACACCGAAAATCCCAAATTCTAACTGAAGAAAATGGAGAGGGAGGAGTTTAGAACACTTACCAACTTGAATCCGAGCTCTTGAGGTCCAAAAATCAGTCCTAGAAGCCGAAAAACTTGAACCCTAGCACTGCTCCTCGCGTTCTCCCTCAGTTTCCTTCGTTTCTTTCTTTTCCGATTGACTGAAATGATCCGGATTTAAACAAATTTCCCGAATCTCGCTGCGGCTCCAACATACCTCGCCGCAGCTTCACCACGTTCAGCTGAACAATGCCATTGGAATTGCTTCTCACCGCGGTGGCCCTGCTTCTCGCTGCGGCGTGGAGCTCTTCCAGACTCCACTTGAGCCTTCCTCTGACCTGTTTCCTCTGATCCTGAACACAAAGCCAAAGAAGAAAATCATGAGGGGTGTTACAAGGTATACATGCTATTGCCCCCTGGTTTCTCCTCTTCTAAACCCAATCTTGTTTGTAAACTATAGAAATTGTTATATGGTTTGAAACAGGCTAGTAGACAATGGTTTGCTAAATTGTTTAATGCCCTTCTTAATTCTGGGTACTCCCAATCCAAGTCTGATTATTCTTTGTTTGTGCGGTTCTCTGATTCTTTCTTCACAGCTTTATTAGTGTATGTTGATGATGTGATACTGGCCAAAAATGACTTAGATGAGATTGACAAAGTAAAGGTTTTCCTTGACAACACTTTCAAAATCAAAGATTAGGGATCTTTGAAGTTTTTCCTTGGTTTAGAAGTGGCTAGGTCCAAACAAGGAATTTCTATTTGTCAAAGAAAATTTGCTCTTGACATTCTTGTTGATTCTGGTTTTCTAGCATCAAAGTCAGCCTCTACTCCTATGGATAGATCAATGAGGTTGACTAGAGAAGGGGGTACTGCCCTTAATGATGTTTCTAGCTATCGAAGGCTAGTAGGAAGGTTATTATATCTTACCACTACTAGACCTGACTTGTCCAACGTAGTTTAGCAATTAAGTCTATATCTTGATAATCCTACTTCATTGCATCTTCATACAGCTCATCAAGTACTCCGGTATATCAAGGCTTCTCCTGGTAAAGGACTGTTTTATGCAGCTACTTCTGATTTTCGATTAAAAGCCTTCAATGACTCTGATTGGGCTGGATGTCCTAATACTAGGTGTTCAATTACAGGTTACTGCATTTTTTTGGACAAAGCTTTGATCTCCTGGAAGTCTAAAAAGCAATACACAGTCTCAAGATATTCTTATGAAGCTGAGTACCGCGCACTTGCTGCTACAACATGTGAAATACAATGGCTGAAATTCTTACTTGATGATTTTAAAGTACCTCAGCCCAATGTAGCAATTCTTTTTTGTGATAATCAATCTGCTCTGTACATTGCATACAATCCAACTTTTCACGAAAGAACTAAACATATTGAATTGGACTGTCATTTGGTTGGAGAGAAGGTTCAGTCTGGATTAGTTCATCTTATGCCTCTTCGTTCATCAGATCAACTTGCTGATATCTATACTAAACCACTTCATTCAACTTCATTTCATTCCCTTTTATCCAAGATGAGCATCATGACAGATATATATGCTCCAGCTTGCGAGGGGGTAATAGACCATGTAAAAAATAATTAGATTAGTTTAGAAATACTTTTATAAAGTTAGTTCTTTTTTTATGTTTCAATTTAGTTGGCTATATTTATTTGTGCATCTGACTTTTTCTCTCTACATTTACCTCTTGTTTTCCGTACAATTGTTTTCTCTTTCCTTTTTCCTCTTGTATAAGTACTCTTCATGTGAATAAATAAGATAAGCTCATTTGCCACAAAGAGTGTTACTCTTTTTGGCCAAAAAGAATGAGGTGCGTCAAAGCTATCATTATCACTAATGATGATATAGTGTCCGATCTCGCAATTAGGTGCTATAAAGCTATAGTTATCACTAACAGCGCTATATATATAGTGTTGTTACCAAATTTTCATCTATCATTTCTAAACATATAGTGAAATATCATTAATAAACAGATATAGTGCCTAAAAATCCATTAGCAAACATCAACCAATTAATTAGCAACTTAAAAATTTAAGTAGAAACACAAATTAATTCAAATAAAATAACGAAACTAAAATTTGTTTATATAAATATTATAGGTAAAATAATAGTTCAAAGTATAAAATATATAGACTCAATATTCATTGAATAACTCATTTAAAGTAACCAAATAAAAATCATAATTTAAGACATTAAAAATTAATTATTAGAGACCTAATGAAAACTAATTTTTCAAGGTATCGCATGCTTAATATGAATACAGTTGTATCGTAAATAGGACACGACAAATTCATATTTACTCGTTTTGTGTAGATTCCCCCATATCACACACATCAAAGCTAAGCAAAACGCGTAAATAATAAGAAAAACACGCTCGAATGAGGCATATTGCAAAGGTGGTGGGATGGATGCACCTCCTAAGCAAAGTCAGTCACGCAATTAGTTAGTAATTAAGCATGCAATAGAGTGTACAACTAATTTTCTTTAGATCTGAATTCTGGAAAGTGATATTTCCTTCTTCTTTCTAGCTATTTTTATTTCTCTTATTAATTAATTTTTTTGTTGCAATGAGAACTGTTTATATAATTGGATTTTGGAATCGTGTCCGTTTGTCGGGAAACGTGTGCCTGTATCTAATGATTAATGGATTGATTCTATACGGATATTATATAGGACAGCTATTCAACTTAAAATATAAATTTTATTTAATTAATTATATAAAAATTAATAAAGATATTTTTATTTATTAAATTTATTAAAAAAATATATTAATTTTCAATAATACTTCTATTTAATACATTACATTTAAAATTTATTATTTTTCTTATATTTAATTATAGATAAAGATAAAATAAAAAAAGAACATTTAATACCTTAGAAATTATTAAATAGAATTTATATTTTGTATAAAAAAAACTTCTAAAAAAACTTAAATTTTGAATTTGCCACAATGTTTACATATTTAAATTTAATTTTAAAAAAATCACGTTGATATTGATTATTGGTGATTTTTTTCCTAATAAATATCTCAGTGTATTAATAGTTACTTTGTAGTGTCCAACGAATTTGGGTTGAATCAAGTAGGATCACAAGAGCGACAAAACTCTTACAATAATTATTTAATATAGTTGTATACTCAAGACTCGAACCCAAAACCATTAATCAAGCTAACGCAACCCGAAGATCAAAACTATCATGTGTTACATTTTCAACAATAATAAGAAGTGTGAAATGGAAATGCCCCCAGCATCGTTTTTGGTAATAAGGAGGGAGACCAGAGACAGGAAATGGAGAACCCTTGATGTATCCATTAGTAGTTTATGTACTCCTTTGCATTAAGGAGGAATCTTAACTTAAAATATTTCTTATTTGAAAAAAAAAAGAAAATAAAATATTGTTTTAATCTTAACTTATGGGTGTTAAGAAAATAAATATAATTTTTTTAAGAAACTTGTAAATTTTTTTTATTTATCCGTATCTGGCTATTTTTTAAAGAAGCTACATAATTTTAAGAAGCACTAGTTATTATCAATTCATTTGAACTAAATGGTAAATAATAATTTTCAAACCCTCAAATTTTTATTAGATTTTTGTAAACTTAAAATCTATTTTTCACAATTAAATTATTTTACAAGTGGGTGAATGTCATTGTCCTAAATTTTAATTCCTTAGATGGCATTTTTTGAATCGCGTGTTCAATATATGAGACCGTTTACTAAGGAAGGAAGACGCGTGCATGAGCAGACAAAAATAACTAAATAAGTAATGCCGCTGTTTACCAAATCTAAAAAGACAAAAAGAAAAAAAAAGAAAAAAGAAACTCTAATCCAATCCAACTGATCCATAAAATAAAGCTTCACAACCATATTTTTTTTTTGAAGGAATTCATGACCATACTTTTAAAAGACCACGAGGCTTCTCAATCTCATCAAAATGAAATATTTTATTTCTTAATAATATACCTTAATATTATATATTTATATATGTAACTGAATGTTAATTATATCTTGATCTAATTAATAAGTTTTCCATATAATTAATCAATCTAATTAGAAATTGATCACAACAAAATGGCCTTACCTTATTATCTAAAGAGAGTACAACACTGAAGATACCCATATCATAACTCTTTCATTATTTTTCTTCTTCTCTTATTTTTTGAAGTCAATGGCATATATTTTTTAATCTTTTAAATTACTATAAGACTGACTTGCGTTTAGGAGTATGCAAAACCAAACTAAAATCAAATACCGAACTGATCAAATTAAATTCAGTTTATTCAATTCTATTTATTCGGTTATTTGGTTTGGGTTGTAAAATTTTTTTAAAATAAATTCGATCGGTTATATTAGTTCGGTTCGGTCTTATCTTAACTTTGAAAAATCTAAATAAACCAACTTTTTTTATTTTTTTATAGATTGTTTAATTTATTATAATATTATGCTTTTGGAGGTTATGCAAGATCAAGTTATAGTATTTTTAATTTTTTTTATAATTTTCTTAGTCTTTTTTAATAATGGATTTGGTTTGGAATTTTTTAATGTTATTGTTCAATTTAATGTCATGAATATTATTATGAATAATGTTGTTATTGAAGTTAATATTATTCTGAATTTTATTATACTTTTTATATATATGAACATTTTTCAATTTTATTTGGATGAAATATTTGAATGTATATTATTATAATTTTTTCGAATGTTTTGCAAGCTTTTGTATATTTTTTTAATGTTTTGGAAGCTTTTATATTTTTCTTCACAATTTTTGCCATTTTACTTTAGTTAAAGTTCTAAATCAAATTGCAAAAATTAAACCTAACCAAAATATTTTGGTTCGATTCGCTTCAGTTATTTTTTATCATCATTTCAGTTGTCAGTTTATTCAATTTTTAGATTATGCATTTAATTTGTGCAACAATAATTGATAATTTGGTTAATGGTGAGAAAAGAACTTTTCTACGTTTGACGAAAATGAAGGATTCTGTTCTATATATCTTTTAGTTGGCGACCTCTTCCAATGAAAGTGAATATTAGCCGCTCAAGAAATAGGACAACAACATGCAATCAGTGACAGTGCAGTAGTTAACTTAGGGTTTGTTTGGTACACAGAAAAATTTTGTATGGAACGGAAACAGGAAAGGGAATGGGAATAGGAACATATTTTAAAAGTATGTTTGATATAGAAGAAAATTTTAGTATGAAAAGAAAAGTATAATATATTCAAAGATAAAAAAAACCCTCAATGAAAAATAAATTAGCAAAATATTCCCCTTTCTTCAAAAATAAAAAAAAAATTAACTCTAAAACGGAGATGAAGATGCTGTCTAGAAATAATACCCCTCAATGCCATTGATCTATTCGACAAAGACAGAGACACCGCAATCTATGCAATGGAGGCGAGGGAGACAGCGTACAATTGATTTGTGCAATGAAGGCGATAATGGTGAGATCTTGAACAATGGTGGCAATGAAGAAGCAAATTTGAAAATTCTCTAGCCCCCACTAGAATTTGTTCTGGTTGATGGCGACGAATGGTGAAGACGGTGGTGAGATCGTGCATGGATGATGGATGAGATGAAGAAGAAGATCTAAAAATCCTCTAGCCCCCCACTAGAATTTGTTCTAGTTGATGGTGATGTATGGTGAAGGTTGATAGCAAGAATTTGTTCTAGTTACAAGGGCAATTAAGTATAAAAAAACAAAGAAGGTTTCCTTGGAAGATTGAAAATTCCTCCAGCCCCCGGAATGCATCTTCCCATGTTTAATGGAAAATGAGCTTTTTTCTGGAAGCTCATTGCGTGCCAAATGAGATATTTTACTTCTATCTTTTCCCTTTCCCTTTTTCTCACACAAATTCTTGCATCCCAAATGGACCCTTTCCCCTTGTTTGGTACAGGGGGAGGGAGGGGGAGGGGGGAATCCCCTCCCCTCAAAATGTGCCCCCCCAAATTGGGGGGACACGGCGGGGACAGCGAGCTGTCTCTCTTTTTTTTTATAAAAAATATTTTAAATATATAAAAAATTGATAAAAAATTTTAAAAATATTTATTTAAATGTTTCAATATCAAAAAATATTACACTTAAGTTTTATATCTCAAAAAGTGAATATAAAAATTTTTAGTATTGAATATAAACTATTAAAATATAATTTTATACTCAAAACTGAAATTTTTTATATTCATAAAAATGATAGAAAACTTCTTTAATTTCAAGGATAAAACGATCAAATTATTATTAACTTCCCTCCCCTCCCCTCCTGAATCAAATTACTTTTCATTAAAATTCCTCCCCTTCCCTTTCTTTCCCTCCCCTTCCCATCCCTCCTACCAAACACTCCCTTAAGGTGTGAACATGTAGTCATGTGCAATGAATACAAAATGAATTATTAGGGCTTAAATCATCAATAAGCAAATATCCAAAAAATACTAAGATTAATTTATTATTAACTGCTGAATATAAAGCCCTCATTAGCTAATACAACGTCAAAATCCACAGAATTTTTTTTAACCAAAAAAATCAGGGTATACAGATTTTGGTCATTTTGCTTCCACCGATAATATGGGGGCAAAATGTATTGTATTGTCAATTTGGTTTTTTCTTTTTTTAAACCTTTTGGTAACCAGTGATTAATTTACATTCAATTCGAGTCAAACCCCAAATGAGAGGTAAAATGTTGTTAATGTAATTTATTTCATTCATGAAATTCAAACTCAAAACTTTATTTAAAGGCATTAAATTTTTAACTTCCATGGATCTTCCACTCAACTTAGCCACACCATGGGTGTCAACTTTGCTTTTTAATCCTTCTCTTCTTTATGTTTTCTTAATCCAAAGTCAATATTCATGTTTGTGAATATTAATTTTTCAATTACTAATTTTTTAAAATTGTTAATTGAAAAATTTTCGGATCCTCATTCTGTGTATTGTACTTCTTAAAATAAAAAAGCTAATTAAAAGTTATTAAATTTAAATGACTTAAATTATATTAAATGAGGAAAATATTTAATAAAAAAGTTTCAAATATTTAAATAATAAAAAAAATAGAATACGTAACTTCAACTTTTGATTATTTATTATTAATCAAATCAAAATTATGAATTTTTTTAAGAGACAGCTGCCCCTCAATGGTTTAATCATTAAGGTACTATTTAGTTCAACGAAAGAAATGAAAAGGGAGTGGAGGGAAAGAATTTGCCCACTTTTGTACTCTCTCCATTCATTAATATAAGGAATAATTTAGAAGAGTTTCTATATCTTAAAATATAAGAGATACATGAATTTGTCTTGTGTATCTAATAATTTTTCTAAATATGCTCCTAATCAAGATAATATTTTTCAATATAATTTATTTATATTAATTACATGATGTAAAATTTATTACCATTAAATGTTGACATTTTTTGAAACTATTTTATATTTCATACAAATTTATTGCTTTCTTTGATGTGATTTTATCTTTTATCCCTTATATTAAGAAACAGAGAGAGTATATATTAAGCCATATCTAAGTTGGGCATAAATTTTTTTTAAGAAAAAAAGGGAAAAGGAAAAGCTTACTCATAGTTAATTAGTCATAACGATTAAATTATGGTGCACAATCTTCGCCCAAATTTTCCACTAAATTGTGGTGTTCCATTAGATGTTTGCGTTGCTTTTATTGACTAATAAGAGCAACAATATATGCTAGTTTCGAGAATTAATTAATTTAAAGAGTGTATTTTTTTGACATCCAGAGAGCAAGAAGAATTTTAAGTGTGCATGGAAGCGTCAATCATATATAGAACATGGACAAGAGTTCAAAATTCCACACTTTGGGACAGGAATACCCCACGCACCCACATGTTCGCACAACTGAAGTAGATCGATCTATTGGTTGAAGTATCCAACTTGAATTGAGTTGACCCCTAAAATCATAATCAAGCTTCTACTACTTTTGTCGTGCATCTTTATATTGTGTGATCACAAAGTCAAAGATTCTTCTTAACGTCGAATTGGTTTACGACTTTGTGTTGGACGGTGCAAATGGTGAATTAATTAATATTAGAAATATTATATATATATATATATTCAATTTCACGAATGAGACAAATTTGTCGAGAATGGTATGGCGTTAGATAGTATACAGATTTGATAGAAGGAAAAATCATGCACACTAAGAGAGTAATTTCATTCGGATTTGACAACAATATTAGCATCATCTTACTAAATAAATTTAGCTACATGAATTTTATGGCATCACTAGACTTTATAAAAAACTATCTCTTCAGAAAAATTATTTATTAAGAGAGCGAGTCTTATAACCTCCTTTAGTATTTTTCTTGGTCTCCCTCTACACATTTTTAAAAGATTAAAAGTCATTCAATCAACTCTTATCATTAACTTCTCTAATTTTTTTTCTTTGTATATATCTAAACCACCTTAAATAATTTTCCAACATTTTCTCCTCGATAGATACTACTCCATCTTATCCGTTCTTATATGGCCATAAATCTACTTTAACATTCTCCTTTATGTTATTCCTATCTTATGCTCTTATTAACCTTTTAAAATCCAACATTCACTATTGTATAGTATCGCTAGCTTTATAGCAGATTGATAAAATTTCCTTTTAAACTTGTTAGACACTTTACAATCATAAATAACTCCTAAAATTTTTCTCCAATTTAACCAGTTAGCATGTATTCTATGCATAATATATCCATTAATTTTACCATAACTCTATAAAATTAAACCCAAATATCTTAATTTTGACACTTTGTGCTAAAAACCTGAAATAGTATACCAGATATCATATATAGTTGAGAGTATAGGATCAGGTTAGGAGCTTTGAAGCTAATTCGAGTAATCTCCTATATTATATGAGGTGTTTTAGTTATTTATACAATTATCCAATGTTAAAACGTAAATTAATGATGACATTTAGATTAAGTAATCTTAATCTTATGAAATCATCGTATAAACGATTTGATCAAATTTTAGAATGTTTTATTGTGTATGAACTATTTTGAGTCCAACTTCTCTTTTTTTTCTTGGATGAAGTTTGAACCGAACTTTTAAAAACAAAGTGACTGTTTATCCCGTTGTGCATATTTGGATCGAGCAATTTTTTAGCCACCTAACTGAACTCTCATAGGGTGAAGCTGTTTTCATTTTGGGCAACTTAAACGTTTTTGGGCTGTTCTGAAATTTTACGTAAAATTGTTGCCAGTGCTGACCCAAATGTACTATCAGAAGGCCCATTTCAACTGCTACGTCCGCATTGTCCAAGGAATTTTCCACGAGATGGAGCCATTTGATTTTTTTTTTTTAATTTTAAATTCCAATAAAGTTTTTCTTTAAAAAAAATTTACAACCAATACAACATTATAGTTTCAAAAAACTTCTATCAGGATGTCAGAAAGTTTAAACATATATTATTTCATATTCATGTTATTGACGGGCTTTAAATTTTGAAGCATTAATTAAAAGTAAATGCATTAAAAAAATTCTTACATTTGATAAAATTCGATAGATAAAAGACATGTAAGTAAAAAAATACTAACGAATTTAATGTCTTGAGGGTTTTTTGTCAAGAAGTAGTGTCAAACGTATTTATATATTTTCTTTCAAGTCCAATAAGAAAAGAATTTTGATCCCTCGGTTGTTGAATTGAAAAGAGTGATAATAAAATGTAATTTATAACTTTCAGTATTAAAAAAAAAGGCTCTATTAGAATAGGTAAAATTCACTTCAATAATCTTTATATTTTAAATGAATTAATTTTCAGAAAACTATGGGTGCAGTAGAAATACTTGAACTTGTTTGGAGTAAAAGTGCCAGCTAGTCCAATTTAAAACCAATAGCTTGCTTCCCCCACAACTCATAAAGAAAGTTAAGTGTAATGCGAATGGCATCATTCGACTTCTTCATGAAATTAATTAGGAAGATTCTATTTCAAGAGTGAGTTCTTCAACTCCACCATACCATACATATAAAGAAGGCAATTGTTGTGCTGATTTCCTTGTTAATCATGTCATTAATCTATCTCTTGGATGCCACGTGTTTGAGCAGCCAATGCTCTTTATAGCTTAATCATAGATTATGCACCTAATAGTGGGGTGCCTATTTTGTCTCCCTTTGTTAAAAAAAAAAGAAAAGAAAGAAAGAAAAAACATCCACATATAAATCTCTTTGATATTTGAGGCACTCCTAAATCATAAGACTAGAAACATATTTAAATATTATGTTGAAATTTAATTTGAGCATTTGAATGGTGTTTTTACTAGTGAAAAATGAAAATAATAATTATTTATTATGTAAGTATATGTTATCTAATATTATTAGGTTAAATTTGAGCATTGTTGATATTAAATTAAGATGACTTTCTCAATGTAATTTTTTTTCTGGACATGACGAAGTCAATGTTTCCTTGCATGTCATTATTAAATGAAAAGATGGTGCATGTATGCAATTGTTTCCTTACATGTCATTAATAAATGTTATGCAGATTTAGCCTTCAAATTCATCAATGCCATCAACATTTTTAGGTGATAGATAGATAGCCTTAGTAATTTTCTTTTGGTCACCGGCTTTTGTAAAAATTTAAAATACGACAACATGATCCTTTTTCCTTTGCATGTAGTGACAAATCATTCAGTATGTTTCATTACTGATTAATTTGAATTCAATTTAATTCATGTTTTAAGTGAGAGAAGTTTTTTTTAATATAATTGTTTCCATTTACAAGGCTCAAACTAATTAAAAAACATACTTTAGAAATATTGAATCAGCAATTACAAACCCAAACCGCTGAGTTTGTAACATCAAATATATTCAGTGAATGAGTATGGGCTTTTATTTCTATTCATACGGACGTAGCATACATAACGAAATGTTAGGTAACTATCCAAAAAAATTCAACCAGGAAAAAAAAAGGTAACTATTCTGAAGAAATAATAGATGCGTGACTCACGGCATATTTGGTAATTTTCTTTTGAAAAGTATAATTTATTTTTATTATAGACAACTGAAATGATAATATTTATTAAGCATTTATTATTGATATTTGTTATTTCTATTTATAAATTCTTTTTCAAATAGAAATCAATATTAGAGAACTCCATAAACCAAAGTATACTACTAAATATTAGTTTCAAAAATGCCAAATATTAGTTTCATGATTATTGTGCAGAGCTATTTAAAAGTGCCCGAGGTAAATAATTTTGATTTGATTCCAAGGCAGCATTTTATAAAAAGATGAACTTTAATCATTGACATACACTACTAAAATTTTTGTATCCAAAACACAATTCACAATATTAACTTATTTTAGTAAAAAGTTAATTTTTAAAACAAATTCAAAATTTAAACTGGTTCAACATCTTTAAAATTTAAAAAATTTATATGAGTGTGTATGTGATCTATAGAATATATAAAGCCATATGTTTTTTTTTTGTTACTTGCACCCGGTATTCTGGGATAACCTGAGTTCATTGTTCGCCCCAGACTAATCCGAATCTCCTGCTGTGGGACCTTGCAGTGGTGACGGTATCGATTGAAAACCCTCTTTAAGTGTTTATTTTTCATGTCGCTGTACTTTCCAAGAATCGAAACCTCAACCTCAAGAAATGCTGGTCATGTCCTTTACCACTTAACCAGACGTTCATTGGTAAAGCCATATGTTACTCACCGATTGCCGTGGAGGCTTATAAAATACGGATCCCACGATTTAGTTAGTTATTCTAAAATTACGTGTCCACATTAAAAATAATGAAAAATATGAACTAGCTCAATCTAAATTTTTTATTTATTTATCTTGCAAGTAAATTTTTTCATTTATCTTAAAGAAGAATATATAGTGTTTATTTTCATAATGTGATTCAATTTTTATATTTAATTAAAAATTAAATTTTAAAATATTGCGTCTTTAAATTTAAATATTGTTTTAATTAAATAAATAAAAATATCATTATTTATTTTTTAATAAAAAATTAAAATTATAAAAATAAATTTAAATTTAAAATATTTAATTAGAATAATACAAATAAATACTCCATCCGTCTCATATTATAAAGCAATATGAGTGATTTTTCTTATCTCATAATATAAGACAATATATAGTAATTTGTCATTTTTTACCCACATTTATTGTATTATTAGTATTATAACTTGTGCTATATTTAATGAAATGAGTAGAATTAATAGTGATAGAATTAAAAAAATTTTATTTTTTATAAGTTTAAAAATATAATAAATATTTTTTAATATACGTGAAATATTTTCTATTACCTTATAATATAAGATGGAAAGAATATCACTAGAGTAGTCATCTTTGTAAATCATCTACTACCTCATGTGTATGTTAAGGTTTTAGCACATAAATTAAGAAGTATAATTAATGTGTTAGAATCTAGATAAATAAAAAAGAGTAATTAATATTTTTTTTACTTTTAAAATGATAGATAAAGGTATATTTAAAAAATTAATAATTAATACTCCTTTGATCCTAAATATAAAAGTATTTATCATATATTTTTAAAAAATATTCTTATTTAATATATCTTAAAAAGAGAAAAAAGAGATTAACTAAGAATAATTTTAGAAAAATATTGTAATTTTTTAAAAAATTGAGTTGGTAACTACCTGTTAACTCTTATTTTTAATTTATATTACTCAATTAAAAAAATTTATATTAAAAACATGAAGCATCTGAATTTGTGTAATTTAATTAAAAAATTTTATATTAATGTGATGAAGGAATACTATTTTAGAATTTGAAAGTAATAAATAAAAACAGTAAGAAGAAGTAAATTGGAAGTGGCTCAGCATTAATGGGGAGAGATGAGCGTCGGTGCGTCGGTTAAGTGTTCTTATTGGGTAGCCAGAAGATGCTGCCAAGACCTTGACGTACGCGTCCCAACCTTCAACTACCTCACCGCTTTTTCCCCATTTGATTTCGGGTACCATGTATCACGCGATTCTGAATTTATCACTCACTCACGCCGCTCCTTATAAATAATAATACAGTTTTAATCTTTGAAATAAATTTTTTTTAATATATTCCCTTCAGTTTACACTATAACACATTATATTAATTATGAGAAAATTATCTTTTTAATTAAAATTAATATAAAAAATATTTATATTTCCTATTTTACCCTCATTAAATGTTTAATTTTATTATCATTGTAGGACTATAAATAAGAAGAGGAAAAATATTAAAAATGGGATAAAATGAGAAGAAAAATATCCAACATTCTATATTTTAGATCAAAATCTTATCATACAAAATATCTTATAATATGAACCGAAGGGAGTAATCACATGAACTAAGATAAAAGTTAAAAGTAATTAATTATTTTTAATTTTTAAAAAAATTATTCATATTTAATTTTTTGTTGTCTTTCTATCCTTAATTAAATAAGTACATTTTTTATTATATAATAGATACTTCTTTATATTTCAAAAATAATCTTATATTTAAGATTAAGATAAAAAATTAGGAATGGAATGAGCATGGCTTTCACTTACTGTTTGTTACTTTCACGAAATCTGATTTTATATGAAAAATAATAATAGTAAAATGTAGGCACGCCAAAGATTACTATCTCAAATAAAAATTAGTAGTTAAATCCTAACTTGAATTTCCCCAAATATGAAAGTATATGAAAAAAAAGAATATATTGACATTGCAAGTATTTACAGTAATGAGAATATGGAGTATGAGCCAAATAAATAAATAAAAACAGAAGTAACTTTGTTCAGAAAATAAAAAATAATTATAACAGTTTCTTAGTTGTGCTTGTAGAAAATATTTTATTAAGAGAAATAAAATCTACTTCCATAATCTCTATACATCCAAAGAATTACTCTTAGTGTTTAAAAAAAATTGTAAGAGTTAAAAGTCACCGTGCTAGCTAGAGTTAATATCAAACCTTCGGGCAGAATTCAGCTATATGCTAGCTAAACGAAAGAACCATATGCTTGTTTTTTTTTTTTTATACAAAGAATTATATGCTTGTTAAGTAATCATGATTTACTCAATAAACCAGCTTTCTTACTAGGCCCATTTCATCCCAAATCCATTAAAGGTGGCCCAACTCATTTTTAGCCCAGCCAATACATACATGCATACATATATACACACACATATATTAATAACTGATATATTTATATTGTATTTATTTTATTTAAAATGAAAACTAATTTAATGTAAATTTAAAGAGTTAAAACATATTGATAAACAAGCCAGCTTTTAATTTTCCCCCATCCATTCTGATCAAATTCCAATTCCCCATTCAAGCAGCAATATGGTACCACTAATTTCTTTTTGTTCAATTTGAATACCATATTATCTTAGTTATTCAAATCTAGTGGGAGTTATGAGCCAATGAACCATTGATTTAAAATGAATTTCTGAAAGTAATTTTAACGAAAATAATGAAAAATAAAAATGAAACTCATTCTAGTAAAATCCACATATAAGAATCGATCATAAAAAACGAATTATGCATTACAATTGACCATGTGCTTGGATGAGGAGAATAGAAGCGGGAAGAGAAAAATAAGAGAAATAACAGGAGGGAAATTACATATTTTTCAAGTTTGGATGTGAGAGAGGAAAGTATGAGGGAGAGAAAATTAGGGAGAAAATATCATGTGGGCCCCACATGTCTGTTCTCTAGCTTTTCTCTCAACAAATGAAGAAATTTTGGAGAGAAAATTCTCCTTACAAAATTACTTATCATTTTATAATTTTTAAATATATTTTATAATTTTTAAAATATATTTTAATTTTATTCAATAATTTATTATAAATTAATTTCATTTAGAAGGGAAAATACATTTTATAATTTTTAAATAAAAAATTAAAATTAAAAAATAATTATAAATTAAAATAAAAATAAATTTGTATTTTAATTCCACTAAATAATATTTTATAAAAATTATATAAATAATATAATAAAATAATAAATCTTATTATATGTAAATATTTTTTTAAAAATAATAAAAATATTACTATTAATATGAAATTAATTATTTTTCTCTTCTATTCATTTTCTTCCATTTATCTAAATATTAAGACAAAAAATCCCTCCCCTTGCATTCATATATCTCCATTTTCTTTTCCTCCATCCTTTGTCTCTCTACCTACAAAGTCTTGCTTTGTGGTGTAAATGCAAATTCAGAGGGCGTGTCGTTTTGTCTTTTACTCCTCAGGCTGCAGGTTCCAAAACACGTGGGTGTCGGATTTTGAGTGATACGCTTCTTCAATCTTATATAAAATACTACAAATAATAGTATAAGTAATAAAATACTATAAGTAATAATCTGGCCAAAACAAATCTTATAAAATAAAAAGAGGCCAAGAAAAAAATCTTATAACATAATAAAGTGCAGACACAGATTATGAAAAAAATAAATAAATAAAGGCATCGCACTGTTTCTATTATGCAGTTGTGAATATATTTGGAAAAAAAAAGCAGTTGTGAATATAAATATATATGTACAATATATGAATATAACATACAACGTTGGAGGTTATCAAATCTCATAGATAACACATTTAAAATATTTTACGATACATTTTTTGGGAAGTCATGTAGATTATTAAAAAAAAAATAACCTTGGGAAAATATAAATGATAAATACGCGGGTGCCTACCCTACCCTGAATCTGTTTGTTGTTCATGTGCCGGGAACGAGTCTTTCGAGCTCCACTACTCAACTCAGTGCACACATTTTATGAAAAAAGCATTGCACACTTCTATTATGGAGCTGTCAATATGTGTGTGTGTGTGTGTGTATTTTTATAAATCATGTTTAGAGGTTAGCAAATAACCTAAATAATATATTTAAAATATGTCAAGGTATATTCTATTAGTTAGGCGAGCGAGATTACATAACTAAAAAGAATCTTCTCAAACTCATTAAAAGGAAAAAAGAATCTACTCAAGTAATTTTGATTGAGATATAGGTTCCTGGACAAATCATGATGAATCATAAGGTCATATCCAAATATTAAAAAATTATTAAATAATCTAAAATATAATTGTATTTGACTATCTGTAACTATTTCTTATGTCTTGTCCTTTAAAATCAAAAGGATAAAATTGTGAAAAAGTTATCAATGGTGGTACTGGTGGAGTTGAATGTTAAGCCCTCAATACTTTTTATTTGATCCTATATATATAAGTCAATCTTTAGAAAAATCTTATGATCCCATATACAAATCACCCTGTAAGAATTTATAGAATATTAATTACTTTATTTTAATAATATCTTCCTTAAAAATTATTTTATGAAACATTAATTATTGTAGGAAGTACAATATTCTACCCCCTTTATTTTCTATTATAAAACATATTTTTTACAGGTTATGTTTTCAAAATATAAGCCATTTTATGAATTTATACATCATTTAATATTTATTTTTCATTTTCACTCTTGTTAGAAATACCCAAAAAAGTTATGATGGAAAGAAATTAAAAAAGATATATTTAAAATGAATTATAATTTCACAAGGTACTTTGGAAAAATTAGGATAATTCTTAAAAATATTAAGACTTTTAACTAATTTTCTAAGTATGTGTAAGTTAGTTAAATATGACTTATAATAAGGAATAAATGGAGTATTAAATTTATAGTATTTATTAAGTGTAAAAATAAAAAATAAGGTAATTTTTAGATAATTTTATACATACTGCTAATTTTTCTTAGTGTTAATGAAATAGTTAAAAATAATTTATCTAAAAAAGTGAATGGGTAAGTTATAAAGTTTAAGATTCTAACTTGATAGATGGAAAAAATATGATGGGAGAGCATTTTTCCTAAATGGAATTCAATTTCACTCAAAATCTAGATTAGTGAGTAATACTGTCATAAAAAGAAAAAAAAACTGTCAAGAAGTCTTTATTATATTCTTAAAACACCAATTATTGTTAAGTAAAATTACATTTCTAAAATAAAATGCGGTTGTCGTTGTGTCAGATTTTGAGTGAAAACCAGAACTTCCTTCCTTCTTGATTGATTATGCTCTTCGCATTTCAAAATGTTTGACATTTAAGATAATATTAATATTCATAAAATAAAGTTGATTAAAGTTTTCTTACATTTATTCTGTAACAAAATCTCACATATTCTCTCTTTCCATAAAATCAAAATTTAATAAGTATAAAATTATGAAAAAATCATCTTGTGATCTTGATCGGTCATGCTCCCTTCATTTTAAAATCTTTTGACACTACATACCGCTGAAAAATTATTAAATATAATAGTTTAAATTATTAAATAATATTTTTTTGTTATAGTTTATAGTACACATTTAACTATCACACACATACCAAGATAATAATTAGTAGCTGACATTTTTTTCTATTATTTTTTAAATTATCCTTATTTAATAATACTTCCTACATAAATAAATTGTAATCATTCTCTCATTCATTATTTTTTCGGAGTTCTCATGGGTCATTGGCAATTGTGAAGAGTGAAGCTTTTGGAAAAAATTCTCCTGCATTCATTTATGATTTGATTAAACTATTAAAGAATTTTCATTAAATGTATTGATAACCATAGAATATATAAGCTTACTTATTAGGGATAATACTGGAAAGATAATAAAAAAATGTAATACAATCCACGCAATACACTCTATTTTGAAACATGAATTTCTCATAATAATGCATTATATTACATAACGGAGGGAGTATTTAACAAAAAATTATTAATAAATTATTAAATAGTTTATAGTGTATCAAAATATAATTGTATTTATTTTAAATATCCTTACGTTAATGTCATAATTATTTCTTACGCGTCCTCTCATTGTGAAAAATCTATAGCCAATAAAAATGAGAAAAATAATTAACAATGATTAAATTAAGTGGTTAGGAGTCAACATCTTTAAAAGGGGCTTTCGTTTTCAACATTGTGCAGGGATAAAATCATGTTGAGTGAACTTTCTTCCCCATTAAGACCAAACCCAAGACAAATCTAGGTAGTTACTCCCTCTATTCCCATTATATTTGTTAGGTATATTTTAGAAACTTTTTTACTATTTATAAGTCACTTTGTAATATTTAAATAATATATAAGTCTTTTTTAATTTTAACCAAAATATTTATGATGAAAAGATGGGTTAAGAGCAATATTATAATTATGATAATTGTTGGGTTACAATTTAATGAGAATAATATTAAAAAAATTATCATAATTTTTTAAAAATTTAAGAACCCTCATTTTTTTAAAATTTTTTGGTAAGCATTATGGGTATTTTCTAACTCACAAACAAAAATTAATCCCTTAAAGATATAGAAATTACTAAAATAGGTTTTGTATTACTCAATAAGACTTTTTCCGTACATACAACTAGAAATTGAACCTAGATAACATGTTTAAATAACCCAATTATTTACCAATTATATCAGTACTTTGTTTATAAGAATCATAACTTTAACTAATTTTCTTGGCCAGTGAGTAAAAAAATTTGTGAAAAAGAATAGCCTTCATTCAAATTTCAAAATGACACTTTTCAAGAAAACAGGGCTCATGGCCCAAAGTAGACTATATTAATAATCTCGAGAATATAAACATGCGGTTACAACAGAGAGTGATAGACAAGATTAACAAAGGCCAAAGGTTTGGTCCAAAGATGAAGACCAAGAGACAGAGATAAACTATGATTAACTAGAGAGTCTACACATATATTGGCCTCCCTAAAGGTGTGGACAATCTGAACAGCCCATCAACACTGAGGAGGTCTAAAATGTGGTAAAGAATATGGGTCTTAGGATTCCAATCATCAATCAAAGTATTCAACTTCATGACAAGAGAGTTAGAATCAGATTCTAAGATGATTTGTGTAATGACCCTAGTTTTGTTGTTTCGGACATGATACCAAGCTAACAAAAGGATGTCATTGGAATCATATAAAATCGAAGGGATGGTTAGAAAAAGCAAGTGGATAAAATGTGACAAAAACTCCTCACGCCACAGCGGGTTCCATTGGTGCCGTGGTGAGAGTGGATGGTTTTGGACTTAGGCTGAGACAGAGTGGGCTTGTGCTGTTACAGACTTACTCCTTACTGTGGTGCGAGTCAAGAAACTTAGATTATAAAAAAGACACTAGGGCTCATTGAAACAGAGGGTTTATGGAGAAGAACCACGAAGCTCTGCTAGTGTTTCACCAATTTTAGGTTGGGGACGTGATTTGAGGCTTTGGGGAGCTCAATTCTTAAGGCATGATGTTATACAACTCCCCCTCTCTTCTTTTTCATGTTTTAGAAGGTGATTTTCATGGTGTATGCTTGAAGTTTCTTTTGGAATAAGTTTCCACCGATTAATTTGCATTTAAATGCTTCAATGGTTTGTGGTTGGATGTTTTCAAGCTTTGGATGAAGGATTTTCAGTGGTTAAGTAGTGTTTTCTCTGAACCCCAGCTTCCAACACTGTGTTCTTCTTTATACTTGAATTTGAATGGGCTCAAACATCGTTTTATGAGTTGTTATAGGCATTTTGGTGTATGGATTTAATTGTGGGTACTTGTTTTTGTCATTTTGTGTTGGTTTATCAACTTGCATTAATTGGGGGGTTGTTGATCCATGTTAATATTAGGTGTTTGGCAATGTGTAAGTTGAAGGCTTGCTCATTTCAGGTTTCCTAACTCCGTTGAGTTGCTGGGTGACATTGGAATTGTTTGTAATTGGCTATCATACCATATTAAATGTTGGGACCTATCAGGATTAGATAAATTGATTAACTAAGATGGTTTCTAATGAGGTTGTTGTGTGGTTTGGGTTATATGCTTGACACAATATGGTGACGTGATCTTGCATCCTTTTTGTGTGTTGTAGTTGTCTTTATGACAACTTACCAAGGTGCTGTGTGTGTTCAGAAGGTTTGAGATAACCGGGGTGTAATTTATTTTTGTGATTTTGCATGAAATATATGTTTGAAACTTTTCATATCATAATATACATGTTTACACGGCTAGTAGGTTTTTTAACTTTACTCCGAATATTGATGAGAATGATATTAGCTATTGTACTTGTTAATAATTATGCATATGTACATATGAATATGATGGATACTGTTACATTTATGACTATTATGCATCCCCATGATTTGTCTTGTATGGATACATGTTATGCTAGCATGATTTTATACTACATGATTTAACATGTTAGCATGCATTAGGTATTGTCACTGGTTGTACATTGTTGATGCATATTGTTGTTGGGTGATGATGGTCTATATACCACATGGTATGTCAATCCGTGAAATGGCATATAGGGCCTTGTGTTTAGACAGTGCGGCTTATGTTATCTCTATCACTAAATAGTTATCCGTTGACCAGCAGACTTAGGTAACTATAAATTGGGGGTATAGCTTTTCTAAATACCAACCAATTCAGTCCAGAAAAGGAGAGCCATTGTCCAATCTTTAGTATAATAGCCTTTAGCTGAGTCATAACTATTAGGAGAAGAGCTTGGTGGTGACCCAGAATTAGTCATCATGCGTCGTTGGAAGATGGCTACGTATTGGTGTTATCTTATGATAGTAATTAGCCCATAGTTATAGACATTTATTGTTGGAAATTGATTGCATATCATGTCATGTACATCACACTCAACATAAGTATTTGCATATGTATATAGCTTTAGAATCTTGCATTGTTGTTATTGCACTATCTCCTAGTCACTAGGATGTATACCTCACTTATGGTTAACAATTTCAAGTGAAGGTTTCAATATTAGCATGGAAAAGGCTAATGAGGCTTAACTCTCTTGGAAGTTGAGAGTATACTTGTGATTTTGGAGTCTCCCTTGTTGTCTTTTGATGTTTTTCTTTTAGTGAAGTGTCAAGTGTAATGGAGATGTGATACTATGTGTAACTTAGTTATGCACTTGTGGTTTCTACTAGTCTTGCATGATTTGTAACTTAGTTTGATTTCCTTATACCCTATGGATTGATGAATGTTGGTTGTGAGCTCTTTGATAGTATTTATGTCTTGATGTATGGTATTGTGGTTAAGAATAAGTATTAGTGTCCAATCTTGTGACCTTGATATTTTTGAGGTCAAGGACTTCTTGTCCCAAGTGCATTGTGATGTATTTGGTTAGTTTTTAACTTTGTTGGGTCCATGAGCCACCTTTGTGTAAATTGGATATGTAAACCATCAATGTAAGGTGGGGTTCTAGGGTGAAACCTTATTGGACAAGGTTTTTAGGTTTTTTTTGACTTGTTGGAGTGGTTTTGGAGGCCAAAGGCTTGATAAGGCAAGTTATAGTAATGGTTGGTAACCTTTGTTAGCCCAAAAATAACCATTTCAATCCTGGATGTCTAAAGTCCCCATACAAAAGTATTTTGAGTTATGGTTTGTGCTTGTAGTTAGTAGAGTGACTTGTAGATTTTTAAATTGAATAAATCGGAGGTCGAAGTAAAAAGTTATGTGTATTGGAATTTGGGCCAAAATATCAGCAAAAAGCTGATATAATATCAATAGTTGGTGCTATGGTACCCAAATCGCAACTTGTAGCACCAAGCAAGTTTGCTCCTTTCCACCTTTGGTCCAAAATCTCACCATGCCACAATGTTATGTAGTTGTATCTTGGGATCCATTTTGGTCTTTTGTAGAATGTTACAATTTGTTTGAAGCCCATATACCAAGTGAGTTCTAAACCCATTTATATGCCCCAATAGTCAATATAAAAGCAGAACACCCACCAATGTTCTTAGAAAAACAATGGATCCAATTTCCGGTGTGATCACACAAGAGTCACCACATCCAAACAATCCACGACTAGCCTCATCTATATTAATCTATATCCAACTATGATTAGGTGGCCACCATCTAATAAGAAAATCTAGGGTAGGCTTTCATATGTAATTCAAGGATTTTCCATTTTTGAAACAAAATTGAAATTCAAATAAATAATTTTTTTTGGTAATAAATTCAAATAAATAATTACTCCCTCTGATGTTAAATATAAATCATTGAGAGAAGAATTTTTTTTGTCAAAAAATATAATTTATGTATGGAATGAATTGTTAGATAAAAATTTTTCTAAATATCTCTTATTAAGTATATTGAACAAAAATAATTTAATTTATGATTAGAAAGATATGGTATTTAATTAGGGGTAAATATAGAAAATTGATAAAATTTAAGACAAATTTAATGAGTTTATTTTTTTATTATATGTACTATTGTTAAAGGTGATTTATGTTCAAGATCGTAGAGTATAAAACTTATGGTATAACTTTCTTTTTTCTATGTGAATAATATTACCCCCTCCGTCTTTAATATAAAAATTTTTTAAATAAATTATATAGATTAAGAATATGAATTAAAATTAATTAACTATCTTAATTTTTTAAAAAATTAAAATATTTTTTAAAATTATTTTTTATCTCTTTCTCTCTCTTTAAAATAAATTAAATAGGTAATTATATATATGTAATAAATACTAATATGGTATTTTATAAAATAATTTTTTATTTAGGACAAATATAAATTGTCTACGTAAGATTGATGCTACTGGAATGGGTAGAAGATTTAGGGTGTGTTTGGAACCCGTTAGAAAAGTGGTTAGAGGCCAAAAATGAATTTGATGGAATTATGGGTGTGTTTATTTTATTTTTACTTTTCCATTTGAAAATGTGTTTGAGCACAAAATTGGGAGAAGTGGATTGATTGTTGCTTCTTCTTCATTTTTATTTATATTTATTTTAAAGTCAGATAAAAATATATCAATAAAAATAAAAAAAAATATTAAATCTAAGAATATAAAATTTTCATAAAATTTTTTCCATCTGTTAACTAAAATATTTTCTCAAAATTTTAATTTTCATAAACCATGACCTATAAAAAAGTATTACATCAGATATACTATGTTTCTAATTAAATAAATATAAATTAAATTTTAGTTAAAAAATTAAATTAATTATAAAATAGAATTTAAGTTTAATTTATAAAAAAATTATAAGTATTATCAAAATTAATTTTTAAATAAATTATCTAAATATAAATATATTAATCTAAAATTAATTTTTATTATTATTAATTTTAAAATTAATTTACTAAAATTCATTTTTGAGTTAGACTAAACTGTCCTTGCTTGAAAACAGTGAAATAGTAATATCGCATGCTATTCCCCGAGTATGTGATGTCGTGTCGGCGTTGATGAGTGGCAGATTATGTTGGGCACCGTTTGGGGTCGCAATCACCTGCTCTCGGTTACTGAATCTGACAACTCCTGCGCCACGTGGTCCAAGCACCAAATTGTGCATCAGACATTGCATTTAATGCCTCACAACGACCAACGACCTCTTCCTTCCATTTGCATTTCCCCTTCCTCTGCTCTCTCCATAACTCTCTCTCTCTCTCTCACTCTACATCTCCATCTCATACTGTCCTACCCTACGCTCCTCCATGCTCAGTCCCGAAACTTCCGCTACTATATTTCTCATTTCCCTTTCTTTATATTAAAAACCACAGTATTTGACATATTTAAACGTTCGTTTCTAAAAAAATTCAAATCATATAATACAACTAATTGAGACTCATTAAAACAAATGATGTGTTATAAAGAAAGGATTAATCTGCCGGTGCCGGACATATATGCCCATAAAAGTAATGGAGGTGGTGTATTAAATGATCAATTTGACTCAGAAAAATGAAATACTCCCTCCCATTTTATATATGAAAATTTTTATTTTTATCTTAAATATAAAATTTTTTATAATATATGAAGTAGTATTTATTATACATTTTCAGAAAAATACCTTTATTTAATGTATCTAAAAAAAAAAGAGTAAAATTTTTAAAAAAATTAAAATAATTAATTAATTTTAATTCAAAATCTTAATTCACATAATTCAATAAAAAAAAGTAAAAATCAGAAGGATTAAATCGGTCTAATAATTTATATCATTTTTTTTCAGCCGGTATTTGTCTGGCCATAAACTCAGAGTAAGTCATAACCAAAGCATTCGTAGTTAATGCATTCCATACACACCTAATTGACACTGATTAAAATAAATGAGGTGGTCGTATTGTCAACTCATTAATTCAGCCCAACCAACAAATCTGTATTATTTCTCTCCTTCCTAATATAAGATTTTTTTAAATAAATTATATAAATTAAAAATTAAAAATAAAATTAATTAATTATCTTAATTTTTTTAAAAATTTTAATATTTTTTTTTAAAATTATTATTATTTAATTTTTTTATTTTTTTCTTTAAATATATTAAATAAAAATATTTTAAAAATATATATATATATAATAAATCCTAACTTATATATTCTAAAAAATTTTATATTTAAAATCAGAATAAAAAATATACTACTGGAGGGAGTCATAACTTGGTCGAAGGATATCTCTTTTTTCTGCACGGTATTTATCTGGCCATAAACTCATGAGTCATCACCCATTTAATTCACAAATTTTTTATTATTTTAAATTTAAATGAAAGGTACGTTAACGTAATTAAGGTCCCTATCTCTTGAGAAATTTTCCCATATAAAACCCCCCACACCCACCAGCAGTAGGCACTCACTCAGCAAGCAATTCCCTATCCCTAACCACAAGCAAAGCATTTCAAGTACTGCGATTGTGAAACCACCAAGATGGCGGGTCTGGTGAAGTTGGCATGCGTAGTGGTGCTGTGCGTGGCCCTGGTGGGTGCACCCATGGCCCAGGCCATCACCTGCGGTCAGGTCGCCAGCAGCGTAGCACCTTGCCTCGGTTACCTGCAGAAGGGTGGTGCTCCTCCTCCCGGCTGCTGCAAGGGAGTCAGTAACCTCGCCGCCGCAGCTCGCACCACCGCCGACAGAAAGGCCGTCTGCAACTGCCTCAAGTCAACCGCCAGTTCAGTCCCCGGCTACAACGACAGGAACGCTCAGGCTCTTCCTGGCCTTTGCAGGGTTAACGTCCCGTACAAGATCAGCACCTCCACCAACTGCGCCACGTACGTACATATATATGAATCATTCTTTTATAGTTCGTAGATGATAATGTATGAAGCGAATCGTTTTAATCCTGGGATTGACATGTTTATTTTGGTGATTAATGCAGCATCAAGTGAGCTGAAGTCAGAATCCAATAGGATGGCAAGCGTAGCGAGACGAGAATAAGGGAGGACCACCTTTAGAGCTCCATCTATGCGAGTCTAGTTTTATTGTGTCCCCATCCTTTTATGTTTCAATACTTTCTAGTTTGAAGTTTGATTATGTGTACTTGTGTCGATCCCCGTGGTCAATAGATGTACCAGTCTGGCTGTTTCATGTATTAAATTAATCACGTAACAATATATTCCATGGTATTTTCATTTATCCTCTTCTTTTAGTTAATCATTTAGACTATTCGTTTAACTCGATCATATGGGCCAATTCATATAACTATCTTAGCCATTAAAGTTAAATTTGTTATATAAAGTACTAGTTTGTTTGCTTTCAATGTGACGTTAATCAACCGAGTCTTGTGACAAATGATGGTTTCATATCAGCTGGATACTTAAAAAAGGTTTTAAATACTTAATGCATGTGAAATGCTGCTTAATTTTGGTTAAAAAAGTGTCGGATGATTCTTTAGGCTAGAAGATTCCATATAATTTTGGA
Organism: Adenanthera pavonina; assembly: GCA_026686845.1. Lineage (NCBI taxonomy): Eukaryota > Viridiplantae > Streptophyta > Magnoliopsida > Fabales > Fabaceae > Adenanthera > Adenanthera pavonina. The sequence goes on from JAIVEN010000011.1 coordinate 36,773,796, forward strand.
CTTAGTCTACATCTATACTATACTTGAAGTATTCCTAAAATTATCAGACTAACTACTAGGTTTGTTTTTTTATAAAAATATTTTTAAAATAATTACATATTACAAAAAATGAAATTTGGATAAAAATAAAAAAATTTACTAAAAAATTGGATAAAAAAAATAATGATTAAAAAATACGGTTACGTTTATAAAAAGAAGAACCAAACGGCTTAAGATGCTACATGAACTACCAATTTGTAAGATTTGTTATAGTTGATAGAAATATCGTTGATTTGTATTTAAAAAATAAAAAAATATATCGTTGGCTTTTATAAAACTTAGGATATATTAGTAAATTATTTTTTAAAACGTAATAAATACAAAGTGTATTCATATTTTTTATTTTTTTATTAAATATCTTATTCTATGTTATAAATAAAAAAAATAAATATTAAATATAAAAATAAAATAAAATATCTATAACTTTATATTTTAAACTAAAAACTTATTATATACTAAGAACTTGTTATATAGGGAGGGAGTAATAAAGAAGAAACAGATAACTTAGATTTGATTTACATTTTAATCTTATAATTAATGAGAAAATAGTAGTAGTAATTAAGATTACCCATAGAACCATGGTTAATTTCTTACCACTGCCATCTAGTGGTCCACAGTACTAGCCTGAGTAGATAGCGGAGGTTAGGTCCTTAACTATGAAACGACAATGTACTGGTTTGCATTGAATTGCCTGTCAATTACTCCCCTCCAAATAAATCTTAACACGTAGATTGCTTGAAGTATGTCAGAAACATTTCAAATTTTGAGTTTTTTAATAAAAAAATTATGATAATAAAACATTTCTTATCGTCTCATATAAGTCATTTTATAGGAGGCTTCTACATTCCTAATTATGAGTAATATTATAAAGTGGTTCGGACATTTAGTTTTTTTTATCAAATACCTGTTTGCATTTAATTAAAATGGGTTCATAAATAATTACTAAATTTAATTAAGAATAATTTAGAAAAGCAGTGAATTTTTACAAATTTAATAATATAAACTACTTTAATTTTAATTAAAATATTCTTTATTTAAAATTAATAATAAAGAACGGATTTTTTTTACAAATTTAAAACCATTACTATCAATTCTTGGGCTAACAAAAACACATCTATCAATTAAATTCTCAATAACATGATGTCTGAAACTAAATAAATAAGCAGTATAAATAAACTGTAGAATTTAAAATCGAAACTGCCATATATCTGCCTTTGGATTCAAAATAATACTGCCAAGAGAAACAAAAGGTTACAAAGGTCAAATAAAAAGTAATTATCTTTCAAATATGTTGATCACATAATCGAAAATGCTATTAATTAATCATAAACAGTGCTGCTCAAACACTTTGTTTTGAATTATATACAAATTGCACAAGTCCCACTTCTAATTTAAGAAAAAGAATAAAGAGATATATGAAGTATTTAAATAGACGGGCTTCAATTTACTTTTGGTTTGATCAACGAGATGACGACTAAAATGAAATGGATCTCCAACACAATATATAAAGCCCAAACAATGTCTTGTTGGGCTTCAAGAGTAGGAGCCCATGAGCCATAACGAACTACCCCTGATCCTGCGTTATGCTACATATTTTGGTGCTAACCCACACAAGGTTCATCTCCCTCGTTTTGACTTAATAAATGATTGGGTAACTATAATTCTTCCCCGAATGCAGCAGAATTTACTACATCGACAGTAGAATTATATACAATAAACTATTTATATAAATGCCAAATTATTAAACAAATTCGATTATCATATTTTTCTTAAAAAGCTCGATATAATAAAACTTAAAAATTATTTTTTTTCGGTTTATATTATAAGGTGTATTGGGAGGATTTTTTTTCCCTATAAAATAAGGTATTATGTAGTAATTTATCTTTTTTATTTCTTATTCATTTAATAATTAGTTTTGTAACTTATACTAAAATAATGAAAAAATAGAACAAATAGAGGTAAAAGTGAAAATTTTTCCTTTTTTTTTTAAGTTTAATGATAAAATAAAATTTCTTTAAAACATGTGAAATTGTTAAAAGTACCTTATATTATGAATTGAATGACTATGTTATATGAACATTATGATTGCTGATTATCTTGAAGGCAGTGCTACTAGTAAGTGGTACAACACATGTTAATAACATATCACACAGCTGAGCACAACTCTATATTCTCACATTCAACAAATTAAAACACTATAAAAAAAATGCTCATTTAGCTATAGATTTAAGCGACGGATTAAAATCTATAGCTATTAGAGACAAAAACAGAGATGAATAACGAATTTTTTTAGCAAAATAACTTACTTTTATATTAAAAATAATGAAAAAATATTAGAGACGTAGTTTGAGACAGATATACATCGTTTCTAATAAAATTCGTCTTTAAATCCGTATCTAATAATAGAGTAAAAACAAACTTAGAAACAACTAATTTTTTATCGCTAAAATAAAAAAATCTGTCTTTATATCCATCTTTAAAAAATCCTATTATTTCTTAAAAATTCTTTAACATTTAGAGATGAATTTTGTGACAGATGCTTTTAATTTATTGTGATGGATGAAAATTTGTCACTAAACCCGTCTCTAATTTTTTTTTTCTTTGAGATGGATTTAGATACGTATTTTTAATAAATGTAACAATGGATGTTTTGCCCTAAATCCGTCTCTAATATTTATTTAGAGATGAACTTAGAGACGCATTTGTAATGAACGCAGCATTGGGATTAGAAATAGTAAAATGAAATTAAAGGAAGTGTTGAAATTTTAAGGAGTTTTAGATTAAAAAATAACCTAAACAATTTGATCATATATGACATTTAATTGTCCTAGTAATTAACAAATATCTAGAATTAATTAATATTAAACAATATTTTTATTTAATTGTTAATCCATATGTTGATAAATTTTTTATATTGGATATGTTTGTAGAATTGATTTAAAAAAGTTTATCTTTAATAATATCATTTGGTTTAAAATATCTAAGTAGATTATTTTAATTTCATTAATTTATTTTACTTTGAATTAATAAGTTAATTTTTAATTCTATTTCATGATAATAATTTCAAAAAATTATAACAACAATAAATTTATTATAAACTTATTAATCATTAATTCTTTCTAAATCAATCTTCTTTTGAGAATCTATATCTACATTTTAAAATCAAAATTAAATGTAATAATGATACTAAAAAATAAATCAAATTAAAATCAAATAAAATTTCAATCCTTTTCCATTGGGAATTCATAATTAAATTTATGAGATGTAAATAATAAAAAGATATGTTTCTTTTAAAATTCAAAATGGATATATAATATGAGTCAAGACTTCGGAGGATTAAATTATGGACTGACATAAAACTTTATCATATCCAGTCCCTTCCCACCTCTAATATGTATTAAGCATATATATAATATAATTTATTAAATAATATAAAATGTGATATATATTTTATGATATGACTATACAAAAAATAACATAAAATAATAAAATATTAAAACATATGAATCATAAACATTATATATATAATTATTTTTATTTACAAATAAAAATTAAATTTAAAAGTCAGCTAGAAAAATAATTTTTTTCTTGCCAAAGAAAAACAAATATATTTATAGGAAGATTATTTAAGATTAAAAAAATAATATAAATATATATAAATAAAATATTTTCTGATATTAATAATTGAAATAAAACATATGTGTATTTTTTTAATAATATATTGACTTTTATGTATATATGTTTATATATTAGTGTATATATAAATAATATATATTTAATATTTCATATAAAGACTGTAGAAATATTTCAATTCAACTGGCAAAATGATGACTATATATTTAATTATTTTTAACAATTTTGGTAACGAATTTTGATTGAGATTAGAGATGAATTTGTTTTATTTAAAGATAAAATAAATTCATCTTTAAATAGAGATAGATGAGTTAATCCGCCTTTAATTATTTAGCGACACCACTTTTAGAGATAATTTAATTGAAGTTATTTAGAGACGAATTTTAGTATCTCTAAATACCTGGTTTTTTTTTGTAGAGAACTTGAAAACATTTAAACATGTAGAACACAGCTCCTGCATTTTCAAGCCCAATGAAAAAATGCGTCGATCCTCAGCTCTTTTAATTAACGGCTTATCAAATGCCTAATAATGCAACGTTAAGTATTTTCAAGCTCCGAGTCCTAAAACACATTAAACAAAATTGATAGAAAATAACATTGAATAACTTCAATGGTTCATTAATGCCTTCAAATATGAGAACCTCATTCTTAAAATATTCTTATAGATCTTATATTCAAAGCAAAAAATCAAATAGAATCCAGTTCACGAAAGGGAAAATGACAACGCATATATATATATATATGCGCTTAAGGATACCGTTTGTGTCTTAGAGATCTTAATTGACTGGGCATAATAAACAAATAGCACATGGTCTGTCTTCTATTTCAATTGTCTAAAATATGACTGAAGAGGAACGTTCCCACAATGTGGCACATGCTAGCAATGCTTAAACTAACACTATTCATATAAATCAATCATCCATGATCCAATATGTTACCATTAATTTATTTTTGTTCAATTTGAATATCGTATTACCTTAGTTATTCAAATCTAGTGAGATCAGACTTGCTCGTGAGCCAATGAATTTTTGATTTAAAATGAATTCCTGGAACTGACTTTAACTTAAATAATGAAAAATAAAATGAGACTAATTCTTTTGTAAAATCCACGGATAAAAAACGAATTCTGCATCCTCATTCCTTTGTCTCTACTTAAAATAAGTCTTGCTTTGTGATGCAAATATAATGCATCTTCCTTTCCTCCTCAGACTGCAGGTTCCAAGACACGTGGGTGTCAGATTTTGAGTGATACGCTTCTTCTTCAATCTTATAAAATAATGAAGTGCAGATTATTAAAAAAAACCAAAAAAAAAAAGCTCCGTGCTGCTTCCATTATGCACTTGTGTGCGTATATAAAATAATAAAATATACTAACAAAGTCTTGAAATTGAAAGAGTTGGTAAATGATTAAATTTTTTTAAGGATGTTATCTTCTATTCGACTTCTAACCATGTGTATAGAAAAAAATTGTATAGGAGAAACAAAATCTACTCGGGTGATCTTTACGTCTTGAAAGAATTTGTCTTTAGTTAGCAGTTGAAAATACCTTTAATGCTAAAAAAGTAGATAAATAAATAAAGTATACAAGGTTCCAGGTTAGCAAATCTCTTTGATAATCATAATACATTTAAAAATATTTTAAGATCAATTCTATTAATTAGCTAAGTGAGATTACATATCTAAAAAGAATCTTTTCAAATATCTTCAATTGAGATGTGGACTCCTTTGACAAACCCAGCTGGATGATATGGTAATACAAAAAGATTAAAAAATTATTAAATAATCTAAAATGTAATTGAATTTAATCAAAACATTCTTATATTAATTTTGTAACTATTTCTTATATATTTGTGGTCCATAAAATTAAAAGTTAATAAGGGTAAAATTGTGAAGAAGTCACAAATGGATGTTTTGGACTAATGTTAATTAATGTACTCAATACTTATAAGTAATTAAGGTCTAAACTTTGAATTTAATGAGTAGAAAAAAAAATCATATTTGGTGACCGACCTGGAGGAGGTGATCGATTTTGTGGCGTTATATTGTTATGAGGGGGTGAGTGAAACCCCGATGAAGTATCAACCTTGCCATGTTGCTTATTTTGTCTCCAACATGAACAACCTTAGGTCTATGGGACGGTGTAGGCAAGGAAAGTTGGCCAAATAGATTGGTGACCTTGGAAAAAGGATTGGTTTTAAGGGCTAAGAATGCTGATCCCAACCTTAAATACGGTGGTTGTTGTGAACCGTTCAAATCAAAATTGAAAGGCCTTGTTACACATGTTTTCAATTTAAACTAGGGTCAATTAATATGTAGCTAGTGGTGCATATTTAGGTCATTTTCGCAACCGAGCAACTTAAATTAAGCCTAATCAATTAACCTTGGTGTAGGAACAACAACTAAAACACACAATTAATATACTCCCACCATTCCATTTTATTTATCATTTTATAAAATTTTAGATATCTCATTTTATTTATCATTTTACATTACCAATGAAGTATTAGTTATCTTCTTTACTTTTTTACCCTTCATTAAAAACAATAGTAGGTGAAATATAAGTTTTCTTTTAGCATTTAATTCAAGAATATTTTAGTAAAATACTACTCCCTCTGGTCCTATATATAAGACCATTTTAACCGAATCACGCGAATTAAGAAAGGGAATTAAAACTAATTAACTACCTCGATTTCTCCGAAAATTTCAACTTTTTTCCAAAACTACCCTTATTTAATCTCTCTCTTTTTCTCTTTGAATACATTAAATAGGGGCATTTTTTTGGAAATGCATAATAAATACCATCTCGTATATTGTTAAGGATCTTATATTTAGGACCAAGACAAAAGATCCTATATATAGGACCGGAGGGAGTATTAAATTTTACTATTATCTAGATCATTTATTGGTTTTATTGATTTGTGTAAAAAATCTTAAAATGATAAATAAAATAAGACAGAGTATAATAAAAAGAATGGTGAAGTTCTATCTCTTGGGCTGCGTGCCTTTCCCTCTCTCTCTCTCTTTCTTTTGTTTTCTATTTAAGTGAGTTTAATTTTTTTCTCATTCATTCATTTTTTTATGATTTATCTTTCCCCTTTGTTTAGGTGGGCCCCACATTGTTTCATTTTTTTATTAAATTCAATATTTTTTAATTTTAAATTTTTTTTATCATTTTCACTAATTAATTAGCACTAATTTTATTTTCTTAAATTTATATTAATTTTAATTAATATCATTTGATATCAATTTTTTTTAGAATAGAAGAAGTTTGTGATGATATTCTTTTTTAATTCAATATATTTTAGAATTAAATAAAATGTCCCCGTGTCCCTGCGCATCCGCGCCCGCCTCCCGAGTCGGAGAGTAAAATCTAGTTGGGGGTTTATTCAAATTTTAAATGAGAATTAAAACATACAAGTAAAGAACAGGTAACTAATTGAAACACAAGAAATTAAGGGAACAAGCATGTGAGAACGTGTGTGATGTAGCCACTCATGAGTTTGGCAAGTTACTTGGACCTATATTCTAGTTCAATTCCAATTAAAACGATAATCATTTTAAAGTAAAATTGAAACTCTAAAACAATAATTTTAAATCTGATGGCGTACCTTTCTCTCACTGAATAATAAAATTATTAATTAAAAAGACAAAGTTTGGAGCCTAGGATTGATGATGCAACACGAGTGAGCCTTTAAGTTTTACTTGAAAACAGTAAAGGGAGGTAGATTAAAGAGAGGTAGATAATACTAACAAGGTCCTGACATAATTGATAAATAATTAAGTTTTCTAAATATGTTATCATGTGTTCAATCACTAACTGTGTGTATGAAAAATGTTTTATTGGGAGAAACAAAACAAAAAAGAGATAGAGAATGTTGTGCATTACTTTATATTGTATCAAAATTCAATTGAAGACAAGTTTTAATTCTTTTTTCTCATTTTGTTGATAAAAACCGTACTTCTTTTTTAAAACACATACTTATTTGAATTTATCATGTTTAAGTATATTCCCAGATGTAATTTAGTATTATTTTGAAATAAAATTTTGTTAAAAAATGTTTTAATTGAATCAAATACACAAATTAATTGACCAAATTGAATCATGAGATATGCATATAAGTATAATAAATTTCGATTCCATAATCATATTTGACACATTTAATTGTTCGTGTATAAAGAAATCAAATCATATAATTCTCTGTAACTTAAAGCATTTACACCTAATTAATTGTGTCTGATGAAAATAAATGAGATAATGTACTCTCTCTGTTCCTATATATAAGATCATTTTAACCGAATCACGCTAATTAGGAAAGGGAATTAAAACTAACTAACTACCTCGATTTCTCCGAAAATTTCAACCTTTTTTCAAAACTATCCTTATTTAATCTCTCTCTTTTTCTCTTTGAATACATTAAATAGGGGCATTTTTTGAAAATACATAATAAATACCACCTCGTATATTGTAAAGGATCCTATATATAGAACCAAGACAAAAGATCCTATATATAGGACCGGAGGGAGTATTATTTTCTATCTGGTTCAGTCCAACAAACAAATCTGTCTAATGATTTATCATCTTTTTTTAGCCGGTATTTATCTGGCCATAGACTCGTAAGCCATGACCCATTTAATTCACAATTTCTTTTTTAAATTTTAAATGAAAGGTACGTAAGGTTCCTATCTCTCCAGGAATTTTCCTATATAAACCCACATATACTCCAGTAGCAGGCACTCATTGAGCAAGCAATTCCCTAGCTAACAACAAGCAAAGCATTTGAAGTACGATTTTGCTTTGGAGTTGTGAAACCAGCAAGATGGCCGGTCTGGTGAAGTTGGCATGCGTGGTGGTGCTGTGCGTGGCCCTAGTGGGCGCACCCATGGCTCAAGCCATCACCTGTGGTCAGGTCATCAGCAGCCTAGCACCTTGCCTCGGTTACCTGTCCAATGGAGGTGCTCCTTCTTACGGCTGCTGCAAGGGAATCGGTGCCCTCGCGGCGGCGGCTCGCACCACCGCTGACAGAAAGGCCGTCTGCAACTGCCTCAAGTCAGCCGCCGGTTCAATCCCCAACTACCATGACGGTAACGCTCAGGCTCTTCCTGGCCGTTGCCGGGTTAACATCCCCTACAAGATCAGCACCTCCACCAACTGCGCCAGGTACGTACATATATATGAATCATTCTTTTATAGTACGTAGATGATGATGCATGAAACGAATCGTTTTAATCCTGGGATTGACATGTTTACTGTGGTGATTAATGCAGCATCAAGTGAGGTGAAGCCAGAATCCAATGGGATGACAAGGTAGCGATCGAGACAAGAATAAAGGAGGGCCCCCTTTAGTTTCATTGTGTCCGGCCTCATCATTTTATGTTTCAACTTAATTTCAAGACTTGCGTAGTTTTAAGTTTGGTTTTTGTGTACTTCTCGTCGCTGTGATCAATAAATGTACCAGTTTGGCTGTTTCATCTATTAATCAAATATCAATTCCATGGTGGTATTTTCATACATATGCTCTTTCTTTAGCAAAAGATCCTGATGGGAGTGCCCCTAGCTAAGTATTAATCGGCACGTAATTAATTACTCCCTCCAATTCTATATATAGGACATTTTGTCTTGGTTCTAAATATAAGATCCTTTACAATATACGAGGTGGTATTTATTATGCATTTCCAAAAAAATGCCCATATTTAATGTATTCAAAGAAAAAAGAGAGAGATTAAATAAGGGTAGTTTTGGAAAAAGGTTAAAATTTTTGGAGAAATCGAGGTAGTTAATTAATTTTAACTCATTTTCTTAATTCAAGTGATTCGGTTAAAATGGTCTTATATATAGGACCAGAGGGAGTATTACGTTCATACAAGGTTATGTTCGTTTGAGCTAATATGGGCCATATTTTAGCCATTTAAAGTTAATTTTGTTATAAAGTCATTTATCTGCTTTTAATGTGACGTTAATCAATTGTGTCCTGTGACAAATGTGGTTTAAGTTTGATCTTTTAAGAGGTTTTAAACATGAGTGACTGGGTACAATTGATATCATTATTTGGTGCTCATCACAAGGATGAGTATCATGTGCTCAATATTATAATGAAATCTGTATTATCCAATATTAATTTAGATAGTTTATATTTGAAATTTTTTATTTTGATTTTTGAAAATAATAATAATTTTTTTTAACAAGTGATAGTTATAAAATTTTCTTTATTTTATATTCTACATCTTATAAAATAAAAACATATAAAAAATATAATAATAAAATAAAATTAAATCTATATCGTTTAAGATGAGCATATGGTGCTCTTATGCAAATCTTATAAAGATATATATTAAACTGGACGATATGGAATCTGCTCTCCAATCGTTAATTAATGTACACACGTGAAATGCAGCTTAATTTTGGTTAAAAAAATGGCGGATGATTCTTAACGATAAAACGACAATTTACTGGTTTGGATTAAATTGCTTGTCAATTAGTAGTCCCCTCCAAATAAATTTGAACATGAAGTCACGAATATTGAGTGAAAAATGTCAGAAACAGTTCACAATCTGAATTCTGAATTTTCAGATTTTTAATAAAATATTTTATGATGGTAAAACATTATTGGAAGCTCTCACTCATTTCTTAATTTGTCCATTTATGTATAATATTTTGACAAATTAAAGATCCAGCACTATCAGTTTTTTCGGCCAACAAAAACACATCCATCTCAAGGTAAATAAATATCCAGCCGAAAAAAAGAAGGTAAATAAATAAGCAGTGTAAATAAACTATAGAAATTTAAATCACAACTGGTATGTATCTGCCTTTGGGTTCAAAATAATACTGCCAAGAGAAAAGAAAGGTTACAAAGGTAAAATAAAAAAATAATTATCTTTCAATTACATTGATCACTTAAGTGAAATTTTTTTATACTTTTTCCGGTAAACAAGTTAGACATTTATGGGTTTCACACATAGTTTTTTTTTTTTTAAATATGTATCAATCTAGCTTTAAAAATAATCGCTCTTTGGATGACTATATTGTTAAGTGACTCTTTTTTTAAATTAAAGGAAAAGTTGGTCCAGAAAAAAATTAAAGGAGACGACTAATTAAAGAGATATAGTAGCTATTTTAATGGAAATGTGATGGGCTTCAATTCATTTTCGGCTTGGTAATCGACCAAAATGAAATGGATCTCCAACATAACATATTGAGCCCGAAGAATATTTTGTTCAGCTTCAAGAGAAGGAGCCCATAATCCAAACCGACCTACTCCACCATCCTTCATTGCATACTTTGGTACTAACCCACACAAGGTTCGTGTCTTCGTTTTGACACACAATTATTAGGCAATTTTCTTATTAGTTTCATCACAGTTCGGCCTAAATTTGTAGTAGGCTCAGTCTTGAGAATTTTATGAGGCCCATTTTAAAAAGTTTTAAATCTTAAATTAATTAGAGCTCATAAGTGGCGGGCCTAACATCCCAGTCCAGTGGGGATAAATATTTATTTAAAAAATGACATTGCATATTATTATATAATAAAATGAAATTAAATATATGAATTTAAAAATTATATAAAAATTTATACACACACATATATATGCACTCTACAATTTTTAAGTCTAATGGCAAAATTTTCTAAATTTATCTCAGTTTATTGTTATTGAAAATTTGACTCATAAAATTTATATATTTGACCAAGTGGATTTATCGAACTAAACAAAAAATATATATATTTTAAACTCCATACAAAATGTAGATCTCATAGTCTTATTTAAATTAATATTGTTGTTTGACAAATTTCTCTTAAAAAAGTTATTTTATTTTAACTCAAAACTTTAAAAGTTTTCAATCTAGTTACCCTCATTCATATTTTAACGAAAACAAAAAAGTAAAAGAGCATCACAAATTTAAAAATATAATTTAAACAAATACTTATAAAAAATAATTATTTCACTGAGAAAGCATAAAAAGTAAATAATTTAGTGGGTAGTTAAAATTATAAAAAAATGTTTCACTAAAAAATATAAAATATATATAAACCTAGTAATATAAAAATAAAAATAACATGGCTGTCATTTGAGATCTATGCCTACAAGCAAATCAAATAAAAGTATAAAAAAATTACTGCACTCATCCACTTCATCCCTTAATCTCGCCACGGCTAGTGCCCCTCCCTCTTCCTACCACGACATATACTCTCTCTCTTCTTTCTCAGATTTGGCAATTTAGTAACATAAAATGAATAGCTTCTCCTACTTACCTCTCACTTTCTTCTTCTTTTCTCTGTTTTGGTCAGTTGTATGCAAAATCAGAAGATAAGTGGAGGCATGATGTAAATCACCGAAACTAAATTAATCTAACTTTCAAAAATTTGAGAGGGTGCATCTGCCCCTCAAATCAATATAGGTCCACCAGTGGAGCTCATAATGTGTGTGTGTGTGTGTGATAATAGAAGCAGTGAATAATGGTGGCTTTGTCAGGCCAAATGCATAAGAGCTACTATATCAATAGAAGAACGTGGAGGCAAAGTGTATCCAGATATACTTGCTACGTGTACATGGGGAGTACAAATAGACGCAATTACCAAGGAGTATAGTTACGTTGGCTAGAGAGGTGCAAATAAGGATAATGGACGCACAAGTATAGGCTTATTGGAAAAGTGAAGAACTACCGTTGAGAGGCTTATAAATAGATAATCAGACAACCAAAAGGAAGCAACATGATCGCCCAAACACAACTATTAAACACTCAACTCTACATCTGTTTTCCTATTTTGTTTATGCATACTTTCTTTTCAATTTTTATCTTATTCACTTTTTCTAGTATCGTTCCTTTTTCAATTCCAAACATGTTCATTATAATTTCTTTGAATGATTAGCACATTTTATATTTATATTCTCTGCAAGTTTTAAGTCTCAAATAATCTTTATTTCTGATACTTGCATTTGGAGAAATTGAGGCAAAGAATCCCAAGGATTCATAATAATTAGAATTTTAAACACTTTGAGGTTAACACTTTTAGCATATCTGAAGCATTCAAAATTTTATTAGCAACAATCACATTATTAATTGACCGAACAAATTAACAGTATAACTCTTATCAAGACTTTTATACCCTTGCACTTTAACTACGTGATCCACATGGCAATGACTAATCTATTCATATTTTAATTGCTTAGCTGTATATTTTTGGTATTTTTAGTTTTATAAAAGTTTTAGTTTTGACTAATGAGTGTACAGTTTAATTGGTTAAAAACTATGTTACTTTAATCAATGATCTCAAATTTGAACCTTGAGTATGCAATTTTGTTAAATACTTGTTAGGAAAGCACTACTTCAAACTCAATATGAAGCATAGGGCTCACAATCTAAACCTTTAAAATCTAGAATTATAGATGACTTTGTCTAATTTTTATTTTTGGAACAAATGAATTTACAAGCTTATAATAATTTCCCCATATTAAATTAATTAAAGTGGTATATTTAGAATTATACATATCATAATGTAGATGTTGTACCAATATTTTCCACAATGACAGTGATGGAACTATAGGCTTTACCGAAACATAAATTAATTAATTTCATGAAACTTATCATGTAAAAAATGGACGTCTTTATCATTTTAATGGCATTTGCGATGGTCATGTAATATGAAATTAATAATATGACATGAAAGTAGGGGAAAGTTAAACCGAGTAAAACCCACATATTTTGATTTGTGCTTAAAAACATTTTCATAAATTCATAATTGAGGTTGTTGGCAGTAATTTTATAACCCTAGTATTCATGTGGATGTGATCACAAAATATAGGGAAGATGACATTTAAATAGCTCAGAATAAAATTTTTTTCTAAAAATATATTTAAAATTTGCCTAATTACCATAGGATGTATAGGTACCTAATTGGAATTTTTCTTTTGGCATAAAATTCCCATTTTACCTCTAATTAAACTTATCAGAGGTATCACTTGCAAACATATGAGAGTCAACTGTAAACATTCTAAGATTAGTTGTAAATTTATGAGAATCATTTGAAAATATGCTATTTGATTATATTTTATCTATTCAAGATTGATTTGCAACTGCTCTATGTGAATTTTTAAGTAATCTTCATATATTTGCAATTAAATCTTATATATTTTCATCACCAACTTCATGGGCAAGAAGGGAATTTCCTGCTGAAAATATCTTCAATTAGGTACCAAGTATTTTATGGTAATTAGGCAAATTTAGATATGTTTTTGAAAATATTTTATTTTTGGGGTATTGCAGTGTCATTATCCCCAAAACATATATATAAAAAATATTTGTCCATATATGATGTCATTAATGTGTGAGTTAGATAGTCAAATCAATATGACAGAATGACAGATTAATTAGTGATATATTATTTGGTTTTTTCTGTGACTAGAAATGGTCGTCGGCATCGCACTGGTGTTACTCAATAATTAAGAGATGATCTACCAGTGGAAAATTACACATAATTGCTATATATATATATATATATTATAAAATCTATTAATTTTAACGTTCTGGGAGAACTGCTTCATATAAGAAATATATATATATATATATTTTTTATGAGGTGCTAACTATGATTGCTTTGCCTCAAACAAACGCAAACGACATTCTTTGAAGTCAAGTTGCACCGAAAAAAAGATTCTTGTGGTAATTATACCTTACTTGGTGAGATCAAATAGTTATGGGTTTAGAAAATAGCATCAAGCGATGCGTTTGCTCAAGATATATAAAAAAGAATGAAAAGGTGGATATATTATATATATAATGATTTTTCTTGTAGTGAGATGTTTACCACAGGAGAGAGAAAATGTAAAAGGTTTATAAATAGAGGATTAAGTCGGAGACCTCAAATGAATAAGAAGCATGTTTTTTTTGGCCCCTAATAAGAAGCATATTTGTTTATTTCCAAAAAAAAGAAGGATATTTGTTTTTCTTCTTCTATTCTCTCTTGTTGCTGTTAACTTTCTTGCATTTCTATTAATTTCATAAAAATTCATGCTTTTCCCCCTCTTCTCTCACACTCACACACACACACACACATATATATTTACTTAAATTAAACAAGCTCTTGTGTATTGCATGTAGAAAGCTTCTAATGTATTGTTTATGACTAGTTATTGGTACTTGCTTGTTATAGATTTTATATTTAATTAGTTTATATATATTTTTCTCGCGAGATGCATATGATAGATACTAACTTGAGGGAATATCCTAATATAACTTATCTGAAAGAAAGAAAAGAAAAAATTGGAGAGAAAAAAAGATAAAATATAAATAAATGGGAAAGTTAAAAATAATCGTTAGAGGAAGTGCTGAAAAATAAAAAAAAGTGTAATTGATGTAAAGTGTAAAAAATATGAGTGATATTGTTAAATAAATAAAGAAGGAAAATACAAAAGCATCTTCTGCATTTTGCATAGGCAAACATGATTTGGGTTGGCACAATACCACCCCAAACACATCCTTAATCTCCAAGAAATTTATATACTATATACAGATAGAGATATATTCCCGTGCAATACAGGTGATAGAAACTTTGTGACTAATTAAATGATATCATGATTTGAACAAAATTCTAGGCAAGAACTGTGAAATTCAAATTTGAATAGTTAAAGAGGTAGAGAGATGAGATAAAAATAAAAAGTACTTCCTCTATCCCATATTATGAGGTAACATTTGAGGTTTCATACATATTAAAAAATAAAAATAATATCATTAAATTCTTTAAAATAACTCAAACATTCCTATTTTACCCTTATTAAATACTTCTCTTTTTATAATTTTAATATAATTTACAATACGATATTACATTAATGAGAAGTAAAACTGATAAATAAGACCATATTATTTTATATTATGGGATTAAAAAAACTCCATTTATTATCTTATAATTTGAGATTAAAAAAGTAATAATTGTAAAATAAAGAGAAGCATAGAATCCAATGTAAGTTGCGTGCTTATAACTTACCAATAATAAATCATAAAGAGAAGTCACGTTGTTTATTTATTTCCTTTTTTGGACTAGAAGAAGTGGTATTGTTGATGGCATATGGATAGTAAAATTTGTGTGAGATTATAGATATGTAGGTAGATATTTGTTTTTTTTATTATTATATGGAGTTTGAGAAAAAAAAAACTATATTTTTCACATCTTATAAATAATACGGTTAATTTGTTATAGATTTTATATTTTATGTTGAGAATGATAATATAGATTATTAGAACATGTTTCCATTTATATTGCACATAGTCCAAGGATTGAGCTCCCTTACTGTTCATTACATAAGTAAATGGTGCGGCTTGGTAGATATTTTATATTTTATATTATATTGAAGTTAATTTAATATTGAGATATTTATATCGATATAAATGTTGATAATATTACTTTTTTTTTCAGATCCTTTGACCTTTGCTGTATCTCTTTTTTTTTTTGCCAGATTTTGCTGCATTTTATAATTCACATTATTAAACTAAATAAATCATGAACATGAATATATAACAGCTATTGAGACATGCTGATAATATTAATGTATACAAATATATACAGGCAACAAAAGAATATACACAGTTAATCCAGCCACTACAATTACTTATACATCATATTCTTATTAAAATTAAATCATAGAGAATGAGATCTCAAAAATGTATACATTATTTACGATATTCTTATAACAATTATTCGACAATATCTGTTTCGGCTTTATGTAAAAACATTAAGATTATTTCTTATTATATTCTTATCTCATTTCCATTTCTATAAGTAACTTTTGGCTATTTTTGAAAAATAATGCTGTTATATATCTATTTAATTTTTTAATTTTTTTTCCTATCAGAAATTCCTTCTTTTTGTTAAATTGGCTCTATTTTTTAATTCTATATCCTCCCCCAACGATAACAATGATCAAATATCATAAGGATTATTTAAGGCTCATTTATTAAAAAGGCATTTGGTTTTTGCAGATTCTATATATGTATATATCACCCTTACATATTCCTTCACTTGACTGGATATGAACTTTTACACTTTTTTCTTTGGAAGACGAACTTTTACACTTTTTTCTTTGGAAGATGAACTTTTACTCTTTAAAACAACAGGAAAAAAAAAAGAAAAAAAAGTTCTTCATTTCTTTCTTAACAATGCAATTTGATCACTCCATGTCCTTTATTGCTTGAAGCACCGCCTGCTTCACCACTTGTGCATCTATGCTCTCATTGTCTTCACTCTGCAAAAATACACATCATATTTTTAATTTATCAATTAAGTAATTATAAATTTATATATATATGTATGTATATATAAAACAAATTATGCTGTACTGATGAAGATGTTTTCCCTTGTTGGCCGGTTCAAGTCATGCAACTATATATACGAAATGAGCAAATGAATCTAATGTATATGGGAGCCACCTATTACTGTGCCAGTAGTATTTCCAAGCAGAAATTTGAGTTTGTGGCTTAAAACCAAAATCGTACAACTCACACGTGAATTATTTTTTTATTTTTTTTATTGCAGAACTCATATAAACCCAGCAGGAAGCTCAGAACTGTGATGACGAAGTAATTTTAGAAAATATCATGAAAAGGAAAAATCATAATATATAGATTATAATATTGTTATGTGATTAATTTTGTCTTACTTACTTCTCCTCCCACTGCTTCAAGCTGAAAGGCATCTTCACAAGAAACCCTAGCATCAAGCACTTCAAGTCCAAGCACTTCAAAGGCTTCGAGTATTGAGACGAGCATTCCAGGGCAATTCCTTTCTGAGAACACATTAATCAGAAAGCCCCTTTCTAGGGTTTCCACAGTTACCTGCCAAAATTTACCCCAAAATATATATATAGATCCAACAGAATTAATACATGATTATTTAAGAAAGATATATTATGAATCCACACACACACACACACACACACAGTACATATATAAGCACCATGGGTAATTGATTTTGGGAGGATGAAGATTCAGTATTGCTGCTTCCAAGCTCTGCGTTCAGTCCCTCCACTTTCTGCTTCAACTCTTCTATGTATTTGGAAGCATCCACAATAATTGAGGCTTTATTCACCTGGCAAATCAACCAAAAAATGAATATGATTAATCACGTTGTTCAAGATTGACATTTTAATTCCTCAAGGCTCAAGCAGAATTGTAGTGATGTGTTTGGATTGATCAGGAGAATATGGATGAGAACAGAAAATCAAGAGAGGTTTGATTTGATTCAGATTATGAGAAGATCTAAATCAAAATATATATATATTTGATTCCTCTGGATTAACCTCCAGCATCCTCCCCGAGCAATCTAAACATATAACCCTACAAGATGCTTATCGGATGCTCGATGAGTAATGAATATTGCTTCAACTTGTTTAGAATGATCGAAATAGACTGAATTAAATTAATTACAGCACTAGAATTTGTGACAGCTCGAAGCTGCTGCAACTTGTTTTGAAGATCAGCTTTCTTTTGGCCCCTAGAAGCCATGTATGCTTCTTCTTCTTCTTCTTCTTTCTTCTTTCTTGTTCTGCTTCTTATCAGTTCGTTTGTCTTGTTGGGCTTGGTTTTATCTTCTTGTTCCATCTGAGGCTGTGAGGGCTTCTCTTATAGACAGCAGCTTGAGAGCTTCCAAAAAAAAATATATGTAATCCCTTGTTTGTTTGCTTCTTCTCTCTCCCTCTCGCAACATATATGCCTGTTACTAGCTGGTGAATTACAACTTTGTCCCCAACATTTTCTTCTATTACATCTGTATGCCATCACTTAAATGCAAGGTGCATGTACGTCGTTTTGACGTCTATCAATCTGCACAAGTCGCTAATTATTAATTTGTGGATATGTGGACCTCAACGTAAATTTCATATCCCCTTTTCGTGACGAATTAAGTGGCCTTAACGCGTAGAATCTAAATTTTCAAATTTCAGATGCTTACAAATATATCCCATGTAACTAAGTATATTATAAGCTTATTAAGGAGTATATAGACAGAGGTGGCACCAAATTGAAAAATCTTTCACCTTTGCTTCTACTAACTTAATAAGTTTATCATTTTTTACAATGTAAGGTAGAGTGAGAGATAATGGATGATGTTTAGAGTGCAAAATATTCAGGTTTGATTAAGAACATTGAATGTAGATATTGATTTTTTTTTTTGCCAACAAATGTACATATTGATTATACTAAGATAAAATTGAGTCATAAAAAGGTTATATAGAAAAGAAAATAAGTAGGAAATTAAAGGAGCTCGAGAGAAAGGAATGACAAAGGAGGCCCGTGAAAAGCGTTTTTCTTTTTTTTTAGGGATTGACAGCTAAATAGAGCTTTTGACGCTATGTTGGCAGTTTAATTTCGATGCTCACATTCATCTTCGTGTGTGTGTGTGTGTGTATATATTTGCCATAGTCATGCCTTCTACGCTGTCACGTGCAGATTCCTTCTTCGCCTTTTGCCCACAACTTCCACATCTTCCCCTAAACATTCTTCATAATTCACTCTCTTCTCTCTCCACGTGATCTTTCTCTCTCTTGCCTCCCCCTCCACCACAGTAATTGAATTATAGTCTTGTATTACAAATATGTTTCAACTATTTAATTTGATCACTAACTCTTTCAAATTATGTGATACGATGATCTGTCTCTATGTTTATACCTAATATATATTATTTGAACTTCTTATTTGATTATCATGAACTTTGATTCCTTGGTAGTCCAATCCTTTAATTTGTTTCCTTAATTAATTACAAACTTCCCAGTCGCAGTGCAGATTATAATACATAAGAAAAATCAGCAAGAGCATGATTATATATACCAAATTATCTCCTTCGTTTGTTAATTAATTAGATCCTAATACAAATAGTTTTCAGATGCCAAAGTTTGATACCTCAACTTACGAGACAAATTAAGAACTAAGTATATTATATATATAACCCAACTAATGGTAGGGTTTCTCATAGCTTAAAATATATAGCAGCACACAGATAAAAGTAATATATTTTGTCATAGCGGAGAAAGAATCATCCAAAAGTATATATATAAAAATGCATACAAGATACTTCGGTGATATTCTTAATTCTTTAAACTCCAGTATTATATTGGATTATTTATTGAAGTGCCATGATCCCCAGGGAAAACAAAGATGGAATGAAATTGGCAACTCAGGAAACACACACACACATATTATTACACAATACATTCTGGCAATATTTTCTATAGTGCATGAATCCAAACACTGAGAAGGTAATTAATCATAACGTACCTACCTCTATTCACGTGTTTTCCCACTAATCATCACAACAAAACAATTCACAGCGCACAAAAATTTCAATATAATTGTCTTCAGGCCCAAGCTTCTTTCATTTTTATTCTTTATGAGCAAAAGGTTCTAGAGATGTACTAGATCCAAGCCTCTCTCTCACTCACACAATTAATATATATATATAGTATGCATTGATCTTACCATAATATAATACTATATGATTGATTGGGGATTCTATGATTGGATAACTTAAGAAACATAATATAAAGAAAATGTCCTTAATTTTATTCTCCATTAATATATAGATTCTTATGACCCGATCCAAGTATTTCTGCTCTTTTGTTTTTGCAGAAATAATTATGCTTAACTTATCATAAAAATTTTTTTCCTCTAGTTGCAATGTCTAATTTATAAGAGTTATAGTTATATATGCTTTATCTAATATCGCCCTTTACAATAACTCCTTACCATGCCAAATCTTTTAGGTGCTCGAGCTCCCAGCTGATAATTAATTAGTTGTCTATAATGCTAGCTAGTTGTTTTAGGATTCGATAGAGAATGAAAACATTGAAATGATTGAGTGAACTAGTGAAGGAAAATCAATTTTTTTATTGGTCTTTGACTAAGTGCATCTCCGCCAGTACCGAGAATAAATGATAGACTCCCATTTTTTCATATACAAAGACTGGAAATTTAACCTCCAATAGCTTATTAAATGGATAAGAGCTCCTGCATTGGTTTGATTCAAGGAAAGGCATGTACAAAGCATGTGTTTAACTCAATTATATTTAATGTTTAAACGATAGAGTTGTTGTACTGGTGTCAATACATTATAAGGAATCTGTTGTGATCTTTTTTATGGCACAATGGGAAACAAGGATTATTAGTTTTTTTTTTCATTCCAATAATACAGACTATATATTGACGTTACCATAGCATAATATTAGCAGATGACTCTATGATCGGATAATTTAAAACGTCTTAAGCCCACAATAAATTGTGCCACCCACAATAAACTCTTGACGGTAAGAGGAATTTTCTTGCCACTTGTTTTAATTATTTGTAATAGACAACTCAAAATCAGAATAAAAGAGCAATTATTTGAAGAATATTCTGTAAGCCTAACGTAATGATCAAAAGTTCTGAAGCAGTGTTATTTTGGAATAAATGGAAAAGGCAATTGTTTTAATTAATCAAACTAAGAATTCAATTAATAATGGCTTTCATAATTTTAAAATAGTTAATTAATCTCACTATGTGCTGAGGATGACTTAATGAAATATACACTTATGATGTGAATCAGAAGTTTCTAACTGTACTAACTAATCGATGCCTTTTGATTATAATAAGAACAGTGAATAGTTAATTATTCGGCGTACGTACGTACATATTATAATATTAACAACAGGAACTGGTTTATACTATAACTATAGATAATTGCGAATTAAAATAAACTCTGTGGGAAAAAACAAAGATAGATTAAGGAAACAAACTAGAAGGAAAACAAGCATATAATTTAAATTGAGAAAATTTGTGCGTCGGACGTTGTATTTCCACCACTTCAGTCAGAATCAAAGAAAGAAATTACCGCAAGGTACAGTTCATGTTGAACATTTAATTTGCCTAATTCTCTTGTTATGGGGAAGCTTCAATGTATTATGGCGGTCAGTGAGAATTTGAATTGGATTTCGCTTAGGTTACGTATAAAAGTTTAGGTCTCATTCTGCATAAATCACAATACAATTGACATAAAATAGTAAAAACCCATCATAAGCATACCAATTACTTGTCCAATCAATAAATTAGTGAGATACTTATTCAACAAATTGCGCGTCGTTTCTACAATATCTTGCCTTTTTGTCTGAATATTATCTGCCGTTCATAAGATAATAGTAAACAAAAAGATTATATAATGGTCCGATATATATCAGACAAAATGAAAAATACAATAATAATAGAGTAACTTTTGGAACTTTATCTCGTGACTAGCTCTGTCTCCTATTTTCCATTAATATGATTATCTTCTAAAAGAAGATCAGAATCAAGAATAAGCACTCCAAAAGCAATGGGCTTTTTGTTTTTTTTCTATTTGACTACTGCTGGAGATAGACCAATTCTGCATGCTTAAATATTCCTCAAAAACCAGTTATTTCTTGAAGAATTGATCTGAATTTTCCTATTCTCTTGGGAAAGGGTTTTACTCGGAACAATAGTTACTGGAAGAATAGTATACATAGAATAATCCCACCAGCTTCTTTCTGTTGTTTTCGCAGATCATATATATATATGGCAAAGATGAATAACATGACGAGCCTGCACAGATAATGCCTTGACCTTGATCTTTCAGACTCCGTGCTCGTGCTCGTGAGAGAGAGAGAGAGAGAGACAGAGAGAGAGAGAGAATTTCAAGAACAAGTAAGCATATATATAACAAAGTGTGTATAGTTAATTAATAATAATTTTGTCTACGAGTTGAATCAAGGATCTTCGGATACCTATCAACCTTTCAAAAGAGATTATATATAAAACAAACAAACAAATGAGCTTACATGATGAGAAATATTGTGGTTTTATAATTGACTTGATTAGTATGTGACATGGAATTAAATATATAGGCATTGAGGATGCGCTGAGAAAGCTAGCACGCAATCCAGATCCTTAGTAATTTTTTTTTTTTTGAGGAAAATGCAGATCCTTAGTAATTGATGTTAAGTGCAAGAAAATGGAACCGCTGGGGCACTGGCTATGCTGCAGCAATAGCTGAAGCGCATCCTAAACCATTATGTTTGTGTGTGTAGTGTTATTGTTGTGAAGGTTTCAAAAAGCTAGCCTTATTAAATGGACTGCCACCATATTTAAAATTAGGTTAATTATGTATAGTTGTGGCTAGCATTTTCTTTTAATTTAAGAGACCTATATATGTGTGTTATTATAAAAGGAGAAAATCATATAAATTAAGAACTTCTCACTCAAGAAAGGAGGTCCTTAAAAGTACAGGGGATAGAATGAGTTGAGTTAAGGGAGCCAGCTAGCTCGTTTATCCCACCCCATTTGATGTATCAGATTACGCCTTCACTTGAATTTTTATTAAGTATGATTAAATCAACAAATCTAGCTCATTTAATCCACTGTGGGTTAAATAACCCAACTCGCAAGTTAAATGGGTTGACTTGTTCAGCCTACCAATTTTTTTTTTAAAAATAATCTCAATTCTAAAAAATGTTTCATAAATTAATACGCCATAATATTGAAAAAATAATCTTAAATGAAATCTGAACAGAAAAAAATCACTCAAATCCCATGATTCTTGATTACTAATTCTTTACTTTTTTGGTAAAAAAAAGTTTTTTGGTTTCGAGAGTTTACTAGGGTCCAAGTAATTCTCACGACCCAAATAGAGTACTAATTCAAACTCATGCCCTTATAAGTATGAGTCATACCTTTGACAATCAGACAAATATAGCCAAATTATTGATTTGTGATGATAAAGCTAATATTCGAAATATTATTGAAGTTTAAGACATTATAATGATTAATGACATTTGATTTTTCTTGTTGGGTAACAAGATGTTAAAATACTAAACTTGGAAGTATTTTTTAAATTTTAAATTTTTGTTTTTTAAATCAATTTGGATTTATATAAGAATGATTTACAATAGATGCTATTTATCTCTTAAGGACTTGATGGAAAGATATAAGAGTAAAGAAAGATATTTTTATATAGTTTTCATTGATTTGAAAAAAATATATGATAGAGTGCCAAGAAATGTGTTGTGAAAACTCTTGGAAAAGAAAGATATTTATGTAGCTTATATTCGAGTCATAAAGAACATGTATGAGAAGACAACAAGTGTGAGAACTCCTGTGAGTGAAATAAAAGACTTTCCTATGAGGATAGGTTTATATCATGAATCATCCTTAAATCTATACTTGTTTAATTTGGTTTTGGATATTTTAATAGAACATATAGAAGAGTAAACTCCTAAGTGCTTGCTCTTCATGAATGATATAGTTTTAATTGAAAACTTAAGAGAAGAGATCAACTCTAAATTTGAGTTATGAAAACACACTTTGAAATAATTTTTTTTTTATTTAAATAGAAGTAAAACGGAATATATGCATTGCAAATTTAACAAGAGAAAAATAAAAAATAATTCAGAGGTAAAAATTAGAGAGCATACCATACTACAAGTGTCAAAATTCAAATATTTGTGATCGATTTTACTGAGTAACATTGAGATTGGTGGAGATATTATGCATAGAATATAAATTAGGTGGTTAAAGTGGAGAATTTGATGGTTATTTGTGATTGCAAGGTACCTATTAAACTTAAAAAATATTTATCCAACTTATAAAACTTGCAATTAATGCTATATGGTAGCAAAAATGAGAATGTTAATATAAATATATGGTTATATAAGAATAAATAAGATATAAAATGATTATATACAAGAAATAATTGGAGTAGCGTCTATCGATGAAAAGATGGTAGAAGACTGTTTAAGGTGATTTGCATGCAAAGAAGAGCACTAATGGAGCTAATGATGAGAGTTGATAAGAGATAGCTTTTATCTTTATATAAAGGTGTGTAAAGGGAGGCCAAACAAAATATTAAGGAAGGTTATAAGATAAGATCTTTTGATAAATAATTTATTTAAAAATATAATTTTTTATTTAGACAAATTATGATGTATCATTCATGTAACCAACCTTATTTGCTGTGATAAGATTAAATGGGCTACTCCACCTAATTCACTTTGTGAGTTTAGTTTTGATTTTCAACCCACCAAACTAATTCAGTGGGATAAATAAGTTAGCCTGTTTAATTCATAATATATGATAAGTTGGCCTATTTATAACATGTAACCTTTTTTTCATCGCTCTCCTTAAAAGAAGATAGATGGAAACTAGCTTCTTAAAGTTAAGAGGGAGCCTTTAAAAATTTCAAAACATGAAAAAAGTCCTTTAACGGTTACCCTTTCCAATATAAAATCTCCTACTATATCTTAATTCAAACTCTGGTAATAATGCATGCCTTCTCAAAATGGCTTTAAACTTTGATAAATTGACACTCTAGCTAAGAGCAGATGAAAATTTGTTATGCCAATTATTATTTGATTCAACAGTGACAGGAAATAACAATATAAGTGACTTAAAGTTTAGGGCAAAGCAATATTCTGTAATTGAACATGACATGTTGAGTAGAGGTGGGGTCAAATTAAGGCAATGACAGGTGATGTTTTAAGTAACCAGAGTTCAAAAAGGACATGCCAACACCAGGCCACACCCGCTCTAGCTACTTCTGTTTGGTTGACATATGACCAGTGATCAGTGACATTCAGGTTCACGGGCTGGAATTCTAGTTACCAAACAAAACACAGCAAGGGCTTCCAGTAATCTCGTGGGAAAAAAAATTCCATTACCACATAGGACAGCACTTGCTTTGTCTCTATTCCTCACATGTTGGATTTAGCCAGCAACACCTACTGATGCAGACAACCAAACTCCATATAGCACAGCACACAACAACAACTGGGCTCTTAAACTTGTGTGTGGACACTAGTGGTGATGCTGATATGAGACATGAGACATATAATAATAAATGCATAGTGAACAAATTTTAAATAGTTTTATGTAATATAAATTATGTCCAATTTGGTATTTCTTTTATTTAATTTACAAAAAGCATTCATGAGATAAGGTAATTATTATGACGAAATACTAGCCTATATTTCAGTCTTCGACGATTGTGATTATCTATTTAAAATTCTATAGATTAGTTTATATATAGTTTCGCTTCAACGGTACATATATAGAATATTCTATTCTTAAGAGAACACAATTAATATATAGAGTGAAATCGGAATAATATATTATCCTACTCTCACAAGCATATTATTGTTAAACTTGTGATTTAGCATGCAGAATCATAGAGTGTTACGATTTTAAGTGTAATTTATGATAAACTCGTACGCAATATATATATATATATATATAATAACTTAACCTGCAAATTTGCATTGAACTTGAATAAAATCGTAATCTCACTATGAAATCACGAGCTTGCTAATAAGTTTGTTATTAGAAGTTCCATCCAAATGTAAACTCTTACAAGATAATTATATATCTTACGGTTTTTATTTATTTTAGTAATAGAAAGAATGCTTAAGCTTAACTTACATTTTTAAAAAACTAAAATGGGTTTTTTGTCTTAATAAAAATGATTTAGGTCAGGCTCTCGAAACTTTAGGAAAAGGAGACAATTATGCAGCTAATAAGTGTTGCAGAACGACGAGGCTATAGATTTCAATGATGAGTGCAACAGAGGACGTGAAATAATCAAATAAGTGATCACCCACTACTAAAAATTTGGCTGCATTAATTGTACTTTTTATCATAGTTCTCATGTCAAATTTTAATTAAAAAACAGCACAAAAAGCATGAAAGTACTTATGGAAAAGCATTTTAATTTGTAATTTGTTATAATTTCCTTCTCTGAAATAAATTAGATAATGGTTGGAGCTTAATTAGTTTTTCTCGATTTTTTATCCAATCTTTTTCAGATCACCTTGCTTTGGATCTGGAGAAAACTAGAAAGATGAACTAGGGACCTGTTTGATACTATCGAAAGGATTTCAAAGGAATGGAATAATGAAGGGAATGGTAAGGGACCTTCCATGGAAGGTAACTTTTTAACTCAAAGGCATGTTTGCTATGGATGAAAAGATAAAATATTTAAATATGAGAATTTGTAAAAAAAAAAAAAAAGTAAATGGCTCAATTAATTATCTTTTATTAAAAAATAATTTTGGTTAGAAAACTTGGCTATATCAACACACACACACATATATATATATATATGCTTGGTTTACTTAATTGGACTATCTAAAACAACAATAATAAACTTGTTGGCCAATTTGGTTTTTTTTTTTGCCAGTTTGGTTAAAATAAAATTTTGACAACTTATTGATTTTGGAAAAAATTTAATGAAATTATTTTTAATTGTCATTAAACGAAATACATGTTAAATAGCAGAATGATTTTTTAATGCAAGAGGTAAAATGATTTTTTAATGCAAGAGGTAAAATAATACTTCTATAATTTAAAATATAGAAAACAATGTGTATGTCATTTTTTCCTTCACATTACGATTTTTAAAAGGAGGCATTTCCTTAGTTATAAGTTATAACAATAAAAAAGCTCCTTCCCGTATTTGACTGAATTGATGTTTCCAATGAAAAAATCATTGTTGCCTGCCATGCGCAGTAAAAAAAATTTTCTCTCCTCTTCTCTCTTTCTCAAAATTTCTCTCCCTTCTACCAAACATGACCCAGGAGAGAAACCAAATTGGAAGGGGTGAACTATAATAGAAGATTAGTTGTAATATTGGATTTTGAAAAACAAATAAATCAGGAAGCCCATGACCGTAGAATAAAAGGGTTGGTACAATATATATTTGCCATGAATATTGGAGATGAAAATGATTCTCTAACTGCGGTTAATTTCTTTGGGCTTATTGCAGTCCCTTTCACAATAGAAAGCCTATCCCACCTTTAGCCGTACCGCATATTTCAGACTTAGGTTCGTGTGTGGACGTAGATTAGATTTGAGAAATCCGAGACAAGTATTACAGAAAATGAGATATATAAAATATTATTAAATAAACATTTTATCTAAAAATATAATAAATATTTTTTATTCCTAAAGTTTTTTAAAAAAATTTATTTACATGTTTATTTCCTTTATTCTGTTTTTTCTTAATTACCATCTAGTACCTATTATTATTGCCTAATTTAAATTCAAGTATTGTCATATCCTTAATAAATATGTATTTTCTTTCACCACTATGCTTGAAACCTTATTTAAGAGGACTTTAAATTACTTTTACCTGATCTAGTTGTTGTTGGTTTATTTCATTTTATTTCTACATAATAAATAATCTCGATGATCTCATAAAGTAAATTAGTGCTATTGCCTAGTAATAATATCTAATGCACCTCCTAAGAGAGTTGAATATTGGACGAAATTTTGAAGTTTATTAGTTTTATTTTTTTCAAAGAGCAAGTATGAATTTTGATGGAGGAAAATTATAACGCACTTGCTTAGAAAATCAACAAGGAATGAGGGAAAATGTTAATTGCAAGCATTTGCATTTTGATCTAGCTAAAATTATTTTGCTTTGGCGCAGCGTCACAAAAATGAGGAGGATGGGCCCTCTAAGCCATACTGACGTGTCCAAATGTTATTGGCGAACATTCTGTTTCTGATTCCATTTCAGATCATTCCATTTCCTCCTCCATGGTTGAAAATGGCACCATTGTTGATGCTGATTCCTCTTCGTCCTCCACCCATAATTTCTAACAAAGCCTGTCAGGTCGCCGCTCCAATATGTAAAGTTCGTATCAATCAGCATTACGATTCCGTGCTACGTTAATTCTTCCGTAGAGTAAGCGTTCTTTTCTTTCTTCTTTAATTTTTAGCTTCGTCTTGTGTCTTGTCATCGCTTAGTTCATCGTCTGCTTCATTATTATAATCTGCACATCCCTTCTGAAACTGTATATAGGAAGGTGAAACTGGGTTCTTAATTGTTTTTATATATATGCTTGCTTATCTTGAATCAAATAACGCAGAGGATTCTGAATGAGTTGAGTTGGGGCATTGAAACTTCCATTCCGATTATTTCTTGTTGTGTGTTACGAATTATTGATGAAATACTCCAAGTGTTTGAGGTGAAAAAAAGCTTGAAAGAAATCGGGAATAAAATGCAGTATTATACGGAAGTAATGTGAAAACTAAAAGACAATATTACTGTCACATAGTCACACTAGCCTTCAATTACCAAGAGTGAAGATAAACAGTTCTGAGAAGAAACCCAAAACATGTGAAACAACATTGACGTCAAAGAACTTAACACAGGTGGATTTTTCTTAAAAATTATTTGCAGAGCGACAAGGTAGATGTTTATAGACTCATCATGACTATACTATGATTACTAGTTGTACTGAAACGGTGGCAAAGCTAAACTGTAGCTCCTAATCGCCTTAATTATTAGCAGCATCAGAGAACTTAGACATAAAGCAAATGACTCTTAGGTACCCAAATCAATTATGACCACTTATTAACCCCAAAAATAACTTGGATATTTTCAGCAAGTAAATGATTCTGTGGCCTTCCTTCAGTGTTAATGTGTTATGACCAGCTGGGAAGAAACTCATGCTCATGCTTCCTTAATAAATTCCCGTGGATATAGCTTCTGCAGATCTGATACTAATTTCAACTTTCACTTTTCTTGGTGCTCTTCCATATTTGTTCGAGTCTTTTGTCATTTGTCATCTCCTGCTTTATTACAGAGTCTAACTTCTTTCAGGTCATTAATTCCTCTGCAAACACAACATAATAACTTTTGACAACAGAAGAACTGAATTTCTGATGTATAATAAATGCATAGTGAACAAATTTTAAATAGTTTTATGTAATAACTAATATATAAATTATGTCCAATTTGGTATATGTTTTCTAATTTTAAAAAAGTATTCATAAGGTAATTGTTTTGATGAAACACTAACCTATATTTCAGTCTTCGACGATTGTGATTATCTGTTTAAAATTCTATAGATTAGTTTATATGTAGTTTCGCTTCAACGGCACATATATAGAATATTCTGTCCTTAAGAGAACAATATATAGAGTGAAATCGGAATAATATATATTATCCTACTTTCACAAGTATATTATTGTTAAACTTGTGATTCGATCAACATGCAGAATCATACAGTGTTGCGATTTCAAGTGTAATTTATGGCAAACTCGTACGCGATATATATACACACACGCACATGACTTAACCTGCAAACTTGCATTGAACTTGATTAAAATCGTACTCTCACTGTGAAACCACGAGCTTGCTAATAAGTTAGTTATTAGAAGTTCCATCCAAATGTAAACCCTAAGAAGATATTCTCTTTAATCTATATTATAAGATCTTTTGCATAAAATATACGTAAATTAAGGAAATTAATTTTTCATCTAAAATTCACAAAAAAAATACTTAAATTTCCTATTTTACCCTTACTAAATGCTTCATTTTTATTATTATTGCAAGGATTTGGAAGCTTTCCATTAACTTTTGTTTGTCACAAAAAGTACTAGAGAATTAATGAAAATGATAGAAATAGAAAAATAATATCTAACACCTAATTATATTGTGGATCAAAAATTTATTATACAAAATATCTAATAATATAAATTGGAGAGTAATTATCTTATGGTTTTTATGTATTTTAGTAATATAAAGAATTCTTAAGCTTAATTTACATTTTTAAAAAGCTAAAATGGGGTTTTTTGTCTTAATAAAAATGATTTAGGTCAGGCTCTCGAAACTTTAGGAAAAGGAGACAATTATGCAACTAATAAGTGATGCAGAACGACGAGGCTATAGATTTCAATGATGAGTGCGACAGAGGACGTGAAATAATCAAATAAGTGATCACCCACTCCTAAAAACTTGGCTGCATTAATTGTACTTTCTAATTTCTATCATAGTCCATATGTCAAATTTTAATTAAAAAATAGCACAAAAAATATATACTCCCTCCGTCACATATTATAAGGTAATGAAAAATGTTTCATACATATCGAGAAATATTTATTACATTTTTAACTTTAAAAAAATCAAAATTTTCAATTTTATCCATATTAATTTCTCTCTCTTCATTAAATATGACACAAGTTACAATATTAATAATATATTCTCTCTGATCTTTAATATAAGATCATTTTAACCGAATCACGCGAATTAAGAAGGGAAGTTAAAACTAATTAACTACCTCGATTTCTCCGAAAATCCCAACATTTTTCCAAAACTACCCTTATTTATTCTCTCTCTTTTTCTCTTTGGATACATTAAATAGGGGCATTTTTTGAAAATGTATAATAAATACCACTTCGTATATTGTAAAGGGTCTTATATTCAGGATCAAACCAAAAACTCCTATATATATGACCGGAGGGAGTAATAAATGAAGAATGAAAATGACATATTACTACATGTTACCTTATATCATGGAATAAGAAAAACCTCTCATTTTGCCTTATACTATAAGACGAAGGAAGTAACAAAGAAATAGCTTATACTTTTTTTTCCTTATGCAAAAGCCTTTTAATTTGTAATTTGTTGTAATTTCTTCTCTGAAAGAAATGAGGGGTGGAGCTTAATTTTTCTCCTGATTTTTTATCCAATCCTTTTCGGATCACCTTACTTTGGATCAGGAGAAGACTAGAGAGATGAACTAGCTAGGGACCTGTTTGATATAATTGAAAGAATTTTAAAGGAATGGGAATGATGGAGGGAATGGTAATTAAGGGACCTTCGTCCATGGAAGGTAACTTTTTAATCCAAATTACAAGTTTGGTATGGATGAAAAGATAAAATATTTAAATATGAGAATTTGTAAAAAAAAACAAAGAAAAAAAGTAAATGGCTGAATTATCTTTTATTAAAAATAATTTTTGTTAGAAAACTTGGCTATATCAACATACACATATATATACACGCTTGGTTTACTTAATTGGACTATCTAAAAAAACAATAATAAATTTGTTGGCCAATTTGGTTTTCTTTTTATCCAGTTAGGTTAAAATGAAATTTTGACAAGTTATTGATTTTGGAAAAAGTTTAATGAAATTGTTTTTAATTGTCATTAAACGAAATACATATTAAATAGAAGAATGATTTTTTTTTATGCAAGAGGTAAAATAATGCTTTTACAAGTTAAAATATAGAAAACAATGTGTATGTTATTTTTTCCTTTACATTAAGATTTTCAAAAGAAGAGACATTTCCTTAGCTATCATGATAAAAGAGCTCCTTCCCATATTTGAACGAATTAAGGTTTCCAAGGAAAAAACCAATGTTGCCTACCAAATAACATAATAAGAAGAGATTTTCTCTTTTTTTTTCACTTTATTGAAATCTCTCTCCCTTCTACCAAACATGACTTAGGAGAGAAACCAAATTGGAAGGGGTGAGGGCACAATAGCAAATTAGTTGTAATATTGGATTTTGAAAAATGAATAAATCAGGAAGCCCATGATCGTAGAATAAAAGGGTTGGTGCAATATATATTTGCCACGAACTCACCAAATATATATATATATATATATATTTGCCACGAATATTAGAGATGAAAATAATTCTCTGACTGTGGTTTCCTTCGACTTATTGCAGTTAAGGGTGGAAACAGGGTAGGTCAAGTCAGGCTTTGCCTAAACAGGTCAGGTCTGTATTGTAGGTCTTAAGACTGAGCCTAGCTTGTTGGCCTACATCAGACCTTTTTTTACGCTCAGGCCTGAACTTTCGAAAGGTCTGGTCTAACCTAAAGTCTATTTAAATACCTACTAATCTAGTATGCCTTTAAATAGGCTTGAAGGCTTAGATCTCGTAGGCTTTAAATAGGCCTAAGGCGTATTTATAGCTTACATATTTCAATATTTGCATTTAAAAAAATTTAATAATCCCAAGAGTAAATCAGATAACCAATTTCATAGTTGGCAAATTAGGGAAGAAGATACAAGCAGAAAATTCATTAACAACTACATGCCAAAATGTTTCTATCAAAGTAATCATCAGGCCTCATTTGTCCCTAAACCATGAATCCATATGCTATTGATAACCCCACAATGTCATTGAGTCCCATTAGTTAGATCAATTGGCACACTAATCCTTTAACTACTCACCGCTTCTCCCAAAATAATGACATATTTCAATGATGGCAAAATATATGTATTTAAAATTTAAATAATAAATCAGAATATTTGATTTAATTTAATTATTAATACAAGTATGTATCAAAACATTTTTAAATGATAAAATATTCAACACTAACCTCTATCATTGGAAGAAGCTGATAAGTAGCAGAGGGACAAGGTAGGTCGCTTGTGCAAACTACAGAACCACAAAAGGGATGACATTCCTTTCTCTTTAGACAAGCTTTCTTACAGATTCCTTCACCTCCCTCTATTTCATGTTTCTAGGCTAAGTAATTGAAGTTCTAAATTCTAATATCCTGCATTAAACTAGAATATAAAGAGTCCTATGGTGAAACAAAGATGGCTAAGACCTTGCAGCAAAAGGTAAAGGAAGATGGCAACTAGTGATTGTATGTTAATTTTATTTGCATAATATAAACGAAGATGGCACCTAGTTTCAAGAACCGAGGAACTATCATCAATTCATTATATGTTAAAATATCATCCATTGATAGCAACCACTTACAAACTATCACCACTTAATCTGTATGTTAATTTTTTTGGGGCATAATCAGATCACAGGCAAGAGGCATAAACAGATCAAGCAGGCAAGAGATGGAATTAATCACAGGCAAAAGCCATAATCAGATCAAGATTATTAACTCAATAAGCAAGCCGTATAGGTTAATTAGATTAAGCAGGCAAGACTATCACCACTTAATTTGTATGTTAATTTTTTCGGGGCATATTCAAATCACAGGCAAGAGGCATAAACAAATCAAGTAGGCAAGAGATGGAATTAATCACAGGAAAAAGCCATAATCAGATCAAGATTATTAACTCAATAAGCAAGCCGCATAGGTTAATTAGATTAAGCAGGCAAGAGAGAAGGGTTGAGAAGAGAACACATATTGTTATGTGTCATAACTACGGCCACAAGAGACGTGGATGGAGGCAGCTCGTAGCTACAGGGAGAGGGAGGCGATGGAAGGAGGAGGCTGCTCGCAGATGCTGCAGCTATGGCCACGGAAGATGGGGAGATAGGGAGATGGAGGCGATGGATGGAGTAGCTCACAGATTCATAGCTACGGCCATGGGAGACGGGGACACGGAGTCGAAGCTTGGAGCCAATGGATGAAATGGAGGCAGGGATAAGGGCAACTCCTCTTGCTGGGGTTTATTCTTTAGAGCAATGAAAAGCTACTTAACTCTCAAACTGAACCCTTTAGAGTTGGGCAAAAAATATAAGGCATAATATATATTAACAATATTAATTTAAATTATATTATATATATTATATATAATTATATTATATTTTATAATAATATTATTATATAATTATATGTGTAAATAGGCCAGGCCTAGTAGGCTTTAAGCCAAGCCTGAAGTAAAGGCCTATTCACTTTAACAGGCTTTAAAAGTAGCATTTTTTGGCCTATTTTTTAAATAGGCCAAAAAATAGGCCAGTCTAGGTTCGGCCATAAACAAATTAGACCGAAGGCCATCTGAAAGAGGTCTAGCTTGTTCCTGCCCTAATTGCAGTTTTGTAGTCCCTTTCACTATAGAAAGCCTATGCCACCTCCAGCCAAAAAGCATATTTCAGAATTAGGTTCATGTTTGGAAGTAGACATGAGAAATCAGAGATATGTATTATAGAAAATAGAGAAAGACAAATTGAAAATAAACATATATAATCTTATTATTAAATAAACATTTTATCTAAAAATATAATAAATATTTTTTATTCCTAAAATTATTTTTTAAAAATTTATTTATATTTTTTTCATGATTATATACCATCTAATACCTATTATTATTGCATAATTTAAATTCAAGTATTGTCATATCCTTAATAAGGGTGTATTTTTTTTCATCTACTATGCTCAAAATCTTATTTAAGTGATTTTAAATTTCTTTTACTTGATTTTATTGTTGTTGGTTTATTTCGTTTTATTCTACATAATAAATCATCTCATAGAGTAAATTAGTGCTAGTGATAATATCTAATTAATGCGCCTCCTAAGATGGTTGAATATTGGACGAAATTTTGAAGATTTTTTTTATTAATTTAATTTTTTTTCAAAGAGCAAGTATGAATTTTGATTGAGGAATGTTATAACGCACTTGCTTAGAAAATGAACGAGGAATGAGGGAAAATGTTAACGGCAATCATTTGCATTTTGATATAAAATTAAGGTGAAAATGGGAAAAATGTAATAAGCAATAGTTAGTTAAACAAAACAATTTTGCTTTGGCGCAGCGTCACAAAAATGAGGATGGGCCGTCTAAGGCCTAAGTTCGACTAGACTGACGTGTCCAAATGTTATTGGCGAACAGTCTGTCTCTGTCTCTCTGATTCCATTTCAGATCATTCCATTTCCTCCTCCACGGGCACCATTGTTGATGCTGATTCCTCTTCGTCCTCCACCAATAATTTCGAGCACAGCCTGTCTGGTCGCCGATCCAATATGTAAAGTTCGTATCGATCAGCATTACGATTCCGTGCTACGTTAATTCTTCTGTAGAGTTAGCGTTTTTTTAGTTCTTCTTTAATTCTTAGGTTCCGTCATTGCGTAGATCATCGTCTGCTTCATTATTATAATCTGTACTTCCCTTCTGAAACTGTATATATCGTAAGGTGAAACTGTGTTTTTTATCGTTTTTATATATGCTTTCTTAT
Organism: Adenanthera pavonina; assembly: GCA_026686845.1. NCBI lineage: Eukaryota > Viridiplantae > Streptophyta > Magnoliopsida > Fabales > Fabaceae > Adenanthera > Adenanthera pavonina. Next base: position 36,809,152 of record JAIVEN010000011.1, read on the forward strand.
CTTTAATCAAATAACACAGAGGACTCTGAATAAGTTGGGTTGGTGCATTGAAACTTCCAATCCATTCCCATTATTTGTTATTGTGTGGTGCGAATTATTGATGAAATACTCCAAGTGTTTGGGGTGAAAAAAGCTTGAAAGAAATCGGGAATAAAATGCTGTATTATACGGAAGTAATGTGAAAAAGACAATAGTGTCGCACTGTCACTTTAGCCCACGATCTTCAATTACCAAGAGTGAAGATGATTAGTTCTGAGAAGAAACCCAAAACATGTGAAACGACATTGACATCAAAGAACTTAACAGCTATTAATACTAATACTGTCACATATACTCCATCTTATTCTTAATATAAGACCCTTTTAACCGAATCGCGTAGATTAAGATCTGGAATTAAAACTAATTAACTACCTCAATTTCTCCAAAAATTCTAACATTTTTCCAAAACTACCCTTATTTAATCTTTCTCTCTCTCTTTGGATACATTAAATATGGGCATTTTTCTATAAATATATAATAAATACTACCTCGTATATTGTAAAAGATCTTATATTTAGTACCAGGACAAAAGATTCTATATATAGGACCGGAGGTAGTATTTAATTTGATGACATTTTACAGTCTACGAGGTAAGATTTATTATATAATTTTTAAAAAATGTCTCTATTTAATATATTTCAAAATGAAAGAGATAGATATTAAATAAAAGTAGTTTTGAAAGAATGTAGTGATTTTTTTCAGGGAAATCGAAGTAGTTAACTACTTCCTCTGTTCCCTATTATAAGGCATATTTTTGGAAGATTAAGAATTCAAAATATAAGTTATTTTATAAAATTTATGGATCATTTACCCTTCTTGGGAATATACAAAAGAGTTATGGCGAAAAAAAATTAAGAGAGATACAATTAAGATAAGTTATAATTTAATAAGGTTAATTTTGAAAAGTTATGTTAATTTTTGAAAATATCAAGACTGTTAACTAATTTTCTAAATATATATGAGGTGGGTAAATATGATTTTTAATAAGGAATAGAAGGAGTAATTTTAATTCTTATTCTTAATTCACGTGATTCAGTTAAAAAGGTCTTATATTAAAGACTAGAGGGAGTATTTAATTTGAATTTATGCAAATTGTATATTTCTATTATTTATTTAAGTAAATATATCTTAAATGAATATGGTTCTTATCTTAGGAGAAGATATCATGAATGGAGTAATTTTATGAGATAAAGGACAAATTCAGTAATAATTTTAACTTTATCTTTATTTAAATTGAAATTTAAATTTAAATCGATAATGGTCAATGTTATTAAATAAAAACAAACTGAGTTGAGTTTACACACATACCCTCTGGTTCCTTAACTAGTTGAGACTAATACCCATGGCTAGTTAGAAAAACTATCTGCCTTATATTAATTTATTCTAATTATTTTATCTGTGATTTTAGATCTAATACTTAAATTGATTAACTTTGAGATATCTATATCAAATTATCTAATATGATAACAGGTATTTATAGTCTTATGCTGTTGTTATAATTTGTGAGAGAACAATTTATATATGAAATTTTGTTTTAAATCGAGTTTGTCTCACATGTGATATCATATATCATAGCCAAATCTTATTATTATCTTCGCAGTGATGTAATTTGGGAGATATGAAATTGCTGTTTCTTGTCTCATCCATATACCTATCTGGATTCGCGTATGTACGGTTTTTTTTTTTTGCCATATGTATGGATTTTTGTTTACGATTCGGTAATTTGTGTATGATTTATAAATCAACTTGGGATATTAATTGTGATCGATAATCTCTTGTTTCTGTGCACTAAGTGTATTGTTTGGCTTTGGGTATTGCGAAACGAAATTTCCATGTCCAGAGGAATAGCTGGAATAAACGTCTAGGCTTGGATTGAATTGGACCGAAAAATTTGTTTAATTATGAAAAAATGAGATTTGGCTTCTACTTAATGTAAGATTTATTATGGGCCAATTTTTTATTAGAGGTATTTATAAAGTTCCGCTGTTGTTATAATCTGTGAGAGATCAATGTATAAATGGAATTTTATTTAAAATTGAGTTTGACTCACAAATACTTCCTCTATTTCATTTTATTTGCTATTTTAAAAAATTTTAATATTTTAAATTATCTGTAATTTTATATTATAAATGAAATATTAATTATTTTATTTACTATTTTACTTTTTATTGGAAATTGTAATAAGCAAAGTATAAATCATTTTTAATATTTAAATTTAGGATATTTTAGTAAAATATTATTAAATTTTACTATAATCTAAATTATTTAATATTTTTATTGGCATGTGTGAAAAATCTTAAAATAATACATAAAATGGAATGGAAGGAGTAGTAGATATTTATAGACTCCTCATGAGTAGATTATGATTAGTAATTCCATTGCAACGGTTAAACCAGATGGTAGCTCCTAAGCGCCTTAATTAATTATTAGCAGAATCATAGAACTTAAAACATAAAGTAAATGACTCTTAGGTATGCAAATCAATTATGACCACTAATTAATCCCAAAAATAACTTGGATATTTTCAGCAAGTACATGATTCTGTGGCTTTCCTTCAGTGTTAATGTGTGATGACCAGCTGGGAAGAAACTCATGCTCATGCTTCCTTAATAAATTCTCCCATGGGTATAGCTTCTGCAGATCTGATAGCAAGTAAATGTTAATTATCACTTTTCTTGGTGTTCTTCCATATTTGTTCAAGTCTTTTGTCATTTGTCATCTCCTGCTTTATTACAGAGTCTAATTTTCTTTCAGGCCATTCCTCTGCAAACACAACATAATAACTTTTGGCAACAGAAGAACTGAATTATTGATGTATATAAAAACTCACATGAAGAGGGAATCTTTTGAAGGACCCAACCCAACCATGTAGTAGTGAACTCTTAAAAATAAGAAACTTATCTGTCATATTTTTATTAAGAAATTGTATAGCAAACGTATACAACTGTAGCAATTCTATTCTATGTATCATGCATATCTCAGGACTATATCAATTTTGTAACCCTGGTTCATTGCTCTTTTTGTCTCACCGTTGGAGATCAAAACCACATGCACTAAAAGGCAATATTCTGGCAACTTTGTGGCCAGAGTGATATTTTGCAAGCATCTTTCCTTTTTATTTCTGTTTTCCAGTCCTTCACGGTGTTTGAGGGTTTGATTTATAAGCTTATTCCATTGACAAAATGAGATGTTAGCACTGCAACCTACTTATTTTTGTAAGTTGAGTTGTAATGCTCATTCTTTCAAAGTCTGTCCTGCTTTATTCATTTATTATTATTTTTTAAATAAATTATACGGTGTCTGGTATTATTAATTAATTTGAATTCGAGTCGAGTCAGTTTTGATTTGAATGAAGAAAAACTCTCTTAACATAACGTTTTTTAATATACAAGACCTAAATTTGATATTCTACTTAAAAAATAGTGAGTCTTTTATCATTCAATCTAACTTTTGTTGGTTATATCAAATTTTATTAAAAGTAAGTGAATACTTTTGTTTCCGTGAAAATAACCATTACATCACCCACAGATAAATAAAAACAAAATTCAATTTGAGGAAGTAGTTTGATTAATTTCCAAATTTCATGCCTGTGTAATTCCATGGTCAAAATTGCTATAGTGAACCTGATAGTGACCTCTGTTGCCATTGCTATAATGTAAAGCTACCCGTACAGGATTTTTCTATCATCATTTTTGGCCTAGGCTGTCCAGATGAGAATTTCCCTTCTTTTTCTTAAGATTAAGCATTTAAGACACACATTTGAATGTGAATTACAAGTGTAATTGTTAGTCTAGCAACTTTGAGGCCAGAGTGGTATTCTGCAAGCATCTTTCGTTTTTATCTCATTCTGTTTTCCAGTTCTTCACGGTGTTCGAGGGTTTGATTTATAAGCTTATTCCATTGAGAATGAGATGTTAGCAATGGAACCTACTTATTTCCATAAGTTCAGCTGCAAGACTAGCTTCTCATTCTTTCGAACTATATCCTGCTTTATTTTATTTATTTTTGTAATAAACCATACAATATCTAAATCATCGATTAATTCATATTTGAGTTTCAAATGAGGAAAGACTTTCCTAGTGTAATTTTTTTTTTCCATTCATAAGATTTGTACTTGAAATTTTACTTAGGAATATTGAACTCCTTACCATCCAATTAGACTGCTCTTGATTATATCATACTTTATCAAGAATAAGTGAATATACTGTTGTTTCCATTGAAGAATAACAATTCCATCACGCAAAGGATTTAGACCAATAATGTATATTTGTATAGTTCCAAATTTCATGCCTGTGTAATTCTATGGTCAAAACTACAATAATGAATCTGATACTGACCTCTATTGCCATTGCTATAATGTAAAGCTATTCCTACAGCCTTTTCTATCATCATTTTTTACCTAGAGTACTCTCCAGATGAGAATTTCATTTCTTTTTCTTAAGATTAAGCATTTAAGACACCTATTTACATGTGAAATACAAGTGTAATTTTTAATCGAAGTGAAGAAAAAATAAAAGTAAGGGAAGACATACATACCGATCGAGAAGTATACTTCCACTTGGAGATGATGAAGAGTTTCAGGCAGTAGAAACAAAATCACTCGAAAATTGTTCACAGATTCACCGTAGATACACATTTAGAAAAAATTGAGATGAAGAGAGTAAAAGCGTTTTTTTAGTCAGAGAGAGAAGAGAGAGAGAATTTTCCAGAACCAATTCACCGTTACGCTTTCTGGAAGAGAGAGTCTGTTCAAAATGATGCGCTTCCCCTGTTTTTTCACGCACACACACGATAGCTTAAAGTTCTCATCCGTGCGGTGTGAGGGAGCGATTCCTTTTAACCGTTCCCTCCCTCTCTTCTTAAAATAATAAACAATCAAAATAATTATTTTATTTTGGGCCTGTGCCCTTTTGTTTGGGCTTTATACCCATCAAGGGTGTAGCCCAACATCTCTCATTCACACTTGATGGGTTAACCTCTTACAATTCTTCCTTTCCATTTCATACTAGGTGTTCTACCGTGACCGCATGGGCATAACGTCTATAATTAGGTATTCTTATACTAGAAATCCTTTTCAAGGACCAGTATAGAATTACCTTATGTATTTCACATTTATTTTGTTTATGAATTATGTCTTGAATGTCCTAGACTTACCCATATACACTTCATCCATGGCAAATCTAATCCCTTATAAGTTTTTATATATAAACTTAAATTGCCTTACTCTTGTATACTTAGTGTCTATGCTTAAGATGTTAACATCATAACTTCTTAACGGACATGTCTTAGACACCAGTATAAGTGTGTATATATTCGGATAATCTTCCTTTCGCCCATATTTCATTTCAATATGAAACAATTGCTTTCCTAACATAAGACCTTTTGATCGAATTTATCATGACCATTGGATATATGCTAAAGTAGCTAACATTGAATCATTTTCCATGAAAAATGTCAAAGTCATAAGGACATTAATGAGAGAATTTATTTCTCTCTGGGACTCACACAGTAATGAAGCAAGGATCTATTCACTTACTTCCCAATTGCGATTTTTTAAAAAACACATGCAGTATGAATTGCATGCTACGATGTTACTCTTATCACATAAGAGCGTATGTCGATTTTGTTGTTGTTGTTAACATCGTACAGATTTAAGTTTAGACACACACAGTGTCTAACCCGAATTTTACCAATCCTTCCACTTATCATAACGTCTTTGTTGGAGAATTCTCATCTGGTTACATGTTTTATGGATTGTGGGTATCCATAATTCAATCCAAAATTTATATTTATTGGATCTCATCCAGACCTATTCTCTTCTTTTGTCGGGGTGACTTATTTTGTATTGTTTAACTGTCATATCTGCCCTCTTACAGATTTGCTAGTAAATACAAAGGGTGTCTCATCTTTGCCCACTCTTCATAAGTGTCAAAGGCAGTTGCTCGTGTGAGGAAGCCAACCTTATCAACATGTACGACATACTAGACATTGTATATTTTTCATAAGTATATGTACTCGAATGACTCAATTATAGAAAAAAAGCACTTAATCTTATTCATATAATTGATCATTACATAGATTTGTGTTACATCATATCCTACGAATACCAAGTGATTTTACATGATCAACATATATATCTCTCGGTATTGGCTTGGTGAAGGGATCAGCAATCATTTGACGTGTAGGAATATGACGAATTGTAACACTTTTCTGTGCTATGGCATCTCTTACAAAATTATAGTTGGTGTCTATGTGCTTTGTCTTACTATGATACTTGGGATCTTTAGTGTAGGCAATAGCAGCCTCGCTATCACAGTTTATCAAAATTGGATCCAATTTATCACCAATGATCCCTAAGTGTTTTATGAATCTTTTCAACCATACTGCTTCTTGTACTGCTGCAGAACATGCTACAAACTCTGCTTCCATGGTAGACAAAGCAATACAAGTCTGTTTCTTGCTACACCAAGATATAGCTCCATTGTTTAGCAGAAAAATATATCCAGAAGTCGACTTGCGCTCATCTAGATCTCCTCCCCAATCTGCATCGGAGTATCCTACCAAGCATAAATCGCTTCCTTGATAACATAGGGCATAATCTGCTGTGCCTTGCAAATATCTCAGGATTCTCTTCACAGCTTTCCAATGTTTCAGTCCAGGGTTTGACTGGTACCTACTGACTAAACCAACTGCATAACAAATGTCTAGTCTCGTACACATCATGCCATACATTAAATTACCAACTACACTGGAATAAGGGACTCTTTCCATCATTTTCTTATCAGATTCAGTCTGAGGACACATATCTCGGCTCAAATTTTCTCCTCTTGAAATAGAGGTATCCATAGGTTTACAGTTTTTCATGTTGAATCGCTCAAGAATTTTCTCAATATAATTTTTCTGAGAAAGGGATATTAACTTTCTTGGGCGATCTCTATGGATCTTAACTCCTAGTATATAGTCAGCTTCAACCATATCTTTCATTTCAAAATTTAAAGATAGCCATTCTTTGATAGCTATAATCGATTTTAGACTATTTCCGGCTAATAGTATATCATCCACATAAAGGGATAATATCACAAGATTCTTTTCAAAATTCTTGATGTATACACAGTGGTCCTTGTCGATCATCTGGAAATCGTACGAGGTTATAGCTTGGTGAAACTTCAAATACCACTGTCTGGATGATTGTTTAAGTCCGTAAATAGACCTTTTTAACTTGCAGACTTTATTCTCTTTCCCTTTCTCAATGAAACCTAATGGCTGTTGCATATAGATTTCTTCATCCAGTTCACCATTTAAAAATGCGGTTTTTACATCCATCTGATGTAATTCTAGATTTAAACTTACTACTATTGCCAGAATTAGTCTTATGGAGTTAAAACGCACAACATGTGAAAAAGTATCTTCATAATCTATACATTCCTATTGAGTATACCCTTTTGCCACTAATCGAGCCTTGTATCGTTTAATTGATCCATCTGCATTTCTCTTAATTTTGAGAATCCATTTATTCCCAATTGCCTTACGTCCAGCTGGAAGATTGACCAAATCCCAGACTTGGTTTATCCTCATTGAATTCATTTCCTCTTCCATTGCTTTCTTCCATTCATTACTAGCAGGGCATGATAAAACCTCATGTATTGAATTAGGCTCATCATAATCTTGTGGAGTAACTATAAGTACAGTCCCTTCTATTGGGAAACGTCTCTTTGGTACACTTTCTCTGTTACTTCTTCGCAGTGGGATCTCTTGTAAGTTATTCTGTTCTTGAACAGAATCTTGTACTTGTCCTTGTGAGCTCCCATTCGAATTAAGAGGTTGAGGTATATAAATTTGTTCCTCAGTTTCTTCATGTATCTCATAAAGAAATACAGTACGATCTACCTCACCCCTGCTAGAAAATTCGTTTTCTAGAAATGTTGCATCTCTAGATTCTATTTCAGTGACACTCCCATCCTAGTTTTCTCCAATGAAAACGTAACCCTTAGATTGTTCAGAGTATCCAATAAAGATACATTTCTTCCCTCTTGGACCTATTTTTCCGTATTTGTGGGAAGTATCATGGACATAAGCTGCCGACCCCCAGGGTTTTAAAATATTTAAATCTGGCTTCCAATTTGTCCATAGCTCATAGGGTGTTGATGTGACCGATTTTGAAGGCACACAATTAAGTATGAAGGCTGCTGTTAAAATTGCATCTCCCCAATACAAAATGGGTAGATTGGCTTGTGTCATCATGGACCTAACCATGTCTAGTAATGTTCTATTTCTTCTTTCGGCTACACCATTTTGTTGTGGAGTGCCAGGAATTGTAAGTTGCCTCACTTTTCCCTTTTCTTCACAGAGCTTTTTGAATTGTTCCGATAAATATTCACGTCCGCGATCGGTTCTTAAAGCTTTGATTTTCTTGTCCATTTGATTTTCAACTAAATTCATGTATCGTCTAAAACATTCTAGTGCTTCAGATTTATGTGACATCAAATAGACATAACCAAATCGCGAGTAATCATCAATGAAAGTGATGAAATAAACAGCTCCATGTTTTGTCCTCATACTCATAGGACCACAAACATCTGAATGGATTAATTGCAATAGAGTTTCTGCCCTAGTTCCAGTTCCAAATGGTTTTCTAGTTGCTTTACCAGCCAGGCAATGCTCACACAAGGACATTTCCATTTTATCAATTTCACCTAGCAGTCCTTCTTTAGCTAGTTTAATCATTCTATTTTGATTAATATGTCCTAGTCTAGCATGCCAAGCATTCATATCAACATTTGAATTGGAAGAAGTTGCAAAGCAATCATGCATATAAAATACATCAACAATGTCCATAACAAAGAACTTCTTTGAAAGAAAAGCTTAACCATAAAAGGTTGTCCTTAATGAAATGTCTGCTACTTTATCATGAAAATTTACATTAAACCCATAAATTAATAAGCAGGAAATAGAAACCAAGTTCCGTCGGATGTTAGGTGCATGAAGTACATCATAGAGGATTAAGGTTTTTCCACCTCGCAAAGTTAATTTGCAGGTTCCTATGCCTTTCACCTCGATTCTTGCGTTGTTACCAACATAAAGCCACTTGCTTTGATTCGGCAACCGACGATACTCTGTAAAAGATCCTCGATCCCTGCTCATGTGGTCTGTGGAGCCTGAGTCAATTATCCAAGAAGAAGAAATAGTTTCTGTTAAAAAAATAGTACTTGAAACATAAGATATATGTGAATTAAATAATTTACTAGTATCTTTTCACGTTCATTTTGCTCAGGGCAATCCCATGCAAAATGACCCATTTTCAGGCAGGAATAGCACTTAACCTTACTCAGGTCAGTCTTCTTCTTCTTTCCGCCTTTCTTCCCTCTTTTCTTGAAAGGTTTATTCCCCTTTTTAAATCTCGGGTCATTCTTCTTACCTTTTCTTTGATATTTCTTGCCCTTTTTTAAATTGGGCTTAGGGTTAGAAGTTCCTGCTTCTTCAGTCAGATAGGCTTGTCCAGATGCTCTGTAAGCCTCTAGACGTTCATCTTCAAGCTTCAGGTGTTTCGCCACATCACTAAAAGTGTTTATATTCTCATTATGGGTCAAATTGACTTTAATGTGTTCTCAACTTGAAGGGAGTGACCTTATAACAGCCTAGATCTGCTGTTCGTCAGACAATTCATGCCCAGCTTCCTTCAGTTCTCTGATCATGCTAGTCATCTCTCGTAGATGCTGTTTCATAGGAGTATTCGGCCTTAACTTATAAGTATCAAACTTAATTGTCAGCCTTCTGAGTTTGGTGGTAGAGGTACCTCCAAACTTATCCTTTAATGTCGTCCACATGGCTTGTGCAGTTGAATATTTTTCATACTCACACATTAGGTCATTGGCCATAGTGCCCAGCATAGTTATACGTGCTATGCTGTTCTTCCTTTTCCAGGCCATGTAGACCTCTTGGTCTCTCCTATGTTGAGCTGTATTGCCGGCTTCTGGTTGTACCATGACTATAGTCAGTGGCTCTACAGCATCTTGTTCTTCCAATATATATGAAACCTTTCGGTGCCAGATGTCCCAATTATCCCTATTTAGTTTATCTTCCTTGTTTAGCTCAGCTATTATACTCTTGGTTGCCATCCTCAAATCAATTATGAAACTATCCCACATAAAGGACTTCTATTATTGAGCTGAACTAAAGAATATATTAATAAAATATACATGTAGCACAGTACAATATACAATGTCATATACTTGTATTATTTCTTAGTAGAACAATAATAATATCATTAGTTCCATGATCAGGAGACCACAAGTGTTTCTCCCATCACACGGATGCTAATGTTACTATTATTTTCTATTAAGATTTTAATACAAGTACTAGAATATTTAACTCAAAAAAAATATTTTAAGAGCTCCCACTCAAATAAAACATATATAAAAAAATATTAAATCCATACAAGAACATAGTTATTGTACCAAAAATACATAAATCAAATAGAAAAACAGTAATTAACAATTTTCCTCTTTAGAATGCGATTCGATATTTTCATCGCTCTATTAATCGCATCGACCCAGATGTAATCTGAATATTTCTTGTTATGTGTATTCAGATTTTCTCTTAACTTAATAATGACGTTCGCGAAGAACTCAGCTTCTTCCATATTCATCACAAAGTGTGAATACTTTGTAAGAATTGGATACAAGCCTTTTAAATGTTTTATTTTTTTCACATCCCTATTTGCTATGTCTTGTGCTACAGAGTGGGTAAAGGGTTGATCTACTTCTTGATCTTCAATTTTAGGCTCTTCAAAATAATTTCATCTTCCTTTACCCTATTTGGATCTGTATACACTTCTTGAAGTTCCTCAGGATTTTCTTCTCCTTCTAGAAACTCCTCATCAGGATCTTCATCCAAAAATTCACCATCTGGAATAAGTTCTTCCAAATACTCATAACTTGGAGAACCATATCCAACTATTTCAGTGCTTTCAAAATTCTCTTACTTCATTATTTTTTTTTCCTTCAATAAAATAGTAGGAATTATTAAAATAATAAAAAAAATTTTATTAAAAAAAATGTACTGAAACAGTTCTAGACAGATCCAAAATTATCTCAAAACTAGGCAAATAATATATCAAATTGAAGATCTCAAATTTAGAAATTTTTAGAAGCAAACCGCGGCAAAAAATGCCCTTGCACGCGCCCCCACGCGCCCAGAGAAGTCCAGAATACAAAAAAAATTGAAAAAAAATGGTTATCTCATGCGCAAGGGAGGCGCGTGAGCTCCACGTGCCACCGTGCACGGCTCTCTAAGGGACACGCGCCGGCCAAACGTCTTCCACTCGTCGCCGGTGTTCTAACAGTGTCATCCACGTGGCCCAATCTCATGCCGATGGGCCTCACGCGCCACGTCAGCAATCCCCACCCTTGTTTTTTTGGAAAGGGCCCAATGTTCGGCCCAACAAAATTTTTTTTAAGGGCCCAAAGTCTCGGCCCAAAAAAAATTTTTTTTTACAGGGCCGAATGCTATCGGCCCCAAAAAAATTTTTTTTAATTTTTTTTAACGCAGCCCATTATCTGTGGTTTTTTTTTTAATTAAAGCCTAAACGACAGGTCGTTTTGGCGAAACGCCTAAACGACAGGTCGTTTTGGCGAAACGCCTAAACGACAGATCGTTTTGGCTAAACAACAAAACGACGCGTCGTTGAGGTCATCCCTGACCTCCCGTCGGGTCAACCCGACTCGGTACGGACCTGATGGCGGACCCGCGAACCTGCCACCGTTTTTCGCCGTTTTCTCCTTCGTCCGGCGTCCGTTTGAGGCGTTCTTGGTTTCGTTTTTCTCGTCTCGACGCCCTCTACACGATGGTGGCCTTCTTTTGTCCAAAAAATTGAGATTTTAATAAACCCAATTTTTTGAATCTCTTTCGGAGACAGTGAATTTCTTCTGGCAGTGTCTCTCGATCCAGTGTAGATTTTAACACCATTTTAGTAGTCTTATTTTCATCTCTTTATTCTCTACACTATGGTGTATTTACTTTCTAGGAAGAAATTATCTTACAGTACTCAAAAACTGTACCATGTAAAAAAAAATTTTTTTAAATTTTTGAGATTCCCTATACTGAATCCTATTTGCTTATCTTATGAGTATAAACAGTATACAAATTATACAAAAAAAACTCATAAGAAAAATATACACGGTATGCAAATTATGAAACTCAGAAAAAAATTTACAGCAAAAATAAATTTTTTTGAATCTAAACTCAGGCTCTGATACCAATGAAGAAAAAATAAAAGTAAGGGAAGACATACATACCGATCGAGAAGTATACTTCCACTTGGAGATGATGAAGAGTTTCAGGCGGTAGAAACAAAATCACTCGGAAATTGTTTACAGATTCACCGTAGATACACACTTAGAAAAAATTGAGATGAAGAGAGTAAAAGCATTTTTTTAGTCAGAGAGAGAAGAGAGAGAGAATTTTCCAGAACCAATTCACCGTTACGCTTTCTGGAAGAGAGAGTCTGTTCAAAATGATGCGCTTCCCCTGTTTTTTCACGCACACACACGATAGCTTAAAGTTCTCGTCCGTACGGTGTGAGGGAGCAGTTCCTTTTAACCGTTCCCTCCCTCTCTTCTTAAAATAATAAACAATCAAAATAATTATTTTATTTTGGGCCTGTGCCTTTTTGTTAGGGCTCTATACCCATCAAGGGTGTAGCCCAACACGAAGGGTCTTATACTCTTCAACTCAAAGCTTTTGTTTGGAAGCTGTTTTATGTTTATTTTTGTCTTATCTGGTCACGCCATGAAGATACCTTTTAAAAGATGTATGTACTAATGTATATGGGGAATGGAATTAATTACACCCAACGTAAAATATGCTCTGCTCTGCTCTTGTTGATGATTATATATACATATATATATGGGGAATGGATACACACACACACAGATATATATATATATATGTAAATATTAATCAATTGTTATATTTAAGTTGTGTATTTTAGGGATCATACTCATAAATTCAACGTTACCAGATCACCAAGGAATACGCCTAGATCAACAAGGAATACGCCTATCTTTGGACTCACAACTTAATAAAGTTCGCATTGGTTAACTATCAACATAAATCGTTTCCATTTTTCATTTTGACTACAACTCTGGGAATGATCATAAGATACAATAGTTCAATCAAAACAATAAGTTTTCAACTCCACATGTAATAAAAGTAATTGACAGCAGTACATCCAGTTCTAAATACAGAGATATAACTCCACCTGCTTCCCATATCTTGAATGATTTTCCTCAGACACCTCTGGTTCTTCCCTTCTTAAACTTTCTCAAGATATATACTAGTAAAAGAGCTATTATTACTTTCATTTCATTTTCGTGCAAGACACAGATTTTGATCTACCTGCTAATATGAACAAAAATGGCAGTGTAACATGCTAATTAGTTCAGTGAATTTTGTGTTACAGTACTGTAACATGTCACAAATGGAAGTAAAGCGTGTCACTATGTATTCTATATATTCTTACTTGAACCATTATGCCGACACCTTTGTAAGTCTTGTCTGGTTCAGTTTTGTAGACAAGTGTAAAGGCCACCCAAATTGTACTAAGGATGCAGGCGCTTTTAATAAGTTCTTTTTTTGGCTCAACTATTCTTGTTTGAAGCTGAAATGCTTGCAGTCAGTGTTACAATAAATGACGTCTCCACTTCTAACTCAATGATATGGTGATGCTGAATGCAGTGGGAGTAAATGCTATTAAAGTGCCACTTACCACTAACCGTATTTGCTCAAACAAATGGTTGCTTTCAATTGACAAAGTTCTCATTTCATTCTAACAAGTTTCTTGTAAGTTATTTGAACCTGCTAGTGAACAATTTCTTGAGTTTGAGGTACACTTACATAACTTTGGCACAAATTTGCAGATAGCAATAGTAAAAGCTATTGAGTTGATCTTCCTAAGACAGTTGAAGAAATCTCAAAATAAAAAGCCACTACTTCCATTGTAGATGGAGTGTTAAGGATGGACACAGATGCACCAAATCCTCGCAAGCAAATGCATTCCATCATAGAGAAATTTGGCTACATGCTTTGTTAGTAAAAGGGAGTAAGTTAAATGATTACCCTTAGCAATGTGAAATGATGTTACAGGGAGCACTCTTGCAGAATTGATAGGATTCTTAAAAAAAAAAATAGAGCAAAGCAAAAGGAGGCCAACACATTTGTGTTGCCTATTGCCATCATTTATAAATCAAACAAGAATATGAGGGATGTTGGGGGAGTATTTTTGCAAGTACACTACATTTGTTCATCACCAATGTTTTTCAGTTAGTTGGATGATCTATGAATGTCAGTGTCTGGAAATCAACCAAAATTGTTTTACATGTGTATTAAATGATTTTCTATCCTCTTTTTTCACAGAAGAATTCAGAAATGGAACCTGGACTGGCATGTGCTCATGAAGTGGTGGCCTCAGAATGCAAGTTACGACTTCTCTTTTGGACCATCCAGTACCCAACCCCTCCAACAACAAGTAGAATGATAAGTACATCAATAGTTCCAACAAGTATGAACACCCATTTTTTCAAATTATGCTGACCATCATTATTCTGAGCAGTTCCCTTTGGAACCTTAACCATATAACTGAACCCTCTACCTTTCTCTACCTGTTTGAGTCCCAGGACTAGTCTGTACAGATAGCATTCTTGCACACCGTTGCTTTTGTTCCTAAAATATAAAGCAGAAGCACATTTGCAGTCTTGTAAGCATAATTTTTCACACGCTTCTCTGCTGATATTTACCATTCTAGGACCATCTCTGAGCACGCTACTTATATTTTCTAGTTCAAGCATCTCTGCCTCTTTCCCACCACAGAACCCACCAGAAATTTCCTCAGCGCAATCAGTAGTACTTCCTTCATTTTCCTTTGTCAAAACCGGAATACACGAACAGGAATTGGAGAATGTACATATGCCGTACGGTCTACATGCAACAGGAAGATCACATGTGCTGTTTAGTGCATGGAAAGAGGCCGCAAACTTAGCCTTCTCAGATGAATAGTAATAGAGCCCAAAATTTCCTGTGTCATTTTTCAATGCTAAAAATCTCAGTGGGTGAGACCTCCGCGATGGAATTTGTGCTATTTTCTTGTATTTGACATCAAATAAATCCAACCCCTTTGAACCCAACTTAACAAAAGTAATATTTCTATTCATGGAAGGCTTGAATTCCCAGTAAGAATACCTCAACTTATCAGTATTCAAGTACAGAGCAGCCCTGTTGTTTTCAATTTCAAAAGAGAAGAAAAAGCTTGAGTTGCTCTGTGAAGATGTCAAGCGTGTTGCCACATCAAATCTCTGCCCCCAAAGCATTACATCCGTTGGAAAATTGAAACTCTGCCACTTTATATTGTTCAATGAATCCAAAAGCACGAGATTTCCCGTCCTCAGTATCTGTAATGTCTGCCTCAAATTGAGGCAAAGCAGCAAATAATGTATTAGACTTTATGCAACTTTACCAAACGTAACAGTAACACCAAAGGCTGACCAATAGTTAGTTTTTTAGTTTTTAGCCATTTTTATCCTTACCTCCACACCTTGCCTAGAAGTCCCAGTCTTCCATCCCACTCGCCCTTTTGGATCTTTCAACCTTAAATCTCCATCCTGTGTAAGCTCTAGCAAGCAATTCTCAGTCGTATAAAACCTTGAGTAATGGCCAGAATCCCACACCTTCACATCCCCAAGAAAAACTTGTAATGAGCATGAATATTTCCCATCAGTGGCTTCAACACTTAACGCTAATCTGAAATTTGGTTTAGTTTGATTAGTCTGTATAAGATATGCTTTCCCTGAGAAACCCATATGATATTCCACCGGGACTTCCAACAGAAGCTGGTAACCAATATGAATGATAGAATCAGAAGAACCATGATGGAACAAAAGGAGGAGGAAGATGAAGGGGGAGAGATTCATGAGCAGTAATGCAATGCAATGCAACCACCAAGTGGTGTTTTTGGGAGGTGGATCTGCAGGTAACGGTAAGTTCCGGCCAGAATTGATGAAAGAGAAAGAGAAGGAAAAGGTGGGCATGATTACTGAAACTTTGCAAGACCCACCTCCCTCCCACTTCCAAAAAGGATATTTTGATCTCTCATATTGCCTGCTTGTACAAATCCAAGTGTATTCATCTTGTGGTGGGGTTGCTGATAGCAATATGGGTACAAAGAAATTTTAAGTTTGTTTTTCTCTCACGCCAATGGTTTTGAGTCTTTTGACCTGACCTGAGTTTTATGAGGCAAAAAGTAACGCACTGAAAATAAAGTTGGTCCAGGCTTGCACATAAAACAGTTTTCGGTTTTCAAGGGCTTGTGTTTTAGTCTCTTAGAGAGCAATTGCAATATAGAGTTAGGAAGGTCAATTTTTTTCTGAATATATTAAAAAAAATACATATGAAGAAAAAAGTAGTAATAATAAAGAAAACAAAATCTATTTTATTGCTGTGATTTGGATGCATTGTTCAAGTCTCATTATCTATAAACAGCATATTTTATTATTGAGATTCCGTAAATTCTAATTATACAATATATTATCAGAGACAAAGAGTAAGTGTAAGGAAAAAGAGAAATATACTGCATATAGTTCCAATATAGAAATAGTTTTCTATGCATACACATAAATAAATATAAATATGGAATTAATTTAGTCATTGGGTGGGGTGGGGGTTAATCGATATCATTGAAATGGAGCATTCGTTTATGAGCGTGGGTGACCAAATTGGGAGCTGGGCCCCGCTCCATCAAATGGGGGTTGGGCTCAATTGAGTGCTTCTTCTGTTAGTGCGCAAATGTCCTCTGAGGTTTTGATTGGTTTCCTGAAATTATAAAAAAAAAAAAAAAGAAGAAGGTTGATGCTGCTAACTTGACACGTGGATGGGTGTCTTTGAGCCACGTGTATCATGATGATTGCTGACATTGGCTCTCACGCTTGGATTACGTGTGACTCCACGTCATCATGACATTGCTGCTACTGTTATATCCACATATCAGCATATTCGATAGTATTTAATATTTAGTTTTATACTTTTCATCATAAGCGAGAGTATTTTTCTGGGAAAGTTTTACTATGATATGAGTTTCGTGTCCATTTTGTTTTATGTCTTCCTCATATGTTGATGTCATCGAAGTGGTTAATAAAATTCAGTTGACGCAATGATGATGGGAAGATTAGACGATACAGACATAAATATAATATTACTAAGATATGGGGGAAGAAAAAGGTTGGTGTTTTGAATTACAAAATTATGATATGGGAGATATCATGGCAAGTATTTATATTGTTAGTGTATGTAATATTCACATGTGTATATCCTTGAGTGACTATATGTTGAATCTGATCAATTTGGACTATATTAGTAAATTAGGAAAACATTGAGAATGCTTATAAACTTGTGGTATGAAATTGATTGGGGAAAAAAAAGAATAAGTTTAATTAAAATGAAACAGAAATTTACTCTAAACTTGGGGAAACTTTACTTTTGCTTTTTAAGGTTGAAGGGAGCCCATATGTCGGGGACTGGACAGAGGCACGGGTCAGAGCCCAAAGGTAAGTATGAAAGTGGGCATAATTATGTCATCAAATATATCTTGTTTATCATGTCGTAAGCAGGATTATGCTGGCAGGAATAATATATTAAATAATTTATTTGAGTTTTGATAAGAGAATATTTTTATAACATTTTTTTTAAGATTCTCTAATATCTGGTCACCATTTTACATTTTGATTAATTTGAATTGAGTCTTGTTGCACTTCAAATGCAGAGAAACTATATTAAAGACATTTTTTATATTCATTCTGTATCCTCTTTACTAAAAAGAAATTATATTGTTCATATTTATATATTATTATAAATAATATAATTTGTTATAAATTTTATAAATATATAGGAAATAGATTTTAGAATCAAAGTCAACTACGATGCATGATCTTGCGAAGCGGGGTCAACTTGCACCTACTCTTTTGAACGCGTTCAAATTAGCTACAAGTTAGACTGTGTTGGAAGTGATATACGCCGACATGGTTAGATTAAAATATTTATTTTTTTTAGATACTGCAACGGGCATAACGCCAAGACTATTAAAATATTTATTTTAAACCATATTCAAATTGAAAGAACTCAAATGTCTAATGCTTTTTCTTGTTATCCTGAAGGGATTGAATTTTCAACTTTTATTTATACATCATTAGTATCTTACTACCTATGATAGTTTTAATGTCCTTTTTTTTTATTTTCTCCTTACATATTATGGGTCTATTCCATTTCAATTGAAAAATTTAAAAATATCTAAACTAATCCAAATTGAATTGGATATAATTCTTTCAGACAATAAACTCTATTATCAAATATTTAGTTTGACTGTATTTTCAAGGCTCAAATTTAGAACATCTACTTAATAAAGTTAGAACTTAATAACAAGACCTGCCTATCACAAAAATTTATGAGAAACATCTATGTAAAGAGTAATGTGGAGTATTATCATGTAATACATTGATGCTAGCCTCTCAAATTTTTAGCAAAGAGTGAAACACGTGTTCTCATTAAAATGTCATATTGTATGTGTTAAGTTAATAAGACTTCAATTTGACAACTTTAATAAACCTGTCTGTACAATCAGTCATTAAAAAATATTTTTGTTATCCTATATATGCAAACAAAAAGTGGGGACAAATAAGTTTAAATTCTAATAAATAATAGTCTTATTAAGCGAAGTGCTTAATGAGTTAAAAAGTCGCATAGTGATCACTGGTGTATTATATATCTACAATTCTGGACTGCGTTGTGAAATGAGCCAAAGTGACTATTAATAATCAGAAAGTTCCATAATGACTCCAAAAATGAAATTGGTCTATATTATTATGTGGTCTTAAAGCCACCATGGTGGTGGCGTCTCATTATTTGACTTTTTTAATTTCACATGATGGAAACTGATAGTGACTTTGCTCAGTCAATTATTACAATGGAAATACTTCCTCTCTTATCCTTAATATAAGACCCTTTTAATCGAATCACGCAAATTAAAAATTAGAATTAAAATTAATTAACTATCTCAATTTCTCTAAAAATTTTAATATTTTTCTAAAACTACCTTTATTTAATCTCTTTCTCTTTCTCTTTAGATATATTAAATAGGAACATTATATAGAAATGTATAATAAATACAATCTCGTATATTGTAAAAGATCTTATATTTAGGATCAGGATAAAAGATCCTATATATAGGAGCAGAGGGAGTATTGTTTATATTCTTCCCCTAAAACAAAGTTCTATAGATTTATGTAATAATAAATATGATTTGTGATATTTTCAAAATACCCTTTATTAAATCAATGAGTATTAATTAATTTAGTATAAAAGAAAAGACCATTGATTGAAAGTAATTTTAGGAAAAAATATATTTTACTACAAATTAAATGGTCTTAACTAATTTTATTAATATCTGTAAATTAGTTTTTTTTTCTTATATTAAAGATTGGAGAAAATACTATACATGGGGTTCGTATCTTTTTTTTTTCTCATTATCTTTTTTCCTACTTCTTTTTTGGAAAAGTACTATTATTTTCTATCCTTAATATAAGATATTTTTAACTGAATTACATGGATTAAAAATAAGAGTTAAAATTAGTTAACTACCTTAATTTTTTAAAATGCACAGTATCTTTCCAAAACTACCCTTATTGAATTTCTTTTTTTTTCTCTCTTTTATGAATTAAATAAAGATATATTTGGGACCAAAGTAAAATGCTCTATATTTAGGATAGGAGAAAGTATATGCTTTTTTTTTTTTGGGTAAATGTTGAGGATCCAAATTGCTCTCAAGATTGAGGGAACCAATAAGTTTGAGCTCTGAAAATTTTATCGAATCCAACATTTTACAACCTCTCATGAGGCCAGCAAAAATTTATCTTCACTCAAACTCTAAAATAAATGTATGAAGAACATTTCTAAGACGATTCATCATTGTTCAAAAAAATTACACACACATATATTCATATATATTATTTGTATGTTTCCCTAAAATCTAAATGACTAATGTTATTTATTAAATTTTCTTAAGATTTGTAAGTTTTTGTGAGAATTATTTTGTATCTAATACTATCAATAAATCCAGGTTTGAATTATGTCAAGTCACAAATGGAAGAAAGCTCTTTCAACATAGTTTTTCACATTGATTAAACTCGAACTTACCACTTTGTTAAAATTAAAGAAAATAAATTTCTTTTGATCGATCAAATCACCGTTACCATGCAATAATTTTAAAATAATGAAAAGATAGAGAGCTCGAGCCTCGACTTCAGTTAGTCAAATTCTCCGTAATGAAATAATATATTACAATAAAGCAAAATAAATCCCAGTATTGTAGAATTATTGTAATTTTAATGTTTATTTTACCTCTTTCAATCTTTTGGGCATGGCTTTTCTTTCTTTCCTTCTTTCTTAACTGTGGAAAACTTCAACGAAAGATAAGAAGAACAATGTCAGGAGTTACCCAACTCCTTGATTACAAAGCAAAACATCATAATAGACAGTCTAAATATTAATACTTTTATACCAACAAAATCCAATATAATTAATAAATAGTTAGTTTCTTTAAACATATTGTTTAGACTTCAATTTGTAGCTGTATGTATGAAAAAAAATACCTTATTAAGAAAGATAATCTTTACTTTCTTAATTTTCATGCCTTAAAAAAATTAGTCCGTGTTGTCAAAATCAGATCACTATTATTTGTCATAAAAATGCACAATAAAAATAAGAACTAAATTCATGGATAACAATACTCTTAAAATATATGTTCAAATAAAAAAAAATTAGTTAGGCGAAAATTTTTAAGTGGGTATTCACATTCACATTCTTTAGAACCTCAATCAAGGTTCAATGCATAGGATTCTTTGAAAGGAGAAATTTGGGACCAAGTGGGGGATGAATACGAGGACAATGAATTCTCCATTTACCATCCTAAGAAAATTAGCATTGAAAATAATTTTCTTTTTATAAACAATGAAAATGAATTAATAGTGAATGCATCAAACTTACAAAATTAACTAAATGCGTTGAAAATTAAAGCCCTACTAATTGAAAATTTTCAGAGTTAATTTCTCCTATAGCGCTTCTTAGTATAGTGTTTACAAATAAATTTGTGTTCGCAAGTTTTTTCTTAAATTTATACACTATAATAAAAAATGTTCAAAGATTTTTTTTTTTCGTAGTGTTTCATTTATATGTAATATTGATAAAGTCAAAGGTCAATATTGTTGGACGGCAAGAAGGTTCCATGTGTATCGAAAAATAAAAAATCTATTCGAAAGAATCAAAACAAATATGGCGGTCGAATCCAATCCTCGTCTTTATTATGCTTCTAATTCTAATTTATTTATCAGAATTAGTGGAAAAACCTGCTCCACTTCATTTGTTAATTATTACAGAATTAAGTTAGATTAAAAGACTCACCTTGAGGAAAACTTTGCCAAACACACTTCTATAAATGGTTTAAGAACAAAACACAGTCACAGACGTTCGCACACACACACACACATATATATATATATATAAAACCTGATCACATGATGTTCTGTCCCTTAGACATTCCCTTCTTGATAAATAATTAAGCTGTCCCGCAACTTATCTCATACTCGTACAAAAAGTTTGAATTTTGATGGTCAAAATTCTCTTTGTATTCTAATTTTTACTCAATTTTGTTTGATAAAATTCTTAAATTTTTATATAACAAATATTGAAATTATTTATTAAAAATTAGAGAATTTATATGATTTATTAGTAGAAATGTTATTTTGCAATCATGATTAGATGTGAATGCTTGAGTGGCTGAATGAAGCTTTTTTTTTATATAAACAAAAAATATACTATTAAAGCTTTCATTTTAAAGTCTTATTTTATCATCAAGTAGTGTAAATGGTAGGAGTTTGGGCTCCTTAAATAAGTGGTTGGATTTAAATTTTTAGTCTTTGTATATAAATTAAATTTATTTGGGAAGGGTTCTTTTGCTTTCAATATCTCAAAAGAAATTGTCAGTGTGGTAGTATTATTAATTGATTAAAAAAGGATTGAACTTGTATATTTTTTTTTTATATTTTTCATATTATTTTTCAATTAAAATTTAACATATAAATTTTTTAAATTTTTAAACATTTTTTATATATAATTAATTACTAAATCTATAATATATTAAAAAATTCACATATTAACTTTTAATTAAAAAATAATATGAAAAAATATATAAGTATTTTTCTTAAAAAAATCTCATTTTTATAGATGGGGTGAAGTAAAATAAAATAAAATAAAATAATAATTTAAAAGAATGGAAAATATTTTTCATATTTTAAGAAAAAGATAAAAATAAATAATTATTATTCAAGAATAATAACATAAATATAATAAACATCACTAGTACATTTTTCGATCTTTATGCAGGAGAGAGGGAATCCAATCGCATCCAGTATCCCATCAGGTCGTGAGAGGCTTTTATTCTTCATCGAAGCATTATCCACATAGAGCAAATGTTTGGCATTTTATAATTGATGATAACAATAAAAATGCAACGATAAACGCGCCCTAGTCGCGCGTGGCTAGCGACAATAGAAGAAGCCAATAAGGTATTATAATTTATAAACTGCCTCTTTTTATTTAACTAAACTATTAATAAATCGATGCATTGCAATTGCAATAAGTCTCATATATATATATATATGTCCACGATTTATAAATAAATAATACGATTTCTAATTTTTTACCATACTGTAGCTATTAAAAAATGTGAAGTAATTAAAAAAAAGGGAAAAATTACAGTTAAAGACTAATATAATAAATTTATCACAAAATAAAATATGTTACTATATATTTTTTCAATTTTATTATTTAATATTTCTAATTTTAATATTTTTTATCAATTAAAAGTTTTGTTGTAATTAATTTATTCTCCGTAAAAGGGGCGAGGAGTATTTTGGTGAGTTTCAATTTCTCATTGACACGTTACATCATCATGAATCCGCAGCACAAAGCTAGCCCTATTCAACTCTTTCATTAGTTATGTTATAAAACAAAATATATCTTTGCTATTTTATTCTTTTGATGAAAATGGATATAGTGCACATCTCCAAAGATATTATATCATTTAGATAAGATTTGGATAGTCTAAAATTTTTTATTCTTTTCAATGAGATTTTAATAATATTTTTTATTTTAAATGATGCAAAATATAAAATAATATTACTATTATAACTATTAAGTTATAAAAAAAATAATATTTTACTTTATAAAATATAAAATATAAAATAATAAAATCTAGATTGTCCACATTTTTATTTTATGAAGTTTTGTTCATCATTGATTTCTTTTTTTTTTTTTTGGGTGAAAGAGTTGAAATATCAATTAGAATCAAAATTAATGCTGGCCCTTTATTTACCAATATCGGAATCATTTTCAAAATGAAAGATCTAAGTTGAAATATATCAATTAAAGTCGAAATTTTTTCATTGCTACTTAAATTTAATCAATCTTTAATTAAAGCCGGCCGGCGTGCCTCTATTTCTCCTCCAGCTCATTTTGAATAACTTTTTGCATGGCCAGTAATCTTTTTAGAAAGGTAAGAGGATCCAAAAGTCAACATGATAAGGACACTCATCTTTGAGAATGGTTTTACAATTACAAGCGCAATTTTAAATTAATTTTAATTACTATAAAATAATTAATTCTGGAAAAAAAAATTGACTAGAATGAGGATATTCTTTTTTGTGAGCATAAAATTGTGAAACAAATAAAGTCCAGGTCATACTTAATTTTTATTAAAATCATATATACAAATGATTTTTTTTTTGGAAATGTCTGTCCTTGGATATTTAATTATAAACTTGTAATATTATCAGTTGTTATAAAATAGGTTTGGAGTCCATTTTAGTTTTGTTGCAAATGTTTATATTGCGTTAATTTCTGCAAGTTTATAGTAATTTTTTTAATATATCGTCTTAAATATTAGTGATATCCACTTGTCTAATAGAATTAACTGACCATTGGTGCTCACGGCCTTGCAGTTGTAGCTACATCAATTATTGTAATTAGAAATAAATTAAAATTAGAAATACTAAAAAAAAAAAGACAGGTTATATTATCTGGATAACCCAAATGTTAAAAAGGCTTCACTACATTTTTGTGTGCAAATACATACAACTGACTTGTACTTGAACAACCCTACATTCAAATATTATTAAGTGAAAAATTATATGACAATTTTTGGTGTATGGAATCCAAATGTATTGAACTATCTTATGTAGATTCACTAATCAGGACCAATCAAGCAATTTTAATATGTAAATATGTTTATAAGGATGATATTATTAGATAGCTTAATTTTCGTGTAGGTAAAGTGTTATTCATATCTCAATAAAAAAATTAATAAAATTTGGACTATCTAAATTAAATTTAAATAGTCAAGATGAGATGTACATGGAATCTAAATGTATTGAACTATCTTGTGTAGAGTCACTAATCAGGGCCAATCAAGCAATTTTTTAACTTTTAGTCAAATTTATATGTTAGCCTAATCAATATTTTTGACAATAAACATCATTAGTTTTTTTTTGGCCACTAACATCGTCAGTTTAAAATCATATTTATAACTATATAAATATGATATGTGTGTATAAAATTGAATTAATATTTAAAAATGCCACCATATCAATTGTCAAATAAACTTTTTTAACTAATGCCAATTATATTGAATGGTAAAAGATTCCAATTTCACTATAAATAGTGGATATTAAATAAAAATGTTAAAAAATAAAATTTTTAGTAGTGAGTTAATATTATCAGATAATTAGATGCCATTAAAATTTAAATTTAAAAATAATTTATTTTTCT
Organism: Adenanthera pavonina; assembly: GCA_026686845.1. Lineage (NCBI taxonomy): Eukaryota > Viridiplantae > Streptophyta > Magnoliopsida > Fabales > Fabaceae > Adenanthera > Adenanthera pavonina. Next base: position 36,834,109 of record JAIVEN010000011.1, read on the forward strand.
GATATATAAAACAATATTGATACAAAATAAATATTTAAGATAAATTAAAACTAATTATAAATATATACATTTTTAAGACAGAAACAGGAGTATAAAAGCATCCATCCATGACTTTCACCAAAGGTGCCACGTGGCGCGTGGTAAGAGACACTAAGAAGAGCGAGTGCGCATCTGTCGGAGACCAGAGAAAAGCAGACTAGACTCGGAACGTTTCTTGCTTTTCTATGCAAAACAATAAAGATGGACAAAGGAAAATTACGAAATTTCCGGGAAAAAAGAGGAATCGAAGATAGAAAAACTCATATGATTTTCTTCTAGCTGAGAGAAAAAAACTATATACTTTCGGAGCAACGAACCACAAATTCTGATTATTTTGCGGGAAAACAAAAAGGCACTTCAAGCTTTCTTAGCAGCTAGGGTTTCATAATTTCCCACTCTCAACCAGCTACGCAGCTGTATTTTACAGGAAACATAGAGCTTTGGGGTTTTCTTTGTTTTTTTTCAAGTTTTTTCAGTTGCCAAACAAGCACCTGTTTCGCTTCTCTTGGAACTTCAGAAACAGGGAGAGACAGAAAGAAGCAGGAAAGCATGTCATCTTCTTCAGCTACTGTAGCAGTGGAGAAGGCGACCAGCGATCTTCTCATGGGCCCTGATTGGACCATGAATATCGAAATATGTGATTCTGTCAATTCTAATCGCTGGTAATTTTTTTAAGAGACGAAAGAATTATAGACTTTCTATTTCTTTCTTTGTTGGGTTGACTTTAATCGTCTGACAATATTTATGCTTCTTCATTATCAGAATTCAGAAGTTTCGTTATTTGGATAATTTCCTTGTTTCTTGTGATGATATTTCATGCAGATGATTATATGTTAAGTTGTATTCATATATTTCATAACAGCTCTTTATGAGATTAAAATTTTTGAGTAACAGCGACTGAATATATGAGCTGCGGATGGAAAAAGCTTTTGCCTTTGTTGGATAATGAAATATATGAGCTGGAATATAGTACAAACCAGTTATTCTTCTGTCAGTAATTATATATTTATTTTATTCCCCAACTTTTTCATCATGTAATTTAGTTGGCTGCAAAATGCGAGAACAATTAATTTTTCTTGGAGTTTGTTCTCTTTCAAAAGTTTCATGGGTCGTAATATGCTCTTAGAAGTTGCACGGTCACACTGTTAATGAATTTGTCCCTTTTTGTCTGATATATAGTCTTTGGGAAAACAACAGTTAAGGTTCTGTCTGGTTTTTGACAAGTACATGCATAATTTCTCAGGCAGCCAAAAGATGTGGTCAAAGCCGTGAAGAAGAGATTACAGCATAAGAGCTCCAAAGTTCAATTACTCTCACTGACGGTACTCTGCTTGCACTGAATTTGCATTTCATATTTATATGCATTAATGTGGCTATGGATGTGTTCATCAATACTTTAATTCATATTTAATTGAATGGAATTTGATTTTCTATTTCTGCTCGTCTACTTTCTAGCTTCTGGAGACAATGGTGAAGAACTGTGGTGATTATGTCCATTTTCAAATTGCTGAGAGGAACATCCTGGATGAGATGATCAAAATTGTGAGGAAGAAGGTAAGGTGGTGTCAGATGGTAACTTAAGATGCATATAAGATTTGCGTATTTGATTCTTGCATGAAATTGTTACTGTAGTCTTAAGGAAGTTTCTTTGTGATAATCAAATCAAGTTGAAACCTATGTCACTTAAGTTATAACGTCTATATTTATTGAGGGAGAACCCCTGTTTGGGCTTGCTAAGTTGATTTTTGTTGAACTTTACAAGTTTTCTTAAAATGGATTGGGTAGTGTTATTTGTGATCTAATGAATTTCACCTGCACTTCAGAACTGCTGTAAAATTTTCTCATTCATCACTATACCTTCTACCACTACACAAGTCTTGCACTTTTTCTCCCTTTTTATTGCCTAAAATCTACTAATTGATTTATAAATAATTCTAGAATAATAAATGAAAGGTTAATTGGAGGATGTATTCTAGATTCATTTTCACTGTCTGTGATCATTGCACACTATACTGTTTCACCAACTTTCATTAGGAGTTAATTACAATATTTCATCAATATACCTGCATTTCATTGCCAAGCATGTTAGGGCCTGATGACATCTCTTCCCAATGGATTATTTACTTGATCAAGAGCTCATCTTGAGCTGAATATATTTGAGTGGTAACAATTACAGATCAAATCAAAAGCTCTATGTTGGTTTGCTTGGGATTTAATATTGCAAAAAGTACTTATTCAGTATGTTGGCGGTATTTACTATCACAACAAAATCTTAGTGTTAATGCCATTAGTTTGTGCAATATTGTTGTTCAATCACTGTTTTGTGGCAACTAACATTTTCTTTTCTGCTTTCCTTTTTGGCTTATCTTATCCAACTTGAAATTTGTGTGGTGATATTTCAGGCGGACATGCAAGTGAGGGATAAAATTTTGGTACTTCTAGACTCGTGGCAAGAGGCATTTGGTGGGCCTGCTGGAAAACATCCTCACTACTATTGGGCATATGAGGAACTAAAAGTAAGTACATGGCTGATTACTCAACAAAATTTCTTTGTGATTCTTTAGCTGATGTCTAAATTTGTTAACTGTCTGAGCCAAGAATACTTGATCCTCTTGTTTTCTTTTCTAGAAAAACAAGAAAGATCAAAATAGAGAAGTGCAAAAAAAAAAAGCTTGTTTTCGATTAGACAGTGTTATCTACTACAACAGTGCAGCCAATCATAGTTTTAACAAACTTATCTGCCATGTAGTTATTTCAATTTCTTATATATCCAAGATCCATGTAATTTCTCTAATTTTTATCTCTTAACTTTCCTCTGTTTTGTGCAATAATTAATCTTTTGCAAGTCTCACTAGACAAATAATTAAATTGAGACTAATTTAAGGTTTGCATTTCTTTCCCTTCAAAATCTTAGAGTAAAGATATCCCCTTATCAAGTTCACTCATCATTCTATTTGTTATGATTAACATTCAAAGAATGGTATCATATTCCATGCATTGATAGTCTCAAAACATAGTTCATTTGAGTAATTGATTAATGACCTGTAGATCATATTATTATATTGCATTATATGAATGGCAGAGATCTGGTGTAGTGTTTCCCAAGCGTTCTCCAGATGCAGCTCCAATATTCACTCCTCCTCCTACCCATCTTGCTATAAGACACATGCAGGCTGGATATGGTATGCCGAGCAATTCTTCAAAGAGACTTGATGAAACCATGGCAACAGAGATCGAAAGTTTAAGGTAAACTTTCACTTTTGTATCTTCACCCTTGCTTATGCTATTATTTTTTGTCTTTTGACATTATGTTTTGAGGCTTGAATTCTTCTTGCCAACTGTCTTTAGGCTCATTATTGTTTTATCTTCAAATTCTTAGTTTGTCAAGCTTGGATTCTATGCGGCATGTTATGGAGCTTTTGAGTGACATGCTACAGGCTGTGAACCCTAGTGACCGAGCAGTATGTTGAATAATTATCTGGCCTTTATATTTGTGACTAAATAAAATGATTAACTGCTCTTTTTTTACTTTAGGCTGTAAAAGATGAGGTGATTATTGATCTCGTTGACCGCTGCCGTACCAACCAGAAAAAATTGATGCAGATGTTAACAACCACTGGGTTAGTTCCGTCCTTAGACTTTGGCATTGCCTTATGTGTTCCATGCATACTTCTTGTTTACAAGATTAAAATTATCACCAGTTTAAATCAATATAACAACTTAAAAAGTGTAAAAAACCACACTATTCACAAACTGTGAAGAGTGAGACTTATTTTGGGCTCCATGTAAATACATGGGGTTCACTCTAGTTCATATTACTTGGCATGACCTTTATTCTTGTATATGATAGTATGTGGCCTTTTTTTTTGGGGCCACACATAGTATGTGGCATTTACTGAAATATATTTTGCATTATTTTATTACTTCATCCACAGCAAAGAATTCGGATAATTCTTATTATCTTGGTTATGTGGCAGGGATGAGGAGCTTCTTGGGCGAGGCCTTGAATTAAATGATAGTATTCAAAGTTTGCTTGCAAAGCATGATGCAATAGCTTCTGGTGCTCCCCTTCCATCCCAATATGCTAGTCCTTCTCAGTCAACTGAAGCTTGCTCTTCCAGTTTCAATCCAACAGAAGTGAGGAGCTCCATCCCTGGAGACTCTGATCCAGCACCTAAAGCCAACCCTTCTATCCCAATTTCTTCTGCACCAAAAAACCAGATTGATGAGGATGAAGAAGAAGAAGATGAATTTGCACAGCTAGCTCGAAGGTTGCTTCTACTTAACAAACTATTAATGAAATTTCTGGGTTTTTGGATATGAAACTAGGAAACTATTACTTGTCCTAGTAAATGACTTGCTTAGATTAGAAAATCTTCCACATGCACTCAAATTATTATAGGAAAAGAACATATTAGATGTATTGTTTGGCATGAACAAGTTAAAATTTACTCTGGTTTCATTCAGGTGAAGTAGGAAGCATTGCACAAGGCATTGTTTTTCCTACGCTCTCACTTGGTTGCTTTTTATACTGTCCAACTCAGCTAGAATGTCTCTGTTATGAGCCTGTGAAGTTGTCTAGGTTCTTGTCTAGAACAAGATTGTAGGTGCAACTTGTATCCTGGTGCATGCCTGTTGCAAGCGGAATTGCCCTCTTAAGTATCTAATTGATTCTTGACTCATCGTGAACTTGTGACAATCAATGCAGGCATTCCAAGGCACAACCATTGCCTGCTAAAGAAGCTATAAATGGATCAAGTGAAGGTTCGGCAACCATGGAAACCAACAGCTCAGCATCAGATCCCACAGCCTCTATTCCAATCAATGCGTTAGCAATTGTAAATCAGGCTGCACCAGTTAGCACTACTAAGGAGCAGGACATTATTGACTTGCTGAGTATCACTTTGTCCACGTCGTCACCATCTTCATCTGCCCAGATACCTCCCTCACTGTCAGCCTCTAGCCAACAAATTCATGATACGTCTGTTCCATCTAGCACACAAGGTTATCCCTATGCTCCTCAAACATATCCTGGAAATGTGCCTTTCAGTAATTATGTTGTCCCTTGGGCTCAGCCCGAATCTAGGTTAGAGTCTCAGCCCCAATCCCAACAACATATTTATAGGCCTCAACCCTCACCTCAACAACTACATCCACAACATGAACCCAAACAATTACAGTCTCAGCCCTCACTCCAACCACAGCAATCACATTTGCAGAATCAACATCTTCAATATCCGCATCCTGAACCCCAACATTCACAGTCCCTGCACCAGCCCCAGTCCCAGCCCAAACCCCAACCTCAATTTCATTCTCAAACTCAACCCCAACCAACACAAATGGTGCAACTTCAACCCGGATTACAATTGCATAACCAACACATTCAATACCCATCAACGTACCCTCCTCCACCATGGGCTGCTACACCTGGTTACCCCAGCGGTCAAAACCATTTATCTTCGCCTAATATGTTTTTGACTCCTCCAGCCAACACATCAGCGCCTTACAGACCAGCGCAAGGAATCAGGGCCTTGCAAAATAGTAGCTCATTTTCTTCTAGAGGAAGCAGTGGGGCTCTGAATGGAGATCCTAGGGGAAATTCTGGACTAGGAAACAATTCCACTGCAACTGGACAAAAGCCTTTTGTTCCATCTTACAGATTGTTTGAAGATCTGAATGTTTTTGGGAACACAGATGGAAGGATTAAGATGACTAGCAGTGGCACATCATCTAGTTTATCAGGGACAATGGGTCCAGGTATGGTTGGGGGGCGTAAGTGAGATGCTAATTCTTGAATGCGAACATGTGATGTGAATATGGTGTATATCAGTGTTGGTAGCTTTTTCACGTTTGCAGCATGTAAGTTCATAGGTTGAAAAAGTGACACCTTTCTATGTTTTAAGATGATCACAGACACACTAGTCACAACCCATCTTTGTATTTAGTTGGAGTGTTGCCTCTCAGACGACAATCTTGGAACATTCTTTGATATATGATTTTAGTGTGGGCTCTCGTTTTGCAGTTCTTTTTTTATCTTTAAACTTCCTCTAAGCTATATGCATTTTTCCGCTCAATTCTCTCTGCTCTGCTGCTGCATTGTTCTCAATTTACGTGACATCTCTTGAAATTTCTTTGGCATGAATCCACCGTTATGCTTCATTCAGTGACAACCAGTCTTTCAATTTTATATTTGGATTCATGTAGTTTAAAATATACTTTGTTAAAATACGTGTTTCATCTATGTTTATGACGAATGAATTTCAATTTAAGTAGGACCAGAAGGATTTGGAGTATTCGTAATCTTTTCGTTTTTTTCTTATTTGATGTCTGTTGTATCCCCCTAAAATCATTGTAAGTGGATATCAGGCCTTTAGCATGCATAATGCTTAGGACAGATTATGCATCAATCTAATTGCCTGCCCAACCTCTGACATTCAATTCCCCATAGAGCACATTGTCTAAGGATACGGGAAACAGTTTAACCCTTGAATGCATTGAGAAGTCTACTATCTTTAATATTAAAGTAACTAGTTTAATTAAAAAAATTATATCTTCTTGAGTAAATTATTTTAAATTTCCAGGGGTTAAATTAATTAATCTTGACTACTTTTTCACTCACTTAACCGTCGTCATTCCTTCATTTTTATTCAAAAATATTTGCTTACACATTGTGTCGTGTTGAAAACATTACTAAATTATATTATGTTAAAAAGTAAAATTATAATTTGATGTCGTGCAAAAATTGATGGAATAACTTCGATGATAAATTTGAAATATGTATATATATCATTAAACCTTGGAAAACTTTTTTAAAACGTAGGCCAGAAAAGAAAACTTTTTAAAACGAGAAATCTTGAGTGTTAACCCTCGCCATCAACATACACTATTCAGTCATAACAAAGGAAACAAAAACCGCTTGAAAAAGAAAATTTGGATTGTCATTTTTATTTAACTAAATGGGGGCCTGTGCAATTTGCATTAAGTTTGAAAAACTATAGGTCATATATTTTTAAATTTAATAAAAAACAGGAGATAAAAAATAATAAAAATAAAAAATTCAATTAACAGTAGTTAGATTAAATAGTAAGAAACATAATATCATTTAAATAAGATTTCAAATTTAAGCATTGAGTTGAAAAAACTGTTAGAAAGGCTACCACATATACACCTAGCAATGTTTAAATCTGATTTGATAATACCAGATAATTATACCTAAATAAAAAAAAACACACAGCTCAATACTAACCAAATATATCAAGTTAAAATACTATTCATAAATTATGACTTCTTACAAAATGATTAGCTAGTAGATTTTTTAGTGATTACTTAAAATTTAGCAACAATCAAATCTACGGTGCGTTTACTTTAATTTAACAAATTCTTCCTCCACCACTAGATACCTCTGCCTTTCAAGGCAAGACATCATTATAACAAATTACGGACATTTTTTATAAAAATAAATTTAGATATAACGAATGTTTTAGTCCCAGAGGACATATATAAAATTTTTTCAATAATTTAAGTAAAACATCTTAGAAATGAAAATATTTTTTAATTACAAAATAAAATATTTTGCTGCTACGACCAAAATTGTTATTTTTAGGTTGACGTTCTTTGCCCAACAACGCCCCGGCAGGAATTGCCAAAGGGTGGTATTTTGTCAGGAAGTAGAAGGAAAAGGACTGAAATATGGGACCTGCACAGAAAAAAATAGAAGTACAACCTGCTTCCAACTGAGGCCCATCAATTCAACAGGAAGAGAAGCATTAAGCAAATGACCCCCGATTTTCAGGAGTCAATCATCTACCAGAAACACTTTCAATTATGAATTCTCAATTCATCTAACAATTTACAAATTGGAAAAAGGTGAGAACGAACACACCAAAGCGGGGAAAAGAATAATAACATTACGAGGATATATACACACATTTACCAAAATGACATTATTTGCCTAAGCCTCCAATCATATCCGCAGGATTTTCCTCCTGCCGAGAGCAGCCCTCAACAATGGAGACTAATGAATATATAATGTATACACTATTTAGCAGAACGCACCACCCTAACAATATCTCCAAACGGTATCCACCCAGGCTGCGGATTGTAGAAGCATCACATGATAATCCAACTGCAAGTAATGTGTGTCGCAATCCTGAAGTGTGTTTCTGAACCAGCAAGATGCCGACAAGAAATTAGCATGGTAATATGTGGATTCATTTTGCTTGAGTGTTGTCATCGGCATAGACAGAGACACATGCATCAGCAGCACCAGCAGCAAGCAATAATTGGTAAGGGTGGAAACTGAGGCAGCTTACAGAACCAATTTTCTGGGCCATTAGGGTAGGGTAGTACCGAATTGTGCCAAGTATATCACCCTCCAGGCTGAAGACTTTGATTAGTTGTTTGGCCGAGCCACTGGCAATAATTGGAGCGTGTCTATGTACAGCTAGAGCTGTGAGCGAGCCCCTGTGAGCTTCAATGGTGAGATAAGCACCCCTATGATTTCTTATATCAAGAAATTGGATATCGCCGGCCTGAGAAGCACTAACAATCTGAAGGAAAAATAAATGCCACATGATTTCACCATTCTTAACAAAATCCATGAACCATATAATAATTTCTACCCAAGATTTGTAAGTACACGTTACAAAGCATGAAATGGCAGAGATCATTTTTACCTTTCCTGGGTCTAGACCTGGTTGGAAGCCAATCCCTACAACTCTTTCCACTCTGTGAGTATGTGGGTGTGATGCACAGACAAGCCTAGGAAACATCATTGTCATTACAGAGAAACGGCAAGGTAAGAGTCAGAGGCTTATCTAAACTGAACTTACGAACTCGCAAAAATTTAAATTCAACTAGAATACCAGTGCCCATCAAAATATGTTTTGGTATGTTATATACCATGACAATAGAGAAATATTAGAGATGCTTATGAACCAGCTAAATGCGATGGAAGGAACTTTTATTTGAGGTGCTTACATTTCAGGTGTCCTGACGTCATAAATCCTGACAGAACCATCCACAAAACCAGCAGCAAATTGACCCCCATGAACTTGAGATGCAGCCTACAACATAGAATATAACAATGAAACGACAGAAACATGTGAATGTCAATGACTCCTGATAAAAATTTCAGAACTCATACTAACAGATGTAAATGGCATGTTTAGACCTAACCATGAAGTGAAACTAGCGTCTTGAAACCTCAACTGTCCATCATATACTATATGATGGTTACCAGACATGCCAAAATAATAGGGAAAAACACACAACAGAAATAATTGCCACTATCTTGCAAAGATAAGGCTTACCAAAGCTGAGATACTGCAATCTGATGATGAAGGTATAGTATTAACAAGCTGCTCTTTATCCAGATCCCAGAGCAATGTCGATATCTCATTTGAAGCATACTAACAAATATAACAAGGAATAAGATCAAAATAAAGGAATATAACAAGGGGAGAAATAAAGAGGTTTCTAGGAGTTAATTTGAGGAGGGGGCAGGAAAACATTCCACATTCCCTTAGAGAATTGCATACCAGATAACCACTTTGCTGTTGCCAATCAACGGTAACATTCAGACTTCGCATGCCAGGTTTATGGCCATGGATGGAAGAGAAGGCGGTGACAAGCTTTTGTTTACCCTTCATTGTATAATCTTTCCAAATCCGAATGTTGCCATCAGCTGCACAATTACACAGATTCATTAACAAATGTGACATTCCGACATTACTCTTGACAGTAGAAAGCAAAATATGCAACAGTACAGAATGTTACAGGAAGCAGCCAGAAGCAGACTATCATCAAGCTCATTTACTAGGCAGAGCTTAGAAATTCCTTTGTCAGGAAAATCATGATTGTCAAAACTGTTGAGAAGCGTAGCCTCTGCATAGTTCCATATCCTATAGCACATTCCAAAAATTAGTCATTTGTCAACAAAGATAAAAACCAAGATAACATTATACAACAGAAACTACACTACATTCATTGAGGCCCCAAGCCTAAACAACACATTGAATTCCAATGGTTTTTAAAATAAAGCTTAATTATTTGGTCTTCTTGTCGCCTATCTCTATATCTAGTGTTAGTCAAACATATAATGCTCCCAAATACATCAGACATAAAGGTAAAGGAAAAAAATATTTATATCCTGTGGACTACTGTTAAGCTCTGCATCCATTGCCCTAAATTTTTTGCAGCAAAAGATAGAGCCCAAACTATGAGATATACGTGGCTTTATTATAACATACTCCTTCGAAAATAGTAGTACCAGTGAATCCAGTATACCTGATCCGTTCATTCTCATCAGCAGCTATCACTATAGGAGAGAAAGGATGCATCAATGTTGTTTGTGTACCCTTTGTGTCCCATTTAGCAATTGGATTTGTTAACCTACTAACAGCTGACCGAAATAGAATGCCATAAACTCTCTAGTCAAGAGTATCTAAAGTACACGTTTGATTGAATAAAATAAATCAACATAAAACAAACCAGAAAGTTGGCATTTTGCTATGTGCTCCAATGCAATCTTTTCCCTTTCTTCTCTTCTAGATAATACTTCTTCACTATCATCTGCCGCTGTTAATAGTGGCTTGGAGAAGTGCCCACAACTCCAATTATATATAGTTGACTGCGGAAGAAAACTACGATCAGAAGTTTCAGAAGTTCTGCCAGAACCAAGAAGTGGATCAGCTAATCCAGAGTCAGGAGAATTCATGAGGTGTGGCCTGAACTCCAATGAGCATACTCTCCGTATTCCAGTTATGTAACTAGGTCGAGGGGGACTCACTGGAGGAGTTCTGAAGGTTAGAGGCAAGTGACCTGATGGAACAGCGTGCATAAGTAAACAGTCAATAACACATTGCAGAGGCACTTGTCACAAAAATCCAATCAGTGCCAGGAGAGAAACTACCCAACTTAAAATTGGAAATGATCCCACATGATGAAACACTAAGTAGAAAGACAAGAAGGGAAAGATCTACCTCCATTCATATCCAACCAAGAGGATGAACGAGCTAATCCAGCATGACTAGGAGATGCTGTAGCTTGTCTAGTCCGAATAGCAGTAGACTTTAATGGTTTTGCCGCTACTTGTTCAATCCCAATAATGGACAGTACCCGTCGACCAAGGTTTGCAATGCGTGGAGATGGATCTTTTACTAATGTATACATAGCAATTATACATTGTGAATACAGAGATTTGTCAAAGGGTTTTGGTCCAGAGTGGTCAAGCAGTCCATTCAGTATTCCTGAATCAGAATGTTGAGATGAATCATCGGACAATGGGGAACCATGCATGATTCCAGAACTTGCTAGAGGACTACTAGAAGAGACCCGTCCATCTCGAACTACTGTAGAATTGTCATTACCAACCCTCAGAAGAGGACCAATTTGAGAAGAAACGATACTTCCATGAGGACCTGGACCTTTTATATGCACCAATGAAGGTAAGGTGTTCAGCAAAGAATTGTTCTGAGGCTTCAAATATGCAGCAGCAATAGATTTTAGGTGCTTGTTATGGCCAAAGGCAAAGCGTGCCAGAGCTGACAATTGAAAGAAAAGGAGTTACTAAGATTTATTTGTGATAACACTTCCTCTCCCAAAACCTCCCCCCCTCCCCCATGAAATAAAAAAGCGGCCACATACAAACGAAACATATAAGCAAATTTACCCAATACTCTCATACTTGGAATCATAGATAAAGATTTAATAAGGGCTAACTCCAAGCCAATAAATTTATTAAGTTCAAGTTATATATGACTGAAAAACAGATTTAACAGCAATTGTCTATCACAAGAATTTAGTTGTAGCATACAAATTTCAAGAGAACATACAGCAACACAGCAAAAAACATATGTAGGTATCATTGTTAGATGTGCAAGTTAAATATTTTAATCATTGCATTTTTTTTCTTACGTAACATTTTGAAAAATTTCCTTTCCTTTTTTCATTTTGAAGTTTTGAAACAGCTAGCTATTAAAAAATGACGTTATTATTAACAATTAGCAGGAATGAAACAATAAAAAAGACAAAATAAGTTCCAGAATTGACACTTATCAAATTTTCAAAAGAACATGTAAACCTTTAAAAATTAACACTGAAAATGAATCGATCATCTCTGATCCCTGATCACTTACCAACAGCTACCTCTGCCCTCACCAATGGACTCCCATCTGAAGCAACACTCAAAAGATTTTTAACAATACTAACTTCATCCCTAAACTTTTCATCATCATCACATTCCTCATCCCCTTCAACACCTTCGCTACAAGAGTTGAATCCCACATCAAGAAGCGTTCCAAGTGCAAAAACAGCAGAAGCCCTAACCTGAGACAGAACAAGCTATCATGACTCAAGCATTAATTTAAATAAATTAACATTCATAAAAAGATATGCATATGGTAACTAAAATTAATTAAAGGTATTGAGGTAAACCTCTGACTGGGGTTCAGCCAGTAGAGGTGAAAATATTGAAGGAGCATCTTCCTGCAAGCCTATTACTTGGGCCTCAGTGAAATCTTCCCAAAGTTTCCCCAGACAGAGGCAAATCCACTGAAGGAATAGGGGTTCAGTTTGTGTATCATTGGGAGAAGAACTCTGTAGGTGCCTCAAGCAAACATGGATTAGACCAGCTTCAATACAGGCTTCTTGGCCCCGTCTGTACCCATCCACAATAACAGCCAAGACAAAAGCAGCCATTGCACGCTGCTCTGGATATGCTTCCACACTATCAAGAAACTTGATAAAATAGATATGACCTCCATCCTTCACTAGATCAACCTGACATGACTACAACCCGACAACAGAAACAATCATTGCAGGAAGATTCAGTCAACAAGGAGAGTTGCGCCAAATATAGAAGAAAACCGAAAACGATAGAGAGATTAAAGAAAATTTACAATATTTGTAATTATATGGTATTGATTTTATTGTTTACTTAATTAGTAAGTTTAGATCGATTAAGAATGCCTCATAATTTAGAAATTAGAGTGCTAGTGTATTCTCCGTGGCAATAGGCAAAGTACAATTTCAAGAGGAAAAAAAAGAATTGGATTTGCCAATATTAGGATTTATTATAGGCTTTTGACTAGTTGAGTAATGAAGGAGGGGGTGGGGGATTAAGAACTAAGTAGCACATGCCAACACCTGATAATGAACCTGCTAAGAAAGTTTTGACAGGAAATATTCATGCAGTAGAGAATGAGCTAAACATAGATGATTGACTCTCAAAGTAAAGCACTTAAAAGAGGGAAAATGATAGTTCAAGTCCTATAATTTATATTAATGACAGTTTAGTAGCTTAAAAATCGAAATTCCTCTTAAGGACCATATGAATAAGTTACAATTGTTGAGCTCCCTAAAGTTTCAACCTCATCTTCCAGATGTTATGCGCGTGTTTTTCATCCAAAGATAGTAACAAAATTAAGATATCCTTGTAAAATTTGGAGGATCAGGTTGTAACTTAAAGTGATAACTTCACAAAGCATTATGGCCCAAAAAAAAAAAAATTCTACAAAGCATGAACCGTAACTTATTCCTATGGTTCTTGAGAGGAATTTTAATTTTTAAGGTCCTTAGCTATCAGTAATTTTGATTACAGGTTGTTAATTGTCATTTTCCCTAAAAAGCAGTTATAAAGGTTATGAAGTAAAAAAGCATGTGCAGCAAAATTAAGCTACTCTAGATGTACCTTATCAAGTGCAAGAATCTTTGTCCATATGAAAACAAGAATATGACGAAGTTCTGCAGTTGTTGTTTGCAATAGCTTCAAAACATAAGGAAATATTCCAACGGATAATGCCTGCATATAGAAAATTTGGTATCAAGTTATGGTATCATCAAAGTATTAAAAACCGGACCACCCATTAAACCAGTTGAGGCACAAGTTCAAGGTTCAATGGTTGAACTAGGATCGGACTAGGGTCAGACCGGTCATGAATAAATTGATATATTTCAAATAATGTAGATGAAAAATATAAAAGATCTTTATCCATGATCATAAAATTAACAGTCAATAAAAATAAATATAATAATTTTTTTAATTTTATATATCAAATAGAAAATTAAAAATATTATTAATAAGTTTTCCAATCTAATATTAAAATCTGAACAAGCTAATATTTATCTACAATTATATTTTGAATTCAAAATAATCAACTGATATTTTATTTTCATATTATTTGTTAAGTAAATTTATCATTATTAATAATTATATATCATAATAATACTTATACAATATTATAATATAGAAAAAAATTTATACAAAAAATAATGCTACTTAGTACTAAAAATAATATTATTTTATCTTAAAAATTAAAAATAAAAAAAAGGTTCAAACCGGTTTTATACCAGTTCATACCAGTTCTAAGCTTGTCCAATGCTCAACTATGACTGGCTTGGATTTGGCAACGGTTCCTGGTTAGACCGGTCCGGTTTTTTATTCCTTGGGTATCATAATCATTTAATACATAGGGAAGACAATTGCAGCAAAAGGTTATGAATTGATTCAGTGGAGAGGAGTAACTACCAGTTCTACAGCCCATGGCCCCATATCAAGGAACCTTCCAAGGAGTACCAAAGCCCGAAATCGATGGCATTGACTGAGCAAAACCTGAAATCAAAATGTGCCTACATATAAAGCATGCAAAATGCAAATGACAAACAATCTTCATATTATCAAAATATACATTCAGTGAAGAAAGAAAGAGAAACGTTGGCTTGAGAGAACATAAACAAAATTACAAAGATTATTTTCAAAATACATTGCACAGCTTATAAGACAGATCAAAGAAACACAAATGCGTGTCATTAGTCATCATAAAGCTAATTAGTAAATGATTACTAAATCTAGATAGAAAAAACGAATGAGACAGATCCACCCTGTCAATCATCAAAATAAAAACAACCCAGAATTAACATGTTGGCGGTTACAAAATAACTTCTAGCTCTAGTGGTAGATACTAACAAATTGTTAGAAGATATTAGAATATTTTAGGATATTATTTAGATTATATTGATTCTTTTCTATTCTTATCTTTCATAGAATCAGCATAGAATCAGGGATTATAATCCCTACATTTATTGTAAATATTCTGTATTTATTTTTTAGCTCCTAGGGTAACTTGTATATATACCCGTGTACTCCTTAATTGTAAATCATTAGAGAATATTCTTTTGACCACTATTCGTGTCATGGTATCAGAGCTAGACTCTATTTCTTCTCTGATCATATTTTTTCTGCTGCCCTAATTTTTCCGCGCATTGTTCACAGGCACTGTTTGCTGGGGGCTACTGTTCACTGTGTTGGAGACGGTTCACTGCACGCGCACTGTTCACGGCGTACTGTTCACTGCGCGCACTGTTCACGGCGCACTGTTCACCGCGCGCGCACTGTTGTTCACCAGGGCTACAGTCACTGTGTTGGCGACTGTTTACTGTGCGTCACTGTTCACGGTGGTACTGTTCACCATCGCGATCACTGTTCACGCGTCACTATTCACTGTTTTGCGGGTCACTGTTCACGCTTAATCTTTGACCGGCGCATTCTGTTGACCGCTTCCATTCTTTTCTGCACCTGTTTCAATCATGAGTGAGTCATCTACTACCGATCCTAATGTTGAGTCTTTCACTGTCAGTAATCACGCTGGCATCGGTGGTGTCTCTGGGGAGTTGCAGGTTGTTCCAATGGCTTATAGATTGAACGGGAAAAATTTTTTGAGTTGGTCTCAATTTGTTCGCACATTTTTGAAAGGATGTGGAAAACTCAATCATCTATTGGGTACGGGTCCTAAGCCAGGTGATCCAAAGTTTGATTCCTGGGATGAAGAAGACTCGTTGATTATGTCATGGCTGTGGCATTCCATGGATCCTGAAGTCAGTAAATCATGTTTATTCCTGAGTTCTGCTAAAGAGATTTGGGATTCTGTGCATCAGACCTATTCAAAAGTGAAGGATGCTGCTCAGATCTATGAGATTAAGACAAAAATCTCTTCTACTAAACAGGGAGGTAAATCTGTTAATGAGTATTCTATGCTAATGAAAAGTTTGTGGCAGGAATTGGATCATTATCAGTGTATTATGATGAAATGTACTGAAGATACTGTCATCCTGAAGCGCTTTATGGAGAAAGAAAGGATATTTGAATATCTTGCAGGATTGAATGCAGATCTTGATACTGTAAGAATTCAAATACTTGGGAGAGAAGAGTTACCTACTCTGAATGAAACTATTGCTATTGTCTTAGCAGAAGAAGGTCGTAGGAATGTGATGATGGAGTCCAAGACAATTGAAACTTCTGCTTTGGTATCAAAGAGTAATAATCAGGCTTCTCAACCAAAGCATTCTAACAACTCCCTATGGTGTACTTATTGCAACAAGCCTCGTCACACCAAGGATAGATGTTGGAAGCTTCATGGTAAACCTCCGAATATGAAGAAGGGACAAGGGCAAGCTCATGTAGCAACGGAAGTTTCAAATGGAGAGGAAAGCTTCAACCATCCTGATCTTAAGGATGAGATTGAAAAATTAAGGAGTTTACTGGAATCGCTGGAGAAGAATACTACCAGTACCTCAAGTACATGTTCTTTGGTGTTCTCAGGTATTTCTATTGAACCTACATCTGTTATTACTCAATTGTCATCTGCTTTTACTGCCTCAAATAAGGTTTTTCTTGACTCATGGATTATGGATTCTGGAGCTAATAACCATATGACCAATTCTTCAAAAAAATTTATCTCTTATAATCCATGTCCAAGTACCAGAAAGGTTATAATAGCTGATGGTTCTGTTCTTACTGTTGCTGGTCAAGGTGATATCCGTTTAAGTCCATCTCTCATCTTGAGAAATGTTTTGCACATTCCTAAACTTTGTACCAATCTTATATCTGTCAAAAGACTTACCAGCGATTCTAATTGTTGTGTTTTATTCTTTTCTACCTATTGTGAAATTCAGGAACTGGGCACGAGGCAGAAGATTGGACTTGCTAAAGAAAAAGATGAACTTTATTTCCTTGATGAGTGCAGTGGACGTGATGGATTTCAAAGTTTGTCTTCCTCTTCCTTTCATTCCAAAGAGTTCAGTTTGAATAAAGACCGCATTTGGCTTCATCATCGCCGTTTTGGTCATCCTTCTTTTCATGTTATTAAAATGATGTTTCCTTCTTTATTTAAAGACCTAGATATTGAGTCCTTTCATTGTGATGTTTGTGAATTTGCTAAACACAAACGATCTTCATTTCCTATTAGTAATAAAAGAGCTTCTGTTCCTTTTAATTTAATTCATAGTGATATTTGGGGCTCTTCAAATATTCCTAATATTTCTGGATCTCGATGGTTTGTGTCCTTTATTGATGATTGCACTCGTGTAACTTGGATCTATATTTTGAAACAAAAATCTGATGTAAGCTCTATATTTCCATCCTTTTACAATATGATCAAAACTCAATTTGGGATTGGGATACAGAGATTTCGTTCCGACAATGCAAAAGATTTTTTCAATCAATCTTTATCAACTTTTTTTGATACTCAGGGAATTATTCATGAGTCTTCTTGTGTTAATACTCCACAACAAAATGGGGTTGCTGAAAGGAAAAATGGCCATCTCTTGGCCACCACAAGAGCCTTGCTATTTCAAAATAATGTTCCTAAACAATATTGGGGGGAAGCAGTTTTAACTGCAAGTTATATAATCAACAGGCTTCCCACACAGACTCTTGGTTCAAAAAGTCCTATACAACTTCTCGCTCACTTCTTCCCTGACTTCAAAGCTTCGAATAATCTCATCCCAAGAATATTTGGTTGTGTTGCGTTTGTTCATGTGCATTCTCAAAATCGGACCAAACTTGATCCTCGGGCCCTAAAATGTGTGTTCATTGGTTATTCTCCTACTCAGAAAGGATACAAATGCTATCATCCTCCTTCAAAAAGATTCTATATCTCAGCTGATGTGACTTTTTCTGAGAGTGAGTCCTATTTTCATAATATTCTTTCAGAGAGAACTGTCTTTCCTAATAACCAGAGTCAAGATCATTTCTTTCTTGAAATACCAAATGACTCCTTTGGACCTTCCAGTTCCTGTGATTCTCAACAGCCCTTACTCCCCACTTGTCCTTTACAGGTTTACTCTCGCAGGAAAGAGACATCTCAACCAGAGCAAGTTCAATCTTCTGAATTGGCACCTGTTCCTGAAGGCACAGAGGTAACTCCTTCCCTTGAAAATATCCCTGAAAATATAGATGATGATCTTCCTATTGCCTTACGCAAAGGTACTCGCAGTTGCACAACACGTCCATTATATCCTTTGTCATCTTTCATTTCCTATAACAATTTGTCTTGCAGCCATAGAACCTTTCTTGCAAATTTAAATGATATTTCTATTCCTAAAACTTTATCTGAGGCATTGGCAAATGAAAATTGGGTACAAGCAATGAAAGTGGAGATGGAAGCCCTAGAGAAAAACAAGACATGGGACTTGGTTCCGTTACCAAGAGGTAAGAAACCAGTGGGGTGCCGCTGGGTCTTCGCAACTAAGTTCAACTCTGATGGTTCCTTAGAAAGATACAAGGCACGGTTAGTTGCGAAAGGATATACTCAAACATATGGCATAGATTATGTGGAGACTTTTGCCCCTGTTGCAAAAATGAATACAGTCCGGATTTTACTGTCTATTGCTGCTATCCGAGATTGGCAATTACTGCAATTCGATGTTAAAAATGCCTTCTTACATGGTGATTTAGAAGAGGAGATCTATATGGAGATTCCACCGGGGTTTCATTCTCAGCTTACATCCGATACAGTTTGCAGACTTAAAAAGGCACTTTATGGGCTCAAACAATCTCCAAGAGCGTGGTTTGGGAGATTTACAAAAGTCATGCTTAGTATGGGGTACAAGCAAAGTCAAGGTGATCACACTCTATTTATCAGACATTCAGCTTCAGGGGGAGTGACGGTGTTACTAGTCTATGTTGATGACATTATAGTCACAGGAGATGACATGGAAGGAATTAATTTCTTAAGGAAGCAGTTGATGCAAGAGTTTGAAATTAAAGAATTAGGGAGGCTTAAATACTTCCTAGGAATTGAAGTTGCTCATTCAAAGCAAGGAATCTTTATATCACAGCAGAAATATACTCTTGATTTATTAACTAAGAAAGGTAAATTGGGATGTAAACCGATAGATACCCCAATAGAAATTAATCACAAACTTTGTGACTTCCCAGACGATACAACTGTTGATGTGGGATCATATCAGAGGCTTGTTGGCAAACTAATATATCTGTTTCATACTAGGCCTGACATAGCTTATGTTGTAAGTGTTGTGAGCCAATTTATGCATGCTCCTAAAGAATCACATCTTCGGGCTGTACATCGAATTCTACAATACTTGAAAGGTACCCCAGGAAAAGGAATCTTATTCAAAAGAGGAAATAGATTAACTCTTGAAGTCTATACCGATGCAGATTATGCAGGTTCCATGGTTGATCGGAGGTCAACGACAGGTTATTGTACTTTTCTTGGTGGAAACCTTGTCACTTGGAGAAGCAAGAAACAGAATGTGGTTGCTAGATCTAGTGCAGAAGCTGAATTCAGAGCAATGGCCCTTGGAATCTGTGAGCTATTATGGATAAAGATAATCTTGGAAGATTTGAAGGTTAAATGGGACGGTACAATGAAGCTTTACTTTGATAATAAATCAGCAATTAATATTGCTCACAATCCAGTACAACATGACCGGACCAAGCATATTGAGGTAGATCGTCATTTTATAAAGGAGAAGCTGGATACTGGTTTAATTTGTACACCATTTGTTCCCACTGGAGAGCAACTTGCTGATATTCTCACAAAGGGATTGTCTAGTATTCATTTTCAGAACTTGATCACCAAGCTGGGATTGGCGAATATCCACTCACCAGCTTGAGGGGGAGTGTTAGAAGATATTAGAATATTTTAGGATATTATTTAGATTATATTGATTCTTTTCTATTCTTATCTTTCATAGAATCAGCATAGAATCAGGGATTATAATCCCTACATTTATTGTAAATATTCTGTATTTATTTTTTAGCTCCTAGGGTAACTTGTATATATACTCGTGTACTCCTTAATTGTAAATCATCAGAGAATATTCTTTTGACCACTATTCGTGTCACAAATACACAATTTTTTCCAATTTCCATCAGAAGGACAGTGGTCATCAACCAAAATGAAACAATTTCTACCAAAAGAAAAACACCTCATTCCATCTTACCCACCAAAACCTAATTAATGAACAGGTCCTGCCAGCTGAATTGGCAAAAATCAGGCAACCTACATAACAGAAGAATTAGGAACCAAAGTGATGGTTCCAAAGGTAACATAGACCAAGAAATATGACGCACCTGAAGAACTATAGGCAACTGCTCCGGAGGTTTCTTATGTTCAGAACCATGGTCAAGCCATACCTCAAATGCTGTTAACTGTTCAGTGAAAAATGTACTTGGCTGGAAAGAAAACAAATATATTCAACACCAAGGCCAATAGTGATGGAGTACAAGCCCATACAAAAATTAACATGGTATTATAGCAAAAAAGGCATAACCACCACAAGATCCAGGACTTCGAAAAGAAAAAAAAATTGTTGGACCTGAGATATTTGAGGCCTCTAAGACTCAGAACATCAGCCCAAGGAAATAGAATAGGCTGGACATTTGAAGGCTAGACCCACTAAAGAAATGATGGGCTAGTAAGTTAAAGTTCCAAATCCAAGAAAGGATTGGACAATGAAGAACCAGACCCAAGTGTCAAGGTAAATGATAAATGGACCATTTTTTTGAGGAAAAAAAGGGGGGGAGCCAAGTCTAGTTACATTTGAGGGGAAGTGTTGGAAATGAGCCTTCAAAGAAGTCCCACATCAAAAATCTAAAAGTAATAAGAAAAATAAAGGGTACATTAGCTTGTGGCAATCCTAACCAAGTAGCTTAAGTGAAATGGACAAGCCTACATCAGATGATGAATTAATAGTGGTGACAAACCAGTTTTCACTTCCTTTAGGTTCATACAAAAATTAACAATGCTTTAATACTGGAGCTTTTTTTTAAAATATATATATATATATAATAATACGCATTACCAGAAGGAAACTCATTTAGTAGCATAACATAAACCTTTGTGATACCTGAAATTCTGCATTGGGATCCTCAACTAATGAGGGGAGCTGAGAGAGGCAAAGCTCAGCAGCCATGTCCCAAGCATCCCTGCAGCATGAATAAATAACAATGACACCAATAATTTTCTTTGAACATTGTACAAGAACATGAACAATCATCTTCCATGATAGATAGATACCACATATGATGCTGATGGGTCGGCGGCAATGTTGGGTGTGAGACTGGAGAACAATTTGCAGATCGCATAATTCGCTCAGCAAGTAGAAAGTTTCGGAACAAACTGGCAACAAGTAGATCTTGTCTGAAGAGTCTCTGAAAAAGATCTGCAGAACAAAATAAAATATCACACTATGATACTCAGATATTTAATAGATGAAGTGATGGATTATAAGGATATGCCATGGTAATTTACTGAGTGAAGCAGTGAGAATGTTTAGGACCTACCATGAGGAAGAACATTCCAGGCAATCGTGTCAGTTACTGCCGTGAAAATCCAATTCAATTCCCCTAAAAGTGTCTTTCGGTCATTTGGTCGACCGGGTATCTTATCAATAAGTGAATAATCGAGGGAATCATGAAGCAATGAACGAGTGCAAAACCTAGGAAACAGATTACAACACAATGATTTATTAATAACCATCATACATGTGTGCCTAGCAACACTCAAATGCTCAAGAATTAAAAAAGAGAAGTAGAAAACACCTCAACCTACACAGAAGCAGGCTTCTAATATAAAATCCACAAATCTATCCAGATCCACTACTCATCAGTCAACATTCATAAACCTTTTCAAAGGATTTGCAGCAAAGAAGTTCAACTCAAATAACTAACATCAAATAGTCCAAATAAAAGTGGAATATTGAATAGTGTAAATAAAAAGTTTCACTTCTAAAGGAGATGCAAAAAGGGCAAGGTAACATCTTCCACACACACAACCTAAACACTCAACAATACAATGGAGTCAGTTTACCATAGAGTTCTCCAATGCAAGAGTTCTCCAACCTAATATGAAGGCTAGCAGTAATAAGTTAAGCCAACACTGGTAAAGAGACAGTTTACCATCATGGAGTACTCCCAATTCTGTGATCTAAAACACTATTTAGAATAATGATAATGAATATATAAATATAATTAACCCTCACACAAATCATCATATAAGGGATGGAGAATTATTGGAATGGGCTGAAAACCCTAAGCCCATTAATTCTATTTTACCTCTAGTTTATTCTCTCGCTGCTTTACTGGGTATTAGCTGTCATATTATTAGATAAGTATTGTTTTTAAATTCCCTGATTTAACGCCAAGATAAGAGATTTGGTAGGATTCTTTCTTTTGATCTCTTGTCACTATATTTAAGCGTCTTGTTTCATGAATAATAGATATCGGTTTTTGCCCTATTTTGCCACATGGTTTCAGAGCTAGCAGCCAGCTATTATCCCTAGGCAGATTCCCTTTCAAATCGATGCCCAAAACACCGATGGTGGAAACAAAAATCCACCACCGGTAGGTGAGGTATCACAACAGAATTCGCATCAGATGAGTCATTCATCAAATTCATCTATCTCGGTTGATCATAATAGTCATGGCAGCAATGGTCACGGTTCACCTAGCGTTGTTCACTCTTCTCCTACCCTGGGAAGAACCAAAATTTCTGCTCCTGTGATGGTGGTTCATCGTCTAATAGGCAATAATTATCTACAATGGTCACGAAACATACTCATGTTTATTTGTGGCAAAGGCAAGGAGAAGTATCTCTCGGCTGAAGCTAAAATTCCTGACCTGGCGACTCCGGTTATGAATTGGGGTTCAGTGAAAATAATATGGTGCTGACGTGGCTCATACACTCCATGGTTCCAGAAATTGGTGAGAATTATTTAATGGCAGCAACAGCAAGACAGATTTGGGAATCAGCAAAGACAACTTATTCTGTCCATGAGCATTTTGCAGCCCTTATTCAAGTTGAACAGCTGCTGGAAGGCACCAATCAGGGGGAGAAATCTGTTACCATCTATTATAATTCTCTCTCCAAATTGTGGCAACACATGGACCTATATGAAGTCATCGAATGGAAGCGTCATGAGGATGAGATAATCTAGAAGGTGGTGGTGGACAGGCAACGTGCTTTTAAATTTCTAATTGGTTTGAACAGCACTTACGAAGAAATACGAGGTCAAATTATGGGTATGCAACCAATTCCATCTCTTGAGGATATTGTCAATATGGTGAAGTGCGAAGAAATTAGGAAAGAACTATTACAGGTTGTCACAACAGTTCCCACTCCTAAAATCTCTACCATGACTCTAAGAGGCAACTCATCTATTGATCAGAGGGGAAAGAAGCCAAACCGATGGTGTGAGCATTGCAATAGAAATGGCCACACTAAAGAAACGTGCTAGAACCTACATGGTAAAGCCCCTAATATAAAACAGAAACCTAGAGGTATGCTCATGAACTCTGAGACTAACATGGGAATTCTACGCAAGGAAGACATGATAGCATTGAAGAAGCTCATAGTGAAGCCTGAAAACTAAGCTGCACATACTATACAAAGTGAGAAACAGGTTCCATTTGTAACTTTAGCAGAAGCAGGTACTTCTCTAATTGTTGCACTCAGGGATAGTATAAAAAATACAAACATTTGGATTGTGGATTCTGGAGAAACTAACCATATTTCTGGCTTCGGGGAATTATTTGCTGAATTTCACTCCTTTTGTAAACATACTAGTGTTAAAGTTGTTAATGGCACTTTTACAAGGGTGTTCAATGTTGGTACTACAAGGGATACTGCTAAAATTGTTCTTACTAATGTCCTCCACATTCCTGAGATTCAATGTAATCTTTTATCCGTTAAGAGGGCTATTGTACAACTACAGTGTTGTGTTAACTTCTTTGCTACCTATTGTTTATTTCAAGATTTGACCTCAGGGAGGAGGATTGGAATTGCAAAGGAATGGGAGTCTCTATTATCTTAGAGGAGTGCAAGACACCAAGGAGGAAGCTATTTCTGTGTTTTCTGCAAACTCGAATAAAGATGTGTTGTTATGACACTATAGGTTAGGCCACCCTGACTTCAATTATATGAAGTATCTTTTTCGTAATAAACTCATGAATAAAATCAATGACTTTCATTGTGACATTTGCAATATTGCTAAATCCACTCGTACCAATTTGTCTCCTTCTACCTATAAGCCTACACATCCTTTTACTCTTATTCATAGTGATATTTGGGGTCCATCCAAAGTTGATTGTCTTTCAAAGGTTAGGGGGTTTATCACGTTTATCGATGATCATACCCGTCTCACTTGGGTATTTTTAATAAAACAAAAATCTGATGTGTTCTACATTTTCCAAAACTTTCATGCTTTTATACAAAATCAATTTCAAACATCTATAAAGATTTTTCAAAGTGATAATGGGAGAGAGTATCTAATGGAGACTTGGGTGGTATAGGATGCTTAATGGGGTATTTAAATGGGTTGGTTCTTCCACCTCAATAACTAACTTTTGGGAGAGGGTTCCCCATCCCACTAAGGTGCCCATCAATGGTATCAAAGCCTGGGACAGTTCCAGAGAAAGCTACCTAAGGAGGGTTTTGACCAACGGGGGAGCCAAGTAAAGTGTCACCCAGTTAAGTGTCGTAGTATGCAGTCGTCGTGACGTTAGTTCTTAAGGGGGGGTCAATTGATAAAGACTTGGGTAGTATGAGATGCTCATCCCACATTGAATAGTATGGAATACTCAGTGGGGTATTTAAGTGGGTTGGTTCTCCCACCTCAATAGCTAATTTTTGAGGCCGGGTTTTCCATCCCACTTGGGTATCCATCAATATCTAAGTAATGATATTCAAACATACTTTGAACATCATCAGACATCTTGTCCTCACACACCCCAACAAAATGGGATTGCTGAACGGTAAAAAAGACACTTGCTTGAGATTGCTAGATCACTAATGTTCACTCATAATGTTCCTAATTCCTATTGGGGAGATGCTGTCCTTACTGCCTCCTATCTTATTAATCGTCTTCCCTCTAAAATTCTGCAATTTCAGACACTAGTCTAGAAATTCTTTGAACATTACCCTTCTAGCCGTCTGTTTTCATCCTTACCTCAACAAGTGTTCGGGTATGTTGTCTTTGTTTATGAAAAATCTGGAAAATTAGACCCTCGAGTTGAAAAATATATTTTTCTTGGTTACTCATCTACCCAAAAGGGCTATAGGTGTTACTCTCCCACTAATCACAAATTATGTGTCTATGGATGTCAATTTTTTGGAAAATGAAGCTTATTACCCACAATCATCCATTCAGGAGGAGCAACACAACAGTGAATCGCTAATTTGTGACAATCTTGAACCTATGCCTTCTAGCTTTGGACACTTTGTACCTCAAAACAGTTTGGAAAATTCTAGCTTTGGACATTTTGAACCTGTCAGTTCTGAAAATTCTGTTGCTAGACCAGGACCTGAGCCTAATATTGCTGAAAATGAACCCTGAAGTCCTAACATGTCTCTTGATGACCACTCCTCAACACCTGCATCAGAACCTGAACCCAAATCTGTCCATAATATTAGTCAGAATATGGATATAACTGATGCTAGGGTAGCAGCACCTAATATACAGGAAACACAGCCAGCTACACAAAGATATTCAAGGCATAACAAGAACTTACAGAAGGAAGGAGATAATCCCATTCCCACGCAAGACCATGAATCTGAATCTAGGACAAATTCTGATGATTTGCACTTGCCTATTGCTCTGAGGAAAGGGAAGAGAGCATGCACTCAACACCCCATAAGTAAGTATGTATCTTACGACAATTTATCTCCTAGTTTAAGGGCTTTTATCACGAGTGTATCTAAAGAAAGGACTCCTTCAAACTTTAAAGCTATTGCTGATCCTAAGTGGAGAGAGACTATAACTGAAGAGTTGAATTCCTTGCTGAAAAATGAAACTTGGGAGATAACTGATCTTCCTGAAGGAAAAACTACAGAGGGGTGTAAGTGGGTTTTTACTATCAAATATAATGTTGATGGTAGTATTAGTAGATACAAGACTAGATTGGTTGCCAAAGGCCCAAACCTATGGCATCAATTGTGAGGAAACATTCGCACCAATAGCTAAGTTTAACACTATTAAACTGCTTCTTTCTATTGCAGCAAATTTAGAGTGGCCACTCCATCAATTAGATGTGAAGAATGCGTTCTTGAATGGAGATTTAAAAGAAGAGGTGTATATGGAAATTTCACAAGGACTCAGGGATTCATCTAATGGCACTAAGGTATGTAAGCTTTGAAAATCTCTATATGGGCTCAAACAGTCCCCACGGGCCTGGTTTGAGAGATTTACTTGTGTTATTAGGAAACTTAGTTATGTACAAAGTCAGGCTAATCATACCTTGTTTATCCATTGTAATAATAGAAAGAAAACTATACCAATTGTTTATGTTGATGATATTGAGATTACTGGTGATGATATTGCTGAAATAGAAAGTTTGAAACAAAGCTTAGCTACTGAATTTGAGGTCAAAGACCTGGGTAAGTTGAGATATTTTTTGGGAATGGAAGTAGCAAGGTCTCATAAAGGGATTAGTGTGTCACAAAGGAAATATACACTTGATCTTTTGAAAGAAATTGGGATGCTTGGTGCTAGGCCAGCAGATACACCTATGGAATCTGACTTTAAGAATGGATTGAAGCAAGAGGGAGATCCTGTTGATAAAAGAACATATGAGAAACTGGTTGGGAAATTGATATATTTGTCACATACACAACCAGATATTAGTTTTCCAGTCAATGTTGTCAACCAATTCATGCACAATCCACAAGAGGAACATATGGGAGCTGTATATAGGATTCTAAAGTACCTGAAAATGACACCGGGTCAAGGACTCCTATTTGCCAAAGGGCATCCAAGGAATGTTGGAACCATATACTAATGCTGACTAGGTAGGGTTAGTTAATGACAGGAGATCTACTATTGGGTATTGCAGCTATGTTTGGGGCAATTTAGTGACTTGGCAGAGTAAAAAACACGTTGCAAGGAGTTCAGCTGAGGCCTAATATAGGGCTCTTGCAATGGGAATTTGTGAGGGCATTTGGATCACAAGTATTCTCAAGGAATTACAAATTGATTTATCTAATCCTATGAAGATATGGTGTGATAATATGGCAGCCATAGGAATTATTAAGAATCCAATTCAGCATGATCGCACAGCATGTTGAAGTGGATAGGCATTTCATCAAAGAAAAAATTGAAGAAAGAGTGATTGATATATCCTATGTGTCCATAAATCTTCAAGTGGCAGATATAATGAAAAAAGCACTTGCACGGAAGAAGTTTGAAGAGCTAGGAGGCAAGCTGGGAATGATAAATATCTACTCTTCAGCTTAGGGGGGAGCATTGGAATGGACCGAAATAAGCCCATTGATTCTATTTTACCTCTGGTTTATTCTCACTGTTTTACCGTGTATTAGCTGTCATATATTATTAGATAAGTATTGTTTTTAAATTCCCTGATTTAACGCCAAGATAGGAGATTTGGTGGGATTACTTCCATCAGTCTCTTATCACTATATGTATGCCTCTGTTTCATGAATAATAGTTATCGGTTTCTGCCCTATTTTCCCAAAAGAATAATTGGTAAGAAATAACGAAGTGTATTTGAGAAAAGTAGGAAATTAATATGGGAAGCAAACAAAGCAATTAAGATAAAAAGCAACAAATTGTGAGAAATAACTGCTTACATTAGCAAAGCAAATATAATTTTAGAAATTCCCAAGAATATTTGGGAAGAAGAAAGAAGCCAAGGCATTATGAGGTCGTGTTGTTGTGCCCCTTTTGCAGTCTTTTGGTGTGCACATGATTAAAGCACAATGCAAGAATTTAAATCACTGTTTGTTTGAATATCTTCCTTGAGATAGGATTGTTTTACTGCATCCCATATG
Source organism: Adenanthera pavonina (assembly GCA_026686845.1). Taxonomy (NCBI): domain Eukaryota; kingdom Viridiplantae; phylum Streptophyta; class Magnoliopsida; order Fabales; family Fabaceae; genus Adenanthera; species Adenanthera pavonina. Next base: position 36,862,233 of record JAIVEN010000011.1, read on the forward strand.
GGGCTGCGCTCTTGGTTTTTTTAAGAAGAATTCTTTGTCAGATGCAGAGAGAATGGAGAGCACTTTTAAAATGATCTGTTTCTCCATTTCTGGTCCTTTAGCATTATACTCCTCATTTCAGTTTTGTAATAAAAAAAAAGGAATGACAAATAAATTCTATTGGTAATGCATTATTATATTAAAAACCATTAGCTACAATTACCCATATTAAAGATATCACGTGAAAGTTTATCAATTTATCAAATAAGCAAGTAAATCATAAGATAAAAGCTTCACCATCGTAATGCCATCTTGATAGGCGTTGTGAGGCATGATGTAAAAACATCAGCTGGAAATTCTGCACTCTGAGGCAAAGTTTCATGTGCTTCACATGCTGCAAGCAGAATGCAATCCCTAGTGGATCCAGAGCTAGCAGTACTCCATTCATGAAGCTATTGGAAGACAAGTGCATCAACCAATTTGACAATAAAAAAGATGATAAAATCAGTTCCCACATCTTCATAGCTTTCTTTATACACACTAATACTAGCTATGGCTCTGCATGAGATCAGTACCTTGATGAAGGCATTGACAATCATCCCAGCTGCAGGGCAGTCAAATACATATATTGATGGGGTCTTCAGCCAGGAATCAAGGTCACTGATTGGTAAGGGTATATACTGTGTATAACTCTGCAACAAGAACCAGTGGAGGATAAGGATAAGAATTATGAGGTTCTTTTATTCACTAGGTAAATTACTTCAATTAGGGGTTGATCAGACAAATGGACAGAATTCTAATTCTAGTATAAAGAAATTAGGTTTCTTATTATAATAGAATTAGAACTAGTAAAAAGAAATTAGGTTTCTCATTATAATAGAATTAGAATGATTTTTTTTTTTTCTAAATAAGGATTGCTTTAAATTTACTATCCATTTATGGATAAGTTATTGTATTGCCAATTCCTGATTTGTCCCTATCTTCTCTATCTCTCTAGTTCCTCCTTCCCCATTCTCTTCTCTCCTTTCCCTCCTTTTTTATCCACTTACATCTTAGTGTGGGCAGAGCTAGACATTTTTTTATTGGTAGGCAGGCCTAATAGGCACATATAAAGAAGACGCTTTAATAAATAAATTTAATTTTGAATGCAAGAAAATTTTAAGAGCTCACATGTTTCCACACTAGTTTTTGGTATTTTGGTTTGATTGTTATGAATAAAATTGACCATGCAAACACTTTCAGCCTTATAAGCCTTTAGCTACGTAGAAAAATAGATAGATAAAGGAGCAAAATGCCAGATGAGAACCTTCAATAAAAAAAATTGGAAAGTTTGTCAATGAAGCTTACGTATTTTTTAAGAGTTTTCATATTTTTAATCAAGCATGTCTTCCCCTACTTAAAAGTCAAAATAATTTTTACCTAAAACGAACAATTATTGACCAAGAAACTAAAAAAATAAAATAAAATGTTTATACATGTAAGAATTATGAGCCTGCAAGGGGTTTCCAAGGCATATGTCAGGAACCATGTCATCTAGAAATTGCTACATTAAGTAGAGTCAGAGGAGCTACTCTTATACCTCTCCCGCTTTAATCAATTAGATATCACTCACAAGGAACTCTCCCACTTTCATTTTGCTAAGAATTTGACACAAGTTAGGAATCAATTGTTGTTGCGAATGGAGTAAAAAGCCAGCAGCTTGGCTGACACAAGCATCTCAAGGCTTAACACAAGAACTGGCCCAAGTCTAGCACATTCTTATTTTTCTATTAACAAGTCAGACTCACGCCCAATTAAGTTAGAAAGTTTGAACAGTAATTCAAAGCCCAAAAATGAGTACTGAACAGTCAATGTAAAGGTTAGAGCATCTAGTTTCAAAAGACTTAGAACCCATTTGGCATGAAAAATGGAATGGAACGGAAGAAGGAATGAAGTGAAAAAATGATTGTGGATGGGAAATGTCTTTTCTGCCCCTCAATAAGAAAAAATAATCAAAAAGAATAATAATTTCTGTTAATTACCGTTAATTAATAATAACAAGAATATATAGATCATGTAGGAGAGAAATTACTTCCCCTCATTGCTACCAAATGAGGCAAAAAATTTACTTTGATTTTTCTATAATAGTCATGATATTTTATTTACAAACAACTGAATCTACAATCAAATACATCAGTTAAAAATTAAAACTTAGTGGGATGAGTAAGCCTAGAAATTTGTATTATTTTGGAAGTACAAAATAAAGCTTTTAATATTACAATTTCCTATTTTTTGGAGATGTCTCAAGCCTATATTACAATGTCATTTATTTGGAGTAACATCACATTCTTTCATCTTAAGAGTGTGGACAATCCATTTTTCATCTGTTGTCTTCGTCCATCTACTTAGAAAGCATAGAATGATTTTCATTCCGTATCATCATCCACCCATTTTCATCATTTTCATTTTGATCTCTATTAAACAAACTAAAATTTATCTGGGGGATGAAGGAACTTCTTAGAAAATCATTTCATAATAAATATATAATTTGTCAGGCCACCACCATTATGACTTTCCATCCCTGTTCATTGACCTAACATCACTGTTCACAACCAAAAGAGGACAACATGATCTCTCAAACATTGACTTCAAATCAAGGACTAAAAGGAAGAATTCAACCTTATTGAAGACCCAAATTTCACCATTTGCCGTTGGCCTGGGCACACCATGACCATTGTAATGGAATAAAACTCTTTCCATCTTTGCATATTTACGACATGTGGTACAAAGCTTCTTCACCTCCTCTACTGTAGGATCAAGTTGATATTTATACCGTGCCTGTTGATATATCAACAAAGTTAGTTAATAAATCAGCTTCAAATGGTAATATGAGAAATGAGGTTAATTAGTCATATGTTCCCACCTTTGGTTGCCACCTTTCATATTGAGTACTCAGGGTTTTTCCAATTGATTCCAATGCCTTTTGAGGTGCCATGGAAAAAGGATCTACAGTGTAAATAAAGATAAGAATTGGACAAGAATCAGATCTCATCTATGAGAAAATATATGTTAACTAAATCCCAAAGTCACTACAAAAATGCAAAGTACTGAACCAAAGTTCACAAGTATCACAATCCTGATTGTAAATACGTAGAGTTTCAATCAACAGTATTGCAATCCTTTGCAATTAAACAATGCACAAAGCCACAAACACATTCGTCAGGAAAAAATAAAAAAAGAAAAATGCATTATTATAGAAAAGGAGATAAAAAATTTTAATTCAGTTCAGATTATCCAAACATCAAGCTAGATCATTATATTCAATTTTACAAAACTTATCTAGCATTACTCATTCATAAATAAGATGCACAAAACAACACAAGATATTTAGTTAGCAATAAAAAATGTTAAAACTGAAGAACTGGTTGGAAACCAAGTATCAACCATAATACAACATAAAAAAGGTGTGCAAAGTAGCAGCACACAGACATCTGCTTTAGTGCTAAAAAAACGAGGGCACTAACAATCATTGGTTTGGACTGATTAGAAATGCGAACTGGTAAAAATAAGTAGAGTTTAGAGCAGTAAAGATGGAGAAACAGTGAACAAATTAATATAAGGAGCCAGAAGCAATTTCCGAGCATTATTGGATTACCACAAAGATGCTTGAAGTCTCAAAGCCAAATGAAACTTATTGTCCAAACCAAAGAAAATTAAAATTATGAACACAGATGAGATCAGCAGAGTGAAAAGAGACCTATCCAGCACTCCATTCTGGCACAGGGAGATATCTTAATTACATCAGGTGGATCGACACTAATGTTTAGACATAATACTAGAGCTACACATCCAGTCTTCATCTGCACCACAAAATCAGGAGTTAAATCAAAGCAGACTTCTCAGCAAGTATAACATGTATAAGCATTTTCAAAAGCATTGATTAGAACATCAAAAACAAAACAAAAGGAAAACATTTTTCCTATGTTTAGCAGCGCATCAGAGAGATGGAGGGAAAGGTAACTATGGAAAACAAGGCACTTATTTGTTATGCGATATCTACTATACCCTTATTATCATTTCTCAACAATATATGACTCTTTTTATTGCTTTTTTCATGTAGAGGCACGAGGATCATTTCTCACCACAATCTCTTTCTCCTTCACATTTCACATTTCTTCCAAAGGGTTCTGTGTGCCAAACACATTGATTGTTCGAAAAATTATTGCGATTAGGAACTATGAAGCATAAAATGTCAGTAAACCTTAGTCTCCTCATAAAGGTATTGCTACAAAAGGGATAATTAGATAATTAGGATTTTAAATCATTATTAGATTATTTAGATTTAATTTATTTTGAATTTATTTTATCTTTTAGAATTTGATTATTTTATTTAAATTTATCTTTATCTTATATTTTAGAATATAGTTTAATTTATTATTTATCTTTTGTTTAAATTTAAATTATTTTATCCTTAGGATCCTAATTAGATTAGGATTTAGATTCTATAAATCTATAAATAAGTCCTAAAACTACTCATTGTATTCATATATCTATTCTTATTGATTGAATAATTCTTTGAAGTCTTTTTTTTTTTCAAGTGAGTTACCTCTCCCACTTAATTTTCTACTCTTCTCATCTAAATTCTTTCCTACCCACATTCTGTTCTACATCAATTTAGTATCAAAGCCAGGTTCATACGCTCCTTCCCACACTTCTATCGCTGGAAACCTATCAAAAAACTCGTCCGAACCCTAACCATCTCGCTACCGGAGCCAAAAACCCTAGCTGCCGACATCCAGTCAACAAACAACCACCACCGTTCATCTCGCCGGAGAAAACCCGGCCCGTCCACCGAGAGCCATCGCCGGCAGTCCTATCACGCGCCCTCACGCACCAGCAACTCTCCATGCACGTAGGCTTCATGCACCGCACACATCGTTCGTACAGTTGCTCCAAATTCACTTTTTCTGCAATTTGTGAATTGTTTCACCAAATTCTTTCCCTCCCAGCTTATTCTAGCTACAAAAAAAAAATTATCATCTAGAAGCTTAGTTGAGGGTAAAATTCCATTCTTGAGCCTTTAAAGTTACGAATTTGGTCGCAAACGCAAGTCCACCATAACCAAAAGCTCCCAAATAACTCAAAATCAACTAGAAGAAGTCGAGAAACGTAGCACAAAATATATTGATCAAGCAATTGAGACAATGAATCAGAATATAGACCGAAGGTTTGAGGAAACAAATCGTGGCATTGAAGAATTGAAGAAGATGTATTAAGACCTTATACAAACAATTAAAGGTAAAGACAATCAAGATACAACAGAAACTACAATTAAAGGTTCGAAAGTTCGTAGAGAAATCAACTTAGGGGGGTGTATTCACTCCTTCCCTTAGTAATGCAAGGGCTCCACCTATTGGGAATCGTTAGTTTACAAATGACAGCAGACACAAGAATTTCAAGGATCCTTCTTACATAACTTTTGACTCCCAACATGACTATGGAGAAGATCAGTGGGTTGATCATGAGACAAGAAATTATTATAACCGAAGATATAGATCGCTTCATAGAAATCATGGGAGAGGTCATAGACAAACTCAGCTAGATGACATCTCTAAGAAGGTCAAAGTCAAAGCCCCTGGGTTCGATGGCCAATTAGATTCAAGCACCTTTTTGGATTGGTTGGCTAGTATGGAAGGCTATTTTGAATGGTATAAGATGAACAATAAGCATCGAGTTCGTTTTACTAAGATGAAGCTTGTCGAGTCTGCCAAGAAGTATTGACAGAATGAGCAGCAGAAACTAAAGCGCCTAGGACAGCCCCCAATTAATACTTGGGCAGAGATGAAGATGAAGTTGAAAAAGAAATATGTGTCTACTCATTACAAGAGTCAGCTGTTCAATCAATGGATGAACTTAAGGCAGGCCACCATAGTATCTGATTATATGGCTCGTTTTGACAATCTCATGATTTGGTGTGAGATTAAGGAAGACCCTAAGATGACAATCCAAAAGTTTGTCAATGGTCTTCGAGTGGACATACAGCAAGAACTTAAGCTGAATCCTCTTGAATCTCTTGAAGAGGCTTACCATAAAGCCTTGGAGGTAGAGTCTTTGCTTAAGAATTCGTATGGCAAGCGTTTTGCTTCTTAGAGCACAAATTCCCGCCGGACTCATAGTTTCACACAATCCAATCATTTTAATGAAGTGCCTCCTTTAAAAACCAATTCTTCGTTTCAATCTAGTTAGACAACTAGTCCTAATGGAAGTGCTTCTAAGAATATCAAGTCGACAAGATCCAACTTCTGCCCTAGTGGTTCTGTCATTGAGTGTTTTCGGTGTCATTCTAAAGGTCACATCATATCAAGGTGTCAACAACGTGCTCTACTTCTTGAATCTCTTGCTAAGCATAAGGATGAAGTGGTAGATGCTGATGCAGTGATTAACCCTGTTGAGTGTCCTTCACACGTGGACGATGAGATTATTGTGGATAATTATGAGACAAGATGCATGGTTGTGATGAGGTGCATGCTATCTGTCCCCTCACCTGATGACTCTTGGAAGAGAACAAGCACCTTTAAAACTTATGAGAAATACGGGGGTAAGTCATACAAGTTAGTTATTGATGGAGGAAGCGCCAGGAATGCAATCTCCAGTCAGGGAGTTGCTAGGCTTGATCGTAAGTCAGAGCCTTATCCTAAGCCTTTTCATGTAGCATGGGTTGATGAAAAGATTTCTTTAACCATTACACATCAATGTCGCGTTGGGAGAGTATCATGAAGAAGTTTTATGCGATGTCCTTCCTATGGATGTTGCTCACATTTTGTTGGGAAGACTATGGCTTTATAATAATGATATTACAAGCTATAGTCGAGAGAACACTCATTCATTCAAGTATAAGGGGAAGATAATCTTATTGCGTCCTGCTAAACCCGAGATTAAGAATAAAGGTTCGAATAAATAAAAGGAGTCGAGGCCAAAGAATCAAAGCCTTTATCTTTAGACCAAGAAGCAGTTTGCAAAAGGAAGCAAGGAGATGAAGCATCGGCTAAACTATCCAAAGGAGAGTTCTTTCACGTGGGAGAGAATGTTGCAAAAGGGATAATTAGGATTTTAAATAATTATTAGGTTATTTAGATTTAATTTATTTTGAATTTATTTTATCTTTTAGAATTTGATTATTTTGTTTAGATTTATCTTTATCTTATATTTTAAAATATAATTTAGTTTATTATTTGTCTTTTGTTTAGATTTAAACTATTTTATCCTTAGGATCCTAATTAGATTAGGATTTAGGTTCTATAAATAAGTCCTAAAACTACTCATTGTATTCACATATCTATTCCTATTGATTGAATAATACTTTAAAGTCTTTTTTTTTTCGAGTGAGTTACCTCTCTCTCTTAATTTTCTACTCTTCTCATCTAAATTCTTTCCTACCCACATCCTGTTCTACATCAGGTATACTATTTCACTAATTTATAAATGAGAAGAAAATCTAAGATTATTGTAAAAAGTGCAAATCCCTCCCCCCAACACACCAAAAATACCAGAAAACAAAACATAAACGGGAAAGCAAAGCAAGGAAACCTTCAAAAAGACAAGCAACCAACTGGGTTTCTTATGTAGAATTCAAAAATATCATGCTAGGCAAGGCACCAGGCAGTCTCAATATAGAAGTCACCAGTGGCATAGAAAATATGAGCATGTTAAACTTTCTAAAGGTTGCCAAACTTTTAGTTTCTTAAATGAACAAATCCTTCATTAACAAGTCACCTCCATTTTGTTGAAAGAAAATTCCTCAGAAATAAGTGCACTGAAACATAGTGCTATGTGATTTCCATTGTTCTGCCAGAGATGTTAAGAATTCACTGATACAAGCGGTTGCCATCACTTCACTGAATCAGGTGCTTATGATCAGGTAGCCTCAAATTATTTTTGCAAAAAGCAAATGCAGAAGTTCTAGCATGGACTGAAGACAGATAGGTTACGTGTTTAAAAAATTGCCAACCAAAAAATTTGTATGATATAATCAGACTATGAGAGTGGATCAACTGTTCCCAAATTTAATGAGGCAATTTGAAGTCAATACTAATTATAAGAAGCATGCATACTTTTTTATAGTTGTAAATGTGTATTTGTAGCACTATACAAATTTTTTTACAAGAATTGAAAAAATTATTCATTTCTTGAAAAGTTGTAAATAAATTTATTTTACAAGATTCAACAGCCAGGAAACAGCAGAAGATTCAGATACCTCTCACAATCTGTTTTCATCCAATTCACATTTTTATCATATTATTCCAACTTCATCAAATCAAATTTTAACAGAGTATGTACTATAAAAAGGGCAACTTGATGAATTTTGAACAATTATAAATACAAGTAACTAGTTAATTATTACAAATCATTCAAACATCCTAAGAAGCATTAATTATACCATACTAAGAGTTTTTTCACTCTTTTAATGAAGCAAGGGTAATAATAAATGCCTGCCTCAGTTGAAAGGTCAGAATCATTCCCAAAATAAACGCAAGACATCTTACCCTCCAGCAAATTTATCCAGTTTATAGTGAGTTCATTAGTCAAGTAGAGGACCACAGATATTATAAATTTAGCATTAAAAAAAACCTCATTGATGCTCATACTCTGCTTATGTTTATTTAATGAAATTTGAGTTTTCAACAGGTTGAATGCTACATCCTTACAAGTATACCATGCCCACACAAACTAAGGCATTTGACCACTGTAATGAATGATTGAATTGTCTTGACATCGAAGAAACCAGTTGCCGCATTCACGTAAATGACAGAATTTGTGATACCATCACTCTTCAGTGGGTAAACCGTTAATTATCAGAATACAATGAAAATGGCCCGGAAATGCTCAACGATGCTAATAAATTGCAGAATCAACTGTCAACTTCAACAATGAAGTACAAAATCAATTGTTCACTTAAACAATCATGGGGTCACATGAGCAATTAAGATCAAAGAAATGTTGCTCATTCATTCATTCTGAACTGCTATCAAAAAACAATGAATTGAACGGCAGAATCTTACTCTTTCCTTAGGTCGCCATTTCGAGACCAGCCCACTTTCTGAGGGACCTTTGGGTACAGATGACTCAAAGGCCTCGTGTCTAAGTTCACATAATACAACAGTCTGCGGTAAATACGCCAAGGTTGTTGAGGTGGACAGCGTGGCATTAACATAACTACTACTCGCAGCCTCTGAGTCCCTTCTGTGCGAGCCGAAATCACTATCTTCGGGGGATGGTGATACAAAATCGTCCAGGTGGTTCGACACCACCATGACCGAGGATTGAGAAAATCGAGATGCCATTAAGTCCCCCAATGCCATCCAAATCCAAAACCCTTGAACAATAAAACCAACCTACAGACGATCATTCAACCTTGTCCCAACCAGACAAGCATAAACAACGCGAAGAAGAAACGTAAGCTCTGTTGAAAGCTCTATGATCGGGGCAGCTAAGAGACAGTGCCGGGAGCTAATCAACAAAGCCGCTCAACCAGCGGCGCATAGAGATTCGCGAGAGGAAGGAGAGGGAATCCAGCTCGGATAGCGTTGGAAAACGGGAGGACGGCGTTTGAAAACCCTAGAAACCCTACATGACGAAGAGGACGATGGAGGCGCATAGAACAGTGGCTGCACCCTCCGGGAACGCACTTTTGTGGAGCGAATATAAATGGGATTTCGGCATTGTATGTGTGTGCGCGCTTTGGTGTTTTACCATGTTTTGTCTTCCTCTTTTCTTCTAATATCATTAATTAATTAATTATTAATTGTTAATCATTAATTTAAAATTCATACCTTTTTAATTCTGAATTGATGCCTTTTTGTTTCTTAATTCTCTCTTGTTCTTCTCATGATCATCTGTTTATGAGCCTTTCTCCCTTTTTTTCAATACATCTCATCAAAAAAGATTCAATTGAAAAAAGTGTCGCTGTAATCACTTGGTATGTTTCTGGTTAGGAGTTACTCCTCCGCGAATAACTAATTTATAAACATCGAGAATGATGTTTAAAAATACTTAATTCCTTTAAATATATCTTAAATTGGAAAAAAAATCAAAATATTCCTCAATTAATGTATATTTCACTAAATTTTTTCTGAAAGGAAAATAATAACCTATATTTAATAAGTGAAATGATTAGAAAAGATATATAAGCACTGGGAATAAATTATAATTGTCTCTCATATTTGAACTAAAAAATACTCATATTTTTTTCTTACAATTTTTTTAAAGTCAAATTCAATTTCTTTATGTATTTAATTTAATCAAACATTATTATGAGAAATGAAAGCTCATCAAATTATATCATTCAATACTATAAAGCACTAATATTTAAAAAAAAAGTATGGACACCATATTCAATACATAAATATGATATGACATGAGTATCATATTTGTGCATATATATCCATATGTAGTACTGTGTATCCATATTTATTATTTAAAATTTTTATAATAAAATATAACTTTTTAAAATTGTTATAAATATTTTATAATTTATTTTAATATTTATATAATAATTTTTAAAATATTTAATACTTATTTTTCTTTTAATGAGTAAAATTATTAATTATATATATAAATAATATTATATATGTATAAATATCTTATATCGTATCCCAAAATTTTAAAAATTATCATATCTTTTATATCGTACATATTATATTTAATATACATATCCATATCAGTACTATATAAATATAATATTTCAATACTTGTTTTTTATGTTAAAATAATATCAAAATATCAACCATATATCTATGTATAATATAAAATATATAGAAAATTACACTTTTTTTAGAATACAAATCAATATTTTGAAAAATAAATTAGACTTGTCAGTTTAACTGACAATTAGTCTTATGTCTGGTATGAAGATATAGAATAAATAGTGGTCTAAAAAATTGATTGGAAACCAACCAAAACTAATGTTAAATCGGTCAAAATCGATAAAATTGACAATTCAAACAATCCCTCCAAAATGCAAGAATAATGAAAAGGAAGAAAGAAGAACAAGAAAATCCCAATTTACCCATTTGCTTCCACTAAAAAAGAGCACGATTTCCCATGACAATAAAAGGAACTTGTGTCTAAATGATGAGTAGAAAAAATAAAATAAAGAAAGAAAATATAACAAACAACACCAAGATGAAGACGATGAGGATGGCAAGATGAGACTCTGTATTTTGATTCTGGGGAGAGAGAAACAAAACAAGGAGAAAATTTGACAGAAGAAAGCATTGGGTAATGTCAGGGGTATATCTCCTAAAAATGATTGTGAGGTCACTTTTACTTGGAAAACGTAAATCTCGCTTCTGGTGTAAAGCGATTTTTGCATTTTTTAGAATGCATAATTTTTAAAACGTTGGGCAATGACCATGAAAAATAACTTCATTTATTTATTTTATAAAAAAAACTCCATCAACTCCATATAAATATAAATCATAATGAAAATAAGTAATAAATCATAATGAAAATAATTAATAGACAATTTCAGTACCCATTATAAAAGCACTTGTTCCAATATTTTATTATTGATCCTAATTTTTATTAAATAAATATTTGTTAATTACTTATAGTGATTTATATCAACAAAATTTACAAAAATCATAGTAAATTCATTATTTATTTATTTTTATATTTTTTATATGATAACATTATTTTAACCTTTATTATATCTATTATTTATCAACATTTTAATTTTGAACTGAATTGTTTTAATTTAACTTTGATATGTCTCTTAAAAATACTAATAACAAATGTTTATATATTTCCTATTCTAGTTTTTCTTCTTTTTTCAATTTTTCCTCTATTTTTATTTATTTTTTGAATTTTTTCTTTATTTGATAACATCATTTTAATTTTTGTAATACCTATTAATTATGATCAATCTGACCCCAATCAAAATATTAAATCTTAAATTGATATCTTAACCAGTCCAATAATCAGTCCAATTTTTTTAGCATTGTTATAAACATCATCAACATATTCCCTTATATATCAAGGCAAATAAATATAACAAAGGATAATGAAATCTTCTTGTGAACAAACAAGTTTATGTGGGATTTAAAAATTATATCGAATTTCATGTTTAACAAAATTAAATTACAATCCAAACAAGGTAAATTAAAAGATGACTATTCATATCTTCTTGTTCCTAATAAAAAATAAAAAGGTAACTAATTCTATTGAATTTTCCAGTGTTTCAACACATATTAACGAAATTATCTGATACATTAAGTTTACAATATTTTGTACTTTTTGCGGTAAAGTAGATAAACAATAATAATAAAAACTAATACCTGTCAGTTAAATGGGATGTAGATAAATAACAATAACAATGAAAATATATTTGGTGTAATGGACACAACCTTAAAAATATGATCATATCAGTTTCATAGCAGGAAAAACATAACATATGAGGTGTAGCTTCTGATTGATGGATCTTAATATACTGTCACTAGAAATTACAAAATATCATATGACTGACTAAAATTGTAAATTATACCAACAAAACTTCGTTTATTTTTGCTTACCGATTCAGTACCTAAATGGATTTCCAGGGAGGGACTTCATCTTCAAGACAATGAAGACATAAAGCTTGTCTTTCACATGGTCAACAAACTTGAAATAAGCATGTCTACATCTCCTATTGAAGAAAATGGTGACACAAACTACCCAAAATCCTACAGCAAATCCAACTCCCATGGCAATAAAAAACCCAGACAAAAATTCTGCAGATTCATCTTCTTCTCTATATTGCTTTTTTCTGTCAGATGTTTCACCTTGTGTGCAGTTCTTTGGCAAAGGTGCTCCACATAGTTCAGGATTGCCTATATAGCTTAGTGCATCAAAACTCTGAAGTTGGGTCCCTGTGGGGATTTTGCCAGTAAAATTGTTGGATGACAGGTTCAAGTGATTGAGAAAAGATAGCGCAGACATGCTCCCTGGAATCGGACCAGACATTTGGTTCATGGAGAGATCCAAGGACTCCAAAAGTCTCATGTTTCCAATCTCTTGGGGTATGATTCCCACCAAATGATTTTGAGACAAGTTTAAAGATTGCAAACCTGTAAGAGTAAACAACTCTGGAGGGAGAAGTCCAAACAAATTATTCCTTGAAAGATCAATCATATGCACTAGCTTTAGGTTGCTACTATAGCTGGCCTCTTGCCCTTTCATAAGCAGCATAAGAGTGTCATGAGAAATGGGATGAAATTTTGATTTTCTCAAGGAAATTTCAAACTCTCGTTCAGCTGAAGCATTTGTGAAAATCATGGAGGTGATATTACAAAGACACCTGGGTATTGTTCCAGATAATCTGTTATCTGCAAGATCCAAGATCATAAGGGAAGAAAGTTGGCATATTTTTAATGGAATACCGCCTTTGAATCGATTGGATCTCAATTTAAGAGCTCTTATGCTTTGATCCATCCAGTTAGGAATATATCCGGAAAAATTGTTTTCCCCCAGATCTAGGAGCCTCAAGCTTCTGCAATTTTGTAGAGACAAAGGTATATCACCAGACAACTGGTTTTTAGGCAAATGCAAAGATTGAAGATCAGATAATGAGCCCACAGATTCAGGAATGTTACCCTTCAGGTTGTTGCTTCCTAGATTTACATAAACCAAAAATTCCCAGTTTGTGAAGCAATCTGGAAGTTCCCCGTATAAAAGATTCAGTGACAGGTCCAGATACCTTAATTGGCTGTTCTTATTCATTGGATGACACAAAAGTGGTGAAACAGATCCTGAGAAAGAGTTATTTGCCATCTTTAACATGAGAACATTCGGCGACAAACATGGGAGCCCACCCATGAATTGATTATTCCCTAGGTCAATCAAGCTAGAGTTTATTAGAACATTTGATAAGTTGCCACCAATCAGGTTGTTGGATAGATCAAGAACAATAGTTCTCATGGCTAAGCTCCAAAGCCTGTCCTCAACTATGGAGGATATTCCTGAGCTGGAAATGTTCAAATAATGTACAGATTTCAAAGAATATAGCCATTCTGGAAAGATGGATCCCAGCTTTGAAGCATGCATTTCAACATATCGAAGTTGAGCAGGAGGGGTCCAATTTGAATCTATGTCAAAGATAAAACTTGATGAGCTCAAGTCTAACATCTGCAGTTTTGTGAGTTTGGTAAAATTCATTTTTGATGCCACCCCAATCAATGAATTACCTCCAAGAAGCAAATACTGCAAGTTTGAGAGTTTCCCAAGACTTGCTGGGAGAAAGCCATGCAGGTGATTATAACTGAGCTCTAATGAGACTAATTTTGACAAATTTCCTATGGCAGCTGGAACCGAACCTTCTAATGAATTTCCATAAAATTCCAGCTGTTGCATATGCTTATATTCACCAAACCAGTCTGGAATTGTTCCATTCAGTCCATTTGAAGACAACATCAAGTATTCCAGATTTCTAAGATTTCTCAAGGTGTTAGGTATTTGGCCTTTCAATTTATTGCTTTCAAGGATGAGAGCAGAAAATTTATCACTAAGCTTTGACACCCATTTAAAAATTTCAGAATCAAAATTGTTTTCTGAGAGGTCAAGAGTTTGAAGGAAAGTGAAATTGACATACCATCCAACTCCAGGACTTATATTAGTAAGTTGACAGCTTCTCAAGAACAGCTCTGACAGTGAAGGCAGCATACTTATATGCTGAATCCAATGAGTTTCCTTGTGCAGATCAATGCCACTGAGATCAAGACTTTCTAAGGATGGAAAATGAGAGACCCACTGAAGGTTATCCATATGAAGGTTTGTGTTATATGACAAGTCAAGATACACAAGGTGAGAGAAATTTCCACATGCATAAGAAGAAATAGCGTTTGAGGAGTTGTAATATACATTTGAAGGGCAAAACTGTAAAGTTTTAAAGCCATTCCCACTCAAATCCTAGGAGTTCAGAAATTCAAGCAAAGATAAAGGTAAGTTGATTTCACCACCCAAATTCAAGCATCTGGAACTTAAATCATTTGGTGAGCACCCCAAGTCAAGACCAGTGACTCTGCCTGTGATGTCGTCACACTGAACACCAACCCACTCGCAACAATCTTTCTTGATTGACCAAGAAGAGAGGAAGCTTGTTGGATCGATAACACCTTTCTTGAAGCTTAAGAGTGCGTGTTTCTCCGTTTCATTGCAATCGGGTTTCAATGTGCAAGAGCCTAAGTGGAAGGTGGCTGCACATAGTAAGCACAGGAAAAGAAAAGCAGCTTGGGAAGTGGAGGTAGCCATGGTCCAAAAAGAGAGAACGTATATACTGGTTTAAGAAGTAAGAAACTTTGAAGTGTTTAAGATGCAAGAAATTTTTTTATCATTAAATTTATGACACAAACTAGATCTGTTCTTTCATGTACTGTGCGAAATATGAAAAATAGTGCGCTTACTATGCATTATATATATATATATTGATAGATTGACTTTTTTGTCCCAAGAGTTGACTGGAAAATAGAACAACCCCTCAAACAAGGCTCAATGGGAAATGAGTGAATGCCATTTTGGCATCTGGCAACTTTACAACCTTTATGTCTTTTCATTTTCTTCAGCATCTGGCATGGAAATTTCAGAATACGCTGAATGACTTGACCCATATATGAGCTATGGAACTTGGGGAAACTTCATGTTTAGTGCCATTACAAATATTTTTGCTGGTTTTTAAAGTGTTAATTATGTCAAATTTTTTATTAAATCGATTTTAAAAATGCACTTAACTGGGTCGAAGTCATAATTTTTATAAATATGTTTTAGTTGGTTTATGGGTTAAGATGTGTATGGTTATCGTAACAATATTATACGGTATGGTTTTATAAGGAAAGATTTTAAAGGTTTTACTTACGGAAAGTTCTTAAGAATATACAAATGGAAAGTTTTCAAATTTTTTAATAATTAAATAAAAAATTTTCATTGACCAAATATGGAATGTTTGTGATATTGATCTTATACTAATTGAATTGAATGATTCCTGCACTTTTATGAATTGCTATTTAATTAATTAAAGAATAAAAGGAAAAAGTTAAAGAAACGACAAAGTTGGAAAAATAAAATAGAAAGTGAAATTCTTAACCAATTTAGGTTGGTGTATATAGCAGTGACTCTTATCTTTTAAGTAAGTGATTAGGGTTTAATTCACTACCTATATACATAAAGTAAACCTAATTAAAAGGGCTCTACCTCTTAGTTTGTGTATCTCGAGAGAGATTAATTCTTACTAGGAATGAGGGATACTCTTAGTGGCTGTTTGGTTCTCATTTTCCAAAATAAAACCATGATTTTTAATCATGATTTTCTAAAAGATGTGTTTGGTCAAACACAGGTGAAACACAAATTGACTTTTTAAAAAATAAAAAGTGGGTTAAACTGTGGTTTTGGAAAAGGAGGGGAAAAATTATATTTACTTTAACAAAACATGAATTTTGAAACAGGAGAAACAAATTTACTCTATATTATACATCTAAAAGTACTTTTAACCCCTATTATCTAAACAGATTTTTTGTCAAACTTACTTTTACAAAAAAAATATCCAAACATAACAACTTTCAACAAACTTACTTTATCTAAACTTCATTTTTATAAATTTTATTTATCTTAACTTAATTTTATAAAATGGAGAACCAAACGTACCCTTAGTCATTAAAAAAAAAGTAGAGCTAGTCCAAGTTAGCCATTATAGGTTGTACCATTCTAGGCTATATAGGGAAAGCAATAGGGAAAAGACAAGTGAGGACCTATGTGGAAAAATATTTCTAAACTACTCTTAAAAATTCCTAACTACTATGAACTTAATTTTTAACTAATAATCTTAATTTGAAAATATTTTTTCTTCTAAGTCCTCAGTTTTTTTGCCCCAAAGCAATAAAGGATGAGTCTTTGAAAATGAGTTCCTTTTCTCTCATTCTACCATATGAAGGCTAATTAAGATGTTGTAACTAGACTTTTTGTTATAGAATTTTTGTATGCTTACACATAAATGAGTTTAATCATGGTTACCTAGGTTGGAGTTGGCAATTTAAATTGACCTACAACTAGTGGAGCCTAAAAAACTCAATTGCAAAATCGGCTTTTTTTTTAAGTCCAACCCATGTTCAATGGGTTTGAGAGCCAGCCTGAAAGCCTTTGTTTTTTAAAATATTTTTTATGTTTTCTTTTTAAATTTTTTTCATATAATTATTCAAATTAATATTACAGCCAATTTTCATCATCATTTATAAAAAATTAACATAATATTTAAATTTTATAATGTATACATTATTAACTAATAATGTAATATAGGTTCTTTTAATATTTAAAAAAGAAAAAAAAAAGAAAATAAGCCAAATGAGCCGGCCTCGAGTTCCTTTATTTCAAAGTATGTAATTAAAACATTAAAGAACAATGTTAGCAACTTCATATGCAAACTCAGTAATATTTGACTGGAAAAATCACTAAAAAATCCCAAAACATGAAAATATTTACTTGAAGTTCCAAACACAAAAAAACATTACACTCAAGTTTCATGTCTCAAAAAAAGAGTATAAAAAATTCAGTACTGAGTATAAAATTGTGGAGTATGAGTATAAAATATTCAGGTATAATTTTATATTTAACACTGAAGTTTTTTATACTCATATTTCATGATTTTATACTTATTTTTTAGGATTTTATACTGATTTTGACCATTAGACTTGAGTTTAATATTTTTTGGTGTTGAGACCTTTAAATAAATATTTTCATGTTTTGAGATTTAATAATGATTTTCCCTATTTGATTTTGCTTGGATTGTTTTGAATTATTCCCAAGTCATAAATTGTATAATTCATTCTTAAGATTTGGTATAATACATGCTAAAAATGTCAAATTAATACTATATTAAGAAGTGATAAATCAACTTTTTAAATGCTAAATTTTTCTCACTGGTGTACATGAGAATCCTATTAATTGATGAAAGTTGAACCCTGAAAATTTTTTTACTTTATAGAATCACCTATTTGAAAGTCATGAAACCGTGACCATACATAGGGAAGAAGAATATTGGCTTGGCCAAAAGAACAAATAATAATAATAAAAAAAAAGGGGGCAAACCATGGCCATGACTTATTTTTGCAGGACTGTAAGCCCAACAAGCGACAAAAGTACAGCAGCCAAGAACTGTAAAACATCGATCAACGAAGTCAAAATAACAGAATGAAATGCAAATCACAAATAATTTTCCAAGAAAATGAGTAGGTTGAGACAATAGCATGCAGAGGTCAAAACAATCTACATGTAGCTCTCTACTCTGGGTGATTTACGAGCCATCAAACATTGAAGCTAACATGAAAGAATGTTGCGAAGATAAAACCACAGGGAATTTCTTCATCATTTGGGCTCAAACCAATCTTTTCATCTGAAATGCAAAAAAAAGTAACAATAAGCAAAAATGAAGACAAGCAGGGAAACAAAAGAATGTAAACAGAACATATTTGGTTTTCCAATTTCTTTCATTCCATGTTGCTTCAGATGATGGCAACTGCTATATGTAGGTTACGACATGATTTTCCTCTTCCAGGAGAACAATCAGTGCAGGGGAAAAACTTGAAAATCCCCAGGTGCCATCCTCAGTTCAAATCAGTGCAGGGTTTGACAGAACATTCAGCACCTCGTATATTCTGGCCAGAGAAGAAGAAAAAAAAAAAAAACAGATTATTGCATACTTCACAACTACGATAGGGTCAACAGATGATCAGTCCAGTCCTTATGCAGATATAACACACACATAATCTTAACCAAACATTTTGATGGAATTGTCAGTAACAAAATGGACAAGGCATAACATAAGTAAAGACACTACCAGAAGCAATAGCCACAGTAGCAGCCCTGAACTGGTAAGCAAGTCCTTGCTCTCAGAAGGATCCCCATAATTTTCGGCCCATGATGATGATAATATGATAACCATACCAATTGCAAGAAAGCATGAAGCAGCTAGCATCACCACAAGGCATCCTTTCCTTGTTAAGAAAGGTCAAAATTTATTTCATCAAGTTGAGCCATCATGATTTAGAATTAATTATTTCAATTCTATTTATAAAATTTTTTTCTAATCATTATAATTATAAGATCAATAAATATTTATGATTTTAATGTTGATTGTTAATAGAGAGTGATATTGTTTTGATTTTAAAAAATTATGAATAACATTGCTCCAAAAATTTATTGCCCGTAACTCTTCGAAAAATACTTCCAGGATAGGGTAAATTTGCCCTTTAACCTGCACCAAAAATATTTATAAAGATATTTACAGATTATCCACTAACAAAATTTTCACATCGATAATAAAATTTAAACTTACATTCCTGATTTAAATTTTGTCCTTACCAATTTGGCTAACCTTAATTGAACTAACCCCATAAAATTTAATGATGCTATTAATTAAGAAGTGTTTTTTTTACCACATTTTAAAAATTAAGGAATTCAAATTAAGTTTAAAGAACTAAACTGAAATATAAAAGACTAAAATTATGTTCTTACCTAAAAAATTAGAAAGTAAAGTATTTTAGAGGGTAAATTTGTGTTGTCGAAATTGATGTCGACATCTTGGTGATATATAGGCTTTAGGATGCAGAGAGATTTGAGGGGAAGAGCCATCAGCGCCATCTATATTCGTACGATCATGAGAATGTCTTCATCATGTCCTCATTTGCCTCTTTTCCCTACTGACCTCCATTTTTGTTTCTCTCTTTGATCAGGTCAGCACGTGTCTCGACCAAATTACCCTTTTACCCCTGCGAAGTTCCCTTTCTTTTTTAAAATGTTACAATGATATTTCTTTCTTTTCTAAAGCATTATCGAATTTAATTTCACATCTTTATTACTGTTTTCTTCAAAATCATAAATTTAACCTATTTTAATTTTAATAAAAAAATTTATTTATTTATATTAATCAAATATATTTATAGTATATAATAACAAATGTAAAAAAAATACTTTGATTATATGTCCTTATAACATATACATTTCAAAATTAAATCTAATCTAATAAATATAAAATTGACTTGTATGTTAAGAGTTTTTGAATTATTTTACTAACACCAATTACTAAATGGGAAAATTACTTAACGCAAGTGGCATTTATGTAGTGAAATATCCTACTTATTTATGCTCACATTTGCATATTTCTTATCGATATGAGAACCAAACTCCATTCTTGATAAAAGAAAGTTTTGAATCCAAAATATCTCAATTGATATGTTTTTCTCCCTAGGTATCTCAATTGATATGTTATTATAAGAGCAGTAAATTTTTGTCATAAAAAATTAATTTAAATACTTTTAATAATATATTTTTTAAAACAAAATGTATGATGAAGACAATCCACAACTTGGATAGCAGCACATTTGGTGGTTTTCGTATGTGGTGTTAATAAAAAAGGGCAGACATTCTTTTAATAAATAGATTATACATATGTTTGATATAAGTCAAAATATCATATTCATTATAAACTTTATTTCTTTTAAAATAAAGAAGTTATAATTTATACAATACAAATCTATTTGGCTTAAGAGTAATTGACTCTTTGGTATTGAAATAATCTCAAATACACGAGCAATTCTAAAAGTAAAACACATGTTCATGTACGCTTCATGCCCAGTATAAAGTATTTGGCTAATAGTGTGGTTGGATTCATTTTTTATAATTAATTATAACTTTCAAAATCAATTATGGAGAAGTAAAAACAACTATCTATTATTTCTTCATAATCAATTATTACTTCTCCAATTTTACTTTTAGTACTGCACTTGCAAAAAAAAAATTCTATATAAAGAATTGCCAATTGGATGTTTGATTGGGAGTAAATAAAATTAATGAAAAATAATTATGAGGCCAGGGTACATGCCAATAATAGAAATAGAGTTAGTAGTGCCCTTAAAAATATGATATTTAAACCTTATCAGAAGCAAGGGTATTTTCGTAAGAAGATCATTGTATCGGGAAGTTGGTGAAGAGCAATCAATAAATGACCATCGGCATAAGAAGGACCAAACATGGTGAGAACATCTGAGTAAGAGAAGAAAGGATCGACGATGGATATGAGAAGCTTATTATATATGGTGAGCAGTGTAATTCTGAGAAAGTGTGTGGCCGTGTACCATGAATATTCCTATCTCTTCACCGATTTGGCTTTCGTTTTCACGTCTTCTGTACGATTTTCTGGTCTGATTTTCCGACAAAGTTCACTGGTTTCTGCACCGCGGTACTCTCCCATGTCATCAGTGATCATTAGGCATCATCGTCGTTAATTAATATTACACTTGTGTCTTGGTAAATAACATTTCGTACTGTAAGTGTATTTGTACACTTATCATACTTCTCTGTAATAGCAATGTTTCTTGCTTGATTTGTCTTTAAATTCTGTACATTTTTGTCCAGCTTAATCTAGGTTAACCTGGGTCTGATAAAATTTATAATTAAAGTTGGGTAAGTTTTGGATTTGATAAATTTTTTAATTAAAATTTGGTAAGTTTAGGATATACTAAAAAAAGAATTTGCATCCTCTTAGAATTGACATGACTTGTGAAGACTTTGAACTTGTCAGATCTATTAACACTCACCCTGTGTTTAATTGGAGAAATTTTTTGTATGAGTTGTGAAAACTTTGAACCCTTTGGATCTATTAACACTTATACTGGGTTTAGTTTGGAGGGATTTGGAAGGAAGGGGAGGCGAGGGCATTGGTTCAATAAATAAGAGAAAATGAAAAGAAAAATTTCATTTGATTCAATAAGTAGTATGGAGTTAAAATTCCCCCCTCCCCTTCTACCCCTTCCCTTGAAAAGTGGGGAGATTTAATAAAAAAAAAGAGCAAATCTCTCATCTCCTCTCCTATTCTCTTTAAAATACTCAAGGAAAAATTAAAATTCTTCCACTCTCCTCCCTTCTCATCACTAAAATTCCTTCCTTTCTCTTCCCTCTCCTTCATTAAAATCCCTTCTCTTTTCTCCTTTTTTCCCTTATAAACCAAACGTAGCCTTATAGCACTGATTAGTTGCACCATTGACAAAGGTAATTCCTTGTTATTATAAGAAAAACAAAGTGGATATAACCATCCTAGCTTTGGGGCTGTGCTAACTTGTCCTCTTCCTAATTATGTAGTTTCATTATATACTTGTTGGAAGATTATTATCTTTGTAATTTTACCCAACTCAACTTGATTAGATGGAGCTTAATGTAAATTTCAAATTCTTGGTGGTGTGATTAAAAAGAAAAATATAAAATATATTATATTTTTATCATTACTATTTAATAAATAGTAATATTTTTATTTAAGACTATAGAGATATTCTTATTTATAAAATTATTTTTATTCTATTTTTTCTCTGAAAATATTAAATTAACTGTGATTGTGATGCGAAAGCAATTGAATGAGATATTTAGTGCATCTGATAAACAAGACTAAATGATCAAGAGATGAAATAGCAAGACAAATGTAGCATGTCAAAAACGAAATAAAACAAAAAACGTTTCTGAATTTTTTTGGTTGAATGACATATTCATTTCGTCGTTTCTATCCCCTGGGTTTTGGATGAATGACTCAAACTCCTGGCCTTATACTCCTTATAAAAAATTTTCAAATGAGTGGCAAGAATTCAGGTAGTTAGTTAAAGTTAATTAGAAGTTTGATTTTGTTTCAGATAAAAGCCATCAAGGCAAGGAAGATATTTTTTGGTAAAAAAAAAAAAAGGTAAGGTGGGTATTTTTGTCTAAGTCACACATAATAAAAGACATTAATTTCTATCTGAAATTTAATTATATGACTTTAATTTTCTCTTTTTATCAGAAACAAAATTACACATTATTGTTTCACTAAATTTTGTAAATTTTTTTATATTAAGAATCATAGAAATTTTCTAAAAAGATTTAAGGTTTTCCCCATCTTATTAGTTGTTATTTGAGATGGATCCCTCCCTAATTCTCTTGTGTGTGTGTGAATTATTCCCTTTGATGTAAAATGTAAGTTTTATTTGACTAATTATACACAAACTAATAAAAAAAAGTTAAACTAATTAAATTTGTAAATAATTTACATTATTTTTTAATATTGCCTTTAATAAAGATAATTTTTAAGACAATTTTCTATCTCACAAATTAATTAAAAATAAATATAAATTAAGAAAAAATAATTAATATTTTTTTACCTTACTTAAATAGGACTTATATTTTAAAAAAATTAAAATAAAACTTATATTTTGAACAAAAAAAAATAACATTCTTTAAGGGAATAGTATTAGACAACATGACATGCTCCTTTTGACTAGAGATAAAAGGCAGTTTTTAAAATAGAGAATTTTCCGGAAAATTGTCCCATTTGAAACACACACACACACACACACACACACATATATATCTATAAAGATAAGAATGAAAACTTTTCTTTTTGGGACCAAATGAGCTTATGGAACTGGGCAGAACTACTTAATATGGGCAGAAAAGCTCATGCCTTCAATATTAATATCATTGTGAAATATAAAATTTATCATTTCCAATGAGTTGTAATCAATATGCCTCTGGTTAAAAAAAAATCTTGTAAAAAAATTGCTATGCCTCATTTTTTTCAAAACAAATCAATCCAAATATTATCCCTTACTTCCTCCCAGCTTAATTTTTTTTATGACCAGCAGTATCCCATGAGGTTTTTCTTAAGAGGTATTTTTGCAAAGGTTGAGGGCCTAAGCCCAAAACTTATAGCTCTTGGACTTGGGCTATGATTTGGTCACACAAGAAATAAAGAAGAGGAAATGAGGAAGGTATCCATAACACTACAATGGCCGTCCCTTGGATGTTAAACTATTCTTTAGAGTTGCTTTTAGCAGTGAAATGGATTATTTGGGTCAGTAAGGGCGTGTTATGCAACACTATACCAACCAAGTTTGAAGTATCAAACTTGATTTGATATATTCAAGATATGTTAGGCTCAATTTTTTTTCTTCCTTTAAAAAATTATTTTCAGCCCAAAACGGAGATAAGCAGGTAGGACATACTTTTCTGTTCTACTTTTTTATTTTTATCTGCATTTATTTTAAAATCAGATAAAAATAGACCAATAAAAATAAAAAAAATAAAAAAATTAAGAAAATAAAATTTCCATCAAATTTTTTCTATCTATTGACCAAAATGTCCATTCAAAATTTTAATTTTCATAAACCATGACTCGTAAGAAAATGTTATATTAGATATACTATGTTCCCAATTAAATAAATGTAGATTAAATTTTAGTCCAAGAAAATTAAATTAATCATGAGATAGAGTTTAAGCTCAATTTAGAGAAAAATAATGAGTTTTGTCAAAACCAATTTTTAAATAAATCATCTAAATATAAACACGTTAATACAAAATCAATTTTTATCATAATTACGTTACAAAATCAATTCTACCAAAACTCATTTTTAATTAACTGAAAACCAAACGGACCCCAAGAAATTATGGGTTAACTACACAATGACTTTTTTTTTTCCCATGTTAGATACTGTGATGTTAAATTTAAGCATTCTCTAGTTCAATTGAGATAATTCTCCTAATATAATATTTTTCATTAAAGGTTTGAACCTTTAATCCTTATTTAAAGGGGACTGGGTCCATTCTGCTTGACCCAACAATGGTTGAAACAAAAATCAATAATTTTATTATTTGATGCTGTTGGTTGAGTCATTTCAAACAAGTAAAATAAATCACTAAACTATGTGGTACTACTAACTCAAAATCGTGACTTTACAAGTGAAAGCAATACTAATACCAAGCTTGTGGCTTCACCTTCCATCTCTATTGACCGATATGTATTTTTTTGAAAAAAAGACGCATTTGTATTGGTTGTGTATTAAATGCAGTACTAACATATTTTAGTGCATGCATCATTATTTTTTTTATCCTCAAAATGTGTCAAAATGACTCAACACTATAGATATCTTTATATTGCTTTTGAAATACTTTTTAAAATCCAAACTCTTTTTATATTGTTCAATTTTGATATTGTAATTTGCTAAATATATACATAATTATATATGTATATTTGTTGTACTCATATTTTAAAATTTTAAAATTTATTGTACAACATACACAATACACGTATCCGTATTCCTCTGTTTATATATTTTTATTTTAATTTTCAGTTTATGGTGCAATTTTTTTAATTGCACTTCACCACTTGACGGAAATTCTCACTTTAAAGCATTGTTGCTCCTTATTCTATTTGAATACTTAAAACTAATGGAATAAACCTTAAAACACACCGCTACTTCTAATTAAGTTGTTCAGTTGTATCTTACCGTGTTAAAATGCGTTTCAGCAACTCAATTGATGTGTCTAATGATGAAAATTTAATAAAGGGTCTTAAATTTGGATCTATAGTGGTACTAACAAAACATGGAACTAAATTCAAAAAATCATGGAAAAATAAAAGCGGATGGGATTAACGAGAGACAACGACATGTTGGCTCATCGTTTTTATAAGATCACACTACACTTGTAGCTCTAAGTCTGCATAATATATGTTCAGATTTCTCTAACAAATACAGTTCTGGCAACATGATAACATCACATAGACGTATCTTTATTTACAATTCCATACCACCTTTTATGATTATATTCTAGATAATGATAAGTCCATCACGTCCACCAGAAAGTCTGCAGTCCAGAATATGTACAAATTATCAGTAATATCAATTAATAATTTAAAAAATTCAAAATAAAAAAAAAATACGTCTATAGTATGAAATACTATCAACTGCTATTTTATAATATCTTAATATCTTAGATGAAACTCATCATCTTATATACTCCAACATATTAAAAATGGATGTTTAGATTAAATAAAATGTAAGCTATAATGTACCAAACATTTTCTATAAATCTCACATCTGGAGTACAAGTTCTTATTATAAAAGTCATCCCTGCAAAATTCTATGTTAATGCTGAGTTGCATTTTGCATGCCCTGTCAACCCATATATCTAAAATTAGCAAACGTTATACATTTAAAATTAGATATATTTTTTCACATGTTACATGAAGTTTTGAGAAATAAATTATATTATTGATGACTAGGGAAAAGTGTGATATAATATAAATTTTATTATATAATTTGATATTGATATATTGACGTAAGAAACAGCTATTTGATAACATTTGTATTGTTATCCCAGCTCCCTTCCTTTCTTTTTGTTTACAGCTTTCAAATATTGCTTCGGAAATTTTAGAAATTGAGGCCGAGGCTAACCTGCATCTTCTTTCGTGAAACACAGAGGAGGTGTAATTCTGAAGACATTTCCATAATACCCACCTTTTCCAACAAGGGCACCTAATTCTGTCGCCACAGAGAGGAGGAGATAATTAGTCAGCAACTAAGAGCAAACAGAAAATACATATTGCTAAGACTAGAAGAATGAAAGGGGCATGAAATCTACCTTTCATCTGGTCTAATACTTGCAGTGTTTCAGCTTTTGCTGGTGTTTTAAGTTCACGATCCGTGACAAGTTCAACTCCAAGGATCAATCCTCTTCCTCTTACGTCCCCAATTACTACACAAGAAGAAACCAATTACTTCGATCAGCTCAAAAACGAATAGTTTCTTGTCTATTTGCTATCAAATTCTCCAATAAAAAAGAAGAAAGATCCAATTCTGTGAATCCAATGCTTTGCACCTAATAAACTCTATCCTTTTATAAAGCTAACAAGAACCGATGGGTAGGAAATAAGTAAGGGATTTAAGTTTTACGTTCATATTTGTCCTTGAGGGCAGTGAGTCTCTCTTTCAAATAGGACCCCACCACAAATGCATTTTCCTGGAGCTTCTCTTTCTCTATCACTCTTAAAACAGCCAATCCTGCAGCAGTACAAACAGGGTTCCCTCCAAAGGTGTTGAAGTAATTTCGGCGAACCAAGACCTTAGCAATCTCCGGAGTAGTTACCACAGCACCTAAGGGAATACCATTTCCAATGCCCTGCCGTAAGAAAATTAAAAGACATGAACAGACATATAGAGCAAGTACACTTCGGTACAAACTGTTTTTCTTTTATTTGGTACAAGAGTTAGATTGGTGAATAGGATTTAAGTCGAAGATCCTTTGGTTGGTGCAGCTTGATTTTACTAATTGAGCCAATCCTTGTTGCCAACGTGCAAACTGTTATAGTTTTAGCCCGTGATCAACGAAGCCAAGCTCATAAAAAGTACCCAATACCTTTTGAAGATATGTCTTCCTAATCACTTGGAGTCACAGTGACTTTTGGGGAAGCTCCATAAGGTGAAGGGGAGAGAGAAGAGTTACCTTTGCCATTGTCACAATATCAGGAACAACGCCATGGGCCTCAAACCCCCAAAAATGGCTTCCGGTGCGAGCAAACCCAACCTGAACCTCGTCGGCAATACAAAGCCCTCCTGCTTTTTTGATACTGCTGTAGACTGCAGGCAAGTAACCTGGGGCCAATTCTACGATGCCCCCCACTCCCTGCCACATGTAAACAAAAGTGGCATCAAAGGGTATGTTTTTACTGAGACTTAACTTCTAATATGCTTTCATGTGTTCATTAGAATTTCATGTGGCCAAATTCATTTTTGAGTAAATACCTGTATGGCTTCAGAAATGAAAGCAGCAACATTTCCAGAAGTGCCAAAGTCAATCATATCCTGGACTTCTCTTGCATACTTTTCTCCGTCAGAACCAAAAACTCCTCTGTAAGGATCCGGATTTACGGCGTGATGAACACCACTCTGTCGGGCACACCAACAAAACAGCACATTAGGAAAATGGTAATAGCTAATTTAAAACGTCACACTCCCAACCAAAAGTTATATATTCTACGGAAGTAAAATATGTCCAATATTAATGAGTTCACATAGCAAGGAAATAAAGTAAAGAAAAGAAAGAACTATAATTTGCGAGCATTATTTTGTCTCATCCTAATCCGACCGAGACCAAAGCAGACACCACGCAATTACAATATTATTAGCTAAAGGGGGCCTACATTTTAGTGTAAGTGCCCTCGCTTTCAAAATCATGAGTGATTGTCGGCACCAAGCACGAATTAGGAACTAGCTAGTTAGTATTCAAAATAAAGTCCGTAAGAAACTAAGAATGCGAAATTTATAATGAACGGCTCGCTTTCGTAGTTGCCAACTTGAATAAGTTGCGTGAATGCGTTCAAGTCCAACGATGCTAAACTCCGTTGGCGTTCCTATCGCACTTGCGTTCGCGAGGGACTACAGGCGGGTGAAAATATGCGTCAGCCACCTTAGATGTGACAATCCACTAACTTCCTTATTGGTAAATATTGGATTTGTATTCTCTCCATACTTTCTCTCCATACCTTTTTCTATACGTAATCTTATTCATTAATTTTGATTTGAATGGTAGAGATTACTGATTGTTACTTTAAATAAAATATATCATTTATTTTAATAATAATCTTAAATAAGTATTATAAATTATTTTTAAGAAACTTCAACTCATAACAATAAATGTAAACTATTATGATATATTTTATTTAAAGTAACAATCGGTGATCTCTACTATTTAAATCAAAATCAATGAATAAGATTACGTATGGAGAGAGATATGGAAAGAAAGAATGGAGAGGATCCAAATCCGTAAATATTCCATCATCTTGATAAACTCAGGAAAAAAAAATTGAGAATAGTATTTACTTTATATTTTTATATTATTATTAAGAATTATAGATTTATTATCTTTTTATTATCATGGAATTAAATAAAAAAAGATGCAGTTATTTTTTTTAAAAAGAAAAGAACTGCTCTATAAATGTTATTAACAAACTCATTTGATGTATTATCGCACGATCTTTAAAAACACCATGCATTTAAAGATGAAAAATAGAATTGAAATTAGAAAGGGATAAAAAAAGAAAATTTAGTGATATTTTATTTGAAATTATGGAAAAAAAGGGGAAATTGGATTTTGGTACAAAAAAAATCAAAATATTTGATTTTTGATATCAAATTTAGAAAATTTCTAACTTTTTAGAAATTTTCTATTTTCACTTGAAAATATTTTATTTTCATTTAATATTAAAAAATTTTATCTGATTTAAAAAAATTTTATCCTAATTTAGAAAAATTCTATCCTAACATTAAGATAAAGTAAACTTTTGGAATTGTATTCCAAATATTTTAATTTTTCTGGTCCTTTTTTTCAATTCTCCCCAAAAAAAATGTTTAGGGATAAGTGATGTATAACGGTAAATATGGTGAGGCTCAGAAAACATACTTGAACGATATTAAATTTCCAGATGCTTTGGGCTGTGGCCCCCATAGTCCCAGCTGCATTTCCGTGGTAGGAGTTCCTCAGAGATATAACGTCGTGGCATCCCGTATACAATCTCGCCATCAATATTGCCAATTCGTTTGCCTCCGTTCCAGAATTTGTGAAAAACACCACCTGTAATCATAACTCATAAACACATGACAAACACAGATTTTAAAACTATTATTTTTATCCAAAAATAATATCATCACTTTTTGTACGTTCCATGTATTTTTGTCAATTATTTCTTTATGATCTCATCAGTTACTAACGTCATTTAAATCTAAGAAACTACCGTGGCATAAAGATAGATTAAACAGATAGTGACAAATTCATTATTATGAATATGTTTTATACTAAGAATTTTGACTCTGATTTCTCAATTATTTTATGTCTTGGTGAAAATCAAAGATACTAATTGCGGAGATTTTCATCCTCTTGACAGTGACAATTTATTATTTATCGGGACGAAATAAAAAACAGCTTGTTTATTTATTAATCTATTTATTTTGGTCATGCACTAAATCCTGCTTGGGTGAGGAGAGAAAACAATGAGAGAAAATGGAGA
The DNA here is from genome assembly GCA_026686845.1 of Adenanthera pavonina. NCBI lineage: Eukaryota > Viridiplantae > Streptophyta > Magnoliopsida > Fabales > Fabaceae > Adenanthera > Adenanthera pavonina. The sequence continues at coordinate 36,892,066 of JAIVEN010000011.1, forward strand.
GAAGAGAAAAGTGAGGGGAAGTGATTTTCTTTCCATATGCTTAGTTGAAGAGAAAAAAATAAGGAAGAGAGAAAATTAATTAATTTTATATTGATAATAATATTCTTATTATTTCTAGGAATATATTTACATATAATAAAACTTGTTATTCTATTATATTATTTATATAATTTTCATATCATATTAATAAATGACATTAAAATGTAATTTTAATTTTAATCTTAATTTAAAATTATTTTACCCAATCTTAATTTTATTAAATTTTTAAAATAAGTTTTTATATATTGATTTCAAAAATTTTAAAATAATGCTAAAATTTAAAGTTTATAACACATCAATATTTAGATCTAAAAATAACATAGGTATTTTTCTCTTAGAAACAATGTAACATTATATTAAGAAGCAATACAATATAATAATAAAGACAAGGGAAACAAATTTTGACACAATAAATATAATTAAACATAATCTAATTAGAGCACTAAAGTGATACTAAGGCTCAAAATTTAAAGCATTTATCTAACTTGATTTGTAGAAAAGTGTAGCATACAAAGATTATTTACTACGGGAACTTCGAGCTTTGAAAGAAAGTGGGAGGAATGAGAAGAAGTGAAGCCGGAGGAAGAAATTAGTGGATAACTTTGGAAAAAGAGTTTTTTTTTTCCAAAATCTCTTCATTTTAGAGAGAAAAGTTAGGGGATCAAGTGAGACCCACACATTATTTTCTCTTCATTTTTCTCTCCCCTCCACTTTTCTTTCATTAACTAAGAAAAAAAAAATATAATTTTTCCCTCAATTTTTTCATCCTACTTTTATCTGTATCCCTCCTCCCCGTATCGAGCAAAGCCAGAAAGTCAGTTTCATATTTTTGGCCAAAAATAAAGTCAGTTTATTAATAAAACAAAAGAAAAAGATATTTAAATACTACAATTTGCCATGTATTCATTTCATTCAATATGGCACTTCTTTTCCGTTTTAAATACAGCGATAAAGGAGGAGATTGTTTTTTTGCCTCCGATAAGGGAGGAGATAAGAATTGAAAATAATATCACCAAATGGAAGCATGTGGTGCCATGTGAAATTCGTGAATTGAATTATTAACGTCAAGCATATCAGTTTCTACTCAGTAGAATGAGAGGCACACGCAAATGATCAATGGATGGATTAAAAAAGTCTAAAAATATAGAAATGATAGGCAAAGGCACCTTGAGATTGCCAGGAAGTTTAGAAGCCAGAGCCTCCGCGAAATCGGCGATGGCATGGTTGAGGTAGAGAACCGTCGAGTGCTGCAAGCGCTTTGTTTGGTTCACTATGGCCTCCACCACATCGGGATGGCAGTGCCCGCAACACACCGTCGCAATCCCTCCGAACGCATCCAAATACCTCCTTCCTTTGTCGTCGTACAAGTACTGCCTCTTCCCCTCTACTATGTTCACCTATCACGCATCATCATAAGAATCAAAATCGGAATCAGAATCGCCCTACTATTTCTGTATTTAATTCATAAAACATTTCATTGTCAATTCGGGAATCAAATAATCATCGTGCGGCGCGATGGCTTTTATGCTCGTCGTCGTCGTCGTCATCATCAACGTCAATATCGGAACCACCGTTCTCACTCAAATATTGCTGAATCTAAGCAAAATCATTATCGAACTTCAATTCGTAAATAAATTTATCGTTCTTACGGGATTCTTGTACAAGTGGAAGATGGAGGGGCTGAGATACTGCTTGCGCTTGGCGAGGATCTCATCGGCGGAGGGGCCGGAGTAGGGCTGAGGTGAGTAATCAAAGGGTGGAAGTTCGGGGTTGGTGGCGGCGGGTTCGTTTCGCTTCTCGGCCAACTGAGAGACACAGCGTTGCCAGCTCGTAGGATTCTTCGGCGGCAAGAATTTCTTGGATACGAGTCCAGCCATTTTTCTCGCTGAGGCCATGAGCTCCGAGATTGCTGGACCGGACCGGACCCGACCCGACAATTGGATGGTGTCTGTTCTTTGTTCTTGTACTTTGTTTTCCTTTGAAGGGGAGGGAGATGGCGAGGAATGCCAAACCGAAGAAGGTTTAAATAACAAATTGGAAGTGTGATCGCTGATTTGATTGGAGGTAGTAAAATTTATTTGTTTTTCTTTACAAAAAAAACTATACTTTTCGTTTTTTTATCACATTTAATTTGTGATTACAATGAATCAAAATTTTATAAACATAGCTATAGAGTTAAAATATGAAGTCTTTTAGAAAGGTAAAAATTGGATGTGAGGAACAAATAGTACTAAATAATAATACAAAATTAGATCTTACTTTCATTATAAAAAATATCTTACTCAATTATTATTAAAACTTAATGGGGTGAGAATCGTGAGATTGTATATGGGATTTTTTTTTATATTTTTATTAATTCGATTTGTGATTGGAGTAGATCTAGATTCTTAAAGTATAACAATTAAATAAAAAGCTTGGCCAAAAAAACAATAAAATTAAAATAGGTAGGGTTTACATTGAAATTGAAATATCTTAAATTTAAAATTATTTTTTGTGTCAAAATTTTAAAGTTATTTTGACGGTTATTTGAATAAAATTTTTTTGCTTCGATTAAATTTTTGATATGAAACTCAAAGTTTGAAGTGAAAAATATTATTTGTGGTTAATGAATAATATGACTTCTTATATATTTTTATATATAGATATTGCTATTGCATATTATTCTTTAAAATGATTTTGAGATTTAAAATTTTTCAATACACATTCTTTCCACCTTATGTTCTTCCTATAATTTTGATCAATAGTAGTCTTGTAGTTCAAGAAGTTGGATTTTCTATGCTAATATTTTGGGGAATAGCATGGTTTTCATCTCCCATTATTTTATAATCCTCAAGAATTAAATTATAATCAAATTGCTTTGGGCTGTTATGTAAGTACAAAATGTTTATAAAATAAGTACAAAATAATAAATATTGAATTTGGACTTTCCGCCATGCCTAAATTTGTAAAAAGCTCAAGTATAGTATATATTGTAGGGGGGAAATTTTATTATAAATAAAATAAAATGATAAAAGTGACAAAAATATTTTAATTTTATAACTGTACCTGAATTACTGCATATGGATTCAGCCATACAGGGATAGAAATTCAAATCCCTGTTCTTTGAGACATGAAATCACATATACAGTGTCATGGGTTCAATTCTCCAAGAAAACACCTTGAAAGGTATGTGGTAACATCTTCCCTTGCCAATGCACAATAATGATCTATGATTTTTGGACTTAATAATATATAGATTTATCTACGATGGTGCATATGATTTTTAATAATAATAATAATAATAATAATAATAATAATATATTTAAAAAAGTATCTTTTCACAAAATTCATCTTCTACAAAAAGATGAATATTATCTTTAATTTTTTTTTGTTTTAGAAGAATAATTAGTATGTATTTTTTTAAATATTGAGTGGAAGGATATGTGACATGAAAATAAAAGAGAAACGATCTGCCTATAAAGCTTGAAAATATAATATTTAAAAATAAATTACGTTCTATCCTATAAAGCTTGATATGCACTATTAGGTGTCAATTTTTTAATTACGTTCTATTTTCAAATAAATTGAAAATATAATATTTAAAAATAATTAAAAATATAAATTCCCACTGTCTTAATTATCAATTAATTACATAAATTTTTATATTCTATTTACCTATACTAATACAGGCGTACGTATGAGAGTGTGTGTGAATGTATAGGATTTTGTGATTAATGATGAGAAAGCTCATAAGCCATATATATATATATATTAGTATATTTATATATTTTTTGGAAAATGGTTTTCACAATATTACTTGTGTAAATTGGTGAAGTGACATGACATCTTAAAGTTAGATTAAATATTTAAACAATTGTTGTTTTCATTCGTGTTATATTTTCGTATTTAAGTTGGCTTCAACTTCCAGTTTTTGTGCTGAAGTATCTCTCTCGGGGAGTTCTTCAAAGAATAAAGCATCAGAGGACAACTGCAGACGACAACTCAGTATAATATGCTATGTTTGGACAATTGTAAAGGGGAGGAGGAAATAAAACAAAAATTTATGTCTATATATTTAACAATCTAGATATTTTAATTTGACATATTGCTTTGAATTAGATCTATATAGTTTTTATTCTTTTCTTTTATTATTTTTTATCCTATTATATTTTATTAAATTTAATCATATGGCATCTAAAGTTTATGAAATTCCATGCAAATTATACAGATATGCATCGATCCTTTTTTTTTTTTTTTACCAACGTTATGCATCGATCTAGCTAGTTCCATAAAATCTTCCACTTTCATTGAAATAAATTTCATGCACTCTCACTATTATGGATGATATTTTTCTTTTAATATATAATTGCCTAATCATAAAAAATCAAATTGGGTATATAAAAGAACTTGCTTTTTCTTTTAAAAATAAACCTAGTTTAATTTTATCCTTTTTTCGGTGTGAGCTAGTCTCTTATTCGTCATATCGTCCATCAAGGATGACATATTCATGGAACAAGTGCTTTTATTCATAATCTCATTGAAAGAATTCAGAGGTGGAACACGTCCCATCCTGCACATTAGGCAAAGGATAAAAATTAACAAGATACATTCATGCATTTTCCTTCTTCTTCCTTTTCTATCTAACCAAATTAAATTAATGGTCATAAATATAATATGAATTACTTGTGGTTGACAGAGAACTAGAAAGAAATACTCCTTTTTTTCCCCTTACCGATGAAAAAGAAAATAAAATAAAATAGGCATTTTTGGCCACTAGCTATATAGCTTGATGAGAAGTGACAAAGTGAGTTTCTTGAGGATCCACGAAACCTTTTTATGGCGATTCCAGCAAAGCAAAAACAGTGGCACGCATATGCAATAATTTAGTATGTATCTTTACCTATATTGTACCCACAAATGAATCTCATTCATGTTGTATTTGGCCTTGTTTTTGAACCACGTTCATCTCTTCTATCATTATGTAATTGTATATTAAAAAAATGGTCTTGAATTATGATAATAAAACCATATTAATTTATCAACGTCGGGATCATTATCTATGGACTTCGATAGAGGGAAAGTTTTATTTTATTTTATTTTTTTTAATTTAACTAAAGCAAAAGTGAGAGACAAATTGGCTTTCAGCATCATAACTTTGTATAATGATGATAATACAATAGACAAGTGTGCTATTGTTTGCCGTGTAGGATTTCCACAATTTATTTATTTAAATATTCTTTTTTTTAATACAATTATTTAAATATTCTAAACTATTATATTTGTTATACACCGTTGAAACCCATTATGAGGACACCATCTTCATGAATAGGGAATCATCGAACCTATTATCGATGAATTGGATTCGATTAGAAGATCGCATTATTGAAATGATCATGTGAATAAAAAGTTAACCTAAATAAAATTGATAGTGGCAAAAAAAAAATCTAAATAAAATTCATTGAATGATATTTAATTATATATATTTTTGTATATTTGCATATAGAAAGAATATGGCATAATTTCATTGAAATTTGGTTAGTTAAGATATCTGTAATTTACTCTTTTTCATTTTCAATTTTCTTATAAAGATTTAAATTGCCATTGTGAATATTCCTCTTCCAACAATTAATAGTAATCAATATTGTAAGGATCAATTTTACATACAAAATAAACGTAAGTTCTTAACAAACTCTAAATAAATTATCAGCAAATTGATGACAAACATTTCGTATATGCTATTTGCTATCCACCGTTGAAACCCATTACGAAGACACCATCTTCATGAATAAGGAATCATCGAACTATCACAAAAAAATAGGAATAATCGAACGTATGTTTTTTTTTTGGGACCCGAAATCGAACACATAATTGATGAATTGGATTCGGTTAGAAGAGCACATCATTGAAATGATCATGTAATAGAAAGTTAGCCTAAATAAAATTGATTAAATGATCGGGACTTAAATATTATAGGATATTTTGCCTTGATTTTAAATATAAAAGTCTTTTCAAAATATGAGGTAATAATTATTATTTATTATCAAAAAATACTTCTATTTAATTAAGGGTAGAAGAGAGGAAGAGAAATTGAATAAGGGTAATTTTGGAAAAAAATGTATTTTTTAAAAAATTAAGGTAGTTAACTAATTTTAACTTCAATCATTAATTCGTGTAATTCAGTTAAAAGAGTATTATATTAAAGAATAAAGAGAGTATTTATATATATTTTGTATATTTGCAAATAGAACGAATGTGGTATAATTATTGAAATTTGGTTAGTTAGGATGTGTAATTTATAATTCCTTTTCATTTTCAATTTTCTTATAAAAATCTTATTTGCCAGTGTGAATATTCATTTTCCAACAATTAATACTAATCAACATTGTAAGTATCAATTTTCACATACAAAATAAACGTGAGTTTTTAATTAATGCTAAATAAATTATTAGCTAATTGATGACTAATATTTTGTAAAGCACTACTTCTCCGGTTCTGTTTTCAAGATAAAATTTTGAAGCAAATTTTGATACTTTTTATAAAGCATATTAGGCAATGTTAAGAAAATCAGATATCAAGACACCAGTTCAAAGGTTCAATATTCAAACCGAGATCTATTTGGGGTTTGACTGGTTGTAATTAGTAAGTATTACAAAGATTAAAATAATGTTATCATATAAAGAGAAATTATTCAAGAAATTAAAAATGAGCAACGACTAAAAGAAAAAAAATGAGCAAATATTATTATTTATAGCTTATATGTGTATTTAACTTTACAAATAGTATTTACTATGTGTATGTATTGTTGTTTATAGCTTATATGTATATTTAGCTTTACATATGTATTTATCTTTATAGTGTAAACATGTCATTTACTCTATTTATACCCTATGAGTGTGCACTTTTTTTTTCTTTCAAATTTTGAATGTATATTTGATATATATAATATATATAGAGAGAGTATATTAGATCACAAACATTTACTTGGCCTTTGTTACCATTATATTATAGTAAGAAAGTAAAAAAATAGGCAAAGAAAAGTATTGAAATACATTAGAGAATGTGGGAATTGAAAAATAGTAAGTCCCACATTGCTTGAAAATGTGAAGAAAGTGGAAAGATGGAGTTATAAAAAGGGTGGTAAGAAAGGATAATGGGTTATTTAAGTCAATGGGCGCAAATATTATACAATTTTGCGTGGCCTAATAGTTTCCTTATTTCTTTAAAGAAAGCTATCTTGATTTTTAGTTTGTTTTTAAATTGGTTCATTATGATTGGTATGGTGCTTGGCCAGTTGATCGGTTGACTGATTTTATTGGTTTTTAACCAATATTTTGGCAGTTTGATTTTATGTGAATACCTAGACTAGTGCGGGTGGGTTTTGTGTGAATACCAGACAAGGGACTGGTTCATTAGCTCAACCTGTTGATCCAATATGATTCTAAGAACCATGGTATTAGGACTTTAATGAAGTATTAATGAATTATTTTTCAAATTTACCTTATATATATATATATATATAAATACTCTTTGTTGATTTTTAAAAGTTTAATAAAGTATTAATATTTGGGTAAATTTAAAAATTTAATTTAATTTTTTGAAAATTTCAATGTTATCAACTAAAAGTCTTTTATAAATAGGATGAGAGGAAGTGTTTTTTTTTTTTGTAATTACATTACCAAGGTTTAGCCCTTATCTTTATCCATATCCTAATAAACTCTTATTACTTGAGTTACCAAACGGTGTAAATTAAGTACTACATCAACCAGAGGCTTTCAATTTGGCAATTGAACCTCGAATCCCAAAATGATGGGGAATTATATATATGGGTGGAAAAAAATTTAAGAGGACAAGAAATAAATCTAAGCTTCATTTTAGAGTAGCAATTTTCTTTGATTCAAATTTGATCAATTTTAGATCTCTCTCCGATTAGGGAAGACGTTGAGTTCACTGCACATTGGTGGAAATTAGAGAAATTCCTGAATGGACTTCACAGGTGTAAGGATTTGGAGAGATTGGTGCGAATGGATTCTTCTCGTTATGTGAAACCAAAAAGTTGACATGGTACTTTCAGAGCAGAATATCTAGACCTGAGATTAAATTGTTGTTTGAGGATATTATTTCTTATTCTAATAACATTAGGAATAGTCTTTTTGGTGTACCTGTTAGGTGGCTAAAGTGGTGGTATATCTTTTGTTTTTTTTTGGGGTAAATACTAAAATATCTTCCATCAATAATTGAAAAATATTTCTTTTAAAATATAGAGATTATTGACATTTTATTCTAGTTTTAGATTTTAATTCTCTTTGTACTTTTAAATAAAAAATTGTGTAAAGCACTATGTTTAGTGAAAGATAAAAGAAGTGAATCACAACGCATAAGAAACAAAAACCACAAGCTAATAATTGGTAATAAAACAGTTTTTTAAGTAAAATATAATAAAAATAAAAAATTTACCAAAACATATCACGTTCAAATTTATATACCAAAGTATAACAAGTAAAATGGATTAAAGGATATGCTATTTAATTCTAACGCAAAAGTTAAATAATGTATATGCAAGTAAATAGAAGTAAATTTTCAAGTGGAATGAGTTAAATTTTCAATTCCACTTGAAAAATTAGTTTGATATATTTGAAAATTTAGTTCTGTTCACTTAAAAAATTAATTCAATCTACTTAAAATTTTAGTTTAGCTTACTTAAAAAATTAGTTTAATCAACTTGAAAATTTAATTTAGTTCACTTAGAAAATTAGTTTATTCCACTTGAAATTTTAACTTAATCCACTAGAAAATTTAGTTCATTATATTTGAAAATTTAATTTAATTTATTTAGAAAATTAGTTCAATTTATTTAAAAAATTAATTCATTCTACTTGGATATCTAATTTAATCCACTTGAAAAATTAATTCAATTTACTTAAAAATTTAGTTAATTTAATTTAAATAAACAAAATTATAAAAGTAATCTTGTTTAGTTATTTTTTTCTTTTCTCTCCCAAAGACCCAAATTTTTATAAGGGATGAAAAAAATGGATTTTTTTTTCAAAAAATATAATTTTCTTATAGGGTTCTAATATATATTTTTCCCGCTTACCAAAGTCTCACTACAATTTTTTTTCAAATGAAAAAAAGTTTAAACAACAGCATAGTCACATGAATAACTATGTGACTTTACTGGTATCATACTTGCCATCCATTCGACTTATTTTTCCCAAAAGAATAATAAGAAAATAAAATAAGTCACATATATGTTGTTTGACTTTCGTATTAGAATTAAATTGCATATTTTTCAGTGGACTTTGCTTGTTATACTTTACTAAATAAATTCTGCGATGTTATGTTGTGGTAAATTTTTTATTTTTACGGTCATATTTTGCTTAAAAAAAACTAGAGCCTATTTGATAGTGTTTTCTATTTTCTTGTTCTCAAAACAATTTTGTAAAACTGTTTTCAAGAATAAGTTTTGAAAATAAGAAAATAAAAAAATCTGTTTGAATGATTATTCTCTAAATCATAATTAATAAGTGATAGATGAGTTATTCAAAATTTATAACTTTACCATTAACAAAATGAGTATTTTTCATTTTTTCTTTTATTTTTTAGAATAAAAACTACAAAACAACTTAAAGATATTTTAAATTTTCTATTCCTTTATTTTTTTATTTATCAGAATAATTTATAAAAAACAGTTTTATCAAACAAATTTTTTTATTTTTTTATTTTTAAAAATAAAAATATTTTTAAAAACTGCACCAACCACAGATTTTCCTGAAATCCAGAAAATAAAACACATCTGCAAGAAACTCCGTTGTCAAATCACCAGTTTTAGGAAACGACAGTGTCTTGGTTGATATCGTCCAAAATTACAATCAGTGCCACTATGAATACGTAATCCACGAAAAGGGTTCCGTCACCATGATATTACTTATTTTGATTTATGTATCTTGTTTCATTTTGGTTTGATTAGATATATATATATATATATATATATATAACAGTTTTCCCCCCTGATTTCACTAAACCGAAATAATATCACAAAGTGATTATGATCCAAAAAAATGTGAGATACCTATCGCAAATTGATAGAAATATATAAAGTATCAATATTTTAAAAAAGTAAACATTCCCATATTTGATACATGATATGATATATGTACCGTACTTATGTATACATATTTATTTGTATCACTTTGTACTCATATTTGAAGTTGTTATAAATATTTTATAATTTATTTTAATATTTATATAATAATTTTTAAATTATTTAATACTCATTTTTCTTTAAGTGAGTAAATTTATTAATTATACATATAAATAATTATATAAATAATATTATATATATGTATAAATATTTCTTGTACTCATATTTTAAAATTTTAAAAATTATCATATTTTTATGTCATATATAATACATATACTTGTATCAGTGTTATATATATATATGAAGATACTGTATATAACTATATATGTGGGTTTCATGCAAATCCACACTATTCATCACTTATTGTGAACTGTATGACACTTCTTTTTGTTCGACACTACGGCTTCCAATATCTTTAGTTTATATTGATAGGCAGGAAAATTATAAAAGTTTTGGCATCGATAGGTCTTATTCAAACATGTACAAGCATTCTTATAAGGTTTGAGAATCTCATGCTCAAATCTAAGCGAATATATTTTATAAAAATACTCCTAAAGTATATTAATTTGTCATCTCAATTCGAAGAAAGTGGGATGATTTTTTTTTGGTTGAGCAGTACTCTTTTTTTCTCTAGTTTTGGGTTATCTGCTCCCAGTTCACAAGCATAAAGTTCTTAATTTATGGTGGGCCTTGGCAAACGAAGAGGCCCAATAAAAAGGTTTCAAGGCTTCGAAGCGTTCTTTCTCTATTTTAGGCTTTCTATTTTGTCTCGCCCAAGAAAAAGGCTTTCTATTTTAAAAATGTTCTTATCATCTAAAAATGTGTAATATTATAAATTGACAAAAGGTAAAATTTACTATCCTTAAAAATAAAATTTTGAATAGCCATACAAAATATAGATTAATTTTTAATGAATTAATTAATGCGATATATAATAAATTATCAGCGAATTGAAGACACAAGCGTTTGCCAATTTGTAAAGTACTAATTTAAGTGGATGCTGAAAAAGGATGGGACCGATAGGATGGTTCTTTGAAACCCATCGTCATTGATGGCACGATTACTGATGGTGAACTGTGATGAAGTGGCCCTAGGTGTGTTTTTGCTTTCTAGTTTTAGGGTTGTGTCATTTTTTTTTGTTGCTTTGTGTTGTTTTAATGTTTGAGTCTACAGGGTTTCTTGGTGTGTTAGTTTTGAAGTGTTTGTTTACATCAGGTTATGTTGTTCTTAACATGGTGTTTGGTTCAATTTGGTTGGGTTAAAGGGGAGAAGATGTATTTTAATGATTTCTTGGTTGGTTTAAGAGGAGGATGGGAGGAAAATTAATTATGAATGAACTATTATATCTTTATAAGCAGTTTAAATTTTTATATTTTTTCTTTTTTATGAAAGAATGTAATTATATCAAAATTCATTACTTTTGTTGACTGTCAAAATCTTATCGTACTTATCTATGATAAATCTTTTGTTTAAAATATGTTTTGGAAAAGATTTTTTTTAATGACTATCGATGGGGATGGAAGATGGAGTTTATTGGCTGGGATGGCGAGATGTGAGTTACGGAAGGAGGAGCCACAAAGAGAGACACGCTCTTGGACATAAGCTATAGAAAGAATGCGCACGGAAAAGAGATAGATCGAGCACTAAATAGAATAGAGGGGTTTTAGTATTCCCTTTAATAAGGGTAAATTAGTCAATATGTGGTAAAATATTTTTTTTTCCTTCTAAAAAAATTCCAATTTAGAGGGGAGGGGAGAGGAGGAGAGAAAAAAAACTTTTTTTACCTACCCCTCCCCTTCAATTTTTCCTACCAAACATGGATTGGGTTATCTTCAAGTTAATTTGGTATTATAATAAACCTGTTCTCTTTATTGACAATTAAAAAAATAATGGATATTGCATAACGTATAAATCCAGTCGAACAAGACACACAAAGTAATAGGCAATGCGTTATTTATTTAGATGAAATCTATACACAATCCGTTCATCATAAAATATTGCTCCAAAATAAAATAAAACACGTACACCCATCTGCAAAGAAACTTCATAGCCAAATGTTGGCAGCTATAGGATCTAACAAGAGCCGCTCCCGCATGTGGTGATCAAATCCAAAGTGTGAATTTTGTGAGAGAGGATAGAGTTTTTTTTTTTAAATTTAAGAAAAAAAGAGAAATACACAGTAAATTGTGAGGGAACGTGCACTCCATGCGTGGACAGAACCAAGACTCGGGAATTAACCGCTGCCACCACTGTCTTGGTTAATCTCATCCAAAATTACAATGAGTGCCACTATGAAAGCGTAATCCACGTTGGGGTACACTGTGACCATGAAATTAGTTTTCCCTAACATAATGCTTTCAACTGTGTGCTTCTTATGCATCTGCAATATTAATCCCATAATTTCGCACTGTTAATTAACACTTTCAATATTTCTGGGGAAAAAGGGGGGGAAATCATTTTTGGGAATATATAATAAGAAGAAGAGCTTGAATTGATTACCTGGGCAACAATGGTGTCGGATTCACCAGCATAAACCACGCAAGATCGTTCGAGCCAACTTCCTTTGATCTTAAATTCACAAACTTGTTCGGTGGTATTAGAAGCCAAGAACACATCTAATTTGGTCCTAATCTGGATTAACGATGATCGTTTCAGAGTAAATATAAGATCCTTTGGGTCTGTGCTTTCTCCTCTAAAAGCTTGCCATCTATCATGCGCTGTCAATATCTGCAACATCATGGTATCTAACAACATTTACTTCTTTGTTTTAGTTTCTCTCTGTTTAAATTCATTAATTGCCAAAAGAAGGAAATTATAAAGCTTAAGAATGAGAAGTGTTGTGAACAAAGTGGCAAACCTTGCGGCGCAGAGTGACGACGGGGTTTTGGGCAGCATCGAGTAAAACACGACGGTCGCGGAGGGTCAGGAGAGACGCTTGGAGCTTAAAAACGACGTTGCCGTTTAAGTCGGTGACGGTGAACTTATCAGCAACAGTCCACACCTTTCTAACAATAGCTAGGTCCACTGGATGTGGACAACAATACTGTGACCCAATCACGGCGGTTGGGTGAGGCGGTGCAGTGGGATAGGCGCCGGAGGTGGAGGCATATGGCTGTGGGTCTTGCATGATTAGTGGTTCAAGTGTGAAGAAAACGGACGAGGGATCGATATATTTATAGGCGCAGCTCGTAAAAACAACTACTATGTGTTACTTGTGAATTTATTACCAGATCTAGATGGTTATTCCGTTGGTTGAAGCTCATATATATATATGTATGTATTGTGATATTGGAGGTTTGAAGTTGTACGCGTACAAGAACCAGACTAGGAAGCTGCTGAAGGAGAAGAGAAATCGTCGAAGATGACTAGGTAGCAGGAGGAAACTTTCAATGAACCGTACGCGTGAACGTCCCTCTCCATTATACGGAAGCGTACGTCACCTCTGAATTTCGTTAATGTTTTGACTTTATTATATATCAGACTTTGGTCCTCCCCTATTCAATTTTGGATTGCGCCTCGTTTGGACCTGTATCTTTTCCATTTACATAGTTTCAAATTCAACACCATGTACCTTATTGGATTTGTGATTTAAGCACTTATAAATAAAAAAAAAGTAATTATCTTATTAACTGTGAAACATACTCCAGATCAAAATAATCACTTATGATTATTTAAGTAATTATTTTTATAAACTACTTTTTTTTACTTATGATAATCAATTATCCTTCCATAATCACTTATTTCACTTTTCTTTCTTATTATCCACCTAATAATCACTTAAATCCCAATATCCAGACACATTTCTTTTCTCAAAATCACTTATGAGATAAAAATATTTAAACACAAATTACTTTTATCATAATTACTTATTTTCATAATCTATTATGAATAAACATTTAATCCAAACACACCCTCAAACGATCCCAGCTCCTCTAACTCCTCTAAGTGGATTCGAACCCATTCAATTTTCTTATTTTTTATAAGAATATATCATTGTTTTCATCGTTAACGCATTGTGTGTTTTGGGCAAAAGTACAATAATTCAGGAACGGACTAATCATTTACTCAATGAAGTTACTATTTATTTAGTATTTAATTAGTTTCTGAACTTTTAGTAAATTTTAGAGTTCTCTGGATTGTTGTGAACTTGTAAGCTAGTCTTTTTTTTCCCCATCTAGTGTCATCCAGCGGTGATAATTTCTGTGAATTTTTATAAGCCAATGAATTCTTTTGACAGCTCATAACTTTAGATTTAGGCAAGAGACTGAGATTTATCTTTAATATATTTCATTTTGGTGTGAATAGAATATAAGGCTCTTTTTCGTTGAAATTGAACAAAATCCATTTATTTAATATATTTCATTTTGGTGTGAATAGAATATAAGCCAATGAGTTCTTTTGACAGCTCATAACTTTAGATTTAGGTAAGAGACTGGGATTTATCTTTAATATATTTCATTTTGGTGTGAATAGAATATAAGGGTCTTTTTAATTGAAATCGAACAAAATTCATTTATTTTTTCTCTTAATATTTCCTCCGTCTAATATTGTAAGATAATAAATAAGATTTTTTTATCTTATATTATAAGATAATATGATTTTATTTATCAATTTTACTCCTTATTAATGTAATGTCTAGTATTGTAAATTATGTTAATTAATAATGTTTAAAAGGGGATTGGTAAAAAAAAAATATTTAATAAGGGTAAAATATGAATTTTTGGTTTTTTTAGAAATTTAATAATGTATATACTTTTCTTAATATACGTAAAATTTCACTTATTATCTTATAATATGGGATATAAGGGAGTATATATAATATTGAGATTATTTAATTCTCATTCACATTAAATAATTTTAATCTTCATCCTTTTAAAAAACATAACATACCTCACAAAAATTCACTAGATTGTGATCCAAAAGAAACGTGAGCCACTCATCACAAATTGATAGGGATATTCTAATATAATTTAATAAAATGTTTTCATTTAGAAATTTAAGTAATATATTGTAAAAATATAATTTTTTATATAAAATATAAAAACCTTGTGAAGCAAGAAAAAATACAAAACCCATTACTCATTTTTCCGGGATTTGACTCTGCCATTGGTTTTATTGAAGTCGAACGAGAACGAGGAATGACCAAGAGAAAGTTAGTGGAATGCTGGCAGACTGTTTGAACAGTTTTTGGTGGGATTAGGGTCTTTAATATTGGATAAATCAGCTCCTAATTCTACAAAGTGAGAATAATTAAAAATAAGGAAAATTACAGTTAATGACCCCAGGAGTAAAAAAATTATGAATAGGTACCTTAAACTTCGAATATTACACAGAGCTACTATTGGTATATAACTGTAATTTTCTTCTAGTGCAAAAAGATGAAAATGCCCTTGGTTAATTTGAGCGCATGACCTCAGACAAAAACTTCCCTCGTAATTTTACATCTTCTGTCACAGCTCGGAATGCAGCGTGGATGGCGCATAAAATAAAGAAAGTGGGTGAAATCACCCTATATGGTGGGTGTGATGAGTCACCATCAAAATTTTAAGAAAAATTTTAAAAAATTAAATAAAAATAAAAAAAAAGGATAAGAATGGTCTGTGAATTAGAGTTGGATTCAGGAGTACGATTGTGAGTGGGGAAGGTGTTAGGCACCCCCACAACACCTGTTCCTAAGAACGATTACCTTAGGTTGATCATGCAATTTCTATGACTTTTAAAAATTTATTTTGACTGCCCTTTTATCATTCACATGTGAAAAAATATAAAAAAATAGGAAAAATGTAAAAATATAAATAAATAATAAAATGAAAATATGAGAAGTTGGCAAAGATAAATTAAGGGAAAAATGTTATTTATTTACAAAAGTGGACTTGACCCTGAATAAGAGTCTGGGGCCTACGTACCTGCGATAGGGATCAAAATCGATGTAGTTCGGCTTAGAAATGCGTGTCACTGGGTTAGTGTTTTTTATTATATATATTCTTTGAAAAGAGAGGTTTATAGAAAATAATATATCTTTCCACAAAGAAAACAATCTTTAGAATTGGTTGATGTGTTTTAATTTGTAAAAGACAGATTAATTCCCCTTATTTGCTCTTTTCATTTTAAAAAAATTTGTTTAATCAATTCTTAAAGGAGAATATATGTTTTTCTTCAATTTGAAGAATATGATTAAAATTATGTGTGATCTTGAACACTTTATTTTAATTTGAAAGGAAAATATTTGAAAACAATCTTATTTTTACAAAATAAAACCAATTGGCTTATGTGGCGACGTTATCACTCACAATATATCCATTGATACCTAAATGTCCACGGTAGTGTTACTTGAGACAGAAGGCATAAAAAAGTTCAAAGGAAAACAAATAATTTTTTTTGTACAAATTATTTTCCTTTTTTATTATGAAAATAAATAACATCCTTTTAACACATATTTATAAAAAAAGAATTCAAAAACGTGATTATTAAATATATATTTTTGAAGAAAAATAATCATAGTGACTTTATCACTCACAAGTTACCGATCAGTATTTAAAATACCCGCGGTGTTACCACTCGAGGCAAATAAATAAAAAGGATATAAGCTTGAAAGAAAGGAATACTTTTTGTTCCAATCATTTTATTATCTTTTATTTTCTTTTTATTATAAGAATAGAAATAAATAAGATCCATTTTAACACATTTATTTATAAAAAGGGAATTCAAAAATGTGATCATTACGTATGTTTTGAAAAATAATAATCAGCATATGTGATGACTTTATCACTCACAAGTTACTGATTTATGCTTACATGCTCACGGTGTTACCACTCGGAGTAGAAAATACCATAAGGAAAATTTTAAATGAAAATCAAACAGCATATATGGTGACTTGATCACTCATAAGTTACTGATTTACACTTATATACTCACGGTGATGCCACTCGAGGCAAAAAGCAAAACAGACTCAAAGGATAAAATTGGAAAAATGAAATCATTTTTATATTAAATTATAAAAATAAATGCGATCATGATAACATGTTTTATAAAAAAGAAGAACAACGAAAGAAATTTAGAAATATGACTTTTACGTATATATTGATATATTATTTATTTTTAGTAAAAGAATCAATCAGGATATGTGGTGACTTGATCACCCACAGCTCATTAATTAACACCTAAATGCCCACGGTGTTACCACTCGGAACATAAAGGCAAAATGAAAATTTGAAGTAAAGGACTCTCATTGAATCATTCATTTTTACTTTTAATAAATAAAAAAATCATTGGTACTCATAAATATTAAAAAGAAATAATAATAATAATAAGATTTAGCCAACGTTTGAACCATAACAACTCTTCACTCTTGGTACAATTGACTGACGCTTGGTAGGCACACGGAGACTTAGTCCCTCGTGGCAAACTCTAAAGGCAAAAAGAAGAAAAACCAATGATCAAATAAATGTCAAAACTACAAATAAAAATAAAATAAAATACAATTTGTCAATGCATGTGTGTGCATGTGCAAATTCAAGTAATATTTTTATTCCACTACAATGAAAACTACATGAAGATAAGAAAGAAGACCAAACTCTTTTGCTTTCTTCCCATTTCTTGCTTTGATATTCCTCTTCTGCCTTGATGAAGAAAATTGACTTTTTCCAAGCTTGATCTCACCTTCCCATAGTACTCAAAAGAAAATACAAAGGCATTAGTATTTATCTTAAAAATAATTTTCATGGCCAAGAACAGTAACAAATTTCTCAAGCACATAAAGGGTCAAAGAGGCATACCATTGACTTTAAATTGGTACCAATACATTTGCCACAGTAGCAACAGGTTTCCCATCAATATTCATGGATTATATCAAAGTTCAAAGAACATCCCTTTGAATATATATAGTTCGCACTAACAAAGCCAACCACAACCATCATCGAATTCAAGTAAATGCTTCATATTAGTAAGTTGAGAATTAAACATTGAATGAAAGGGTTCAATATGAATCTTGATGGGATATAGGATAGAAAATCTGCTTTAGTCCTTTATAACATGAGAATGTCTTGAATATTAAACAGCACCTTCAATTAAATGTTATCCACCTTCTAAAATCCCAGCAAGAATGATAAAGGCTTGAAAGGCAAACTAAATACTTGGTAAATATCATCTCTTAATCCAATAAACTCTCACAAGCATTTTAGCATACACTTGAAAAGCACACTTTAAAAGGACCACAGAATAGGATTCACCATTCTATCATGAGCATTAAATCTGAGAGCGAGTGCTTGAAGGCAACACCCAACATCATACATCAAGTCTTATGCATATTTGTAGATTAGAAAATATACAAAGTAAGAGCAAGAGATAACTTTCAGGTTCACCAAAGCCCATCAAAATGTATACAAATTTCATCCAATGTGTCTACAACATAGAATTAGAATTCCACAACCAACAATAAAAACAACCTACAAGATAGCCTAGACACAAACAAAACAAAACAAGAACACTAAGGTAAATTAGTGGGCATGTGTGCGTGACAGAGGAGCATAAATCATTGTCTAACCTAGGGAGCACTCATAAGCAATGCCATTATTTAAAATGAACTCAAACCAAACAAAAAAAAAACCTAAACTAACTTAGCTCTTTTATGATCCAAACCCCATTAGCTAAACCCCAAGCTTAACCATTTGAAGTAACAAAAATGGCCCACCACTTCCTTTTATAATCCGGAAAAAATAAGCCCAAATATGTTAGCCAAAACTAATTCCAACGACAATGGCAATTCAGTCTCAATCTAACTCTTCAAGTTAACAAAGGAGTCAATCAGAAAATTAGACCCTTGAACAAGAATGAAAATTTCCTCCCAACATCAATATCTTTTTATCCCCAAGTAGATACTAAAGAAAACATGATCAAACTAGAACAATCAATTTCTTAACGTCATAATAAGCCTCAGGTTTGGAAACTAATGGGATGTAATATTCAAGCGAAATCAAGTTGGTGAACATGTTAATGCGTCCGGACATAAAACATCATGAACAATCCACCAATTTCCAAAATGAGAAGAGCTCTAGGAGGTAAACACAGGTTAACCAACTCTATGGTTTCTAAGACCCCAACTTCCTAGCAACATTTAAAATATTCGAGCGAGTACAGGACTATCAAAACGTAGAGATTTTGATCGAAAGCTTTATCTCAGCACTCAAACACAAAAACCAGCTCATATGCATTTCATCAAATATATGCGAAACATGTATTACCAAGCATGATATTTCCTGATCGTAATCATAGGAATCTGATAAACAACCATACTCAGTGAAATCTCAAACACTTTACATAAGCATCTGATGTCAGTAAGCCATCAAGAAAGAAATTGTACATAAACTAATTAGAAAAAAAAATGTCATGCATAAGAAAGGGCGGAGAAGAAACAAAGTCCCATGATTCCACAGCTAGAAAGCCATAACCTAACTAAGTAAACCGTATGTAAAGGAAACCCAGGAACAAGAGGTTACCTTTGAGACTTCAAGGTGGCCTTTTCCTCCATTTCCATCTATGCTCCTTTTGGCTCAAACTCGCTCCCTGTGTGCCCACAATCTCGAATTCAGGACAGTGTTACGTTTGCCCTCAAACTCGGTTTCATTCCTCTGTCAACGTATTTCCTCTCTTCGTGCACCCCACTATCCTTTTTTTTTTATCACTGCCTCTGCCTCTTTTAGACTCTCGTTGGCTCCCTCTCCAGTGCTCTGCCTCCTTCCTCTCGCTAGCACCGCCTCCCCCTTCACTCATGCTTCCCTGCTTCCTTCCTTCTTCTTTTTTTTTCCGCGGCTCTGCCTTAGCTCCCCTCTGATTTCCTTCGGCCGCTCCCTCTCTCCTTTTTTCTCTGCTCCCGCGGCTGTCTCCACTCTCTCTCTCTCTGCTTTTCCCTCTGAGCTCTACCGCGGCTCCCTCGATTTTCTTTCAGCTGATTCCGCGGTCTCCAGATCTCTCTCTGTTTTCTTTGCTCTCTTTTTTTTTCTCGGCCGTCTCTCTCCCTTTCCTTTTTCTTTCCTTCTCTTCCCCCACTTAGCCGCCCCCTCTGGCTCGTCCCCTTCACCTCCCAGATCTCACTCACTCCCTCACTTCGCGGTTCCTTCTGGTTCGTGTCTCGCCTCCTCACCGTGGCTTCCCCGCGATCTCTTGCCTGAGCCCTAAGTTAGGGTTTCGTCCATCTCTCCTCTCACTCGCACGCTGCTTCTCTCACCTCGACCTCCATTTTTCCTTTTGCGGCTCCATGGTGGCTCCCTCTGTTTCAGATCTCCCTCAGTTTCCCAGCTCTGCCGGTGGCTCCCCTCGTGGCTCTCTCTCCCTCTCTCTCCTTTTTCCCATGCTCGCTACTAGCTCCCCCTGATTTCCCTCGGCCGCTCCCTCTCTCCTTCTTTTTTCTTTCCTTCTCTTCCTCCCTCCTTTTGCCCTAGCTCCTTCGGTTTCTCCTTTTTTCTGTGCCTCATGCCTGAGCCCTCTATTAGGGCTCAGGGTGAGCTCGGACCTGAGCCCCAAAATGGGCTCAGGTCCAACTTGGGCTAAAATTATTTCAGCCCAAGCTTAAAACCCTTAAACTTTTTTTTCTCGTTTTGTTGTTTTTTTTCTTTTTTATCATTTTATCTTTTCTTTCTTTTTTTTGTCATTTTTATTATTATTATTATTATTATTATTATTATTATTTATTTTATTATTATTTATTTTATTTTTATTATTATATTTATATATATTTTTAAAACTACCCGGACAAAATACAGTGTTCACACCTTCCTCTCGGATGTGAATTGCTTCTCAGATGCAAGGGAAATTATTCTTCTTGGACCAATGTGGACTCTCATCGATGCTAGTAGTGGTTGTCAGGGAGTGGCCGGCAGTGGGTTTTGCTTTATCTCTCTCATTGTTGTACACTTGGCCAGGCTTGGTTGGAGGAGAACTCTCATTATCGCCTCATACTATCTCATTCTCTTTCATGGTCAGACCACGTTGGAGCTCAAATTAAAGGTTAATTTTCTGTTTAGCTAATCTCTTATTGCGTGATTTTGGGTTTATTTTGTGTCATTATTACTTTCATACAACCTCTAGTGAGTGAAGATGTGATTGCCTCTGAGTAAATGGAAATATGGGTCATGTGAAACCATTAGCAATACTGCTCAGCTGAGGCAAAATAAAGTACTAATAGACAATAGTTTATTTAAGATACGGGTTGAGAATGCATAATGTTCATTCACAATTGTTGATCGTTTATTTGCCATTGATAATCATGCATGCACAATTGAAGTTGTGAAATAGATACTAAAGAAGACTGTAAGAGATGATGAAATTAAAGTAAAGCACTATCATTTGCATTGGATGTAGCTTCCTTTTAGTTGAGTTAACTGTACATTTGCTATAAGTAGCATAGTGATTATCATGTAATTGAACTCGAAGATGTGAAACTGATGAGGAACTAAAATGATTGGAAGTAATTATTAGTGCACTATCATTGCCATTGGACGTAGCTGTTGGGAATTTCAACATACATGCAGCGGAAAACTATCAAGAAATTTCCTCCCATAGATCCGTCAATGTTATTTAGATTGAGATGTAGAAAAGAATTTGCCTCCGGTGCGTCCCTTGGTATTCTTTTCATTTTGTCAGACCCCAGGAACTAATGAGACTGGTCAGCTCCCTCTACCGGTATCCACACGAATGGTAAGTCTAACTCGAACGGCGTGCTAGCACCTTCTTGTTGTAAATGTCCATACGCTATTCGTCCGCACAACTGCTGTTCATCATTTGTCCGTATAGTCTCACTCTCTGAGTATATGACCGCTCTCTCTTTAGGGTGATTCGAATTGTGTTGATTCTGTATCGTAGCCTATATCAATATATAGATAGAATTTGATATTTGTTTAATTTAAATCAATAATTTAAACTAAATCAAATATTAATTAAATAGATTAATTTGAATTTAAATCTATCTAATAGATTAAATTTAAATTAACTATCTAATCTTTATCCAGAATCAAATCTAGATTTAATTTATCATATAAATCAAATTTAGATTATTAGTTTAAATTCAAATTTAGAATCAAATCTAAATCAAATTTAAATTATGACATTAGTTTAAATTTAAATCTATCATATAGAATTAAATTTAAAACTAATTCATTTGAATTGATTTGAACAATATATATATATTTCGAATATAATATATATCAAATATATATACAATATATCAAACATATATATATATATTTTGAATTTTAATATATATATTTATATTTGATATATATATAATTCTATCACCCTAAATTGAAAATTAAATTCATTGAATGTGGACATATATTAGATTTAATGAATCTGGACATTCTAGTTCAAGTTGGTCCGTTCTTGTGTGCGACCTTGCAGGCTTATATGATGTTAGTAGTGGGCCAATGACACTATTGGACCCACAAGTCACAAGTAGCATCTAGTAAGATATTGTGATTACCCAAATCATATGAGATCGGTGATTCGATGCAACCTATTATATAACCTTATCACATCTTTTTTGTCTCATGATATATAGGTCAAGTATGAGGCATGTAAATATCATCCTTATATTACTCGACCATCACTTTCTCGATCTCCGAGCAAACTAACAGAACAAATGGAAACTCTTCCATTCGAGCACGGCCATGCATTTTTCAGTCTCACTCATCGAGGAGCCCAGATATATCTCTCCATTAATTAGAGGGACAAATTCCATCTTGCTCATTCATCTTCCTCCACACGAGTTCCACTATACCCGATCATAGCCTTTATAATCTCCCGATTAAAGATGACTTTCGACTATGACAAAGTATAGTGTTCCCCATGTAGGAAGCCTTGATGATTTCAGGTATAAGGGCTTAGTGACACAGTTATATATGAGATATTCTTATGACTTGATCCTTGCAACTATCTCATGATGGGTCGATCCAGCGCCTATTCTCTAACAGGAGCTTATGATTTTGATTTGTATCTTCATACATAATTATCACATACTTATCAATCAAAATCATACTAGCCTTAGTTCATCATTGTTCCCACAAAGATGATTGACTAGGGACATTTAGGATAAAATAATTTATTCAAGGATATTATTATAAAGAAAATATGTAAACAATATAATAATGTAAGAAAAAACACCTTCTTTTTCATAATAAAGAACAATATTCATAATACAATGATTGATTTAGAGCATAATCTTCAACAGCAGCATCATTTTAGGTTCGTTAAATGTATATTTGATGGAGGTAGCATAGGTTTAAGATTGCATGTAATGTGGAATGTTCGTTTGCAAGTGTTAGTGGTGTAGGGAGATTCTAATTAACATTTCTATAGTATATAGCATCAATTTAGGTGAGTTAACTGTACAGTGGATATATGGTTGACATGTTTAAGGTCACTTTTGAATATGGATTGATTATTTGCACCCATTCCTCATTTATTTGCTACTAATATTCATGTATTTGAAATTATGTGTAGGTGAGTTTGGGTGCATGTGAAATTTTCCACAGAAAGACATGGATAAAGGAAAGGGTAAAGAAGGTGATAATAAAAGGGAGAGGTATTTAGGAAGAAGAATTTGTATGAAAGAATTTGGCAGAGAAAATAAAGGGAAGTATAGGCACACATTAGCATTGAATGCTAGCGGAGGAAGCATGGGAGCAAATGCCATAAGAGAAAAAGGCTGAATACAAATCAAAGGCGAAGGAGGTGAGGGAGGTGAAGTCCAGGACACCCAAGGTATGATGTGGATCATGTTGTGTTGCTTTGAAATTTTCTGAACTTGTCATGTGTTAAGACAATGTCTTCTTGTGTAGGTGAAGCCTTTTGTCACTAGATGCTCTAAAGGAAAATCCAAGGACGTGGCGAATTTTGTGAAAAGAGATGCTGAATTGCATAGGAGAGTGGACAAGATAGGGTTGAGGAGGTTGCTAGACCTCGAACTTGACAATCTTTTGAGGGAGCTCATTAACGAGTTGATCAAGAACTTTGACCCCCCCACGTGCTACCTCTACATAAGAGGTAAGAGACATACGGTAGTTCTGGATGATATCCAACGGGTTGATGGGCTTGCCTCAACATGGGTCAGAGGTGTCATTAGAGGTGGAGAGTGAGTCATTTAAGAGGTTGAATGGTAAGTTGTATGGAAAGTCCATCAATGATATGAAGCATATGATGGAGATTGAAAATGATAACTTTGAGTGGTATTTTGTGATGTATAGCATGGGAACTTTACTATGTCCCACAGCCAGCACACTAGTGAGTGAAAGGCTCCTGAAAGCAATGTGGGGGAAACAAGCGGCACCGGATTTATATGATTGGTGCTCATTTGTGTTGGAGGAGATGCGAAAAGAGATTGAAGCAAACAAGAAAGTATCAATGAAAGTCAAAAGAAGAGAAATGTTGGTGGCTACTTAGTGTTATTACTGGTGAGTGATGTTTAAAGTTACCTAGGTCTTAGTGTATTTTATGCATTTACATACCTTAATTTGGTTGTGTGGTTTCTATGCAACTCTTTTTCTTGCAACAATTCCCTTTGGGCACTATAGTCCCCCTAATGCCATATATTGCCCTCTATTTTTGGGATGAGACAAAAGTGAGGGTGAAGGTGAAGATGGAGTAAGAAAGTGAGTACAGGTTGCTGCATGCCACGACATTAGTGAAGGAGAAGAGGAATGACACTACCAAATCACATGAAGTTCCACCACCGACCACACTTAAGCGGCCTGTAAGAGTTGTACTTTGTTTAGATTGACATGTTGAGTTGAAAGGATACTTGACAAGTGTGTTATCCACTTGCAAGAATCAAGAAACTTGTATGCTCAACTTATAAATTTTGTTCGAGATGAAATAGCTCAGTTTGAGTGAAAAATGATGAGTTTTATTCATAATGAATTATGTCACCTTAAAGGAAGCAGCTAGTGGGCGGAGGAAGAGGTGGAAGAAGGAGAGCAGGGGAAAGATGATAAAGGAGAAAGGTAAGGAAAGCAGCCAGGGAAAGAGGAGGAAGAAGGGGACGATAGCAATGTAGGAGAAGATGATGAAGAGGAGGTGAGGCAGGCGAACGATGTGCCTCCAGATGAGTTTGTTGATTTAGGCAATAGTGATGATGAGGAGGATACATTAGATGAACATTTTGATGAAGAAGAGGACGTGCAAAAAATTGGAGATGATGAAGGTCGCGAAGGAGAGAAAAAAGAGGAGGAAGCTGGAGGTGGAGATTAAGGGCAAGCAGGAGATGAAGGTGCAAGGGCAATTATGCCGGCAACACAATTGAGACAATCTAAATGGGGCAAGAGACCTTATCCCTAGTTACCATTTGTGCAGTTACCAGACAAGAGGGTTAAGAGGAGCAAGACGAATATAATATACGACTACTATTGTAGGCCGCGTTGCCTAAAAAAAGAGCATCAAAAGTTTGTCTACTGTTGATCCCTTTGTTATGCCCAAGGACTATAGATTTTTCCAAGTGTATTGTATATATTGTTAGTTAGGCTGACTTCCTAAGAGGGGGGTGAATTGGGAAGATTAAAATTTTCTGCACAAAGTGAGAACAATGAAGAAAGCAAGGAATGATAGTAAAACAGAGTATGAAGCAGTAATATAAAAGAGTAGTGATAGAGAGAAGAAAAACTCTGATATTTATCCTAGTTTGGTCCTCCACTTGACCTACGTCTAGTCCCCAAGACACCACTTGAGATTTTCCACTATTCAGCAAGAATTCAACGGGCTTCTTGCAAATGCCACAGTACAACGTCAGTACTCTGTTCTCTAGAGCTCACTCAATCACTTTCTACACTTTCACAAAGTGCTTTACAATCTCTTGTGATATCTCCTCACAAGTAAATCTATCTCTCTGATGAAGAATATATTATTTACAAAGATGAAACTCTCTTGAATAGAGTGAATATGAAAGTTGATGTACAAGTATTGAAGTAAGAGGGTAAAAGTCTTTGAGTAGAAAATTTGGCAGAATTTCAGTATATACAAAGTTTGATTCGTCACCCACAACTTCAAATGATGTTGTATTTATAGATTTAGGTCCCAACTATTTGTTAGAGACAAAATATATCCGTTGGGGAAGTTATCCAACGGTTACTCTGAAAAACTATCCGTTAACCAACCGCATTTAATGCTTCTGACATACTGAAATTCGAATTTTGGTTGGTCAATAGACGAATTTTGAAGGAACCGAAGGTTAAAGCTTCCAACGTTGAAATACCGAAGTTTGTCTGTTCATGAAGTGAAATTCGAATTTTGAAACTTAGAAGATATTTCCATGTTGTGACATACGAATTTTCAAGAAGAAAGTTTTTCTGTTAAGTGTGAACAGTGTTTTCAATTTGCTACAGTGCCGTCGAAATTCGAATTTTGGAACCTCAAAATTCGTCTATCCGCAGCAGGCTTAAAGGCCACAGTAGTTCATTTACTTCAAAATTCGAACTTTCAAAGAGTGAAGTTCATCTGTCAGAGAGACCTCTTTTCAGATTTACTTCAATATTCGAATTTGTAAACACTATCCTTCGTATGTCATCATGTCATCTCAACAGACTCACAATTTCAGCTTCTGAAATTCGAATTTCCATGTTCAAAGTTCGTCTGTCAGTGAGCAGTTTTGAAACTCAATACAATCTTGACTTCAGATAAACTTTAACATTGTTTCAGACGAATTTCTTCAGTTTTCATAAATTCCATTTTGTCTGAAATTCGAATGTTCAAAACCCAAAGTTCGTCTGTTGCTCAACAGCTTCTTTCAGACACTTATGAAAATTCAAATTTTGGAAAATCAAAATTCATCTGTCAGAGAGGCATCTCTTCTGACTTATTCAGTTTAAACTCGAAATTCGAATTTCCAAAGCCAAAGTTCGAATTTCCAACATGACAGTTCAATGTAAGCTTTTCAAACTTCGTCTGTTGGTGGGTATTTTTCAAATATTTCATTATTTAACATAAAATTAAGTTTTTAAAACATTTTTTCATCAAATCAAAGTCTTTTACCCATAACAAAAGATCCTACAACAATCCTAGCAATGATTACTCAGATTTTCTTCACTTGAGACACTTTTAGCTCCTTTGATATCTTCAATCCAAGCTCTTGACAGTTGATTTGAAATCATCAAAACTTCTTAATTCAACATATCTAACCATTTCTTATTTCTAAACTTATAGGTACATTGTTGTGGTGGGTGACCATTAAACAACTTGATTTGAAATGCGATACATAGGTCAATAGCAATGGCTTAGCGACATGATGATGTTAGTCATTGCTTGGTTTATTGTTCTTGAACAACTGGATAATAATGGCTATGTTAGACAGCATATATTCCCTTATCAGTTTATGGTAAATGTTATGGGATGAAATGTTGTTTCCTTATAATGCATGGTTTACTTATGGTCCTCAACTTTATGCACCTTATTTGTGATGTATCCGCAAATGTCCATGATTGATACTTTAAGAATGTGGAATGCCTCCAAGTGGGAGTGCTTTTATATGCCAGAACACGTAGGATATAACATTATAGATCGTGACTTTGTCTTGTCATCGGTGATCTAATAGGGTCACTGGTCTTGCTATGTTGTGGAGCAAAGGAAGTTCAAGTTCCATGTACTTAACACAATGTTAGTGGATGCAAACGAAAAGACAATGAATAAGACAAGAAATACTGTGATTGAATGTATATGATTTGAACTTTGTTCCTTCTGATGTATATTGTGCTCTTAGGCTATGTTGTCAACATGCTATTGTGTTAACCATTTGTGTCATATGGTTAGATGGACTACTTTACAACTCTCTTACTCAAGGTGAATCTAGAAGTTTATTTGGGTAAAAAACTATACCTTGACAAAGATTTTCCATTGATCCATGTGTGAACACCCCATTTTGTCCAGGCACTTTGCGAAAAAAAAGAAAAATAAATAAATAATAATATATAAAAAGAAAAAATAAAACAACAAAAATAATAATAAAAAAAAAACAACACAAAAACAAAGGAAACAAAAAAAAGGGAACAAAAAAAAAAGAAGAAGAGGGGAGGGGGTAACTTCGGGCCCAGGGTGCCACGAGCCCAATTAAAGGCTCGTGGACTTGGGCCACCGAGGGAGCCCTAAAAGAAATGAAAGGGAGAGAGACTCCCGAAAGAAAGGCACGGAGGGAACGCGGGGCATAGCCCAAGCAGAGAGGAAAGACGGAAAGAAAAGAAAAAGAATGGAGGCCGCAGACTGAGAAAGAAAAGAAAGGACGACCAGAGGCAAGACTGAAAAGAAAAAGAAAGGAAGCAGAGGGGAGAGCCAGGGTGAAAAGCTGTAATGGAGATGGCCGCGAGAGAAAGCTGCAGGGAGAAAGCAGCACGCAAGCACGATAAGACCGGAATAGAGGGAGCAGCCGCGAAAACAAACCGGAACAGAGGGGGACGTGCACGAAAAGAGAAAAGGAGGACCACACGCTCGGGATTCAGCCGCGGGAACTCTATAAAAGGGCCGAGATGAGCAATTGCAGAGGGGGAGAGATCACGAGGAAGAGGCCCTAGAGATTTTGGGAAAAATCCGAGGTGAGGGTTCTGGGGCCGTGAAAACAGAGGGGGACTGAGAGCAAAACAGAGGATCTTCGGAGAGCCGAAGAAGCCGAAGAGAGGAACCGAGTGGGCAAAGCAAGAGGGGACCTTTTCTGGGTAGAGGAAAGACACAGAGCCGAGAAAAAACTGAAGAAAAGAGAAGAGGCCGAACTACTGAGGCCGAGAGCACATGCAAAGGAAAAACAGGAAGCTACGAGTGAGGTAAAACCAGGAAAGAAAAAGGAAGCTGCCGGAGCTGGGGTGGACGAAGCCCAAAGACCGAGTTTGAGCCACTGATCACCGAGTTGCAGAGATCCGGTTTCGGTAAAACTTTGCTATACCAATTTCAGATTTTGTTAAAGAATTGCTAAGTCCTGGGACTGTCCTGCGAACACTGAGTTGATTTAGGTGAAGGGTTTTCAAGAATGCATGCTTGGATGAATATTTTCGTTATCATTGATTAATTTCCTAGTGCTGGTGTTGATTTCATTTAGCATGCTGTTTCTGGTTGCCATAGGTGGGACACCGGATTCTTGGTAGAGTCTAGTGGTTCAGTTTGTTAATTGGAGATGCCCCTTAGGAGAACCCCATAAGCTGCTCATTTATCTCTGCATATTTGGTGTGTTAATTTGTGGCATTTAAGTCATTAGTTAGATTGATCATGATGTTTTTGGGAAGTTTGGATTTCTGCAATGGAAATATGGTTTGGAAAAGAAATGGATGGGAAGCTCCCTTAATGTGGCCTCGCGTGTAAGTTGGGTCTTAAATGAAATAAAGGAAGGAGGGGTATACCATAGGTTTTTCATTTTCGGCCCATTTATTTACAAAGCTGGTTTTTGTTTAGGCATAGGCCCACTCAAAGAAAAGCTTTTTCTGATATCAACTATAAGCCTTAAATGAAATAAAGGTAGGAGAGGTATGGTGTGGGCTCTTCCTTTCAGGCCCACTTATTTCTCAATGGTTACAAGGCCTAGACTTTTGGGGTTGAAACATAGGCATTATGTAAAGCAAGTCGGGAATAGTTAAGTTAGTCATATGAGCTTATAAATGGGTCCATAAACCGGCACATGGGATTGCACGAGTATATTTAAGGTCTGCTTATAATTGGGGGGGGGGTCCCAATAGTTTTTCCGTTAATGATTTTATCTTCCCATACAAATAAATAAAAAATAAATAATAATAATAATAATAATAAATAAATAATATTTCTAATATTATATAAAAATATGTATATTCTGGTAACTATGCCGCGCGAGTATTTGGAACCCACACAGGTGTATAGGTTTACTGAGTTATCGCGTGAGATTGCGAATCCACGTAGATATCCCAGTCAAATAATTTTCTTTTAAGAAAATAATTGTAGTCCATAAAATATAAGATATAAATCATGGTGTCTTAACAAGTTTTTTCAACTTTTATCTTAAAAAAAAAAAATATATATATATATATAATAAAATCACCATTTGAAAATCAAAAAATAATAGTATTTTCTGAAGTATTGCTTTAAAGGTATAATAAAATCTTTATACCACAAGATTTAGAACTTTTGCAGGTATTTAAGCAATCGATTTATCGGGCATGACTGCGAGTCTGCACCAGATAAATTAGTTTTTATTTTTCTGAAAAAAAAAGAAAGAAAGAGAGAAAAAAATAACAATAATCAGGTTTCAAAAAAGAAGAAAATAACTAAATAAATAAATTTTGATAATCTAGCAAGTCCTCTCAAATTTTATTTTCAAATGTATAATTATTCATCAGATATTGAAAAATAGTATTTTCTAAATTTTTACTTTAAATGTATAATAAAACCTTTATACCGCGAGGTTAGGAACTTCCGCAGGTAATTTAGTTTATCGGGCATGACCGCGAGTCGACATCAGATAAATTAGTTTTCATTTTTTAAGGAAAAATTTCCAAAAGGATAAAAAAAAATGCGGTGATATTTTTTCAAATAAAAGCATTTTCAAAAAAATCAAAAGAAAAACAAAAAATATTTTTGGACAAAATAAAATAAGAGTAAGTAAGCGGAATTAAATTGTCTTTTTGCAAATTAAAACACACCAACTCAATCTCAGAAAATTGCTTTGTTTGCAAAAAGTTAAATTGTTTTCCATTAACTTTCTCTTATTACAAAAATTAAAAAATGTCAACCAACAGACATGCATTTCTAGTCCCGAACTACGTGGACTTTGATCCCCACCGTAGGGTACGTAGGCCTCAGGCTCTGATCCTGGGTCAAGTCCGCCTTTGTAAATAAATAGATATTTTTTATTTATTTAGTGTTTTTTCCTTAATTTAATAAATATTTACCAATTTATTTTTCCCAGTCCGCATTTGTAAATAAATAGATATTTTTTATTTATTTGGTATTTTTTCCTTAATTTAATAAATATTTACCAATTTATTTTTCCCAGTCCGCCTTTGTAAATAAATAGATATTTTTGATTTATTTGGTGTTTTTTCTTTAATTTAATAAATATTTACCAATTTATTTTTCCCAGTCCGTCTTTGTAAACAAATAGATATTTTTTATTTATTTGGTATTTTTTTCCTTAATTTAATAAATATTTTTCAATTTATTTCCTCAATTCCTTTTCCTCGTTTTGCTTAAATATCCGCAATTCTAATTTAATTTATTTTCTTTATTTTCCAAATTTTCTTCTTCTCTACCATTTTTTCTCGCATGTGAATAATAAAAGGAAAACCAAAATATATTTTTAAGCCATATTAATTTACACAATCAATGTAAGGTAACCGTTCCTCGGAACGGGTGTTGTGGGGTGCCTAACACCTTCCCCACACACAATCGACTCCCGACTCTGATTACGCAGACTATCCCTTTCCTCTTCAATTCGGTTTTCCAAGATTTTTCCTTAAAATTTTGGTGGCGATTTTTCACAAGTCGTTTTTCGCTCGAAGACCAGATTTGTTCTCTTTTTTCATTTCGTCGCATTTTCCGGGTGCGACACCATGGGCAGTTGTTTATGTAAGTTTCTACTTGCATATTTTTTACTTATGGTGGTGGTTGTAGTTATTGTGTTGGTTGCATCATAATAACTCTAAAGTCACTATTTCTACTAGTTTTGATTGTGCATGCATGTGATAACGTGACTGAAGGAGTGGAGCAACAAATGTAGACTTGAGTGGGGAATTTACACAATGGAAAAATATTTAGAGGTGAGTAGGGCATTTATACTCAAATGTGACCATTTGCCATTGATTGACATCTCACGAAGTGATTTTTCTATATGTAGCATCGCATGCGAGAGCTGAGGAAGGAGATAGTCAACTGGCTTATGGACCACCCACGAAACAAGGTTTGGGACAAAGTGTGGAGGAAGATTTTTAGGAAGCAATAGTTAGTCGTGTGATGGATTGATACTTAGGTTGTCATATTTTGGTTTGTTTTGTTGTAAAATTGTAGTTCACATCGGATGAATACATTTATTGTCTTGTGTTGAAGATAGTTGACTTTTTTTGTAAACCAAGAATATGCATTTGCAACAGATGTCCAGCAATGTGCAAGTGATTACCTTCAATTTGCAACGGGCTACTGTGCATTGTTGGAATTTCAGTAGACATGCAGTAGAAAACTATCAAGAAATTTCCTCCCATGGATCCGTCAATGTTGTTTAAATTGAGATGTAGGAAAAAGAATTTACCTTCGGTGTGTCTCTTGGTGTTCTTTTTCGTGTCGTCAAACCCCAGGAACTAATGCTATTGGTCAGCTCCCTCTACCGGTATCCACACGAATGGTGAGTCCAACTCGAACGATGTGCTAACACCTCTATTTGAGTACGTCCATACTGTCCGTACGCCCTCGATGTTAATCGTTCATCCATATAGTCTCTCTCTCTGAGTGTACGACCACTCTCTCTTTAGGGTGATTCGAAATTAAGTTGATTATGTAACCTAGTCCATATCAATATATAGATAGGATTTTGTATTTGTTTGATTTAAATTAATAATTTAAACTAAATAAAATATTAATTAAATATATTAGTTTGAATTTAAATCTGTCTAATAGATTAAATTTAAACTAACTATCTAATCTATATCCAGAATCAAATCTAGATTTAATTTATCCTATAAATCAAATTTAGATTATTGGTTTAAATTCAACTTTAGAATCCAATCTAAATCAAATTTAGATTATGCATTAGTTTAAATTTAAATATATCATATAGAATTAAATTTAAAACTAATTCATTTAAATTAATTTGAACAATATATATATTGAAATAATATAATATATATAAAATATATAATATATCAAACATATATATATATATATTTTGAATTTTATACTATATATATATATATCAAATATATATGTATAATTTAATCACCTCAAATTGAACATTAAATTCATTGAATCTAGACACATTATAGATTCAATGAATCTGGACATTTTAGCTCAAGTTGGCTAGTTCTTGTGTGTGACCCTATAAGCCCATATGATGTTGGTAGTGGGCTAATAACACAATTGGACCTACAAGTCACAAGTGGCCTCTAGTAAGACATTGTGACTACCCAGATCATATGAGATCGATGATCTGATGTAACCTATCGTATAACCCGATCACATCCCTTTTGTTTCATGATATATAGGTCAAGTATGAGGCATGGAAACATCTTCCTTATTTTACTCGATTATCACTTTCTCGATCTTCGAACAGACTGACAGAACAAATGGAAACTCTTCCATTCGAGCATAGCCATGCATTTCCCAGTCTTACTCATCAATGGGCCTAGATATATCTCTCCATTAATTAGAGAGACAAATTTCATCTTGACCATTCATCTTCCTCCACACGAGTTCTACTATGCCCGATCATAGCCTTTATGATCTTCTGATTAAAGGTGACTTTTGACTATGCCAAAGTATAGTATTTCCCATGTAGGAAGCCATGATGATCTCAGGTTTGAGGGCTTAGTGACACGATTATTTTTGAGATATGCTTATGACTTGATCTGTGCAATTATCTCATGATGGGTCGATCCAGCGCTTATTCCCCAACAGGAGCTTATGACTTTGATTTGTATCTTCATATATAATTATCACATAATTATCAATCAAAATCATACTAGCCTTAGTTCGTCATTGTTTCCATAAAGATGATTGACTAAGGACATTTAGGATAAAATAATTTATCCAAGGATATTATTATAAAGAAAAACATGTAAAAAATATAATAATGTAAGAAAAAATACCATCTTTTTTAATAATGAAATACAATGTTCATAATACAATGATTGGCCTAGGGCATAATCTCCAACATGCATGTCCAACTTGTAATTGTAGACGCATACAATTTTGTAACTAGCTTCATTTATAGATAATAAACACATTGATTTGCTCCTAAAATTAGGTAACTTGTAGTGTATAAACGGTTATAGACAAGTCAAAATATATTAATTATCTGCAACAGGTTATATGCATCTCGAAATATACTTGCAACTGATAATGGGTAATTTGCAATATCTAATTGCTTATTTGCAACCACCAACAGGGATAATAGTGCCACAATTACCAAGTCATAAACAAGATCATTAGCAACTGATATTTGGTCATTTTTAATAAACACCAATACATTTGTGATAGAGAATATGTTAGCTTGCATGGTGTTTGGACATTAATATTAGACAGACCATTCATTTGCAACTAATTAACGATGAATTACAACTAAGATGCAAAAATTAACAAGTAGATACTAATTACAACTGGCAACTCACATGGTAAGTAACATTAACATTAACACATAAAGACAATACAAAATTCAAGATTTCTGAAACGAGACAAACTAAGGAGGGGGGTGGCCACATATCCACTCAAAGATCTCTTGGACATTTTTTGATATTTCATTGACTTTCTCTTCAAGACGTGCAAACCTTGTGTTAAACTCCCTCATTTCCCTGGTACCCATTGAAGGACTTGGAGGACTTTGTTCAAGTGAAGGAGATTGCCTTTCCCTGCGACAGGGCCTGGGTAGTGAACTACGTAGTTCACGTGTTGCTTTGTGAACCCAATGCATATCCTCCTCACTTATGAATTCCATGTAGAAGAAATTCTAAATGGTTATTGGATGTGGCTTGGTAGATCCTTCCTCGAATGGATGGGCTTTAAAATGTGCTAGAATTTCAATGATGATTGAACCACACGGTAGAGAACCACTCATTCTATTGACTCTTGAAGCGATTTGGTTCAATATGAGGCATGGAAGGTTAAACTGAATACCCTCAATAATATAGTATATCGTTAGAACCTTCGCCTTACTAGCATATGCCAAGTTTCCAGACTTGTTGAACATAGTGTTCAATAATATAATGAAGGAGTTTGTGTTCCACACTTAGTTTGGTCTCCTGAAAATCACTTTCATGCTCTAAAGCATCTACTACCATCAACCTAGCTTTACATCTTTTCCCATCATAGTCTTGATGGTAAAGAACAAAGGATAGATAGTCTGTTAACCTAGGTTCTTCAACCGTTGGTAGATGTAGAAGACTAGTAAGAGTTAAACAATCAACTACTATCTTAGTTCCCCTAATTGTAGTCTTAATCATAGTGCGATTAACATCGAATGTAAGGTTAGAGTAGAAAGCACTGACAACTTTTGGGCTCCAATGATTGTTTAATTCTAGTAAATACCTATAGGGCTCTAAAACATTCCTAATTTCAAAGTTGTTTTCTTCCAATAATGTCATCTTGACATACCTGCATGTGAGCATGCTTCTTCCCTTAAACTTCTTGTCAAACCTGTCTTTCGCTACCTTTGAATGAAGTAGAGGAAGATAGAGGAAGATGAAGCTCCATCTGATGCTTTTTGCTTTTGATTTGCCCAATCACATTTTGCCATGTCAGTTTTGGTTATGAGGAGACAAGATGAGATAATGAGGATGATGGAAGGGTGGTTGCAAGTTCGAAGTGGTGTGACAGAGATAAGATGATGACGACGATGGTTTTGGTTCTCATCAAACTGAAACTGAACGGGTGTCGCTTATTTATCTCCTCTGTAAATGGTAGGGTTTTAGTGGTGGGGCCCAATTAGTTTACAGTGGTGATTTGGCAGGATCAAGCTCTAAAGGTTCGATGGTCGACCATCAGAGAGGTCCTCCTTTGATGGTTGACCAAATCAGCAAAATGGGGTTAGCAGTTGCTGTAATATTGCTGATCTAGTAGACTATCAAAGGAGGACATCTCTGATGGTCGACTAGATTAGGAACGGGTGAATTTCTTCTATTGTACTATTGCTAACCTGGTTGACCATTAGAGAGGCCTTCCTCTGATGATCGACAAGATCAACAACATTACAACAACTATTGACCCCATTTTTTTGATTTGGTCGACCATCAGAGGGACCCCCTTCTAATGGTCGACCAAGAAATCAATAGCATGACGTCTGGAGGATAAATTAATGAATATTAGTTGTAAACATATGATTTTCAATAGCAAACCTAGCTAGATCATAGACATTATATGTCCAAACTCTTTGCCCTATTTGCAAATGACATCGGGTGATTTACTACTTAAGGTAGTATGAATGCATGGGAAACAAAATCTTATTTGATACAGCACGTGTGAGCTAGTAAGCCATGTACATGAAATTCAGCCATGTGAGTTGGTAAGCCATGTTTGGACTTCCCTTGTGCATTCTCCAACAATCGTCCACTGTAATGGAAATAACAAAATACACCCTTGCTTGAGCAACTTGCCATGGTGCATTTCAACCTAACCATGAAAATTAAAATCAACTTATTAATAATTAGGGTTTAAAACATGAAACTAAGATTTAATGCTCATGTTGACTTAACAATACAACTTTATGACTTCTAAACACCGATTACCATTAATTCATCATATTCAACATAATACTAAGCTTCAATGCTCATGTTCAAATAATAAGGCAACTCTATGACTACATTGGAGTTCTTGACTTTTATAATAACCATTATTGTTAATTAGCATGTGGGTTGTTAAATATGGTTATTATCGTGTTGTACCTAAATTATCACATGTTAGTTGCAAATAACCGTAAATCAATGGCAAATAAATGATCTGTGTTATATTAATGTCCAAATCCACACAAAAATAAACTAAAAACGCCATTCACCAATACAAGTATTGACATCACCTACAACCAGTGAATGATTAACTAAAAAACACAACATATTATAGACTTATCTAAGCTTCAAATTATACTAATTCTTCTAGCCACAAGCAAACACCTTTCACTTATCATACCATAGTCAACTATCAAGCATCAAACTTTCATAGACGACATATAGGAAGAAAGGTGCAGGGATGAGAAAAGCATCAACCTAAAAATCATGCAAAAGCTGTGTAAAACCCTAAAAATTCTCTAACATGCGTGTATGATAGAATCAAAGTACTATTTTCATCCACTACCCATGAATTACCTATAACCTATACCTACCATATCCATACCGAGAATGACTACATAGAAGAGGGAGGGAGATAAGGCTCTGAGAGAGTCTTGCATTAGATTCACTACTTACTAGGAAATAGTCCAATGTCAGTGAAGAAATGGGGGGAGGTGGCGCACCTTTGATGGAGAGATGGAGAAGACGCCGAAAATGATGTCCAGCTTGGTTAATTTCATTGCTTGCAATCTGGTGCATTTTTATCTTTTCGCATTGGAAAAATTACACTTAGATGCCAATGGTGCTCTGTGTAATATCCAAAGTTTAAGCTACCTATTTGTAATTTTCTTACTCTTGTGGCATTTAACTGTAACTTTCCCTTAAAAATAAGGTTACCTGTCATTTAAAGTTTGTAAATTTTTTTTTAGCAAACATAATATAAAAAATAAAGTTCCTTTGCACTTAATGAGTTCCATGTCCTTGAGATTAAGAATGCGGCATCGAAGCTTCTTCCCTTCATAAATTAGTTTGTCTTCAAAGACCCTCATTACGAACGCAGAATTTTCTCTGCTACAGATTTTGCCAGTGTTTTCTCCATGGTAATACTAATATGGTGAGAAACCCTTTATCCAAGCGTTCCAATGGATACCTCAGAAAGTACAGAAAATGGCCACACTCCCCTTACAAGACCTTCTGGCACCACAACTTCGGCCAGCATCAAGCTATGCGAATCCTTATTCAAGCGGCGGGTACAACAATGCCTTCTTCAAACGACAACACTCACATTCCCTCTCTTCTTTCCACTCTCATCCACTCCTTCAAAACTTATCACTGTGACCCCACTCCTAATGCCTACTACTTTCTCATCAAAACCCTTTCCCACACCTCCCGACTGCGCGAAATTCCTCCGGTTCTCGCCCACCTCGAACGCGTCGAGAAATTCGACACACCCGAGTTTATTTTCGGCTATCTCATTAGACTTTATGGTCGTGTTGGTAAATTTCAAGAGGCCATTGATCTGTTTTATAGGATCCCCAAATTCAGGTGCGTTCCAACCGTTTGTTCCCTGAACTTATTGCTCTCGGTGCTTTGTAGAAATCGAGAATGTCTCAAACTGGTTCCACTGATTTTGTTGAAGAGTCGGTATATGAATATCCGAATTGAAGAATCGACTTTTGGGGTTTTGATTAAGGGTTTATGTAGATATAATAGGGTGGGTTATGCTATTGAGATGCTTTATTGTATGATAGATGATGGGTACAATCTGGATGATAAGGTCTGTTCTTTGATAATATCGGCGTTGTGTGACCAAGAGGATTTGACTGGTGTGGAGGCTTTGGGTGTTTGGGGAGATATGAAGAAATTCCGATTTTGTCCTGGTGTGATGGATTATTCCAATTTGATCAGGTTCTTGTTGAAGGAAGAAAGAGGTAGGGATGCCTTGGGTATTCTGAATCAGATGAAAGTAGACGGAATCAAGCCTGATATTGTTTGTTATACTATGGTTTTAAGTGGGCTTGTTGCAGAAGGTGATTATGTGAAAGCACACGAACTGTTCGATGAATTGCTTGTGTTGGGACTTGTTCCTGATATTTATACTTATAATGTGTATATAAACTGCTTGTGTAAACAAGATAACGTGGAAGAGGCACTTAAGATAGTTTCTTCTATGGAAGATTTGGGATGCAATTCAAATGTGGTTACTTACAATACTTTATTGGCTTCCTTATGTAAGGCTGGGGAATTAAGTAGGGCAAGACGGCTTGTGAAGGAGATGAGGTTGAAGGGGATTGAGCTCAACTTGCATACGTATAGGATCATGCTTGATGGTCTGGTTGGTAAAGCTGAGATTACTGAAGCATGTTCTTTATTGGAGGAAATGTTGGAGAAGTGTTTTTATCCGCGAACTTCAACCTTTGATAATATTATATATGAGATGTGCCACAAGGGCTTGGTTACTGAAGCACTGGAATTGATGAAGAAATTTATTGCAAAAGGTTTTGCCCCGGGAGCTAGGGCTTGGGAAGCACTGCTCCTTAATTCAGGAGCTGAACTTACTTATATTGAAACCACTTTAACTGATTTGGTGAAAGCAAACTAACCTGAGTTTTTGAAGTGTCCTGGGGGATAAATCTCATCTCAAAATCTAAAGGACTTTCAGCTTGTTTGGATAAAGTGCTAAAACATAAGCAGTTAAGCATGGTTAACAGACTAAACTAACATATGCTACCTTCAACCAGTTTGTGGAAAGCTGAATTACTAATTGAGCTTGCTAATGCTTGTTGCAGAATTTGCATTTGAGTAACATTTATGGAGCAACTCCTTTGGCAACCAAGATAAAGAAAGATAAATCTATGAACCTTGGTAAGCAGAATCTAGTAAGATAAGTTTCAGTTCTCTTTTTCAGATTTAGGTTCTTCTTGTTGGTTGTGGTCTATATTGATAAGGACATTTGTGCTTCATAAGAGTGTTTTGAATTATATATTTTGCATGTCAATTTTCTTTCTTAATCTTTACATTCCGTATGAGTAAATTACACTGATATTCTGTGAGGTTTACTGAATTCATTCTCACCTTCCATCTTCTCTTAGAAATTACCTTGATCCCATACTTGGAAATTTTACAGAATACCCCACATATAAATGTTCAGACACAAATCCCCTGTGCGGCCTTCCACAGATGCTAAGAGACAATGGAGCTAGTGTAATTTCATGTAAATCTCGTGAGAGTTTAGTGCGCATTAATTTTAAATCATTTTCACTTGTGGATGTGGTCGCATTTTTTGCACATCCATATGCTCAAGTTGGTCTGGTTGGTAGAACGGTGTTTTTGGACTAAAACAAACTCTTGCCTTTACTTATTATGAAACTCAAATCACTAGTGTGCAAGTTAACTATGACTCAAGTATGGACGTATGTCCCTGCATTATTATTTAGTTCACTTTATCTTCCTCCTATTCCCCAAGTCAACTAGGGGAAAAAATCTCATAGAGCTGACTATCTAGGTGGATAGAGAGGTATTTGGCTAGTTATGCTTTTTATTTATTTATTTATTTTTTGGTGTTGAGTTAGAATTTGATCATATCATACGGCTGCTGTAATGTTGACTGCCATAATAAGTACTGAGTCTCACTTTTCCTTTCTTTCATTTTTTGCTTCCCGCGGGAAGAGACTGAGAGAATACCAAATTTTTATTTGAATTCAAGTGTGATCTTTTGGAGTAAATGCTTTTAAACCATGGTTATTTAGAATATGTTAGTTGTCACTTGAGTTTGATTTGTAAAATACCCATTACAACCTGCTTCTTTTCTTCGATGCCTCTGTAGCCGATAAATATAATGGAATTAATTTATTTATGTTATATAATTGCATGCATGTACTGTTCTGTTAGTTGTCAAAGACGCTATTGATTGTTTAGGTTCATCAATGTAATTGATTTTGATTGGTACCTGACTGTTGTGGGCCTTCTGACTTTGTTGTATTCAACACAAGAAAGGCTCCTTTACTATTTTGGATGGTTCTGCGGATCATTAATTTGTTTAGTCTCTAACCTAGACCCATGAAGCTGTTTGTTCTGTTTCTTATGTGGATATGTTTTCGTGCCCGTGGGCACAAGGTGGATAAACAATAGGATTTTGATCTACTGATTTTGTTGTACAACCCAGGATTTTTCAGAGCTACAGGCTAATCTCCAAAGCTACAGATGGTGTTCTTCACACTGCGGTAGCCAAGACTACATAATGATATGTCAAGATGCCACCTGTTCTTGGTAAATATGAAAATAGATTTTCTGCCGGGTAATTAAGCTCTCAGGCTGTGCAAAAGAGTTCCATTTTACAGGGAAAAAAGGTCAAATTGTACAATTCCTCTGTTCGAAGGGTTGAGATTACTCAAAGATAAGCAGTAGAGAATTCAGATTAGACTTGGTGGGGCCTTCAAATTGATCGGAAAAGAGATTTATAGTTGGAGGACACCCCTGACCAAAATGCCACAAAGAAGAGATATGCGATGGACGAAAGATGGTTGTATATTGAAGAAAAACATGCTGCTGATGCTGCTGCAACAGCACAAGAGAGCACTTTGACAGGGTCCCACGACACTCTTAATCGGTTACTGTGGCAGGAGAAAGTTGCTTGCTAGATCACTATCCAGACCCCTATCAGTAACTAGGGTTAGTTTTCAACAGTATTATTTATGCATTTACAGTTATGTAGCAGTTCAGGATCAGTTATTATGTGTCTTGTATTTTATTTTATACATAGTTGGGAGGTAGAAGCCATAGGTATGTTTATGTTTTTGTGTAACGTTGTAATTGGAGATTCTCCTTGGTCTATTGAAGTAACTAATGATTTCAGATTCTGCCATTATTTTCTTCAATAGAATGTACCTTTAATCTCTCTTTTCAACCTAGTCCTTATCATCATTATGGTATTAAAGCTTGTTTCAAAATGTTGTAAGGAACTTACATGGTTGGTATGGTTTTCCATATATTCCGAACAAATCGAATGACAACCTTTAATTCATTGTTTAATAATCGAACAGAAATAATACATATTACAGACATTTTCAAATTCTCTCATGAGTTAACATTGAGAAAGATATCTCAAACTGCACTTATCATTATGGTTTGATTCTTCTTTGCTGTTCGGCTATTAAACTTCGTTTTCTATTAGTCCTCCTGCAATTGAACGTTGGCTCAATTAATACGCTTACTTATGTGCTAGGTTAGCTTAGGATCTAGATAGTATGTGGGGTTTTGATTGATTTGGACACACTGTAATCTGGGCTTCTCTATTCCCTTCTTGCATGTTTTTTTTTCCATAGCCTTTCATTCTTAAATAAAAATGTTGGCTCAATTTACTTTCTTTCAAGATAAATAAAAGTGATTCTAGCTCAGTAATTCTAGGTAATATAACCAACTTGTCTACTCACTTGGTGTGTTTGGTTCAACCGAGAGGATTGGAGGGATTTTAATGAAAGGGATTGAAGGAAAGGGGATTGGAGAGATTTTAAAATTTTCTTGTTTGGTGAAATTCGAGGGGAGGGGATTGGAGGGATTTTAATGAAACCTTATTTGATTCAGAAAAGGATTGGAGGGAATTAAAGGGAAGCAATAAAGGGATGGTGGAAAGGATTGGGGGGAATTAAATCCCCTCTAAATTTAAGAACCAAACAACCCTTAAAAAAATCCGAACCAAACCGGGCCTTAAGGGCCCGCAAAAGGCATGACGACAAATACA
This sequence comes from Adenanthera pavonina, assembly GCA_026686845.1. NCBI lineage: Eukaryota > Viridiplantae > Streptophyta > Magnoliopsida > Fabales > Fabaceae > Adenanthera > Adenanthera pavonina. Next base: position 36,934,409 of record JAIVEN010000011.1, read on the forward strand.
TCAATCTTTGTTGCATCCATTTATGGTCTCAACTGAGCAAGAGGGAGCAAGATGCCTTTTGGAGGATGTCTTTGTTCTTTGCAATTGCAATGATCCATTGGCTTTCTATCTTCTCTGTAATTAGGTAATTTTACAGAAAGGTTTACTTTTAATCAAGTTGAATTTGTTCATTACTGGATGTTTTTTCAAATTCTTACTTTACCAAATAGAAAATTATAAAGAGAATCTTAAAAATTATTCAACCATAAAAGACGTGTAACTTCTTAAAAAGTAAAATTTCTTGATTGCTTTACGCTAAGAATGCATATATACCTTCATCTGCCTAAAACTTAAAGCCATGAGTTAACCATTTCTTCTTCTTCTTCTTCTTCTTTTTTTTTAATAAATTGGACACTTCATTGAACTTTGAATTATATCCTGATAATCTTTAATTTTTAAAATTTGATAATAAATTCTCTTAACTTTAAAATCGTGCAACTAATTTTTTAGCATTAATTAGTATTTTATTTCAGAAATCGAGTGTCACGTACTAATGTTATCACTTATCTACACATATCTATATAAAAAATAAAGTTTAAAGAAGTTTATTATCATTTCAGGCAAAAAAAAAAAGGAGTTCATTACAATTGAATAATTACATTTTATTTGTGAAACTATAAATTAGTTACCTTCTAATTTATATATTCACACACATTCACTTCTTATTGATATGGAGCATAAGAGACTTTACCTCTTAGTAAAGGTCTCAAGCATGTGAGGTTCGCTCCTACTCTGATTTTTTCCACTCACTCACATGCTTCTCTTTTTGGCCAATTGAATTTATATGACCGGACAAAACCACCTTACGCAGGTGGCAGTTCAAAGTCCCTGCCTCCTAATTTATGCACCCACACATATTCATTTATCACCGATGTAGGGTGTAAAAGCTTTCACTTCTCATAAAGGACTTTAAGCATGTGAGACTAGTTTGTGATACAAGATTATCAATATAAAAGATTTGAAAAAGTTATGAAGTTTTATATATAGATTAAAAAAATAAAGTTACCTATACATCACAGAATTTAGACAATTATATGTAATTTAAACTTTTTTAACAAATATCTTGTTTTTAGCTATGTTTTGCTGAGCATAACTTTCACCTTGTGTTTACTTGATGACAGTATTTTTTCTTGGGACACGTTCACTTTTTTTGGGCCTACAAACAGAAAATTCATTGCATGTAACAAAAAATGGAGTACAAAGTCTGAAGTCTAACGAGAGAATCCAACATTTGAATACAATAAAATAAGGAAAGGGGCTGGGGGATTAAGTTCCCAAACAATCGGGCACATCCTCCTGTTGACAGACTTGTTAGTTGAACTGATAGTGCACTGTGGAATATTCTGAGTGAGTCTACTCATATTGTCCACTATGCTTGAGCAACGCCAATCAGGACATACACATGCCTTGTGTACTGTCTCAATTAGCTCCTGACTATCAGAAACATTCCTCCATTCCCTCTGAATAGCCATTTGAACACAACTCTCTGTAAAGCTAAAGCCTCCGCCATCAGACTCGAACTGGCCACACCTGTGTAATTAAGCAATTCCACAACCTGGCCTGCGTAATTTCTACGAACAATTCCAACTCCCATACGCCCATCATTAACATAACTCCCACCTACATTAATCTCAGGTGTTCCTTCTGCGGCCGGTGGACTCCATCTACAGCAGCCCGAGGAATATTAACTCTAGAATTTGATGCTCATAATTCATTAAGAGACCCCTTAGCTAGTTTATTCAATTACCCAAACTGGATTAGGCTGTTTTTGCTGAAAAACTAATCCATTCCTAGCCTTCCATATAAACCAGAGCAACATCACAATCACAGCCTTTGCATTCTCATTCAACACAGAATTCAGTAAAATTTCCAACATCCAACAATCAAATTTAGTGCAAGTTTGGTCATTCACACGCATGGTCAAACCACACCCTTTTTGTCCATTCACAGTGCAAAAATAAATGCTCAATAGACTCATCATACCTGTAGCAAACTCGGCATAGGGGAGAGGATCCACATCTTTTTTTACATAGCTTTTCCTTCATAGCGATATTTCCTTTACACGCTCCCCAAATAAAATGCTGAACTTTTGGAGGCACCTTGAGCTTCCATATTTCTTGCCACAGCCGTTGGGCACCCTAACAGATGATTCAGGCCGCGAGTGGGACCCAGTACAGCAGTTTTGGACTTTAGCAACTGATATGCCTTCTTTACTGTGAAGATACCATTTCTATTTCCTGTCCATATTAGACGATCTCGCTCTCGTGGCAATATTGGAATCTCAAGGATTTCATTCCTCTCCTCTGGGGAGAGCCACGCTTCCACATCCCGTAGGTGCCATCTGGTGTTGCTAATGCAGTCCGCTACCCTCTGATATTGTATGTCAAGCTGTGCGGGCACATTCGAGGTGCACAAGTTTGATGGATTTGGCATCCAAGGGGACTTCCAGAATAAAATGTCACGCCCATCCCCCACTCTCCAGCATAGATCTTGCTTCAATACATCCCCTCTTGCAACTAAACTCGTCCATGCCCATGATGGTCTCCCTCCTCTCGTAGCCTGCAAAAATCGAAATTTTAGTTTTTAAAATTTGATAATATATTCTCTTTAACTCTAGAATTGTGCAACTAATTTTTTAACATTAATTAGTATTCTCTCTGATTCAAAATATAAGTCATATTTGACTAATTGTACAGAAACCAAGAAATGTGATTTTGCTCATTAATTTTGTCAAAAAAATATATTATCTTTTAATAGTACTCTTATTTAATGCATTACATTTAAAGTCTATTATCTTTTTTATATTTAATTACAGATAAAGGTAAAATAGGAAAAAGAACATTTAATGTCATAGAAATTCTTAAATATGACTTATATTTTAAATAAAAAAAACTTTTGAAATAAAATTTATATTTTGAATTAGAAGGAGTATTTTATTTTACTAATTGAGCTTAAAGTTTAAAGAAGTAATGTAGGCTTAAGAGTTTCCATCTTTCAATAAGGGCCTCAATCACGCCAGGCCACTCTCACTTTGATTTTTTCCCACTCACACACATGCTTCTTCTTTTTGTTTATTTTTTGTTTTTGTTTTTGCCAATTAGACTTATGCAATTAGACAAAATCACCTAATGTAAGTGTTAGTCCAAACTCTCTGCCTCCTAACCTATACACCCCCACACACTCATTTTTCATCAACAAGGGGTTTAAGAGTTTGCACCTCTGGTTAAGGCCCCCGAGTATGCAAGAACAATTTGTGATAAGAGATTATCTATATAAAAGGTTTAAAAAAGGTTATGAAGTTTTATATATAGATAAAAAAATAGTTATCTATACAAAACAGAATTTAGACAATTACATGTAATTTAAACGTTTTTTAACAAATACTTTGTTTTTAGTTATGTTTTGCTAAGCATAACTTTCACCTTGTGTTCACTTGATCACAGTTTTTTTTTGGGGCCACGTTCACTAGGTGATAGCTTAATTGGTAATGTTAAATAGTACCAATGATTTAAATCATATTTTATTTATATGATATGCGATTTATTATAAAAAAGACTATTCAATGTATAGTGCTATCAAGTCAGATTCAAAGATTGTTGAGTTTAAATGAAATTAGTTCTCCTCATATCAATTTCTTCTATTGACAAGATTAGAGTGTACAATGACCAGTTAGAACTAGATTAATAATTAATCTGGTACTCGTCTTTGTGTGACTAGCTAAATTGAGCTAACCCAATATATGAAACTAAGTTTAGTTCGGTCTTTGAATATTATTTAAAAAGTAAATAATAAATTAATTTTATTTACTAACAAATATATAATTACATTCATTCAAAATATATTTCTTTGAAAACAATATTAGGATAAAGAGGTAACACTTTCTAAAATTATAAATACTCAATAATCTTGCATTAATTTTACATAATATTAAGAATTCAATTTAAAAATTTAAATCAAATTAAAAAATTGAAATATTAAAAATATTTATGATAATGATAAAGTTATTTTATTACATATAATGTATCATGAAAAATAATCATAAGAAATTAATTAATATTTATAAAAAAATTTTAAAAAAATAAAATTATATATACATCGGGTCAGGTAGTATCAGTTTGACTTCAACCTAGTGTCCAACCTAACCCAGTCTATGGGCCAACTTGATATGCTGCGTAAGACCGAATCTATCTAGTTATCGGGTTGATTGAAAACTCCTAAGATTTGAATCAACAACCTTACTTAGGGATATTGAATTCCTTTCATTTGATTTAATATATACATAGTTACTTCTATGTTTATGATTTGCGTGTGACAGAGTGATTGAGAAACAAAAAGTTATCACACTCCTTGCTAAACAATTCAAACAACCACTTTTGTATAAGTTGGTAATGTTAGTTCATATGCATCTTTTAATTTCAAGATACACCTAAGAGTGAAAATGAAAGATATGAAAGTAGATTGGCTAAAAATTAGCAAAATACTAAAGTATGTATCATACCTAAATATACTATCAACTTCAAAGCCTTTCTTTTTCTTCTTTACCTAGCACAACCTTAAATCTATATGACTATATCCATCATGATCCCATTTAATCTGAATTTTTTTTCTTGTTTTAAAGTTTTGTGTACTAGATTTTTGTTTGTGTGGCTAATCATATCACTAGATCTTTGCTTGATGTTGTCCCATACCTAAGCTAAGATTATTATTGCTACAATAATAATTAATCCACTAGTGCTTTAGTGTATGTGCTTTTCATTTGGTTAGGTGTGGGTCAGCCTTGATATTAATCCCAACCAAAGCAAAATTTTTTAGCAATTCATATTTACTAGATTTTTATTTTATGTACATGAAAGAATAACATAATATATTTTTTTCATATTTTAATATTATATGATTAGATTAGTTTTTCAAAAAATATTATTCATAAATAATATTTTTATTAAATAATTGAGTAAATTATACAAATTTTCTTTTAAAATTTATTTCAAAAGAAAATTAAATCATATGGACATTCTTTAAAATTTTGTTATAATTACATTTACATTGACATATTTTTTATTTTTAAAACCTACACAAACCTATCCTAAAAGCAAAGAGTAAATTACCCATATCTCAATTTTTGTTAGATTTATAATGAGATCTCTTCTATTTTTAAGGAACTCGTTTATATTTTTCAATGAAAAAAGAGGGTCCACGTAATTCTTAGAAAGTTCCAAAATATTGTGTAATAATAAAAGTTAGGACATATTTTTATTAATTTTTAAAATAAAAGGGAGATTTAGATAATTTCCATAAAATCTAGGAGAGGTATATATAATTTATTCAAAATAATATAAAATATCAAATCTATCATGGTTTGCATTATTCATTGCTCATAAGTCTTCTAAAACTCCATATTAATATATTATGCACAAGAAAATGTATCTAGTTTTTTTTTTGGATAAATATTTAAAAAATTTCCTAAGTATTGTTTGGTTAATATAGTAAACTATCTCTGTATTTAAAAAAACAAAAAGAAAGAAAGGAGTAACCTACCTCAACAATTGTCTATGTTTTATCTAAGGAGTAAGGACCACTATTCATAGGGTCCATGAGCCTCAATTAATTATGAAAATGAAAGAGCTTGTAAAACATGACCATGTCTCTGAGCAAAAAGTAAAGTGGGCATTGAATAGCGTCAGTTTCAGCTTCGAAAGCGATTTGTGTCTCTGAGATTTTCTTGTTTTCCTGTTTTACTTTACCCGCCAATGTTTCTACCATACCATAGTTTCTATTTTTATCTCTGTGAAACCAAACAGCATTTGCTGTTTTATACGAATTTGATTTTTTATGATCATAAATCCATAACCACTGATCTTTGCAGGTGCCTCCTCCCTTCATTTTCAACTTTTTTGGCTCCTTTCCTTGAGAAACAGCTTACACATGGAAACATTAACTTTATGTTTGAATGGAAAGAGATGTAGGAGAAGAGAAAACTAAGGCTAGGTTTGGTACACATAAAAAATGTTTTATGAAATGAAACATGAAAGAGAAATTCCTATGAAATTTGTTTGATACACATTATTTTAATTTTTTATAAGTATAAAATAGCCTTTTTATGGAACTCATCTCTCCTATTCCTTCTCCCTGTCTATTTCTCTCAAAATAGTTCCTTTCTACCAAACATAGCATAAATGAGAAATCAGGAGAAGAAATAAACTTTCCCTTGTTTAGATAGCAATTAAAGAAAAAGGGAGAAAAAGAACACATAAAGTTTACATGTTTTCTCTATAAATTTTTCTCTTGAGAAGTGGAGAAATTTTGGGGAAAAAAATTAGAGAAATCACACATCAAGACCAAAATAAAAACGTTATTATAATTTAAAACCAATGGAGGTCGATTGTTAATTAACAGATACGGGTAATGGTGGTAGGTGTAGGTGAATAGTGACTATCAACTAACGACCGATAATCATTGATTAAGGGTTGACCATCATTGGTTTTGGCCATTGACTGTTGGCTAACCATCACTGACTGTTGACCACCGATGGTTGGCCACTAGAGACCATTGATTGATAGTTGATGAATGTTAATTGATGACTAGTAAACCATGAGTGTTAACCGATGTTAATCAATGGCGATTGGTTGCTAGTCAATTATCAATAGCGGTAGACTCTCAATCGATATTGGCGTGCAACTGGCCACCATCACTTGTACTAGTTGACTAGTGGCCAAAATGTTGACGTAAAAAACATTTAGTTTCTTATTCAATAGTTGGTCTTAAATTATAATAAAATATCTATTTTGATATCAATGTGTGATCATAAAACATTTTAGAGAGAAAAAAAAAAAGGTATAGGGCCAATATGTTTTCTCTCTAACATTTTTTTCTTTTAGTTTTCTCTTATTCATTCAAACAAAAAGAAAGAAAACATTTTCTCTATACTTTTCTCTTCCTCCCATTTTCTCTCATCTTCCAAACAAGTATAAATTAATTTTTTTTTCATTCATATATTGAAAGAGAAAGAGAAAGAAAATATAATTATATATAGGATTCACGTATCATATTTATTTATTTTTAGTCTATTTCCTTCCAAATGAACCATCTACCTTCACAAAAAAAAAGGTTAATTAACAATGAATAAAAAAGGTTTCACGCTTTTTTATTCATTATATATATATATATATGATCATATCAAATCAACGAAGCATCCAAAGACAACGGTACATCTCAAGAACAATGTCGTTTTGGTATCTCACTGTAGAGATTGCCGGTGCAAGGGAAGTTCTCTGGTTAATTAACAATGGACAAAGAAAAACAAAAACAAAAAAGAATGAAAGGGACATTAAGTGTTGCTTTACATTCGATCAAGTCCACATTTTTTAGTTACTGTCAAGTGCGATCCTGACCTTATAAAAAGCATTTACCCTTTTTGGTGAGGCAAACGACAAGTACGAACTCAACTTCTTGCCGTAGAAGAAAATCGTATTGAATTAGAGTGGCTCCTACATTTATAAAATTTTGAAATGATTAGACTCTTTATAAATGACATATTTTATTGAAATATATTTAAGGAACATGCATTTGTATTCTCTATATCAGTCTAATTTCATCGGGGTCCTCGAAGAAGCAATTGAATATTGGATCAATATGATACAAAAGATATTATTGAATTTTTTAAATTGATATCATATATTTTATTAAAATCTTGATAACAAGATTTTTAAAATTTTTCATATAATTCTTTTAGAAAATAAGTAGTCTCATTATGTGTGTATTTTGAGTTTAGTCTTCGATTAATAAATTTTTAATGGAATCTCTATTCATTAAAATAGGTTCAAGATTACCTTTCTATGCATCCCCTATCCATAAATCCACCTATAATTTAGTTCAATATTCATTGAACAAGCCTCTATTTAGTATTAATTTAAAAAAATATTTTCGTTGGGAGAGTTATACCTCCATTTGAGTCTCATATTATTGAATTTGACTCGATAGTATTGAATAGTAGATAATTATATAAAAGAAAGAGAGAGATTCCACTTCTTTAATATACACAACAAGATTCATAATGTTTGGTTATAATTTTATAATTATTACACATATATTTTAAATTTTTTTATTTATGGTTAAGTATCACTTTCATATTTATAAAATCACTTTTTAAAATTCTTTTTCAATCCGATTTCACCATGGATACTTTTGAGTTTTGACACTTTTTCTTAGTTTTTCCTCCTATACCTGATCTGGATTGTTGGTTCAATATACTGATTAAAAAAATGATATCTCATTCAAAGGGCTTTCGAGGTTTATTTAACATGAATTTCATATATATATATATATATGGAATATATATACTTCAATTCAAGCTTCTTTGTAGATTTATCATAGTAAGTTTTTGCTAACGTGTGAAGTAAGAAGATGCATCAACGATATGATTCATCTCCAACTCTGTGAAAATGCACGAAATTCACTTATTTGGACCAAAAAATAAAGGTTGTAAGAGGCGTCTTAATTAATGAAGAGAGGCAAATAATGAAGGGTAAACAAGTATATATATATATATATATCAACTAGTCTTATCTCTATCTGTCCCCATGTGTTCCTTATATCACACGCCTACATATATATGCAAACAAAAATGGACAGTCCCATTGAAATGTACAATCCTAACCATCAAATCACCCTAATTACATTTACATACCACCACTCATTCCCATGTTAAAGTTGCTGCCTAAAAAAAAAAGTTGCTACCCAATGCTTCTTTTTCAAGTTTTCTTGGATATGTGTGTGTGTGTGTCAACTTTTCTTGTCTCTTGGGTACATATTTTGGCTTTTTACCTTAATTTCTATTTTGATGACAGAGGCTCTCATTTTCCCTTGCAAAACTAATTGAGTTTGGTGAATTTACTTTTAGTCGCCTTATTTTAGTTAGGACAAGCATAATTTTTATGTTATTTTTCTCTTTAATTAGAGCATCTAATATTCTAGACTTATCTTTTTTCAATTGAAAAATTTATTGAAGTTTAGTTTAATCCAGATTGAGTCACGTAAGATCATAAATGGTGGCAAAACTTTACAACCAAGAAAGTAATTTTTATGTTAATTGGGCTGAATACATGAATTTGAAGGTGACATTAATTTGGGTTGGTCTATTGATCACATTCCATCATGCTTCATAATTGTGTTAGTTTTCAAATTCTCAACAAATAATTTTGTTTAAATCCTTAAATGAGAGAGAAAATTGAAAATAAAGAGTAAATCTCTTCTAATAAAATCTGTTCTATACATAAATATTGGAATCAAACCCAGCCCCAGCAATTTATTTATGGGATAAGAGCTCCTACGGCTTACTCAATGAGATTTATTTTTAGTAAAAAATATAATAAAAGCATTCCAACATTGTTGAATATATTTTTTTTTGGGTGATTACCAACATTGTTGAATATTAATAATGCATCCTCTATATCACAAATAAATGTAGAGTATCCGAGTTGCTAGTGCCTTCCCTTTCAAAGATACTAGCTCTTTGAAATTTTATTCCTGGAATATTTTTGAAAAATCAAATCTAAATTTAAAAAATATATATTATGTTTTTTTTATTGAGTAATTACTACTTAAACCGCATTTGTCAGCGAAGAACAAGATACAATGAAGGAGACAAATATGGTGAGAGTGTTATCTGCTCAGTTGAACAATTCAACATTAATACCAATATCAATAAACATAAATATAGAATACAAATTTATAGTAAATTGAATTATTCACAAATTATGAATAAATAACTCGTTTTTTTAAACTCAGTGGAGGATCATAATTGTTTAGTACAGTGAAAAAAACCCAGAAAAAAAAAAGAGTTAAACAAAAAGTGAAAAGTAAGTTTTACGTTATAACTTTGTAAAGTTTCCATCTAATCTCCACCAACTTTAAGATTAAAAAGTCTTGTACCGTGGGCATCTCCTTTGTCCTTTCATGCTAGGACTTTCCTGTAATTTTCTCCGAAAATCCGATGGAATAATAATGCCAAGATAGATTTCAAAATCAAGATATCAAAAACAAAATAATGAAGAATATAAATCGAATATTCATTTAGAATATAATATTTTAAACTTTATTCTGACTCTTGCTTATAAATGATTCTTAACTTGCCATCTTTTTAATAAATCAGTGAGGATTAATTTGCAGTGTAAGAGCTTCACAACAATTAATTAATAATTAATTAATTTTTCCCCTTGCTTAGTTGGTGCTGAAAAGCATATTAGCACTTTGGTCGCTTTCAAATAAAAGCATATGCACTTGAAGGTGAGGCAACTTCATTGGTGCTTCATTAAGAATGACATATTGACTTATTCTTCTTATCATATTTAAAAATTTGCCTCCCAAGAGAGTTACAGTTTTTGTCCATTTTTTTTTACACGGTTTTTTTTTGTTTAAAGTTTTTACAGTGTAGATTAAAAATAAAGAGTGAGAAGAAAGAAAGACACTACACTCTAATTTCGTGTAAAAAAATGAACTGTAATTTATGACAGATATTGCATATAGTACATTTCTTCAATGGCGATTTATATGTACTAATTAGAAATTTAGAAATCATTCTTCCCTGAGTAACCTTTAAACAACACTCTTTTACATGCCCATAGCATTAAATTTTATTTTCAACTAGATGTGTTTCCTTATATGTCATAGAGTTTGAGGTAAATTTGTGAATAATATAATTTTTTATAAATTTTATTATAGATAAAAAATGGAGTCCAAGTAGTACATAATTACATATAATCTCCCTTCTTGTGTGAAATTACACATAACCCCTTAATCCTTTTGTTTGTTCACTACTTTTTCCTCTCATTATTCATATCAATATCATTATCAATATAAAATATTCCCTTTTTATGAAGTGTACTATCCTATGCACACATATGAGTATGCTTATATTATAACAGATTGCCTTATTAAAAGTGACAATTATTTTGAAATGGATAAATAAAAAAATTATAATAGGTTGTATTATTCATAGGTTATAAATAATGTCTTATTTCTCAAACTTTTTACCATGCCTAGGAAACCCACTAAACCAAATTATATGGTATTGTATGTAGAGATATTATCCTTTCTTATTAGGAGTATTATTCTATGATGCACACAAACGAGTATGCGTATATTAAATGTGACACGATATGACATATCAAATACAATAAAATTGAAAAATTTGTGATACAGTAGAAAAATATACATATATATTATTATATATATTTAACAAACTAATACATAAAAAAGGAACAATATATAAAAAAACTAAAGTTGAGTTTTAAACTAATATTTTATAAGCAATATAAAGACATTCTAAAAAGTTAATTTTTTTTATAGAAATAATAATGTAGATGTTAGATTATGTTATTGTATTATTAATTACAATATATGTATCATATCTAATATGTTTTCGATATATATATATATTTATATATATGCTTAATTATAAAAAATAGATATGTTTATTTATTTAAAGTATCACTGTAATAAAGGAACTAACTCCTCTCTCTGAATGATCTTAGAATGTGCTCTTTAATATTGGTATGGTGCATTTAGGCTTCTATTTCTAAACAAGACAGGATCAAGTTTTTTTTTTTTTTGACCAACACAAGACCAAGTTATAAGACAGATATATATATATATATATATATATTATTTTTTTAATCATGCTAACTCTTATAATTTTTTTTTGGAAGATTTTAGAAATACACTTTTTAGAATAGATTTAGTTTATTTAAGATTTTGATTCTAAAATATTTCCAAAAGAAATTAAACCAATATTATTAAGAAGAGATAGTATCGTCTCTTGCCTTGTGGGATATTGGGTATTTGTGATTATGAGTGAGATAGGTGATGGAAAACCTAGGAGATAGACTACGACTTGTAGCCTTCATCATTCTCAGCAATACATATAATTAACCCTTAATCATTGTCTTAATATGACGTCCCTCTTTCTGATTATGACACAACCAAATAGTTCAGAGTCAATAATGATATCCACCATGCCCTATTCAAACCACCCACTTCATATCAAAAAAATCTCAATGTTTATCCAATTACTTACATCTCACCAAGCTTTATTCAAATTTCTCAGTCTTTTCCATCAAACCCCAACAATTCTAATGTTCAAGAACAACAAAGGTACTCACCTTCGAATTCCTCAAATGTGGGAGCATCCTTCACAAGCCAGAATTGGATCACCAAATTCTCAAGAGAAGTGATGAATTGCTTTACTCTGATTTCTCACAATCATACACCAAGAATGCTAAAAGATGAAGAACAATGAAGAGGTACCTACCAAGAACAGTAATCACCTTCAAATTCAACAAATGAGCGAAGCATCATTGAGGAATTTGAACTGAGCCAGCAAATTCTGGAAAAGCAGCAGCCATTGAAGACTCAAGATTTCTGCATTTCCCAATTCTCTGAGGTGATGTGGTCATGATGGGGAAGATGGGCACATGAAGAACTAAGTCACAGAAAAACCTCTCTGTTTGTGGGGACAGAAAAGAATGTGATTTTCATGAGTTAGAATTGCACGTGCCCTGCTTCTCCATCTTGCTCAAACATGCACCTTCTTTCTTCTCTGTGACAAAGAAGAGAAGCTACAGAGAAAGACAGAGAGAGAAAGAGAGGAAAAAGAAGAACAATTAGGAAGAAAGGAGGAAATTGCAGCTTTTGTGGTTGAAGCCTACACATTTATAACAAAAAGAGAGAAATGAGAGGGCGTGTTTGTTTCTAAAGGTGGGTATGGCTTGGTGGGAGCAAGATGTGAAAGGCTTAGTTGGGTGTGGGACCTCAGTTTTTTCGCAATCCAAACAAATTGTTACAAGTCACAACTCACAGGACCATTCATCACTGAGAAAAAAACAGTGAATTACTAATATAGCCCTAATATCAGAGAACAAGTTTTAATTTATGGTCCATTAGACCAAAAAAAAAAATCTAATTTATTTTACTAATAGTTCCTGAACCGTACTGGAGTTAGAAAAAAAAAACAAAAACATTATTAAAATTAAACCATGTGAGATCCACTCACTAGGCATGTCTCTGATTGTTTTTATAGGTCAAAGCAGCCCTGGGAAGGCTTCAACTTTAGTTGAAAAGTTGATGGACCCATTCGGATAGAAAGAAAGAAATTAATATAATTAAATTATTTTGCCTTAAATGTTGGTCACATTTATTAACTGCTTTTGTATTTAAACTGTGGGGCTTGATGTCCACTCCACAGTAGATTGATGAAGCACATGAAATTTCACTTTTGCCAACAAATATAACATTCGACTCGAAAGGTGTCATGTAAATGAGTACGTATAGTTGGCATGGCTTTTAACCTAATAGTAATTAGTAAGTTCTTGATCCTATCAATCATTTTATTTTGAGCAACTTGAAGTGTCAGTTTAATCAGTATAAGTGATCACAATAATAGTAAGGTTAGGTAGTAATAAAACTCAATATCTCTTAAGCAAAGTATTGAATTTAAATTTTGTGGATAAAAAAAAATTATACTGAAATGGCTTCCTATAATTGGAACCGAACTGCACTTAAATCTATACAAATAGGTTGTACCATATACTAAATGATTTGTCCAAAAAAAAAAAGAATTCAGCATAAGGCATCTATTTTGTCATGTCATGAACAAAAATGATTTTTAATTGTTTATCTTTTCTATTGTTAATGCTGTTCTTTCATATTTTCTTTTTGGTAATAGTGTATTATAATCTATCAGTTCAGATTTAAGCATAATTAGATTTCAAAGCTTTAAACGAGGTGTAACTATTTTAGCAAAATTTTTTTCATTCACAATATTCAAACCTGAAATTTCTTTGAGTCATTTTCATTTGACTCAAGTGCCATTAATTGACATATCTCATGTATATACCTATAAACAATTAAAAAAAAAGTATCAAAATCTTAACTTCTCTTAGTTTGGAGGGTCAATATTGCAAGCAGCATATTATTATTATTATTATTATTATTATTATTATTATTATTCCAAAACGAGCAAAGAGATTGGATTGCTCCATCAAGCAGTAGCATATATAAAAACATTCATTATGTTTATAGATTGTAGTTGGTTATGCCCATCAATTCCCTTGGCATTCAAATTATGGTGATAGAGGTAACACTTTGACTAGTATATGATCCATAATTTACTAGTAAATGTTTGATCCTATCAATTAATATGGCGAGGAAGACCATAAGGTTAAATTTAATTAAGATTATAGTTGAGAGGAGATCATCCCCACAGTAGAATTAATGCTGGAATTTTTTAGCTGAAATTATAGTACAAGTTGATTAAATGCAATTATAACACTTCTTGTGTATCATAGAAAAGAAAAAAAGAAAGGACAAAAAGAAAACTTGTGCTTAAAAATGGAAAAGGTTAAAAGGCAAATTCATACTGGAAGTATTTTGAAACAATGTTACTCATTATATTTGAAAATCGGAGAAATTTCACCCTGCACAACGTTAAAGCCTCTGAAGGGTAAAATTGCTCCAATTTTCAAATATAGTGAATAACATTGTTCTACAAGTTTGTTTAGAGTGTTTATAACTTCTTCGAAAATACTTCTGGGATAAATTTGTCCTTTAACCCAAATGGAAAATTTTTAGTAGGGTTAAATAACTAGAAGAAAACAGAAGGTAGAAAACTCTAATTTCAGGAGTGTTATGGAATTTCAAGGCTAGGACTTAGTTGATCATGAATCACACACACACACACACACACAAGGAGAGATGTGGCCAAATGGAAAATGTCGTCATTTTCGTATCTCCGAGTGATAAATATACAACAGAGCAGGTATATATTATTCTTGAGAGATTAAATCTATGGCTACTTTTTACAACTATAACAGCCAAATTTAATGTGCTAATTGCAAGTTGCAGCACGCCTGAGCTGTGTAATATCTAGAAAATCACAAGGATCTTGACCTCATTTAAATATCAAAGACCCATATCTCTGTGTGTGACTCTCATGAGTTTTTACATTATGTCACAGTCACTGTCTAATCTTCGTGAAGGAGGAGAGATCTTTAAAGAAAGCACAAATATATATATATATATATAATTGCTTTTGAAAAGAGTACCTTATGAGTATGTATTCGATGTGTTAGATATATTCATATTATTGAAGATGAGTTGTCTATTTAAGTTATCATGTCGCCGTAGAATTGTCCAAGTGCATATTTTTCTCATGTCCATAAAACCAGATCCCCGCTTGCCGCAGAACATGCTTTTCTTGTATTGTGTCTTAACCAGAAATGTTGCTGTCTCAAGTTCGGCGACATTTTTCTCCAACAGGATCACAGAAATTAAGAACCAGAACAAGAACAAATTTAAACCATACAGATCAAAATCATCGATCACGATTTGCTTCCATCTTAAATTCAAAGTATTTTTATGCCATGCGTACATATATATTACTGCTATAACATAATGAGATTTATAATATTTATAAATAATTTAAAAGATTAAACTTTTATTCTAATCTGTGGTGGATGATTTGTTTTCCAATTTTGTATTTTGCAAAGTTGTTTTTCCAATTTGGTCCGTCATAGAATTAACTTTTCAATTTGACCCTTAACAAAAACAAGGAGATTTTTTTCAATTTGGTCCCTTATAAATGAAATTGTCATTAATAATGTCATTTTATCAAATTGAAAAATATGCACACACGATATACGTTATTAACTATGATTTTATTTTTGAGAGACTAAATTGAGAAATAAGAGAGATCAATTTTTTTGAAAAAAATAATATTTTGAAAAACTAAAATAAAAATGTAATTTTCTGTTGCATCACAAAAATTTGAACCTAAACCTTTATATACACCCCACCCCCACAAACTAAATGTAATTTAATTGTAGATGCAAACTAATATAACAAAATATCATGTTCTAGTTTCTTTGCAAATCTTACTTAATAGCTCGCTTTAGAATAGGAGATCCCATATATGCAAATAAAAAAGGTGTAGGGAGAATATAGCAAAGAAGGTGGGTTGTGTAGTGTAGTGTGGGAAATCCTGATAACTTGATTATGATTTCCCTTATGGCATATGATTCTTTTTATCTTTTTTGCTGGTAGATGAATAGAGGAGGAAGGTGATGTGGATGTAATGTGAATTTAAAGCTTCATGGTTGTTGTTACTGTTTGTTTTGCTTAGACCCACTTCCCTTTCTGTCTCTTTCCAATTCCACTTCCCTCATGACAATGCCATTCAACCTTTCCCCAGCCCTACCTCTTAGGCATCTTGTATTTAGTAATTAAGCATCTCTTTCCAGTTTTCACCCTCTCTAACATTAACTTCTTTATTTCTCATTATCACATCATTATTTTTTTTTCCTTAAAGCATATGATATTTTCAACTTAACTCACTTTAACTGGATAATTTATCAGAGTTTAAACTAATCTAGATAGAGTAAAGTAGAACTACAAAGAGTAATAAAGTTCTACCCTTAAGTATTTAAGTATTCCCAGAATTTGAACTCAAGATCTTTGATTAAGTTGATACAACTATGTATCAGTTAAACTAAATATTTGGTGGTTATCACATCATCACCCTTCCCTGCTTCAAAATAGCTTTACATTTTTTTATGACTTAGGGGCCACTTCGTATAGGGAAAGTAAAGAAGGCCGGAAAGTAAAGCAATTGGTGTCATTTGATTTAAAAAAAAACTTTAAAGTTTATGAGAAATTCAATTTAACTTGAGAAGTAGAATTTATTGAACAAATCCTGGGGAAGTTCTACTTCATGAGTATCTTACAATACATTTCCAAAAAAACTCTTAATTCATTAATCTACTTTCTTAATAAAAAGAGTATTTATGTATTTAACATGAAAATATAATATATTTCTTTTAAAATATAATTTCAACTTCCCAAAAAATTAAAAAATAAAAGAGGCAAGTTATATCCTAAAAAGCATACCAAGCAACCCTTAATATATTTGAATTGTTCAAATTTATTTGAAAGGTTTATATTTTTATTTTATTTTTTATATTCAAATATTACTTTTTCAAAATTTATTATAAGAAGAACATTTTTATCTTGTGACTTTTTTTAAAAAAATAATTTAAAAATAAAATAAAACTTGAACTGTTTAAATTAAATATAAATAGTCCAGCTAAAAAGCAACAATATTGTATTGTTGTTTTCATCAACCAAAAATCCATCTTTATGATTATTTATCCTACTATTTGAAAGGAATTTTTTTCACCTATAAAATTGTTTTTTCCATTTTATTTTTTGTTCCATTCTATTCTAAATATCAAACAAAACGTCCTAGTTTAATTTCTAGGAGCAAGATTCAAATAATTCTCCAAAAGAAACTAAGTCACAAATTTAGAGTGAAAGGTTTTACTAGCAGAAGTTCTAACACTATATAACATGACAAAACATGCAAGACAAAATAACTCCACTCTGGTCTTCCACAATCATGTTTTGTTTTTCATTTCACTCTCTCGTTTCAAACTTGGATCGTCAAATTGATCAAGTAGTTCCTTTATCAAAAATCGCTAGCTTTGCTAGCTAATGAATTCAAAGACGTAATGTGCTTCGTTGAATGTGGAATCGTCATTAAATGACAGTCAAACATGATTAATTTTTGCCACACTTTTGACCCAGGTTCAAACATGCTACCTTCTGCCATTTTCGAGCTTCTTTGTCAAAGATTTGAATGAGGAAAAACAAAACTTATCGGTTAAAGATTCAAAATGAGCAAGCGGAGGGATGAGATTGTGGGGTCACGTAGTATGAAAGAATTAAGGGGGAAAAGTTGAACATTTCAGAAAACACTCACTTGTGTGCAGTGCCAGAAGCCATTTTTGCAATAGTGAGACGCAATATATATATAGATGTCCTTTCCAGTAGATGTAAATAACAAAAAAAAAAGTCTGTTTCGCTGTTGCATTCCGACACACGTAGATGTGTAATTCTTTAGCTTCTTCGTGTTCACCAAAGGTCATAGAGTAAGTGTTAAACGGCATTTGGTGGGGCATCTCTCTCCTCTCTCACATCACAGTCTTGAGGACACATCTGGTTCAGCCTTCAGATTTTTTCATTACTTTATTTATTGGTCCTGCCTGGGTCTGTGGCTCATTCACTTGGAGTAGAATACCCAACCAAAGAACGACACTTCGCAATTTTGATAGTGAAAACTAACCAAAGTATGGAGTACCATATATCACTGCATGGAATGCTGTGTTCTGATTAAGAAGTGTGGAACGTGGATATATATTGAAAAGAACATCCTTCTGTACATCATATTAAACAAAAAAGGAAGGAATATCAATTAAAAATATAAATGTTAGGGTTAAGCTAATTATTTTTCAGATATATCTCTAATATGTGTATGTCTTTATGATCTACTCCGTCTATGTTTTGTTTAGAGTAGTTTGATCTTAATTTGAACCTTTTGATCTTTATATTAAATAAATTACATTTTTAAAAAAATAAATTAAAAATTTGAAGTATTCTTAAAAAAAAAATCATAGGCCGCATATGACTAAACTAAGTGGCATCATAATTTAGTTAAGTGTAGAATTAATAGTTTCATGGTCCATACAAATGGGCTACTTTTTTGGGTGGCATTTGGAGTCATATGATATGTTAGGATGCAGCCTATATGTTGATGTGGCATTCCACTCCACCGAGACACAGAAAGTGATGTGAGTACAAGAAGACAATACTGCCAAATAAAAATATGGGATAAAAGAATAGGAATATGTGAAAAGAAAGATACATTTTGGAACTCCTTTTCCTATTTACTATTATTTTATCTTAGACATGTCAATTTTGTAACCTCCACACTTGACATCACTTTCTCTGAGAAATATATAATTAATTAACAAATATAATTAGTGGTTTATGAGGTGTGTTGGAGGGGAGACATCCAAGGAAAAAGAAGTAGGCATGTTTAATGGGAATATCACTTGCAACCACAATCAGTAATAGTGGAGCTAAATAGTAAAAAAATTAATCAAGTTTAATTAGGTCTATTAAGTGGGAATTAATTAAATTTAATCATTCAATGCAAAAGTCGAGTGGTCAATATTCACTGCTTCCAACCAACATACTCCCTCCATTTCTTTTTATAATTAAGCCCTTTTTGAAGAAAAAAATTATTTTTATTTATATACACTTTTAAAAGTTCAGGACAACATTAATTGGTTTTTTTAATATTATATCCTTATCTTCACTAACTATGTTACACACTTATCATAAAATTAGGCAGTAATAAATTAAGGATATATTAAAAAAATTTGACATATTAATTAAATTTTTTAATATGTATTCTAAAACTATGAAATATTTATATAAGAAAATAAAGGGAGTAGTTTATTCTTTCAATAAACATGAAGGGAGTAGTTTAAGATCTAATAACTTTTGGACAGGCTGAAAAAAAATCTAGTTATCATCAAGACTATTATCAGTCAATAGTTAAAAATAATCCCTTTGAAACGCAGAGATTATAAAAATAGATTTTATCTCTTTTAACAAAATCTTTTTTTATACCCTCATTTTTTAATGGAGAATTGGATTTTGATAGGAGTGGGCACTAACGTACAGTGTTGCTTTTATGAGTAATGGTATTATCTCTTCATTAAAAAAAAAGTATTTTTCTATATACACTATCAAAGATTGAACCTACTAGGAAAGTATGTTTAAGGCATACAATAATCTATTAACTGTACGGAATATAATTAGTTTCTTTCACCACTAATTTGCATTAGATTATGTACATTTCAATTAATTTCTTTTATTCAATTTAAAGAAAATTTATATTTACATTATTTCGACTCTCAAGGCATTCAAGTGTAAGCGATAATTAATTAAAAAAGATAATTTTTTATTACAATAAAATATTAATAACCATAAGATGATAATGAAATAATTTGTTTTATTTTTATTAAAAAATAGTTTGCTTTATTCTAAAATGTTAAATTACATATAACTTTCCTAAAATTTAGGTGACGTGTAGATATGTTAAGTTGTCAAGAGGGTACTTGAGCATAATTTGAAACTTCTCATGTTATTTACATTTAATTGAATGTTTAAGAAAATAATGTGGAAAAAATTGAAGAGGTTCATTGTCATTCCCATACCATGTTATGTTCCGTTAGGAAATATTAGACTTATTAACTTTCCATAAAGAAGTTATTGACCCCAAAAAAATTAAATATCTAAAAAAGGATTTATTTTCAATTTCTAAACTACTTGCATATGATCTTAAATTTATGAGAATTTTGAAAAATTCAGTCATTTTGAAGTTGTTCTATTTTTTTCTTTTAATACCAACCAATTTCTAGAAGTTAGGTCCCACTAATTTAAATCTAGTTAAGGTCCAACCACATGTGTAAAGTTAGTCAAATTTTTATTGACAAAAAAAAGTTAATATAATTTGTGATATTTGAAGAAAAAATCGATCCTCCTCTACTTTATTTGTCTTTATTTAATTTTTTCCAACTCTAAACATTCTAGAAGATATTCGCAAACAATATTCTTGTACCATGAGGACCTAAAAAATTGATATAATTAGAATTTGAATTCAAATAATATCATATAATCAAATAGTACTCGTCCACTTTCAGTGTTAAACCAACCCTTTTTTTTAGCATGGACCAACTTATTAAGGTCTTTGTTTTTTTTTTTTTTTTGCCAACAACCAACTTGTTAAGGTTACTGACTTTGCCTACTTTTGAAGAGAATATATATGTCGCCATTTGATTTTTATAATTTAACGCCGGTTTACACACAGAATTTAGCCTACTTGTAGAATTCAAATTGTTTTTTATTTAGTTAAAAACTAAAATTTTGTTTGATACACATAATATAATAAAATAAAGAGGTAATTTAAAAAATAAGAAGTGTCTTTTATATTTTTAAATAAAAAATAATAAAAATATATAATTACTGTTAAACAATAATATTATGATAGATATAACTTATTGGATGTTTATGCAGTAATTAAAAAGACAATCATTTTACCAAAGATAGTTAAATTAAGTGGTAACCAACTTAAAATTCCTTAATCAAAACCTTGAGTTTAAGGTTTAGAAATAAAAAAAAAATTATATTGGGAGGGTTATATTATTTGAGTCCCATAATAGTACTAAATATCAAATAATTACATATAGATACATAGATTGTATAATATAAAAGACAATGGTTCTAATTTGATTAGTCCAAACTGAGCCTAATTTTCAGAATTCCGCCATTTGAAGGACTTTATTATAGCTTTATGAAGCCATTATCTTCTTCAAAAGCTTTGAATTAAAAAATGTGACTTATCAGATAAGCACTTTACAACATCATCTCGTCATGATAGCGCAAGCAGGTGGAGAAGATCAATCTCTGTTCATTTCCCCAGAAATGGTATAACTGATTTGACACTCAGAATAAATGAAATTATTAGGTAGGTTCTTTTTAAGTAGGGACAAGAAACATTTTCAAGTTAAATATGCACCATTATTGATTGTCATTTTGTCTAATCGACCAGAGGACAAAGTTCATAATCAAATAAAAATCAGAAAACTAAAAGATGATTAAGGATATGTTTGGTGTAGTTTTTAAAAATAATTTTTTTATTTTTAAAAATAAAAAAATAAAAAAATTTATTTGGTAAAACTGTTTTTTATAAATGGTTTTAAAAAATAAAAAAATAAAAAATAGAAAACTCAGAACATTTTAAAAGTATTTTGTAGTTTTTGTTCTGAAAAATAAAAGAAAATGTGAAAAACACCTACCTCATTAATGGTAAAATTATAAATTTTGAATAACTTATCTATCACTCACTAGTTATAATTTTAAGAACAACTATTCAAACAGATTTTTTTTATTTTCTTGTTTTCAAAACTTATTCTCAAAAATAGAGAACAAGAAAATAGAAAATACTGTCAAACATAGAAAATACTATCAAACATAAAAAATACTATTAAACAGGTCCTAAAAGATCTCTATTTTTTTTTCTTTAACACTTGCGAGATGGATTAGAAGCAATGAATACTCATAGCAGTTCTGAATGTCTAGATTAAAATTGGAGGACTAGATTTAATTTAATTTTATTATTATGCTTTAAATGTATATAATTTTTACTTTTTAAAAAAATATTATTATTATTTAAAAAATTAAAATAAAAAAAGATAAATCTGGACCATCCAAATTAGATTTGGACAGTCCAGATCTACTGAAATCGAGTGCCTCTTGAGATATAGTCAAATAGATCACACTGCAAAATTAGAATTGTGTAATGCATGACCTCATCATCATACTGTTAAAAGAAGATTATTATGAATGATAAATCGCGTGTCACTTAGTCTGTGATGGAAATCAAACTCTTTAGAAGCCGCCATACCCAGAAATTACAGGTGTCGCCTGATCATTGGCTATATTTTTCTGAGTTAGCTGCATATATCAATCAATAGTACTTTTAATATTTGTATGTACAAATCAATTTCATTTTCATGTTTGCATTCACCTTGTTTGCATAAAATATGAGTAATTTGGGATATTAATATTTTTTATGTTATTTTTTTGGCCAAATATATTTTTTTATGTTATTTAAATATATGCTTTTTTACAATTTCAACTGTCCACCTTTTACATGTCAATTTTAAGTTAAATTTATCAACATATAGTTAATAAAAATGTAGTTTCATGTAAATTAGACCAGGTTCTCTTCTATTTCAAAGTTTGTAAAATTAAATAAAGATGATATATTGATTTTCTTTTATTATTAAAAGAAAAGCAAGCATGCATGTAAAATAAGTTTTGTGATTTGTCGTTACCACAGAATTAAAAACCGAACCAGCCATTAAACAGGTTGAGGTAGCAGTTCAAGATTCAATGGTCGGACCGGTTATGAATAAATTAATATATCTAAAATAATATGAATGAAAAATATAAAGATATTCATCAATAATAATAAAATTAATATTCAAACTAAGATAAAAATAATAGTTTAGTATAATAATTAATCAACATTTACCACAAATAATTAAATATCATAGGTCTCCAAATTTTATATTTTTGTTTAAATTAACAAAAACCTGAAAAAAGAAAGTAAAAATTTATATTATCATGTAATGAAAATAGAAATAAAAAAAGATAAGATATATAAATCAGATCATTTGCTGACATTTGTTGATTAATTTCTATGGAAATGAGTAGTATAAAGTATAAACTATACAGGTTCTTGTGATTATGTTAATTAGAAAAAAGTTTAAATTAATATATGTATATATATTAAATATTGCAAATACATAACAATAATTACTTGTAGCTTAAATAGTAAAGTGCCACAACTCTTACCAATGAGTCGCGAGTTCGAGACCTCCAAGTGTATGTTGGAGGGTTATTACTTATTTTCAAGAGTTTAATTTAATGTATGTATATATATAAAAATTGACTATATGTATTAATAGAAACTTGTAGTTTGGTGGTCAACCATTGTTTGAGGCTGGTCGCGCACACGAGTTGCTTTGTTTTTCTATGAACCGGTTCATTTCCGGCCCGGTTCACCTAAAAACCGCCGATCCAACTCGGTTCTTGACCAAGTTTGACCGGTTCTTCTGATGCCCAGTTCAGACCATATTCCAGACCGGACCAGGGTCCGGAATACCCAATTTTCTGGCCAGATCGGCCGGTTCAGTCCGATTTTAAATACATTAGTCATTAATGAGATTCTCTGTTGCACATTACACGATGGGACCTACCCCACTCTTCCCTTCTTTCTTTCTTTCTCTATCTGTGCAAAAGAGAAGAGGAGTCCAAAGAAACCCACCAAAATTGGAATGGCGATGAAAAACCAAGAAAGAGAGAGGTAACTTCCTTTGTATCAAAGGTTATTAATAGTTAACCAATGAGTGTGTTGTTGGTAGAAACTATACAAACTTAATTAGTAATCTTGAATTTAATCCTTAACTATGTAGCTGCATTAAAAATTTTTTAAGAGATATTTGTCATCATTTTAGTTTTATTTGACTTGATCTTGATCAGTTAGAATTTAATGTGATTATTATATATTGTTAGTAAATGACAAATATTAATGAATTTAATGTGATTATTAAATATTGTTAAGAGATGACAAATCTTAGTTTATTTGGTAAAACTTTAATTCATGCCTCATAAAGGCGTGGATTCAATATATATAAGGCATCGATTCAATATAAGAACTTTATTAATAGGTAATATGTAGGCATTTTCTAATTTATGAAGTCTACGTACTTTAATTTTGGTGAGTTCTAAGTATAGGGAATCTCGGTATATGCGCAGCAGAAAAATATTACTGCATTCCATTCCATGGATCCATCAATGTTATTTAAATTAAGATGTAGAAAAGAATTTTACCTCCGATGCGTCCTTTAGCGTTCTTTTCCTACCGTCGGACCTTAGGAACTGACGCGCCTGATCAGCTCCCACAATGTTATTTAGATTGGGATGTAGAAAAGAATTTTACCTTTAGTGCATCTCTTTAGCGTTCTTTTCTTTGTGTGTGTCCGTACGTTCTTTGTTCATCCGTACACTATCTCCATCTAAGTGTGTGACCGCTCTATCTCTAGGGTGAGTAGAGACTCTCTCTTAATTCTCTATATAATAACCCTAATCTATATAATTATATAGATAAGGTTTATTATTTGATTAATTTAAATCAATAATTTAAATTAAATCAAATTTTAATTAAATATATTAGTTTAAATTTAAATCCATCTAATGAATAAATTTAAACATCTATCTAATCTAAATCCAGAATCAAATCTAAATTTTATTTATCATATAAATCAAATTCAGATTATGACACTAGTTTAAATTGATAAAATTAAATTTAAAACTAATTTATTTAAATTAATTTAAATAATACATATAATTTGAAATATTTAATATATATCAAATATATATAATATATCAAACATATATATTTCAAAATTTATAATATACATATATATCAAATAAATATATGTACACATTTATTTATAAAGTTCATACACCCTAAAATTGAAAATTAAATTCATTAAATGTGGACACATATTAGATTTAATAAATCTGAACATTCTAACTCGAGTTGGTCCATTGTTATGTGTGATCCTGCAGACCCATATGATGTTAGTAGTGCGACCAATGACACTATTAAACCCATAAGTCACAAGTAGCCTCTAGCAAGATATTGTGATTACCCAAATCATATAAAATCGGTGATCCAATGCAACACATCATATAACATTATCACATTCCTTTTGTCTCACGATATATAGGTCAAGTAAGAGGCATGGAAATATCATCCTTATTTTACTTGACCATCACTTTCTCGATCTCCAAGCAGACTGACAGAACAAATGGAAACTCTTCCATTCGAGTACAGTCATGAATTTCTCAGTCTCACTCATTGAGAGGCCCAGATATATCACTCCATTAATTAGAAGGATAAATTTCATCTTAACCATTCATCTTCCTGTACATGAATTCTACTATGCCCGATCATAGCCTTTATAATCTCCCAATTAAATGTGACTTTCGACTATGTCAAAATACAATGTTCTCATCTAGGAAGCCATGGAGATCTCAGGTCTAAGGGGTCGGTGACACGACTATATATATATATATATGAGATAAGCTTATGACTTGATTCATACAACTATCTCATGGTGAGTTGATCCAGCGCCTATTTCCTAACATATACTTATGATTTTGATTTATATTTTCATACATAATTAACTCATAATTATCAATCAAAGTCACACTAGCATTAGTTCATCATTGTTCCCACAGAGATGATTGATTAGGGATATTTAGGATAAAATGATTTATTTAAAGATATTATTATAAAGAAAAACATGCAAATATATAATAATGTAATAAAGGAAAAAAATACCTTCTTTTTTATAATGAAGTATAATATTCATAATACAATGATTGGTTTAAGGCACAATCTCCAACACTAAGATCCAATTTACTTTTTTTTTTCAATTAAAAATAGGTTGCTGAGAGTAATAATGGAATGGTTAGAAAGGAAAAAGGGCAAATCATCAGTCCAAGGAGTTTATCTTAGATTGCAATCCTCACATAAAATAATGGCATAAAGAAATGAAAGCCATGTTTGTTTAATAAGGGACTAATCCCACCACTACAACAATCTTCACCATCTCATGTCTCCATTCTTTTTCTTTTTTTACCGGAATTCTCCATTCTCATATTATATATATATATATATATCAAAATACAGACACACACAAACAACATATGTAAAAAATATCTAATTCTCTATAACACATTCACAGGTGAATTGCCATACCACATTTAATCTTTTTTTAATATTAAAAATTACATTTATTGTCTCATCATGACTTCTGAGGAATCTCTGGGTTACGTTTGATATGTTAAAAAGATTCTCAAAAAAATGAAAAGTGAAATGAAAATAAAATGATATATATATATATATAAATGATATTTGATTTCAATTTTCAAATTTTAATGATGAGTCACTGATAATACCTCAAAACATTGTACATTTCGTAGATTATAATAGGCCTACACATGTTTACTAAGATAGTATTATATCGAAAAGACAATTCGCAAAATATGTAGAGTTATGATTATAGTTATTTAAATGCCATTTTCGAATCTTCATATATTGCAACTTTCAGTACGAAGAGATCATAAGAAATTTTATTTAAAAAAATTAAAATCTTCAAACTTGATGCCATTGTTAGGAAAAAAAAAAATTCAAACTCAATGGCAATATCATCAATTTTAAAAAGAAAATTTCAGTCACTAAAATTTTATATATGAACGTGTAATTAACTTTTTACATTATAACAATTAAAATTTTTCCACGCCAAATTAAAACTAAAAAAAGAAGAAATTTAAAATCTAACTTAGTTATAATCGTGATATATATAAATGTGGTGAAAAATTAAATTACCATGTGTACGTGGGGCGAGAGGGAATAGAAGTAAGAGGACAAAAAGTACTTGAACATATCTTACATGATCACCACTTTCTTTTTTTTTACCAGAACATGATCACCACTTGGATGTTATGGTTTTGATATTATGATGAAAGATGGCCATGCTTAATCCATCTATGTACCTACAATATTAACTAGCCACTCCATTTGGACTTGGTGGTCCAAATCAAAGTCCCCATTACTATTTATTCCTAAACCCCACAAATTATCTTATTCTGCTTTTCATATCCCACTTAAATGCTCCCTCCATGCTTCTTCACTTTTCTAATTATAATTATTAATTAATTTTAAAATGAACATGTCAAATCTATAAGTCTCTATCTCCAACTAATTAATAATACCTCTTTCTTGTTTCTTCACAGATTAACTGTGCATCCTTTTTGTCGGTTTAGTTTGTTCCATTTGTGTGGGTTATTTTTTATTCACAGACATTTTTTTAAAAAAAATTCATCTTTATTATCTGGGATGCTGTTATGTGATTATTAACAAATATTTTTCTGATTGTAATTTATCTTATATAAGAATTTTATGTGAGGAAAATTCAATTTTCAAATAAAATTTTATATATAAATTTACTCACAAAATTATAAGAGCAGCGAAAGACTTATAAATACCTCTTGTCATACTAGATGATCTGATGTAAATATTTTTAGAGTTACTCGATCTAAATATTATATTTGAAATCACATATAAAATTAGTTAGAAGGAAATATAAGAAAATAATCTGTGCAGATAGTTCTTCCAACTAATCATGAAACTCAGTGATGGAACTTGGAATTTAGTCTCAACTAGTCGGGGAACCAGAGCGCGCGTTAAGTTCAACTCAATCTGCCTCTATTTAATAACCTTGGTCATCATTGGTTATTAAATTTAAATTTGAATATGAATTCAAATAAAGATAAAGATAAAATTATAACTGAATTTATCCCTTGTCACACCCAAAAATGCGACGCGAATGACTCGAAGAATGAAGAAAAAAGAGAAAAATCGGCCCACACGACCGGATCCAATTTCGGAGGAGTCGCCATCAAAATTTTAAGGGAAATTTTGGAAAACCAAATAAAAAGGAAAGGATGGTCTGAAAATCAGGGTTGGATTCGGGAGTACAATTGTGAGTGGAGATATTAGGTACCCCCACAACACCCGTTCTTAAGAACAGTTACCTTAGGTTGATCATGCAATTTTTATGGTTTTTAAAAATTATTTTGATTGCTCTTTTAATCATTCACATGAAAAAATAAATATAAAAATAAAAAAAATGTAAAAATGAAAATAAAGAATAAAATGAAAATATGAGAAGTTGGGAAAGATAAAATAAGAGGAAAATATTATTTATTTACAAAATTGGACTTGACCCAGAATTAGAGTATGGGGCCTACGTACCTTGCGATAGGGATCAAAGTCGATGTAGTTTGGGCTATAAATGCGTGTCACTGGGTTGATATTTTTTTATTATATATATATATATATTTTTAAAGAGAAGTTTGGAAGATGAATTATCATTCTACAAATAAAATGATTGTCAAAATTGGTAGTTACGTTTTAATTTGCAAAAGATAGTTTAATTTCCATGTCTTACTCTTATCATCACTTTTTCAAAATAAAATAAAATAAAATAAAATGTGAAAAACAATTTTGAAAGATCAACTAATTTACGTGGTGACTTTATTAGTCACATTTCACCAGTTGGTACCTAAATGCCTACGGTGTTACCACTCGAGGCGGATAGGCATAAAGATTAAAGAAAGGATTGAAGAAAGATAAATAATTTTCACACAAATCATTTTTATTTTCTTTTTATTATAAAAATATAAATAAATAAGATCCTTTTAACACATATTTACTTATTTAAAGGCGAAATATTAAGAAAAATACAAAATGTGATTATTACATATATTTTCTAAGGGAAATAATCAACATATGTGGTGACCTTATCACTCACAAGTTACTAATCAATATCTAAATACCCACGGTGTTATCACTCGGGGCAGAAGACTTAAAAACTGCTTAAAAGATAAAATTGAGGAAAAATGAATATCTTGCATAAATCATTTTTATTTCTTTATATTAAATTATAAAAATAAATACGATCGTGATAACATATTTTTATAAAAAGAAGAGCAATAAAAGAAATTTAAAAATATGACTTATACATATGTACTATTTATTTACCTATTTATTTATTTTATAGACAAATAATCAATCAGGATCTGTGGTGACTTTATCACTCATAGCTCGCTAATTGGCACCTAAATGCCCACGGTGTTACCACTCAGAGCACAAAGGTAAAGAGAAAAATTGAGAACTTTTATCTTAATTACTCTTATAGTTTAGTTTTTTAGTTTTTATATAAAAAGGAAAATTTGATATTTACTTTATTTTACTTTTACAAGAAAAAATTAAATAACAATTTGAACCCATAAATGTTTGAAAATTAAGACCTATCCAATATAAGTACCATGGTAACTCTTTGCTTATGGTACAATATAATTGAGTGACATCCTATATGTACATAGAGACTTAGTTACTCGTGACAAACTTTAAAGGTGAAAAGAAGAAAAATCAATGATCGAATAAAACTCAAAACCATAAATAAAGACAAAATCAAATACAATTTACCAATGTGTGTGGGTATTCTAACATTCTCAACCAAGTTCAATATCCTTTAAAGTACTCAAATAAGCGATTATAGGAAAGGAAAAGATTATCAAAACCGGAAAGTATCCCTGAGCTATCTTCCTTGTTATCCCTACTCATCTTGTGCACCCTCCTTCTTGAGTTCAGGCCCTCATCCACCCCTGTGACTCACGTGACCATTGTTCAATCACGGAATTTAACGGTGTATACTTCCCTTTGAAGTCCCATCGCTTCTTGCTCAAATATCGCCATGGGATAGCTTCCTCCACTCACTCAAGCAATTTCCATTGTTCGAGCAATATACCAATACAAAAGGAAATAAGAAGCTTAGAACCATATGTATTGAACTGACATCTCACAAGCTCAAGTTCATGTAATGTTCATGTGCACAAGGGAGGGCTTTTTCTGCTTGTAAAAGAAAAAATTAACTTTCAAACCTTGCAAACATTAACTCACAATATCATAGAAAATACCAATAGGACAGATCTTATATGCCAAAGACAAAACTTATGCAAACAAAATCTAATATTCCTTCTCATTCATGCCATTGTCAGGATTCAAGTAATAAACAGACACCAAAAGGACCACTAAACGTGATATTTTTAAAGTTATGAGGAATGGTAAACTCAGTCAAAGATTGACTAGCCTTCATGGTTGAAAGCCAAAAACTGTACATATAAAGTAACATTTCCCTTTGACTTTTAGCAACAAGCAACTAGAAAGAACTAACAATGAAGTAGATTGAGCCATGGGAAAAAGGGTTATCAAATTGCAATATGTTTTGCTGTCATAATCAAGGAACAAAGTGTGTAAGACTTTGGCTATGTATGGCACAAACCAATGCATATAGGCAAGGCAATTTCAAGCCACCCCAAAAATAATAGCCATATCACTAGGATCATCTATGAAACCAAAGAAATCAATCCATGATCTCTTCACAACAACATTTGCTCAAATACAAAGACAATATACTAGCTTGAAGAGCTGGCAGCCAATCAATATAGTTAGACACAAGCAAAACATTGAATCCATAGGCACACAGAAGACAGGGGACAAACTAGTGTGCTACTCTGGGGCTAAACTTTAAGGTAACTAATATTCATATCCTAGTTAAAGAAACTCTAAACCAAAGCATTTTATTGGCCTCAGGTGAACAAATTAAATGCAATGCCATTTTTGAAAGCAAAAAAGCTCATGAACTTCACAGAGGATACAAAGCATAAGCAATCAATTACTTTCAAATTCACTAAGACTCGTATGGTGGGATCAATGCACAGATTCATGCATCCACAAAACACAACTTATATTTATGTCGAGAAAACAGAGTTCCTCAACATAGCTTGCCAAACACAGTATAATGCAAATCTTAGTCAAAAACAGGGCACCTAAACAACTACAGGAAATCTATTGTAGGACCAAATCATGCGAAATTTTTCCACTAAAGGCACAACACCAGTAATGGTGGCCTTAAATCAGCTTTCAAACAATAGTGCATTACAAAGAGAAGATGAGTCCATACACGATGGGTTACTACAACTTGAGATGCAGGGATACGAATATCCTAAAATATTGTGACCAACTTAAGCCAATGTCCAAAACGCCATCCCTACCATACATAAGATCTATGAACCTGTTACCATATTAAATTAGCAGAGAAATATAACAGGCATGTTGAATGACTATAAGGCTATTCCAATAAACCAATCAAACCAACATGTTCGTCCCATCTCAAGTGTTGCAATCAAATACAACTCACCAACAACAATGGACCAGAGAAAGAAGGGTTATGATTCAATAAACAAGGATGGCTAATAGAGAAACCGAATTGAATTTATCCCAAACAGAAACAGATGAAGGAGGATGAGATTAAGAGATAACTAGCCATATTGAATGACCAAATTGTTACTAACCCAAATGACACTAGCACTTGATTCACGTCTCGGATCCCCTGCCCCTCTTTTTTTTTCGGTGCCTCCCTCTGTTTTGCTTCAGTCCTCCCATCCTCGCGCCTCCCTTTATTTTTCATGTTCAGTGCTAAGTCCCCGGACCTTTCTTTTTCAAGCTCCAGCTCACTCTCTCTGGATCTCACCCGCTCTCCCACTTCCCATGTTTTTGCTCTCAGCTCCTCATCGTGGCTCCCTCTGTTTTTTTTTCTTTTCACCGTAACTCCCTCGCGATCTCTCACCTGAGCCCTAGGTTAGGGCTTTCTCCGTCTTTCCCTCTCTTCGCACGGCTCCCTGCTCAAAGCACCCTCTGGTTCGTCCCCCTTCGCAGCTTCTTTCCTTCCTCTCTTCCTCATGGCCCTCTCTTTGGATCTCTCTCAGTCTCCCTCAGTTTCTGGTGTACTCCCTCTTTTTCTCTGCTCTGCCTCCCGCGGCCATCCCTCGGTTTTTGGTGTACTCCCTCGGTCTCTGCGACTCCACCCCTTCTGTTTCATCTTTCCAGCCCTCACCGCTCTTTGTCTCCAGTACTCCCTCGGTCTCCGCAGCTCTCTCACCCTCCTGCAGAACCCTAGCTCCCCCTCTCTCTTTCCTCTTCCTCGCAGCCCCTTTTCTTTCTTTTTTTTTTTGGTCTCCTTCCTCTGCTCTCTAGGGCTATGCCCTTAACCCGTCCACAAGCCCTCACTTGGGCTTGCGACATGTTTGGGCTGAAGCATTTCAGCCCAAATATATATATTGTTTTTTTTTAGTTTTTCTCTTTTTTTTTTAAGATTTTAGTTTTAATTTTTTAAATTTTTTTCTTTTTTAAATTTCTTTTTCTCATCTTTTTTTCTTCTTCTTTTTTTTTTATTTGAAATTTCAGATGTCAAATTCTAGAAAGATGAACTTCGGTCTTGAATTAAATTACAATTATTAATTTTCCTGCTTAAAAGAGAATTTTGTTTTATTTCTTTTGTTTCTCATTTTTCATACTTTTATATATATATATATATATATTTTAAAATGCCCGGAAAAAAATAGGGTGTTCACATTCCTTATTCCTTAAAATCACTCAACTGACAAGATCTTCTCTTGAAGATAAGGACCACACTAAGTTAAGATATATTTAATTAAATAAATAATATAATTAAATATTATTAAATTAAATATATCCAACATTCTTCCACTTGGTCCAATCTTGATTAGTCAGTTAATATATCAAGGAATATTTAAGCAATACTATAAGAATCATGGTGGTAGGTCGTCTAATCATACGAATATTACCTTCCATGTATCACAAGTAATATCCTTACTTTATAGGAAACTATCTTTATGAATAAATCTTAAATGTTTATTCGGTTCCTGCCTTAATATTCATCTATCTCACCAGCATTGTATACAATATATATATTGAGTTGATGAACTACAACACGAATTTCATCACTTAAGCACACATCATCTAGATCACTACAATTCGATCTATCCCATATGAAGTGTATGATCCTTCATATTCTTTAATTATATGCTTTTAATTAAGGATCTTCTCTTTATGTGTTATATGACCATTGAACCTTATATGGTCAACACACTTCTTTATGGCCTCAAACAAATCCTCAATTTGAAACTCAAGATGAAATTTAACGTTTATATAAACTTGCCTCTAATCAAAGATCAAATTCAGCATTTATGGTGGAAGTTAGCAATTAATAATTGCTTAGCAATCTTGCACTTCTCCATAACATAATTTGTTCATCTAGCATTAGGATATGTTATAATGTTGACCTTTTAAGTCAACTTATCCTACTAAATTGAACAAATGTTGTCTTTTCCTAATTATTGATCTTTTATATGTAAGCATGAATTTCTAGTATTCTTTGCAGCCTATCATGTATTATCTAAGCAGAAATTGCATTGAGATTTTTACAATACTCCTTTCACAAAGGTTATGTCAATTTTGTGCACATTTAGACATACATTATGCCTTTGACTACTAATACGGAAGAAATATTCTTCTCATCTCTTTCCAAATCTCATTAGGAACACATGACAAATATAGGTGTCACATATGGAAAATAGACTTTATTCATGATTGTTCAAGTGCTTATAAATATAGGTTATTTATGATAATTCCAAAAATTTCAAGGATTATCTCTTTATGCATCTCTAAAAATACTTCACTTATATCTTTTACATTATAACTCTCAAACAAAGTTATTATGCCTTTTGTGACATCTCAAGTCATTCGTCATAAGCAATATGTCATTTATAACTAACATTAAATAGATGACTCAACTCTCACTAATCCAGTGATGTAAACAAGAATCTATGATATTCTCAACATTATCTGAAATGTGATCACTTCATGAGACTTCAACTACCACTACCAAGGGAAGTCCTGCTTAACTAAATTCTCCTTAGTATTGATTGAATTCATCACATTATTTCACATACATCTCTCTCTTATAGTCATAATGAGAGTGATAATTTTCATAATATTTCAAATAAAATTGGCATATAGATTCATGATAATGAAGGAACTTGATTAGAACATGAACATTAAGAATAATCTCATATGTTTTCACATATAATGAAGGAATTATTCATTAATGTAGGAGAAAAATTCCACTGTCATCAATCATTTTCTTTATAAAGAAAACCTTTAGCAAATAATCTTTAATTTGTAATACATAATATTGACTAGTGAATTCCTTCTGATGTTAAAGACCCATTCATGTCTAATTTTTTTAACCTCACTAGCAATTATACAAATTCTCAAATATTATTTGCCTTAAGATCTCCTATATATCATGAGATCATGCGTTAATTTGGAATTTACTTCATTATATGTGAAAACATATGAGATTATTCTTAATGTTCATATTCTAATCAAGTTTCTTAATGTACACTATGTAATTGCTAATAGTTATCAAATTCTCAATCATAATTGATCATAATTCAATCTATTGTTAAGATTGAAGTTGCATAATAAGAGTTCCATGCATAACTTTCTTCAGATATCTCTCATTCTTTATGAGATTTCTTTTCAATAGTTAATAGAATCCAAGACATTGATACTCTTAATTTTCAGCATAACTAATTAAATTTCAAAACTTCATTATGCTTTACATTCATCTTATAAAAGTAAGTTTAATGTAAAACTAGTATTCCACCATAATTAATAGTTTCATTCATCTATATGTGATCATTCTTTATCGGTTTGTCATATATTTGATCACTCCCACTAATTATGACATTCCTCATTGAATTTGGCATTTTTACACATCTTGTATGTGATAAATATTATATATTTTATCCTTTAAGCTTCTTTGCATTTGCATCCAAATATGCAATGAAACTTTCAGAAATAACCTCCATTCACTCTTACTTTTACAAGACAAATTAATGAAAGCAAATCATTTAAAATAATATTCCAACCTTATGAGCTTCAAAAGATTTATTTAATTACAAAAAAAGTTGGAACCTTATTTTAAATGTATATTGTTATCTTGAGTGAATTTATCCATCACTAGTGTACTTATAATAATATTCATTCCCTTAATTAATCTCACCATATTAACCCATTTATAGGATTAACTCTCTACTTTTAATTTACATCCTTATTAAAGCATCATGCGCCTTATCTTAATTATAAAACAAGTAGTATTCATGAATTGTGAAAAATTAACAATAATAGGGAATGATCATTTTAAATAATTAGAATATAAATACAAAAATAAGACATTAGCATTTACAATCTCTAGCAATTAAATTCTTCCAAGCATATATATATCTACTTAATTTTTAATGCATTTCATATATGAATTAGAGTTAATGAGGTTTTTAAGATTAAATAATCTCATTCTTTATAAACCTTGTTAACTTTCTATAATGGAGATATTAATATTCTCCTCTATCATATAATAGGAAGAATTTTTATCCTTGATATGCTTTAACTAAATAAGATTAAAAAAACATATTAAAGATAAGAGTGTAACTATTATTCTCTAATAAGACATTTTGTGAGGTAATTACTCTTTATATGCCTATTTCTTCATGGTCTATCTTTGGAATTAAATCTCTTATTAGAATCTCACTTTAATCTAAATTTGAGCCCAATTTTTTTCTTTCACACATATATCCAATAAATATTTATTGTATATATATCGTTATGTGTATTATGAGAAATTTATAATGGCTCATACTGACGAAATATCTAATTAACGATTGTGTGCACAAAGATCAATGTAAATTCTCTTATCTTGAGAGTTATGTCTCTCACCTGTATGGTATGTCATTTACATACTTTTAGTATCTATGTACTTTAAGGAGAATTATTTTAGAGTTAGAGCACTAAATAATGACTTATATCATAATTTCAACCATTACCTATAAATAGACATTGACATCCTTAAATCAATTATGTATCTAAATATTTAACTCTACATTGAGATTTCATTATTATTGTATTGAGAGAATTGTATTACTCCCATCATTCATACAATATTATCTCATACTAACATTAATGGGTACAAGAACTTTAGGTCAATATCTCCCAAGAGTTAAGGATTTTCTCCTTTGGACTCTATAGTTATCCCTAACCAAACAATCCAAGAGATAATAATAACACTGCGATTTTCATGATTCAACTTAAAACATGCTTATATCAATTCTATATGAGGCAATCATCTGTCACATTTAAAAAAAAATGTATGCTTATTAATGTAACACATACTAAACATAAATTGCGTATCACCAAAATCCACCTGTGGATAAAGATTTTAGCATAGCATAAATTTATGTATCATTTATGATGAAACTAGGAGGCATTCATATTTCCTAATATGATATCTTTGCTTGTTAAAACAAATCAGAAATACATGTATTCAGTCATGTAAGGATGTTGTGACTACTCCTTAACTATACATGTCAATCACAAGGCATCTAGAATCATTATGCTTATAAGGACATACATATGCACTCATATAGGTTTCACGCAATGAGAATCATTTAATTAATTAATCAACTAAATCATATATATATGAATAATTAATTAAAAATGCTCCCCATATGATTATATCATAAATGTGCAATATTTTGTCCTATTAAATTAATGAAACTAGAATGCATTCATATTCCCTAATACATGTGGGCTACTTAGAAAATATAAGGTTATTCTATTTCATCCTAATTAAATGTACAATTATAATTATTTTCCTATGGGTAAAGACAAATTACAACTGCACATATAATTAGAATTGATATTTTAAATTTATATGTGATTTTATTTAATTAATAATGCATGCAACAATTATAAATGATTAATTGACTACTTAAGTGCATGCTAATCATAAATATCATAAATTATATGCAATTAAAATCATATATATGCACAACTATTATGAGAATTTAAATAATTAATTTAACCAACCAAATGAGCATGTGGTTAAGTAATTAAATCAATTCTCCTGCTACATTATTTATTTAATGTACCCAACAATTGTTTAAAAATTAATTTTAAGCTAATAAGTAACTCAATTATTTTTCAAAAATAAAAAATAGTGTTATAATTACCTAAATAGAATTTTCCAAATTTTAGACAATTAAATAACACAATAATACTTTTGCAAAATATTTACTGGCCCAGAAATTAGCCTTTTCAAATTTTAAAAAATGGAACAAATAAATAAACAATCAACTAACATATATGATTCAATATACAAACATAAATCAAGACAGCTAATTGAAGGCAAAATAAAATTCTGGAATTTTAAATAATAAAATTTCAATCACCAAAATATCCCAAAATAAATTTCTAGGAATCATTAAATGGCCCAAAAAAATTTTGTCTGAATTTGGAAGCCCGAGTTTATGCT
Source organism: Adenanthera pavonina (assembly GCA_026686845.1). Classification (NCBI taxonomy): domain Eukaryota; kingdom Viridiplantae; phylum Streptophyta; class Magnoliopsida; order Fabales; family Fabaceae; genus Adenanthera; species Adenanthera pavonina. Next base: position 36,971,845 of record JAIVEN010000011.1, read on the forward strand.
CCAGAAATTAAAAGGCCCAATTTTTGCAAGCCTAGAACGTCTATATGCATGCTTCAGGAATTTCCTTTTTCTCACAGATACAAAGCAATGGTCATGATTTCAATTGTATGAAAACACTAGAACATAGCTAGATCGAAAAGGCTCACTAAAAAAAAAAGTTTTCAGAATTATGGTGGTTTGACTACAGTCAGATGCTGTTGGTTGCACTAGAAGTCACATTAATATCCAGATAGTGATTTCACAAATTAATTAGCCATTAGCATAAGGAAATTAATAAAAAAATATTAACCCCATGCACCACACATGGATATTCTATAAACGAAATTTGTGGAGTCATTTAGCAAATCATATCAAAATGTAGGTAGAGATAATAGAGAGACTCTGATGTCACATATGAGACAAATTCAATTTTCAAACAAAATTTTATATATGAATTCACTCACAAAATTATAAGAGCAGCGAAAGACTTATAAATACCTTTTACCATGTTAGATGATTTGATGCAGATATATTTAGAATTACTCGATCTAAATATTATGTCTGAAATCATATATAAAATTAGTTGGAACGAAATATAAGAAAATAATTTATACAGATAGTTCTTCCACCTAATCTTGAGACTCAGTGATGGGGCCTGGGATTAAATCTCAACTAGGCGGAAACCAGAGCATGTGTTAAGTTCAACTCAGTCTGCCTCTATTTAATAACCTTGGCCATCATTGGTCATTAAATTTAAATTTGAATATGAATTCAAATAAAGATAAAATTATAACTGAGTTTATCCCTTATTCTCTAAAATCACTCAACTGACAATATCTTCTCTTGAAGATAAGGACCTAAGTTAAGATATATTTAATTAAATAAATAATATAAATATATAATTTGAATAAATTCAAATTAAACATTATTAAATTAAATATATCCAACATTTTAATGTGTTTGTATTTTAAATTTATTTTCATTTAGAGGGTCCACACTTAACTTGGATTTCCAACATTTATACATTTATAAAGAGTGAAAAAACAAATACACACACACACACACGAGGTTTAAATATTTTTGGCAAAAGAAAAATTAAATATTACTATTATAATCATTATTTCTTTTTTTTATCTCTTCCCAGATATATTACATACATTTTCTCTTGTTAATGTAGAAGATCTAATTTATTCAAACTCTATTCACGATTTATACTCAATCTCACTTTGCCACTTTTAATTTCAATTGGAGCAATGTCATTCCAATAAAAGAAAATAAAGGCAATTTAGAAGGAAGTGCAACAGAAATTAGTCCAATTACCGGCCCAACACGCTACTAGGCCCGTTTGGGTGGAATAGGTGAACTTAGGATCTCACATACACTTGAATGGGCTTAGCCTAGTTGTCCATTATTGTTTAGCTTACCTTGGGCCAATTAGGTCCTTAATATTGGAGGTCCACTCTCATCCCTCGACAATAAGAACAATAACACAACTCTGCGGCAACTAAGGTTATCGCTATGGTGGATCTCTCCGTCGCCCACCTCCGTTGAACGCCGTCGTCCTTCCTCGCTTCTTCTTGTTCTCCGTTTGTGTGGTCCACAACCCTTCAGGCTTCCAGTGATCTGCTGCTCGCTAGCTAGCCTCCTCTGTTTACGGTTAGGGTTTAGCAGATGGTTTCTCTCTCGCAGAAAAATCTCTCCTTTATTCCCGAACGTTTTCCCTCTAAGGAGGAAGATGATCAACTAGCAAGAAGTTTGAAGAAGATTAAAAACAATGAAGGAAACCTGGATGGTAATAGCTTGCATATGCATTGGCCTAAGCTTGGTTCGAAGGATTACGATATGGCTTCTAGGAAACCCACTTTTATTGAAAAATTGAAAGGGGTAACCAGAGAAGAAGATCTTTCTGATGATGATACTGAGACTAATGATGGCGGAACCTCAGATGATAATTCCTCACAGAAGTCCAAGAATATGCAGGATATAGAGAACTCTGAACCTGATTTCACGACTATTGAAGACCCAAAGAGGAATTTTCCAACCTTTGTTTTCTCTGCAAAGGTGAAAAAACGTCTTTATAAGGCGTGGAAGAAAGCTGTGATTGTCAAGCTGCTGGGGCGATCCATAGGATTTAAAGCTTTAGAAACAAGGCTTCAATCATTATGGGCAAGAAAAGGAATCATTAAGCTCATTAATATTGGTCATGGTTATTATGTGGTGAAAATGACCAACAAGGAAGATTACTTTCAAGCCTTGACAGGAGGTCCTTGGATGATATATGATCATTACTTAACAGTGAGGCCTTGGGAACCTAAATTTAATCCAGACATAGCTACTATTGACAAAGTGGCTGTCTGGGTTAGGGTCCCAAAGGTTTTCTTGGAATATTATGATAAGGAAGCCCTCACGTTCATTGGAAATAGGATTGGACAAACCATTAAAGTTGATTGGAATACTTCTTGTCAACTAAGAGGTCATTATGCCCGAATTTGTGTTTTAATTGATCTTGGAAAACAGTTGATGTCTGGTTTTACTTTAGATGGAGAAGAGTATTATTTGGAATATGAAGGTTTACATCTTCTGTGTACTAATTGTGGGATTTACGGTCATAGGTCAGAAAGTTGTCCTTCACCATGTATTACTCAAGATAATTTAACCTCTAATGCGCAGCCAGTAGAGATGCATATGGAAGATCAGGGACCCCAGAAAGATGGCGGAATTCCTCTTCCTGCAAAGACATGGAAGGTGGTGCAAAAGCCTCGTCGCCAGCGTAAAGGGAAAGAGAAACAAAGTGACCAATCACGACAGGGGAATATGGGATCGAGGTTTGGTATTCTTGCTGAGACGGATAATGCTCTGCACCATGACGACAACAGAGATACGGATGAGCCCGTTATTTTTCATTCTGGTTCTGAGCACACTGCTACTCAGCACACTACTAGAGTAAGGTCAAAGAAAATTAAAAAGAGTGCAATCAGCACGAAGGAAAAGAAGGTGGATGAAGGATCGAGCTGGATGGTCCCCAATGTGCATGCAGTGAGTGGAAAAAATTCCAATTTGCAAAGAAGGACAGAAAAACGGACAAGAGACATGATGGGAAATCAGAAGGGGCAAAACGAGGTTTTGATGCTTACTATGGGTGAAGAAAAAGAGGATAACAATGAGGAAATGATTGATGAGGAGCCCAACAATCATAATGCTAGAGATTCTGTCATTGAATCTTCATTGCCTCATGATCCAGGAGAACGATGTATGGAAGGCATGGAAACTGGAGACACAGATATTGGGCTAAATCTGGATAGCCAAGCCCAGAACACGGTGATCCCAAGTGAGCAATCTGTGGAACCTTTTGTGCTGGAAACCCAATTTTAGTTGGGTCTTTAGTTGCTGATACTTTTAATCCATTTGTTTTTATGGATTTTACGAACCTTTTTTATTGGAACACCAGAGGTGCTTGTAGTAATGGCCTGGTTCGAAATCTCAAGGCTGTTATTGATGGGCCCAAGCCCAATCTTATTGTCTTATCTGAAATTAGGTGTGATGATGTCGCTCGTTTTCGTGGTATTCACACACTCGGTTTTGACTCTTTGAAAATAATCCCTAGTGTTGGCCGTTCTGGGGGTTTGCTTCTGGCGTGGAATAGTAATAGAATTCAGGTGAGTATTCTAGAAGAGGATCGGCAATTTTTTCATCTCAGATGTTGTTTGCCTGGTCTTCCTACTTTCTTGAGGTGTTATGGCAGCATTTGCGCAGGCTTGCTTCTGGTGTTTCTGAGCCCTGGATAATCTATGGAGACTTTAATGACATCTGCTCTCAGTCTGAACGTGTGGGTGGTTCGAATTTTTGTTCTCGAAGATTAAGATGGTTTCAAGATCAAATTTCGGATTGTATGCTCACGGATCTGGGTTTCATTGGTTCAAAATTTACTTGGAAGGGACCTCACCTAACTGGATTTTCTCGACTTTATGAAAGGTTAGATCGTGCTTTGGCCAATACTCGTTTCCTCTGCTCTTTTCCCGATTATGTGGTTAAAGTAATTCCCAGAACAAAATTTTCTGATCATAATCCTCTTAGCATCTCGTTGACTAGAAATGTTAATATTAGAGTTGGAAAGAAATCTTTCAGATTTGAGGCTATGTGGCTTGCTCATGACAATTTTAAGGATTTTTTGAAAAATTGTTGGCCTAATGGTGAGGATTTAAACCAAAATCTTAATGATTTCAGAGAATCAGTTCTTGTCTGGAATAGGGACGTTTTTGGATTTATTGAGAAGAAGAAGAGGCAGGTTCTTGCTAGACTAAATGGCATCCAAAAGTCTGATGATTATCCGTATTCAAATTTTTTGAAAAATCTTGAAGTTGATCTTCAACAAGAACTAGATGAGATTTTGAAATTTGAGGAAACTAAATGGTTTCAGAAAGCTCGCACTGAATGGGTTACTAAAGGTGACCGTAATACCCGCTATTATCATCTCAAAACCACCATGAGAAGGAGAAGGAATAGAGTGTCTGCCCTAAGGGATGATTTTGGAAACTGGATTGAAGATGAAACAGATTTACAAGCTCTAGTTGTTAAATATTTTCAACAAATCTTTCAATTAGATGATGCTGTTAGTGTGGGTCTTCATACTAATTCAAGTTTTCCCCAAATCGATCAACCTTCTATGGTTTCTTTGGCAAACACGCCTACTAATGAAGAGATCAAGCAGGCAATTTTTTCTATGGGGCCCTATAAAGCCCCTGGTTTTGATGGTTTTGCTCCAATTTTTTTCCAAGCTAATTGGGAGACTGTTGGTCCTTCCATGTGTCAATTTGTCAAAGATGTTTTTGAAGGGAGGGCTAATTTGACTGATTCAAATAAGACCTTAATCTCACTAATTCCTAAGAAAGATAATCCTGAAGAAGTTGGTCATTTTCGGCCTATCTCCTTGTGTTCTGTTCACTATAAATGTGTCACCAAAATTCTTACTTGTCGGATGAAAAAAATTATGGGTGATTTAATCTCTCCTTTTCAAGCGGGTTTTATTCCAGGCAGACAAATCCATGATAACATTATTGTTGGCCAAGAAATTCTTCATATCATGAATAAAGCAAAAGGAAGAAAGGGTTTCATTGCTATGAAGATTGATTTACAAAAGGCATATGACTGTATCAGATGGGATTTTATCCAACAAGTTCTTTTTGATGCAGGAATGGATTCCAAATTTGTCAATTTAGTTATGAATTGTGTCTCCACTGTTTCTTATAATGTTTTGTGGAATTCTCTTCAGTCTGATTATTTCTTTCCTAAAAGAGGACTTCGTCAAGGCGACCCCATTTCTCCTTTCTTGTTTGTTCTGTGTATGGATAGGCTTTCTCATGTCATTTCTGATGCTGTGGATTCTGGTAAATGGAAGCCTATAAAGGTTTCCAAATCTGGCCCATTTGTGTCCCACTTGATGTTTGCTGATGATATACTGCTTTTCGGAGAGGCATCAGAGGAACAAGCTACAGTTATGATGCATTGTTTAAATTCCTTTAGTGCTGCCTCTGGTGAGAAAGTTAACAAGACTAAGTCATCTATATTCTTTTCAAGGAATGTAGATGCAAGATTGAGAGGCAGAATTAAAGGTATTACTGGTATGAAGATCAATTGTCAGATTGGTAATTATCTCGGTTTTCCTTTCTCTAACAACCGAAAATCTACTGAGAAGTTTCAATATATTGTGGATAGAGTCAGAACAAAGTTGGCTAATTGGAAGGCTAATTGCTTATCCCTTGCTGGTAGGGTTACTTTAGCAAAATCTGTTTTGAGCACTATTCCGTTATACCCGATGCAGGTTGCACATGTGCCAATTAACATCTGCAACGAGATTGAGAAGTTACAAAGAAAATTTGTTTGGGGTGGTGATCAGGGTAATAGATTTCATCCCATTGGTTGGGAGAGGATTGCTCTTCCTAAATCTTATGGAGGACTGGGTTTCAAGAGACTTTCTTCTATTAATAGAGCTTTTGGAGCTAAGCTTGCTTGGAAAATCATTTCTGGAACCAAGGGACTATGGGTTGATGTGCTTCAGACTAAATATATGCTAAAGCGAGATGATAATCTGCTATCTGCCACACCAAGAGACTCTCAGTTATGGAAATTTATTTGTCAACAAAGTGATATTATCTCTGAAGGAACTAGATGGCAAATTCGCAATGGTCATTTTGTTAGTTTCTTTGATGATTTTTGGCTCTTACCAGGGGCAAAACTCAAAGATTTATGTTTCAGACCTTTAACACAGGATGAACTTCATAGTAGAGTGGTTGACTGGACTTCATATGGATCCTGGGATCTCTCTCGCTTGGCTGATCTTCTCCCACATGAAGTTGTTCAGCGTTTAATTTCCATGCTTCCACCCATGGACAGTGCTGGAAATGATATTATGTTGTGGAATTCATCCCCAAATGGAAATTTCTCCATCAAAAGCGCTTACTTTCAGATTGAGCATAACCCAGCTAATCTTTACAGCTCAACCTATAAGATTATTTGGAAATGGAAAGGGGCAGAGAGAATTCATTTCTTTATTTGGAAGATTTTTCAAGATAAACTTCCCACTAATAAATGGAGGAGTTGTTGGTCTCAATGCTCACCTATATGCAATTGGTGTCAAACTCATATCGAGGATTCTCTCCATATATTACGTGATTGCAGTTATGCACGACAGATTTGGAATAGTCTAATACAAAGAAGGTATCAATCTCTTTTCTTTTCTTCCTCCTTAAAAGATTGGATTGAATTAAATTTAAAGAGGCATGTGGGGATATATTCTAATATCAGCTGGGATTTAATTTGGGGAGTTATTATTTGGAAATTATGGAATTGGAGGAACAAGTTTATTTTTCAACCAGATTTCCAAAAACCTCATGACCCTGTAACGGCTATTATGAATTCCTGGAAGTCCTTTGTATTCATTAGTGATTTTAAGTGTGAGGAGGAAGTTACATATTCTAGGTTTTGGAAGGCTCCTCCAGCTAAATGGGTCAAACTCAATGTCGATGGGGCTGTTTCTCTGGTTACTAAAAATGCTGGATGTGGAGGAGTCTTGAGAGATCACCATGGAAGTTGGATTGGTGCATTTACTCATCGGATTGGTTATTGCACCCCTGTTGAAGCGGAAGAATGGGCTGTTCAGAAAGGACTCCTGTTGGCTTGGGATATGGGCCTACGAAAAGTCATTCTTGAAACAGATGCGAAATTGCTGGTTGATCTTCTGAACAACAGAGAAAGGAAAAGAGACACTGATAGTCTATTGCTTTTGAATATTCTTGATATGCTACAATGGAAGTGGGATGTTAAGATTCAACATGTTCCTCGAGAGCAGAACAAAGTCGCTGATAGATTGGCCAAGGAAGGTCTCATCACATCCTCCTTGCTTGATATGGTCCCTCCTTACTTACGGACCCTAGTGCAAAATGATTTGCTGGGATCTCAATCCCCTGTGTCTTACTTTCCTTTGCTGTAATTGGGCTTCGCCCTCCTTTTTACCAAAAAAAAAAAAAAAATAAGAACAATAACAACAATAATAATAATTGAGAATTATTTGGCAAACTTTCTCACAATCACAAGTAGTTGATCAAATAAAAACTTTTACGTTTTTTTTATCAGAATAAAAAATTTTTACGTTGTCTCTACTAAGTATGTTCTTCAAAGGCATGCTCCTATTGGGCATAACTTCTTTCTTTTCTTTTTTAATTGCAGGGAAGGTCAATGTAATTTTAGACACATCATCATATTATTTATAAGATTTTCATATTTAATGTAGAGATATTTTTAATTTAGAATAAACTATTATGTTTGTCAAACACTTTCTGTGATATCTGGGCACTAACGAGGGCGATGAGTGATCGCCGATGCATAGGGTGAGGCATGAACAAATAAGGGTGGAAATATGTCAGATCCCTTTCAGGAGGCTTACGGCCTGGCCTGGCCTGTTTAAAAAAAGGCCAAGCAAAGGCTTTTTGAAAAACCTGTTTATGTAAACAGGCCTGGCCTGAAGCCTATCAGGCTAGGCTTGTTTACATATATTAATATATTTAATATAATAATATATAGTTTATAATATAATAACATATAATATAATATAATTTAAGTTAATTTTATTAATTTATTAATAAAATATAATATTATAACCAAAAGTAAATTTAAATTGTTATCCCCCTTATTTGATTGGAACGAGCTCGAGAACCCTAGCCTTCATCGATCATCTTCGCCTTCTTCTCTTAGTGCCTGTTTGGTTCTCCTTTTTGGAAATCAAACTGTACTTTTTAACTATCATTTTCTCCTTTTTCATCCAAACAGCTTTTCAGTAAACTTCTCTACTTTTATCCAAACTTCATTTTTGTAAACTGTGGTTATTCTAAAAGTACTTTTACAAAAAGACAAACCAAACGGGCATTTAGTCACCTTTGCCTCCGTTTCTGCATTGCCTCTGTCTCCGCATAGCTTCTGCCTCCGCCTTCATATCACCTCTGCCTCCGCTTCGCCTCCATCTCCGTATCCCCTTCACCTCCACGTTGCCTCTACCTTCGCATCGCCTCCGCCTCCTCGTCGCCTCCGCATCACCTCTGCCTCCATCTCCCAGTCGTGTGACTAGCCTTCATCTTCATCTTCCAGCTGCGAGTCTGTAACTTTGTGAGCTGCCTCCATTTATTGCCTCCCTCTCCCGTTGACTTCTCCAGTAACTATGACTTCGAGCAGCCTCCATTGCATCTCTCCACCATAGTTGCAACTCTAAGATTGCTGTACGTGTTCTCAAACCCTCCCTCGTCTCTTACTTTATTTCTATCTTTGTGTTTTATTTTCATATTTGTTTGTAGTGTTGTTCTTGAGATCTCATCTCTTAACTGGTATATGTGTTCTCAACTCCATAATTTCTCTTGCTTTGTTTATGTGTTTTATTTCCAAATCCTCCCTTTCTTGGAATCTTTAAAATTTCCTTATGCGATGAGGAAGTTTTTTCAAACCCTCCCCTTCTTGTGAGTCACAACCTGACCCAATTTTCAAACCAATTTGGTATATTGGTAGGATAATATAAACCAATTTCCAAACCAACTAAGCACATAACTTCCAATGCTGTTGTATCAGCTCCTGATAAAAATGTTACAATTGCAAGGAAATGTTCGGTGTTCCTAGTTGAATTTGTTGGTGAGTTATTTGCCATTTTATCTAATGTTTTGCTTGATGCAATTTTAGTTTCCTAGATTGTGTTTTACCCAAATTGTGTTTAGAGTTGGGTAGCCTGAAAGACATTGTTTTTATATAATAAAATGATGGCACTTTTTTCTGTCACACACACACAATTAGCATGTATTATGCCCTTGAAAAATCTTGACATAGCTTCTTTAATTTTGTAATTATGGAAGACTAATGCACAGATATTAGAAAAGGATCAGGACAAAAAATCTGTTGTCACAGTTTCATGATGGATTAAATGTATTTTAGCTAGAGATATGCACACTTTGTTCCTTTATGTTTTACTGTTGTTCCTCTTGTTTTACATGTTTTCTTTATTTATATCTCCTGGGAAGTGACATGGGGATTCAAGCAGCCACTGATTCAAAACAATGTGGCTGTTTTGCAGTTAGAGGATATGTGACTAGGAGTACTAATACGTTTCTATGGACAGTCTATAGTAAAGGCATATGAGAATATTATGGCAATGTTCTTCCAGATGGTGAATCTTCTTTCAATCTTTGCCTTTCAGATTTCATTTCAAAGCTGCTTAATTGTTTAATTTATAGGCTACTAACACATTACATGATTGGTGAAAAACCAAAAGCTGTCTGAAAATATAATCACACCAACAACCAAAGCTACAAATCAGGATGTTCCTATAACTCTTGATGAGGTATGATGCCTTTAGTATCCTCTTTGACTACCTATTAATTGTGATTGAACTTATATTAAGAAATAAGCTTCACATTTCTTTTTGTCCAAAACATGCTCAATTCAAGTTTGAAACTATGTATCCCATTAATTAGTGCATTGCTAGTTGGCTCTAAAATGCATTCATTCTATATGTGCAGATAATATCATTGAGGCTGAGGCCTTGTTCTTGTCTCACTTCCTGGGAGATATTCATCATGTAAGTTTTATTAGTGACAAAGGAGGAAACAATATAGCACTATGCAGGTTCAGGCACAAATCCATTCTTTACCATGCAAGTTTTATCTTTATCATCAGTATTCTCCCCAAAATAGAGGAACAATAAAAGAAGGAAATGTTAAAATCATTCATGTACTTTGATATGCCAAAATGATAAATATTGAGGGCAAGAACCTAATTGAGTATACATATGTTGTGCTGCCTTGTACAAAAACAGACTTCAATTTCTTGGAATCTCATGTTTGTTTAGTTTCCATTAGTCATTGTTAAAGTCTCTATGTTACATGTTTGTTTGTGAATAATATTATGATTTGAGATATTTTGCTTATATAGAGTTATGTATTTTATTATTTTGTAGCATATGAATGCAAAGTAAGAGGTGAATTTTTTTATTCTATACCACAGTTACATACATCCACAATATCAACTCTATATTAAAAATACCACATCCTCACTTATTTGTTTTTTCTTTGATGTAGAATCTAAACCTTCAAGCCTATTTAAAGGCCTACTAGTTTAGTAGGCCTTTAAATAGGCGTTAGGTCAAGCTAGGCCTTTTGAAGGTCCAGGCTTGAGCCTAAAACAGAGCCTGATGTAGGCCAATAGGCTAGACTCAGACTTAAGGTCTGCCACACAGGTTTGGCCTGTTTAAGCAAGGCCTGGCCTAGCTTAACCTGTTTCCACCTTTATGGACAAGGAATAGTTCCTGGCAGGCTTCTAAGCAAGAGGGGTATATGAATGAATCGAATGCATACCAAAATTAGAGAGATCCAGAGACTGTATAGGTATGAGACTATACGGTTAAGGATAGCTTAAAAGAATTGATAGGTACTACCTATACCAACAAGATGCATCTACTTTTTCGGTAGCTTATCCCTTAAGATTTTCGCAGTTAAGCGTGCTTGACTTGAAACAATTCTGGGATGGATGGAGGTATGTGAGTGAGGACAAAGTACACTAAAAGGGCTTATGTTGGTTTGTGGGGACAGTCGTCAATTCCAAATAGCGACATCTCTTAGTATGGTATGGTTCGAGCACAAATCACACGGAAGCTGGTGGGCATGTGATATTCGGGCGCTGACAAGGGCGGGGAGTGATCGCCGGTACATGGGGTGAAGCACGGACAAGGAGCGACTTGGTTTGTGGGAACAATCGTCAATCCCGAATAGCAGCAAGACGTTACACTTTCCGTCATCAATTAAACTTTTTAAAATCTTACTGCCTTAATTTATTTTTTAAAACCTTTAAAAAATAGATACTTTTAATCTTTTTTTACTACAATATAATTTTCATCTTAACCGAACTTAATAGGGACAAACATGTCCCATTCATTTGATGATTCAAAATGAAATGAAGCAATTTTTAAAATATTAGCATTATATTATGTCTAAATTAACAACTGTAAATCTAAATTGATTAGGAGGTTACCGGACACATATTGGTATCAATGTATTCTTTTTTCGGCCTCAAACTACAAATAATATCAATATATTCTTAAAAGTTATAAAAAGTCAATTTATTTGGCTTGAAATCGTGTTTATTAATTATTTTCATATATTATTATTATTATTATTATTATGAATAAAAACCTTTTATTCATTGAATACAGAAAAAAAGGTGACAAAATCACATTTGTCTCCGTGGCCAGTAATATATTCACCTTTTTTTTTTTTGCTTAAAACACATTATCTTTTTTTTTTTTTGCAAAAAACATTATCTATTAATTGAACACCGTCAAAGAACTTCAAATAAGATTATTTCATCTTGCATATATTAATAATCTTCGTATAACGTACGGGATATATATACTTTTGGCCTGTTTAGTTGGGTAGTATAAAATAATAAAACCATGCAAAATATAAAGAAAATAATTAATAATACATGAAACGATTAGTCGTTTACCAAAATGCGACCAAACGAGCAGTCGTTTCAAGAATTTTCACAGGCATCGGATGAGCGAGGTGGAGTGTGGAACGAGAGTTCCCTCTGCTGATTGCTTAATGCCGCGGGTTGAGCGAATTTTCATCTTTGATTTCTATTTCTCCTGCCTTCTGACGATTCACAACGCGCTTATACCATTCCTTTCTCTTCAAACTCTCTCTCTCTCTCTCTGGAGGAGAGAGAACGATACCACAATGGCCGATCACATAGCTAAAGGACAGGATCTCGAGAAGAAAGCGGAGAAGAAGATCAATGGCTGGATCTTATTCGGCTCTAAATACGAAGATGCTGCTGAGCTGTTCGAGAAATCTGCCAATTCCTTCAAACTCGGAAAATCTTGTTCGTATTTCGCCTCTCTAGATTTTCTCACTATCTTGGCTTCATGTCTGTGAAATCATTTTTTTTATTACAAAATTGAATAATTTGAATTTCTAAGTTTTAGACTAACTTAAGGTGTATTTACGCCTCTTTCAAACTTTTATTCAGGGGACAGAGCAGGGTCTGTCTTCATCAAATTGTCCAAGTGTCATCTGAAGGTAGAAATGTCTGCATAATATGTCCATAAGCCTATTTTCGGCCACTTTTTTGAGTTAATTTGGCTGTTCTTTGCACTTTTATATACAGTTAGATAGCAGACATGAAGCTGCTGGTGCTTATGTGGATGCTGCCCATTGCTACAAGAAAACATCCACAAAAGGTGCGGCGTAAGTTTTTCTTACATACAAGGGTTTTAGTGTTTAGTAACAAATATACTCACGGAGATTCTGCATAAACCTGCAATCCTAACTGCAGACTGCTTCAACTTTTCTGATCTTTTCATTCACGTGCCAAGGGTTGTGATCAATACTTCAGAAGATTAGCTATAATTTTGGAATTTTGGTTTTTGAATCAATATTTTATTAGTTTAATGGCTACAATCCTCATTGTGATTGTTCTATTTCCATAAGTTTTAGCTAAAGTCTTATATTTTTCATGTGTATCAAGGAGCCATATCATGCTTAGATCAAGCAGTTAATATCTATACTGAGATTGGTAGGCACAACATGGCTGCGAGATACTGCAAGGTATTATGTGTTTGAAGAAAACATTGTACTATTCCATGCTTTACTTCTCCTAGTTATCTGATAACTCTATGTCATACGTGTGGTTTGTCATCTTGCTGCCTTCCATAGTTAATTTACAGTATACTGTTGCTAAAAGGTCTAATAATAACAAGCTTTAGAGCTGACTCTGGTGGATTTTCAATTTTCTTCTCAATTCAGGAAATTGGTGACTTGTACGAACTTGATCAAGACATAGAGAATGCCATTATATATTTTGAGAGGGCTGCTGAATTTTTTGAACTGGCGGATGCAACAACCTCTGCCAACCAGTGCAGATTGAAAGTTGCACAGTTTTGTGCTCAACTTCAACAGTGAGAACTTTTCTGCCTGTTTTTTATAATGCATTTTTGCACTGCTATGATGGAAATTCTGCTCATTTAACTTTACCTGTCTATCCTGAAGATTTTCCGTATATCTTCGGAATTTCGTCTAGTTGTCATCTTTACAATTCTAGAAGGTGTCATCTAAGTGCACTCAAGTTAAACGTGCCGTCTGAACTTCCTTTTGCACATACTTTCTAGTATGTATTGAAATGTTTTATCACCATTTAAAATTATGGATGTAGCAAATAAGAAGCATGTAATATTGAAGTATATTGATCTACTTGATGTTTATCAATAACCAGATATCAGAAGGCAATAGATATATTTGAAGATATTGCTCGACAGTCACTGAACAATAATTTACTGAAATATGGAGTTAGAGGACATCTTCTAAATGCTGGACTTTGCCAGCTTTGTCGAGGGGATATTGTTGCAATTACCAACTCCTTGGAGCGATATCAGGTCTTTAAGTTTTTATTTTTAAATCTGTTATTAAAATCTTATTGTGACACATTATATAACACTTATATAATTGATCATGTAGGACTTGGATCCAACTTTCTCCAGGGTTCGCGAGTACAGATTTTTAGCTGTAAGTAAGTTTTCAGTTTGGCTGGTAATGTTGAATCTGCAAAAAGATAAAAGAACCCTAAATAAATGATGTCACCCCTGCATAGATTTAAGTTAACAATAAAATTTGTTATTCAGTCACTGCTATCTGCATAGCTTGTTAACCTTTTGTAGCCATTTGAAGATTCATTGTTCTTTATCATTTGAAAAGTGTTGTTGAGTTTCAGGATTTGGCATCTGCAATTGATGAGGAAGATGTCACAAAATTTACTGGAGTGGTCAAGGAGTTTGATAGCATAACCCCGCTGGTATAGTAACTTTTCTATGTCAATGAAATATAAATTCTTAAAACACTTTTCTCATTCACATGCTGAGTGTTGAAAAATTATCATAACATATCAATCTCCTCAATGTCTTTTTTTTTAATGATTATTGTATTTTTTTTTTCCTTTAAACTAAAACCCAAGTTTTAGAATTTCTTTTTCTGTGTTTTGTATCAAGTAGTGTAACTACATTTTGATAGTTTGATATGTAAGAATGATTAATCTGTGCAGAGAATGGAGATTGAAGCAGATGCATCTTGCATCAAATCTTGCCAAGTTGGACTGTTTGCGTACTGAAATTATATTGTAAATGCTGGAACTTGCGTTAAATTTGGTCTTAAGAATAATGATCAATGGCCTTATTCTTGAATCCTAAGCTGTTGGACCTAGCAACAAAATTCTCAAATGAAATATGATTTGAATCCTCCGTATGTCACCATCTTTGTCCTTTCCAATAATCCTTCTGGCCCTGTATATTTAATTACTTCTATCCATCCTATTCGTTGTCTTTCCTTCCTCTTGGATTCTACTATTTGAATTCTTTTGCTCATCCATTTCTTGGGTTTGTAGGTGGGAAGGTATTTGGTTCTTCATTTTTTTGTATCTCAGCCAACGAGCCTTGGTTGATTCTTCCTCATCTTTTCTTTTACTAAGGCTGCTTCTATCATAGATCTGACATCATCATATCTTAACTTATCGTTCTTGTCATCTTATAATGGACAAGATTTAGGTAAAGTCCCTAAATTGTTTATTATGAGATTCTCCAATCAAAATATAACTAGTGGAGAAACTTTTTTAAAAGACCCAATCATGTTATACTGATGTGCGAAAAGAAATTTATATTACTATACTTCTATTGAAAAATTTGATGACAACCACTTGAAAATTCTCCGTAGGCTTACTCCTTTGCTAAATTTGCCTTAACATGCTTCTGTTCACTGCATTTATTTTTGCCTCATGACTTCTTGATGGCCCAACATGACATACCTTACAGGATATTATGCTTAACATGAAAAGATATGGGGAAAAAAAAGAAGTAAACCTTCTTAATTATTGGCAAAAAAAAAAAAAAAAAAGAAACTCAATTGATGCAGCCGTTGCTAAGAATATGTTATTTGCTCAAATTTCTAATCATGACCGTGCCTTGTGTAACTTTTGAGAATCACAATTCCATACAATGTAAAATTCTTGCCTTGCATACCCTGATTCCATGTGAAATCTGTATATGCCCATGCTTTGCCTATTCATAATCAAATGGGCATTCTTGCATACCTTAATAATATGAAAGGACAATAACGAGGTAGAATGCCAAAATATACTATTAACTTTTCCAGAGTCTCATTACTATTATTTTGAGTGTCTGCTTGTTTACTAAGCTATATGTTACTTAAATATCTCAATGTAGGATTCCTGGAAGACCACCCTTTTACTGAGAGTAAAGGAAGCTCTGAAGGCAAAAGAAATGGAGGAGGATGATTTGACATGAAGCAATTACTATTGAATCACATTTTTTTAGTGTTTGGTGCGTTCCTTATTATCATTTCATACAGAAGATCACAGGTATAAGTTCTCTTGAATTCTCTTCACATCTGCTTGATGCGTTTATGTATATACCCGTAAATTAAGAAATCATTTCTCTGAACCCTGTCTCTCTGGTGTATCATTTTGTATTATGGAATAAATGATATTTCTTCTTTTTCTTTTTGGGAAGCACTTGATAATGTTTTAGTGGGTTGGGTGGTGAACCCCTTTTCGTCAAATAATGCTGTGCCCGTTAAATTTATGTATGTCAAGGGAAAGCAGAAAATGATAATGCTCGAGTTGAAAGATGAGCTGGGAATAGCGTCTTTGTCGTATGTGGGAGCTGTTATTGCCTAGTGCCTACAGAGTTTGGAATGTATGTGGGTTTTAAAAAAGAGAATTTTGTGTTGGTTTTAATTTTTAAATGTTAAAAAAAATAAGTACATATAGTTTTAAAAAGAAAAAAGAAAAATCATGTAATTTATTTTAAATTTAATTATTATTTACTGAAAATTTTGTGCTTCTCTTATTTTTCAATTTGTAGATTATAAAAATAATAAAAAGACATAAGCAATAAATAATTTGTTTATTTGTCGGTAGATTCAGGCCAAAAAAGAAAAAGGGGTAGATAGATAGCATCTGCGTCCTGTGTTCGTTCTATTGTTGTTTCTGTTGGTTAAAAGTATGAACAGAACATAAATAAAATATAAGTTGTAATTCTGAATTTTTTATATATGGAGTTTCAAGATTGGAATAGGCTCATTTGTCCTCGTATCAAAATGGGAAGTGGAGGAAAAGTGTGGGATTGGAAAAATGGTAGAGAAACCAAATTTCATCAAAATAAATTGTATAAAATTTTAGAAATTTTATATTTATATGGATAAATATATTTTTGTGTGTGTTGGGATTTGGATCCACATTTTTTTGTAAGTATAAATTGCATTCGTACTTAGAGCTATGTTTGATTTAAATGAGGGGAAGAGAGGGAAGGAATTTTAATGGAGGGAAAGGAAGGGGATAGAAAAGAAAGGATTTTAATTTTACCTCATTTGGAGAAAAAATGAGGAATTTTAATGGAGGGGTTTTAATGTTATCTTGTTTGGGTTAGGAGGGGAAGGGAGGGAAAATAATTATAATTTGACTATTATACCCTTAGTTTATTTAAGTTAATATTTTCTTTCTATATTAAAAAAAGAGTTTTTTTTGTTTAAATATTATACAAAGTTCTTAATCAGAAGGAAATATTTTTTTTTCTCAATCTCAATCATAATTGTATGTATTTTCTTTTTTTTCTCAACTTTAATCATGATTGTATATGTTAATATGTGAATGTGTTTGTGTGTATTCGTGACTTCATGCATATATGTCACTAAGGTATTTCATATTTTAAGAATAAAACCAAGGAGAGACGCGATAAGACTGGCCAGTATATTATGTGATTGAGTTATGAAAAAGTGAAGAATATTCTGATCATATTAGACACAATATTATATTTTCTTCCCAAATTACCCCAATTTGGGGGAGGGAAATATACAAGGAGAGAGGAGGAAAAATTTTAATAACATTTTTCCTCTTCTCCTCCAATTTGATTGTCAAACAAAAGGAAGGGAGTAAAATTCCTTCCCGTCCTTTCCCTTCCGCCCAACTAGAGGCAACTAGAGGTTATCAGCGTGTGAAATTTTTTTTTTTATTCTTTCAATTTTTAAGTTATTGTCTTCCAAAAATTACTTTAATTTTAAAAATAAGATAATCGACTTCAGATTATGTCGTGGCATTCAATAGACTAACAGAGTTCTCGATCTTTACGATTTTTTTTTTACTAAATCAAATAGTTTTTCATTACAGTAAGAGAAAATAGCATTGGTAAGAAAATTTTGACATTTTCAAAATGCCCTTCCTTTGCTTCTCTGCTAGCAGCCGGTCACCGATGACCCTAAAATGCCACTCCTTTCCTTCCTTCATCCTCCCCATCCTCCCTTGCCAGCGGGTCATCAGTGGCCTGACTTGGGTGAGGGATTATTGAGTTCTTAATTTATAAATAATGATAAATTGAGTTGTAAAATAATGTACGATCCCTTATAAATGAATACACAAAACTCATTTTTATTTAATTATTATAAATTAATTAACTAAATTGAGTTATGAATTTACAAGTGAAGATGTATGATTTTACAACTCAATTTACCATTATTTACAATTGATTTCACAACTCAATTTATTTGATTAATTTTTAATAAAGATATGGGAAATGAGTTTTGTGATTATTATTTACAATTCACTATGCACGATTTTATAACTTAATTTAAAACTATTTAGTATTTACAAATGAATTATCATTTATATCTGATCGTGCACCAATTTGCAACTCAATTTGCTATTATTTATAACTAACCCGGCATAAATTTATATCTCAATATCCCATTGCCAGAAGTTTGCTGAAATCTGGACGTGAGCGACCTGCAAAAGAAGGAAGGACAGCCGGACGATGACATAGGAAGAAACGATGAAGAAAAAGGAGGGATGGGGCATTTTGGGAATATTATAAAATTTTATTTGGGAAATTTGTTTGGTCTTTCTTTATAAATTTAAAAATCTTACAGCCTCCTATAATAAGGGAAGTCCTATTTTGAGATAAAAATAGTGAGTTTATTATAAAATAAGATTTTATTACTATTTATTTTTCTAATTTTATTATACAATTTTTTAACTTTTATTACTTTTTATCAATTACAAGTTTTTGTTTATAATTAATTCTCTTAATTGGTCCTCAATTATGATTCTCCGTTGTATTGAAGTTTATCCGAGGATTCTGATACGTCATTTTGTCTTAAAATAATCCTTATAAGATTGAGGTACGAAAAGTAAAAAAAAAAATCCTGTCAAGATAATACGACAAATAAATTCCATTAATTCAATAATTTAATAAGGGGAATCTCCTGAATATAAAACTCCCCTCCTCCTGTGACATCGGCAAATTATGGAAGAAAAAAAATCATTCTTTTAATGGTTCATGGACCTTTTGCCGTCCGAGTATCATTGACATTTTCTGCTCCAAAGCTCAACAAGACAACTTCCTTCTTTTTCTCCTTCCACTCACTCTTGTCCTTCACTATAATACTTCTCCTCCTCCACCTCCTCCTCTTCATGATTGTTCTTTCTCTCAAACCTTCTCATTTTCTTCCCAACCATAGCTTTCTTCCTATATGGCGTCCATTCCTCAAATCTCCAACCTTACCTCGCTGCTTCGCAGCTGCCACACAAGGAATGAGACTACAACTCTCTTTGATGCGAGGGTGTCATTTGAACACCCTCTTAAATTCTCGAATTTGAACCAGAATCTAACTCGATGTTCTGGAAAGCGATCATTTGTGTCTGGACCGCTTCATGCCTCTACTGAAGTGGTTGACGATCTAATTCTTGAGAAGGAAGAAACAGGGAAGGAGAAAGACAGGGTCTTGAGAGTTGGTCTCATCTGCGGTGGTCCTTCTGCCGAGCGTGGGATTTCTCTCAATTCGGCTAGATCAGTTCTTGATCACATACAGGTAGTAGTTTACTCTATAGTTGCAGCAGAAAGAATTGTGTGATGTTACGCGGTGGAACTCCTAAACTTACAAGGTTACTTCTATAGTTTTATGCATTGGTTCCATAAACTAAGGAGAAAAGCTAGGCTCAGAATCAAGTTGAATTCTAGAAGAATGAAAAGAAAAGCTCTTATAATTCTGGCGACTCTGCTTCAAAGAAACAAAACTGCAAGTAGTTATGCCTTTTCATTTAGTTTTTTAAAAAACAAGATGGAAAAGATATTAAAGCCGGTGGGAGTTCAGTAGGCGATGATTCTTCATATGCGTGAACAACTTAGAGGCATTTTCTATTTTCCTAATATTTTTTTCCATATACTTTATGCTATTTGGCAGGGAGATGATTTGCACGTGAGTTGCTATTATATCGATTGCAAGCTCAATGCATATGCTATATCCTCTGCCCAGGTTCGTACTATATATGCTTTTTGAAATCACCTCCTTTTCTATCTGAACCACGGACTGCACAAAGTTGCAGGGCATATCTAGCTTAACAAAGTTCTATACTGAATATGACTAATTGTTGTAGCTGATGCAACAGTAAGGGGAAAAAATTGAACCAAAAGAATGATGGGTAAGTTACCTGGGGACTGGGGTTTATAATTGCTTATAGATAATGTTATAATTTTATTTTAATATTAGCCTGGGCTAACTTGCATTTCAATTAGAATAGGTTCTTCATTGGAATTTCTCTTAAGAGTTAAGACAACTTATTTTTCTAAAGGCTTACATGAAATACTACTTTTTACATTTTGAGGTAAAATTAACAAAACTATGTGCGAAATTCTAGATGAAATAGTTGTTTTCATGCTCCTAGTATATATATTTAGAAGTCTGAAGTTTTCAGTCAAGAATGTTCATGTCTAGGTCCATAAACGTTGTTTCTGCACCATGCTACTACTTAAATATCAATAGTTGAAGATGAAATCTCGGCCAGTGGATAGCTCTAAGTCTGAATCCATTGCATTGTGAAAGGAACAAGATGTTTAGAACCCATGGAAGTTCATCTCTAGATAATCGTAATTAAGAGAAAATTTGTTGAATCTTTGGCAGTTTAGCATTATTATTGGCTGCTGTTCAATTTGTGCCCTAGAATTGTTTATTAGCATGATTATTTATTAGTCCCTCAATTTTTCTTAAATAGTTTTATGACAAAACTGAAAACTTCTGGTTATTTCCAGCATATGAAAATAACTTAAAATGAATTTTGCTGGTGACCTTTGGCTTGAGGATATTTCAGTCATTATTGCATTTTATGCTGCAAGTTCTTTTCTTTTTCCATATGAGTAAGTTTTTTGTGCAGCAACTTTCTATCTTGTTTGTTCAAAGGCTCATGTTTCTGCTCCAACAATCTGCTACTGGCTTCACCACATTCTAGATTAAATACTGTCCAGCAGTGGCATCTGTTAAGCATATAATAAATTCAACTAGGGATGTGTGAAAAAAAAAAGAAATAGCACAAGTTATTTTATCCGTTTAAGGACAGCTTATTTTTCTTGTCTTGCGAATTATGACAAATGCTTACACATCTTTCTTGCAGGTATATTCAAACACCCCAGCAGATTTTGATTTCAAACTTGAAAGGTGAGCATGACATGCCATTTTGAAGTATTGAATATCCATTCATACACAAAAAAAAGTATTGAATTACATTTATCTTTTAATTAGATCTAATAGTTAATTCGTGCAGCCTTGCCCAAAGTTTCCAGAATTTATCTGACTTTGCAGAGCATCTAGCTACAGCTGTGGACATAGTGTTTCCGGTTATACATGGTCAGTTTGGTGAGGATGGTGGCATTCAGGTGTCGTATAGTAAAGCCCTGATAACTAAACGCTCCAACTGAAATGTGCATTTTCATATCAATTTCTTCTAGGCTATTCAAACGTGTAAGAATATGAATGATTTTTTCAATATGATGATTATTTCTAGGAACTACTGGAACAGTATAATGTTCCATTTGTTGGCACAGGATCAAATGAATGCCGTCAAGCATTTGACAAGGTAAAGGAATGTGTACTTTGTTGTATTTATCATAAATCCATTGTTGTGCAATGTTATAGGATACCACCACGTGTTTGAGTATTAAAATTAGTAAAATTTCCCTAGTTAGCATATTGGGTTTTATGCATTCCTTGACCATTGTTCACTGAAGAGAAAATACTTGATGTCTTAGTTTAAGCCATTAATTATGCTTGCAAGCTTAATTTAGCATTTAGATTATGAATAATATATACTTTGATATGTAAAATCTTCATGCTAGTTATGGTATGTGAGCAAATTGTTAGAAAAACATTCAGAGGAATTTCCATAACTTCAAGACATACTCAGATAATTCTATACACAGCTAGATCACTTTTCTTTTATATTTTACTGATTTATTGCTAGTTATTTATTAGTGTGGCTTGACTTCTGACTCCAGTAACGTCTTTTTGAAAATTTTTGGCAGTATAAAGCATCATTACTGCTCCACAAACATGGATTTATAACAGTGCCCAGTTTCTTAGTTCAGGTATTGAAAGTTTTTGTCAGTATAATTGTTTTTCTGCATCCATATGTCCATGTGATGTCTATTATACTAGCATCCAATATTGGGTGTCAGGTTTTTTGCTTCTATGCCATTAAAATTATAGCAAGCACAACCATATGATCACAATACCAATTTTTCCCCTTTCACTTATTATTCGATTTTCTAATATTATGTGGAAATCAGGGATATGAAACAAACAAATTGGATCTATCAGAATGGTTTGAAAGGAACCAGCTGGACCCTAACCAAGGAAAAGTTGTGGTAAGGCACTTTATTTGGTTGGTCACTTGAGATTTCTTGTTAACGCATTGTGAAGCAGTTTATTATACTTGTGGATGTTCAAATATGTTGTCCATAGGTAAAACCAACAAGAGGAGGTTCGAGCATTGGTGTTAGAGTTGCATATGGTGTGGCTGATTCTATTGTCAAAGCTCATGAAATTATATCAGAGGTACTTTTCATCCATTTAAAACTTGACTAGGAGCAGATGTTTTAATGCAATGTCTTGTTCTGAAATCAGAGGCAACTAATATAGAAACAAATCAAAGAGAATGAATATTGAAGAGAATTAAGGAGGTATATAGGTTGGTTATAATTATGGTCAGTTATAATTTCAATCTACTTATTTATTAATTATTTGTCATTGGTTTTGAATGTGATAGGGTATTGATGATAAAGTCCTCATTGAAACATTTCTTGAAGATGGAAGTGAGTTTACAGCCATTGTCCTTGATGTAGGATCTGGTTCAGATTGTCATCCTGTTGTGCTACTTCCAACTGAGGTAAGTTTGGTCCTTTACTGACATAATGTCTATTCATTCACCGTAATGATTCAGGAGTGAATTAAGTATCTGAAAATAGACAACACAGAGAGAGACTCTTTCAATTTCTCTTTAATAGGAAAAGAAAATAAAAGTAGTTGTGACCTGATAATATAAAAAATCAGAATATGTGATGTATATTGGAAAGTACTGCCAATCCATAAATTGGTTGATAAGATATCTGTTGGATTCTATGTTGACTCTAGTGACTAGGAATTTTGATAAGAGGCTCTATCTCATATATTCCAAAATAGTTGATGCCATTAAGCCTCCAAGGTACTTCTTTCTTAATGTATTGTAAATCTAATTGAAAAGACTCCTTAGATATTGGACATCTCTGTTGCTATTATTTTATGCATAATAGTTATATGTAACAATAACAGTAAAGTTTAGATAAACAGGTAGAACTTCAATTCCGTGGTGCAACTGATGTGAAAGAGAAGGATGCAATATTTAATTACCGAAGGAAGTACCTCCCAACCCAACAGGTCAGTTTTAGTATGTTTGTATTGTATGGACAAATGATTATCATACATCTTCTGATTGAAATTTGTGTATGAAGTGATTGATTATTGGATTTCCTCTTTAATGTGTATTTTGTTTCAATTGTGCCTGTTATTCTTTCTAATTAGATGAAGCACTTATTCTCACAGGTTGCTTATCACACTCCTCCTCGGTTTTCTTTGGAAGTGATTGAAAATATTCGTAAAGGGGCTTCTACATTATTCCAAAAGCTTCACCTTCGAGATTTTGCACGAATTGATGGATGGTTTTTGCCTAGTTCATGTTGTAAATTATCATATTCAGAAAGTGGGTTTGGAAGGACTGAATCTGGTGCCATAGTATTTACTGACATTAATCTGGTAAGTTTTTTAATTTTTGGTATGGAGGAAAACACATATAACTCATGTTCATTATTTCTGAATATTGAAATCATTGAATGTATCAGATCAGCGGTATGGAGCAAACCAGTTTTCTGTTTCAGCAAGCTTCTAAGGTACTTCTGGACATGACAGCTTCAATTTTTTTTTTGTTCTTAAATTCTTGTTATTCTAAATATTTTCAAGGTTATTCTTTATCATGTCTGTGACTGCTTACGTTTCTCCTGTCAAGTTATTTTTTCACATTTGTGTTTTTACATATGTATCAAACCTCTTAAATCCTATCATGGAGATATTATCATAGCTATATCTCAAGTTAATGCATCTTTAATGGCCCTGTTCTGTCTGTGAACTGTCATGCTCTCTCTGGGTGACTATATGCTATGCTCTAGAGTCATGTAATCTTGTCTATTGGAATTAGGATATTTGAGCAAACCATGTCATGAGCCAGTTAAATCCCTTCCAGGTGACAAATTGACTTTATTTATTCTTCTGTGTAATGTATGATAATTCTTATCTTACACTTTCGTAAAATAATGTCTATGTTTCAGGTTGGTTTTTCTCATACAAATATCCTTAGGAGCATTATTCACCATGCTTGTTTGCGGTTCCCAAATATTGCATCAGTCAGTGGTACATCAGACCATGTGCCAAATGGATCTACATACTCAAAACTTAATAAATCATTACCTCATTGTGAAGGAGCTCAAAAAGTTTTTGTTATTTTTGGAGGAGATACATCAGAACGGCAAGTATCTCTTATGAGTGGTACAAATGTTTGGCTCAATTTGCAAGCTTTTAATGACGTAAGTGTCCATGGTTAGTGAGACTTTTCAATGTTAAAATGTTTAATCTATATTGTGGTTTTGGCAGTCTACATCCTAAGTTTATTTGTACCTTGTGTTCTAAACTTCTAATTTTCATTTTTTCCTTGTATAATTTCTTAAAAATAATAAACTATTGAATTTGAGATCCTACACACATATTATGTATGAGTTTACGTATGTTTTGTGCCTTAAGAATCATCATGTGGTGTGATATAACAAATCTGACAAAGTTATAGTTTTCTTCTAGATAGTTCTCATTTTTTTGGGGGGAAAAGGGGGCATGGATTCTTATTTTAAAGGAGAAATGTTTTTATAAATGTGATGATTAGGTTTATGTAGATTTTGGCTGTCCAATATATCCTCAAGATTATATGTCTGAGATTGCAATAATTGTGCTTACAGCTTGAGGTAATTCCATGCCTACTTTCTCCAGCAAATGAATATGAATCTGGAGTAGATATGGTAAAGAAGGTTGATGATGTAAAGAATAGAACAGTTTGGTCATTACCGTAAGTATTGATCCTTTTTTCCCCTTTAAATATTAGAAAGAGCACATGTTTCTTCCTGATTTCTGAATATGCATAGAGAAGCAGCTTGTTATTCCACAGCTCTCATTTTGTTCTTGAGCTAATGATAGGCACCAATAGTCTGTATTTGCTTCTTGAACATTTTACTTGGGTTCACGTCTTTCTCTTAAGGCTAATGCTACTTTCACAAGAAAATGGTTTTAGTGGAACAAGTTGCACCCACATGCAAACACATAATTAAGTAGTTGTGATGCTAGCTGCTAAGTATTCTGGAACTGGCATCACTCTTCTCTTAAACTATTTTGTGCCTGAGCAAATCATTAACTCATTGAGATTAAAGTTAGCATTTGTAATCTGCAAATTAATTCAACTATCCCAATGTTCCAGTTTACAAGAAAAGCACTTATCTACTGTAGCAAGTGATCTTCTCTTCCTAGTAAAGTAAGAATGATGTAATTCAAAATTAATTGTGTGTACAGTTATTCTCTTGTGCTAAGACATACTACTGAGGAGGTCCTAGCTGCATGCATAGAAGATAATCAACCAGAGAGAGCTGCACTTACATCTGACTTGCGTAAGACAGTAATGAATGATCTTATGGAAGGTTTGAAGGATCATAGTTGGTTTACAGGGTTTGATATTGATGATGAATTGCCCGCTAAATTTTCACTGGGACAGTGGATCAAGCGAGCCAAGGAAGTCCAGGCAACAGTTTTCATTGCAGGTACTCATTGCAATGGTGCATTTTTGGATGATTTTTCAACAATAATTTGTTTTAATATCCATGAGCAAAAGCATTAGCAATCGCCATTTGTATTTTATGTTACTGTGGATGCACATGTGTGGTGTGAGTTGTCGGTGTCAACATGGAGTCTGCTTCATGCATCAGCTTATCAAATATATAGACCTTCTTGGCTAACTCTTTTCGGTTAATAACAAGATGCCTTATTTTTCTTTTAATGTTTGTTAAAAAGGTTTTAAAAGAAAAAGATTATGTATTGTTTAAAGATTCAACTGTGATACTAACCAGAATTGGAGAATGGACTAGGTTATCTTGTAGTTTTAAAAGCATGCTATGTTAATAAGAATTTTTGTCATTGTTTTCTAATGGGTATAATGTGTAGTAGCACACCTTTCGAGAATTGCAGGTTTAAGAATCTGAGTGTGCATGTCTTTACAAAGTTTATTTGCTACATGCAGTGCATGGAGGCATTGGTGAAGATGGTACACTTCAATCTTTGTTGGATGCCGAAGGTGTTCCTTATACAGGTTTGTTTTTTGTTCAATTTCCCAAACTTGGTATATGCAGGGACTATAGTTACTAGTTAAACTACTACTTATCTTCCATATTTTTAAAATCTTTCCAATTTTCCTGTTTTATCTTCTAATGAAGGTCCTGGTGCAATGGCCTCAAAGATTTGCATGGACAAAGTTGCAACTTCTCTTGCTTTAAAACATGTATGTTGCCCTAAATCATATTTACTTTTCCTAACAGAATAACATGACTCCTCTTATATTACATTTCTCAATTTGACGTGTTTCTGAATGTAATGCCATGTTATAAAAAGCTTGGAAATTTTGGAGTTCTTACCATAAATAAGGAAGTGAGGGGAAAATCTGAACTTCTTAATAAGCCCACAGATGATATCTGGCGTGAGCTGACCTCAAAGCTGCAGTGTGAAACTTTATGTGTCAAGCCAGCAAAAGATGGTTGCTCAACTGGGGTTGCAAGATTATGGTAGATTGAATGCCTTGTTAGTAGCTCATTGTCATATTATTCAGTGATTTAAATGTTTCAAATATAGCCTCAGTTTCTGGGCTTAAAAAGAAATTATTTTTCTTCACTTCGTTTGTTAATGCAGTTGTTTCAAGGACCTCGCCATATATGTAAAAGCAGTGCAGGACTGTCTTCTAAGGATTCCTGCTAATAGCTTATCAAAGGTGTGGCACTGGGAATAACAATATCCAGTTTTATAGGTTCTTATTTTATAAGGAATTAGAGGAGGAGAGGGATAGTAAAAAACTGAATCAATGATGTACCCTTGCTATGAGACCATTTTTTAGCTTTCTTGTTCTCAACTTACCTGAAGAACTTTTTATAGAAATGTTATTGCATTGACATTGCACGTGAACTCTTCATTTTTTTATTACACAACATTTTATCTCTTTTTTTTTTTATAATTGGTGTTCAGGCACATGGTATGATCGAGATGCCAAACCCTCCTCCAGCGGTTTTGATCTTTGAACCATTCATAGAGACTGATGAAATAGTTGTCATATCCAAAGATAAGAATGAGACTGGGCGCAGCCTCTTGTGGAAAGGACACAGTAGATGGGTGGAAGTTACAGTTGGTGTTATAGGCAAACGTGGATTAATGCACTCTCTAAGTCCTAGTGTCACTGTCAAGGAAACTGGTGATATTTTGTCACTAGAGGAAAAATTCCAAGGTTGGTCCCCACATACTTGCCTGGAAGTCCAAGGAAAAATTTCAAGGCCAAGTTCCAGCTTTGTTGTCTTCCTGATGAATAATCTGTATGATTTAAATTTAAAATCAACCACACTTGTAAATTTTCTTAGAGAAATTTCATCAAAAGGGAAAAACATCTAATGCTTTTGCATCAGAAAATATAGCGTAATGATAGACTTCACTGGTCATGCTCCCTTATAATATTGGAGCTGCAGAATATCTAAATAGCAAAAATTAACTAATTTACATGAACTTTTTTTGTCATTTTGGCCTTCACCTGTTTATTTTTTTTTTCTATTCTCTCTCTCTTATGTTGCAAGTCTTTATTTGGTTTTAGTGGTAGGAGGGATGCTGCTTATCTGTATTTATTACTTTTGTTTTCTTTTATTCTTATTTCTACTATTTACTATGGCTCATCTGTTCCTGTTGGACGTTGTTTGTTAGGCGGGACTGGCATCAATCTGACTCCACCTCCCTCGTCAATCATGAGGTAAAGAGGCACTACATCTCTTTATGGGTCAGAATTTCTTGTTTACCTTATTCTTTGAGGATTATTACTAATTTTTTCATTGACATTCAAATGCTATGATTAACACGAGTAAAGCCTTTTTTCTGGTGACTAGTAGGTTTTTAAGAGTTGAACTTAGAAGCTTTATTCTCAGGAATAAGTTCCTTGCCATTTGCCTCTGCTAGCAGGGTTGATATCTTCAACCTAAGAACTAATTATAATACCTTAATTGTCAGTGACAGGTTGATTGATATTGGAAGCATATTTCCATTTCCAATTCCAAATCTGATAATACTGAAGTCTACATTTTCATTTACCATGTTCACTATTTTATTAACTGAACTAACGTCTCTCCCTTATATATTGTAGATTGATGCACCAAAAATGCGTGTGTTTCCAGGATATTGAATTTATCACTGATTTCTTGAATCTTCATCGCTAGTTTACATATATTTTTTGGTAATGCAAATATTAATCACATGTAGTTGGTGCTGTTGGCATTTCTGTGCTAGACAGGATTTCAAGATTCAGAGTCAAACTAAATCACTTAAGTATTTTTGAGTTCCTTGTTCGTATTCGGTGGCCAGTTGTCAATTTCCATCTTGTTTATATTATTCAAATAAAGACTGTACTGTTTGGCACATTTTTTTACACATTGCAATGCATTTTCTGTCATCTTCTTTATAAGTCTTAATCAATGCTTTCAAGGTTCCTTCCAATGTTTTTGAATGATACTATCTTCTTCCATGTTATAGTGAAGAGGCTTTGAAGAAATGCAAACAAAATATTGAACTCATTGCAAACACTCTTCAATTAGAAGGATTTTCGCGCATTGATGCATTTGTCAATGTTGACAGCGGAGAGGTTTGTTGATCTCCTACTGAGGACATATTCTCTCCATTCTCTGTCCTGCATTTATAGATGAGTTACCAAGTTGTCTCTTCAGAGTTGATATGTAGTTACTACATGTTCATCATTGATTCCATCCCAAACTGATCTTTCTCCATTATTATTTTCACGACCTGTAGGTTTTGATTATAGAGGTGAATACTGTGCCTGGAATGACACCTTCCACCGTTCTGATTCATCAGGTAAATTCCTGCTGT
Source organism: Adenanthera pavonina (assembly GCA_026686845.1). Taxonomy (NCBI): domain Eukaryota; kingdom Viridiplantae; phylum Streptophyta; class Magnoliopsida; order Fabales; family Fabaceae; genus Adenanthera; species Adenanthera pavonina. Next base: position 37,000,977 of record JAIVEN010000011.1, read on the forward strand.
TGTAAAATTCTTTTTCTTTCCTAGTCTTATTAAATCATGTACTGAAATATACAAACACATTAGTTCAATACGACTGATGATTCTAGCTGATGATGTCTTTCAACTCTTATCTCAGGCACTAGCAGAGAAGCCACCTTTGTATCCTCACCAGTTCTTCCGCAGGCTGCTTGATTTAGCATCCGCAAGGTCCACATAAAAAATTTCTGCATAGTTCTTGTCAAAATGCTTGGCAACTGTTATTATGCGTATTGTGTAGTACAGAGGACTATTCAAACTTTTAACGTTGATTTGATGGACGATGTTATAATATGTGGAAATTAAAAATCTGTGAAACTATCAGTAATGTTGGTTTGATCAATGGGCTGTAACTGCCTAACTGGTGCCGTCTTGAACTGGCATTGAAGGATTGCCTCGAGATAGCCTGTGTGTGCGTGTGCTCGTTGTGCAAGTTAATAATACAATGTTGAGTTGTGAATGGAAGAGATGGTTTCTTCAATATTTCCTTTGTTTCGAGGCTTATAATAAGTGGGTATAATCCTTCCTCTTCTATAGTTCTTTCTCCTCTTCAAGCATATCCTAAATCTTGGTCTTCACTGAAACCTGTACGATAAGTGTAAATTAGCCTTGCTCTAGCACTCCCAAACTTAGCTCCTTTAAGTAATAATAAGTTGGCACATTTAAGAAATTGGTTGTTCAAGCTCAACTTGCCAAAATTAAATGATTTGAAATGTGAAATCAAGTTCAATTCTTTTTTTTAAATGAGAGCTGGCTTCGATGATGGATTTGCGTATTAAAATTACGATTTTGGGGGCATCACTCTCCACGTCAAAGAAAAAACATCTCATCTTTTTTCCTCCTATTTTTTTTAATCTTTGTTCGATTTGTAAAAGCTTCGCATAATATCACACAAAAGAAGAGTATTAATTGATTTTAATCATTTTATACAATACTTATACGTTTGTATTATTTTATTTTCAAACGAGATTACGAACTAAATGATTAAATTCAAGTCGCGTAATTAAACAAAATTTAATGTTACTTTCAAACTCGTTTATTTAATATATGTTTTTAATGCATTCTGGAAATATATATATATATATATATATGTTTAATGTAACACGTAAGCCCAACTTGAATTATAGCTTGTTTGGATTGTGAAAATAAGCACTTATGGGGATCCATAAGTGCTTATACGGTGGAGTTGCCAAACAAAAACAACTTGTCAAATAAGTGTTTATGGAAGAAACTGATTTTTTCAGCTTATAATAATCACGTATCCTCTCATAATCACTTATTTCATTTTTTCTTCTCATTATCCACTCAATAATCACTTAAACCTCAATATCCAAACACATTTCTTTTCTCAAAATCACTTATGAGGTAAAAATATCCAAACACAAATCACTTTTAACATAATCACTTATACTCATAATCACTTATTCTTATAATTTCTTATACATAATCTAATCCAAACACACCATTATTTACAAATAGTTGCGTTGAAAACTTTCGGCAACTTGTATGGATGTTTCTAAGCTGGTGTTAGACTTAGGGTGTGTTTGGATTAGATTATGTATAAGTGATTATGAGAATAAGTGATTATTCATAAGTAATTATGAGAATAAGTGATTATGTCAAAAGTGATTTGTGTTTGGATATTTTTAACCCATAAGTGATTTTGAGAAAAGAAATGTGTTTGGATATTGAGGTTTAAGTGATTATTGGGTGGATAATGAAAAGAAAAAATGAAATAAGTGATTATGAGAGGATAAGTGATTATCATAAGCTGAAAAAATCAGCTTCTTCCATAAGCACTTATTTCAGGCATAAGTGCTTATTGAAAAGCTGTTTCTGTTTGGCAACTCCACCGTATAAGCACTTATGGATCCCCATAAGAGCTTAAAATGGAAATCCAAACAGACTATTAATTTGTCATCAATCCCCCCTAAAATCAAGAGGCAAACTTCAGTATGTTTGCCCTCCTCATAAGAGCACTAAAATATAATAATTTTGCAGCATTTAAGAACAACAGCAACAACAACTTTATCCCATTGAATGAAGTTGGTTCTATGAATTATACGATATCATTGGATTATATAAAAAAACCAAATTTTCAAATATGTCATGAATTAAGAGATCACATTTTATATCTTCTTAAAGTGTTATTCTTTATTTTTTTTTATTTCTCTTTTTCCATCAATCTTGATAGTCTCCAGCCATGCTCTTCAACAAGTTTTTTTTTTCTTACCTTCATTTCAACCGTCATTAATCACATCCAATTAATGGTGTTTTCATGATAAATTAAGTTTCGTAATAGGGCAAAATTATATTTTATTAACTAAATTAATAAGGGTAAAATATATAGAACTCCCTTAAACTATGAGTTATGTACATATGCATAAAACAAAATGGCAACTATCTTTTTCCATTATTATTTTCCTCTGAGTTACTATTCTATTAGCCGTCGGTGTTTCAAATTAAGGTGTATGCCCATGGTAATAGTGTAGGCATTTCAAATTCTTGTTACATATTAATTGTTTTGGATTCCATATTAAATATTCCACTATCTCAGAATTAATGTGTGTGAAGAAAACGGCTTGTCTTCAATCAAACTAAGAAAGTTAATAATAGTTCACCACATGACTTCATTTACACACTTAACCACAATAATCCAAGAAAGAATCTTCCAACACTCATCAGTCTCCCAAGTAAGACACAAGGAAAAGGAAACAAATTTATTTTTCTAAGAGAAAAGATGTATTCTATGTATGTATATTATAGTATATGCCTCTTCAAGCTTCTTATTCTTCATCGTTTTTGTATCTCTTTCTGTTCTGGCCCTGTTATTATTATAGTTTTCTCAAATTTATTTCATCCGACACTCGACTTGACCCACACATGCCAAATAAATAACTGAACCCACAATGCTTCACACCATTTGTTTAGTTTCTGAACTACATCTTATTATGCTAAGTACACTTTGACAATATGTGTGTCTCTGTGTGATTGTGGCTAAATGGCTAAGAGTAGTGCCGGAAGTGACCGGCGATATAGATCACGAGGCTGACTCTGCCACAACGTCATCCTATCGGCTTGCTTCTGATCTTCTTCCCACGCCGGACGAGCTCTCAAGTCCCACACCACCAGCCAAGTGTTGAAGTACTCTCTGAACTTTGTCATCAACCCATTCTTCACAGTCCAAACGTGCACCCAATACGCCTGTCCTTCCCACCCCTCCGCTATCACGCAGTCCCCGATCGCCGTCGAGCTCCTCGGCTCAAACCGGAACCCGGCCTTGTTAGGGGACGTCTCTCCGGTCAGAATCCTCATCATGTGCTGCCTCCCCGGTGGCCCATGGAACCAATACTCTAGGTCACTTGCTAGCAACTTAGACACATTAGCCATATTGTGACCTTGTTCCAATAATGCCTTGTACAGTGCGTCCACCGTTGCCCTGTTCTGCACTGCCACTTCCAGCCTCTGGTCAATCTCCGGTGCCGCCACAGCCGCCTGCATCGCCGGAGTAGTTAATTCCACGTTTCCGTATGCCGGGGCCATTTCTTGGGCTGTGATCTTATATTAGCAAGTAGCCTTATTATTATATTTTTTCCTTTTCAGTGCATGGCGTGGTGGTGAAGTGCTTAATTGGAACGTATTTATAGGGAAATGGATCCGCTGCTGCAGCACAGAGGAGGATCTGGACCGTCCAGAAAATTTATGGACGGTCCAGATTTTTTATATAATTTTTTTAAAATTTTAATATTTTTTAAATTTATAAAAAAATAAAAAATAAAATAAAAATAATTTCTCAATTAAAATATTTAAAAAAAATAATATTTAATAATAAAAATTAAAAAAAACATGAGATAAAATCTGGATCATTCATATTTTATATGAACGGTCCAAATCTGCTGTCAAAACAGCAGCAGAGAACCCCGACCCTATTTATAGGGCTAAGTAGGAAGAATGTGCCACAGTGTCAGAAATGCATAGACCGTGGAGATTGGTTCGTCCGTGGGATTGCAGATGGGACGGTGGAGATTCGCTCCTAGGCGATTAATATTTGATAACACGCTAATAATCTCTTGTGAAATGACAAAATAAGTTAAACCACCAAACAAAAGAATAATAATGAACTGTTATCAGAAAAAAAAAAAGAATAATAATGAACTAATAATTATATATTAAGCTTCACGAGTTCAAGAGGAGATAACGATGTCAACTTGCTGGCTTACGTGCACAACCAAACACGGGGATATACCAGAATATGAAAATCCTTTCCATTTTTTCTTTTCATATTTCTCCCCCTATACACAATCTTCTTCATAAATTATGATCCAATAAATGAAAAAATAATTCATAAATTCACAATATATTCTATTTAGTAATTTGCACTTATTGTAATAAGTGGAATACTTTTGAAAATAAAATCAAAATGCTTATTTATGGAAGCAATTAAATAATGTATTTTGGTTTGATGATTATAACAAACAATATGCGTCAAATTTGATGGGCCAGCTAAAACCCAATAAAATGGGCCAGCTATACTTTAAAAATAAAAATTAAAATAGAAAATGAGCTTTTGGGGTTGTGTCTGTCAAACCCATGACCCAAATGGGTTAGCCTAAATGGGTCACAAGATGACGTTTGACTCATTTTTTTTTCTGTTTAAAATATTAAAAAACATATTATTATATTAGTTAGTGATATATAAATTATAAATTTTAAATATTATATTATTTTTTATAAATATTAATAATAATTAATTGTATTAATCTAAATCATTATATGAAAATAAAAATGTAAAAAAAATTTAAAAAAATACGGACCACTCCATACGAACTTAAGCATATAAAATCAAGTCCATTTTGGTAATCAAGTTTTTCAGCCTGACCCGTGACAAACCGGCCCGTTTTACCAGCTCTATATTAGAGTCAGCAATCTTGCACTGTTAAAATAAAATAAATTGAGAAAATTGCATATAGAAAGATGTATGAAGAACAAATATATAAATAATTTCCACTTGAAATACCCAAATAGTATGTCGCGTACGTTATTTTAAAAACAACAAAATTCAACGTATAAATATTTATTATCACATTAATTAGAGAGTTTTATTATGGTAAATATATATAGAGAGAGAGAGAGAGAGAGAATGAATTAATGTAATGATGAGATGTAAATTCAACACAACTACACATTTTATATGTATCACTATATATATTTTTGAACGTATGAATGTAAAGGGTTTATTAAGCTAGAATTTTATATAATTTAGTTTTGTCATTTGGAAAAGCATAGTTCTTTTAATTTGTTGGAATGTTTTAGGTTTAATCTAAAAGTCCCAGAGCTTCAAATAAATTAATGATTTGGAATGTAATGTGGAGGATATCTTCCATTGTTTTGTTCAGTATTCCCTACACTTGCTGCCAAAGGCGGTTTGGTAATGCTTGAATGAGGCAATCGATTGCTTTCTTTACCTTAGAATATAGTATGCTTAGGGTTTGCTAATAAAAATAGTAGTCCATTTAAATATTAGGACTCTGGACAAAATATATTGGGATGTTCATTTAATCATTTCGTTCAGAGGATATTTAAATTATCACAAGTGATTATTAATCAATTATGCATGATTTGCAAGAATTCTAAACTCTTGCAATTAATCTCAACCCTTGTTACAATGAAATAGACAAAAAAAGGGTCAGAATATGCTTTTTAATATTCCCTAATCTTTCAAAATTCTTAAGCTTCCTTGATGGTTTCTTTTTATCGTTTAAGTTTTTTAGTAGTCTGATCATAATATATATATTAATTTCACACAGTAAAAATGTTACATAACATTAAAAATATATCGATTAACATGAAAAAAATTAACAGCCATTTGTAATTTTAGAAAAATACATTTTACATTTTATAAATTATAAATAGGTAGGTGTTCAATGATATGTCAAACTCTTCCAAAATAACAATTTTTTCAATCAACAGTGAATAAGAAAACCACCTAATGCAAATAATATCCAGGGAAAGAGGTGTCTCCAACCGCCTACGGCGGCTTTTTTTTTTTTTGGGGAAAATTGGTTTTTGTTTTTTTTTTCCTTCATTATACTTGAGGGCAATTTGGTCATTTATTTATTTTTTTAATATACCCATTATGCCCAATACCCAAAATTCAAATAACTTTCTCTCACTATTCAAAAACCAATTATCTTTATTTTTACCACCCAAAAATCAATTTTTACCTTTTTTTTAAATCACAGCTTGCTTATTAAAAAATATATGCCACAAAGTTATGCAGTCGAGTATTTATATAATTTTTATTTTGATGGTGTCTTTTTCCTGTAATATTGTATAATTGTATTATTACAAAAATCCAGTTTCTACTTTCTAGTACTATTTTGTTTCTAGAAAAAGTTTTTAACTTCATAAATGTATATCTGCATGATTCTAGAGTAAGCTTTAATTTCAAAAAAAATGAAAAAAGAAAAATAAATGCCACCGCAGGAGGTTGTAGAGTGTGGAATGTTCTGATTTTCCTACACATACACACTTCTCACTTATGTGGGGACAAAAAAAAAGTTGTCATAGGTTTAAAATAATTGCAACGATATGAACCTTCACAATTTTATCTTGGCTTTACAAAATTAAGAAACTAAAATGGTTTAAACTACAGGCTTTAGATATCAGAAAGCCAAACACCTTGACGAATCTGTGAGTTCTGAATCTTAATTCATTGAATCTAATTCACCGCACAATCGACAGGCTCCGAGACTTGTATAGAATCTAAACTAGAGTACTTAAAAGCCTAGTGGGCCCAACAATACACGTGACCCATGACTGAAAAACCAAACACAACTTGCTATAGTTAAAACTGAAAAATAATAATTAGGGTGTGTTTGCCATACTACTCAAACTGAGGTTAAAATTAAGTTTAATGTAGTTTTGGGCTTATTTAATTAATTTTTTTTCCCTTAAAAACTCATTTCTAACGCAAAATGAGGTTTCCCAAGAACCAGTTCGATAGTTATGCTTCTATTTTAAATTTAGATAAAAATAGACTAATAAAAATGAAAAAAATTAAAAAAATAAAATTTTCATAAAATTTCTCTTATTTATTGATCAAAATGTCCCTTCAAAATTTTAAATTCCGTACATTATGATCTGTAAGAAAATATTATATTAGATATACTTTGTTTCTAATTAAATAATTATAAATTAAATTTTAATTTAAGAAAATTAAATTAATTATGATATAGAGTTTAAGCTCAATTTAAAAAAAAATTTTAAATTTTATCAAAACTAATTTTTAAATAAATTATCTAAATATAAATATATTAGTATAAAATTAATTTTTATTATAATTATATTATAAAACCAATTTTATCAAAACTCATTTTTAACGAACTGAAAACCAAACACATACTTAAACTCTTCGATTTTGACCGCCTCAGTGGAATTTTGACAGATGTAATGAATTTTTCAGTTGATTGGTTTTTTGGACTCATAATTAAGACCAGACCACTGATCCCCTAATTTTTTAATCCTAGAGAGAATTCAACATAACATTTGACTTGTTAATTACATCCATTTTTATATATATATTTTTTCCCAAAAAGTAGAGCTATTGATTTATATGGAGTTTGGGATGCTAAAATTGATTGTGTATGAAATGTCCAGAATAGTGGAAGAATGGAGAACGTATAGTGAATGCCAGTTGTCGCTAGATAATTTATAATTAGCGTCTTCAAACATTCAGGTGGACAACAAGCTAGAAAGCATCATTAGCAAGCAACTAATCACCTTGAAATATGAGTAACTAAATAAATAAACAAAGCAAACTAATTATTACATTACATATATTTTCACTCAGACCAGCGAAATCTATTTTCTTGGCAAGAAAAAGAAAAAACATATTTTAATACTTTTTTATTTGATATTATGGCAACAAAAGTTGATTTAGTTATCTAGGAAGAATGTAATTTATACTCCGAAGAGAGGATGGATTTGAATGCTGCTGTGATAGAAGGATTTTATTAATGTGTAATATGTAAATATTTCTACAGACACTTTTTAAGTCATAAAATTTGTTCTGATCTTGAAAAGTTCTTGGAATACAACTCCTCTAAATTTTCGTTCATAAAAAAAAAACCAATGGACAATAATGACCACACATAAATGTGGAAGAAATATGAGAGTGATGAGTCATGGACGGACCGTGCATGCATCAATTAATTAATCCGTCAAAATGAACATGATTGCAGTGGAGCCCTGTACGTACGAAATGTTTCTCTCCAGACCTAAACAAATTCAATGTTATTTATTTCAGTCGATATATATTACCATATATAAGGAAAACGAATTCATGCACATCTACAGATTACAGGCAACTAGGCGATTAGTAACAGTTGGAACTAACTAGTATATTAAATATATATATATATATTAAAAACCCCTCGTGTACATGTACGTAGTTTGACCATTCTTCTAATCAATCAGACCAAACCCCACAACCCACAAATTATTGCCTCATCAATTGACAGCCCAACGAACCTAAAACATCATTTTCATTATTGTCCTTTTCATATGGCCTCCATTTTTGAGGTCTCAGTATTGTTTACCTAGCTTGTGAATTAGGGTCCATAACTTATAATATAACATGTGATGTGAATCCCTGGAGGAATTTGTCTCAATCGGGACCCAAAAATTATAAAAGATAGTAATGTGAAAACTTGACTTAAATAAATTGATCAAACTAAAATCTAATGAGAATTTATCTCAAAAAACTTTATCTATAGGATACGTCATAAAAGTATATTACTCTCTTGATAAGTTGAGTATATTTTAAAAGAACTGATGTCTTGAAACTTGAATGAGTTCAAACATCTCGAATGCCTCATATGATGATCATCAAGAGATTATAGTGAAAATGAAAGTGTAGGAAACATTTTTTGAGAGACTAATTAAGTTAATATTTTAGATATTATTTAATAAAACATTCTCTTATAATTAATACCACGAAACATTAATCTATGGAAATAAAGAAATAGCATTAAACTTAGTACGTCTTGAGAGTTGAGACTTGAGAGGACTGTCGGCGTGAGAAGAAGCACTTTGAATGAAAGTCAATTGATATTGCACAGCACATCCATTTAACAATTAATATATAAATTAAAATGACTCCTAAACGTGGAGCTCACCATGTGAAAATTTGCCAGAAATTAAGTATCTGAGTTTAATTAGATCATTTAATTTGGTTAATTCAGATAGAATTCTTTGAGAATATTTTTAAAATATAAAGTTCATTAATATATAAATATTTCTGGTATATATTAACAATGATTAATTTTCTCAAATAATATATATATATATATTGTTTGGGACCAAAAGGGTACGTGTCAGATGAGCTCAAAGCTTGGAAATGGTACGTGTTCAGGCACAGTTGATAAGAACGTCATTCTACGAAAGTAAGTTTGGAAAATCTTGCAACCCTCTTGCCCAACGTAATTCCATATATGTTTGTTCATAGTTCGTTTAATGTGCTCTGCTTTAATGTGCGCGTGTGTGTGTGTTTGGTTTAACTCAATAAGTGACGGTTTTAATTATAATTAGATGCATGTCATGTTCAGGGGACCCAACAGAGCTATACAAATGATAGGAAGAGGGATTGGGGCTTCATGGTTCAGTCACTGTCTATTGAAGCTGCATTGACCTGTCCATGAATTGGGTGGCTTATTATAGACAATGTGTGTGTGGAACCACTTTGGAAATCATCAATATCAATTCACTTCAATATAAAATATAAAATATATAATAAATCACACTATTTATGAGTTTATAAATAATATAACTTATTTTACAGTCCGAATAATGCATATATATATATATATATATAAAAGTCTAGCTTGTGATATTAACAAGAAGTTACAATGGATTGACATGATGAAAGAGGGACTGGGCAGGTATGATTTCAACAAGTTAGGTAGGTGGCTTTAAAAGTGAATTGAGAAATTCCAACTGGCAAAGGCTAGGTTTGGTAGCAAGGTGCATGCATGGTGATATTGATGGTGATGGTGATGGTGGTGCTGGGTCCTTCACCATTTACGGTTGAGTCAGGAAATGATGAATCAATCGGCTAACTGCAACCTCTCCTCTCATTATTTTACAAAAATTTCAGTTTTTCAGGCTGCAGATTCATATCGATACCCCAATATTAATTGAAGCTCAATCCACCTCTGGCGTCTCTCTCTATAGCCTGCATATATAGGGACGACGCTATATAGGAGTACATTCCAAATGCTTCCCCTTTTCCGTCTAACTTCAATTTTCCCATTAAGAACTCAGTACTACGTACAAACGTACGCCAATGATGTGTAGGACGCCCCAGTTATTGTACATGTCTGTACTATATGTGCATGCATATTGATCTGATCTCGCACTGGGCCTTTAGCCCAAAAAGGTGGGCTGTGCTTTGTGCTGGGCTCCAGACACTTCCTTTCCAAGTCTTTATGGGCTCTTTTCTTATTTAATCCAAGAGCCTCAAAACCACCACTCATTTCCATACGAAGGATCGTTCGGTTTGTGGAATGGTTTTTACGATGATTATAATAATAATAATAATGGGAATAGGAATAAGAATTGATGAAATGAAATAAGTATATTTACTATATCATGAAAAAAGAAATAAGCATGTGTTTGGTTGGACAATAATGACGCTAATATAAAATTATATTAAAATATATGTTATTAATTTTTTATGTATTTAAAATTATAACACTTATTATCAATTTTTAAATTATTAAAAAAATTTTTGCATATATTTTAGAAAAGTATCAAAATATATATATATATATGAAGAATAGAAGATGAAATATAAATAATCATAAAATAAAATAAGTTCCATCTGTTTTGTTATTAATGTTTTAATTGTTAAAAATATATATTTTTGCACCTATTTGCTTAAAAATAATAATATTCAATCTTAATTTTTTTAATATATTTTATTTTAAAAAATCATTGCTATTGGTCACCACATAAAACTGAGATAAGAATGGACATAAAAAACTTGTCAAATATGTACAAGGGTATTTTTGATAATTTGGACCTTATTCCATGAATGCTATACCATTCCTCTTTGTTTCAATAGGAATGGTCAGTCCCAGAGGTCATGGAATACATAAATGCCATTCCTGGAATGGGATACAAAGCCAAGAAGTGAGATTTCATATAATAATAATAATAATTCAGCAATGACACCAAATTAACAGTCTGGCAATTAAAACTAAAAGTTGAGAGATAATCTTGCGAAAACCCAACATATGTAACATGGGACCATTTGTTAAACAAAGACAAATGGGGAAGATTCCTATCAAAACATGATCTTCTCCCAGATCATGGTTAGGCATCCATTAATTTACATTCCATGTTGTGCATAAATTAATCCTATGGTCTTCTCTTTGGTATTAACATTAAATAAAATAATGATATAAGTTTGGTATATATACATGAAAAGGGTTTTATTAGAATGAGAATGAGAGAGAAATTCTTAAAAAATATGTTTGGTATATATCATTTGAATTTTTTCTGAATAAAAATAGACTTTCATATATAGAACTATCCTCTCCTTTTCCTTCTCTTCCATTTTCTTCAAAATAGTTCCATTTTACCAAATATGAACTAAGTGTACTGAATCCTCCTCAGAATCCCTTGCTGTCATCACATGCATGTGCTTACCCTTGCTGTCATCCCTTGCTGCTTCATGTTCATGTTATGCCTTCCTGCTCCAATATGCCTACACAACTACCTGACCAACTTTTCACATAGAAAACAGTCCAGAAAAAGTATTCACTATTTGCTCATTTTGTATTACACAAATCATACTTTTCAAGAGACATTTTATTACATAACCTGCATGCAGGTAATGTAAGATAACCATATATATATATATATATGATGATATCATGTAAGTGGCAGTAATGTTCTAATTGCCCTAAGGGATATATATATATATTATGATTTTTTTTGGTTAAATCTTACCATTAATTATTGATGATCTTATAGATTATATTGTATGGAAATATACAAGTAGCTGAGCACACAGGACAGGATACTGATCAAAGCTACCTTATTACTTCAACTCTTCCCTCAACCAGAACTATAAAGAGTGATTTTTTGTCAACACTCCAGCACATGGGCAGCTTAATTGGGTTTGAATTTCTTAACCTTTCTACTCTGACCAACTGGGAGTGCATATATAATTAATAACAAATTATTATTGTTTACTCCCTCTTGACTTAAATATAAGTAAACTTTCGAGGAGGAGAGGGATCCAAAATATAAGAGAAAAAAATATAGATTTATATAATAATAAATGCAGTATTCTAAAATATACCTTTTATCAATTATCAATAATTAATCTAGTATAAATAATATAATTTTAGAAAAAAAAATCTGTCTTATTATAAAATAAATAAATTTAACTAATTTTATTAATATATATATAAAATAATTTTTTCATATACTTAAGATAAGAGATGGAAGGAGAGAGAGAAGGAGGGGGTATTATTGACTTAATACTTATTCCTATCTTATATCCTATATATAAGATCTTTTATCTTAATTCTAAATATAAAATTCTTTACAGTATACGTGGTAATATTTATTATATATTTTTAAAATATATATATTTAATATAGCTAAAAAAAAGAGAAAGAGATTAAATAAGAATAATTTTAAAAAAAATATTAAAATTTGTATAAAAATTAAAATAATTAATAATTTTAATTTTAACTCTTAATTTAAGTAATTAAGATAAAAATATGATATATTAATAACTTGAGGTATAAGTTTAATCGTTGACAGCTTCCACATTGATCTGAGCAAAGGTTGAATGCGGATTCTATTATTTGATGCACTGTCGATCGGATGCTTTTTCCGTACTTGATTAAAAAATTAGTACTTGTGTACAACTCATCCAGTGGAAATGTCGGAACGTTGACAGCTTCATCTGTCTTTCCAAAGAGTTTTGAAATATGAACTCTCTCTCTCTCTCTGTATTGACCTGCCTGGAAATCGCTATGCCAAATTTTGAATCTTGTGTGCCCATTCGCCAAGTAACCGTATCTTGTTAGAAATTTCTCGAGTCCATACACGAATCTATATATTGTATTATTCTATACTATTTATATTGGAACCTGAGATTAGTCTATATATATATATAAATTTAAATATTATTTAATAATGTTTTTTAATCTTATACTTTTGGGTTTTTATTATATTAATATATTTTCTCTCATTCATATTATAAAGCATTTTATATAATAAATTTCTGATTTAAAATATAAAATATTAGATATTTTTTTTATTTTTTTTATTTTTTATTTATAATTTTATAATAATAATAAAATGAGATATTTAATAAAAATAAAATAAAAAATATAAATATTTTTATATTAATTTTAAGTAAAAAATAATTTTTTAATATATATATAATTAATATAAAATATTTTATAATATAATCTGAGAGTATTTTGATAATTAAGGACTTAAAATTGATGGTTATAAATGATTGAAATTACAAGTTCGTACGTAGATAATAATGATGAGTCGGCAAAGTAGTCCAAAACAAGATTCGGGTCCGGATATTGGAAGCCAGTAGTATATGACAGTATATTATTAATTAAGGTTGGTGAATTTTTATTTTTTATAAAAGCCAACAAAAAAAAGGCCTACCAACAGCTTAAGAATCAATGACTTTGAATTTCCCAGACAATGATGGAAGTCAAAGGTCAACCTCACAACAACCCCTCATTTAATTTGAAGGCATTCTCGTTAATTATTCAATCCCCTGACACTTTAATTAACCCCAATCCTAATTAATTTAAACTCAACTTTGGGCCTAATTTGATAAATCAAATTATAATTTTTAATTATTATTTTTTATTTAAATAAATTTGTGATAAATTTATGTATTTTTATCTAAATTTTATTTTTATAAATTATAATTATTCTAATAGATCTTTCACAAAGGGATAACCTACGCACACAAAGTAGGTGGCTACTCAATTAATGAAACTCCTTCAAAGTTCTTATATGAGATTTGAAAAATAAATTGTATGGTTTGCTAAAACTTACCAATATTGTAATTTATTATAAAATTATTATATTTTAAATTGATTGATATTGCTATTGATTACATTTCTTTTTAATCTATTAATCTAATCTTTATTATTCATGCACTCCCTCTTGCTAATGAATAGTATATATACATGCATGTTTCCTCCCATTAAAATAAGCACAATTTCTGAAAATGAATCTATCACTAGATTTTATTATATTTATGAAATGCTAAATAATACAGTTACAGTAAGCTAAACCCCCACTATAAAAAAAATGCTTCTTAAATTGTTTTAAAAAGTGTGTGTGCATTTTTTTTTTAATTTTAGGCATTTGTATTATACAAGTTATATATGTTATAATTTAAATTATACTTTCTCTTATCCTTAATATACGACCCTTTTAACCGAATTATACGGATTAAGAATGAGAGTTAAAATTAGTTAACTACTTTGATTTCTCCAAAAATTACAATATTTTTTCAAAACTATCTTTATTTAATTTCTTTCTCTCTTTGGCATACATTAAATAGAGGTATTTTTATAAATGCATAATAAATACTACGTCATATATTGTAAATGGTCATATATTTAGAATCAGGAAAAAAACCTATATTTAAAATCAGAGGAAGTATTGGTTTTTTATGCGTTATACAAAATTTGAAATAAATCAAAGTCATATTATTCATGGCTAATTAATGAATACTAATACATAAATATTATATTTCATATTATTCCCTTTCGTCATTATTATAAGACGCTTTCTAAAAGAATTTATATATATAAAATATATGTCATATTTTAAGTATTAAATAATATTTTCTATATTTGCACTTTATTAAAAGTTATGGTAGAGAGAGATTAAGAAAAATATAAATAAGATGACTTATAATTAATGAGAATAATATTAAAAAGTTATGATAAATTTTATAAAGTTCAAGAATTTTAATTACTTTAACCACTTATCTTAATATATATAAATTAATTAATTAAAAATAACTTATAATAGAAAATAAAAAAAGTAGTATGAATATTTTAATATTTTTTGTCACAACATCTCAAACCATTTTGCTTCGAATATAAAAAGACTGAGACATTAATGTACTCAACATGTTATTCATTAATACATGTCATTATAAATTATGTTACATTTGTCAGTGCATCCCTTTCTAAATATAAAATAAAAAATATGAGTTTTTTACTTTTAAATATAAGATATATAGAGAGATTATCTAGTATATTTATGACTCTTTTTTCAATTTTATCTCCACATTAAATATTAGTTTTGAGGTTACATTTAATAGGGACATTTTAAAAAATTATTTAAGATTTCAGAAAAATTTAATGCATTTTTTGGCTGTGTTTTTTTCTTTTTTGGTTTGTATATCTTGGGAGTATATGTGTCGAACTTCAAAAAATTGTGACGGCCTGGAGGATTCAACCATGATAAGAGAGTTCAAAGCAAACCCTCTTTGACTTTGCTGCAAGTGAAGATCGATGGAATGGAATTAGTTAATGCAAGACAGCTCAATTTTAATTGGCTGCATTCCATTCTAATTTTCTGATCACTTCTCTATTAAACTTTGAGACTTTAACATTGTCTTTTGCGCTATCGTTATATTATATGATTATAAATAATTAAGCTGTTATTTATTACTTTTTTAAAAATTTTCACAATATCTATCACTTTATAATTTTAATAAAATAGTAATTATTTATTTTATTATTTTATCTTTCACTAATATCAAATATATCATTTAATAGAGCATTTAAATTAAGAATATTTTAATAAAATATCATTAGAAGTTACAGTATTCTAAATTATTTAATAATTTTTTTAATTTATATGAAAAATTCTAAAAGATAGTAATTTTTATAAATAGGAGGACGTATTAAACTAAAGTTCGGGTAGCATGTTACTACATCCCCACCTAACTTGATACGTATCATTTCGAGATCCAAAGTTTACACAGTGCCGATAGGTTAATGCTAAAATATCAGTATATAATATAAAATGTCATGGAAGTCCCTTTTTTCATTAGCGTTGTCCATAGTAGAAATAGTAATAGTTTGGCTCATTTTGGGACTCTATGCAATGACAGATTATTTGATGATTGATTTGATAGTTTATGTTGGCTTTTATGTGAAAACTGGTGGCATATCTAACTTTATGATGAAACTTATTTAGTTTATTTTTTGGCTTTTGTGTATTAACTTCATTATGTTGTTTTTTTTTTCCAAATTTAATTTCAAATTCCAAATGCTTATTGATCCTATTATTATTATTTAAATTCCCTTGAGTTGTGATTTTTGTTTTAAGTTTCTTATTAGCCCCATGCAATGAACGGATGATTTTTTTTAATTTCTTATATGTTCGATAGTGTATGAATAATTTTTTTTTTGTAAACATATGTTTTTTTGTAGTAGTAGTTTTCAAACAAATTTATATGTCATTGTTCTAATTTCTAGAGGGTGTACGGATTGTGTGTATATGTGAGGTTTATATATTTTATAATAATAAATTTATATAACATGCATATGATATATTTACATCAATGACATTTAAAAAAAAAAGCATTTGTCATATTATTATCTTTCATTTTATTTTAAATATGATGCATGGAATAGATGTAGAAAATATCCTGATAAGATGTTTTATTTGAAATTAAAAAAAAACTTGTCATAAAAATATAAATAAATATTTACAAAATTAACCTTAAAAAAATCCACAATAGCAAAAATACTAGACAATTCCTTTATATAATCAGACACATATTAACATAAAAACATGACAAACTAAAACTAGAGTGAATGTTTTACACTTCAGGAAAAAGTAAAAAAAAAAAGTAAAACTACAGCTATTTATGCCACTTGAAATTATATTACAATTAATTAATTAGGATGCGTCTAATTCTATACTAATTAAACAACAAACAATTAGTAAATTACAGGCCAACGCAATTTTTTGAGGTGGTGATTCCGCCATCAATTACTAGGTTATGACCACTAACGTACTTGGATTCATCACTTGCAAGATAAAGTGCAGCTTCTGCAATATCTTTCGCCTTCAATGTCGTCCCTTTCAAGTTCGCCAACCCTCTCACGAACTCCTCCATCTTCTCCACTTCTTCTACCGGCAACCCAAACCTCATACTTCCAACTTCTTCTTCTTCATCGTCTCCACTTCTCCACGCATTGACCAGCATAGAAGTCGCCACTCCGAACGGCGATATACAGTTCACCCTAATCCCATATTTCCCTAGCTCACAAGCTGTGCTCTTGGTCAGCCCAACTATGGCGTGCTTTGAAGCTGTATAAGCATGAGGACCCATCCCTCCCATTACTCCGGCAACACTTGACGTCGATATTATGCACCCAGATCGCCGGGGGATCATCACCCTCGCCGCGTGCTTGATTCCCAATGCCACGCCCTTCACGTTCACGCGCATGACTCTGTCGAACTCGTCGGCGTCGAAGTTTAGGATGCTCTTGTTCTTTGACTGGTTTCCCAAGGTACCGGCGTTGTTGAAGATTATGTCGAGCTGGCTGTAGCGAGAGATTGTGGAGTTGATTAGGTTCTCGACGTCGTCTTCGGAACTCACGTCACAGTGGGAAAAAGTAGCTGAAGGAGATAATGTCTCTGCGAGCAGAGATCCCAGTTGGTCTTCCACATCGGCGATCACAACTTTGGCTCCTTGCTTCACGAAAAGTCTCACCGTTGCTTCCCCTATTCCTCTCGCTCCTCCGGTTACTATAGCAACTTTTCCTTCCAATCTGTAAAAGAAAGATTAACAATGTGAGTTTCTGGTTGTTCGCTTGGCTCTGTTTTGTGATGCTTGGAACAGGGGGAAACAGGGCATGAATGAAATTTATGAACGGAGCAAAAAGAAAAAAAAAACTAGTTTTTTCTTGAGCTTTCTTTTTCATTTTCTGTCATATGTAATCAGATGAATCTGGGTGTTTGAGAAGAGAGAAACAAAAGGAGTACCTTCTAGATGAAGAGAAAGTGTTGTCCCTTGACATTAAAGGGACTCCCTGAAGGTTTGTGTCAGACATTACTTCAGCTGCAACCATGGCTGAGCTCTTGAATGGAGCCTCTTGCTACCTCAGAGGGAGTGAGAAAGATGAAAGAGTGCATTGAAGTTGGCATAGCAAGCGAAGCTAAATATAGGCAGTTCTAATGAGGGATTTTGAATCTTCTCACGAAGTCTTAGGTTTCCTTTGTCTTTCTTTATTCAAAATACTCTCGATCTATACAGAACTATAACTAAAATTTTATTCAAACCAACAACTTAGTCCACTTCTTTTTTTTTTTTTTTAAGAATAAGACTTTACTTGTATTACTTTTAGGAGTTGATTGTGTATTCACTAATTTTGTAGAATTAAGATTTTTTATTGGGGCGAAGATTAAATTTTATTTTATTTTATTTATGAAATTATTCTTAATTCACTGCAAGTGACTGACAGGTCTGATTTTCTCATCTATATGACCATGTGTTGCCAGATTTGTTTTGGTCAATGGGATAACAATTTTCATTCTTATTTTAAAAGTTTGTAGACAGGGATTAAAGGTCTAATTAATGGAAGTTGTATTCCACAACACTGGGTCATATACTGAGGAGATAGAATATGATACAAAGTAGCTATATAGCACCAATATTGATATATATATATATATTGAATATAATATGATACTCCCTCCGGTCCTATATATAGGACATTTTGTCTTGGTCCTAAATATAAGATCTTTTACAATATACGAGGTAGTATTTATTATGCATTTCCAAAAAAATGCCCCTATTTAATGTATTCAAAGAGAAAAAGAAAGAGATTAAATAAGGGTAGTTTTGGAAAAATGTTAAAATTTTTGGAGAAATCGAGGTAGTTAATTAGTTTTAACTCCCTTTCTTAATTCACGTGATTCGGTTAAAATGGTCTTATATATAGGACCAGAGGGAGTATAATACAAAAGATACGATGATTTTTAAAATTTTAGAATACGGGTGTAAGAGATAATTATATATATATAATATTATGTATATAATTATTTATATGTATAATTAATAAAGTTATCTATTAAGATAAAAATGAGTATTAAATATTTTAAAAAATATAGTATAAATGTTAAAATAAATCATAAAATATTTAAAACAATTTCAAATAGTCCTATTGTAATATAAAAATTTAAAGTGATATAAATGGGTACAAAGTGATACGGATAGATACGTATACTTAAGTATAATATAGGTATCGTATCATATCGTATATCAGATTTATTTTTTTTTAAGTATAAGTGCTTCATAGGAGTAATTTGATTTGTTGGAGTACATCTGGAGCCGACGTAATTTGGATGAATTGGAGCCCTATTGAATATCGGACGATTTTACTAAAAAGAAATGAAATTGTTAATATTTTTAAAAAAAATTGATTACATTAATATATTGATATTAAATTCTTGATTAATAATAACCTGTTACAAGTGAAGTACCATTGGGAAGAGACTGAACCAAGTTTTTTACCTGAAGTTTCTCAGCCAAAAAAGCATAAAGTAATCTACCCAAAACGAGCTTCGGAAAGTTTCCCTGAAAAGTAGTACATATTTTTCTTTAAAGTTCCAAAACAAGCTGAAGCACTAATTACGTTTGCGAGTTTCTGTCGAAAATTCTAATTAATGACCCAAACTAGATTAAGATTAAAATAATATTACAAATTGTAAAAATATACTTCTGTCAAAGAATCAATTTAAAATTAATACTACCATTTATCAAAAATAAAATGAAGTTCCAAAACAAGCTGAAGCACTAGTTACGTTTGCGAGTTTAAGTGGAAAATTCTAAGCAAAGACCCAAACTAGATTGAAATCAAAATAATATTACAAATCGTAAAAATTATAATTCTGTTAAAGAATCAATTTAAATTTAATACTACCATTTATCAAAATAAAATAAAATTATTAACGCCAACAACATGCAGAAGAAAAATAAAAAGAGAGAGATTTTTACTTTTATAATGCCATAATAATAAAAATCTTTACCAATTTTAAGTCATTTGTAAATAATATTTTTATTATCAAATTTTTAAAATGAACTACCTCACATATGAAATTATAGGTGATTAACTGTTAATCAATTTGTTATTTTACTAACAAAAATATGATACATTAGAAGAATTATATGTACATGACTAAAAATTTAAATAATTATTTTTACATAAAATAGAGTTTACGAAGTCCATTCAATATGATGTGTCACTCTGTCATTAACATTAATAATCAATAAATTCGTTAACGATAAAAATTATTTAAAGAAAAAATAGTTTGAAAAGTAGATTTAAAAATTTTAAAGTATATGAAGACAAAAAAATTAGATATAATTGTTATTCAATATTTTTAGAAAAAAAATCAATACATTATTTTTATCATTGAATTTAATGAAAAAAATTTAATATTTATTTTTCTTAGAAAACATTGATTACGACAATATTAGGTTCCTTTAATATTGATCACATGACTTACATGGGAATTAAATTAAAGCAAATCATATGACTCAAGTGGGAATTAAATTAGAGCAAAACGTATAGGCAATAGATAACGTTTTTTTGTTCACAGTGCTGCTAGTGCTTTAGTGTGAGTAGTGGACTGGTGTGTGTTAACCCTTTCTTTTTTGGTGATTAGCCTTTCCAATTTCAGCTTTTATTGTTATTTCGGATCTCCCATGTTGTAGTTATATATATATATATATATCAACTGATTTTCGGAAAGTTACATTTGAGCCCAGTTAATTTTGAGTCAAGACAAATCAGATTACTTGTAAAGTTTTTCAAAAAGTGTTTCCCTTCACGGAACTATTTTTTATTCCTAAAAATCTTGAATAATGTGAACCAAATATGTTACATAAGAATTTTTTTAATATTTCCCCATCTTTCCTTTCACATCTATCAAACATAACATAAAATCTTACTAAAAAAGGAAGTGTTAAATCACTTCAATCAGCAAGTATTTGTAAACCATTCATAATTATGATCAGTCTTAATCTATCCTTCTTTTTATGGGTTTCATTTTCTTTAAACTTGATCCTTGTATTCCATGATTAGCCTTTTTTAATGACAAATCCCTCCACAATGTTGGACCATTAAGCTATAAACAAACCCCAATGTTATTCACGAGCATGAGAAAATTGGGGATGATGAACTTTGTGGAAAGAAAGTATATGGTCCCCCAAACACTTGTTCCTATAAAAACAGCAAGAAAACAAAAGAAAGTGGTAAATGATAAACATAACAATCCCAGGTGGTCCTAAATACCACTTTGCTCAACTTTAACTTTGTGTTCTTAGTGATGCCTTCGTTATCTTCTGTGTGTAAGACATTACCCCTCTTTGCTTTTTCTCTGTGTTTTGATATGCTTTTAAAACTTCACGATGCTTTGTCTCAATTTGGAACGAGAAATAATAAATGCCTCCATGTTACAACTTTATGATTCATCATTAATAGACCACACCAATATTATAATATAATAGTAATGTTTGGTTCTTTGGATTTGCGGAAAATCTTTGGTATTTTAAATGAATTGGAGTTGCTACAGTGGGATTTTTTTAGCATCAAGAATATCTCTTGGTTCATAATAAAAAACTAATTTTTGAAACATAGGGATCACTAAAGTAGATTTTGTCTATCTCAATAAGATATTTTTCATATATATAAACAAAAATTGAACTCAAGATAATATATTTAAGGAGTCCAACTATCTTCCAATTATGTCAAAACATTATCAGTTGATATAATGTATATATGCAAGTGTGATTAGATTTTGTGTTTGTCAAAAGTTGGACAATACTGTAGTCCCAAAATTTAAACTCGAGACCTTTAATTAAAATGATATAATTTCTTACCAGTTGAATCAAGTGTCTGGAGGTAATTTTTAGTTCATGATGGAAGGGTCCAAGCATACTTGTATGGAACATTGGCCCACTCACTACTGGGTTGTATATTGGGTTTGGATTTTGGGCTGAACAACTTTTTGGGGCCTACAAAGTTGAACTTAAGCACCTTCCAACACTTCACTTTGGACTAAAAATTTCTTACAGTGGAATCCATATTTAAACTTGATTTTTTTTATATAAATTAATATATTTTATCCAAAATATCTTCAACTTTTACATATTTGATTAATTTAATTTAAATAATTTTTAATTTTTTAAGGTTAAGTATAAGAGTATATTTTAGTCTTATCATCATTTTAAGCTCACAATTAAAACATATTTTTATTCTATATTGTATATCTTTTGAAATGAAAATAATTAAATTTAAATAATATAAATCAAATTTGAATGACTCACCTTAAAAACAATTCTCTATAATACTTAAAAAAAAACAACAAAGAAATTTTTTTTCCGTGGATAACAACAAAGAAACTAAAAACTTAACACTAATTAACACAGACTTTATCTTTCACATACAAAAAAAAGAAAGAAAAGAAAAATGAAGAAATGGGATTCCACCACATACAACATTGATTAATAAATACGTTATCTCTCCATAGGTTGTTGCGGATGATTTTGTTGGCATATGAAAAGGTTCCTTTCTTCCCAACTCTTTAAAGCCAAGTTTGCCTCACCCTGTATTCACATCTATTATGTATATGTCTATTCAATTCAAGTCACCCTCAAACAGAACATCATTCAAATAGTGATTTTATTTATAGCTAACACGATCATATTCATAATTTACTGAGATGATTATACTAATAAATTATTACAATAAATAAAGAATTATTTTCTCATAAAAAATTAAAAAAAAGTATTATTTTTATTCACATAAATAAAGTATTACTGGTGCTATGTATTTAAAAATTTGATAATTGTTTTGTTGCAAATAAAAACATAATATTCCTGAAACATAAGATTGTCATTAAAAAAATAAATTATCATTTTTAGTTAAAAAAATATACATGTTTTTTATCTTTATTAAATTATATGAATTTAAAATTTTATTTTATTTTTAAATATAATTATTTAATATCCAGTACTATCATGTCATATTTGAGTATTGTCGGATTCAAATGAGATAATTTTTCCAATATATTTTTCTTTTATTCATAAGACTTGAACTTGAAATCTTACTTAAAAAGATATTAAGTTTCTTACCACTCAAATCATCCATTTTTAATTATTTTTCAATTTTTAAAGTATACATAAATTTTATTTAAAACAAAAAACTATATGACACACTTGTGATTAAAGCTGATCCTAACTTAGGATTTAAGGTGGAATATTTTGATAAGGGACTCCAAAAGGTTAGTATACAAATGAAGCATTTTTCTGCCTTATGTGAGAAGAAATTTTTTTTTTAATAAGTTGGTTAATTCAACCTAATACACGAAAAGTTGTATCTTACACTTCACTTCAAAGGAACAAATCATGTTTTATAAAAAAAAAAAAAAAGGAACTAATCATGCATTTTTAAACCTAGTTTAAGCCTATAGTTCTAAGAGTCTGTCTTTTCTTCATAAAAAAAAAAAGTCTGTCTTTTCAATTCAAACAACGAACTAGATATTTGCGTGCTATGAGAGTTCAAAGAAAATTCATGTGTTTTAAAAATTAGTTATTCAATCTATTTTTAAATCATAATTAATTATGAAACTTTTTTAGAATAAAATTAAAAAAGTTAAAACAATTTTTGAATGAAATGAAATTCAAGTTCCTTCTCAATATTATCTCAGTAATTCAATGTGACATGTTGTTTTGTTTAATATTCTCGTGTCTCTATAAGATATAATATCAAGAGGTTGAACGAGTAAAAGTTAAAATGTGATACACACACATTATATAGTTTAATTTCTTGTATTATTATATGTTTTTCCCCTCATGTATTATTAACTATTATAATTTATATGTTTGGATCTTACGTATGTCAACGTTCTAACGATAAATTAATTTTCTTAAAAAATTTTAACTTTAAATTAAAATTAAAAAAGCATGTATACACACAAACATATCTAGTTTCTTTTTTCTTTTATCACAATGACTTTTCAATATCAACATAACATGTCCAACTTTATATTTCCTTGGATTCTAATTTACCCTTGATAAACTCTTAATATGCTTATGAGAGAGAACCAATGAACATATGTAGCTCATTTGATTCAATTACAGAGGCGGTTATGCAATGTGATAGGAAGAGTATGAAGGGATGTAACGGGATGATGATTACATATATAATTATTTGGTATGATATTAGAGATAAGAGAATGATATTTATTTTTATTAAATAAAAAAGAAAAATAAATGTAAAAGTACCCTTTTGCCCCTCATCCGCAAAATACAAAAGAAAAACCCCGTCCCCAATTGGATGCCTTTCCCGATGGTAAAGCAGCGATCATCACTGGTGACAACACAAAACAATATATCAAAACCTACATATCAAAACAACAGATCATCATCGAACATGGAGGGAGATTTGCGATGAGAACAAGGAGGGAGATCTATAATTCAAACGCACAGGAGATCTACAGTTCGAACGAGAGGAGATTTATAATGCAAACAAGGAGGGAGATCTGTGATTCAAATATGAGGCGAGGGAGCTTCATAGAGGTGGAGGACGATTTTCAATGGATTGCGAGTTCTGATTTGGTGGATTCTTGAGGATTTTTTAATCTACAATGATTTTCGGATGCTGATGATGAACAGGTGAGAATAATTAGGAAGCTTGAGGATTTTTGAACCTGGGGTGGACTAATGGAGGGAAGGAGGATGTCGGTGGAGGTGGAAGCCAAAGATGATGGTCCTCAGTTGTCGGAGATTGTGGAAGGATGCGGTAGGGGAGGGTGGTGTTGCTAATGGATAGGGTGGGGGTGGGGGTGGGGGTGGGTAGATTTGTGGATTGTGATTTTGAGAATTGTGAGGGGTATTTTGCTCTTTTAATATATCATCACAAGGATGTAATCTTCCTCACATAGCAAAATGAAACTGAGAGGCATCACTTGAATTAAAGTGATCAAGATTACATTTTGTGATGGAGATTACCTAACAAGAGGCAAACCAAACACATTAACTTAGATAATGTGATTATTATCACTCCACATAGCTTCATATGTGAATAAACCAAATGGGCACATAGTTCAACTAGTTAAAAGTTGTACTAGCTTAACTAGTTATCTCAAATTTGAACTTGCACACGTACTTATATTAAATATTTATTAAAAGAGTTTTATTGCTTTTGTGGTTCTATCTAGTTTAACCTCGATTTGTCAAAATCTAATGTGACATCTAGGTGGTTCAGTTCCAAAAATAAATTTTTATATATACACTTATGAGTTGAGAGAGAATATTTAATACATTAAGTGTGAGAATAGTAAACTAAGAATATTTTGGAAAAAAAAAGAATTAATATACCTTATAAAGTGTACAAAATAATATAATATGGACCATATAAAACTTCTAAAAGATTCATTAGGATGAAGTAAAAAAACAACATTATTTATATATAAATTACTACTATGTAGCTTATGATCAATATGGCCTTAATTAGACTCCTTGTAATATACTTCTTTCTTTTGATTATATTTATAAAAGAAATTTTTTTCATTTTGATAGTGGTAAATATAAGAAAAAAATAAGGAGTCAATAGTGTATTAAATTTTTCTTTTCCAAACTATCCTTTATTAATTATGTGTGAGAGAGAGATTAAATATATTAACAATTTAAATTAGTATTAAATTAAGTAGAAATAATTTAAAAAAAACTTAAAATATGAGATAACTTTAACTAATTAAAATCATTTTTTTTAATATTTATAAAATATTTTTTCTTATAAAGAGGATCAGGTAAATACTCTCTCTATCTCATTTTATTTTTTGTTTTAGAGAATTTTAAATATCTCAATTTATTTATTATTTTAAATTATTAATGAAATATTAATTATTATTTTTATTATTTTATTTTTTATTAAAAATAATGGTATGTAAAATATAAGTTATCTCTTAATATTTAATGTAAGGATATTTTGATAAAATATTATTAAATTTTAGTATAATTTAAGATTAAAAATCTTGAAATGATATGTAAAATTGAATTGATGGAGTATATGGAGGCTCGGACCATACACTAACCTTTTTTTTTTTAGGGAAATAGGAATAGGGAAGCGTGTGTAGCAAAAAAAAAAAAGTTAGCGACTAGCGAGGTGGTTCACTTACTTTGGATTTTGATTGGAAAAGCGCTTATCGAATTGACGTGGGACCAACCCTACCTAAAAAAACCTTTCTCCTTCCTTCCTCCGTAAATTCCGAAGATCCAAATTTCAGACTCATAAAAAAAATCAAAATTCAGACTTACCAAAATATTAAAAGGAATTAAAATCACATGCTTCCAAAAGCATCCTCACTCATCTACATCCCTCCGGACCCTCCCTCATAACTCGCCGTTTTTTTTGTTTGTTTAAATTATTTTATACAAATATGTGATATTTTGCATTGCCAAATATATTTAGATTCAAGTAATGTTGGGTCAGTGACTTGCAATTTTTTCTCTTCTCAAAATTTTCAGTGTTAACCCTCGTGTGTTTAATTTTAAACAAAATCCAAAATAAATTATATAATTTATAATTTATAATTTGTGCACAATGCATCTCCCTACGTTTAATATTGGCATTGATGATTGATGACTCCATACAGTCCAGACATCAGACATGTTCAAGTTTTTGCAACAGTCAACATGGTCTGGCGCTTGCATGCTAAGCTTTCTTTCTCTTTTGGTCAACGGTGGTTCCTAAGCGTCTCTTTGGATTTCCATTGACAAGCTTCAAATATGAGTTTATAAATTGAGATTAGAAGAAAAATGTTATTTAACATGGTTTCAAATCTTATTCTATAAACTTATTCTCGCCTCTAAACTAAGGTTTAGTAAACAGATAAGGTTTAGTAAACGGACAGAAGAAAATAATTTTGGATTTGCAAACATATTTTTATTTCGTAATTAATTTATCAAATTTACTTTTATAATAAAAATCATTTAAACAAAAATCATGATATAACAGACTTATTTTTATCTAAATTTTACTTTATTTTAACTTAAATTTACAAACTTAAAACCAAACCATCCTAACTCGCATTGTAATTCATTTTTTATGGTATAACTTAAGAGTGTTTAAAATCAAATCAAACCAATGAAAATCAATCTAATTGAATTGAAATAAGTTTTTTTTTATTTTTTCTCTATTGAAATTTGATTTTAGTGTAATGAAACATGAACCAAATTTAATCACACCTGATAATTATGTTATAATAAATTATAATATATAAATATACACAATTACTTATAATCACACTTATTTTATTTCATTTTTTTAATATTTAAAAATATATTGGTTAGTAAATTATTTAGATATTATTTGTGTTTATAAGGTATTTATATGTAATTTATTTAATTTAATTTTTTTAAAAATAATTTCATTTAAAAAAAATTCTAAAAATATGAACAATGTCTGAACTAAACGGAACTAAATCAACTAGAATTCAAATAGATAAGATCCCAGAAAACGATAAACTAATGGACTTGGTTGGATTGATTTTTGCCCATAATCAATCAAGCGGCTGTTGTCGTGAACATACTTAGTATAGCCACCCAAACCAAAGGGGAAAAAAAAGCATGTCGTGTCGTGGTGGGGGTACACACGGGCGCTGAATTTCAGTTATATATCCTCTCACCCTTTTCATGTCATTCATAAATCATAATGCTGCTTCTTCCTCAATTGGACCTTCACATTACTATTTCCGTGTAACGCCTGCACATTCATTCATTATTACTTTAATTCATTAAATAAAACAACATATACAGTAGTAGTCGGCGAAAAACAAATATAGTTGGAAAAAAAAAACATAAATTTTAAATTTTAAATCATGTGAGGAAAAGTGGGGACCATGTTCGTCACCACATTCCATTGATCAGCTAAATGGTGGGACCATTGTTGTTTCTGTACCTAAAGGGTCAATGTGAGACACATCCATTGTTTTGTTTGTTATACTCCCTGAAACACTTAATATTAAATTATTTTAATTAAATTATATGAATTAAAAATTAAAATTAAAATTAATTAATTATCTTAATTTTTTTAAAAATTTTAATATTTTTTTAAAACTACCCTTATTTAATCTCTTTTTTTCTTTTTAAATATATTAAATAGGAAAATTTTTCTAAAAATATATAATAAATACTACCTCGTATATTGTAAAGGGTCTTATATTTAGGATCAAGACATAAGATCCTATATATACGACCGGAGGTAGTATTATTTTTCTCTCCTAATATAAATTCTATATTTCTTAATCATCTCTTAAGAAAAATCTCTTTGTACTCATACAGGACGCATGGTGCCTGTATTACTATTGCCTCTTAACAACACTGGTTAACTTACTTTGATTCTCAATGCCATTAACATTTCATGTAATATGTAATATAAAACAAAAAAAAATGTAGCATTATAAATAAATTGAACATTTATAACTTTGACAACCATCTGCCTTAACTTCATCCTGTAGCTAATCTCTCTTTTTTCCTTTTTTCTCCCTGGCTTTCATCAATTAACAATGTAATAGCTTATAGGTGTATTTGCTTGCATATTACAAAAAAGAAAACAATGGATGGATGCGCATGCTCTTTATGATGATTGAAGTGAATCATTTCACGAGAGAAACAATCAATTCTTCCTTTTCAACTCAATTTTAAAATTCATGACTAAGGAAGCGTGTTAATTTTATCGAGATAGAATTATAGTTTTGTATACGTATAATAAGTTCAAAGAAATTTATCTACCCAGTCGATAGGTATCATTTGTAACACTAGCATGTCATTCACCTGGTGGAGGTCATGCTAGTTTGACAAAAAAAAAAATTGAACTCGAGCTATGTAACTGCATTAAATATTTATTGGAAAAATTTTGTTATTCTTGTAGTGATCTTATTTTTTTTTATTAAAAGCCTTAAATTTGAGTCCTATGTATAAGAAAATTGTTGTTATGAGAGCTTTACACTCATGCAATCTGACTTGACTTAATCTCTTACACTTTACTTGAATGGAAAGAAAAGTGGAGGGGAAAGAAAAGTAATGGAGAAAACATGAGGGAAAATATACATTTTCCTTTATTTGGATACCAAGAAAAAAATGGGAAGGAGAGAAAACTAGAGGGAAAAAATGAGTATGGATCACACATGTTTTCTTTTCAACTTTGTTTCCAAAAAATGAAGAAATTTTAACGAGAAAATTTATTTTCAAAATTAGCCAAAACTCTCTTTCCAATATATTTTAGAATTGGATAAAAAAATTAGAATTATTTCATAATTTCTAAAATAAAAAATTAAATTAAAAAAAATAATTATAAATTGAGATTAAAATTAAAATATAAATTTAATTCCATTTAGTGATATATTATAAAAATTATGCAAATATTATTGTTAAATATTAAGTTTTATTACATGTAAATATTTTTCTAAAAATAGTAAGAATATTATTGTTATTGTGAAATTATTCACTTTCCTCTTCCCTCTATTTTTTCCCATTCATCCAAATATAAAGAGAAAAAATCTATTCCTCCAACTTTTCTCTTCTTTCTATTTGTTCTCTTTCAATTTTATTTCACTCCCATTTGCCCAGAGTTTGAGAACCTTATGTAAAGGCCCAATATTACACAAAATGGATTTGAGAACCCTTGATCACTTTCCCTTGTCTCATCTTACCTTTGTCAATTTGATTTTAGTTTTAGTTTTATTTTAAAGAAGGGGAGATGGATGATGGTGGGCTATTTTGTCAATTTGATTTTAGTTTTAGTTTTATTTTAAAGAAGGGGAGATGGATGATGGTGGGCTACTTTGTCAATTTGAGGTGTGTTTGACATCACTACTCAATTCTTGATTTAGAGTCAAAATCAAGTTTGATATAATTTTAGGTGTGTTTGGTTAATTTTTACTTTTATGTTAAAAACTCATTTCTGATGCAAAATGAGATTTTCGAAGAAGCACTTTGATACTGACTTTTCCGTTTTGCTTTTTTATTTTTATCTGTATTTATTTTAAAATCAGATAAATTTATTTTAAAGTCAAATAAAAATAGATCAATAAAAATGAGAAAAATTAAAAAAATAAAATTTTCATAAAATTTCTCATCTCTATTGAACAAAATGTCCTTTTAAAATTTTAACTTTCATAGATCATGATCTGTAAGAAAATATCATATCAGATATATTTTGTTCCCAATTAAATAATTACAAATTAAATTTTAATTCAAAAAAATTAAATTAATCATTATATAGAGTTTAAGCTTAATTTAGAGGAAAATTATGAGTTTTATCAAAATTAATTTTTAAATAAATTATCTAAATATAAAGACATAAGTGAAAACTAATTTTTATCATAACTAATTTTTATTATAACTACATTACAAAATCAATTCTATAAAATCTCATTTTTAAATACCTAAAAACCAAACGGCACTTACTTAAAAAAAAAACCGAGAGTGACGATGGTGGGCTACCTGTTCGTTTATTATATTATTCTGTGTGTTGCAGTTACATTTGGAATTATTTTTTATTATAAATTATTAACCATATCCAATACCACCCTTTCCACTAAAAGCGCCACAATACCCGGCCATCAACAACCAACAATCATCCCTTCTTGGCTTCTTCTCAAGTATCCCTCCAACATTCTGCTCTTCAATGTAATATCTTCAACTCTTACATTGGCTGACCAAAACAAAACAAATCATATATCTTTTTTTTATTCATATTAATCATTAATTCGAAATGGAAAATAATGATTTTCCTCTGATTTTTAAGATGATTTTAAATTTTTAAAATAAAATAAAGATGATAAAAAAAGTTAATCAAAATAAAGGTGAATATATATGTAAAAAGCCATATATATACATATACAAAGATCATAAATAAATATTCACATCTGGACTCTTACCGTTAATGTCTGGTTCACCCTACCGCAAATTCACTGGTTTTTTTTTTTTCACTCTCTTTTATTTCCTGAAGCCTGAAAAGGCACACGCTCTGTCTCTCTCTCTCTTCTACGTTGTGAGGCGGAGAAACAGAGTCATGAAGCGAAGGAGCACATGAGAGAAGGGATTGAAGTTTGTCATTGCTGAATTGGGAGAAATGCCGATAGCCAGGTACAAGATAAGGAATGAGCTCAGCTTGGCCGATCCCGAGCTATACAGTGCTGCCGATAAAGATGATCCAGAAGCTCTCTTGGAAGCTGTCGTCATGGCCGGTCTTGCCGGCCTATTGCGCCAGCTCGGTGACCTTTCCCAGTCAGTTCCTTCTCCTTACCATAACTCTTCCTTCCTTCCTTTCTTTCTCTCTCTCTCTTTCTTTCTTCGAACCTTTCTTCATTCGTGTTTTTTATAGTACTTTCTGAATTATGCTGAATGTTGAATTTTGCACTTTCTGTTATTTTACTTGTTTGAATGAGCGTATAATCTTAGTTGAGTGAGCTTTTGTTCATCTAGATTTTTGTGTTTGTGCTTCATCAACTGTTTTTGGATTTTAGCATTTTATTAGTTTAGTCGTTAGATCGACAAAAAAGATGGATTCTGTTTGGAATTGGGGGAAAACGGATGTCTAATTTGATAGCTGTGTTAAGCGGATAAATTGGGCTCCCAACATTGCGTTTGTCTAGTTTTATGTCTAAATCCTCAAACAACTGAGTTCTCCTATATTCACTGATTCTTATTCGCCGTTTTCTTTTTGCATCTCTTTGTCTTTATCTCCCTTAATTCTCTTGTACTTTTTGATCCTTTTCTTTGTATACATAGAATTTTGGAAAAAGAAAAACAAGGGGCAATAATAGTGCACATATTGCTTGAATCTGATGTGAAGTTTGATAACTGTGTCTTTAGTGCATCTGAAGAGATTATCTTTAATGGGAAACATTTTGCTTCATGGCATTGTCATTGTTTTGTACCTTACTTATCAGAAGGAGATAATTAGAAAATGAAATTAGCACAGACGGGAAGAAATGTGGATTTAGTGGAACATTTTACAGCAAGAAGCATTACAGAAATTGTGATTTTTCTTCTGGCTGGTTTGAGAAGGTTCACCTTGGCTCAATCCTGGTATCCTCTATCCACAACCATCTCACCAACCAACTGAAGTAATCTTTTGATGCTTATTTCTGTGAGTTGGTTTCAAATGCTTTTAGCAAGGAGAATATAACAATTCAAATGCTTTTAGTAAGGAAAATATAACAATTTTGCAAGCATTGTGATAATCCTGGCTTTCAGCGCCATGCTATAAATCACTTAATTCTCAGTTCTATTTGTTCTATTTGTAAGAGTTCATTTATCCTGGAATATCTGAAGTTATTTCCTGCCACGCTTGGCCGAGGCTATGAATTTCTAACCACGGCATCAACAGATATATTTTTAGTTTTAGTTTTTATATTTACGTACATCTAACTGTATTATTCTGTTTAGATTTGCTGCTGAGATCTTTCATGACCTACATGAAGAAGTAATGGTCACTGCTGCAAGAGGTCATGGTCTTATGGCTCGTGTTCAACAGCTTGAGGCTGAAGTTCCTTCACTTGAGAAGGCTTTTCTTTCCCAAACGCATCATTTATCATTCTTCTCTTATGGAGGTTAGAATACTCGCTGCATAGTCTACTGCTTATGATTTCTGTTTATCATTTTAACGATATTTGATCCTTTCTCTGGTCTTCTGTCGGTGTCAGTTTGTAGTGGGTTAGGGACTAAAGTTTTTACCTTATCAAAAGAACTGTTAAATGATCTTGTTAATTGCGGAATTTTCATAATTTGTAACGCTTATAATTGGCCCCTTGAAAAAGATTTATGCATTTGCTAATTTGCATTGCAGGGATTGGTTGGCATCCTAATATTCAGTCTGAACACAATCTTATGAGTCGTGGAGAATTACCTCGGTTTGTAATGGATTCGTATGAAGAGTGTCGTGGCCCTCCCCGACTGTTCCTTTTGGACAAGTATGGCAACATGATTAATCAGACGCAAATAATATAATGATAAGCAAAAAGTGATTATGTTCTAGATATTTGAAACATTTTCTATTTCTTGATTTTGCTTTTTGGGCTTCTAAAAGGTTTGACGTGGCTGGGGCTGGGGCATGTTTGAAGCGTTATACTGATCCGTCATTCTTTAAAACGGAGTCCGCTTCCTCTGGAGTAGCAACAGTTGAAGTTTACAGGGAAAAGAAAAATCATAAATTCAAGGTACCAAAGGGTCAATTATGCCATTCATTGACATGATTCTCATGGGAAATTATTTTAAATGGTAGAACCTATTTATACTCTCAATAAAATTATCTTATTGACTTCATCCTGTGGTATCAATGGGAATCTTGCTGCAAACTCTTAATTAAAGTGGAACTGTGTGAATTATATTGTTCACAGCAAGATGAGCGGACAAGTTTTTGGCACTGCTTTTTCTGGGTCTTGCTGGGGTTGCTATATACCTCCTAATTTGTGTATAAAATAATGCAGTGCAATTGAAAATTGAACATAAAGATTTGAAGAAAATGGTTATTTCCTTTTCCTGCAGAAAAAAGGTGACCGATTGAAGAATGGTAAAACCGCTGAAGTAGCACCAACACATACAAAGTAAGTTCCAATAATTTTTAATTTGGTGCATTACTTCATTCTTTCAGTTTACAAAGTGCAAAAAGCTGTTTAAGCGGTAAATTGGTAACAAATCAATTTCCATATTTGCAGACTGCATCAGTTGCTTCTTGAGGAGCGTATTGAGAATGCTTGTACTGATCCTGGACGTTTTGTGAAGTTGAAGAATAGGCAATTGAATGGATCTGCAATTGAAGCAAAATCTGGGAAAAGTTACATGGAAAAATTCCTGGAATCGCCTTCGCTAGATCACCAAGTGGTTTGTGAATCCTCATCCTCTCCAAATCCTGTGAGACTGGTGTCAGATGATACTAGTGAAGCAGGGATTAAAATACTTGAAATCAGTACAGTTGGACCCGTGAAAAGGTCCTTGGGAAATGAAAGGACATATTCATGGACTAACGAAGAGGAAGCAATACTAAAGCCATCCTCAGAAATGCATAGGGAGACAGATGGGGATCTTGTGAGGAAGCATGAACAAGGCTTAGTTGGTGTGTCCGATGAAATATCTTTAAATTATAAGGTACCTGAGGTGATAAACTTGGGAGTTGATGAACAAAAGAAAACAGAAAACATCTTATGTGGTTACCATTCTGATGATGTGAGTAGCGAGGTTGACAATTACTTGGATGCTTTAGCTACCGTGGAGTCAGAATTGGAAATTGATTATGAGTATAGATCTAAGAACAGCTTCCTGCATATTCAGAAGCCAACAGATTCTGTTGATGAAGAACATCAACTGCAAGCTCCATTTTTATATTCTCAATCATTTGGAAACTCCTCAACATCAGATGAAATTAGCTCATTCAATCGGGATATAAATGAAGACCATGTTGAACTACAAACTCGATTGTCAGATTCTCAATCAGTAACCTCCTGTACATCTGATGAAAACAGTTTGCTCAAAAGAGATAAAAATGAAGAATATAGCAAACTGCATGCTCAGTTTTCATATTTCCAGTATATTGGAAAATCCTCTGCATCAGATGTAAATAGTTCTTTTGATAAAGACATTTCCTGTTTCTCTTACTCTGATTCTTTGAGCACTGTGGCTGAAAATATACCATCAGAAGCTATGTTGCTTAAATCTGCCAAATATAGTGGGTCTGAGATTGAGGATACATCATCAAACCAGCTTGCTCGAATTGCTGAGACACAAAAAACAGATAGTGGTGAGTTTCTCATGCATGATGGTACACATGAACAGGAAAAAGAGATTTATGGTACAGGACAAGTGTCCTCTGGTTCATATCCGACTTATTCAGGACGCAAGTTGCTGTCTTCAGATCTTGCAGCTGCCTCATTGATGAAACTCCCTACAGGAGCTCAATCAGAGGAAACACTGGCTGGCCCCGTTGAGCTTCAATTAAGATTAGAAGACGAAGACACAAAGTACCATGTTGAATCTATAGATGCTATTCCTGATGCTATTTCCCTAACAAAAAATGATGCTAGCGCTACAGTTTCTTCTGAAAAATATCCTTTGAACAAATTGGCTGATGGTGACCAATCTGTCAGTTGTGATGCTATACTAAAAATTTCAAATGATTTAGAATTAGCTTCTGAAGATGAATGCAGTAATCTCTCCAAGATTAAAGGGTTGCCAGCAGAATCTCCAAACCAGAACTCTTCCACAATTTTGGTTAGTAGGGAGATTAGTAAAGAAGGAGAACATCCAATTCGCTCATCCATGGAAGTAGACTTGCATTCAGGTACCACCCTGCTGCTAGATGGCCAAGCCTCAAAAGCTGCAAGTGGTATTGAGGCAACCCAACTTAACTCAGACGATTTATCTCCTCTGGTGGAGACTCCACTGCTGCGTAGCTTTATTAGGCAACAATGCTCAGATTTAATTAGGGACAGTCCACAAGATGAATCAGGTTCAGTGGGTGCCGAAGTTAAATGTTACAAACTGCAATCAAATTTCGAAGAGCTATCAAAAATGGAGCATGATGATGAACTAAGTGAATCTGCTTGCAGTCTGGATGGATATGATAGTCTTCTTAAAAATTCATCTTCTGCTGACAACAGAGGACAGGATTATCTTGTCACAGGAGATGTTGTGGCTTCTACAGAACTTCAGTCAGAAGATCAATCTGTATCTGTTCATACTGCTGAAAATGATGTGAGGAGTACTACTCGTCCTGCTTCAGGTATGATCTCTTCTGCATCAAGAAATCTTTCAAATTTGCAAGAACCTGCTCCCAGCAATTCTTCATGTTCCGATGAGACAAAAAGGGAATCCAATGAGGTAGAATTGAACAAGATTGCTGTTGAATTGAAAGCAGAAAAGATGGAGAATCAACAGGAACCATCTTCAGATTCCAATGTAATATCTTCTCCAATGAGGAGACTTGCAAATTTTAAGGAATCTCGTTCCAATTTTGCTGGTCCTCATGAGAAACCGATGGAAATCATCGAGGCAGTTCCTAGAGAATCCTTCACAGAGCTAGAGACACAGAGGATAGTGCATCAAGTGGATGCTGCTTGTGCTAACGTAGAAAGTTCTCCCTCAAATAAACTTCAATCTGAACAGATGCAAACGTCAAATCACTTGGAGGAACAAAGAAACTCTGATGCTGCTTCTAGATCCGTTCCTGAAATTCATCTAGATCAATCTTCATCGTTTGAGACCTTGTCACAATCAGCTCGTCAGGAGGTTAACGGTACAAAACATGTCATGAACAAGCCTCTTCCTCTTCTTCCAGACCACTTTTCCACTGTATCTAAAATCAATTTTGAGGAGATGCCACCCATGCCCCCTCTACCGCCTATGCAATGGAGAACTGGAAAGGTTCAACCTGCTTCTTTTGCTTCACATAGAGAAGTAATAAAAGCAAGCCACGCCTCATTTCGACCGATACAGCCGATTAAAAGTAAAGAGCAAATTCAATATAGTTTACCAACTTCCGAGAGAGATGCTTTGCAGTTTCAGAGTCCGGTTTTACCTGTCATGGCTGTGGAAGGTGATAAGCTCCAAAAAACTTCTGGACTTTTAGTGGGTGGGCATCCTGTTGCAATTTCTTTGCAATTGCCAATTATGCTTAATGAAGCAAATGGTCAATATAATTACCTACTTTTGGAGAGAAGCCAAACCCCTAGCCCATTCCTAACTTTGCCTGTACCTGTGGTATCTACAAGCAAGCCTGCCCAAGGTTACATTGTTGCTTCAGAGGGAGAAATGGTACAAAATTCAAACTCAAGCCCACCAATGCCACCTGTTGAGCATGCTATTTCTGCACATGATCCTATCTCTCCACAGGAACAGTCTCAACCACCAAGCCAATTAATGACAGAACCAAGTTTAGAAGTTGAAGCACTTCAGCAGTCTGCTAACAATCAGGATGGGAAAGAAAGAGAATCATCTATGTCACCACCAAGCAGGGAAAATGCACAGCCCAATCACAGCCTGCTGCCTTCAGATAGTGAAATGACATCCCCATTAGATACGTCTGCTCTAGCATCAGATTCTGAGAGAGAAAAGCTAAACGGAAAGCCAAAAAATAAGCTTCAGCAGTCTGCCAACAATCAGGAAGGAGAGCAAAGAGATCCTTCTATTTCACCCATGTCACCACCAAGGAGGGAAAATGCACGGCCCAATCACAATCTGCTGCCTTCAGATAGTGAAATGGCATCCCCATTAGATACGTCTGCTCAAGCATTAGATTTTGAGAGGGAAAAGCTAAACGGAAAGTCAAAAAATAAGCTTCCTCATCCACAGAGTCCTCTGATTGATGCAGTTGCTGCTCTTGACAAAAGCAAGGTAAGGACAGTTGCATAGTTACAATAGAATGTATTCTTCATGAGGTCTTACTCATTGCATAACACTTCACCTTTGAAATGCTGCAGCTGAGGAAGGTTGCTGAACGAGTTAGGCCTCCAATAGCACCAAAGGTACAAGAAAGAGATTCATTTCTAGAACAGATAAGAACAAAGGTTAGAGCTTGTAACTTTTCTTTGTTCTTTATGCATTGCTGTATGTTTCCTTCTATTGAATTAAAAAATTTTTGGCTTTCTCAGTCTTTCAACTTGAAGCCTGCTGTACCAACACGACACCGCTATCGCTATCAGGGTCCAAAAACAAACTTAAAGGTTGCCGCCATCCTGGAGAAAGCAAATGCAATTCGCCAGGTCTCTCATTCTCTTGCTCTGTTTAATTAGCTGCTAAGAATACAGTTCTCTTGGGTGTCCCACTCCTATCATTGTCAACTAATATGATAATCGTTTTGCAGGTTTTGGCTGGAAGTGATGATGATGACGATGTGGATAGTTGGAGTGATTCTTAAATCTCCAATGGATAGTGTACTCCGCTGATTGATATCTTACTACAGGGGCTTTTACCTTGAATCAGGTGCAGAAAACAATTCTCTCCTCTAATGAATGAGAAATGTCTTTGAAGTATAAGACTATAAGTTGATATATGATAACAAGCACCGCACATGGCTCCCCCTTTCTTTGTTTACACCCTGATGCTTGCATAATCTAAGCATGCAGCATAGCAATAGCATGCATCCCCGAACTTTTCAGAGGTGGCTTTGTGTACGAGAAGACTTAGGCTCAGTGTGGAAGTGCTATACATATCCACATCAACCTTTTTCCATGATTTTTAATATAAACATATTGTATATTTGTGTCATAGGGTGGCGTAAATTTTTTTTTATATTTTTATTTATAGTGATGAGCATGAAATTTTGTAATCCTGTAATGTAGTGCTTTTTTCAATTATTTGTATAATTGCTTCTCATTGATCATGTTTGTGTCTAGTATAGTTACATACATAAGTAAGTAAAACCTTTCGAGGTGTACAGCTTGTATCAGTCACCACGTTTGTCCACTCATTTCCCTATTCAACTACGTATTTTATGAATTTTGTTGGAAATATGGGTGAGATCCTTGTGGTATAAGTCAATTATCCACTTCTAATCATGTTATGAAATGTTCCTGTCGGAGTGTGCAAATCATAATGAGTTTCAGAAGGAGCACATGCAAGAAGACATATGTATATGATTCTTTTAGTGGTTGTCAAACATAATGAAAAGCCGTGATTGGTGATGATGAAGAATGTTCTTCTATTTGGTAATGCTTGATCTACTGCACATGCAAGAGAAATGTCTAACAGGGACAATACATAGACTTATTTTATCTATATTAAAAATTAGAATTAATTAAGTTGGTGGGTATTTGATTATGTTTAACACATTGCTAAAGGAATTTGGTCCTCATTAGCATGACATGCTTTACACTAGCTAGCCAATCACCAAGCTTATTATCTTCAAACCAAATACAAAGTCCAACCAGAGAAACTATCTACCAAACAACTACACAAAGAAACAGTTACTAAACCACGAGAAGGAACAACTACCCAATTCCTTCTCTACCATTGCTTAGTGACTGAGACTCGTAGGTGCTTTCCTTCCTCATGATGTGAGGCAAAGGGGATGAAGGTGTCGCGGCATTCACTACAATTCAGTCTGCAGTTTTATTTATTGATCGAGAAATCAAAGATAAAAACATATTTTTAGTGACCTCATCACCTTTGGAACATCCTCCACTACTGTCTGGTTAAAACCATTCACTCTTCAATCTTCATCAACTTTTTTCTTCCCTGGGAAAAGAGAGGAGAGAAACAAGCAAATTACAAAAGGTGGTTCAAAGTATGAAACCCATCCCCTACATTAGCTTCCATGATTTGTCTACTGCCTATAGGTGGCTCACTATAGGTAATAAAGTCTCTATCAATCCAATGTACGTGTTACACCATCCACTTGGCACATTCATTGGCTTTCTTAAACATATGATGAAGAATGACCGTCCCATTTCTCATGAAAAGTTCTCTCATGTCCTCGATGATACTCTTCGTGGGTGTTTTTTCACATTCTCACAAACAATTGAGAATACTTACAAGTTACAACTTCATTTTTCATCACAAAGCTGAGTAATTTCATCACAATGTGTCTCAAAGCAAAAGCTTCAGTCACGAATTTCAGCAGCAAATAATTTCTAGCCCCATTAAGAGGAAAACACTATGATCTTACTATGAATAAAAAGGTAGTCTTAGCTACAATTCCTTAAAGAGAATGTTCACAGAATGATTAAACTGCTATATATGCTAAGCTCATATTGGTATCAATTCTCAGGAATGAAAAGTTTACAGGGAGCTCCAAGGAAGGTCCAATAATTAATTCTTCCATTTTAATTCTTGAAGTAATGTCTAAGGACGAATTTTGAATATAATGTGTGACGAAATTTATATACATGTGACTTAAAATTTAAGAAAATGATTCGTATTTAATTCAAAATTTAAAAATCTAATTACACAAACAATACCAAATTTAAGAGTTTGTTGTCAATTTTAAAAAATCAAGAATACATTTGAAATCACTATCAAAATACAATATAAGATGCACAACTAATTAATTTGTTTTACATGAAACTAATTTTTTTTTTATACATAAAGAGGCTAAAGCCAAAAACTAACAGGAATTAACATAAGGGTTTGAAAACCCTGTAGCTTCACGGATAAGCAGATCCTTGATGCAGACAGGAGGCTCCAAAAAAATTTGCATGCATCAGCTCCTGAGAAACACTAAGATACGCCAACTTATCAGCAATAGAATTATGCTCCCCTGGTTAATAAAATAACCTGCCATTCACGTTGTATCCACCAGGCAATTTCAAATATAGTACTTGAGGCCAATTTCAGGATTGCACCTTCCTCATTGAGGCACTTAACCAATTCTAACTCGTCCACTTCCACTTCCACTTCAACACATCTATAACCCATGGACCACACAAGCTGCAACTCCAATAAAACTCCACACAATTCAGCTTCAACACTCGAACAGCAGCCAAGAAAACGAGCAAACCCACCCAGCCATCTTCCTTTGTGGTCCCGAACCAGACCTCCACAGCTAGCCTTACCAGATCCACCAGCACCACGACCATTAGAGTTAACTCTAATCCACCCTTTCTTCGGTGGGGTCCATCTAGAACATAAATTACTATAAATAATAACAGCATCACATTTCAGCGCAAGATTAGAAGAGTTACCAAACACAAATCTATCAACAAGAAAATAATTTTGATCCATGAAAGTTATCTTGCTGCTGTCTTTGCTTTGCCCTCGAAAAACATTTTACTTCCCTATCAATTCTACGAGTCATTCCAACTCTTTTTTTTATCACTGCATAATATAGTGAAATTTAAACTTCATCGCCTTTAGAGCTCCTTCACTATCTCAACAAGGTTTTGAAATCATACGCAATGGGATAAAACCTTATAGAACTTTTTTTTTGGTACAGAAAACCTTTCAAAGCTTCTTTAAGGCACAAATTTGATGGACAATTTGATCCATCCAAATCTTTCATCAAGGAAATCACATTCGAATACAACTTCGTCTTATTAACACTCCAAAAAAAAAAGAGTCGAAAGCATCAACAAAATTTCTCAAAGTAAATGATAAGGATTCTGATTCTTCTCTCGTCGATTCTGGACCGATATAAATCATGTGAGTATAGTAACTCGAACGGCAGAACAGATCTCAAAAGGGAAGATAGTAAAATCAAATAGATTCGCAGTACATAAGGCTAGAGATGTACTGTACCGGCACTTAAAGAAGAGTGAAGGCGAAAGAATAATTTGCAGAAGAAGATCCTTTCCTTGACATCGCCATGGGCACTGCAAGGAATTCTCTGGCTTTTCTGGTTGGTCTGATTCGGTAAGTGTTGTACCTTTGTTTGTAGTTCAAAACCGACCAAAACCCACGAAAATGGATCCAAATCAAAATGAAATGAGATGTATTTCAGTTTTTTTTCTCCTGATCCGATTTGGTTTGATTCAGATTTAGTGCAGCAACACATCAAACTAAACTAAATCACACTTATAATTATATTATAATATATAAATATATAAATGAAATACGGGTGTCTAGAAATTGTTTGTTTTATGTAAAGATTGTTAGAAGGATCACTAGTTATTCATAATAGATTATGAGAATAAGTGATCATGTCAAAAATAAATTATATTTGAATATTTTTACTTTATAAATAATTTTAAAAAAAATGTGTTTGAATATTGAGGATTTAAGTGATTATTGGACAGATAATAAAAAAGAAAAGTGAAATAAGTGATTATAGGAAGTAACTACCATAGAAAAATTCTTCTTCCATAAACACTGAAATATAAGTGCTTATTGAAAAGTAGCTTCCGTTTGACAACTCCAACAAATAATCACTGATAGAATCCTATCAACCGTTATATATTGTATCCAAAGTTGGAGTTGGCAATCTGAGTCGGGCCAAAAAGTCCGGATTGCCAAACGGGCTCGGGATAGGAAGCCCGAGCTTGTATAGCATATGTCCGCGGGCCTATGTTTTTATAATATATTTTTTTATTTTTTTTAAATTTTTTTATATTATTATCTAAATTAATACAATTAATTATTATCATTATTCAATAAAAATTAATATAATATTTAAATTTTACAATTTATACATCATTAATCAATAAAATAATATATTTTTAAATATTTTAAATAAAAAAAAAGGGCCAAGCGGGTCAGCCTGCCAAGGGCCAGACTTGAAAAACCCATTTCCTATTCAGACTCATATATTTAAAACCTAGCTCGCCCATTTTATTATGTCAAAAAGGCCGGCTCATCGGGCTTAGCCCAATTTGTTGGCTCTATCCAAAGACACTGCATCTCATTTTAGTTATCCAGAATCAAACCAAACCAATAAAAACCCTATATTAGTATCGGCATCTTGAGAATGCCTCATTTTGAGATCTACAGTATTCAAGAATTTTCAATTTCAAATTAAGAAAAAATAAAAAAAGAAGTAAACATATTTCACTCAGTAAATAATAATAAAATAATTTAAATATTTATTTATACATAAGGATATTAGGATATATAATTTTCTGATAACTACAAAATCATAAAGAAAAAATTTATGAAGACAAAAATTTCTTAATGCTAATATTAAAAATTATTAAATATATTACTTTAAATATTTGTTAAATTGATATAATATTGAAATTTATAAGAATTTAAAATAAAAACATATTGTAGTAAAAAAATTATGGGAGTGCTTGATATAGAAGAAATAAAAAAAAGTTAAACTTCTAAGAAAATATAGATCAATTGTTATTACTCAATCTAAAAAATGGCCTCAAATTTTTAATCCATTCTAAAAAGTTATTTACTATATCCTTAATATTATAATATAATATATATTTATTTTAATATCATCAATCAACACCCCTCTTTGGTTCACTGACATGCCCCTTTATGTGAGGTAATGAGCATTACGTTACATGACATAAAGTGTTTGGTTGGACAAAATTTAGGTGATGATGGTCACCTAAGTAAAGGGCATTACCTCAATTTAGATAATGATGATCACACTGATTTTGTTAGGGGAAGAGGACCACCAGGCTGTGAAGGAAAGTCAAAAGACTTTAATACCCTTGCAGATATCCATACCCATTCGTCCTTCTTCCACCTTCGACCTTCTTCCTCTTCTTTCTCACTGCCAATGTCATTGTCCGTCCTCATTGTTTGTCCTCAATGTCCATCTGCCATCGTCTATCCTCATCCTCCATCTACCATCTTCCGTCCTTGTCTTCCATCAGACGTCATCCATCCTAGTCCGAGTTCACAGCTTTGGTGTCACTAAGTTCAAAGCTTTAGTGTCATCGTCTACTACCAAATCTGGAGTCCGATCGTGTTGTTCATCATCATCACATTGTTCATTGTCCTTGTCTGCCACCAGATTTGACGTCACTGGGTTTGAAGCTTCATCCTCCATCTCGCGTACTTCATCAGCCACCATGGTTCTTCTTCTTCTTTGATTTTGATTGGTATTATTTTGTACTAAGATCTGTATATTTGTAAGGACGGAAGAAAGGAGGAATTTTGTCGGTGGTTGTGGTGGGAGGTGAGGTGCTGCCGATTTGGGGGAGTGCCACCAGTGAGGAAAGAAGAAGACATGTGATTTTTTTATCTAGGGGCATTTTAGACTTTTCTCATTTATTTATATTAAATTAAATATAAAAAATAAATCTCCATTGACATACTAAACAAACTCACTTGAAACTCATATGT
This sequence comes from Adenanthera pavonina, assembly GCA_026686845.1. Classification (NCBI taxonomy): domain Eukaryota; kingdom Viridiplantae; phylum Streptophyta; class Magnoliopsida; order Fabales; family Fabaceae; genus Adenanthera; species Adenanthera pavonina. The sequence goes on from JAIVEN010000011.1 coordinate 37,044,832, forward strand.
AATATTCATCCCCTCACATCCTCTTACACCCTTCACATTACATCTCTTAACACCTCTAGTAATTAAACCAAACGAGTTGTAATATTATTGTGTTCACCTCCTTCTTCCTCAAGCATCAATAATTTCCAAGTAGGTATAGTTAATTAATTATATCTACTTTAGAAATTAGTTATATCCATATAGAAAATTTAGTTATCTCCACTTAAAAAATTAATTTATTCTGCCCGAAACATTAATTGTATCAACTTGGAAATCTAATTATATTCACTTGAAAATTTAATTATATTTACTTGGAATTATAGATATGTCACTTTGAAAATTTGTTCATTCTAATTAAAAAATTAGTTATGTTTACTTTAAAAATTAGTTATCCCACTAATATGAAGGTAAAAAAGGAGCTAGTTCAAATCAGTATTTTCTTTTAATAACTTTTTTCTAAATAATTTTATATATTTAGGTGAATGGAAGAGGAAGAGTTTGCCACATAATCTTGGGGATGGAAGAGTTTCACGCGGAAGGGAGTATCATGTTTGATGGGAAAGAGATCCTCTGTTGTTTCTGTTGCAGCAGCAGTAAAGGATCTGTACCGTTCAGAATTTTTCTGGTCCAGATTTTTTATAAATTTTAATATTTTTTTTATTTTAAAAGAAACAAAACACAAAATAAAAATAATTTCTTAACAGTAGGATTTAAAAAAACAAAATTTAATAATAAAAATAAAAATAAAATATAAGGTAAAATCTGGACTATCCATATTTTGTATGGACAGTCCAGATCTGGTCTCAAAATGCCTAGTGCAGAGAAACCAGGTCCTGTCCGATGGGGTTACCAATTTTAATGTTTTAACTTTTGGGGATGTTTTTGTCACTGGTTTATCTTTTTATTCCTCAAAAGAGGCCTTGGTCCTTTTGAGTGAGCCAAAAAATGAGGTATCGTGATAAGGAAATATTTTCTTTATCATATTTCAAATTATCTTTTTCTCCGTGAAAACACTTTTATTATTTTAGAAAATAAAATTTAATTGGATTAGAAAATAGGGATAGGGTCTCTCCTGCAAGACCCCCTTGCCATGATATTGCTGTGGTAGGATATATTTTGTGTAATTTTAAATTTTTTATTTATTAAAAGAATACTATACAGTAAAAATTAGATCTCTGCCATTTGCAGTTTTATGTAATTTTTTAGTAATTAAAAAGAAAACATTAAAAAATTTAAAACTACACAAAAAACATATCTACATGGTCCCTGAAAAATCTATCTTTTATTTATAATTGTTAATTAAAAAAAGGGGAAACTTTTATGATAGTACTGTGGCAGTAGGGGTCTTCGCATGAGAGACCTCGACCCTAGAAAATAGAAAGATCATTTTTCATTTTCTTCTATTTGCACTCTGAGTTCACCCCTTATTGATCACTAATGATGGATTCAAAAATTTATGAGCCCATTTGGTTTTCAGTTTGCAAACATAATTTGTAACAAAATAAAGTTTATCAAAATGAAGTTTTGATAGAAATAAATTTGTTGTAGCGTGATTTATATTTGAATATTTTTTATTATAAAAATAAATTTAATAAAATAATTATGAGATAAAGGGATGTTTGCAAATTGAAAACTATCATCCAATAACTATTGAGAAAACATGCATTTTGAGTTTTTGACCAAAAATAAATTTTGGAGAATAAAGTTTCAAAATTGCTCAAGATGTCAAATCTTCTTACCATTGTTTCTAAACCCAAGTTTGGCCTTACCTATAGGAATCCAAACATGCTCTTGGCAGGCCAACATTTATATAATGACCATGGCCCAAAAAATATATAAATATCTAGAGATATGTTTAATTCATGTTTTTAGAATAATTTTTTTATTTTAAAAAATAGAAAACTATAAAAATTTGTTTGGTAAACTTATTTTTTATATAATGTTATGAAAAATAGAAAAATAAAATAATAGAAAACTCAAAACATCTATAAGGTGTTCTACAATTTTTATTCTGAAAAATACAATAAAATATAGAAAATACTCACTTCATTAATGAAAAAATTATACATTTTAAATAACTCATTTAACACTTGTTAATTATGATTTTAGTAACAATTATTCAAATATCTTTTTTTATTTTTTTGTTCCCAAAATTTATTCTAGAAAATAATTCTACAAAACTGTTTTGAGAATAATAAAATAAAAAATACTATCAAACAGACCCTAAATAATTATTTAACTATTGATTCTTAATGATATTCATAATAGAAAAAGTTCTTTTAGCTATTATAATTGTTATGAGTAGTATCAAAGCTTTTCTCCAAAAAAAGTATCAAAGCTTTTAGTTTAAAAAAAAGGAGTAGTATTAAAGCTAAGTCTAAAAGCAAATATGCAAATGGATTTACATCATGCTTCCTGATTTGTACTAGTTTTATAAAAGATCACTTATTCCCTCTAATTTTGAAGGAGCCCTGCAGCAGCGGCTTAGTGTAAACAGCAAACAAGAAAACAATTAAATATGAGGAAGAAGGAGACTAGAAGGGTGAAGTCTGAAAATAATTGAAGAGACATTTTAGTTTTGTCAAATCAAAACAAAATAAAATTTTAAAAGTCAAAATACTGATAAATAATTGTAGAAATGTTAGGTAAAAAATTAAGTGGCATTAGAATTAACATTATCAATTAATAGGAATAATTAATATACACTACACATATATATTAGAATACATTATATTTGTGTAACAACCAAAAATTGTCCTCTGGCCAAAAAAAAAAACCAAAAATTGCGCCCACGATTCAAAACATAAATCCTCCCTGACTCGATATTTGTTTCTGTGCAAATTACATGAAGTATAATATATGTCTCATTGTATATGATTTATCAATAGTTTGACTTATTATAAATGATATGGTGATTGATTATTTTTAATTTAAAATTGTCATGTAATACGACGTCGTAAGGCACGTTTAGGTCCACAGCCACACATGGAAAAAAACGCCGCTGGACGGCCAACAGCTTCCTTGCCACGGTCTCTTCCGAAAGCTGCTTCGCAATCCTTTCACACTCGTGTACTTGTAATTGTAAACCCTTCTTAATTCTTAGTTGGCCCAAAAACAGAAATAACCCCTTCTTAATTCTCACACCCTCCTTTGGCCGATTTTGAATATAAAATTGCCTCCACTAAATTCGAACATGATCATCAGATAGCATCGGAAAAAAGAAAGTTCAAAGGTAAGAAAACCCAAATTCAATTCTCGTGTCTCTTTATTTTTATAATTTAATCTGGAAGTTACTTATAAATATTATAATTTCCTCCAACTGCTTCTGGGAAATCCATCTCTTTATCTTTTAGCTCTGCGACTCAGAAACCCCACTTCTCTCAGTGTTTCTATATACCGAACCCGTAAACCCCACATCTGGAAGTTGAAGTTGAAGGATGGAGAGTAGTACGGAGAAAGAGGCAAATAGTCGAGTGCCGCTTTCGGATGTGGTAGCGGATTGTGTGAAGCGGTGGTTTAGGGACACGCTGAAGGAGGCCAAAGCAGGGGATATCAACATGCAAGTCTTGGTTGGTCAGATGTATTGCAGCGGTTATGGGGTTCCTAGAGATACCCAGAAGGTGGGTTGTTTTGTTCTTGTTCTGTCTTAGTATGCTGAATGAACTTCCCTAAATTCATATTCTAGTGGATTAGGTTTTGTTGGGTTTGATTCTGATGTTTTGGGGTTACCAGAGATGCCTGCCCAGAACGTAGTTTATTTCTTGTTGTTCTGTTTAGTCTTCTGAATAAGTGGCCCTGATACTTAAAAAAATGAGTCGTATCTTATCTTTGATACAACTACACCCTCTAATTGCATTTAAACAGTAATTGATAATATATCTGGTTGTGTTGTGGTTTTGGTATCATATCGGGTTGCATATCTATGTCAATATCATTACTTCGTAGGAATGAACTTTCCTTGCATGCATATTCTGGTGGATTAGGTCATGTTGGGTTTGATTTTGGTGTTCTGCGCTTTTTTAAGAATTTGATGTTGTGTCGGGTTGCTGAGAAAAACTAAAATAAGAATATTGATTGAGATGTTTGTAATTTTGTCTTAGATAAAGAACTTTAACTTATTTATTTTCCGTTCTAAATAGAAAAGGTTATCTGTTCATTTTTGTCCTTCTTGCAGCTGGGCATACTTATTGCTGGGGAGGATATGCTTGTGACAATAAAGAAAAATTATATCCTCTCTCTCTGGTCCTACTAGATGTATATGCGCATGTCTGGGTTAAAAAAAATCCTTTTATGTAATTACACACATGGCTAAGTTGTTATTTGTCTAGTCTTGAATAACAATATATAATTCTACCACAGGTAAAAGGAATCAATTAAAACTTTTGTTTCTCTGCTATCTAGATGCCATTTTTTTTCCTTTTTGGTAATATCGAAACTCATTGATTTGAGGACCAAATTGATTGTATAACTTACATAAGTAATGATGCTAATGCATCAGAGTAGTTTTTAGCATAATGGTATTGATTCTACAGACCATTTAAAGATAAAAATGCGTCTAAGGGCAATGGGGTAATTCTGGATTATAAAGGACTAATATGTGGAAGTTGTGGATGTACTTGTTTGTGATTGCTATTTGTTTTCAAAGACTGATCTTATTGGTTGGGAATGAAGGGAAGAATTTGGCTTACCAAAGCATCAAGGACTAGGTCTTCAGTTTGGAAAGTTGGTGACAAGCGTCCAGGTGAACCCTCCCTTCCTTGTTATCATTTTGGCAGCCACATGGTCATTGTCACTGTTATTTTTTTACTAATGTTAGTTTGACTATTGTTTGATGCATCTGTGTTAGGTTATAATGCGAGTGATTCTGATTCTGATTCTGATGATTTGAAGGAAGATTCTTAAGCAGACTTAATTTACTTTCATGCTCTTAAACCTGAAGAAGGGTGAGTTTATCCCAATCTCTCATGGCCGTCCTAGCACTTGCTTTATTTGTGCCACATTCAATATGGTAATGAAAAACTTGAGGTTTGAGCTTATAAGGAGTTTGATATATTTCTTCCTGCCTAGTTGCATGAGTATGTGTTTTGAGTTGGGTTTTATAAGAATTCAATTTCAGTTCAGACTGGGGAACCTAATATCCAATTTTTAATCTGACAAAGAAACTCTAGTTTTTATTGGTTAGATCTGTATCACACTGTTATTCTGTACAATAATTAAATCTGTAGATTTGCATGGTCCTTTTCCATTGGAATGCACTTGTTTTTACCACAATCTGAGTAGTCAAACTTAAATGTTAATATGCTTAAGTCATTGTTATCCACATTCTTTCTTCAACACATTTTGTATGTTAGAAGGGCCAGAAGTTTCTATCTTAGATTTTAATCTTGCTGCGAAGGATATGTGTTTATATAGAGGTCTTTTAGACTTGTTTGCTTAGTGAACAATTAAATCTGCAGCAACATTCAATTGTAGATATAGTTTCTTTCACTGAAACTATAATGATATGATTATGAAACCGAGGGGCCTTTGATTTTATCGCCCAATTCAAGGGCAAAGAGATACTTATCTAAGATGTTGTGAAAATATTCCACATTATTCTTGAAGGAACTTAAGAGATTGATGGGTTTTATCTTCGTTGTTCAGAGATCCAGAAATTTGTTAGAAGTAACTAGGCATGTCAGTTATCCATATGACAGAATTAAAGCCTCAAGAGCTAAGAGTTTATGCTTGGTTTAGCTGGGAGATGGGATTTAGGAATTAGAGAAATCTGCATTGCGTCTATATGCTGCTATTACATTGGATTTGAAAGGTTACCACGAATTCCATGCTCTATTTTGTTTTCTCCTCCTTCTAACTAACTGCTTTGAGCGAGTGACATGATTGTAGAGATGAGAAGTAAATAAGAATGGCAAGATTCTCAGCTCATTTTTTATCCCTTTGCATGTGGTTTTCTGTTTTCAGCATTCTTTGTAGACTATAAGATTTACTGGTACAAATTGACTAATCTGGTGATGAGTTTGGTTATAATGGTTTCTTTAGGGTGTTAGTGAATGGTAAAATCAGTGAGGACATTATAAAACTAACATAGCATATTTGAGAGAGAGAAATATAGGAGTTAGTAATATCTATTTGACTGATGACATCCAAGATCAGCAAACCTTAGAAATATTTGATTTAATCAATTTATTTGCCATGTGCCCCTTTGCTTTCATTTCTGGTGTCATCGACCATTACACCTTGTTCATATGTGAATTGATATTGGAAGCTTTGAAGTTGATTTGCTTTCATTTGAGTTGCAATGCTTGGTTTGTGAGCGTTTCTAAGAAAGTTGTGAAGTGTTAGGACGGATCAGAGAGGTTAAGAGAGGAATTTTTTTCTGAAGATTTTCTGTGGATAACTTTTTTGCTGATACTGGTTTGGTGGGTGACTAACATTCTCATTGTTATGTTTCAATTCTTTAGAGACCTGACATTTTCATTGGACTGTTGACATTTTTTGTTTTCAGTAGACCAAACCGACTGCCTGAAATCTATTTTATGTCATAACTCAGCATCATATGACTCAATGTTTAAAAATCATTTGTCCAAATGTTATGTTTTTCTTGAAACCTTGGATGGCAAATGCGCATATACTTTGTAGATTCTTATCTTATGTTTTGTTGACGATGAAACCTGAAATCCTTTGTAAATTCGGCTTTCCTTTTGTTTCAGATTTTACATATACTGTGCTCTCCAAAAGATTAATTCGTGTTTTATTTTGTAGGTGTGCTGGGGTTGACTTGGCCGCCATGAATGTTCCTGTAACTTACTGTTTCTCTTCTAGTTTTCCTATCGCTGACTTGTGTATGACTTCCTCCTAAATGTATTTTTCTTTTTTCAATGATGGGTGAAAAGGAAAAAAAATCTTACTTTAAGATATTTACCATCCAATTTTTTCAAGAAATATATGATTCATGGATATTCTTAACAACTCAGCATTGCAATTAACTATGTCTAGTAAATTCATGTGTTTTTATCGAAGAATCCACTAATCAGTAATCGCACAGCTGTAGATTGGAGATTCATAGTTAACTATGTAGAATATTTTATGGCATGTAACAGTTTCCAACAAAGAAAAATATGAATAGAGAATGTCGAGGACGATTATGGTTTTAATATTAATTGATGTTATGCATGAATAATGAGCTTCTCGGCTCGCTCGCGGCTCGTAAGTAACAATTGAATGGCTGATTGGTATCAATATCCAAACCTTGGTTTGCGCCAAAATCAAGTTTGATGTAGTTTTAAGTGTGTTTGGTATTTTTTTGGCTTTCCCGTTTGAAAATGATTTCACATGCTGAATGTGGTTTGTGGTTTTTGAAGAAGTAGTTCAATAGCTGTTTTTTCATTTTATTTCTTCATTTTTATTTATATTTATTTTAAACTCAGATAAAAATAGATTAATAAAATGAAAAAAATTAGAAAAATAAAATTTTCATAAAATTTATTTTATCTATTGATTAAAATGTCCTTTTAAAATTTTAATTTTTATAAATTATGATCTGTAAAAAAATGTTATATCAGATATATTATGTTTTTAATTAAATAAATGTAAATTAAATTTTAGTCCAAGTAACTTAAATTAATCATGAGATAGAATTTAAGTTTATTTTAAAAGAAAGTTATGAGTTTTGTCAAATTTAATTTTTAAATAAATTATCCAAATAAAAATACATTAGTCTAAAATTAATTTTTATTATAATTATATTATAAAATTTATTTTATCAAAATTTATTTTTAACTAACTGAAAATTAAATGGATACTTGCAAATTTTTAATAACAGAAAAACTGGTTTTGAGAAATTGTACCGCCCACTATGACGTTTGTGAATAGTTTGACTCTCTGTACCTTCTTTGTGTCATTATGATAATTGAATGATGTTGAATTAACATTAATAATTAAAATAGAAATATAAAAACTACGTTAAACCCTCTCTACAAAAAAGTTGTTATTGAAGCTCAGAAAATGCAGAGGTGCCTAGAAAATCACATTCACATGGCAATCTCATCTCGAGTAGAAGATTCAACGGGAACAGGGCAGTCTTGTAAAGGATAGCGGGATAGTGAATCTCGTTATTTATCAACCATTGCTGTCTCGTATATTATAAACGAAAATACAAAATTAATTATAGGAAAAATAACATTTTAGGATCAAAATATTTAATTATCATTTTAGAATTAAAATACTTTAAAATAACAAAAAGAAATCATGGTCTCAAATTGATCAAAATTTTAAATAGAAAATGACCTAAATATTTATATTAAAAAATTTGACACTTAACTCTTGTGATTTACTATTCAGGTTTCACGATTTGATATTGAACTTCTCCAATTTTAGACTGAACACATTATGATTATCAAAGAATTCAACTGATCAGTTCCAGAGATTAACACTCAACTTCCACGATTTACTACTCAGATTCCATGATTTGACACTGAACTTCACCGATTTTACATTGTACATATTATGATTTTAAAAAAATTCAATTGATCAGTCCTAGAGTTTGACACTCAACTCCCGTGATTTATTACTCAAGTTTTACGATTTAACACTAAATTTTTCTGATTTTATGCTGGACACATTATAATTATCAAAGAATTCAATTGATCATTCCCAAAGTTTGACACTTGACTCCCACAATTTATAATTTAGGTTCTCGGATTTGATACTGCACTTCCCTAGTTTTACATTGAGCTTCCTCAGTTGAATTTTTTCGTAATTATAAAGTGTCCAATGTAAAACTAAGAAAATTCAGTGTTAAATCATGGAGTTTAAGTAGTAAAAAGTGAAAATTAAGAGTAAAACTTTTTAATAAGGATATTTAAGTTATTTTCTATTTAAAATTTTGATCAACTTGGGACCACAATCACTTTCTATAATTTTAAAATGTTTTGGTTATAAAATAATATTAATTAAATATTTTGATTCTAAGATACCATTTTTTCATTATTATTTATATTTATTAGACCTTTCAAAAGTAAAATTAATTCATTAAATGTTTCGTGATAATAAATGTGTAATGTCACAATAATGAAGATATTTTCCTTTTCACCGCTAAAACCTAAAGAATTTGTACCGAATTATTTGGGTCAGATCATGCCACAATAAAATCTAAATACTACATCTGACCCATAATATAAGATATTTTATATTAATTATACGAAAATATTTTTTTAACTGAAATCAAAGTAAAAAGTATCCATAATACATATTTTATCCTTATTAAATAATCATTCTATTATTATTGTAGGGTTATAAATGAGAAAATGGAAAGCATTATAAATAGGGATAAAATAAAAAAAATCTAATATCCTATATTTTAGACATAAATTTATTAAATAAAATATTTTATAGTATGAATCGGGCTAACTAATATATAAGGATCAAAGTTGTTGACTCATTAAGTGCCCGTTTGGTTTGTCTTTTTGTAAACATATTTTTAGAATAACCACAGTTTACAAAAATGAAGTTTGGATAAAAATAGAGAAGTTTACTAAAAAACTGTTTGGATGAAAAAAAAGAAAATAATGATTAGAAAGTACAGTTTGGTTTCCAAAAAGGAGAACCAAACATCCACTAAGCTACCTGCTACAAATTAATTGGTGAAAATTATTAATGATACTAACAATTTAAATTTAAATTGTAAGATCTTCTATACTTCTACAAATGAAAAACTTAACTTATTTTTCTAGCACTACTTATTCAGTTAAACCCTCGTTAGTAGTCCATTGTACTCTTCTCATCTCATTTACTTTCCGTCCCAGTATAAAATTTGGTATGAGAACGATAGGAGAGTGATAAATATATATATATATATATATGGTTAAAATAAAACCTTTCTGTGATGATGTTCACTTCTGTATGAACTATGAATTGTTCTGTTCTGTCTGTATTCGGAGCAATTACTACTCGATATCTGTCGTTACGTGGTGGGGTTTGACCCAGATTTGGATGCACTTCAAACAAAAACACAGACTCGCTCGTTTCTTTATTCTATCTCCTCGCTAAAATCCACGGATTCCACTTGCTAGTTTGCCACATGTTATTGTCATCATCGTCATCTTCGTTATTATTTTTTTTTGTCACTGATTAAAAAAAAAACCTGCATGTTTCATCCCTGCATCATGCTCCGAAAACCCATTATTTCTCTGATCACAATTAGGAAGAACAGAAGATTGGAATTTGAAGAATCCGAAATGGAAGGAAACATGGAGCCATCGATTTCGCAAGAACAGAGACCACCTTCTTCTATTATCACTTATTTATACGTCGGCCACTTTCTAGCCAGATGGGATGCTAGGTTCTTCTCAAATCTCTACCTCGTTCTTGCTTTCTTCTAGATTTTTGCATTAGTTTTTTGATGGGTCCTGTATCTTGGCTTTCGTATGCACAAAAGTTTCATTTCTTTTTTTCTTTTCTCAACATTTGTCTCTTCTTTCGTCAAAAAGGGAAGACTTAAACCGTAGTACAAAAAGTTGCTTTTATGTTCTTTTTAAATAATTTTCACAGGGAAAAGTATCCTGTCCACTTCAGTTTTCTGGTATTTAGTGTCTTCACCTTTTGCATGAATTTGAAGTGCTTAGGATTTTTTTTCTTTTTAAGTGTTTTTATTGCATCATTCCTAAAACAACAAGTTCAAACATATGTTATTCTTTAGAACAAGATAGCTCAAACCAAAATAAGAGTTCTGGCTTGTGATGTGCAACAACAAAGGCTTCTCTTTTTGTTTATGGTTTGTGGTTGAGTTGACCGAGGATTTCTGTATGCAGAATGTGGGAATTCTCTGTTGGTTTATACATGATCAATATATGGCCAGACTCGTTACTTTTCACAGCACTATACGGTGCCATTGAATCTGCTTCCACTGCATTTTTTGGTCCCCTTGTTGGCAGATTGGTGGATAGATTGACTTATGTGAAGGTGAGCCATGTTATGTTATTTTCTGCAATTTGGGAAAATGACTAACACTTTAACCTCATCATATGTAGAGGTGTGTGATCCATTTCCTATTAGTTTTCATTTTTTAAAGTTACTGGTGAGACCAATATAACAAATTTTAGATGACATTTCTATGACATTTGTATTATAAATCTCTATATATTTCGTATCGGAAAAACCAGTTGACAAAAAGACAAAAGTGAAATCAGAGCACTTTTCATAAAGTTAAAAGGTCATATGACATGATGATCTACTTTTTTTTTTTTCAGTGTCTTGATCTACTTGTTTTGACACCAAAGAATAACTCAAGTCCACATGATTGGTTTTTTCTAAAAGAAAATTCCTGTGTGTTATATTTTTACTGAAGAACATGTCAAGAAATACTTGAGAAACTCTACCCTGTCATTTTAATTTAAGCATCACAAATTTTAGTGATCTGAAATATTTATGGAAGCATCCTATCAGCACCTGAGATCCAAAAAAAAAGGGCTAAAACAGTGTTAGTTACTCATCTACAAAACATGATACAATAACAACAACAACAACAACATTAGTCTTATCCCACTAATGTGAGGTTGGTATCTACAAAGCATGATATAAACAAAATTTCAAGATGAAGTGCATGTTTTACTTGACTGTCTCTAGTCATTTCAGTTTTCCAGAATGTTACTTTAGCTATGCCCATTTGAACCATTTCGGAATGAAACAAAGAATTCATTGACAAAGGAATCTGTATTTTTGTGTTTCATTGGCAGGTTTTGCAACTGTGGTTGGTGATGCAAAATATCTCTTTCATTATCGCTGGGGTCACTGTAATTGCATTACTTCACTACTCATCTTTAAGGCTAACTAATTTCCCAGTTTTCATTTTGCTGGTGATGATAACCAATATCTGTGGGGCCATTGGCGTGCTTTCAACTCTTGCTGGTACCATCTTGATTGAAAGAGAATGGTAGTACTACTAGGCTTTTTTTCCTGAGGAAAGATTTACTTGGAATGAAACCAACTTATTGTTTCTTTCAAAATGCCAAATCCTTAAAAGCATGTTAAATACTAGTCATGTGAAAGAACGTATGTTACAGGTTGGTGGTTATATCAGAAGGCCAACCTCCAGAATTGCTGACAGAGATGAATTCAGTTACAAGGCGCATTGATCTAACCTGCAAGCTACTTGCCCCTGTAATAACTGGGTTCATAATAAGCTTTGTATCGCTAAAAGCATCTGCTATAACATTAGCACTCTGGAATACTATATCTGTTTGGGTGGAGTATTGGCTTTTTACATCTGTGTACAATGGGATTCCAGCTTTAGGCCAAAGCAGTGCTAGGAGGATGGTGAGATTTTCAGCAAGTAATCAGGAAAAGAGTGAACCTTATTCTTTGGCGGGTGACAGCTTGATCTCTCACACTGGTGATACCTCAGATTTGAAAGAAAGAAAATGGAGGAAGAAAATTGCTGACTGGATTTCAGAGGTCCCTTATATTGCTGCATGGAGAGTGTACTTACAGCAAGAAGTTGTACTCCCTGGAATAGCTCTGGCCTTTCTATTTTTCACTGTACTCAGGTGAAAGCTTACAAACTCAGTGTGTTGTGTGTGTTTGAGACTGAATTTTGGATTTTTCAATCTTCAGAAGCTTATACCGTGTGATTTAGCTACCCAACAATTACTCATAGGACAGTCTAAGAGGCTTCATATGATTTTAAAATCAGATTCGGTGACATGTGTGGTTATGCACAATGAGCATCTAGTTTTTTACTTAACAAAGTGTAAGTCATCTTGGTTATGTCAATCAATTATAGTATATAGTGATGAGACATAATCATGTGTGGTTGACAATGAGCATCTAGTTTTGCAGTTCACAAAGTATCAGGCTTCTTGGCTATGTCAATGAATCATACTATATCATGATGAGACATAATCATTCTAAAATTTTTTTTTCCCAAATCCCAATATGCCTTAAAATTAGAACCGAATCTAAAGCCTCACTGATGAAGCTCCAACCATTTGTCTCAGCTTTGGAACTTTGATGACTGCAACATTGGAATGGGAAGGTATACCGGCATATATTATCGGAATAGCACGAGGAGTAAGTGCTGTGATTGGAATAGCTGCAACAGTTGTGTATCCTGTTTTACAGTCTCATATATCCACAATTAGAACCGGACTTTGGTCTATCTGGTCTCAGGTATAAACTTACTAATTACTTTAAAGTGTCCTGTGTAAATGACATGTCAATCCTCGTCCGGTGCCAGTGCTCAATTTCCTTTATCTATGAGACAAGGCTTAGACAAAATTCCTAAGCAGGATAGATGGATAAACTTGGTCAGAGAGTCTGTTGAGTATAAAAACTAAAAAATATTCACATGATGTTTTTATTAGTAAACATAATAACAAGCATCTACAAAAACTGCATCTTATTGTGTTGCTGGCTTACGTGTGGTTTAAATGCAGTGGACTTGCCTTCTTTCATGTCTTGCTTCAATATGGATCCAAAATAGCATTTTATCTGCATATGTGCTGATGGGAGGAGTAGCAGTATCTCGGCTTGGCTTGTGGATGTTTGACTTATCTGTACTTCAACAAATGCAGGCAGGAAAACAAAATCCCTATTATCAGAATTTAGTTAAATTCTTTCTTTGGATAAATGAAAAATCTTCCTTTTGTTTGATTCTTCTATTTTCTCAACCAGGATCTTGTTCCTGAGTCGGATCGGTTGGTCGTTGGAGGTGTTCAGAGCTCACTTCAGTCTTCAATGGATTTATTGGCATATGTTATGGGAATTATAATATCCAATCCACAGGTGAATCTGATATTTCACTTGATTTTTTCTGTTAGGATCGGATATTTCATAAATTTGCTTACAATGTTTTTCTGTTATCTGTACATTTGATTCAGGACTTCTGGAAGTTGATTTTATTATCGTTTCTGGCAGTCACAATAGCTGCGTTCCTCTACTGCATCCACGTGTACCGTGTGCGACAACACTTATTTCACTTCGAAAAATTTTTGGGCTTTAAATATTCTTCTGTAAGCACATCTTGAGTTTTCGAAGAGAAGACATGTCTGTCTGCTGCTCGAAGGTATAACATGATATGATATATTTTATATATATTATATATTACTCTTTTCTAAGTATATGGAATTTAAAAAAATTATTATGAATTATGTTTAATGGTGTAAGTTTAAAATAGGTTAGAGGCCTATTTTAAGCATTCAAGGCCTAACTGTTTAAATTTATTTAAAAATTTACTAGTTTGATAAGCTTTTAAATAGGTTTTAGATCATGTCTAATCTTTTAAAATTTCAGATGTAAGTTTTAAGGAAAAAAAAACTTATATAGACTAACAAACTAGGTTCAAATTCAAACTTTAGGTCTGTAATATAAGCTTTGCCTGTTTAATTAAAGTGAAGCTTGATTTAGTCTATTTCCACCTTTATAAACTTTTGATTTAGAAAAAACTAGTGACTTGAAGAAAAAACTATGAAAACATTATCATTAATATATCATTGCGAGTGCTTGATAGTTGATACATAAAATAAACTGAAAAAGTGATTTTAGGGGGGATAAAAAACGACTTCTGCACTTTATTTTATAAAAAATATAAGATTATAATTACATAAGCATAATAGATTTTCTTTAAAAAAAAAAACATTATTCCCCCATTAGCCGGAGAGTTTGTCGAAGGCTTGGGAGAATCGTCAGGTGGAATAATTTGACGGGTTTGGCTTTGGTTTTACGAAAACGGAGGATCGGGTCCATTTGTACCTAACAAGTATAAATGTTCTGGTTTCTCAAATAAAACACACATATGCCTTCAAAATTATTCTCTCGTGTCTTAACAAAATTACATTACACATACTAACATGATTAGTTTAAGTAAGTTAAGCTAATTTAATTTATAATAATAAATATTTTATTTCCAAAATTTCTCTTAATTAATGGCTTTTTATACCGAATCAGTTAATGATTATTAAAAAATACATTTTTTCCAAATTAATAAAAAATAATATTAGAATATCTTATTTATTACATAAAATATTTACACCTTTTTTATACTCCCTCCGGTTCTATATATAGTACATATTGTCCTGATCCTGAATATAAGACTCTTTACAATATATGGGGTAGTATTTATTATAGATTTTCAAAAAAATGCTCTTATTTAATATATTCAAAGAAAAAGAGAAAAAGATTACATAAGGGTGGTTCTAGAAAAATGTTAAGATTTTTGGAGAAATTGAGATAGTTAATTAGTTTTAATTCCTATTCTTAATCTGTATAATTTAATTAAAAGAATCTTATATTAAGGACTAGATGGAGTAGTATTTTTGGATGAGACATAACTCTATCAAAATTTTCTTTATTTGAAATCGGAGGGAGTATTTTTATTTTGGTTTGGCAGAGAGAGAGAGAGAGAGAGAGAGAGAGAGAGAGAGAGAGAGAGGGAGAGAGAGGGAGAGAGAGAGAGGGAGGGAGGGAGGGAGGGAGGGAGGGAGGGAGGTTGGCTTTGGCATGTGCGCAGCGACAAGATTATGAAAACCATATGCGCGTGAGTTACGGAAAGGTTATGTTAAATTAAGTAGGGGTGTTCACGGGCCGGGTCGGGACGGACATCACCTTAGCCCGGTGTCCGGCCCGGAACACCCCCGGGCCGAGAAAATCGGCCCGCGGCCCGGCCCGATAAAGCCCAGTCCTTCACCGGGGCGGGGCCGGGTTTGGCCCGATTTTTAAAAAAATATTAAAAAATAAATAAAAAATAAGTAAATTTAATTTTTTAATAAAAATATAATTAGTTTAATTTAAAATATATTCTTATAGGAAATAATATTAGGTTAAAAAGTAACATTTATCAAAATTATAAATACTCAACAATTATACATTATTTATTTTATATAATATTAAGTCATGAAATAAATTTAAAATTTGAAATAAAATTAAAAATTGGAATAATAAAATGTATCTATTATAATTATAAAATTAATTTATTATATGAAGCATATGAAGGAAAAATAATTATATAAAATTATTCAATATTTTTAATAAATGAAGAAAAATGAAAAAATTGAAAAAAAAAATATATATATATATACAGGGCTGGGCCGGGACGGGCATGTGACTTGCCCGAGGCCCGGCCCGGCCCGGTGATCTTTTTGGCCCGGCCTGAAATGACCGGGCCACTCCGGGCCAACCGGGCCTCCGGGCCCAATGCACATCCCTAAAATTAAGTGAAGCATCAATCTCTTACCTAACAAAAGGTAATGTTGATGTCACCATTACATTACATTAATTAATAACCTCGCTTAAACATGAAATATCTATTTAAACATAAAAAAAAAACCCAAAAAATTTATGATCGTCAATTTAAATGTAAGTTTGACTCTGGGCCAAAAATATATAAGTTCGACTACTTCATCAACTGAATTGAACTAAGAAATGACAAATAAAATGAAAAGAGGTTCTGGGGTTAGATCATTTACTGGGAAAGAATGGATTGCATCATCATATGTGAATGTTTGGTTTTTGCCTTTGGTCTATAATGCTTACAAACTAAATTGGCTTTTTGATTCAAATACTCTAAAGAAAAAATTAAATTACCGAAATACTACAAAATAAAAAATATTTACTTGTATACTACAATTTTGGGGCCATAAATTCTGACATCTACGTTGGGAAAGAAAGGCGGACTGTGGTACTCCGATTTCTGCAAATTGGACTGACAGAGGCCAATTTCTATTTTTTATTTTTTAAAAAAATTGAAACTGACATCTGCAGTATGATAGATGTACAGATGCCACTGCAGTTTTACTTTAAGAATATTTAGACAAAAAATATTTAATAAAGTTACGTGCAGTTTTATCAATGATATGACAAATAGATAATAATAACAAAGTATTTAATAAAGATAAAATATAAAATTTTGATATATTTTTCATGAATTTTATATAAAAAAATAATTTTTTTAATATATATGTATTTAATATAAAATATCTTATAATATAATTCAGAAGGACTAAGCTATTTAGCTTTAACTTCATTATATTAAATTGAATTACTTTTCTTATTTTATATTAAAAATTCTTAAGTTTTTTTATTAAGTGTGCTCATAATAAATACTCTTTTCATTTCAAAACAATTGTTGCTTTGGGTTTTTTTCCGTGTTTTAAAACATTTATGAATTTATAATTTTTAAAATGATATTAATAATTTTTAACAAACTTATCCTTCAATAATAAATGAAGGAAGAGAAAAACATCAAAGAGTACTCTCTCTAATCTCATATATATATATATAAGGAAAATTTTTTTTAAAATAATATAAGGTAATTTTCTTAACATGATTTTTATCATTCATAAAACTTAAATTTAAGACCTTATTTAATGGGTGTTGAGTTTCTTACTATTAAACCCAACCCAACCGCCATTGGTTGATAAATTATTTTTCAAATAAATATATTACTTTTTTAATTCTTAATATATGGTATTTTCAATTAAAATACGTAGATTAACAACGCGAGTTAAAATCAATTAACTGTCTTTTTTTCTTTAAAAAATCACAATATTTTTTTAAATCATCACTATTTAATTTCTTTCTATTTTTCACCCTCTCAAATTAAATAAGAAATTTTTTTATAATGTATAATAAATATTATCTCATATTTTAAAAATGACACTACATTCAAAACTTGAGGAAATATATTTAGGTCTTACTTATTAGGAAACTAACTATTCTAATATCAAATGACCCCTAAATATATGATTATAAAAATAACATGTATAAAGTATAAAAATATATATTTATAATTTATAATTACATACATGATTATTATAATTATAAAATTACATATAAAAAATTATATATTTATATTGCTACACTTCTAAAATTATATACCTATATGCTATAAAAAAAACAAATCGTGGGGTACCAATATGCAGCCACGTCCTAGAGAAAAAAAATTAAATAAGGATAATTTTAGGATAAATATTGTGATTTTTGGAAAAAAATATAGTTACTTAATTTTAACTCTCATTGTTAATCTACGTATTTTAATTGAAAAAGCCTTATATTAAGAACTGAAAAAGTAATATTTTTATTTAAAAAATAATTTAAATAACTAATAGCGGTTGGGTTAAGTAGTAAGAAACTCAACACCCATTAAATAAGGTCTCAAACTTGAGTCTTGTAAATGATAAAAATCGTGTTGAAAAAGCTACTTTAGGATATTGTTAAAAAAAGTTTCCTTATATATATATATATATATATATGAGATTAGAGAAAGTACTCTTTGATGTTCTCCTCTTTCTTCATTTATTATTGAAAGATAAATTTGTTAAAAATTATTAATATTATTTTAAAAATTATAAATTCACAAACATTTTAAATTATGGTAAAAAACCCAGAGTTACACTTATTTTGAAATGGAAAAAGTATTTATTATGGGCATACTTAATAAAAAAAACTTAAAAATTTTTAATATAAAATAAGAAAAGTAATTCAATTTAATATAATAAAGTTAAAGCTAAATAACCTAGTCCTTCTGAATTATATTATAAAATATTTTATATTAAATACACACATATTAAAAAAATTAATTTTTTATATAAAATTCATGAAAAATATATTAAAATTTTATATTTTATCCTTATTAAATATTCTGTTATCATTATCTATTTGTCATATCATTGATAAAACTGCACGTAGCTTTATTAAATATTTTTTGTCTAAATATTCTTAAAGTAAAACTGCAGTGGCGTCTGTACATCTATCACGCTGCAGATGTCAGTGTCAATTTTTTAAAAAAATAAAAAATAGAAATTGGCCTCTGTCAGTCCGATTTGCAGAAATAGGAGTACCGCAGTCCGCTTTTCTTTTGAAAAGTGGATATCAAAATTTATGGCCCCAAAATTGTAGTATACAGGTAAATATTTTTTATTTTGTAGTATTTTAGTAATTTAATTTTTCTTTATAGTATTTGAATCAAAAAGCCAACTAAATTTGTCTGGAATTAGTATCAAAACTAAGTACATTCATTTTATTACTATCAATCATTTTTTCAATCATCTAACTTATGCAATTAGAGAGATATATATTTACATTTTTAAGTTTGCTATCCATAAAATATGGTATTTACATTTTGACCCATACAAATTAGTCAAATTTTTAGGAGTGCCCAAACTGTAGGAAAATAAAAACCTATTTCAACTAATCAATGGTCAGTACGCAGTTGCAGCAATTTGATACAAACATATACTTGTCCTTCATTAAGATACTTTGGCTTCATAGGGTTCACTTGGTATGAAATAAGTAAGGTAGAAAAATAGGACTCCCTAAGAAATAGATCATTAGGTACTGCTTGATTAAAAAAAAAAACTTTCTGAAAAATTGGATTTAACTCGGAAAATTCTATTTTTCTAGTAAAACCTTGGGAAGTTTTACTTTTTGATTAATTTATGATATCTTGCCAAATATATCTTTAAATATTTAATCCATTTATTTAATAATAAAGGTATTAATGTCTTGGATAGTAAAATATAACATATTTATCTTAAAAAATGATTTGAACTTATCGAGAATTAAAAAATTAAATAAGTAGGTAAAGTATGAAATTTCTAGAAATTAATTTCTTTAAAAGTAAACTTCTTGGTAAGCTACTTTCAAACAAATATAACAAGCGACCCCTAAAAAATGTATGACCAATAAGTGTATGATTCATACTTCATATTCAAAGTATCTGATAATTAATACAATAATAATAATATTAGTCTTATTCCACTAATGTGAGGTCGGCTACATGAATCATGAGACGCCAATAAACTCTACCAAATACCATATGTTCAGATAAATAATTTATCAATAGGTCATTCCTTATAATTTTCCTTAATGTCTTTTTTGGTTTTTCCCTATACTTTTTTATAGAGTTCCAAACCACTTAATCAACTTTTTTTACTGGCTCTTCTTGCCCTTTTCTTTGTATATGCTTAAATCACTTGAAACGATTTTCTATCATTTTCTCCTCAATAGATGTTACTCTGACTCTTATTCGTATATAATCATTTCATATCTTATCCAATTTTGTATGGTCACATATCCATCTCAACATTCTTATATCTACTACTTACATCTTATATTCTTATTGTCCTTTCAAAACCCAATATTTAATACCATATAGTATCGCTGACCTTATAACTATTCGATAAAATTTCTCTTTAAATTTAGTAGGTACCTTGCAGTTACAAATAACTCTTGATGTTTTTTTTCATTTTAACCACCTAACTTGTATCCTATGCATAACATCTCCATCAATTTCACCATCACTCTGTAAAATTAACCCCAAATATCTGAACTTTGACACTTCTGGAATAGTTTGCTCTCCAATTTTTACCTCTAAATCATTTTTAACTGGTATTTTTGTTAAATTTGTAGTGCATATATTTTGTCTTACTTCTACTTAAGCGAAAACCTTTTGATTTCAAAGTGTGTCTCCATAACTCAAGTTTAGAATTGACCTCTTCTCTTGAATCCTTATTTAAAACTATATCATCAGCAAAGAGCATACATTTTGGAATTTCCTTTTGTATATATTCTGTTAAAACATTCAAAACCAAATCAAACGAGTATGGACTCAAAGAAGATCCCTAATGTAAACCTATTATTATAGGAAAATTTTTTATTTCACCTCCAAGAGTTTTCACACTTATTGTTATCCCCTTATACATATCTTTTATAGTTCAAATATAAGTTACATGAACACATTTTTTCTCTATTGCTTTCCACAACACATTTCTTAGTACTCTATGATAGGCTTTTTTCAAATCAATGAAAACTATATGTAAGTCTCTCCCTTTACTCCGATATCTTTCAATCAAACCCCTTAATAAATAAATAGTGTCTGATGTAGACCATCTTAGTATAAATCCAAATTGGTTTTCCAAAATACGAAACTATTTTCTTTGTCTATGCTCAATTACTTTTTCCCAAAGTTTTATGGTGTGACTCATGAGTTTTATCCCCTGATAATTTGCATAATTTTAAATATTCTCCTTATTCTTGTATATAGGTATCAGAGTGCTCTTTCTCTATTCCTATAATATTTTTTTAAATTTTAAAATCTCGTTAAATAATTTAGTAAGTTATAAAACCTCATTTTCTCCAAAACACTTACAAACTTTAATAGAAATACCCTTAGAACAAATATCTTTATTATTATCCATTCTTTTAAAAAAAAAAAATTTTACCGATCAAAATTGTACGATAAAAATTTAAATCGTACTATAAAAGTTTGGAAGATAGAAAATAATTTTTTTTGTACTAACAAGTTTCTCAAAGCAATATTGTATCTAACTAATTTGAATTAAATATCATGCCTTGTTTAAGAAGAGTAAGTATCAAACCTGAATTAATTGTATAATATATATTTTAAAAAAATAACTACCAGAATCAGATACTTTCTGGGGTGGTGAGAGGAATGTGTACTATCAAGTACTGAATTTAATGATATAATATTATTAATACAAATTGTCATAGATAATACTAATAACAATTATCATTACTAGTTGTTTAAGCATTAGGTGTAAGAAAGAACAAAGAAAATTACAAACGCCCTAAAGCATGACCTCACGTTCAAGCTAGCTTTTCTTTATCATACTTTCTTTGTCATTGAATATTGTTATTCCCAGTGTTATTGTAATTAGATCTATTTGTAAGCCTTACAAGTATAAATACATAGTACATCAATTCAAATATGTGTTTGTGATATTTGATACTTAATTCTGAAGTAATTCTATCAATATTTCTCAAGTGGTTTTCTAAAAGACAAGCATATTGATCTATCTATGTCAACTTTTGCTTTCATTAATTCATTTTATTTATTTTTAATTTAACTCTTCAATATTCGTTGAAGTTTTATTTTCATCTTTAATGTTATTTAATTTTAATTTAGTCTCTCAATCTTACCTTAAGTTTCACTTTTGTTCCTTGGTCTTTTTTTTCCTCTGCGAATTGTCTAAGCTAGCTAATTTAAATAATGATTTCGTGTTATTCTAGTGACAAGCCATGCAAATTTTTTTGGTTTAATATTTTAATTTGATATTTAAAAATATTTGAATCTTTTTAAAATTAATGAACGAATTAAAATAAGATATAATAAAACCACACAAGAACTAAAATTAGGATTGAATCCGAATGAAATTCTGGCCAAAAAAATCCAGATGAAATTAAATTAGTGAATAAAATTGTGACCAGAGTATGTCAACGGACGAAAGTAAAACTGAGATAAAATTAAGAGGTCAAATGAAAATTAGAATTAAATTAGTGAATAAAAAAATGTACTCACAAAGATTTTTAAAAACTAGATGAACTCTTTTGTATTGTACAAAGTTTTAAGAATGAATTACACTTTTCAATTGTTCATAATTTATAACTTACTATAAATTTTATATTTTATATTAACATTGATGATATTTCAAATATTTAAGTTTAATTTCTCTTTTATCTTTTTCTCTGCTATTAATTTTAAATCTCTTTTTTCTTCTACGTGGAAGAAGTAAAAAAGAAAAAAAAATCATTTAGTGAACTAATTGTTGATAGTCAAAGTTAGAATTTAAAAGCTATGAAAATGCAGCTCGTTTTGAGTTTTATATCCATTCTATTATTATTATTATTATTATAACAATACCAACATTATTATTACCTTGGGACATAAAACCACAAAGTGAAGCCTTCAAAGGCTTGCAATGAGGACCAAATATAAAAGGGCTTTGATGGAAAGTGAAATGTAGTCTAAATTGGGTGGTGTTGACAATTGACATTGAGAAATACAACTACAACAATCTATTGGGAGGTAGTACAAATACCGTACTGTTTTTTGTTTAATACCGTAGATTTGGTCATCACGTGGAAAATCATTGACCATTCACATTCAATTACAGTACGTTAACACTAATTTTTATTTGGAATACAAAACTAACACTAATTTAACATACATTCCAAGTCTACGTAAGCGACGCCGTTTCAACTTTTGTGTCTTCCCTTGGAGTGGCAAATACAAATGATTTTCCACAACTAATGTCAGTGGTAGTTGGATGGTTGGGTTGAATGGTTAGTAATTTAATATATTTAAGTAAGATTTTGAGTTTAAAAATTGTAAATAGAGAAAAATAAGTTTGAAGAGTGATCTCATTGTAACCTGATAAAGTATAAATTTAACCCACTCAGATAAATATATAAAAAATAATAATATTTTATGAGAAGATGTAAATGAGTAAACAAGAGAGGTTACCCAATCACACACGAGTCTGGACTCTTCATAATTTAAAATCCATTTTATATATAAAAATACATGTGCAAATCTCTTATTTAAAATTAACATTTTAACACTTATCTCAATTTTAGAAAAGAGCAAATATACTCATTTGCTGCTAGTAATTACTTTTTTCTATCACTACTAACTGCCATTTTAGTTTTTAGTTTTGCACAAAGTAAGTTAAAATAACTATGATTTATAAAAGTGAAATCCGGTTAAAAATAAGTTAATTAATAAAATTTATGATAAATCTATTTAAATAAAAAAATGATATTTATAAATTACAGTTTGATTTAATAAATAATAAATCAACCTATACTTACACTTTTAAGATTTAGAGTTAAGATTTTACATTTTTATTATTTTTTAACTTGAATTTGGCAAATCAATTTTTCTTACGTTTCTGTATAATTAATTGTATCATTTTAAAAATTTACACATACTGCATTTTTTAAGAAATATAATAAAAAGATTATTTCAAACAAAATGAAATTTATCTTATCTATCTAATAGCATATTATTTTATTATTTTGACAAGGCCATTACGGTGCGGGGTCTTTGTCAAAGTTGCTCGTCGTACAGGCCGCACTTGAATTTGTCCTTCCTCACATAGTCCTCCCCCATATGTCGTCCCTATAACGTAACTATCACTCCGTTCTCCTTATTTACCATAATGCCCCTCATCCTTCTCCGTCCTCGCTCGTCCTTCTGCGTACGGAAGTCAATACTACTCTCAAAGGACTTAAATACCCTCACTTCCCCATTCTCTAGTGAAAATTGTACATGCGATCAGCAATTCTAGTTCCTCATCAAATCTCTTGTTCTAAACTTTCATGTTTATCGCATTCTGAAAATTTTCAGTTGATATCAGTTGAAATATAAGTATTCTGATAAAAAAAAATAAAGTCTGATCTGAATTTTGGAACCGTTATTCCTGAGCTACAGTGAGGGATGAATTTGAAAGGACATGAGGGGTGCTTATGTCTTTTCAGATGGATGAAAACAGACAGCTAACCGTCTGAATTCTCCGGAAGGAGACGGTAAGGTCATTTCGGTCTTTCCATTTCCTTCAATCTCTTCCATTAACGACCAGATTCATCACTCTTTCGGAACAATACCCCTTCTATTTTCCTCTGCTCTGTAATTTCAGAGATCTTCGCTAAAAAAGGAAGCAACGAAGCACACATTTGTAGATATCTTCTTTGTTCTCCTCGATCGTAGCCATGAAGAAGCAAAAGTCCCCTGAAACGCCGAATCCCTTTGATGTTCTGTCGGACGAGCTGGTCTTCACCATCCTCGACCTCCTTAGTCCGAACCCACTTGACAAAAAATCATTCTCCTTAGTCTGTAAATCTTTCTATTTCATCGAAGCCAAACACCGGCGAACCCTGAAACCCCTTCGCTCTGAACACCTCCCTTCAGTCTTAAATCGATACCCATTTGTAACCCATCTCGATCTTTCTCTTTGCCGTCGAGTCACCGACAGTTCCTTGACCTTTGTGGCGAACGCTTACAAAGCCACGCTCCAACGGATTGATCTATCCCAGTCCAAGTTCTTCTCCTCTAATGGGTTACTTAGTTTAGCTATGAACTGTAAGAATTTGGTGGAGTTAGATTTGTCGAATGCGACGGAGCTGAGAGACGCGGCAGCGGCCGCGGTGGCTCAGTTTTGGAACTTGGAGAAGTTACGGTTGGGGAGGTGCAAACTGATTACGGACATGGGAATTGGGTGTATTGCTGTTGGGTGTAAAAAGTTGAGGTTGATTTGCTTGAAGTGGTGTGTTGGTGTGGGCGATTTGGGGGTCGAGTTGCTTGCTATCAAGTGTAAGGAACTTCGTAGTTTAGATCTCTCTTATTTACCTGTAAGCCTTCTCTCTCTGCTTCATTTGTACTGTCTCCTCTTGGCTGTTTTTTTAATCTTCTGGACAAAACTTGGAGTTGATTAAGTGCTCTAATAAAAATATGGTATGTATGATTACTTCTAGTTAACGAAATAAACTTTCATATATCTGCTTCAATTTATGAAAAGCAATCAGAAAACAGGGATTTTGTGGAGGAAGGTTGTGTTTAAAATTAGGGATCTTGAGATTTTAATTTCACAGCTTGAATTGTGTTTAAAATTGAGGTTCATAAAAAATAAGATTTTTTAAATGAAGGGGATGGATGGTATTACATGAAAGAGGGGTAATTAACGGAATTATTGACATCATTAGTGAACACATATGTTGCACCATGGGACCTCAAAAGTAGTTAACGGAAGTTTTGAATGGTTGAATTGCCTAATTTTAATGAGACATCAAGGTTTGTCATTAAAAGTGGTGCTCAGGTTTTTGAACCAGTTCTGCTGGGAAAAGAAATTAAGAAACAAAAATACTGGACAGAAAAAGTGTTCAGTTCATTTCTATTTCTCATGATGGTTCTAGAAGAAGAGAAGTGATATTCCTCAAATCCGATGTTATTGAGAAATAAGAATTAATATTTCAGTTAGATCATTTTCAATTTTTCATTCAAAATTAGCTTAAATGGGTTGTTGATTGTACTCTCATTTCTTTAAGTATCTTTGCAGGGTGATCTAGGTGAGATAACTGATTTTTTATCTTTCTTGTGTTGGCCAGATCACAGATAAATGTCTATCATCAATTTTTAAATTGC
Organism: Adenanthera pavonina; assembly: GCA_026686845.1. NCBI lineage: Eukaryota > Viridiplantae > Streptophyta > Magnoliopsida > Fabales > Fabaceae > Adenanthera > Adenanthera pavonina. The sequence goes on from JAIVEN010000011.1 coordinate 37,070,741, forward strand.
AATATCTTGAAGATTTGGTTCTTGAAGGATGCTTTGGCATTGATGATGACAACCTTGATGTCTTCAAACAAGGTTGCAAAACATTAAAGGTATATAGTTTTAGTTTGTTAATTCTCTAATATCGACAATGATAGCACAAAGAAACTGTTGTTCAATTTAGAAATTGTACACGAAGTGCAGAATTTCAGCTTTGACCTACTTATAGTTCACCAATTTCTGTGGTATTTAGAATGTGAAAACGGGAAGAAGTTACTTTGTTTTTTCCTTTTTCTGTTTTGTTTAAAAAAAATGAATTTGATGTTACAATAAACTTATTATGCAGTTGATAAATATGATTGCACTCATCCATATATTGTTCATTGTTTTGCTCTCATTGTGCACTTTTTTATATCCCTTTGATGAAAATTAGTCACCAAACCAACTAACTAGTGTTGCCTTATGCAGAATCTTGATATCTCTGGTTGTCAAAACATAACTCGCACTGGTCTGTCTGCACTAACAAGCAGTTCTCGACGTCTTGAGCAACTTACTTTAGCACATGGTTCTCCTGTAATCTTCTTCTTCCTTTGTAATTTATAAGTACTTTAGGTGCTGAGGTTTCTTTTTCTTTTCTTTCCTGGTGACTGGTGTTGAGGATTTCAATTGTTGCTAATTGGTCTAAGTTGATGATCCAGGTTACTCTTGCTCTGGTTGATGGTTTGAACAAACTTTCCGTGTTGCAATCAATCATATTAGACGGTTGCCTGGTTACTTCTTCTGGATTAAGGGCCATTGGAAATTCATGCATGTCACTAAAGGAGCTGAGTTTAAGCAAGTGTTTGGGAGTTACAGATGAAGCTCTCTCATTCCTTGTGTCAAAACATACAGATTTAAGAAAGCTTGACATCACATGCTGCCGCATGATAACTGATGTTTCCATTGCGAGCATTGCAACTTCATGCCTAAGTCTTACTTCTCTCAAGATGGAGTCATGTAGCCTGGTTCCAAAAGAAGCATTCATCTTGATTGGACATCGATGTCGTTCTCTTGAGGATCTTGACCTAACTGATAATGAAATTGATGATGAAGGTTGTCTGCCCTCTCCCTCATCCCCCCTTGAATTATGAACCCCATGTCAACTATTATTCATACCATCTCTTTCTGTAGGTCTCAAATCCATTTCTTCTTGTGCCGGACTTTCCAACCTAAAATTAGGAATCTGCCTGAACATAACTGACAGGGGACTTTCCTATGTTGGCAAGGGCTGCTCGAAGTTAAAGGAGCTAGATCTCTATAGGTTTGTGGACTTTAAAGTGATGAGCTTTTGCATTTCTTTGTTCCTGTCATAAGATGTTTTATATATACTATCTTTGAAGACTTTAGTAATGGTTTTGAGACATTACTACCTTCGCAATAGTTCATGCTTGAGCCTAAAAGGCTCATGATTTGCTTGTTAATCAGTTGCATGTGTACAAGTATGTATGCTTCTTACTAATTTAAAAAATATTATGACATTCACGCGCGCGCGCGCACAGACACTTATCTTCTCTCTCTCTCTCTCTCTCTATATATATATATATTCTTGGTTATCCAAAGTCACTAGAGATTATATTCTTGGTTCAGGTCTATAAGAATAACAGATTCAGGTATTTCAGCAATTGCTTGTGGTTGCCCTGAACTTGAGATGATTAATGCAGCTTATTGCACAGCCATCACCGATGGCTCCTTAATATCCTTGTCACAATGCCCTCAGTTGAAAACACTTGAAATTCGTGGGTGTACTCTTGTCACATCAGTAGGTCTAGCAGCTGTTGCAAAGAAATGTAAGCAACTTGCTCGTCTAGACATAAAGAAGTGTTACAACATCGATGATAGCGGAATGATTTCGCTGGCTTACTTCTCCCAAAACCTAAGACAGGTTCTCTTCCTCATTTCTCATTTTCTTTAGAAATCCAACTGATGCGAGAAAGCTTTGCTAGAACACCTCCTTCGAGCTTGACCCAAACAAAACTTTTTCCTTGATTTTAAGATCCTGAACCAGGTGATTACCCTAATTGGGTGTCTTCTCTTTGCAGATAAATTTTTCATACAGCTCAGTTACCGATGTGGGGCTACTTTCACTTGCTAGCCGCAGTTGCCTACAGATGTTTACAGTTCTCCACGTACAGGGCTTGACTCCAAGAGGACTGGCTGCTACCTTATTGGCATGTGGAGGGCTTAAAAAAGTGAAGCTCCATCATTCATTAAGATCATTGTTGTCTGAGCCTTTTATCAGACACATGGAAGCGCGTGGATGTGTATTTGAATGGAGAAATAAAACGTTTCAGGTATTTAGCAAACTACAATAACTAGCTTTGTAAAATTGAACCTGTGGTAGCAGCCCTTTCTTTCCTCAAGCAATAAAAATGTGGGTCATTGCTGTATCTAGCCTTCTGTACATACACTTATTAGATTAGTGCCATGATCTGAAAGTTTGGAACTTGTAATCAAACAGAAGTGAGGCTGACTTGCAGCCCCATGTTCAAGGACTAAACTTCAGATTTTTAGGAGATCCTATTTTGGTCTGTGACAGTCTTTTATCTGTCTTTTCAATTCAGTCCTTCAATCATAATGATATTGTTTATCCAAGCCACCGATATATTAAATTTGACGTTAATTTTTGGATGGGGATAGGATGAAGGGTAATATTGAAGGCATTATTGTAGAGTTACTGTTAAATTTGATTTTTTTCTTTTTATTCTTTTTTTTTTGTTTTACTTAGATGACTTTCTTCTCGTTTGCAGCCTGAAGTGGATCCAAAGTGTTGGAAGCTACAATTGGAAGATGGGACAAATTAGAGACTTTCCAACCTGTTGATGCAATCGATGAGTTGGTGAGGCGAGAAGGGTCTTGTGTGTATTAGATGACAATTCAAACCCATCCGATTCAAAATGAAAGTCATAATTATAAATTTATAAAGAGAAATTGGAAACTCTTGTGCATGTGCTCTTCGTTATATGTGATAGTGTTGCTCTTTTGTTAAATTGTTGAAGCACGTCAGAGGTTAACTAAATGTCCACTGTAAACTTTGATGCTAAATTAGCTTAAATGATACCCCTATTTTTAATCGATTCGGGTGGATCAGGTGAAAAGTTAAAATTAGTTTTTATTTTTTTTGGAAAATAGTTATAGGATCTTTTCAAAACTATCCTACTAATGGTGTATTTGGTAAGGGAGGGGAAAGGAGAAGAGCAATGGGAGGGGAAAAGAGGGGTGGAATTTTAATGGAGGGAATGGGAGAAGAGGATAAATAAGATATGGAGGGAAAGGAAGGGGAAAGAAGGGGAGGGAATTGAGGTGGGTGAAGAATTTTAATAATTTGTTATTTGATTTAGAATGATGGAAGGAAAGTTAATAATAATTTAATTATTTTATTCTTGAAATTAAAATTTTTTTTTATTTTTATGAATATAAAAAATTTTAGTATTAAGTATAAAATTATGTTTTAATATTTTATACTCAATACTGAAATTTTTTTATACTCACTTTTTCAGACATAAAACTTGGGTGTAATATTTTTTGGTATTGGGATCTTCAAATAAATATTTTCATGTTTTTGGGGTTTTTTAGTAATTTTTTTACTTTTAAAAATATTTTTTATTAAAAAAAAGATATCAGAATAAAAAAAAAAACCTGTCCCCTCCCACGCTCCAAATTTAAAAAACTCCCCTCCCAGAAACTCCTACGGGGGTAAAAGTCAAAAAATATAATAGTGATGTTGGCAAAAGAGTAAATGGACTTTACTTTCCAAAGCATTTTAAAATAAATTAAATAAAAATATTTTTATAAAATATAATAAATGTTATATCATATCTTAAAATAAATCATATATTCAAGAATAATCATACATCCAAGAATAAGTATCGAAAAGAATCATATGTTCAAGAATAATCATATATCCAAGAATAAGTGAAAATGTCCTGTATTTGGACAGGATGCTATTCACTATTTTGGGAGAAAATGTCTATGGAACAACTCCCAATACTGAGTTGACAGCTACTTAGACTTTTGTTCTCTGTCATTTGAGAATTTTAAAGAAAAAGGTCGTCTCCTAGAGGATTAAATTGTCATTTTACTCAACTTTTTATAGAAAATTACAAAAAAATGCCAAAACATAAAAATAATTATTAAAAAATCTTAAAAACTTACATTTAAGTTTTATTGATGTAAAATTAATATAAAATTTAATAAATATAAAAAATTTTATTATTAAGTATAAAATCATATCATAATATTAAAATATACCAAAGTTTTATTGATGTAAAATTTTAGAATACGAGTATAAAAAATTTTATTATTGAATAAAAAATCATAACTTAATGTTTTATACTCATACTTCATTATTTATATTTAACAATGAAATTTTTTATACTTATTTTTCAAGATTTTACATCAATGAGACTTGGATGTAATTTTTTAAAATTTTGAAATTTTTTAATAATTATTTTTGCAGTTTGGGAATTTTCTGTGATTTTTTCAGTTTTTTATTGATTTCTTGATTCATATTGAATTTAGATAGCTTTGTGAGAGTTATTCTTAGATCAATTGGAGCCAAAGGCATTACCCAAAATACTAGATTCAGTTCAAGATTGTTACATACTTACTTTTATGTTCTTAAAAATTATATTTGAAACAAATAAAAACGTAAATGTATAGTAATAAGTAACAAAAATTATTTGCTTAATATATTTTAATGAAAAGTTGCACTTGTAGGCTCTTTGGCATATGAAATAAGATTTACTGTAAAATAAAATAAAATTACTATTATTATAAAACTATAACCCTATTAATTAATTATTAATATAAAATGTATAATAAGTCATATTATTAACATTTAACAATATGGGACTTGTTTTTTAAATTTTGTGTAATATAAGAAGGCATACCTAATTATAATTGTCATCTTGAAATATGCTAAAGAATTGAATTTTTCTTTTTGGCAATACAGTAAGTGGATCGAAGGGATTGTTGATGCGGCCAATGTGGCAATGCACCCAAAAAAAGAACACTGCTGCAATCTTGACTTTTGTTGTTGTTTTTTTGAACAGCTAGAGACTTTTGTTGTTGTTGAACAGTCTCTTTTGTACACACACTACTTGTACTTAGCATAGAAAAGTAGCCCATACTGAATTTGTAGCAATTAACCACACGTCTTATTTATTACTAATTATTGTTTACAATTAATGGCCTTTTTGAGGATGGTTTGTTTAGTTTAGATGAGATTTTAGATTGAAACATACATATCATCCAAATTAACTTGGATCATTTCTAAATAAAATAAGAGATCATTTGAAAGATAAATTTTATCAGATATGTAATTTTAAAAGAAGGTGTCTCAAAAAATAAGAATAATACTAGAATTTTTTAAAATCTTTTTACTTAATTATTTTCTTGTATTTATCTCTTAAATTTATAATCAAAACTTCAAAAGAACCCAACTTACAAAAGTAGAACTGTGAATTCGGGCCGGCCCGCCTCGGGCCGGGCCCAATTAGGGCCCGGCCAAAAAGCCCTAATTGAAAAACGGGCTTGGAAAACCAAGCCCGAGCCCGCGGGATCGGGCCTATGGGTCGGCCCATGGGCTTTTTTTAATTTTTTAATATTTTTTTTAATGTTTTTTAATAAATTTTTTATACAATTATTTAAATTAATACAACTAATTATCATCATAATTTAAATTAATATAACTAATTATCATCATAATTCATCAAAAACTAACATAATATTTAAATTTTTCAATTTATATATCACTAATTAATAAAATAATATATATTTTTTAATATTTTAAACCAAAAATAAAAGAAAAAAAAAGTCTAGGGCTTTTGGGCCGGCCCGTGGCCCGCTCGGGCCGGCCCACCACGGGCCGGACTCAAAAAGCCCGGATTATGTATTTACTCCCGAAATTGAGGCCCGAGCCCGCTTATTTTTCGGGCTTTTCGGGCCGGCCCGTCGGGCTTGGCCCATTTTGACGGCTCTATACAAAAGTCAGAATTAGTCTATTTTTAAAACTCTTTCCTGGACAAGTGAAAGAAAATCACGGCAACAAAACGAAACAGGTCCCACCGGGAGTCGAACCCAGGTCGCTGGATTCAAAGTCCAGAGTGCTAACCACTACACCATGGAACCGTTGCTTATATTTCTTCCCTTCATTTCATATATATCCTGTTTTATTTGATTCTCCTTTTGCCACCTTTATCAAAATTGTTAGCCTTAAATTTTTTACTTCTTCTATTTTACCAAAACCTAAAAAATTTTCACTAGAAACTTCATAAATTCCAATCACTTATTCGCCATTTATATCAGTCTATTATAAGAATTATAATATAAATGATATATAAACTATTCCCAAAAATATTCTCTATTATTATCTAGAATTCGAAATGCTACCGTTTAAAAGTTTAGTATTATAGTAATTTAGATGGTAATAATACATAACTTTTATTTATAATGTAAGATGTAATTTAATTATAATTTTAAATTAATATACAATATTTTCACCCAAACTAATTAAATTGCATCCAAATATTATTACTGAATATGAATAACAAAATAAACTTTAGATATCTTTAAAAATCAAAGGGGTAATGGCACTAAAAATTTTGTATATATAACAACTGATGTCAAGTAAGGATCTTTAAGTAGTAAAAAGTGATAAAAATTGGATGGAATTTTTTTATGGCATTTGCTTCTAGTATCATTTTTCTAAAATTAAATCTCATATTTATATATGTATATATATAATTATGCATCCATGTATAAAAAATACAAATAATTATGATTGTCTATAATTTTTTAATTTTATTTTTTTGGCTTAATTTTTCTTTAGTTTATTAACTTTTGTAAGTGTAATAAATTTGGATGTATAGTTATCACAATAAATAAATAAATATTCATTTTTTTGCATGCAAAACAAAAACGGTCCAATAAAATAGTAAGAAGCACATCAATTTTGGACAAGGATACCACGTAAGAAGACACATGGCTACCCATAGAACGCCATCCAGCAAACACATCACATCCTCTGCTCCTATCTCTCTCTCTCTCTCTTCCCAGCCGCCTCTCCCTCTTAATTTTTCTGTTCTTCCTTCCTTCCCAGTCAAACCCACAACCCTTGACCCATTTGGGTTTTTCCACAGTCAAACTTCCCCCCATTTTGTTAGCTTCTTCGAAGCATCTCCCATGACCTTAAGGCCCTCCCAAGTCCTCCTCACGCTCTCCTTATATGCCTTCACTCCCATCTCCTCCATTTGAATTCAAACTCATCACGCTTTTCTTCAGCTCATTTCATGACGACCTCTTTCACCGACCTCCTTTCCATGGATGATCACTGGGCTTCCTCTGAAATCCCCAAATTCAAGTCAATACCACCTCCTTCCTTGCCCCTTTCTCCTTCCCCTCTTTCTCCTTCTTCCTACTCGGCTTTCCCTTCTGGCTTTAGCCCTACCCAGTTCTTGAACTCCCCTCTGTTCCTTTCATCCCCCAATGTGAGTTCTACACTTCCAATTTCTTTTTTTTTTTTATTATGCCACTGGTCATTACTGATTGGATTTTCTGTTTTTTGTTTCGTGATTCTGATTTGATGTTTATGCTCATTGTTAATTGTGGGGTTTCTGTGCTTTTCGTGTGGCTTTAGGTTCTTCCATCTAGTGAGACGTTTAATAACAAGGAGGAGGAGGAGAAACCATACTCTGACTTCTCTTTCCAAACCCAATCCAAGCCGTCGTCCCTCTTTGAATATTCTTCCAACATGTTTCAAGCGGTGAGCTTTGCTCTTATTTCATATGTATGACCATGACCATTTGACTAAACAATAATTGGGTCGTGTCTGTTTCTTTCTTTATTTATTGAAAGAATCAAACTACCCAGCATATAATTGTAGATGTTTCTTTGTCCTGACAGACAGTAACTGTGTTGTAATTCTGGAACTACATAATCAGAACTGAAAAGGCAATTTATTGATATTTTAAAATTGTTATTCTTGTCATTTATTTTGATCTTTCTTGTACAGCAGGAACCAATGAAACAAGAAGCGTGGAATGAGAAGGCAGCAACAAAATCTGGATATCCTTCAACTCAGAGCTTCTCCTCTGAACCACGAATGCAAAGCAGTTTGGCTCCTGCTTCTGGTTATAGTTCTAACTACACGAATTCGTCTCAGTCCATAAGAGAGCAAAAGAGGTCAGAAGATGGGTACAACTGGAGAAAATATGGACAGAAACAAGTGAAGGCGAGTGAAAATCCTCGCAGTTATTACAAGTGCACGCATCCGAGTTGCTCGATGAAGAAGAAAGTTGAAAGGTCTCTGGATGGACAAATTACTGAGATAGTGTATAAGGGAACCCATAACCATCCCAAGCCTCAGTCCACTAGAAGATCCAGTTCTCAATCAATTCAACCTTCTTCCTCCTGTACCAATTCTGGGATTTCTGATCAATCGGCCGTGACACTGGGGAATCTACAAAGGGAGCCGACCTCAATGCAAGAAGATTCTTCGGTCTCTGTTGGAGAAGAAGACTTTGAGCAAACATCACAAACCTGTTACTCTGGAGGTGATGACAATGACTTTGGCCCTGATGCCAAAAGATGGTAAGGTCATATAGTATATTACAATGTTAATGGCCTGTTTTGATTTATACATAACAAGATCTGATTCTGATTTTTTTCCGTTTTTGGCAGGAAAGGAGAGAATGAAATTGATGGCTATCCCTCCTCTGGGAATAGAACTGTGAGGGAACCAAGAGTCGTAGTTCAAACGACAAGTGAAATTGATATTCTTGATGATGGCTATAGGTGGAGGAAGTATGGACAGAAAGTAGTTAAGGGAAATCCTAACCCAAGGTATTTATTTAATTGATTCTAAAATGAGATCCTTTTTAAGGAACCTTTGTTGCAATTTCCTCTTGTTTCCGTTCTCCATAACTGGATTACTTAACTTGATCAAATTCTCCGATCTGCAGGAGCTACTACAAATGCACAGCTCCAGGTTGTTCGGTGAGGAAACATATCGAGCGAGCAGCACAAGATATGAAAGCTGTGATCACAACGTATGAAGGGAAACACGACCATGATGTTCCTGCAGCGCGAGGCAGTGGGAGTTATAACATGAATGGAGCTTCTCTGAACAGCAACACCACCAGCAACAATGTAACTGCACCTATAAGGCCCTCGGTGTCGTCAGTGACCACTTATTCAAACAAATCAAGTCTCACAAATTCACTTCAGAACACAAGCTTACCGACATCTACAAGTCAAGAACCCTTTCCACTTGACATGTTGCAGAGCCCAGCAAGTTTGGCTTACTCCGATTTCCTCAGATCGCTGGGCTCATATAACAATCATGCATGATACCCTAATGCTGCACACTTCGAGGCCAATGATGAGAAGAAGGAAAATTCCTTCCTTTCTTCTGTCATTTATGTCCAAGAACTTCTGAATAAGGAACCAAAATGGAACAAATAATCATAGATATGCCTTTGTATAGCATAGCATATACGATATTAGGTTTTTATAGAGGAATAGAACCAAAGAATCTTGGAAACAAGAAGTACTTTAACTTTCAACATGTAGGACTTAGGAGGAGATACAGAAAGCAATTGGCTGATGAATTGTGTTATTCTTTTGTTGTATTTGTTTAGTTGTGAAAGGAAAAAAGGTTTTTGCTCAGATTTAATGTGCTTGTGCTAGAAAATGTACCATTCTACGTGTACTTCTTGTTTTCACTAAACATTTTTCGTAATGAAGTGCTAGATTTCTATATTCGCATCAACATATTTACTTCATTTATTCCCTCAACCCTCAAAAATAAACACACACACACACACACACGCTACAAACTGCTGCTCTGTTGTTATAATTTCTCAACTGTTCTCCTTGAAATATTCAATTGTGAAGATGACGAAATGCTTTGCAGTTCCAGGGATAGATAAGACTGAGTAAAAAAATTGCAACTGACTTCTGATATGATAAAAGAGAGAATAAACACAGTTCAGAACGTTCACCCTGTTAAGAATTAGTCAAAGAATCTATGGTAAGACCCAAACATATGAACACAGTCGAAATTGTTTTAAGTAATTTATTGTGAATTTTTAATTAGAAGTTTTAAAAAAGTGAAATGTATTTTTAATGTTTGAGTAGAGTGCGGATTTTCTGTTGTTGAAAAATTCAAACGGACAAACAATAGTGCAGAGATGCTGTTGTTTTAAAACCGTGGAAGATCCATCTTGTGTCTTGCAATTACTATTGAAGAATTGAGCCATATTCAGTTTCTGCCAAATTAGCATGTTTGGATGGAAAAAAAAGAAAAGAGGAAGTTTAGTTCCTCAGATATGACTTTATTTGGATTGAAACAAGACATTTTCATCTCTTACATAACAAGACATTTTCATCTCTTACATTCCTCATATATATGTGTGTGTGTGTGTGTAATTAAACAAACGTATGTATGTATGTATGTCTTTATGTATGAGAATGTTTAGATGGAGTTCAGATATAAGATTGAGTTGATAATTTGTAGCCAGAAAGAAGGGAGGAAGCAGCAAGAAGAAAGAAGGCCAAAAAAGAGAAGCTGATGGCTGCAGCTGAAGTGTCCGTAAATATATTGTCTCCTCCTTCCCTCATTCTATTTGTCAATGGCACCGCTGAAGATGCTGATGATATCAGCAGATACGCCATTATCTGCAATCTCAAAAACTCATCTCTATCAACATATTATATTAATATTATCAATATCAATATAATATTTATAACAAATCTTTACAAAGCATAGAGTATCCTCGTAGTTCTATAAGAAAACCTACAGAGAAATTATAAGTTGCACCTAATATGCAGGCTCAGCTATTTATCTTCCCATCTTATTTGAGTTAGATAAGTGAATGTTTTAACTGAAATTTAAGGCAGATAGATTATGAAAAAAAAATTCAATTTTTATACTTCAGAAAAAAATTAGTGTGTAGTAATAAAATACGCTTAAATTTATTTATGATATTAAAAAATATTTGTAAGGCTATGAAATAGGTGTGAGATAAAATATAAAAGAGAAGATGAAACAATGATAGATATTGAAACTTTCATACTGCCTTGGTCTATTGCCACCCTAATATACTTATTCATTTGAACAATTTTAAGCTAGTCTCACTTTATAAGACAAAATATATGCATGCATATATGTATTATATATGTCAAGCATGAAACATCGATACTATGTAATTTGGACCAATTCATAGTTTCACTGTTACGAACATATTGAAGAGAATCAAATTTTCTCGAAAAGTCATTGACCTACTATTCTGTATATAATATAAATAAATATGATCACCTATTCACTGACTACAACGTTATACTTTTTATTAATTTCCTGCTTACAGTTATGTTACGATGCCACTCCGTAAAAGAAACCGAGTATTTACCAAGCACTAGTCTATTTTTATTGTGAGTCGCTTGACAAATGAGCGTGTGTGTATATATATATATATTTTGGCCAACGACAAATGAGCATATTTATTCACGATAATTTAAATTTATTTTATTTCTAGGCATTACTGAACCTTTTTCGTAATTTTTAATTTGGCCAAAGAACCTTTGAACCATTCAAATGAAGCGTCTGGTCTGCCACCAAAATCCAGGCAAATTAACCATGTGGCGGGGCCATGTGTAGGACCCAAGAACTACTCTCTCTCTCTCTCTCTCTATATATATATATGTATTACTGGAGTATTTAGCTAAAACTGGAGCCGGGAATACGAGTTACATCTTGCACGTTAACTACTTAACCCATGAAAAAGGTGATAATTGAGTTAAAATCAACTCAGACCATATAACCCATAGGTTACATGGGCTAATCGGCGAGTTATACAAGTTTATTTTCCTTTTTTTTTTACAATTTTTAATATACACCAACAAGAGATAAGAAAATTTGAAGCAAGTACAAAATAAAAAAAAAGACAGATCATGACTTATAAAAACACATAAAAAAGCTAGATAAAGAATAATATTAAAAACACTCATAAAAGTGTAATCAAAGAATAAATGAAAATTTAAAAAATTCTTATTATAAATAAGGATAACAGATTTTTCATCAAAATATTAACTCATAAAAGCTTATATTACTATATATATATATATATATATGATTCATCCCATATTCGTTAACATAAACTTACAAAAAATAATTTTTATCCAATTTTTAAAAATTTAGATTGACTATATTAAAAATTATATATATATATATATATATTGGTGGGTTTACTGATATAATCCATAATCTGTCAATCCACCATTAATGGGTTGGGTTGTAATTTTCTCAACCCATCACGTAAATGAACTAGTCTAACTCAGCTTGTTTTCTACACAACTTATCTTTCCACCTTTATCTACAGGTGGAAAGTTCGGCTTCGTGCTTCCTGATGAACTCACTTGTATATTACTTGACAATTGAGGTTTTCATTTTCAATCCTTTCACAGAGGTAACTTCCAAAGCAAATCTTGGTTTTAAGCTACCCATTCAACCTTTTCAGAATTGCGAGTAGCTCATGCTAGTATTTTTTAATTACATGGTGTGATATGTTAATCTAATTGAAAATGTTTGATTTTTAATAAGGTGTTTAATAAAATTAGCTTATAAGTTTTTAAGATATAAGTTTTTTTTAATGTATAAACATTCCGTAACAGGTTTGCTGTGATCGAAAATGTCTTATTTAATGATATATTAAGATAATATACCATCTAGAACAGCAATTGTCTCAATTTTTTTATTCTATTTTAGAGGATTTTTAAGACGAAACAATGAGGTTTACAATTTCAAGTTTCGTTTCACTGTGAATGACGATAGAGTTTGACTACATTATTATATTTTTATTTTTATTTTTAATTTTAATTTTTACATAGAAATATATTTTATTTTTGTCCGTAATTATAATTTTCTTTTCCATTGCTTTATTACAATAAAATTGAAGAATAAATTGATTATTTGTCTGTTAAAAAAAATCGATGAAAATAAAAGTGATTGAAGAGGTAATAAGAAAACCTGATCTCCAACGAAGTCCCACAACAAAGCAGTTCTAGGCTGAAGAAAATTTTTTCCGGTGTAGAGTTCCTGAACTTGGCGGAGCACTTGGCCCCCGGTGTACAGTGTCGATAGAATCGCTATCGCCAGGACATACCTATGCCAAATTTTCAGTCTTAGAAACCTCAAACAAACAAATATAAATTTTGAGATAAAAATACACAACATTCATCAATCCAGATGACCTAGTATCTATCCCAATTTGCAGTGCAATGATTCAAAAGCCAAAAGCCAAATCAAATTTCGATAAAAAAACCCAAGAAATTTCAATCCAAATGTTCGCAAGCCAACGAGAAAATATAGAATCAAGAAGTGAAAGGAAGGGAGGGAAGGGAGATTGAATTACTGGTATTCCTCGTATCTATCGAAATTTTTCCAATCGCCATGCTTGTTGAAGGCCATGACGATGAAACTGATGAGAGAGAAAAGCAGAGCAACTCCTCTCAACCCCAATGAGCCTTTCTTTAACAAATCGTCCCTCTTCCATCGCCTTAATATTCCGCCGACTCCACCGCCCACTGCCGGCTGCTGCGTTTGATTCTCCAGATTCGGTAAAGGCGAAGCCGGCCCCTGGTTGGCCGGAGGAGGAGAATCGAAATTCGGCTTTGTCGGTGAATCGGGGAAGTTCGACATCCGTGTGCTGATTTCTCAAGAGAACCCTTAGAGCTCGAAGATTTGAAAATTATAACTCAGGGAAAATAAGTCGAGAAGGAGAAGAAGAAGCAGCTTTGGGTGAAACGAGAGATGTGAAGGGGAAATTCGGATATTTATGTTGAGACGCAAAAGTGGGAATGTGTTAGAACATTTTTGGTGGAGAAGCGGAGAGTGGGATCAAATCGTTAAGGTAGTTATGAGGGGTAAGAGCGTGGCATAAAGTGTGACGGCAGGATGACGTGGCGTCCAATGAATGGCCGGAAGAGGCGGATCACGGCAAGGCATTCACACGCGAAATTGATGCCAGCTGTACGAAGTGAACCCTCCAACCAAAACGCAAAACCGATGTCCAATATTGTCAGTTTCACTCTCATTCCGTTTGTTTTTCTTTTTTAGTAAGAAACAAATTTTCAAAAACTGGTCTAGGTTTTTCACCCCGTCCAATCGTCATTGAAATTTGGAATTTCTATGTCTTGTGGCCAGAAAATTGTAAAATATCTTTGAAATGGAGGAAAGATTAAAAATAGAATGAGTGAAAACAAAAGATGAACTGAATTTATTTCTTTGCTCATTTCAAACATCAATAAAAGGGTATTTGTGTTTGATTAAAATTGTTTAAATCAGCGTCAGATTGTTTGGATGTTATTTCATTTTTTATAATCTTAATATCTTTAATAATATAGGATGAGAGCATGCTTTTAATTTTCAATTTAAATAATATTTAAATAAAAAATGTGATTTTAAAAGTCTAAATTTAATCTTAAAGATTTGAGGCCCAAAAAAAATTTCAAAATGAAAGTTGAGATTTGTCTTGAATGAAATAAAAAAAAAATCTGGTCAAAAGAATTATATGAAAAATAAATAAGTAAATTATATATGATAAACAATATGACAAAGCGCGTGGATAGTGGACAGGGACACCTAATAGTGATAATTTTTCTTAAAAAAAAATTAGAGTATTCATCATTCATAATTGCAATTTGGTTTTTGTTTTTTGCCAACCTCTTGCTCTTGCATTCGAGTTTAACAATACAAAATTGAGTCACAGCCAGGGAAAATCATGTGTATAAGTTAACTGCTCGGTTCAAAAGGTCATTTCCCCAATATTTTTTTATACTTTTAAAAATTTGAGCAATCACATTTTAGAATCAAAATAATAAATTTATTATAAAATATAATCTTTTACTACTTATTTTTCCAATTTTACTACTCAATCTTTCAATTTTTATCACTTTTATTAGTTAAAACTTGAAAGTCTCTCTTTATGATTTATTTTTTCTACTGGTCATTCATTGTGATGCCCCCAAAAATTTCCTCGAACATTGAGTACGGACAATCGTATATTGATGACAAGTATGTATGTGTTGAATTTGGTAGATAGAGCTAATGGGCCCGCATGACCCACCACTGGGCTTGGCCCAATTGATGAGAAAATGGAGTTAATGAATGTTGCGCGAGGGTTGGCATTTGCTTGTGTGGGTGGGATTGAAGAACCTTCGAGAGGTGTCTCTGATTCCCTCATCCTACTTGGCATTTGCTTCCAACTCACGTTGAATTGCATTTCCTTTCCAGACAATGATGAGATAAAGGAATTGGATGATGATGATGATGATGAACACATCCTAATTCTTTATTTTTATTATATTTTGTAGAAAATAATACTTCCTTTATCCAAAAAAAAAAAAATCATACTTCTTTGACG
Organism: Adenanthera pavonina; assembly: GCA_026686845.1. Taxonomy (NCBI): domain Eukaryota; kingdom Viridiplantae; phylum Streptophyta; class Magnoliopsida; order Fabales; family Fabaceae; genus Adenanthera; species Adenanthera pavonina. The sequence continues at coordinate 37,086,175 of JAIVEN010000011.1, forward strand.
TGGGACCCTTTCCTTCCTTCATCCTTGTTACAAGTTTAATTTACACTGCATGTAAACAATTTCAGTTTTAGCAAGAGAAAAAACATTGGAGCTACCTAACAATTTTGGTTTTTTAATTCTTAAGATTCTCTTGAATAATTGTTATCTCATTATTTTTTAAGTTTAATGTGTATGTTCTACATTAAACAGCAATTTTGAGTCGTTTTCAAACATAAATCTTCATGACTAATATTTTTATTGGACACAAAAAGAAAAAGGCTTTTATTCAAAAGAAGAAAAGAATACAGGAATATATAATGAGGAACGTTTCCAGAGAATATTATGCAATTTAATGGTTATTAGAATATTGACAGGTGAGAGAAGGGCCACCCAAAAAAAAAAGGTAAAATGAACAAATTCATAAAAAACAAAACAGAGAAAGTAAATGGAATGAAAATAATTAAATAATGTTAGCATATATTATAATTTATAAGCCAAACGTGGGCCAATCCTAAAATGATTCCACATGGCTAACATGTATTAGGTGTCAATCATTGATCATTATTATCTTCAGAAATATGATTGGTACTACCAAATATGCCTTCCTTTTTATGGTGCCTACAAACATTGAAAAGCACATACAAAGAATAATGGATTCCAATTTTTTTTTTTATCACAAGATTCCAAGTTAAATGAATAATAAAAATTTAAAATGACTTGCCTTAAAAATACTATGTTAAAATGTTTTATTTTGATTTGGTTTCAGTTAACTTTCATGTATCATTTAATTTTGAAAAATTACTTAAGGCATTTAAAAATCATGGACCTGTTTGCAATTCTTTCCCTCCTCAACCTCCATTGATAAGTTACTAGGTGTACATAATATAATGGTACGCATCACTAGTCAAATTAGAATGCATGTGTTGAAAACAAGAGTGATGTTGGAAATTAATCTTGAGTTGAATTTTTTTTTTATTAAAAATTTTTAGACATATCACTTTGGCGAAAAATGTAAAAATAAATAAAAATGGGAGAGGTATTGTTGTTATTTTGCATGCGAAATGATTTTTTTATAAGGAATTCAATCGCTTCAGATATTAAATATTTGAGGGAATATTTTTTAAATTTTATTTAATATAGGTTTTAAAATTACCTAAAGAGTAAACTATTGTAATGGGAATACACCTGGTCATATAAAAAAAAATGTAATGTAAGATTGTAGATTACAAATAAAATTTTATTTTTAAACTCTCAAAAATAATTTTATAGTTTAAAACTTTTAATATTAATTTTTTAATTAAAATTTGAAATTGTAATTTTTTACAACAGAGATCTGTTCATGAGAGACTATTATATTTTCTGGCCAAAAAAAAAAATCAGAGAGAATATTATATTAGATATTTTGAGGGTTGAAAGGGCTCCTCAAGAATGGATGGAATGTGAAATTATATTGAAGATAAATGATTGAATGATTATCTGGTTACTCCTATAAAGAGCAATTTTTTATTATAATGAAAATGTTAAATTTGAAAACTCATGGAAAACAATTATGGTATATATTTATATTTTTAATAATAACATGTTATATGTGTGTTGTCTTTATATCCTAACTACTTATTTGGTTCAATTACATAGAGAGTTAGGTAATGTGATGTAAAGGGTGTGAAAGAATGTAATGTGAAGATAATTACATATAAGTTTGTTTGGTATGATATTTTAAACAAAAGGGGATGATATTTATTTTTTATTAAATAAAAATACATATAAATATGAAAATACCATTTTATTCTTAGTTAAAAAAAAAAACCCTCCCAATCATTCTCCTCCCCGACAGCACCATTGTGGCTACCACTCCCTACACAACATCCGACCATCATCACACCGCTCAACCCAAACCCAAACCTTCCTATCCCTCAACCCCAAATCAATGAATCAGTAAAAATATGAAAAAAAAATGGAGACAAAGATGACAATTTGCAAACGAAGATGAAGGTGTTAAAACTGTGGATCCCAGTTCAAACTCATCTTCGGCATCCTCCATCTTTCACCTCCGTCTTCTTCCTCCTCAGTCATGAATGTGAACCTAGATTGAAGAGTTTGAATAGATTCGTGTATGCAACTCAAATCTTTAGTGACGATGACGAAGATGGTGGAAGGAACAGGTGGGAGAGGCTTGGAGGAATAAGGGAGGTCGAGACCGATGCCAGGAGATGGTGGAAGGAATGGGTAGGAAAGGCTCGAAGGAGTGAAGAAAGGTGGAGACCGATGCTAGAGATGGTGGAAGGAATAGGTGGACGAGGCTTGGAGGAGTGAGGGAGGGTGAAGGGTGGCGCCAAAAATGGTAGAAGGAACCGGTAGGAGAGTCTCATAGGAGTGAGGGAGGGTGGAGGCCAATGAGGTGGGGATGGGGGAGGGTGGAGGCCGATGGGATGCGGTAGGGGTAGGTGGGTGGAGGCCAACGGAGATGGGGTAGAGGTTAATGCTAGATTTTGGTGATGTAAATTTTGTTTAATAAAGGGTAATGTAGTCATTTCCTTTCCTTTTACACTAGTATGAAGGCCTTCACATAAAAAAAAAAAATGGATGTGAAGCAGATTACACAGCAATTATGGTGATGAAGATCACCTAAGATGATGGTAATCACATGTATTTAGACCAACCAAAGAGAACATCTAGTGTGATGTAAAGATATACCCCTCACATAATCCCCTTTTGTAGACCAACCAAATGGGTTGTAAAATTCCTACATTTTTCACCTTGCTTCATCAATAGTATGTAGAGGTGCATAAAGACCATATAAGACTAGGATAATAATTAACCCGATACCCAATTTTTGTCAGGTTAGATGGCACCGGGCCAACATAGCATATGAAATCAAGTTTGATCTGGTCTTAAAAAATATTTAAAAATAAAAATAATTTATTTTTATTTATTAACAAAAATATTATCATATTCATCCAAAATATATTTTCTTAAAAAATAATATTATAATCAAAGGTAATATTTGTTAAAATTATAACTACTCAATAATTATGTATTATTTTTACACAATATTAAAAAATTAATTTAAAATTTTAAATTCAATTAAAAGATGATGTATTAAGAAAAATACCATATAAAATTAATATCTATAAAATTTTAAAAAATATATAAAATTACATATATATCAAGACTGGATTTGATTTTAACTTGATACCCAATTTAACCCGATCTCCGAGACTAACTCAAAATGCTGAGTAGAATTGGGCTTTCCAAGTTAGTTGAACACCCCCAATTTTACATATAATTTATATTTTATATTAATATTAATGAAAAAAATAAATTAGTTATTCATTTTAATATGATACAATATTATTTATTTATTTTAAAGATTATTTTATTTGTATTAATTGGTGACAATGAAAACAACACCACTACAGCAGGGGAAAAAGTAAGTAACGGCTATCACAGCCGTTTTGTTGCGCCCATTGGAAGGTAGGAAAACGACGATAACCCACTAAACCGGTAAGCTATGGGCCCTTCAACCTTCGCCATGCGATTTGACCTTCACGCGCTTTCTGTATTTTTTTATTTTCAAACGAGCATAGCACCATGGATAATAATAAAAATTATTATATAAATAATAATAAAAAACTAAATTATTCATTGATTAATCTAATTGTAATTTTTATTTATCTTCCAACAAGTATAATTGTATTGGTAGAAAAAAGAAACTATAATTTTATATAAAAAATAGTATAATATTGTATGACAAAAAAAATTTAATTGTGCGTAGACTTACTCAGAACATATGAAAAATACTACATAATAAGATTATAAGAGATGCATATACACATAAGTAAACTTATCAATCTATATTATTATTGAAGATTTCTCTGTAACAAACCTTTAATGTCTTCAGCAAAAAAAAAAACCTTTAATGTCTTGTTTGTTGTGTTATCATTATAATATAAAATCAAGATTTTTAATCCATATGTGACATGGGAATATATAGTTGTTATGTGTGAAAATTAGATTGAGAAAGTATCACCCAACATCATATAAATTTTAACATTGACTTCTATTTATAATAATAGCAAATAACAATATGATTGGAAATTGTCTCCTATGTATATTAAATAAGAGTTTGGAGTTAGAATGATAACACTAATTCAAATATATACATGCAACCTCTAATTAGGATGAGATTTTATTATTGTCTCTTGCACATGTTCACCAGTCATGGTTATTACAATGAATTGTGTACCATTAACTCTCTTCAACATGATTGATGCCCGAACTTCAACCCTATTATGTAATTTGGGGGATCCAACATAGATATGGAGTTAAGAAATTTAGCAAAATGAACACCATCAATAAAAAACAATCTCTTGATGATAACATTTATGCAATTATTTTGCTTGTATGAAATCATTATTAGCTAGGACCACAAATTATTATAAAATAATATGGATTATGATAACGTAGGAAGTTAGTAAAAGTATCTTGTAATACCAACACTATAAAATGAATTTTATTAAGGAGATCTAAACCTAGCATCATCTACGTCCTTACAAAATCCAATCATGATATTCCATTTATCATGGAGGATTAACATAGCATATAAAATTAATATACTTTGACATAGTGGGTGTAAACTTATAGCAATAAATAAATTAAATTCATTAGGCTAATAGCGTGAAATATGGAATTACTTGGTCAAATTAGTGATAATTGATACCAATTCAATAAAAAAATCTAACTTCATAATTTTATAAAAAATTTTTACTTTTCATAAAAATAAAAAAGGAAGTTTCGAAATCCACCATTTACTCAATCTAAAATATATCCCTAATAGATTTGTTAATTTTTTGTCTCTTAAAGTTTTAATGTATTATGAATGCAAAATAAAACTTGTCATACTTTTACTGATTAAGTCATATAAGTATATGTTCATAGTAAGTAATCAAGAATGAGAGTTAATTTGCATTAATTATAAAAATTGTTGATTCAAATAACCTTACAAATTATTTTAGTTTACCAATTTAATTAAATAGGTATTTAATAAGAATTGAAATCACCAACTTCACTTGGCAATTTCTCAATTTTATTTTACAAATTATTACAAATTCAAATTTTGATTAAAAAGTAAATTTTAATTCAATACTTTTTTATGATTCTCGAATTAATTGTTGAAATAATTAAATTATTTTTAATTCAAAATATATAAGTTCATAATTTTGTATTCATACACGGAATTTGACTTTAATTATTTTTCTTAATTAGATTATCATATACATTAATATGATTGATATCATTTTATAATAATCATAACAATTAATTTCTCTGGTTAAAAAAATAACAATAAATTTCAATTTCTACAAATTTAAATATAGAACTTAAGTCATCCGATTTGACTACAATTCATAAAATCTCAAATTTTCATAAAAATTAGTTTGTGATTTGAACATGATATCAATTATACATTGTATAATTAGTTTGAAAGTTAAATTTTGTATTAAATGTTGGATTTAGAATGAGTGTCTTAAATAACTTTACCAATTACCTAAACAATTTAAAAATTGGTGGTAAAAAAACAATTTCAAAATTATGATTTAAGTCAAATGTTAAATGAATTTTAAATTTTAGGCTTGAATATGTGGTGAACTAAATAAATTAAGATTTAAGTCAAATTTTAAAAATTAATCATTTAAATTAAAATTATGCATAAGTGATAAACGATCCAACTAATTTAAAAATTAAGTATTTGAGCCCAAATTTTATTTTTTAATTCAAAAATTAAATCTATAATAAATTTCCTAATTAACTAAAACATTAGGCTTTAAGTTATCTCTTAACAAAAAATATTTAAATTAAATTTTGATGCAATTTTGTGAATAAAATTATTAGTTATTTAAGTTATCTCTTAATAAAAAATATTTAAATTAAATTTTGATGCAATTTTGTGAATAAAATTATTAGTTATTTGAAATTTAAAGTTTGGGATTAGGTTAAATTGTAACAAACATATTTTTACAAAATTTTGAAATAAATATCCTAAAATTAAGGATGAAGTCAAATATTACTGTATCCCTTTTTAAAAAAAATTAAATGTAGAAAATTTATTTAATCAAGTAATTGTAAAAATTAGTAAATGTAGAAAATTTATTTCTAATAAATTACAAACCGCCCATTTGAAAACTTTCTAATCAAGTAATTGTAAATTTATTTAAAAAATTTAGCTTGAGATCATATTAAAATAATTACTTTTAAGTAATTGTGAAAATTTAAATTATAAAATAAATTAAATTTGATTGATGATCATGTGAATTATGTAAATCAATAATGGAAAGTTTTAAACTTGATTTGTTTCTAAAGATATTACAACTACATAATTTTTGATAAATAATAAATACCCAATTGGTAATTAAAAAGATATTCACAGATCATGTGAATCTACATTAAATTTTAGTTCAAAATCAGTCTTCATTTTTTTAATAAGTCGAAAAAATCAATTAGTCTAGTGGAGGAAAAAAGAGATAAAATTAATTAAGATGTAGAAATAAATTACTATATTAAAAGGAAAAAAGGAGATAATTTAAATATTTTCTTTACAATTTATATTTTGAGATTTTTCATTTTTTAAACATGTGAAATTATCTCAATATTTATAAGTTAAATAATTGATTTTTAACTAACAAAAAAGTTTCATGAGATTTTGTATTAATTTTAATTAAAAACATAATTAGGATAATAAAATCAGTACTTGTATGAATCAATAGCACTTTGTATTTTTAAATTAATAATTTCGAACAAATTTAAATTTTCAGGTAATATTTGAATATATACAATTAGCCAAAACGATTACAGCAACCAACATTTGGTCTTAACAACAATCATGATTTCATTAGTGACCTTCGCGTTTAGATATTCTCTAACCAATTTCAGCCACACTTTAACTCAGTCAGCTAATCCTAAACATGATAAGAAAATATCATCTTTAAGATTAGATATGAAAAAATAACATATATAATTCAACAACCATAGAAGAAAGGCTAACTCCTCGAATCTTATAAGCCATTTATTATTAATCTGTTAAATAAAAAAACTCCAAAGAACAAAAACATCAACAATTTAAAAGAATCAAGAGAAATAGTTGATAGAAGAATATTTAATCTGAAATTTTGTTGCAAAGAAAAACTTTGCAGAAGTATTGATAGAAAAGAAGACAATAATTTACTTATTTATGAACTGATGATAACAATTCATATGGATGATTCTCCATATTAAGATTTAAAAATGCATCTATTAGAATAACCATCCACACATGATGATGATAGGGATAGGAATGTTAAGTAGCTTGAAATAAGCTGTGCAAATATGAAATGATACAATGAAATTCTACATATATTTATAACAAATAAACCCACATATAAAAATTTGAAAATCAACCAATGGATCAATTTGTGGAATTTGATTAATAATACATTTAAATTCCCAAATCAAATTTTGATTTCAAAGATACATTCATAAATTTTTATTTTATATTTTAGTTAGTTAGTAAATTTTGTTAGTTTAATAATTGTATATTTAAATCAATTAGTTAGTATGATACAAATTATTTTGAAATATATAGATATTAAATATTATGAATGAAACATCTCATTCTACCATGTGTTGGTTTGGAGTTTCTAAACTTATGGAAAAGTTGTGTTTAATTTTCATACCTATGAAAGGAAGCTGATTTTTTTCACTACTTATATATATATATATATATATATATAATAGATTTTTCTTCTTCTTCTTCTTCTAATTTTGGTAAATTATCTTTGTCTGTCTCAGATTTTCTGATTACGCACCCCAATTTTCCCCCAAAAGCTTCATTCTTTTCTTTTATTTATTTATTTATTATTTATTTCATTCACTTTCCTTTAAAAGATATAGTCATATAACAACTTGAATTTGAAGTCGGTCTCGTCATACAGCCATGACCATTTGGAACGAGATTTTCGTATATATGCATGTTTGGTCGAACCATAAATTATTTGTACAAATGACATGTGATTGATCCAATTATTCCATGCGGGAATTAAATTGTCACCTTTTTTTTGGTTGTTGCCGCAATATTTAGTATTATTATTAATTAATTCAAATTCAAAAATAAATTTTTTTAGTTGCCTTTTAAATAATCATGATCTTAATTGACCTCTTGTGATACAAATAAATATTTTTTTTTATCTATTTTGGTGATCTATATACTTTATAGGTTGGTTAAGAAATGCCCTTGTAGTAACAAAAAAAAAATCTCTCACCTTGGATAGGATTCTATGCATTATCCATATCTAGACCATATTTATAGATACATTTTCTAATTTTTTTTAAATTCATGAATGTATGAATCACATGGTTATTTTCTTAATGATAATATTTTCAACTTAAAAAAATTGCGTGAACTTCATTTTTAATTAAACTGAAATTTAGTGATAATATATGTATCATTTACTTGCCTCTTCTATGACTTAATGTTTAGGTGGTAATCACTAACACTTAAAAAAGAACCGAGTTAGGATTTGATGTTGTTGCAAATCGCTTGATGTTATGATTTGTCTCCACAGTGTTTTAAAGTTAAGCAAGTACGGTATTACTTGATTATTATCACATTATTTTATAATTATAATTATAATAATCCCCAACAAAACACAACAGTTTGACTGCACCATCTTCTTCATTGATGAAATTTATAGTATCCACTATTCAATTAGGTTATCAACTCTGAACTGCAGCAGAAACTGATGAATGACAATTTACCCACTCCACTTGATGTTTTCTTTTAGTTCTAGGGTTTATTTTTCAATTTCGTCCAATCACATAATGCCAAATAACTATCACATATATTTAGCTGTTCCTTATTATTGTCCCAATTAAAGGATGATACTTATAATTCTTAAATTAGTATTATTATTGTTTAAAGTAAAACTTGCTACTACTCCATGAAGTCTCACTCTACTTTCTGTAAAATGAAAAAGACAAAGGCAGGAAAAGGAAAGGAAACTTGGGAAGAAGAAAAGTGCTGCTTGTGAGTTGAGTTGTGAGTTATTAGTTATCTACTTTTGTCACATCATATTAAATCAATATATCTATCTACTTTTGTCATACTAGCCCCAACTCTGCAATTTTCTTCAATCTATGTACTTCATATTAAATTAATATTTAAATATAAAATTTATAATAAATCATTTAACAAATAAAACAGGTGTGATTTCATCAAAGTTTAAAAGATTATTACGCAAATTCGGATAACTCAAATAAATTTGTGTAACTTACTTTTTTGTTAAAAAATATTTAACATGCATATTAACAAAAGTTTGTCCAGATGGTACAGAGTTATCCTATTTACCAATTTTTAAGTATTTATTAGTCATGAAATTTGTACTGAACCCAACTCATTTAATACTAAGACTTTTGAGAACAAAAAAATATTTAACATGGATATAAGGTATTGATAATGGGACCTGGCATTCAACCAATCAAAATATTAATTTAAAATTTAATGGTTCAATTGTGATTTAAATAGAATTAAATTAATAATAATAAAAATAATAATTTTTTTAATTTTATATATTATATATTATATAGAAAATTTAAAAAAATATTATTAATAAAGTTCATAACCTAATATTAAAATTTAGATAAATTAATATTTCTCCATAATCATATTTTAAATTTAAAATAGTTAACTAATATTATTTTTTTAGATTATTTATTGAGTAAATTTATCATTAATAATAATTATATAATATTACAATATAAAAATAAAAAATTTATATAAAAAATAATACTATTTTCTTGTCAACAAAAAAATAATACTATTTAATATTAAAAATGATATTATTTTATCTTAAAAATAAAATAAAAATCTAACCGGTTCATTATTGATTTATGATTAATTTATCCAAATTTCCATTAATTTCAAGACTAGTTAATCCTCCTCAATATTCAAATTAGATCTGGCACTAGTTCTGGAGTCAATTAGTTAAACCATTTGGTCGGGTCTCATTTTTAATACTTCACTGGGATGACATAATAATCATATAAATATTTGGTTAAAAAATGGGTGATTTAAATATAATGAAATGGTTTGGAGATAGACGAATAAGCAAGTGTGACTTGTCACTTTAGAATGGATGTCCTCATGTCCATGGCAATGTCGTTATTTAAAAGAACACGATAGGCAATTTGGAACTAGTCGCCGTGACACTTCCTTCGTCTGCGCAGCTCTATCCGCATTCTCACCGCGTGCAACCTGCTCTCCCGGTCACCCCTCCACGCCGCGTTGCTCACTCCTTTATCTCTCCACTTTCTTCTTTTTCTACTTTCGTCTCTGCAACTCAACCCTCAAAATCCCTCCATACTCATTGCTCTTGCGCTAATACACACATCTACGACTAATGTCTTCATACTTCTCTGCTTCCTAGAGTCAATCCATTTTACAGAGCCATGTCTTCTCCTTTTGCAACTTGTTTCTCTTTCTTTTCCCCTATCGTTCCCTCTCTCTCTTCCAGGAAACCCTTCCTCATCGGCGCAAACCACACCTCCGCTCGTTTCTCCTCCCGATAATCTTTTCCCGTATACCAGAAAAATCAAGCTTTTAATTTTTTTCTCCATTCATTCTTTGCCAAAGAAGAAAACTTCAAGCTTTCATTTTTTTTTTTTGGGGATTTTTGTGTCATATCAATTTTTCTCTCGGGAGGCGTTAAATCTGCAGCAATGGAGACAATCCCTGGAAAGCCCGGCTTTCTCAGGAATTTGCTCATACGGTTGCTTCTGTTTGGGGTTTTCATCATAGTCGCCCGTTTTGCTTACGTCATCACCATCGCCGGCGAGTCTTGCAACGTCGGTGACTTCTGCTTCTTTTCCCTTCCGGAGACTCTCAATTTTGTGGTCGCCGGCTCAGGTGCCGGGGCTTTGGCCGTCGAGTCCAATGACGCCGTTGTCAGCCGATCTGCGGCGCGGCCGGAGGTTTACGCGAGTAAAGATTGGACTAAGGCCGTCCATTTCTACTCATCCGTGTTCCACGATCTCATATCGGAAGGTTATCTCTCTCCGGAGTCCAAATCTCTCTGCGTTGAGACGCCGACCGGTCGCGACGTCTTTGCGTTGAAGGAGATCGGCGTTTTGGACTCGATTGGGATTTCAAAGAAAGCTTCGAAGCCATTGGTGAAAGCAGGACAGGCTCATCGTATGCCCTTTCGCGATAACACATTCGACTTCATATTTTCCGGCGAGGGTGGGCTCGAGAAATCGGCGCGACCGGCAGATTTCGCCTCCGAGATTGCCCGGACGCTGAAACCCGAAGGGTTTGTGGTGTTCCATGTAAAGGCCAAAGATACGTATAGTTTCAATTCATTCCTTGATTTGTTTAATAATTTCAGAGTAGTGAAATGGCGTGATATAGATGGATTTGATTCTTCAATGCCTCACATACGAGAAATTGTTCTGAGGAAAGAGTTTGATGGCATTGTTCATGAGTTTGAGAAATTCGATGATGATTCTAATGAAAAATGCTCTACTCATGGGTACAAACAAGAATTAGTCAGAAATACAGAGCCTTTGATTACTGAGGAGCCTCTGAAGCCATGGATTACTTTGAAGAGGAACATACAGAACATAAAGTACCTTCCATCAATGGCTGATATAAGCTTCAAAAATAGGTATGTTTATGTGGATGTTGGAGCTAGAAGTTATGGCTCTAGTATAGGAAGTTGGTTCAGGAAGCAGTATCCGAAGCAGAACAAGACCTTTCATGTGTATGCAATTGAGGCTGATAAAACTTTCCATCAAGAGTACGGTTTGAAGAAGGGAATCACTTTGCTACCTTATGCTGCTTGGGTAAAGAATGAGACTTTGACCTTTGAAATTCATCGCGACCCTGGTGAGCATGTTGAAGTTAAAGGTAGAGGCATGGGTAGGATTCAGCCGTTGAAGTCATCATCATTTTCGTCTGATGGTTTTGATGGTGAAGTTGAGAAAATCCAAGGGTTTGATTTTGCAAGCTGGTTGAAGAACACATTCTCAAAGAATGATTTTGTTGTGATGAAGATGGATGTGGAAGGTACTGAATTTGATCTGATTCCGAGATTGTTCGAAACCGGAGCCATCTGTTTGGTGGACGAGATTTTTCTGGAATGCCACTATAATAGGTGGCAAAGATGTTGCCCCGGGCAGAGGAGTTCAAAGTATGAGAAAACTTATGATCAATGCTTGGAGCTCTTCACTTCTCTTAGGCAAAATGGAGTTCTTGTTCATCAATGGTGGTAATTATCGGATAGGTAGGTGACAACATATTCCAAATCTTCTGTAACATTCTTGTTTTTCTTTTACTTTTTCCATGTTCCACCAATAGAGAAGATTCCTTTGCTTTTCGAATTTGTTTCCTTGTAGCATCTGCGACTGAAAATGAAATCATCTCCTTACATCAGTTATATTTGTTTCATATATCTCTTGTTTATTGGGAAAATCGTATCTGATTGCGTAGGAATTGGTAATGCGGTATGGTTAATTACGCTGTTCTCTAGTCATTGATGAGAATTTCAGTGTTTATTGTTGGAGACTGTACTTTGGATTCATTTTAGTATGTGAACAATAAGGGGATCATGAACTTCTTGAAATCTCTAAGAATGGACATTTTCTTGATGGTCAGGCTGGGTTTACGGAGATTGAACTCTAAGGTTTTTCCCTTGTTGCTGAATTCACAGATGAAACTAGTCCCATTTTTTCATATATGGCTTTTTGTTGAGTGCCTTATTGGTCTTCTAGTGTGACCAATTTCATGGATATGTCTTCCTCTGTAACTGATAGGTTGGAAAGAATCAGTTTCTGTAATAGCATATGGCGTCATCCAATATCGGATTCTCTAGCTGGATCCAGAAACTAGAAAGATTATCCTCAATTTATCTCTTTTTCCATATAATAATAATAATAATAATAATTGCAACTGCAATAATGTCTTTTATGGACCAGACTTGATGGACTTGCTATACCATTTGGTTCAGAGAATACGGGTACGAGAGAATTATCAGAAACGAGAGAAAATGCATTCACTTGGATATGCTGCTTTCAGATAGAATACGGAATGATATGACAGCTCATCCCAAACTAACGGAAACAGGTTCTCTGGTGCCGGTTCTGCTGTTTCAGCGGCAGATTTTGACCGTCCACCGTCCAGATTTCTTTGTGGACGGTGTGGATTTATCATATAATTTTTTGGGAAGATTTTTTATATATGTTTTTTAATTTTAGAAGAAGAAAAATATAAAATAAAAATAATCTCTGTAAGATTTTAAAAAAATAATGTTCAATAATAAAAATAAAATAAAAGTATAAAATAAAATTTGAACTGTCCATATTTATGATCGGTCTTGATTTGCTGTTTTCAAGGAGCTGGGAAACGGTGGATCCCAAACCAACTAGTTATAAGAATGCATTGTACAAAATGATCTAACAGAACTGTAAAAGCAACACAGCTCCCTCCTCTGATAGAAATGCCACTAAATAGTAAATATAGATGGAGTGCTGCATGTTTATTTTTAAAAAAAATATTCGAATTACCATTAATTTATCTACTGTAGCATCAGAAAGAATCAAGCAAGGCTTTGGAGGGGTGTGGGATGGTTGAAGCACGAGAAGAGAAAAGGATGGATTGTGTGTGGGTGTGTGGGAATTTATCAGTGACAGCGAAAAGAGGGAGCAAAGTTGACGATTATTGGTTGCATCCCAGCTGGAGGTGGTGATTCATTCATTCCAGTCAAGATTGCACCACCACATTCATGTGGGGTAGGTAGTATTAATAAACAACACCACCATCACGCCTTCACCATAATCCAAAACCAATATCAGTTTAAGATATTTTTCAACTATCTTGTGGGTTAGGTAGATGGAAATGCTGAAATAACATGGGTAAAAGTACTTTTTTTCTGCTGTCTGATATTGCCAATAATGCTCAAGTCCAAATTAATTAATATTTTCTCCTATTCTATTTATAAAGTGATGTTGATTAGTACATGGGTGAATATCAACGAGAGTTAGTTATACTCTCAAAGCTACAAAAAAAAATTGGTATAAAAATCTAATTTTATGTTTACTTCTCATTCAAGTAGTAGTAATTATATAGGAAAAAAAATATGTTTAAGTAGAAAATAATTTATGAGAAAGTTATTCAGAATAAAATAAAAAATTTATATAAAAATATAACATTATCCCTTATAAATAAAACCAAACAAACCTTTTGATAATATCTTCCAGGAGAGAATAATTAATTAACTGATTGTGGGAAGTGGGTGGAGGAAGGGTCAAAAGCAACAATGAGCAGTTGATGAGAATGAAGAATGGAATGTGGGGCTGTGGGCAGATATGTTGACAGGTTGGGTTATGTTTGTATTTGGTGGGTTTTGATGTGATAGCGAACTGCGCTCTGCTGTATTTTGCTTCTTCTTACTTCATACCTCAGAGGAACAACCCATGTTTGATTAAGATGGGTTGGATTTATCACTAAACTTGATAGATTAATTTTATAATTTTCACAGATAAGTTTAGATTTTTTTCTAAATGACTATAAGTTTAGATTTTTTCTAAATGATGATAAGTTTAGATTTCATTCTTATTAGTATAACTATATTTTTTTCCTTGCACATCTGCGGATATTCTATATAGTTTTAAAATATATTAAATTAAAAAAAATCTCATTATTAACTTTTTTATCACAAAAAATTGATATAAAATAATATTAATTAAAATTAATATAAATTTATAATTAAAAAAGATTGAATTTGACAAAAAAAAATGCGGGGCCATCTAAACAAAAGGAAAAGGGGAAAAGATGAATCTCACATACAAAAGAATGAATAAATGAATGAGAAAAAAATGGGACCCATTTAAGTGGAAATAAAAATAGAAGGGTACGAAGCCGAGGGGGTGGAGAGACTATTTGACTAATGTATAGTGTAACTCCATCCTACTTTTAATTATATATTGATAGTTTGATTGCTTTCACTTGATTTATTCAACTTACCAAATTTAAATTAAATGAAGTAATTGATACTCCGTTGAGTCTAAAATATAAGTCATATTTTAATAGTTTATTTTGGTCCAAAATGGAAGTCTTATTTGATAATTTTTAAGATATTAAATATTTTTTTTCTATTTTACCTTTATCTGTAATTAAATGTAAGAGATAACAGACTTTAAATATAATATATCAGGTAGGAGTGTTATTGAAAAATAATTTTTTTTACAGATTTAAGGAATGAAATTGTCTTTTTTGGTTCCTGTTCAATTAATTAAATATAATTTATATGTTGGATCGGACGCAATATAACGCTTGGAAGAACTAGAAATGGGCCCAGGCATTCTCAAGAATTTGAGATCAATAGCACTGTTAACAAATACTACAACTTCTCACCCATATTAGATATTTTTTCTATTTGGTGTTGGCAAAACAAATAGTGCACCTTTTTACAGATTTTCCAATGCCAACCCTATAGATTTTATTATATATATTGATATTGATTTTATGCTTTCAAATATTATTACTTATTTTATTTTAATCTCATAAGATTTGAACTGATTTTATTTTTCTTGTGTTGATGACGACATGAGATTGATAGTTGAAAAGAGTTGTTTAAATATTTAAAAATTGAGTTTTGAGTATTAGGATTATCCATTTTGATAAATTCATGTACATATTATAGTGATAATGAGATTTTGTCGAGGGTATTTTTGGACCCTGAAGTGGTCCAATGCGTCTAGCCCAATCACTTTCCATTTATGGGCTCAACGTACACTTACGCACACATCACACTATTTTTGTTGTTGTGGGGTCGGGGTGGGGGACCACCATGCGAGTTGTGCCTTGCATTATCTTTTTGACTCATGAAATATAATTATTATAAAATAATCTAGGCATGTTTTTAAAATATATCAATTTTATGTGATTTTGAATGTTTAAAATCTCTTTTTTTGGCCAGGAATTCTTTTAAATCTCATATTAATTGAGTTACTCTAAATTTCTCTAAACTAAAATATTATTATGTCAATGGTTCAAAACTTGTTTCCTATAAACATAATTTAGGGTTCAAGTCTTATCAATAAAAAACTGTTGTTGGGAGAAAAAAAGAGATTATGGTTAACAGCATATGTAATGTAATAACTTAAAAAGTAATATTTTATTTTTTATTTAGAAATTAAAAACAGGGACGACACATATGTAATATGTTGCATCAAATTTACAAAATTAATTTTTTTTAATAAATATCATTAGTTTTAGTTTAAAAGAATTTTTTGAAATTTCTATGTTTAATAAAAAATAAATGTATATATATTACATTTAGAAAAGAGATTAAAAAAAGGTATTTTATCACTTTCTCTTAAAACATAAATAATTTTGCACTATCAATTATGGAGAAAATAATGAAAGAGAGTGGATGGAAGTATACTATTTCCTCACTTTCTTATACGACTTGAATATTTTTAAAATATTATATTTATTTTCCTGACAGTTAAACCCTCATAAAATTGAAAGAAAAAAGTTGAAAGGAAAAAAATTACACTAAGTGATTATGTTAAAAGTGAATTATGTTTGGATATTTTTAACCCATAAGTGATTTTGAGAAAAGAAATGTGTTTGGATATTGGAGTTTAAGTGATTATTGAGTTGTTAATGAGAAGAAAAAGTGAAATAAGTGATTATGAGAAAATAAGTGATTATCATAAGCTGGAAAAAGTAGCTTATGGAAATAATCACTTAAATAGCCATAAGTGATTATTTTGATCGGAAAAGTGTTTGGCTACTGATAGAATAATCACTTATTTTTGCTCATAAGTGATTAAATTTCCTATCCAAACACACTATAAGCCAAGAAAAGCTGCACTTTTCATGATTTACAAAAGATGCTGTTTCCTAATTCTGTTATTTTTTTAATCTTTTTCTAAGTATATTATATATATTGATAATGATTTATGTGAATGTAAGTGAATGAATTAGAAATGAACGTGAATATTTGAACGGTCTATTTTGACAGCTGAGTAAGCTTATGCAATTAATAGTGTCCCAACATGAATGGTTATCTTATCTTGACCTCAAAAACAAATTAGGAGTTCTAACGTTTTGGACTAATTTTAGGGTATGTGTCCCTTTAAATTTACTGCTCCGTTTCACTTTTAAAAGAGAAATACATTGAAAATAGAAATTTGGTCAAACTTGGAAGCCGAAAACTATGGCCTGAATCTTCTTCCTATTATCATCTCTTTTTATTTTTGTCTTTTACATTTATAGTAAATTAATGAAGTGGCAAATATTCAATTGTTCTAACCTTAGCCATTTGCCAATTACCTCTTCCAAAAAAAAAAAAAAAGACAATGCCCTGTCGTTTTACTATTCC
The DNA here is from genome assembly GCA_026686845.1 of Adenanthera pavonina. NCBI lineage: Eukaryota > Viridiplantae > Streptophyta > Magnoliopsida > Fabales > Fabaceae > Adenanthera > Adenanthera pavonina. The sequence goes on from JAIVEN010000011.1 coordinate 37,103,568, forward strand.
CTCTTTTTTTTTATTAGAAAAATTTTGTTTCTATTTAATTGTTATTTTTTAATTTTAAGATAGTATTAATTATTATTTTTCTAATAATATCCCTATATATCTTTTTAAAGGTTAAATATGATATCAATTATTATTTTTTATCTATCTATTTATTGAATGACATGTTAAAAAATTTAAAATAAATTCTAACACATTAATTATATTTTTTAATCTATATGTTAAAATCTTAAACATTACATATAAATAAACGGAGGGAGTATATGACATTTAAGGTTTTTGCACGGCAACTAAAAAATACAATTAATATAGTAGAATTTATTTTGAATTTTTAAATTTATCCTCAAAGAAATAGATAAATAGAAAAGAGTAATTAATACTATTTTAACTTTTAAAATGATAAATAGAATTGAAAAAATAGCAATTAATGCTATCTTTGAATTCGAAGATATAGATAAAATGAAGTAAAAATATTTCTTTAAAAGTGACTTTTAAAAAAAACCTTGACACTGTTTAATGAAACAAACAAAACATAAACACATTTTTTTATAATAACATTGAGGCTTTGCTTAAAATGAGGGGGAAATAGGGAAAGAAGAATACTATACAAAAAAATAAGAAGAAATCTAAATAAAAGAATATCTAGGTTTTCTTTTATTTTTTTAAAATTTTTCTCATTTCCTATTTTTCCTCATTCAAATCAAGGGGGAGTTCCTGTTCAAAAAGAAAAAAAAAATAGTAACATTGAATTAGAAAACTTAAACCCTAACACTATTCAATAAGTAAAACAAAATACACATTCTATTTCGTTTGTATAAAACCCATACTTTTGTAGTATTAAAAAATAAATTGATATGCTATATCGTCAAATCAAACCCAAACGTGTCATTTCATAACACTTTTTAGTATGGAGAAAAATCCGAAATCTGATAACCCCAAATTTATAAGCCATATTATTAGTATACTTGTACTGTAGGATCTTTTTTAGTCAACATATTCTAGGATCAGATGCCCATCTTCACGTTATAATAGAAAGCACAGTGGTTCCACGGCAGCTGAAATAAATTACATTTTATAGATATATTGATATTAATATTTTTTTATTATTATATATTGTTTTAAGAGTGAAATATAATGATATCTTTTCAATATTGTTGACATTATATAAACCTTCCATATATTTTAAAAACATTTACACTTCAATCTAATTTTTATGTCTGTTAAAAATATTTTGTTAAAGATTCTAAAATATATTTTTATTAATTAAAATTAATACTAAAATAATTTAAAATTATTAATTTAGCCTTATAATATAAACTATCTAATTTATTTATGACTTAAATCTAAATAACTTTATAATATTTATGTAAAAAAATTCATGCCAATATTTTCTATCGATTTAACATTAAAATATGAAATATTTATTAAACAATTTTAAATAGTGAATCATTTTAATATTTAAATAATGCATATGAAAATATCAAATTAAAAATAAAAAAAATTTATAATAAAATAAAAATATGTCAAATAAATTAATATAAAACATAAGAAAATGCAACAAGCCGCATTACTCTTAAACCATGAAGAATATTGGAATTCCATGTAAATATACAGAACTCATTTTAGTTAAGAGTTAAAAAGTTGAAAAATAGGTTGAAATTAAATAAATATTTAAGTTAAGGAGGGATATTTTGATTAAAAAAGTTAAATTTGATAACTTAATGATTCATTAATAGTCAGGTGGATGAAAATGAAATTTTGAAAATAGAGAAAAAATATATGTAATATAACTTTTGATTTTGAGAAAGATTTATAAGTTTTCAAAATAGAGAGAAGTCTTTCTAGTTAAAATGAAATATAAGGAAGATCATGATATTTTACACTTATTTTAATCTTTTGATACCAAATCAAAATTATTGACTTGTTTTTCACAACCTTTTGCTTTTTTTTTTAAACCATCTGAAATAAATTCATTGCTGATAATAACAGTTCATAACAGAGCATACCAAATTTAACAGAAAACAAAAGCCAAATCACAACAAAAGAGCACAAACAAAAAATAACACCATAAACAAGTCCTAAGGAAAAAGAACGCAAACACAAGCTTTTGCTAATTAGAAACGCGAAAAATGTAGTGTATATCATTATTAGTTTAGGATTAAAAGAAATATTATCTTAAATGTTTTCCCGGACTGGAATTGGAAATATCAAGGACCTGAAATTTAAATTGCTTTGACGTGTAAGTGCGTGTAGGACATTATTGGTGCCCGAAAAATAAACTGCGGGCGTTCTGAATGCCTAGCTGTCGTTTTCTCCCCCGTAATTTTCAGGGCAACGAATTCGTTTTGAGAATTCTTTGACTTTCGTTAATCTTTGCATTTCGTCTTTGCTCTTCCTTTTGAGAAATGCAATAAGGATTGGCCGCCGGGGATTCATCGAACAATCCAGTTATTCATCTTTTTCTCAAATCATTCTTGCCATTTAATCTTTCTTTTCAATATGATTACCACCACTTTTTCTCTTCATTCTTCCTTCACTTTCTGTCTTTGCATGCATATATGGCCTTCTCCTCCCCTTCCATAGTTTCTGTTTCCATTTCCCATGTTCTTCCCCTGCTTCTCAATCAATCTTAGCCTTTTGGCTCTGGGTGCTCTGAAATTTCTCATTTTCCTTCACTTCCGATTTGGTTTTCTCAGGAAGATTTCTGGGTATTCCTTGGTATTCTGAGGGATCCCTTTTTTGCGATTCTCCCCCCCCCCCCCCCCAAATTTCATTGTTTTGGTTCTAGATATGGGGAATTGTTGCAGTAACAATGTCCCGCGTCAATATTCAATGGAAAGTGAGGTGAATGAGACAGATTTAGAGCATGGAGAGGACCATAATTCCACATATAGTGAAGGTGAAGGGCGACTCAGGCTAAGAGGACACTCTAGGTTTGTGTCCATGTACAGCCAGCGGGGAAGAAAAGGAGTCAATCAAGATGCAATGACAGTTTGGGAGGTATAAATTCTTCAGATTTTGATATAATTTCCATTGTTTTTTATATAATACAATCCTGAACCTGTTTTCTCTGGTCATTGGTTCTCACAAAAATTATTCGTTAATTTTGATGGCTTTTCAAACATGTTTTAGAACAAGATCATAAGCTGTATTGCCCCTGATGAGGACAAACCTTGAAGCAGTATTTGTGTTTGTGTGTGTCTGATATTTAATGCGAGTGGGACCCATTAATCAAACGTTGGACCTACGTGCTTGAGTTTTTCTTTTCTTCAATATTGATACTGACAATTCTCTCAAAGAGAAACATGGCTTTATCTTAATCCCATGGTTTATACTGGTTAATGTTTGGTATGATATATGACTAGGACTTCACTGGAGAAAAAGATATGATCTTTTGTGGGGTGTTCGATGGTCACGGTCCTTTTGGGCATGTGATTGCACGATATATACGCAAACATTTACCCTCAAAACTTTCTGCAGCAATCAAAATGTCACAGCAAAAGGCCTGCACGTATAATGATGCAAATGCTGCAGATGGTGAAAATCTACAGACATTGTCCCTTGCTTCGTGGGAGAACACCTTTTTGAAATCCTTCAACGAGATGGATCAAGCCATTGCTCGGGACATTAACACCGACAGCTTTTACAGTGGTAGCACTGCTGTAACCGTAATCAAACAGGTATGCCTAGGAGAATTTCTTTGATACATATGATGTTTTTGCATACAATGAGCTAACAGAACTCATCAAGGTGGGTGTTTCAGATTGTGGGGTCCTAAGACTCACTCTTGACTCATTCCTTTTAGTGAGTTTCTATTGGTTTCTTGAGCCAGCTGGTTGTGCATTATGTGGCTTCCTAGAATTTCTCCTAGTATAATGTAGATTGGTATCCATCAGAAATTAACTGTAGTCAGAGATAGAGAAAAAAGTAAAATAGACATTAGATATAAGGAGAAAAAGTAAATCCTATTAACAATTTTACACTTTTGTATTATTTTCTACCCGCATGTATGGCTAGCAGCATGACGATACAAGATTTAATTTGGTATCAGATGGATGGAAGATAACTTTTCATTGCATCATTTTTTTTTTGTGCTTTGAAATTTCAGGGTGACAAGTTGATAATTGGCAATTTGGGTGACTCTCGTGCGGTTCTTTGTACAAGAGGAGCTAGAGACCAACTCTTTCCTCTTCAACTTACTGTTGACTTGAAACCAGATATTCCAAGTAGGTCTTTACATTTTCTTCAAATCCTTGAGTCTTACAAGCCTATGGGTCTAACTAGCTTTTTTTCTTGAATGTCACTCAGGTGAAGCTGAAAGAATCCGTTGCTGTGAAGGCAGGATTTTCGCTGAAGAACAAGAGCCTGAAGTGTACAGATTATGGATGCCTGAGGAAGACTGCCCTGGACTAGCCATGTCAAGAGCCTTTGGAGACTTTTGCCTAAAAGATTATGGCCTCATCTCGGCTCCTGATGTCTTCTACCGAAGATTAACCGAGCAGGATGAATTTGTGGTTTTGGCCACTGATGGGGTAAGTACTGAAGAATCTCCACTTCAAATGGTTGATGCAAACTTGACCCTCATGGGAATAAAGTTCGCGGAAACAGCTGATGAGTTGATAGCTTAGATGGCATTAGCCTCAGTATTTAAGATCCAAATGAGCTTGGTGTGAAGGGTTTGATCCCTATAGAAGCCTAAGATCATACTTTAGTGCCTCCATTTGAAATACCTTTAACTTCAGCGAAAACTACTTTCTACAGATCACGAGCATCTAGTTACAAGCAGGACTGAACTTTGTTTTCTGGTAGGTTTGGGATGCACTGACAAATGAGGAAGTGATAGAAATAGTTGCTTCAGCACCAAGAAGGTCCAAAGCAGCGAAATTGTTAGTAAAGCGAGCTGTGCAGAAATGGAGGGATAAATTTCCTGGTGCCCTGGTTGATGATTGCGCAGCCATATGCTTGTTTCTGAAAGACCAGCCTGTCTTAACCAAATCTGGGGAAAATAGGCGTCAAAGGAAGCATGGCTATGAATCTGCTAGAAGTGAAGACACCAAGAGCTTAGATAATCCAGAATCAAAGGATGAATGGGTATCTCTTAAAGGGTTATGCAGAGCCAACTCTATATCGCAACTTCCAAGGCGCGCTCGGGGTGTGAGTAAGAGGCATCCATCCCAGTTTCTTGAGGGGGATGAAGTTCATTAGTTCATCCATAAATAGCCCCTCAAAACCAAGAATACAGTTTCAGTGACTCTAGAGAGACCTTTTGGCAAGTTATTTATAGCCATAGGTTGGACCTCTAGTTGTTTTATAAGGTTGAAATAGAGGGGTTGAAGAGAGCGAATTAAACTGATATACACATAGTAGTGGACAATGTCTGCATATTACCACTAGAGAGAAAGTGGGAGCAAAACTGTTAAAACCATACTGCCTGTCATCGATTGTAAGACCTATGTCAAATTTATATTTCTTATAGTTTGTGATGCCTATTCTGAATGATGGAATATACATTAAAATAACAGTTATGTCGGCTCAAAATTCTGCTGCGGTCTCATTTTTAGGTTAGCATATTTGCAAGAATGGCTGACTTTTTTTTAAAACAAAATATATATAACAGTCGGGTCTTTAAACTCTTCCTAAGACTAATATAATAATGCAGATGTACTCTCATATTGTTGTGGTCTATATTTCTGGGATTTTGGTCTCTTTGCTTTCTTGATAAGTAGTTCATTTTCTTCCCAGTAAAAAACATCTGATGGACACCAGTAAAAGGAAGGTTGGAATTTTGCAGCCAACTAAACTTTAATACCAATTGCTTGCAGATAAATCAGAGTATTCTAGCTTCGCAGAACTATGATATAAAAGGAATGAAAGCCTCTGGGTAAAACCGTAAAAGATTTTGAAGGGTTGGATGCCTTTAGGAAACACTTTAGTCATAAAATTATAAAATCTTGAGATCCTTGACCTTAATACCAAAAACACACAGGGCTTGCACTAAAATTACAAATTCAAAGTCGTTTTACTCCCGTGAAAGCACACATATAGAACAACCTTAGAAAAATAAAAAAGAAAAAGTAGTCACTAATAGTCTTCATGGTCCCAGATGCCTGCTACACTCCTGAACGGCCCCTCGCTTTTGTTCACAAACAGCTCTTCACCATCTAGAATTCGTTTCTGCATCCACCAATAGCCCCATAATTCTAATATATAGAATTAGTGATCCAATTATTATATACATGTGTGTGCGAGCGCGCCATCTGATTCTCAAGAAATATTTTAACCCTTTAAGTTCTTCAATGAACATCCACTAACTAATACAGAAAATTCAGTGCTTGAAATACAGAAAAAACACTAATGCATGCTTTATACCAACTGGAATTGAAATTGTAGACGCATTGGTCATGAAGATTTAGGTAAGTTTCGACTTTAAAAGAGTTCATCTGTCAAGTGAATGGACAATTTAAATTTAAAAATAAAAAATCACCACAATCTATACATAACACCAGCAACAGGTGGGTAAGACTATCTCAGAATGATATTAATACCTGATTTGATATGTTGTTAAGGGCAATGAAGTCATGCTCTGGAATTTCCCAATTAAAAACATTAATATTCTCTTTGATTCTTTCAGGATGAGCTGATTTAGGGATGACACTTGTTCCTCTCTGAATGGCCCACCTCACCAATACTTGAGCTGGGGTCTTGCTGAGCTTCTGGGCTATCCTATCCACCGTTGGATCATGGATCAGATCTCTCCCACCTTCTTGTGAGCCCAGTGGTGAGTAAGCCTACAAACCAGTTTTAGTGCTCCAAATATTACCATTAATTATATAGAAGCATCAAGTGCTAATACAAAACATTAAGTGCTAATGCAAAACATTAACACTAGGCAAATGTGTAATTACAGTGACATGTATTCCCTTCCTCTGGCATGCTTCTAGCATCTTGTCATTTCTCCACCCAGGATGCATCTCCATCTAAATCAAACCATCAAGCTCATTAAATTGCTTGTATTCGTACTAATCCCCATGGTTTGATGAAACAAAACGTAGTATGTATCTCTACTGTAAGAAATAAATGTATATATGAATTCATCACCTGGCAAACTGAAGGGATTATTTGAGCAAAACCCAGGAGTTTATCAAGCTTTCTAAGAGTGAAATTGCAGACTCCAATGTCTCTAACAAGGTTATCCGTCACAAGTTTCTCCATTTCTCTCCAAACCCCATCCATGTCAAACTTCAATACTTCTCCTGCACTGGGAGGTTTTTTGGCTCCATCTTTCAGACGAAATGGCCAATGAATCTGCATTTTTATACATCAAATTGATTAAGTCTCTGTTTCTGATCTTACAGTGGAAAAAAAAGAAGATTGACATTAAGCACAATAATAAGAGAAGATTGAATTATACTACCAAGTAAAGATCAAGGTAGTCAAGTTGGAGTTCTTGAAGTGTGTTGGTGAATGCAGGTCGAACTCTTTCGGGGGTCAAGTCAGTGCACCTGCAGTTTGGGTTTCATACACACATATTAACATGAATGTTTCATTCATCTAAATTTCCAATTTCAAACAAGTTCATATTTTTATATATTCATTAACTTCGTATGACCTATAGCCTTATAGGTTCACGAATGTCCCAGATTTGGGCTGATATGATAAATGTTCATAGCTAGGACACTTAAATCTGGGCATATTACTAGGTCAAAAAAATGATTAAATCAAGTCCAAAGAAAAGATTTTAACTGAATTTAGACCAGATATGATCATGTATTGGCTATGCCATCAATAGGTTGCATTACCATAGTTTAGAGGTGACAAAGAGATCTTTCCTTTCCACTCCCGCTTGCATGGCAGACTGAAGAGCGTGTCCAACCTGTTGGTACAGGGACATATTGAGGAGAAATAGAAGTTGGAAATTTTTTAATTAATTCATTGCGTGAACGGAAAGTTTTAGTGGATTAGAATCTATCTCAAAACTGCTGAAGAAAGACCAAAATAATAATAGTACATCTTCTTGAACACCATATTGCCAAGCTGTGTCGATGTGCCTGTAACCAGCCTGCAGCGAACCATCAGATTCCATGAGAATCGTAGCCACAAAATAATGAGTGGACTAGTCACTTTAGACTTTGTTTGCTATTGTACTGTTACATGCCCTAAAAATTATATATTCTCAACAGAAGATCAAAAGATGGATGAGTTTTGACCTCATGGAAATTAAAACGAATATCTCAGAATAAGGTAATAAAGTTATGGAACTTGTAACAATATGAGAAGAGGAAGAGGAAGGCAATGACCTCAACAATGGCAGTGAACACAGAATTGACAGCTTGTGAACCAGATTTCCAAGTACCCAATCCAACAGCAGGTATGGTATGTCCACTCAAAAGCTTAAAAGACTGTGCGTATGGTTCTTCATGTGGCTTAATCGCTTGATCACTTGCTTGTGCCATCTCTGTGATCCCCTGTTAAGATAATGTCTGATTTGTTCCTATATCAAATATAGCCATAGGAACTTTGAAGACGTGTGGCATATTTGCATGCAAGGCACGTACGTGTCAATGGCCATTTGTGGATGAGTACACTCTTCTGGTCTACCTCTTTTACACGTTTCCACTTTCATCTTGTTCATTATATATATATATATATATATATTGGTATATCATCTAGTTCATTATTAATTCATGCTAGATAGCACGTGTTGTCTTCCGGAATGAGAACATTAATGAGTAATCAAGCATCACTTGCATTTGGTAACAAATATAAACTAGTGGTAAATCAAACACTATCAACATGCATGTTAACATATTTTTAATGAAGTTTTTTTAGTTAATATACTCACATTATATTTGTAACTAATTTGATTTAATTAATAACCTCAGTCATCTCAAACAATTTACACTGAGAAAATGCATGGAAGACTTTAGGTCATGTTTGATAGGATGGAAGCATTTTTAAGGAAAAGGAAAAGGGAGAAAGAGAGAGAAGGAGCCTTTTATAGGATCATATTTTTCAAGTTTAACTCATGTTTGATATGAAGGTAAAGGAAATGCTCTTCTAGTTATATAGAGCAATTTGGTGGGAAAGCAAGAAAAAAATAATATATTTAAATAATAAAATTTTCTATTATTAATGAAATGTAGTATCTAACTTTTCTTCATTTTTTTATTTTCTAGTTTTTATTCTTTACATTCTATCCTACAAAAACCATACTTTCACATATCTCAGTAAGAGAAGATGCATAATTTTTTCCCTTGGCCAAAAATGGTGTCTTAAATTAGTTAATGATGCATTTTCTTGTTCTTTTTTATATTTTATGTTCATTTTTATAATATTTTCATCGGTGATTTTAAATATAATATTTTTACTTTTCATTGATTTATTTCACAAATCTAATCATCATATTGATCTTTTTATCAAATATAAAACATAGTAATAATTATTTAGTTAAAAAAATTTTATACTTATATTATACCCCAAATTAAGAAAAAAATCAATGGTTATAAAAATAATGTTGGGCTAAACATATATTAAAACATATATTATATCCTACATAGAAAAGTAGAAATTGTCAAACAATAAATAATTATGAGATCACAAAGTTTGGATTTTATAAAGAAAAGATGGTTTTCATAGGTACAATGAAGGAAACCAATTTCCATCAAATGAGGGAAATAGTAATTCCTTAGTAAAGTAAGTTGCTACATACCAAACATGTTAGGTGAGACTTTCTCTCTCCTTTTCCTTTTCTTAAAACTTCTTTCCAATGTACCAAACATGACCTTAGACTGCTATTTTTTAGCTTCCTTAATGTCTAGATCCTTTCTCAGGAAAATGACATTTAAGGATCCCCCAAGTCCTCAACTGGAATAAAAATAAAAATTCCTAGACAAAAATAACCCTTAGTTCAGAAACCCAAAACACACGCACCCACGGCTCCTTCTGTGTCAAAATCTCAAAAGCAAATAAATGCACTCATGGATGGCTGCCTTTGTTTCAAATATGCCCTAATGTCATTTTCTCAAAAGGCAAAATCTTTAGCATCTATCATTTTTGACTCTCGACGTTTAGTTCTTTGCTCCAATTCGTGTTGAAACTCATCTGCCCTATGGTGTTTTGTTACTTTTATGACATGATATATGTGTAGTGGTTTAGATTTTATGTACAGCTAGGAATTGAAACTAAATTCCCAAGTGCATCAAACTGATTTCCCAAGTCCGTCAAACTGAATTCTCAAATTCCTAAAACTAAATTTCCAAATGACTCAAACTGAATTTCCAAGTTCCTCAAACTGAATTCTCAAGTGACCCAACCTTAATTCTCAAGTTCGTCAAACTGAATTCCTAAGTGACCCAAACTAAATTCCTAAGTCCCCAAACTGAATTCCCAAGTTCATCAAACCGAATTTCCAAGTCCCATAAACTGAATTCCCAAGTCCCTCAAATTGAATTCTCAAGTGGCCCAACTTTAATTCCCAAGTGACCCTAACTTAATTCCCAAGTTCGTCAAATTGAATTTCCAAGTCCCCCAAACTGAATTTCCAAGTGACCCAAACTGAATTCCTAAGTCCTCCAAACTAAATTTCCAAGTGTCACATACCTGAATTCTCAAATTCCTTAAATTGAATTTCCAAGTCCCCCAAATTGAATTCTTAAGTAACCCAAACTAAATTCCCAAGTCTTCCAAACTGAATTCACAAGTTTAGGGACTTGGGAATTCAGTTTGGGACACCTGGGAATTCAGTTTGGGGAACTTAGGAATTCAGTTTGGATCACATGGGAATTTAGTTTGGGAGACTTGGGAATTCCATTTGAGGGACTTGGGAATCCAAGTATCAGACACTTAAAAATTCAGTTTGGGGGATTTGGGAATTCAGTTTGGGTCACTTGGGAATTTAGTTTGAGGGACTTAGGAATTCAGTTTGACGAACTTGGGAATTTAGTTTGGGGACTTAGGAATTCGATTTGAGGGACTTGGGAATTTAGTTTGACGAACCATGGAATTCAGTTTGGAGACTTGGGAATTCAGTTTGAAAAACTTGAGAATTCAAGTATGAGACACTTGGAAATTTAGTTTGGCGAACTTGAGAATTCAGTTTGGGTCACTTAGGAATTCAATTTGACGAACTTGGGAATTAAGGTTGGGTCATTTGGGAATTTAGTTTGACACACTTGGGAATTTAGTTTCAATTCCTGGTTGTACATAAAATCTAAACCACTACATGTATATCATGTCATAAAAGTAACAAAACACCACAAGGTAGATGAGTTTCAGCACAAATTGGAGCAGAGAACTGAACGCCGAGAGTCAAAAAAATGGATGCAAAAGATTTTTCCTTTTGAGAAAATGACATTTGGGCATATTTGAAACAAAGGCAGCCATCCGTGCATGCGTTTATTCGCTTTTGAGATTTTGACACAAAAGGAGCCATGGGTACATGTGTTTTGAGTTTCTGAACTGAGGGTTATTTTTGTCCAGGGACTTTTATTTTTATTCTAGTTGAAGACCTGGGGACTTGGGGATGATTAGACAAATTAGAGATTATAATTTGTCATAATCTGTCTTAAGGGGTTCCTAAATGTCTTTTTCCCTCCTTTCTCCCACCATTCTGAAAAATGTATATCTAGGGAATTTACAATTAACCTCTATACTCTAAATAAAAATTATTCGATTTATTTATTTTATTCAAACATATTTAAACAGATTAAGAAAACTTAGATTTAGATTATTCAACTATGATCTATAAACAATTTATATATTTTATACATTGTATTAAAAAGGATATATATATATATATACACACTATATATATTCTATACATTTTAAGCATTTTTTTAATATGTGTGTGTTGTAACGAATCATTATCATTATTTTAATTTCTGGTTTTTTATATCACTAATCACATTAATTGTAATCTAATAATTTCTCATAACTTCAACTAAATTAAACTAGTATGGTCAAGTTTCTCTCTATCTCTCTCTATTTTTTTTTTAAATAACCAAGTGTATTCTTGTTGGGAGTTTTGAACTAATCTCTCTTGAAATATAAAAGTCAAAGAGTATATCCCTTCTAACTAAGTTTATTCCATACATGAAGACTAAAAAACAAACCCAAATCACTTACTTAAAGTATTGTTTGGTTCAAAGTAAGAAAAGGGAGAGAATAGGAGGGGATGAAAGTCACTATTATTATTTTTTTTAGCTAAATGAGTCACTACTACTAACGTCACCTAAATTGATTTTACATTCAAAGTCTCTTGATAATGATATATATTGATAGGTAGATAAATAGATTAGTTATGAATACATTTAATTAATAGATTAGTCTTTTTCTTTTATTGTTATAAAGTTTATGTCTATACAATGCATGCTACTTTTTTTTTTAGAGCATGCTCGTTACTGAAATATGTGGAGCTAAGCTGTAAGATGGAGATGATTGATTATGTATTTGGATTAACTTCTCTATAATTGATTATAAAAATAAGTGATTATTTATAATTAATTATGAAGATAAGTAATTATGTCAAAAATAATTTGTGTTTAGATGTTTTTACCACATAAGTAATTTTGAGAAAATGAATTTGTTTGGATAGTGAGGGTCTATGCTTAAATGGTTATTGGATAAATAATGAGAAGAAAAAGTGAAATAAGTACTTATTTGAGGATAAGTGATTATCATAAGTAGAAAAAATTAGTATGCATTTGGATTAACTTATTTATAATTGATTATGAGGATAAGTGATTATGTCAAAAGTGATTTATATTTAAATATTTTTACCTCATAAGTGATTTTAAGAAAATAAATGTGTTTGGATTTTGATAGTTTAACTCTCCGTATGGATGAGAGGAAAATAGAAGGAGAGGAAAATTTGAAGAGAAAATAAAAAGGAACTTAAACACTTCATTGTCTAGATTCATCCTTATTTTTCTTCCTAGTATTCCTTTCCCCATATTTTCCTCCCATTCCAAACAAAGTTTAAGTGATTATTGGGTGGATAATGAGAAAAAAAAACAAAATAAGTGATTATCATAAGTAACTTCTATCTGCTTATCAGATAATCACTTAAATTACCCAGAAGTGATTATTATGCTGTTATATCTATTTGGATACTGTTCCATATAAGTGATTATTGACACAATCCAAATAAACAGTTAGTTTCTTTTATAATCACTTATTCAAGATGTAAGTACTGATTAAAAAGTAAGATATATTTGAAAACTTTGATAAGTGATAATTTCTCCCCATAAGTGAATATGAGGAGAATCCAAATCCACCCTAAACTTAATTTGTTTGGTTTTGGTCAATGTTAGGCGTAGGTTGGAAAAAGAACAGAGTTAGGTGGAGGTTTAAACTTTGATTAATTATGGATTAAAATTTTGGTGAACTGCGATGTTTTGTGGTCTTTATGTGATTATTTGGATTAAGCATTGTCCCACTCAAGGTTGGTTGGCACTGAGTGGGTGTGACAAGAATATTTGTTTATTGATAATTTAGGGAACGTACAAATTAGGAACTGTGCCTCCTAATACACAACACGCGTTAACACGTTAGCTGCATCATGCTTCTTTAGACTTGAAATTGAAATTAACCCCTTCAGCTTCAGGTGCACGCAAGTTTCTTCAAACTTCCTCATTTCAATCAAATCAAATAAGAAATGCCGCAGCAAATTGCAGAAGCTAGAGCCTGCATTTCAATTATTTAATTTAATTAAGTAAAATTTCTTCTGATTTGTTCAGATGGTCAAATAGTAGTACAGTACTAATACACCTTCTCTCATACTGCATGCAGAGCAGGGTCTTCATAATGAGAAACACGTGGTACTATTTTCTATTTCACCCTCTTGCCCAGGTAACATGTGGTTGGTATTTCACCTCTCTTCCAATCTGTTCCTCTACAGTGAAAGACTCTTTGGAACTTGAACCTTTTCTTTATTCTTTTTAATTTTTGGGGTTTGTAACTTAATCAAGACATGAAAGTCTACTCAATCTATCTAACGTATGGTCACTAGTAGTGAAGTTGAGAGAAAATCTGCCATTTATGTGAGTCACTTTCTGTCTCCAAACATTGGTCATCATTTTGAATTAAAGAGAAGGCAAATAGTATGGCTGAATCAACACGTTACCAGTAAGGACCAGACGAAGGGGAAGAACTGCATGGTCCATACATAATAACATCAGATACTAAAGCAACCTCACCTATCTAAAGTGCAGTCAACATCCATCAATCTATCACCTCTCAACTTTCCCTTTCCTTGCCTCTCCAACAAACCTAGCTTAAACCTACCTTACTCATTTTATTTTATACTTTTGACACCTTTTTTAATGTCTAATTTTCATTTTCATGTATTACATTAAATTAAATCTAAAAAATAAGTGACAATATGTATGACTTATAAACAATATAAAACATAAGTGGCAAAGCCTGGATCTTAAGTTAGGGAGTGCAAATTTTCTTTTTATAAAAAAATCTCCTATATTTAACATAGTAGCCACATACTGAAGAGTAAACTTAATATTATTAGTTAAACTTAATCTATCACAGCCCCTCCCAACGTAATCATTGATTAAAGAAATAATTCATTTCACAATAGTCCTTCTATAAATATTATAATTTATTATAAATTTGACATTTTATATTAATTCATATTTATATTAATATATAACTTTATTTTGATCCAAATCTCATCTATCCATAAAATAGAAGTTTGAATTTTCCATTTCAGCTTTAGTGTCACATTCTCTTTTTGATTTCTTATTATAGGCGCAGCTAAAAAATTTCAATTTCAAAATTACAATTTTCACTATTCAAGACCCAATAATATTTGAATGAATTAAAAAAATGTCATATATATCATATGATTATCACAAAAAATTTCAATTGAAAATTCCAAAATTCTTGAATGGACTTGTCCCCAAATAAAAACCATGCCAGTTATATAAATTATACGTCTATATATTTGTATAATGTCTGTTTTTTATTCGTTTGGCTATCAAAATCTCTCCCAAGGATGTTTGTTGTCAACAGACAAAGCAGTGTCACTTGGTGACAGAGACATGGAAACACATAGGCAAACAGTTACATGATGATGTGAGCAAAACTAATTGCTTTTCTTCTATACCAAGTCATACAATCCCACTCCTCTTCTACATTATATAGATTATACCATATCACACTACCTACCAGCAGTTACACAAGTACCTTAAACAAAGGTCTTACCTCACCAAGTTCACAAAAAGCAAATAAATTAAACAAGCTAAGCATTAATAAAAGTTAAATGTCACTTATAATCACTAAGTATTAGAGGGTCTGTGATGAGATTGTGTGAGAGTCAATCTCAGACGTTGCTGGATTTGCGGACAAAGTAGCGATAGGCAGCGACTTTCTTCTTTCTGGAAGCGAAGTTATCGACAGAGAGCACCAAATTGCCAGCTTCTTTAGTGGTGAAGGAGTTGTGGATTGCTTCCTCTGAGGGTCCAATCTTCCTTGCCTTTTCAACTGCTATACTGTAGCTTCCTTCTGCATTTGGCACGAACTCTGCACTGTACTCCAAGTCCCACCCTCCCACAACTATGTCCCATGTTATTGTTGCTCCCCCCTAATCACAATTTACCATCTTGTTAATTGTTCGTTAAGAACTAAGCAACATCGGAACCGACATGTCGTGTCAGAGTAGATACTATAAACATGAGACACCCGGGTCCTATCTTATATGTCTTGTCTTATGTGAGTATGTATCAACGGAATTTGGATTCCTTGCTGCTTATAACAGTACAATTAGAGAGAGATAAATAAAGAATATTAAGTAGTTATGAAGAGGAATTCATTTGTCATTTTCTCTCTGAAGGCATAATTATATGACTATAAAGGACTCAATTTAAGGATCAAACACAGTGTAACAGTTACTTCATAAGGGAAAACCTAGTTAAAGGTTATTTTTAAGATGTAGCCTGAGTTCACATTTTCAAACACTAGATCATGTTTTGTAGGAAAAATAAAATGAAGACGGAAAAGAAAAACACAGATTTTGATAAAATTTTATTTATACTACATCTATTATATGTACTATAATTACACATGGTTTCTATTATTATTTTTTATTAGAGACATGAGCGTTATTTGCCATTTATATCTTCATTCTCTTTCCATGTCTGGACCTAACATTTTACTACCTATTAAACATCTCATTAGAAACCAAATTGTTAATTTAATTTTTATTTCTTAAATGTGAAATTTCTTCCATTTCGGAGATCTAAAGCTAAACACAATTTTAATTTTAATTTCAATTATTACCTCAATCCCTTCAATTTGGATGTTCACCTTCTCTCCTCCTTTGACAGTGAACTCAGAAGCAGGTTTTGGGGGACCATCCTGCAAATCACTCGGCCGACTCAGTCCTCCATACTGAACAGGAATATCCTCAGGCCTTATGAACCTGAACACAACAAAATAGCCCCACCTCATCAAGCTAGGCTTACCCAAACAACACCATCAAATTAAGTAGACATGTGGGAATCTTATTAGAATCAAACTAAACAACAACAAAAACATACTGAACAAGAGTACAGAACTAAACAAGGAAATTCAAAGCCAACCATTCAATGCTTCAAAAACATTCACAGGAATCAAACTAAAATCATTCTAAAACGAGTCGATCTGTTCACAACAGGCTATCCAGCAGAAAGCAATAGGAAAAGCTATTCACTGAAAAGGACACAAAAGGGAATCGCTGATCTCACTTGTAGAGTGTCTCTGCAGCATTGCCTTCCTTGGAGATCACAAACTTGCTCTTCGTTCTTTGGGTCAAAAATGGACTGAACATCGAATACAACATGCTGAAGTACCAAGGGACATTGATGAAAATCTGAAACACCCCATGAGAATTCATCAAACAATCTATTATCTTTAGTTTTGAGGAAAAGAAAATGAAAAATCTTGTACCTTACGAGCCACCATTTCTGGATAATTGTCTTGGAACAGAGAAAGAATGTGGTTCGAAGCTACCCTGAGCTCTCTCTTGGGCATGTCTTTCAAATCGGTGACCTGAATCAGAGAATTAACCCCACCTGGCTTGAAATGAAGAAGCTTAATTCCTCTTTCAAGAACTTGAACCCTCCATCTCAAGAATTTCTTGAGCTTTTCTTCATCCCCGAAAATTCTTTCGTACATTTCTTTGTCTCTGAATATTCCATATGCATTGTAGCAAACAGGGTGTCCCTCTTTATCATATCCCTGCATGTAGGCGACAACCCCTTCGAGCTCTTTGAACCCCAAGTCCTCCTCAACGACGTCGTCTGCACCGAACTCCTTCCTCCAAGCCAAGCATTTCAGGAGCATGTTGAGCGAATCTCCCACCCTGAAGTCCCTGGCTCGAAGAAATTTCAACAGTATGACATCAGCTCTGTCGTCGCCGCCGAGCAGGGGAATGCCCCACATGGACGAATCCGAAACCTCTGAGGCAGCAAGCTTGGTTTTGAGCTCTTGCAGGGCTTTCTTCTCGGAGGACTTCAAGTGGGAAACGAAGTAGGTGTCTTCTTTGAACGAAGGTGTACGGAGTGTCGCTGCTTCCATTAGAGAAGTGACGAAGCTTTTCTTGTCTGGTTTTGGGGATGCGTCGGGGAGGTCTTTGAACGGTGGATTTTGGAGGGACATGATGAGAGAAGGTGAGGCGTGTATCAGTGGAGGATTTTGAAGACGTGGACGGGATTAATGGGAGAGATGCAGAATGGAGGTGGATTTGAAGCTCGATTTCATGACTTTTTTCGAATGCAAGAAGCTTTTACTTTCTTTTGAAGAAGACGCGGATAGAATTAATGGAAGGAACGCAAGATGGGGTTCGATTTGAAGATGGGCTTTGTTTTTTTGGACGAAAGCAGAGAGCTTTGTTTTGATTTTGAAGAGTGTAAGTTGGGAAGAGATAGAAGAAATAGAGAGAGGCAAAAGAAAGAGAAGGAAAATGAGAAGAAATTTGAGCCGGAATTTTTGGTTTCAAGTTCGTGAAAGCGGCTTCTTTGGTTTTTGTGGGAAGCGAATTTGAATAGGTGGGGACACAGTGAGTGACAGCACGCGCAGCGTTGGAGCGAATAGGGATTGCATTAAGACGAGCCGAGCCAAATTAGGTTAGCTGCATTAGCCGAGTCCTGTCCATATCAATACATACTTGTTTTATTAATTTATTCCGTTTCGTATTGAATACCATAAAGAACAAATACTTACTTCTTACTAATGAAAAAAGTTAAAAAGTATTTAGTATCGTTAAATTTATCATAATTGCATTTTTTAAGAAAATATACCCCATTAAATACCTAAAACTCATATGTATCATATAATTAATGATTTATCACTATTTTTTCTCTCATGTGTAAATTAAGGAGTAGTGTAAGAAAAAAATTAAGTATATCAACCATTAACATTTGTATCATACATTTTGGATCAAGATAGGTCTATCCAAAATCTCTTATACTCAAAATAGGGAGTAGTTTTTAAAAACTACTAAACATATCAATTTCATTATCATCCATATTAATATATCATTAGTTTATCGTTATATTAATATATCACTATAAATTAAAATCTATGGTTTGTTATCCAAATTTCATATGGGGAGACAAAAAAAGAATCTCTTTTTTTTTTTTATCAAAACACCCAACAATATCTGATAGTTACATACTCACATTGGATTATTATTAACATTTGATTCTACATTTATAAAAGGTTTACCCATGAATTAAATTGATAGTTAAAAGAGTTCATAAATAAATTATAAAAGAGATTTTAAAAGTTTTCAATGTTACAATGTACTAATAATTATTTTGATAATTAAGTAAATATAGGAACTTAAATAATTATTTTCAATCTCAATTGATTTTTTGTAATTATAAAATTTGATTATATGTAGTATATTTTTTAAAAGAACACCAAAGATGATGAGTATAAAAAAAATTCATACACATTCTTATTAGTTTTTGTTGAAAACAATTATTCACTCAAATATTGAGGTTTTTCCCTTTTTTTTTGGTTGCGGTGTTTTTTCCCCTTAGGGGTGGGGGTGGCAAGGGAAAGTGACAGATGGGTAGGATGAAATGGAGTGAGGAGAAGGTTACAATAATTGAGAAGAAAGTATGGATATGAGATTTGGTGGACACGGTGATAGTAAGATGCTTTGTAGGTCTCACTCCTTTCTGGACCACTTCGCTTTGCTCTCTTTCACAATTTGATTTACATTATTTTTATTTACAACCATATAATAAATAATATAATAATTCAATAATGCATACTAATTATAATTAATACCAATCAATATATCTATAAACAAGGTAGAAACTCTTACATATCATAAATAATATGACTTATCTTTTTTTTTTCTAATTGAACTTATAGGATTGGATAAAACCAATATTGTCAGAATTGGATTGGATATAAAATTGGACAAGATACTGATTTAAAGTTCTATGGTTCAACTGAGGTCAGACCGGTAATAATTAAAATAATATATTTAAAACAAATAATATAAGTTTAAACAAATTTTATAACTTAATTAAAGTCTCAAACTAAATAATATTTAATTATTAATATATTACTCACCATAAATAAATTATTAATGGGTTTCATAACTTAATATTTAAATTTAAATAAATTAATATTCATCTATAATCATATTTTGAGTTTAAAATAATAAATTAATAATCTATTATTATATTATTTATTAAGTAAATATATAATTTTTAGTAGTTATATATCATAATAATGCTTAAATAATATTATAATATATAACGAAAAAATATTTTGTACTATAAATAATGTTATTTTATCTTAAGAATAAAAAACATTTTAAAAAAAATTGAAAAAAAATAATATAGAATCGGTTCTACCAGTTTAAGGTCGGTTTCACCGGATCTAGACCAGTTATTACCGGTTTTGAATAGTGTCAGTCATGTAGTTTAACCGGATTGGACCAGACCAGACGCCGGTTCCTGGTCCGACCGGTCAAACCGGCCGGTTCGGTCCAGTTCCGATAACAATGGATAAAACTGCCTAATACAAGTGACAGTCCAAAGTCTCAATCATCTGACATATATATTCACACAATACTTATTTCTCACCAATATGGAGCTTAAAGCTTTGCTTGGTTAGTGTTTTTGGGGGGTTTTTAAAGGAGAGATGACGGTAATGGACGAAATTAAATCTTCTTCTTTTGTTTGATTCAAAAAATTAGAAGGAATTAGAGCCGAAAAATTGAGCTTTTTTTAAGGAGAGAGAATATTTATTATTCAATTTTTTCTTAAATCACATAAAATTTTATTAAAATCCCTTAAAATAAAGAATTTTAAAACCCATCCATTCTCTTTTTTCCTGATTTCCTTCATAAAAATCCCTCAAATTCCCTCCATTTTAATTCCCTTGACAAACCAAAGAGATCCTAAAAGCTAAATATGACTTATTTTTATTTTTTTTTACAATAATATGACTTATCTTTAACTCCATTGAAATGCACAAAATCCCTTCTCATTTATGATAATTTAGATTTCATTTAATACTTTGAACATGCTTGATAAAAACCAATGAATTATATTATGATTATGATTGATATTTGATTCATAGATAAGTTTTTATTGAGTATTGTAGTTGAAAGCCATAAGGCAAACACAAATTTTCAAACATAACAAACAGTAAAACTAATAAATAAATATATACATGTATTATAAGGTGACGCAATCAAATCACTCATAAATATCAGTATATTAATATATCATCAAAAAACCTATATAAAATAAAATTTATATCAAAATATACTATTAATTAATGCAAAGGCAGATCAGGACCCTAGACAAGTAGGGTAGCGGCAAGATTGGAGTTTGGATTTAGTAGGTTCAAAATATTAAAGTAGTGGGGGATAAAATATCCAAACTTATAACGCTTTTATGTAATTTTTCTCAAAATAAAGGGACATTTACCCACCCTTACTTACACCAGCCCGCTGTTAAATACATGTATGTGTATATAATAAACACGTGTATGTATTTTATAAGCCACTTAGTGTTAAGCCTCTATACATACATATATGATTATAAACATGTCTAATGTGTAGAGCAACTTAGTGAAATCGGTTGATCAAGGTGTCAAACTTTTTCTCCCAATCAACGTGGGAATCTTTTGGGAGAAAGTCTAATTAATTAAGTATTAAATAAAAGGAAAAAGTTTTACCCAAAAAAAAAAGGAAAAAGTTTAGGGTGAATTTAGAAACCCCATTAAACATATTAATATTATAATACGCTACACTATGATGCTTTTAACCCCCACGCGTCACATGGATTTTATATGCACTAATTAACAATGTCCACTCTAATACTGCCAACTTTAAACACTCCTAATCATCATTCTCTTTCAAAAATGGCCTTTTGAATATTTCCCAATTTGAACTTCATTTAATTTCATAGAACATAAATATTACACTCATCTTTCATTTCAATTCTATATATTAGACTTCATAGTTTAGATTTTTTATTTTTTAAGAAAATTATACTTTTAATTTAAAAGAATATACTACAAAATAAATGTAACATATCAATTATCAACTAGAATAATAATCCTATGAATTTTATGCAATATAATTTTCAGAACTCACATGTTTCAAGAGTCTCAATAAATCAAAATGTATAATATAAATTTTATAGTAAATCATATTGTTTATAAGTTATGAATTGTGTAATTTAAATTAAACTCTATACATTTGCATGGAATGAACAAAAGTCTTGGATCTAGTTAATAAACAATTTATTTGTCCCATTTTTTTTATCAAACAATCATAATGATATATTTTTTCTCTTGAATAGTTAAATCTCGTGAGCAATGTTTTTTTTTTTTCTCTTATGACGCCGATTTCTTTCTCTCTGCAGTATTCTATTGTGCTGATAATAAAGAATAATTAAATTTTACATTTCTCTTACATCTTTATGTTCATCGTAGAAAAGTTTGTCCTAGGGTTTGAAAATAAGATCCTAGGGACAAATCAAGGAGAAGCATTCTGCCCCACATTTAAAGGAAAGTTTCAATTTTTGCATTGGATTCCTAAACTTATATAGGACGTTACTAATTAAGGGGCGAGCAAGAAAAATGTATGGGAATATTTGGGTATTTGATTATTTATTAAATGAAAAAAAAGGAAGGAAGGGTTGTTTAAGTTTGAACATAGGATTTAATTAATTCAGAAAAGCTTCAAAGTATGATTTTTGTGATGTAATGATTAATTAAATGAAAAAGTAAAGGATAAAGATAGGTAAGTATGATGAAGGCAAGCATGGATCCAGTTAAAACACCATTATGTATATAATTCAGACTTCAGAGTACATGCTTGGGAATTTGTGAAAAGCATTTCTTAGACTCAAAACAAAATTATTACTTCATTTGTTTTTTATTTTTTTATTTTTAAATATTGTTTGTTTGGCTCAGTCCCAAATTCACCTTTTTGACTTGCTCATCACAAGCATCATTTCATTCGATTAAATACCCTTTTAAAAGGCATCCACACAGTTCTATTTATCTCTTTGATCCTTTGATGCTTTTCCAGTATCTTTTTTTTTTCTTTTAATTGGTGCTTAATTGGTGCTTAACTTTCATTCTTAACAGGATGTTTCAAATATTCAATTTTTTTACTTCTCTATTTTTTAATATAAATTTCTTTTAATCGAATTATATTAATTAAGAAAGAGATTTAAAATCAATTACCTACCTCGATTTCTTTAAAAATTACAATATTTTTTCAAAACTACCATTCTTTAATCTCTTTCTCTTTCTTTGGGATACATTAAATAGAAGTATTTTTTAAAACAGATTATAAATATTTTTTTATATATTATAAAGGGTCCTATATATTTAAAACTAAAATAAAAAGTCCTATATATTGAACTGGAGAGAGTAGTACATATAGGCATACTGATAGGAGAGAATGCACTCTTGATGAAATATACAGCACTGCTGATCCTAACTATAATTAATTTAAAAAGATATTAGAAAATTAACATTAGAGCCAACTAATGGTAATGATACAATTTATAATCTATATAAGGGTATGAGTTTGAATCTCATTGTAAATATTAGTAAGTCATTGGTAAGTAATCTGTAAATATTTTTTGAACTTTGAGATTTGTTTTGGTCTTGGTGAGTCCAATATTGATCTCAGATAAACTTTTGTTAAAACAAAAAAGTAGAAGAAAAAGACTGGTGTTGGATATTGCAAGAAGTGTCCCTTTTTTTTAAATATATGCAGTTTAACATAAAAAAAAAAGAAAGATGAAAAATGAAAAGGAAAAGAAGGAAATGGAGTTGCAGAAAAATCTGCAGAAGGCACATGGAATGGTGAGGCAATTCTGATATTTCATTCTGTGGGTACTTTAACTTTCAGTCTATCTAAGGCTCTAATACCATATTGTTCACTTCCTTACTTTCTTATAAAATCATAAACATGCACTCACAGCTTTTACAGAATTGTGAGCAAACCCAGCTTTGATTCTCAATGTTTAACTTTTTTCCTTAAAAATATTTGTATATGATAAAGAAAAGAGTCCAATTTTCCTTTCTATTTTGTATCAATTAGTATACAACAAAGCATATATATGATAGCTAACAATAGTAGGTTCAAATGGTTAGAATCAGTCTCATATTTCACAAGGACACGAGCTTGACATCACTAATATCTTCATAAATATCCGTTGAGCCATGAATCTTGCTCTAATATCAATGACTATTTTGGAAACAATTCACCAAAACTTCCATAGTAAAAGAAAAAGCAAACATGTGATAGGATAACAAATGATTGAAAATTTTTCCTTTTTTCAATTTAATAACAAGGACTTGCCAAAAGGAAAGGCCAATCGCTGGCACTGACGTTCAAATAAGATTGACAAAGAGGAAAACAGATCTAACTATTATTTGAATAATAAAAAAGTTCCAAATGTGATGGGATCACCGAAAAATTATAGTGTGAAAAGAGTACAACCTTAATCAGAGGATACTTTAGGGACAATGTGTTGAAGATTTTTCTAAGACTATTTATGTTTATGTCCCCACCAGAAAGGCCACAAAGATACAAAAGAATACACCAGTAGTACAGTACAGCTTGTGCAGAGCCATTCACAGATATGAACACTAAGACTATTAGAAAAGCAAGCAGATTGGAAGACTTTTTGAGTTGGGAAGATCCTTCTTCATTCATTTATTGGGGCTACATTAGTTCCAAGCCCTCCTTTTAGTAAGAAATGACACAAAACCTCTGCAACAAGAAACTGCTGAGTCCACTTACTTGGGCCATGTCTTAAATGCACCTTCCCAAATTTTGTTGAAAATAGCATGTGAGGAATCAATAAATGAGTAAACTTACACTATTCTACCTCTCAGGGGGTAAAAAAAAAAATCTTCAATCATATATCCGTTGTGTGTGGACCAAGTTGGGTGTGTATGGTTCAAGTTGATTTATCAAAGACACACCTATATGGGAATTGAAAGGTGAAAATACTCGATATTTAGACGGTAACACTTTTTTATAACGATGTCAAAACTATTTTCGAGTAAACTTAAACAGTAAAAAATTAAATAGCATAATTCTGGTACAGATAAACATTATAAATTAATAAAACTGATGTTTGGCCGAGTTGCAAGGTAAAATGAAGATTCTTACGTATAAATATAGTAGCTAAACCGAGCTAGACACATTTTTCTCTATTTTGTATAAAGTTTAAGAGATGAGTCATATTATTTTTTATTTGTAAATAATGTGATTTGCTTTAAATTGTACTTGATATAAATATTGATTTGGTAGGGTTCAAGTATATGAACAGAAAGTTGATGAATGATAAACACATATTAACGTTAGGCCCAAAAATACCGTTAATGAGCTTGAACATCTTGGGTCTCTTATTGGGCCTGGCCTAAAATCTCCTTGTTATGTCTTATAGATTCGTTGGACCAAGTCACGAAGTTGGGATCCGACAGATTAAAAAAAAAGAAAAAAGAAAAAGTTAAGGGATTTTTTTTGTCACAATAACGTTAAAATATTATAGAAGGTTTCTTTAATGTTCTCCTGTTATGTAATCAACTAGAGAACAATTTTCTATATTTTATTTTTAATATTAATATTGATATTGATGATTAAGTTTGAATACATTATGTTCTTGTTAAAACATTGATGACTAAATTTTTGGTGTGTTTCATGGTTACTCCCTACAGTATGTTTAAGGGATTAAACTATTTATTAATTGATAATTAATAAATAGTTGTATTAATAATTAAATTTTTTAGCCTAAAAAACTGGTTGGTGAAATATTAATTAAATTTTAATTGATTAATTAAACTTTGTTTATTTGTTTTATAGAACATGGAGACATCCCCTTTGGTTGTATAGAGGGCATCAATTGTTGAAAAGGAATTGGATGTAGTTGTGAAAGCAAGGAAGGTCTAATTAGTAATTAATAATTATCTATAAAAAAGTAATTAATAATTAACAAATGTTTGAAACTCATCGAAATGTGAGGTCAGTCTAATGATGATGAGTCCACAGGACTCACCTTACCTTTTTTTTATTTTTTATAAAAGAATAATTATACGAAACACTTAATAGTTAATTGAAAATAAAATAAAGGACAAAGAAGTATGACTGGTGACGTTGACATGGTCACACACAGAGCGCACTAGCTATTTTTTTAATAGTAATAATAATGAAGTGAAAATCACGTTTCTCTTTAATTTATTCCAAGAATCTTCTAGTAAACCTCCTTCTCAACGACACCATAATCTCTTGCTTAATAGTAAAATGAAAAAACTTAACATTTAGTTTCAGACATAATGATTTTACCATGTGCCATTAAAACGTTAATCTTAAGCTAAACTCTTACGGTAGCTAGGTTACCATTCGATCGGAATCCTAAGGTCAGTTACCATGCATTTTTTCCAGAAGAAATTAAAAAAAATAGGACCCACCTGAATCACAAGCTGAATAATCTTTTGTCATCATTAATATTTTATAACTACTCATAAATACTAAATTTTCATTCCACTACAAACCATGGAGGAACATACCATAAAAATTCTGAAACTGAAAGAACTCGTGCTCTTTATTATTACGACCCAAAAATCGAAGATCTGAAACACTTGACTTTGTCTACAAGATGAAGATCACTCAGACAATGAAGAAAGACGAGTATAAATTAATTATTACTTTTATTAAGATCCTTCTAATTTAGCAGAAGACAAACTATAACATTAACACCACCAAAAGATCAAATAAAGAAAAAAAAAAAAGGTCTCAAATTGAAGAAGAAGAACAAGAGGCATCAATAATGCAAAACATAAACATTATACTCAACAATGGCGTCCCCTGAATTGGGAGCGAACCAGTGGGTTCGAGCTTCCACGTATCCCCTAGCGAATCGGAAAAGCCCACTTCCTCCGATCACCGGCATCTCCCTCACCTTATTGAACACCGGATTCCTTCCCAACACCGTGATGGTGCTTCCGTTGTACTTCCCTTCAACGAACGCGAAATTCTGGGCCATCAGAAGCCCTACTTCGCTCTGCGACGCCGACGCGTAAAGCCCTTGAGCCCTCCCCACCAATTTGGAGCTCAATTCCGGACCCAATGTCAGGGGGTTGTCGATCATGTTCACCAATCCGAAGGCGGTGGTGGAGTTGATCGGCGGAGGAACGACAGGGACGGAGGTGGGGTTGCGGCCGCTGACGATGTCGTGCCAGTAGAATCGGAAGTGGCTGAGCTTTTCTTTCTTGAGACCCATGAGTTTTCGATCGAGTGGGCGAACAAAATCGTCATGGGATTGTTGCTCTGAGATGACGGAAATGATGAGAGGAGAGGAGAGGATGAGGAGGAGGAAGATGGGGGATGGGGAAGCCATGGTTGGAGGTTGGAAGGTGCTTTTTGCCGTTCTGTGAAAGGGGAGCACGGAGTTGATTGCTTTATAACCAGAAACACCAAGTAAGGTAAAGCTTTTTTTTTTACCAAACCAAGTAAGGTAAAGTTGGATACATGTTTTATCATAAACTAATAAATATAGAATTTATAATTTTCTAAGGAATATGAGAATGATATGGATATCTTTAAATGCGTTCTTTATTTTAATATTTTTAAAATAATTTTATATAATTATTTTTTAATAAATTTTGAGAATAAGAAAATAAAAAAAATTAATTTAAATAATTATTATTAAAATCATAATTAGTAAGTATTAGTTAAAATGTTATTAGTTAAATGTGTTATTTAAAATTTATAATTTTGTCAAATATTTTTTTATATTTTATTGTATTTTCTAAAATAAAAAAATATGCCACACCTTAAAATTATTTTTATTTTCTAAAATAAAAAATATGGAACACTTTAAAATTATTTAAATTTTTTTTTATTTTTAAAAATAAAAAAATTGTTCTAATGCATAAATCAAACACACCATTAATTTGTTTTTTTGAATGATTACACCAACATTTTAAAATTATAATATGATACTTTTATGCCACAAGAATATTTTAGATCTATAAGTAATATTATTATTGAATCAAAGTATCATTACAACATTAAAAATATTATATAATAATAACAAATTAAATAATAAATTTAAAAGTTATAAGGGAAACTTAATTTTTTGTCCCTGAATTTTACATCAATTTTGAAATCAGTCATTGAACTAATTTTTTTTTGGGTAATACTCCCTAATCTATTTAACGGTGGCATAGTTAGTTTATCAACTATCAGACTGTTTATAAATTCATCTTTATAAGTGTCATGTGGCAAGATTGATGTGAAATTGTGTTGATGTGGCAAACAAAATTGCTCATGTAGCCAATGAAATTGCTATTATGGAAGACATGTGGGTAAGAGATGCTGATAAGGATTAAAGAGTAACTAATTTTAATCCCTATATTTTACCATAATTTATAATTTAGTTTTTAAACTTTATTATTTTTTTATATTTATCTTCAAACTTTGCTTCCATTTAAATATCCATCCTTTAACTTTTTCAACATTACTTATCTTATCTATAAATATGACAGATGGCAAGGAAAATATGAAAATAAATATAGTGAGTTCAAATAGGTGAGTAGTGAAGAATAATGATAAGGAATTTTTTTAGGAAGTAAAGAACTATCATTTCCTGTATCCTTATTTCAAGTTTGAATATTCAAGTTACAAACTTAGATTTCAAATAATATAGAGATAAGTGAAATGCAATTCCAAAATAACTAAGGGCAGTATGATAGATAAAATATATAGGAAATATGAGAGATAATGCAATTAATAATGGTAAATAGTAGAAAATATTAGGATTTCTTAACAATTTTAATTATCTAACTCATTTTTTTAATATATGTGAGACAGTTGAAAGTCTTTTATATTCAGGATTGGAGGAAGTATATTATTATTATAAAGCATATATAACTCAATTAGTTATATAATATTATATTATAAAACTTATGTCTTTTTAGTAATTATATATCTAAAAATATTTTTAACTCTTATAATTAAAACATGTTTCAATTTATCAAATTTACTTTTATAAAAAGAATATCCAAATATAACATCTTACAACAAATTTACTTTTACCAAAATATTATTTTTACAAACTTTATTTATTCTAACTTATTTTATAAACTGAAAACCAAACGAGTCATAAATAGTTAATGATGACTGCTTAAATAGAAGCAAAATTTGAGGATGAATATAAGAAAAATAATAAAGTTTAAATACTAAATTATAAATTATGATAAAATATAAGAATTAAAATTAGCTACTATTTAATCCTAGTCAGTATCCCTTATTCACATGTTTACCACATTATCAACTCCGTCAGCCACGTCAGTAACTCTGTTTGCCACATCAACATCATTTTATATCAATCTTATCACATGACACTCATAGGGATGAATTTACAAATGGTATGATAGTGAGAGACTATTTATGTCACCATTAAATAGATTAGGGAGCATTAAAAAAAAATTAGTTCAGAGATTGATTTCAAAATCGATGCAAAGTTTAGAAGCCAAAAGGTTAATTTTTCCAAGTTATAAATAAAAATTATTTTTTACCTTTATTAAAAATATTTTTTTAATTTTTAATTTTCAAGTTTTAAATCATTAATTGTTTTTTTTAATCTTAAATCAGTTATGCACTCAACTCAAATGATTAGAAAGAGAAAACTTACTTTCAAAAGCTCTAGCATGCGATGCCTGGTCATGAAGCATTTTTTTTATATATATAAAAAAAAGAAAATTAAATTTAACCAAGTTAAAATATGGATTTTTTTTAAATGTTTCACTAATCTGTTTGAATTTTTTTTAGAAAATTTTTTAAATGACGGTACAATATATTATTGTTGTTATTATTATTATTATTATTAAAACGTAGACAAAACGTGGACAGGAAAAAAGATACAGTCCAACTAATTGAGGGCCGAATAATCTTCCATGATTACATGAGGATTCGGTACGCTTATTATTGAACTATTCTTTTTTTTTTTTTATAAATGAACTATTCTATTTTTTAAGTTCACTTCTTTTTTTAGGGGCCTACCTATTTTAAGTTTATTTAAAAAATGTAACTTTTCCTTTGAATCCACTTAATTTAGGTAAAAAAATTGAATAATCCACTTAATATTTTATTTCTAAATACCTTTTCGAGAAATCACATCCAAATTCTGAAAAAACGAAAAATCTCTTCTTAATAACCAAACTAATCTCTTCTTATTAACTATTTATTCCAATTTGGATGCAAATTAAGTTGGCGTATGCCATGCATTTTAATTTCGTCTATTGTTAATTTGGCTAAATCTGGGATAGTTAAAGCTTTGACACATTTTAGAAATATAAAGTTATGTATTTCTAAATCAATCCGACAACTTTTCAAACATGCTTGAGGGAAAAGTTAAAAATAGAAAAATAGGTGAGAGAAAGAGAGGCAAATGTATTTGCCCGGTCTCCGACCTGAAAATATTTATCAGAAATTCAAATTATATGAGTCAGCTTTTTCCATTATAAGTTGCAAAACAGAAATGATATAATTATAAAAAAAGATAAAATGGTGTCCAAAAAATATCAAAAAAGCTAATATTGGAATATATGAATACTTTAAAAGAAGAACTTACCTTAGAAGACACCACCTGTATGTACATGTGTTTCCTTTTAATGTGAAGACGTAGAGAAGATTACCACATCATTATACTCACTTGCCTTTTGAAATTGCCATTATTCTATTGTTTTTTTAAATGTGTATTTGGTATTTTAATCCTATCACATTTTAATTAAAAAATTTATTAGAATCCAAATGAATTTAGATCAATACAAGTGGAATTCTTTTAGGTGATAAATTCTATCACTAGATATTTGAGGTGATTGCATTATTCTTAGTTTATAAGTAAAAAACCGCACTATCATCATTTACAAATTATCTTGCAAGGTAATTTTTCAACAATTTCACCAACTCCTCTCCTCTCACTCTTGCCATAATTATATACTCCCTTTGTTTAAAATATAAAGCAAATTTAGTAGGAATCAAGGTTTCAAAATATAAGACATTTAATGAAAGTTGTTAATCATTTAATACTTTCTTTCTAATTTTACTCTTATTTTATAATAATAAAAAAGTTATGATGGAGAGATTAAAAGAAATAGTAGTAATTAAGATAGGGTAATTTAATAAGGGTAATGTAAAAAATTTATGGTAATTTTTAATAGAATTAAAACATAACTAATTTTAACTATTCTTTTTTATGGAAGAGAGATAGTTAATTTCAACTTACATTTTGAAATGGAGAAAGTATAACAAATCAATTAATTATTGAGTTTGGTAGTTTCATTGAGATCCAAAAATAAATTCAACTAATTCGACAGATACCCTAAAATCTTGACAAAAAATGATAGTTGATTACTATAGGAGAAAAACCAAAGCTAAAAAAATTAAAATCAATTGGCCAAGTGCAACAACTAGTCCAATCAAAAAATAATACAGTATATATTAGAAAATGACACCACGTGATAGCACAACCACCAAAAATAATGAAACCCCAATTAATTAATCACACGAAATAATTAATTAGTCTCTTGATGAATCTTCCAAGAATTTCGCTGGCAAAACCAGAAAAAAAAAACCACAAAAATAAACATAATTAAAGTCGGTCAATAAAATTGTGTGACGAGCATCTTTTTTTCTAGGTCATCTAGGTTTTGTCCATTATTGATTCGAAGTAGACCAAACACACTGCGAGGAAATTTCTAAGTGGACACACTACCATTGTTGCACCCACCAAGTTTGATTTCGTAAGGTCACAAGTAAACTCATCAATTAAATACGTGTAAACTAGTCAATTAATATCAAAACCTTTCAAAACCCAAATAAATTACCTAAACCACATATCTAATAATATCGGTGCCACTTTCGTGATAGTTCTAAAGCACTTTTTTCCTTTTTTTATTAACCCTTCCCATTGTGGGGTTAAAGTTGAAGCATTAAGTTACATATACACTATTGTTGAGCCCTGCCGACTCGAATGAATTCCATAAATACATACAGTGACATATATATATATATATATAGAAGTTGTTAATGACTTTAATTAGGGTCTGCGTGTTGTTAATGTTGGAGTCTAAGTTCTATAAATAAAAAAAAAAAAAGTTGGAGTCTGAGTGGTGCGTGTTTGTTGGGTTTGACTAACTACGTATTGTTCACTTTTCTTACTTTTATTGACTCTAATTTCATCTAGATCTTCCAATTCTTATTGCACATGCTCATACATAATGCATACGGAAATGTGACATCGATCTTAAATTCTAATCCTTTATAAATTTTGATTTTCTTAACTTTCTTAGTTCCAACCTATTTTACACTCTTTTCTCTTGTTTTCCACGAAACCAAACAAGTTTGTGTCCAATATTACGACACACCGACAGACACCATTCTAGAAGCAATATATTATGTTACTATCTGATCCCATATAATTTTACCATTCAATAATTTGTAAGTTTGGAATGTCCTACGCACACTGTAGAACATGATAGTATTGCGTATAATTTTACAGCATTTTATTATAATCGTCATTGGTTTGCAATAGAAAATGGTTCTTTTGGGCCAATCATATTTGATATGTGATGACATGAAATAAAAATAAAAAAATAAAAAAGTGAATTTTAGAAATAAGAATTTTTTATAACCTTATATGAAAATAATATAATAAAAAATAAAACTATTTTCAAATGATGATGACATGAATATAATTAGTATTACATATCTCATTTTTTAAGAAATAGAAAAATTATTTTTTATGAATAAATTTTTAAATAATTTAAATTTCAAAAAATCACCAAAATCATAGCAAATTGGCTCAAACATTTGCTGACAGAAAAATATTTACGAATTGCTTTTTTCTTTTGGGGGGTAGGAGAAAAAGATTTACTACTTTTTCATACTCACACTACAGCAATTAACGTCGCCTAAGTAAATCACATTATGCTCCTCGTATTTGGGTTAGGCCCATTAAGAGTTAGGTATCCCTTCGAGAAAACAAAGTTTTGGTACCTTAAAAAAAAAAACACAAAGGAGGCTGGGTTCAATTTTTTTACCCACATTCTTAAAGCACGTCTAATTTCAAATTGTGCTCCGCTTCTAGTCCAAAATAAACAAAAAAAAAAAACCACAGATCTTCACAAATTCACCCAAAACAGAAGACCAACGATAATGATGAAGGACTCATGAGAGAGAGAGAGAGAGAGAGAGAGAGAGAGATAATAGACCCATTGTTGGAGGAGCATATTCATTGTAAGGAAAGTTCAACTAAAGGTCACACTACCTCAATTACATCTATTAATTTTGAATTGACAAGTCAAGTAAATTCAGCATGTGTTTGGATTCTTCCTATAATCACTTATGGAGAGATTATGAGAAGTTTCTAAACGATATTTTACTTTTTAATAAATATTTATATCTTAAATAAGTGATTATAAGAGAAGTTAATTTTTTTTATTTATAATAATTATTTATTCTCTCATAATAATTTATTTCACTTTTTTTTCATTATTTACCAAATAATCACTTAAACTTTCAATATCCAAACATATTCATTTTCTTAAAATCACTTATGAAATAACAATATTCAAACACAAATCACTTTTGACATAATTGTATATCCTCATAGTTAATTATAGATAATCACTTATTCTCATAATTAATTATGGATAAACTAATCCAAACTCATACTCATTAAATGCAAGCTAGTTACTATCAAAAGCTTTGAGAAACCAAATTAATAGACCCATCCTGATAGCGATTCCGCTGTCTTGATTTTTAATTAATTAATTAATTATTTTTGGTAAAGCACTCTGTTTGTTTCCTTTATTCTTTTTGGCGACGCCATTCGTATTTAGTTATCACTTTGAATTTCAATTAATTCAAATTAAGTTATCGTTAGGCATTATTCGAAAGGAAGCCCCTTAAAGACATTTTCTATATTCACATAATTTCAAATCTAATATATTATATTTAAGCGATCCTAACTATTTCCACTAAGATTAATGCCCTTTGGTCGTTTCTTTTATATTATGCTCCAATTTTTTTTACCAAATTTATATTATCCCTTCAAATCAAATTATTATATATGTGTAGTTGTGTCCCACCAATCAACCCGAAATAATGTGCACAACAAAATAAAGAAAAGAACATATAGTTGTAAGCTTGTAATATAATTATTGAAAAACGAAATATAGCTATCACTTTTGTAGTATAATATTAATATACTTGTATTTGCGGAAAAGGAATATTTATGGGGTGAGTGTGGATAAGTTAGAGAGGTGAATGAGCGGTGGAAAAGGGAAGTGGAGTATGCGGGGATTCCTAAACATGGACCAAGACAAGAGAGAATCTCATCAATTAATCAATACATCAAAATATTAATAATATTTAATTCAATATATTCAATAAATTTATTTTTTTATACAAAATTCAATAAATTTATAACTACTCACATAAATAGTGAATGTTGAGATCTATTTTTTTTAATTTCATATCCATAATTATGAAAAATAAGGTGATACTATGTCAATCTTAAATTTCATTTAGTAAGAATCAATAAATGCTAAGGGAAATTGGTCCCAAAAAAAATGCTAAGAGAAAGGGAAAAAGTATATAAAAACTGTATATATATGTGTATATATATATATTTATTTATTATTTGGTTGGTTATTGGTGATTCTCTTCCCATTATTACCAATTTGCCATTGATTTGAAAATAAAAAATCAATATAAAATATTATATCTACCGTATAGCCCCTTGTTTTACCTAAAAAAGAGTTATTAAATTTATAGTAAATCATATTATGCAAAAGCATAATTTATGAATATTGTAACTTTTCTTAAATTTTGTGGAATATACAGAAAAAAAAAATATATATATATGGTTCACTTGATTCAATTAATCGTCAAAGTAATCTTTGAGGAGGTACACATTGTAAAAAGTTGACTTCTTAGAAATTTCATGTATAATTTGTTTATTTAATTTTTAATATTTTTAGAAATTCAAAATTATTTTTGCAATAAATGTATTATTTTTTAATGTCAAAGACATATATACCCTTTTAGTATTAATTAGGAATTTTTTTTGGCTAACGTATTAATTAGGAATTAGATGAATAGGACTTAACATATTTGGTTTGGGTAAGTTTAAAAAACATATTATAAAACACTGATTACCTTTTTGGATTATACTCGAAAATTTATTTCTATGGAAAAATTTAGACTTGCAATTTGTGCCAAATTTATATTTAAATTTATATACATTTGAAACAAAGCTGTATATAAAGATTCTAAATAACATGTAAACAGTTTTTTAGCCATGAGACGTGAGTTGACTTTGATGTGTTTTGGGACTCAATTCACTTCTTTTTTTTATTTTTAAAAAATTCTAAAGAGAAGCCAAGCTGATCGTGGTTAAGGAGAGAAACTAAAAGGGAAAGAAAATATAGAGAAAATAAAAGAAGAGGTTAGTGATTTTTTCTCCATATATTTGGTTGAATAGAAGAAAGCAAAGAGGAGAGAAAAATAATTAATTTTAAATTGACAATAATATTTTTATTATTTTCAAAAAAATATTTACATATAATAAAATTTATTATTCTACCCTATTATTTATATAATTTTTATATTATATTAATAAATGAAATTAAAATATAATATTAATTTTATTCCTAAATAAACATTATTTTATTCTATCTTAATTTTTTTAATTTTTAAAATTATTTTTTTATATATTGATTTAAAAAATTTTAAAATAATGTTAAAATTGAAAAAGAAAGCAAGAAAGCGAAAAAAATTGGTGAATTAATTTTGGAATGAAAGTTTTCTTTTCAAAATCTCTCCACTTTAAAAGAGAAAAGTTAGGGTAAAACATGTGAGGCACACATTATTTTCCCTTCAATTTTCTTATTTCTTTACTTTTTTCTCTATAGTTAAATAAAAGAAAATACAGTTTTCTTTCTAATGCTTTTCTATACTTTTCTCTTCCCCTTCTTTTCTCTAATACCAAGCAAAGGATTATCGAGTAAGAACCAAATGTAAGAAACATTTCCTAAATATAATGTTTGGTCTACATATTTTAAGGTTGTATTAATTTTTTTTAATCTATAATTAATATATGAAAAATAAATATTATTAAAAATATAAGAGATAATATAATTAATAAAAATGGTAAAAATTATAAAAATCTCTTTAAAAATTTAATAATTTTACTCTTTTTTTTCTTAAAATATATAAAATAATTAAAAATAAGTTATAATATGAGAGGTACATGAAATATTACGATTTATCATGCGAATGTTTCTCACATTCTACAAGGTGACAAGGTCCCAATATTACTGGCCAACCAAAAAAAATGGTCCCAATAATAAAATCATTGGAAATAAATTCACACACTTATTTTCGTTGACGTGGTCATTTCGAATTTTTCTGTTTAGCAATTTTCCAGGTACGGTGTAGGGGAAAGCGAAAGGGCATATCGGATGGGACCCGGGCCGTCATATTTTTTCTTTACTTGTTTAAATATAAAAAAATTAGTATATTCAAAATTTACTTACTTCAATTTATAATTTCCGATTAAAAATAGGTTTATGCATAAGAGTTCTTTCTTTTTTACCATTTAAAAATGTAATTTCAAAGCCTTGCCTTTACATAATTTATCATGAAATAAATGAATTTTACAAATATTTTACTCGGTTCTTTTTGGTGACAACAAAGAGGAATTGAACAGGAGTTTTCCAAATGACTTAATTTACTAAGTTCTAGTTATATAGTGTCATTGTTGAAAAATAATATATATATATATATATAAATATATGTTTTATTTTGAGTTATTTATATGTGGATGTGGATTATAACATTATCGTTAAGGAGTGAAGCGAGGGTGGAGAGGGAGAGCAGAGGTAAAAATTCCAGAATTGCAGGCATGCATAGAAGGAGGGTTGGAGCTTGTGTTTTATTGGCGGGCTTATGCCTAACTTCCCTAAGTGCAACTGCTGCAAGTGGAAGCGGAGGACCCTCCTCCATAGAAATAGCAGTAGGGGTGATACTTGATTTG
Source organism: Adenanthera pavonina (assembly GCA_026686845.1). NCBI lineage: Eukaryota > Viridiplantae > Streptophyta > Magnoliopsida > Fabales > Fabaceae > Adenanthera > Adenanthera pavonina. The sequence goes on from JAIVEN010000011.1 coordinate 37,140,170, forward strand.
AAGTCATCACTTGGTTCCATGGCTCTCAACTCCATCACCACAGGACTCCAAGACTTCTATTCCCAACATCCTCACTATGCAACCAGGCTTCACCTTCATGTCAGGGATTCTCTAAACAATGTCCTCACTGCAGCTTCTGCAGGTAACACACACACACACATATTAAAAACTAGATTTTGGGCTTTCTACAACTTATGAATTTCAATTTGGCTGACGCTTGACATATTGTTTATATCCTTCTAATTTTTAATATAATATTTTTTTAATTAAATCACGTGAATTAAAAATAAAAGTTAAAATTAATTAATTATCTCGATTACTCTAAAAATCTTAATATTTTTTTAAAATTATCTTTATTTAATTTCTTTCTCTTTCTTTTTGAATACATTAAATATGAGTATTTTTTAGAAATATATAATAAATATTACCTCGTATACTCTAAAGGGTCTTATATTTAGATAAGAGCAAAAGACCCTATATTTAAAACTAGATGAAGTAACTTCTAATGATTAATATTTATTTTAAGAATATAAATTAGCTATTCTGGGTTGACTAATTTAGCTCAAAACAACTAATTAAACTTGTAGAGCTCCCCCAGCTCAAGTGCGCACTCGAAATTAACGTATATAGCTTTTACAATTTGATTTTTATAACTTACAAAATGCTTTTTTTGATTTTTAATATAATACCCTTTTAACTGAATCACGCATATTAAAAGTTAAAATTATAGTTAACTATCTTAATTTTTTAAAAAATAACAATATTTTTTCAAAACCACACTCGTTCAATCCCCCTCTTCTACCCTTTTAATTAAATAGAAGTATTTTTTAAAAATGTATAATAAATAATACTTTATATTTTAAAAAAGATTTTATATTTAGAACTAAAGAAAATGCTATATATTTATGATTAGAGGAAGTATTATATTTATCAAGCTAATTTCAACAATAAAATTGTACAAGTGGCAATTAGGTCCCTTGATACCTCTAAACTTATTATCTTCAATGATTTTTTTTGGGACATAATATCTTCAAGGATTTATTGATTTTATTATTTATAAAAATAACTCTAAAAATATGTTTCTTAAAAAATTATTTTTTATGTTGATCATATCACTTTCAATATAGTAATTTTAATTCATTTATGGCAAAACCTATGTTGAATTTGTTTTTGGTCGTTAATACTTATGTCGATTACATATATTTTTACTTCACGTTTTTTTTTGAATGAGATATTGTTGATTATTATCTTTTGATCGATAAGTCTTCTAAAAACTAGTAGGGGTTTTATCACTAAATATTTTTAAATGATTTTCAAATAAATAAATTTAGAAAGTACTGTATTAAGGATATTTACTAAATTGAGTAAATTGACTACGTGGTTTTGATTATTTTTTAAATAAAATTTTTTATGAGAAAAGGGTAAACAAAAAAAACAAAACGCACTATATCATAGAGACAGAACTCGAACTAGCCTCTAGCTCCCTACATAACTCATGCATGATAAAGTGTGGGGGTGACAAGAAAACATAGATCCCCAAGCCACCAGACAAAGTTTCTTTAGCTAGTTTGTCAGCTACAGCATTAGAATCGCGATTGCACCATTGCAAATCAACATGCCAGTCTCGGTTCAACAGTACCTGAATTTCCTGCACTAGTCCTTCATGGGGATGAATGGAAGCCACACCATCTCTGATAACCTGAAGAAGCTCATAGCAATCACTCTCGAGTATGATATTGCGAGCTCCAGTGTCCCAGGCCACTTTCAGGCCCTATAAGATAGCCTAAGCTTCGGCAGTGAAGCTACTTCCAGCACTTAACCCATAGCAAAACCATTTGATAACCTCCCCAACGCTATTTCTAAGAACCCCTCCACAAGCAGAGTTCATTGTCGCTTCGCAAAACGCTTCATTGACGTTCATTTTGAGGCTACCCATCATCGGAGCTTTCCATCCCAGCAGCAACTATGGAGACGATGAGAGTTTCCCAAGCTTAGGATTCGAACAGTTAAGGCACGCACGTATCTTATTCTTAAACTCAGAAGGCGTCGGACTAACTTGCTTGAAGATAGATTCATTCCGAGCAAGCCACACCGAACGGCAAGCCAACCTAAACCACAACTTCCAACTGTAGCCATCAACAACGAGTGTTTGACTAATGTTCCATAGCAACCACTGTTGAACATCATGAGTGGAAAAGAACTGCCTCTGCAAATTAGGGGGGACGATTCTAGACCATAAGCTTCTAGCTTGAGTGCAATCGCGGAGGCCGTGCAGCATGCTCTCAAGATCATTACTACAAATCCCACAAGTTCCTAAGTGATGTAAACCCCTTTTGCGCCTAGCCAGATTAGTAAGAAGATGATCATGAGCACATAACCTGAGAAAAGTACGGCACCATTGTGGCACAGTGAGCTTCTAGATGCTCTTCCAAAGATTACTGTAAGCAAAAGTATCATGGGTACACAAATGATGATAAGTAGAATTCACAGTAAACTCCCCATTGGAGGACCATCTCCAAATGGGTGTATCTTGGCTATTAGCAAATGGTTTAACCTTCCTAATTTCTTGGATGACATTCCACGGAAGAAATGAAGCGAGCTTCTCCAAATCCTAAGCCTCAGGGGGAGAGAGGCAGTCAGCGACCTTCTAGTTCTGAGCTTCGTGAGGAATTTCCCTCAAAGATACCTCCTTCAGTTTTCCAAGATGCGGCAGCCAAACATCTTTCCATAAACTTACCCTCGGACCATCACCAATGCTCCAAGCAACACCCTCAAGTGTCTTCTCCCAATTTTTTTTTATACCTATCCACGCTCGGGAGCCTCCGCGCTTACCACTCACAGTAGGTAAAATATCATTACTGCACTTGTACTTTGCTTGTAGAATTTAATCCAAAGCGCGTCCCGTTTTTGAATCAAGCCCCATCCGAGCTTCTACATGTAAGCGTTATTTTGAAAAAGAGCATGCTGCATGCTTAACCCACCCTCTTCTTTCTTTTGACAAATATTATCCCAAGCAACAAGGTGGACTTTACGATTAGCCAGATTACTACTCCATAAAAAATTCCTACAGCGTTTATCAATTTCCTGGCAGGTAGCACTTAGTAAGGAAGTAGTTTGCATAGCATACAATGGAAGTGCCGAAACAACTGAGGTAACAAGGGTTTGTCGTGCTGCCATAAAGGGAGTGTTGGCTTTCCAACTCAACAAGCATTTGTCCATCTTTTCCAAAATAAAATTTTAAGTAGCCTTTGAAACTCTATCATGATGTATAGGCATTCCAAGATCCTTTCCCAAGTTGCTGGTAGGAAGAAAGCCCAGAAATTCGCTTAACTCTGACTCTGTTATGATTCACATTAGGATAGAAAAAGATGCGTGATTTAGCAGCATTGACTTTCTTACCCGAGACCGCACAAAAGTCATCTAGTGTAGCTTTAATTACCCCAGTTTGCTCCATATCTGCCTCAGTAAACAACATAAGATCATTAGTGAAAAATAAATGAGAAATAACTGTACCTTTTTTATGCAGTCTGAAGGGGTTCTAGACACCTTGCTGAACTTCACTATGTATCATATGGCCCAGTTTCTCCATGGCTAAGATAAACAGATATGGAGAAATTAAGAGGGTCTCCTTGTCTCACAACCCGGGATGGTGTGAATTACTAGCACGGTTCCTATTCCATAACAATTGCAATATAGGTGAAGAAACACATTCCTCAATCACCCTTTGAATATGAGTGGGAAAGTGGACCTCTTTAACGCATTGAAATAAGAATTCCTAATTTAGTCTATCATAGGCCTTCTCCAAGTCAATTTTGATGGCCATGAAACCTTTCTTGGTTTTATGGTTTCTTATAGAATGAATAATCTCCTTCACTAGGATAATATTATCTGTCCGATGTCTCCCTTTCACAAAATTGCATTGATTTGGAGCTATAATGGTCAGCATGATGCTCTTGAGTCTGTTCATAATGATTTTCGTAACAATCTTGTAACTGACATTGCACTGATAGGTCTGAAATCCTTAGTTGTTTCTGGTCTGTCCACTTTAGGAATAAGCACGATTTGGGTATTATTAAGGGTGAGGACCTTAGAAGGATCGCAGAAGATGTCTTTGACTATCTTAGTCATGGAGAGACCCACCGTTTCCTATTGACTTTGAAATTAAAAAAGAGAGGATTCAAGGACTCGGTGCTTTGAGTGGACCCATATCAAAAAGTGCTTACTTAATCTCAACATCATCAATATCTTTGCCAAGAATGTCCAAAAGATGCTGCTCAACCATAGGGAATCCATATTCACAAGTCAGATTGTTCCTTTGTCCTCCCTTCTCTGTATAAAGGTCGGCAAAAAATTTGGTACCCATTGTCATAATCTCATTACCATCATAGGACCATTCCCCATTCTCAAAGTTTCAAAGCTTCAATCCTATTCCTACGACAGCAACTGTTGGCCATAGAGTGGAAGTACCGGGTGTTGTGGTCCCCATGATTATACCAGTTACACCTAGATTGCTGAAGCCACATGACTTCTTCTTGCATTAAGGCATGCTCTAATTCCATCCATAACTCACTTTTTCTCTTTTCAAGTCCCCAAGAGGGTCCCACCTCAGCAACCCGTTTGGTGATACCCTCAAGTCTTCTATGCAGCCATTCTTTCTTCTGTAAGATATGCCTGAAAACATCTTTATTCCAGATGACGACCTTGTTTGTAAATTCATTAACATTCTTGTTCCAGCTACAACTTGTCTCCCATGTATCCTTGACAAAGCTAGCAAAGTTCTCATGCATCGCCCATGGAGCAACGAAACGAAAAGGCCTTCGACGATGACCTGACTGGTTACTACCATCCAGCTTAAGAAGAAGAGGGGTATGGTCAGATTGGTATCCTGGTAAATGCGTTAATGATGCCTTCGGAAACTTCTCATGCCAATACTCATTAACAGAAGCACAATCAATACGGCTATAGTTGTTACCTCGGCACCACGTGAATCTTGGTCCATAAAAACCAATATCCATCATCCCATATTGGGTAAACCACTGTAGAAACATACGTTCCCCATTTGTACAAGTCAACCAACTAGAAGCGCGGTCCTCTTGGCTAAGAGTGGTGTTGTAATCACCAATGATACACCAAGCCCCCGTAATATCATTACCTATTGCATTAAGAGATTCCCACAGCCCTCTACGTTGTGTGTAATATTCGGACTACCATAGACAATAGAGAGAAACCACTCGTCACACATCCCCTTATTCATCACACCATGAAGAATCTGATCATTCTTCCACAAGACTTCAAAGTTACAATCATGATCCTAAAAGCACAAGATTCCCCCTCTAAAACCTTGTGGCTCCACAAAGCTATAGTTTCTCCAGCCAAGATGTTGTGCAATAACCAATGCTTTCTCACTTCCTCGTTTGGTTTCGAGAAGCCCAAGAAAATTGAACTGGTACCTATGTCTCATATCCAACAAAAGAAAACCAAAGGACTTACCACCTGAACCTCTAGCATTCCAAATAAGTAGCTTCATGATAAAACAAAGAGAGAGGGAAAACCACGCCCAATCTAATTTTGCATGCCCTCATGTGAGGACTCAACTTTGTGCTCCATCTCGCTTTCTGTGTCATCTGACAGTGGGTTCGATCTAACTAAGAAGCTTTGGGTATCTCCTGAGCCTGGATCTGTTAGGTTATTATCCCTCGTTTCAAGATTCTAGGCCCTGCTCATGTCTCTATTCTTTGCTTCAACCATACCCATGTCTCCACTATCCTCTATGTCCACACGTGATGGCCCAACATCCATTTGCATTAAGTCTTGATTGTGGGCCCCATAAGAAATTCCATGTGAAGTTGGTTTTGAAGTCTCCATTTGATTTTTAATTCTAAAGTAATCTGTTATGTGGTCCCCACTTTTTCTCTCTCTTGGTGTTTCAATGTTCTTTTTACCGTTTGAATGCTCACGTGCTCTTGGGAATCTTCCATTTAATTTCAGCCCGTTAGTGATATCCTTTAGTGGCCCTCTCTTTTACACGATTTTAGGAGATTCTTTAGCAAACCTGTTGGTATCTTCTGGGTCTTCCTGTTCAAGCGCTGAGAAATGAGATCCTTTGATGATCGAATCATAACCACTTCTAGTTTCCCACCGAGAATCATGCATTTTCCCATAAGTGAAAGTTTGTTGACGTCCTCGGCGACGGCCCTGAGCAACCATCCAACCACTGTACTTTGCCGCTTTTTGTGATGAAGATTCACCATTAACCACCATCGTACTTGCATCTCTGGAACGTTGTACAGTGACATTCACAGATTGCAAATTTCCTTTCTCTGGACAGTGATCTTGATCATGCCCATATTTGCCACATGAAAAGCATATCAAGTGTAGGCCCTCATATTCAATCCTCTTCTGTTTGCCATGAATGGAGATCGTAGGTAAAAGTGATTTTTTTTAGGTCCAACTCGACACAAATTCGAGCAAATCTCCCTTTCGTGCGATACATGGTGTTCATACCAACTTTGAGCACATTCCCGATCTGATTACCCACGATATACAGGATCCCCTTATCATAGTAATCCAATGAAAGTTTAGGGATCCTAACCCAAGCAGCAATCTTCGTGGCCTCTTCCTTGTCGGGGTCGAAGTCAGGCTTCCATGGTTGAACAGCCAAGTAATGATCCCTAACAAGCCAAGGGCCTCCAGTCAATCCTAGATCATAATCGTCCTTGTTCTTGAAGTTAACGAAAAAATATCCAGACCCTATGTCAATCATTTCCACCTCACCGCATCACCCCCAAATCTGTTGCAACTCGGTAGCTAAATGATCTTCCCGAATTGTCATCCCTAGCAGCCTCACAATAAGTGTTTTCCGTCAACATTTCACCAGTTTCTTTTTAAACTCCAGCAAGACAACAATATTCGGCCCATTCTCTGTCTCTTAGACCTTCACTCTACTCTTCCAACCATCGTTACTCCACCAGTCCCCTTCCTCTTCCTCTTCCTTTGAGTCGGAGTTGTCATCCTTGCCTTTGAGTGCTTGCTTAAACGTCTTTCTCTTCGCCGCAGGTTCAACAATAGCAGCATCTCCCTTCATCCATTCCTTTTCCCTAGGAATCACTACCCGATCGTTCGACACGCCACCCTCCCCTGTTCGCACTTTCTTCCGACTGCGAGCCAAAGCGTCCACCTCCTCTTGAGACGGCGCCGCCGCTAGCATGTTCCCACCAGCATCGCTCATTCTCTCAGTATAGTTCTTTACCCAAGACAATAGAATTGATTGTTATTTTTTAAATAAAATTAAAATTGGTTTGATATAGTAAATTTTCCTTTTAAAGCAGGAATTATGAAATTTTTTCATCGCTGGGCTATAGTCAATGAGAGTTGGCCTAAAACTTGACCCAATATCGTTTTGGACAAAAAATATTATATGTGGTGTAGCTCAACTCCGGTTTGACCCATTTAAGATTAACTGATTAACTTGACCCGGTTTTAACTCATGAACCCATAATAGAAAAGTACTTTGTCACAATTTATCCAATTGAGAGGCCTGATTAGGAGTATAAACAAGTGGAGAAAGATTTATAGTTTGTTTAAATGTGTTTTTTATTTTAATCTTCTTAAAACAGCTTTGTAGAATTATTTTCTAGACTAAGTTTTACAAACAAAAATAAAATAAAATATCTATTTAAATAATTGTTATCAAAATTATAACTCGTAAGTGTTAAATGTGTTATTTAAAATTTATAACTTTACTATTAATGAGATGAGTATTTTTTGTATTTTTTTATATTTTTTGTAACAAAAAATGCAGAATATTTTAAAAATATTATGAGTTTTCTATTATTTTATTTTTCTGTTGTTTAGAATATTTTATAAAAAAATAGATTTATCAAACAAGTTTTTTTTGTTTTTGTGTTTTCAAAAAAAGAAAAATTGTTATGAAAATATTAACCAAATAGGCTCTTAATTCTTTAATCTTTAATTAGGAATTTTAAAGTTGCTATGTTAATTTCATATGCATTCATGATTATGTCTTCAACATGTATATTTGAACTTAGTATTCTAATATCATATAATGTTTATGCATAATTTTTAAGAGTGCTGTCAAATAGAGTAAAAGTGTAAAACTTTTTCTTTTTTGTTTGGTATAACAAAGTCCAGGTGAAAATGCATATTTTGAGTTGGCTAATATGCTAACTTAGATTTTGGTTGTCTAATTCAGTTTTTGTCATTGGCGGAGCCAACTTACAGTGAGAGTGGGTAAATGCTCACACTCACTTTAGTAAAAATTATAAGAGTAGTATGTAAGTTTAATAATTTGTACTTCTGTGTATTTTGAAGCCACCTAAGTTTTTTTTTTTCATTTAGATCAAAAGTACAAAAATTTTTTATATTTGTGATAACTAACTTAAATTCAATCATTTTGATAAAAAATTTTAAACACATTAAACCCAAATACTAAAAATATATCATTATTAACCTTTTATTTTTAGAATTAAATTTTTTAGTAATAAACTAACCTAATTATTACAATATTATTTTTTAATCATTAATTTTTAAATTAATTGGCCCCCCACTAACCCAGGGTTTTGACTCCGCCTCTTGTTTTTATGGAACATCCTCTTGACTCTTCAGACAGACGCGATGGCAAACTGCTGAAGGTTGGCTTATGTTTTCGAAAATACATATTTGTTATCTCAATTTTAAGTTTCTTATTGCTAACTTAAGAAACTTTAGTATGCATTTATCATCTCGTTTTCTTCTACTTAATACGATAATTAAACTTTAGAGGATCTAACAAGGTTATTGACCCCTCGTCTATTTATAATTAATTTGTAAAATGTTTGAAAATCTTTTACTAAAATTACAAAGTAATATTTAATTTTTACGATGTGCCTGATTGGATTAGAGTTGAACAAAAGTAATTTTAGATTAAAAAAAGATTTTACACTTGATTTTGATTCTAAGTAATTTTGGTTGATGATGATTTTTGTTCAAAAACTTTTGTCTAAAAAGTGAATTCGAAAGAACTAATTTTGTTTGGATATTATTTATCAAAAATTACTTTTAGATTTAAAATATTTGGAATTAAATCATTTTTAAAATTTTTTTAATTAAATACTTTAAATCGGCAAGCGGATTCTCTCAAATGGAAAAGTAAAAAAATCTCACTTGTACAAAAACACGAAATATCATGCTTTTCTAATAATTATCCATATAGCCTCAATGTTGCAAACATGATCTTAGGACTTTCACAGCTTATCCAAACAAGAAGTTATACTATGTTTGATAAAAAGAAATACTCCATTTAGTCTAAAATATAAGTTCTCTTTCACAAGTTTTTTTTCCCCCAAAATATAAGTCTCCTTTGATAATTTATAGGGCATTGAATATTTTTTTTCCTATTTTACCCTTATTTATAATTAAATATAAGGGAAATAATAAACTTTAAATGTAATACATTAAATGGAGGCATTATGGGAAAATAATGCATTTATTTGATAGATTTAATGAGTAAAAGTAACTTTCTTTTTGTTCCTGTGCAATAACTCAAATAGGATTTATATTTTGGATTAGAGGGAGTATATTTCAAGAAAGGGAAAATGAGAGATAAAATTTATTTTAATGTCTTTAATTTCTAATGAAAGAGCTATTATTAGTTACCAAATATATTGAGGTTTCTAATGTAAAAGTTATAATTGGTTACCAAACATAGTAAGATAAATTTTCTCTTTCTTTTTTTCTTTCTTGAATGTATTTTTTTTCCTATCAAATATAGTATTAACTCTTTTATATGACTTAGTGCCTGTTTGAATTGTCTTTTTGTAAAAACTCTTTTAGAATAACCACAGTTTACAAAAATAAAATTTGGATAAAAGTAGAGAAATTTATTATAAACTTGTTTGAATAAAAAAAAGAAAAAATAATAATTAAAAATCATGGTTTAATTTATACAAAATGTAAATCAAACAGACTCTTGTCATACCATTGGGTAGGCTAGCCATGGCTCCACTTGGTGGGATGGCACAAAATCATCCAAACCATATTGGGTGGGATGAACAGCCTTTGCCCGATCCATGTAACTAATTAGTATATCTGTCATATTTTTAAATTGTCATTTGTATATTGGGTTAAAAATCTGAAGAAAATTTTTAATTATACAAATAAGTAGGATGAGAAAATTGAAATGAGGTTAAAGTAATTTTATATTTATTATTATTATTATTACTATTATTATATGCCTTGTTATATTCTTTTTTTTTTATTTTTTTTACTTTATTCATGGAATAAAACAGCTTTGGATCTAATAAAGAATGAAAAGGTCAACGCAATTATGGGGCAGCAAACTTCAGAACAAGCGAGGTTTGTAGTAGAACTTGGCGCCAAAGCTCACGTGCCCATTATTTCGTTTTCCACAACAAGTCCCTCTCTTCTTCCAACCCAAAGCGATTGCACTCAGTTCAATGCTATAGCTTCCATCATTGAAACTTATGGATGGTACGAAATCATCCCCATCTATGAAGACACAGAATATGGCAATGCTTTAATCCCATGTCTCACAAATGCCTTGGAAGAAATGGACACACGAATGCCTTACAAAAGTGTCATTAATCCGCATTTCGAAGAAGCTGAGATTTTGGAGGAGATTAACAAGTTGAAGGGCATGCACACTCACGTATTTCTTGTTCATTTGACTGTTGATATTGGGTCAAAATTTTTCAAACTGGTCCATAAAGCAGGGATGATGAGTGAAGGATATGCTTGGATGGTTACCCAAGGCTTATCTGCTACGATAGATCCTTCGGTTCCAAAAGTGATGGCTTATATGCAAGGTGTATTGGGAGTGAGGCCAATAGTGCAAGAAACTAAAGAACTTGTGGACTTGAAGAGAAGGTGGAACGTTGAGTCCAACAATACTATGTTCACCCTCTTCGGATTGTGGGCTTATGACACAATTCAGATGTTGGCCAATGCAGTAGAGAAGGTTGGCATAATGAATTTGACCTTGAAAAAGCCAAATATTACTTGTGAAAACACAGTGGATCTTGTAAATGTAGGAGTATCTGAAACAGGTTCGAGACTTCTCAACACAATTTTGTCTACTAATTTCAAAGGGATTTCTGGGGATTTCAATTTGACTAGTGGACAGCTAGAACCATCAGTGCTAGAAGTATTCAACGTGAGAGAACAGAAGGAGCGGATTATTGGATATTGGAGTCCCCGAAGAGGACATTTTAGAAATTTGGGTGAATCTGGTAAACCGATTATAGGTGAAGAGAAATTGAAGCAACCAATATGGCCAGGGATCCAAAAAAGAAACCACCAACGTTGAGAATTGGAGTCCCAGTAAGAAAAGGTTTTACTGAATCATTTGTGAAAGTAGAAAGGCAATCTGAAAATGCTAAAACAAAATTTTCTGGTTTTGCTATCGATTTGTTTTCAGAAGTGGTCAAGGTCTTACCCTTTCACTTATCATATTACTTTGTTCCCTTGGCAAAGAAAAGTGAAGCGACAACCTATGATGACCTTCTTTGCCAAATTGAAGAGAAGGTAAGCCTTTTCTGAACTTTTTGGTCCGCTTCTTCAATTATTCACACCTGCATGGTATACATATATATATACACACTTCAAGTTTCACACTTGATACTTGTCTCATTATTTATCAACGAACATATATATCGCTAGAGTTTTTTTTTTTCGACATTGATTCCATGTATAAATGTTGTAGGAGCTTGATGCTATAGTTGGGGACATCACAATATTAGCGAGCCGCACAAATTGTGTTGATTTTGCAGTGCCATATACAGAATCAAGTGTGTCAATGATGGTTTCAACGAAGTCTAATGGTGGCTCAGTGAATCTCTTAGGACCTTTCGATAAGAAACTTTGGATAATTCTTGGCTCTTTATTCGGGGCTGGAACTTATTTGGGAGTAGTAATTGAATTATTTAAGGATTATATGATCAGTGGTAAGGTTCGCGACAAAAACAAATTCATCGAATTACTATCCATTCCCGTCTCCATTTACTTTCTTGGTGAGTCACCTGAGCACTCGAGTACAAAACTATATATATATATATATATATATATCTTAATATATCGAACCAAAGTACTTAGACATACACAAACTTTAATTATTACCGGTTTAACTTAATTTGTTTTATAACCATTCTTGATGGCTGCAGAAAATAGGGATCGGAAGAGCAGTTCGGCAAAATGGTTGGCATTGATATTATCATTCTTATTTGTGATGGTAGTACAAATTTACACGGCCAATTTAACTTCCATGATAACGGATGGGACAATAACCGAGCCTTTGTTCAAGGACATAGAAGAGATTAAAAGGAACAACTACTCCGTGGGATATCAAATGGATTCATTCGTGAAAGGGCTTCTTATACAATATTTGGGGTTCAACGAGTCTCAGTTGAAGGCTTATGACACTCTTGAGGACTATCACCGAGCACTATCGGGTGGAATTAAAGATGGAGGTGTAGCTGCTATATTTGACGAAACTCCATATATTATGCTCTTCCTCTCTAAGTATGGCTTTGATCAATACATCATGGTTGGACCAAGATACCAAACTGTTGGATTCGGCTTTGTAAGCCTTCCCTTCCCTTTACTCAAAAATAATTTCTTTACTTGCATAGTTAAGTGGAACTTGCCATTGAAACACTCATATATTGCGAGTTTTTTATCGGGCCGTTGGACTGCCATTAATTATATATATATATATATGCATATCTTACAATTTTATTCATAATTTTGAAATGACGTTGTATAAATTTGTCTTTCTTTCAGGCATTTCCTCAAAAATCTGGTCTAACCTCTTACATTTCGGTTGCAATCTTAGAAGTCACTCAAGACATACAGAAACTTGAAGGCATTAAGAAAAAGTACTCCTTAAGCACCCCTATCCCATCTGAATCCCAATCCCAGGGTGCTTCACGTATTCGAAGTTTGACTATAGATGACCGCAAGGGTCCTTTAGTAATAGTAATATCCTCAATATCGGTCTTTATAGTCTATAGTGTCTTTAGAGACATCTTTCTTCCAAACCAACAAGATACCCCTACAAACCAACTAGATCCCTCTCCATCTAGGGGTGAGCATAACCCATCCAACTCGGCTAACCCAAATCAGTCCAATCCATTCCGGAATCAAAATAATTGAGCCTGTTTGGGTTATGGGTTAGGCTACGAAGTTTTGTTGCCTCGGACCGGCTTGTTCTTTTTTTTTTTTCCAAATGAATATCAATTAATTACCTTTTTCATTAACCTATCAAATCTATCTCATATTTTCATCTTTTCTCACATTGCCTGCTGCCTCTCACTCCCTTTTCACACCATCTCAATTTCAAGTTCAAGACCTCTAGCCTCTCTCCCTCTCTTACACACTTATATGAACTTCTTAAACTTACTGGCATCTCCCTCTTTCACACATTAGATTCTCGGCTTGGTGCTTCAGCCTTTCAAGTGAAATGTCATTATCGTTGTTGCCACCTCACATCTCAAATCTCGTGTTGCCGCTGCCATCTTAGATCTCATGTTGCCGCTGCAATCTCAAATCTTACGTCGCTGCCTTCCCCCTTGCCTCCTCTTTGCTGTCATCATTCGATCTCTTTATCCTTAGATCCTTCATCTTAGATATTGTTTACTGAAAACTGCATTTGTTTGTTGATTTGTTTCAACTTTCAAGTTTTTGATTTTCAGATCTCATCTTCCACCCTTAATATCTTTGTGTTGGTATTCTCAGATCTCTTGCCATTGATGTTATTCTCACCAAATCTTCATCTATGTTTTCTTCTTTACTGATTTTCGGCATAAACCCGATAGACTAGGTGACCCAACCCATGCAAACCCAGATATACCCGGTCTCATCTCAGGCCAGTCCTTGGGCATGGGCAAATTGGGTCCCAGACCGGCCCATGCACACCCCTACTTGCACCAAATGACTAAGAGAACCTAGATATTTTCTCCAAATTCTAATGCTTTTGTTCAGATGATTTACAAAATAAATGAGGGTTCTTTTGATCTTTATAATTAATTTACTTTCCGATCCCTCAGAATGTAAGTACATTATTCCTTTTGAGTTGGCTTTGGATCTCAGTTTGCAATGAGTTCTCTTTTTTTTATCTTTTTTTTTTAAATCACTCTAAGCTCATTAATTGTGGAACCTGGTGCTTCTCAATGGAAGGTTTTATATTGGAAATGTTTACCTATAGTACAAGAAGTAATCCATCTTAATTCAAACTTTGATATATATATATATATATATCTATGTATATGTGTGTTCTTTTGTTTTGGCTCTCAAACTTGAGAATCAAGTCGCTAATTAATTTGTTAGTCATTTTGATAAGATGACTAGGAGAGGGAGTAAGAAGAATTGATCAAATAAACTTTATAAAACGGTATAGAGAGATAAAAAAATATACTGAGAGAAATTAATTATAAAGCGGGACCTATTTGTAAATGAGTTTTTGGCATTATATGTTTAATGTAACTGGTTTTACATATTTTATATAGTGGAAAAAAGCTAATATTATTATTGTAGTTATTTTGATACGAGTAAGAGGATATATCTATTAGCTTGCGATTTCTTTTCCCTGTTTCCTCTTTTATTAGTTCTAGCTTAGGATTTTGTTCTTGTAAACAAGGGATGAGTTCAGTTAATTGGCTTCCTATAACTAGCTGGCATTTTCCTTACGCATACTCTTAAAAATTCTTTGAATTAATGAATATTCGATCGGTTGGTCAAATTAAAAAGGACGTATATCATTCATTTGTCTACGACAATGCTGATATTTAATGATTTTTTATTATCTGATGCTTTATTAATTACTTATTTTCTTAAAAAATTTTAAATAAATTTTTGAATGAGTTCTTCTCTGTTTTTTAAAAGTGTAATCCGTAAAAAAAAAAAACTCACTAAAATATTACAGATGTACTTTCACTCTAATGCAAGTGTGACTTATGAGAAGCTATAGTTGGAAAGCTTTGGCATATCTATACTCACGGCAAATTAAGGCACAATGAAACCACAAATTCAGCTTCTTAAACTGTGGGAAGGTGCAGAAAAGGAAGCTAAAATCTCCTGAATATTAATATAGGTTAGGAGGCAAGTGTGACTTTGGACTATTACCCGCATTAAATGGTTTTGCCTAGTCCCATAATTTCAATTAGAAAAAATTAATATAGGTTGGATTATAATACAAATGAATGAGACAACAACATTTTGATGGTTTTGAATCGTGGATTTCTGAATTTGACGGCAAACATGGTGACAGAAGAATAAGTAACAGTAAAGTAACAACGTGATAAGCCCAAAACTTCAAATTTGATGCATGATGGTTTTAACATTTCATTTATTTATAAAATGTTGCGTCATTTTTTAAGATTAATTTTTTCAAAATTTAAATATCACTGAAGTGGATTTTTCCTCTCAAATAAGGTTTTTTCTTATAGACATGGTGAAAAATTGAGTCTTAAATATTATATTTAAGTGGCCAATTATCTGACATTATAACTAAGATGTCAAGCAAATTATATTTGTCTTTATTTCTCTCCGACATTATTATGGCTACTTTCAATCAATTTCCAAGTATGTACAATTACGCATTTTTTGTTTGGAATTTTGTGATCTCCTAATTTACTGGCATATTGGAAGGAAAGGAAATTTAAGTGGGTCGACGTACCATAATTACACTATTCTACCTTGAATTGACAAGGGCAAGTAAACTCGTCAGGGACAAGCTTGTTATACTGTGAAACGCTTGAAAAGTCAAATCAATAGCCCGATTAAATTAAGGGGTTCAATATTTTAACATAAAATCATGCTAGAATGGTAGCACGGATCACCCCAAAGAAAGCACAAAATATAATAAAGGAAAAAACATATGGTTGTCATGGAGTTTTTTTGGGGCAAATATCTGTTAAAAAGTGAGATATAGATATTATATTTGTACTTGACATGAGAGAATTATTATTTTTTAGTCCTAATTGTGTGTTTTTTGGCCAATAAACAGAGTTTTTCTAAAAGCCCTCTGTGGTGCGGCAACCAAATTCGTTTAGCGGCATTCTCAAACTGGCAGCTCTCCTGTTCCATTCATTGTAAGGAAGAGATTGACGGAGAAACTAATGCTTTCGTTCTCTCACTTGCAGTCCACGTTTTTCTTAGCTTTGGTACATAGGTTTGGTTTACATGAATATATATATATATATATATAAACCATTGGAAAACTTTCAGTATAGGCTTACCCAAGAATTAGCAAGTTGCACCCGAATCTGTACTACAAAATGATATGAATGGTTGAAGTGAAACTTGAGAGCGAAAGTAGAGGGAATTCCATAAGTGCAGGCATGCAGAAAAGTGTTAGAGCTTCTCTGTTGTTTCTGTGCTTTATACCTATTTACCCTAGCCTTACTGCAAGTAGATGTGGAGGATACTCCACCATACCAGTAATTTGAAATCACCACTTGGGACTGTGGCTCTCAACTGCATCACCATCGGACTCCGAGGTTTCTATACCCACACCACAATGCTCACTATACAACTAGCCTTCACCTTCACATCAAGGATTCTCAAAATGATGTCGTTACCACAGTTGCCGCAGGTATATAACAACTACTCTAGTCCAGCATATCTTCCTTATTATATTACTGGTGTTACCTTGTCAATCATTATATAAATATTAATGTCAACATAAAATATAAAATCTATAACAAATGCTATTATTCCTAAATTATATATAGGAGAATAATTATTTTTAACATGTCCAGTACGTAATTTGTTGTTGTAGGCTGAATTCGTTGTTAGATTATTATTATTTTTTATTTTTATTACTTTATTTTTTGGCCATAATTTTTATTACTTTATTCATGGCACAAAATAATAGCTTGGGATCTAATAAAGAATGAAAAGGTCCAAGCAATTTTGGGGCCTCAAAATTCAGAACAAGCAAGGTTTGCAGTAGAACTTGGCACCAACGCCCAAGTGCCCATTGTTTCGTTTTCTACAGCAAGTCCCTCTCTTTTTCCAACCCAAGGCGATCGCTCTCAGTTCAATGCTATAGCCTCCATCATTGAAGCTCATGGGTGGCACGAAATCATTCCCATTTATGAAGACACAGAATATGGCAATGCTTTGATCCCATGTCTCACAAATGCCTTGGAAGAAATGGACACACAAGTGCCTTACAAAAGTGTCATTAATCCACATTTTGAAGAAGCTGAGATTTTGAAGGAGATTAACAAGTTGAAGGGCATGCAAACACATGTATTTCTTGTTCATTTGACTGTTGATCTCGGGTAAAAATTTTTTAAGCTAGCCCATAAAAGAGGGATGATGAGTGAAGGACATGCTCGGATGGTTACACAAGGCTATCTGCTATGATAGATCCTTCGGTTCCAAAAGTGATAGGCTACATGCAAGGTGTGTTGGGAGTGAGGCCATTGGTGCAAAAGACGAAAGAACTTGTGGACTTCAAGAGAAGGTGGAAAGTTGAGTCCAACATTACCATCTTAACACTCTTCGGATTGTGGGCTTATGACACAGTTCAGATGTTTGCCAATGCAGTAGAGAAGGTCGGCACAGTGAATTTTACCTTCCAAAAGCAAAATATTACATGTGAAAACACAGTTGATCTCGAAAATATTGTTGGAATATCTGAAACAGGCTCGAGACTTTTCAACACAATTTTGACTACAAAATTCAAAGGCATTTCTGGGGATCTCAATTTGACTGATGGACTGCTTGAACCATCAGTAATTGAAGTATTTAATGTGATAGGACATAAGGAGAGGATTAATATTGGATATTGGAGTTCTCAAAGAGGACTTTTCAGAAATTTGGGTGAATATGGTAAGCCCAGTTCGTGAAGAGAAATTGAAGCAACCAATATGGCCAGGGGATACAATAAGGAAACCACCAAAGTTGAGAATCGGAGTCCCTCTAAGAAAAGGTTTTAGTGAATCATTTGTGAAAGGAGAAAGGCAACCTGAGAATGTGACAACAAAGGTTTCTGGTTTTGCTATTGACTTGTTTTCAGAAGTGGTCAAGGTTTTACCTTTTCCCATGTCATACGACTTTGTTCCCTTGACAAAGGAAAATGAAGTGACTGTTGAGAACCAGACATATGATGAGCTCCTTTGCCAGATTAAAGAGAAGGCAAGTCTTTGTTGAATTTGTTGGTTTAGCTTCTTTTAATTATAGTATGATATTTTTTACTTTCATGCTTGATATTATTTATCACCGTTTATTTAAGTGTTGCAGAAGCTTGATGCTATTGTTGGGGACATCACAATTTTAGCGCATCGCACAATCTGTGTTGATTTTGCATTGCCATATCTAGAATCAAGTGTGTCAATGATAGTTTTGATGAGGTCTAACTTCAGCTCGCGAGATCTGCTTAGACCTTTTGATAAGTTGCTTTGGACAATTCTTTAATATATTTTTATGGGAAAATTAAGCTTTTAGTCCCTCAACTTTACACCAGTTTTGATGTTAGTCCCTAAACTATTTTTTCTTTTTATGAGATCTCTAATGTATTCTTTGTCTAGAACGTTAGTCCCCCAACTTTAAACTGTTATGAAATAAGTCCTTGAGGATGCCATATGGCTAGACAGAGGGTAACGGTCGTAACGTGGCTAACAGCGGTGATGAGATGAATGCCACATGGATTAATGGCGGATTATTATAAGAAAATCATGGGCTTTGATCGGAATCCTGCAAGTGTACAGGGTCGATCGCAGTAATAAAAAGTCTCTGGAGTATTCCAGAGGTCGAACCCAAGGGAGGTTATGATTTACTTAATTAAATAATTTCAGTCAGAGTAAACAATTTGTGAAACGTTAATCAAATTCTAAACTAAGAGAAATTAACAATAAAAGCAAGGGTTTGAGTTTAAATCAATCACTGAATGCGTTAGGGAGTTGGGTTTCATCTTCTTGAAACAATTAAAGTTACTCTTAACTTGACGCTTTATAATTATAGTGACAGTTATTTCTATTTTATCCTAATTACCTTTTAGTCAATTAGTCTGTATTTAATCAGGTTTTAATTCACTCTTGTGCAACTAAAATCCCTAATTAAATCTTGAAGTTATAACTAAAATCATCATAAACCTCTAATTCTATCTCTAGAATTATTGTTTATGTCTATCTCTCTAGGTTTAGGCTCACTCTTCACCTTTCAGTTATCAAGTTTACCCACAAAATGAATTTTATGGTGGCCAATCACAAAATCCCCAATAAAGCACAAAAGAGATAGATATAATTAAACATACATATATTGGAAAAATTCAATCATAAACAAGAGTCAAAAACCAGAGTAAACTCTAATCAATCCCAGTTAGACTACATCCCTATCCCTAACTGGGAAGATTAGCTACGCATAAACATGGTTCTTAAATTCAACATAAGAATAATCCCCCAAATCATCTGAACAAAATCTAAAGAAAGAAAAGTAGTGGAAAAATAGAAAGATTCAGCCTCACTACGCCTTCAATCCTCTCAGAGTTTCCTTCAGAATGCTCTTCCTTCGCTCAAGAGAATTTGAAATAAATCTTCTAGGGCTTAGAATAGTGATCGTAATCGTCCTCCTTTTTTTCAAACTTATATATATATATATATCTCGCATGATGCCGTAGTATTATTCAAATAGCTGCCACATGTTTTCACCCGGCGGCGGATGGAGTTTATTTAGTGGACCCGGCGCCGGATGGAGTTTACTTATTTATCCTCCTTTGATCATCACCCGGTGCCGGATGGAGTTTATTTATTGGACCCAGCGTCGGGTCATCACGTAATTTGTTGCTGTCCACGCCTCCTCACCCGCGACCGGGTGAGGGTAATGAATGGGAACCGTATGGATTTTCCTGTGTCTTCTTGTCTTCTTCTTTTACTCTAAAATCACCATTTGTCCTTCAATTTTTCCTGAAATGCAAATATATCCAAATTTAAATAGAATCATAAAATTTTGACATCAAAACTTAATATTTTTCAACAAAAATCATATCAAATGTGGGTATTTTGTAGGTATAAAATAGACACATCAAATCTTCAAAATATAATTGGATAGAAAGAAAAAAGGTGAAAAGAAAAATGCAAGTGGAAGTCCAGCCTCATGGTACATACGAGATATCACTGTGTGTCTAAGAAGCCCTAGAGTAGATAGTGGATGAAGACAGAAGCAACCAAAAGTGAACGATGAAGCAGATAATCACAAGAAAGTTGAAGTTGAATTTGCTGTAGAGGACGAAGTCGCCAGAGGCGTGGGAGAGGATGAAGTTGAAGCCGAATTTGGAAGAGGTCGCAGCAAAAATAGTCTCTGACAAGTTGTTAGAGATTATTCCTGAGATTGAGAAATTTTCTAATCAAGTTTTAACATCTAGAAGCACTGAATAACAACTGGTCAGAGGCTATTTTTGCTTCGACCTCTTCCAAATTCGACTTCAACTTCGTCCTCTCCCACACCTCTGGCGATTTCGTCCTCTACAACAAATTTGACTTCGACTTTCTCGTGATTATCTACTTCATCATTCACTTTCGGCTGCTTCTATCTGCATCCACTATCTACTTTAGGGCTTCTCAGATGCACAGTGATACCTTGAATGCAGCATAAGGCTGGACTTCCACTTGCGTTTTTCTTTTCGCCTTTTTTCTTTCTATTCGGTTATGTTTTGAAGCCCAGGATTTTCGCATAATAATCAACTATTAATCCATGTAGCATTCATCTCATCGCCGCTGTTAGCCACGTTACAACCATTACCATCTGTCTAGCCACATGGCATCCTCAAGGACTTATTTCATAACGGTTTAAAGTTGGGGGACTAACGTTCTAGACAATGAATACATTAGGGATCTCATAAAAAGAAAAAATAGTTTAGGGGCTAATATCAAAACTGGTATAAAGTTCAGGAACTAAAAGCTTAATTTTCCCTATTTTTTTATGGCAACTAGTGTTATAATTATATCAAAAGGTTATAAGCACGACAAGAACAAAGAATTTGACACCGAATTATTCTCCTTTCCCTGCTCTGTTTACACTTGCAGTGAGTCCTCTAAACTTTAATGTCCAAAATATCATACATTTTTAAATTATATATCGGTCTAATTACTTATACAAGACTTGCTTGTTAATTACTAGTTTAACATTTTTTTTTTAAAATTTAATTTTTGCCACGTTTAATGATTCCAGGAAATAAGGAATGGAAGAGCAAGTTGTCAAGGTTGTTGGCGTTGATAATCTCATTCATGCTTCTCGTGGTAGTACAAATTTACCCTAGTAGTTTAACTTCAATGTTAACGGAAGAGAAACTGATGGAGCCGTTATTTAGGATTAAAAGGAACAAATCAAAGGCAATCATTCGTGAAAGGGCCTCTCATAGAATATTTAGACGAGACTCAGTTGAGGCTTATGACACTCTAGAGGACTATCATGGAGCACTATCAAGTGGAATTGAACATGGAAGTGTAGGTGCTGTGTTTGACGAAATCCCCTATATTATGCTCTTCCTCTCTAAGTATGGCTTTCATCAAAAAGCCATTGTTGGACCAAGATACCAAACAGATGGATTTGGATTTGTGAGTCTGTCTAATATAATATTTCTTTAAGTTCATGGTTAATATAAAAGCAGGAAATTAATAAAAACTCATATAAGTTACCTTGCCATTGAAAAACTCACATATTGAGACTTTCTATCTTATTTTCTGGCATTCCCACGAAGATCTGGACTAATCCCTCATATTTCGGCTGCAATCTTGAATGTCACTCAAGTTATACAGAAAATTGAAGGCATTAACTAAGAGCAAGTACTCCTTAAACACCCTCATCCCGTCTGAATCTCAGAGAGCTTCACATATTCGAAGTTTGACTTTAACTAACGTCTGGAGTTTCTTCCGGAAACTATTATATGCATTACTTGTCTTAGTAATCATTGGAGATGTTAGATTCATAATATCAGTGGTGTATCTGAACAGGAAATCAATCTTTCCATATTGTTATCGAAACCAATCAGAGGAAGGAGCTTCCCTTACACCAAATGAATACGACACCCAGATATTTTCTCCAAATTCTAATGAAACTGATCGAGATGGTTTGCAAAATACACGAGAGCATGCAAGAGAGCCTTTTATCCCATACTGAAAAAAAAAAAAACCTCATTTGAGTCCTTACAAATAGACTTTCCTATCGTGTAGAATGTTTGTATAACATTCCTTTTCTAAGATGGTTTTGGATCTCAATTTACCACAAACTGTGTGTTTGAGTTTGTTCTGTAAGCCCTTCGTGAATGTTGTCACATCTATCTCTGAACTGATCGCCGATATAGTCCGGGATGTAATCTGTCTTAGTTCAGACTTTCATGTATGTTGTTTTGTTTGCATTTGTAGATCTGCAACCAAATCTAAGTTGCTAATAATTGGCTTGTTTAGACATTTTAACAAGAGAATGTGCCTGGTTGGTTGGAATTCTTGATCTCTGTCTTCTTTTATCAGTTCTAGCTTAGAATTTCACTTCTTGTGAACGTATAAAATAAATTAATTGCTCTTCCGTTACCAACTCATTTTGCTTTTTTTTTTTTTAAATGTAATCTTGCTTTTCTTTAATGAATCTTTCAATTGGCCAAAAAAAGCATATAATCCCTCTCTCAATGAAAATGCATGGGACCATACTTACTGATTTTTTTTTTCAATTATTTGATCTCTTAATTTTTCTTCAAATTAATATCAATATAAAATATAAAATTCATACACTGACAAAATATTTTAGTTAGAGTTTCAATCTAATCGCAAAAACAGGACCGATTGAAATTTGGCACGGGAGCATGGTTGACCACTTGACGCCATGCATTAATTAATAATCTATTGCATTAGATTTATCTTTTATTATATTAAATTTTATATATTACATATGTAATATAAATATATAATATAGTTTTCTATTAAATTCTGTTTAAAAACATTAGTATAACCAAATATTCTAATTTCTATAGAACATGGAACTAATCATCAATATAAATAAATATATATAGTATAAAAAGGAAATGGTTGAATTTTTTTTTCCCCTTTGCGTGGGTGGGCTTATGACACAGTTCAGATGTTGGTCGATGCAGGAACGAAGGTTGGCATAGTGAATTACACGTTCCAAAAGTCAAATATTACTTGTGAAGACAAGTTGATCATACACATGTTGGAATACCAGTACTTGAAGTATATTCAGCATGATAAATTATGAGGAGAGGATTATTGGCTATTGGATCCAAAGAGGACTTCTTAAAAATTTGGGTGAATCTGGTAGGCCTATTGGTGAAGATAAATTTAAGCGACCCATATGACCAGGTGATACAATAAAGAAACCACCAAAGTAAGTTGAGAATTGGAGTCCCTGTAGGAGAAAGGTTTTACTTAATTTAAGCTAGTCAAAATGTTACTAGCTTATGAATTACTTGCGACATTGATGGACTAGCATTCCTTAAAATGATTTTGGGTGAAATAAGATATATATATATGTGTGTGTGTGTGTGTAAGAAATCTGTATATAAAAAATTATATGATATTATAATACCAAATTTATACTTACCTATTGTAGACATACACTCACATGAGGAGGAACAAGAGCACCAATTGAGTCATTAAGATTAGAGAATTAGGGCTTCATCCACCTCTTCACACGCAAAATCACAACTTTGAATGAGACAAGTTGTGATATAGTAATTGACATGATAGTAGAAGCTTAAGGAACTTAGTTAAGTATAAATAAACTCTAATACTATATAAACCTTAATACCCTCTTATCATGAGTCTATGTGTTAGACTTACACTCTTAACCCACATTAATCAACTTGATAAATATCCAGCTCAAAATATAATAAGATCACTTAACTTATTAGGTGGATTCAACTTACATTCCCAATTAGATCATAAAAAATAAAATTAGCCCGTTTTTGCACAAAACCAAAATCATAATTGACTAAAAACCACATAAAAAATTCTAGCATTCTACCACTTCGGCAAAATCTACTATGCAATTTTAATAAAAACATTTTGTTTTGAAAATGACTATCAAGCTAATGACTAATTGTGCAATGTGACTATGTTTTAAAGCACATGAACCAAGATGTTATAACTAAAATATGACTCCATCTAACTAAAACTAGTCAATATTGAATCATAGCGAGTGTAATATCCCTTATTGACATATGCTTTTCCTTGGTTACAAACTTTTACTGACTCCATCGACTAGTCATTAGTGTGGAGTATAGCAAGAAATTAGCATGCCGCATGATCTAACAACTAAACTGCTATTTTCTTGGTCAATCCTCACAATTTCTCTCAAATGCCTTCAAGCTAGAGAAATTCTATGATTTGTCAAAACTGTTATGCATTAACTCTGATATATTGTCAACCATCAACACAATATGGTTCCCAACAACACCAAGTTCCAAAATTTTGCAACATGCATATACATAAATACGTGTACATGTATAATAATAACAAAACTTATCGCATTATCAATTGCTCAAGTATATATATAATCCATGTCATCCATACATTAAACGTACTCAAGATGAAGGTTCAAGATGGCAAAAATAACACAGCTCAAACTCCCATAAATAAATATATCAAAAGAACTCACAATACCCAAGTTTTCAACATTCTTTTACTAAACAAATGGACCTAAGTCGTTTAGTTATTAAACCAACTAGTATATAATCTTTATCAATATATTCAACAATTATTTCATTGTTTCCCACAAGGCCTTTATATGTTCAAAGCCACTAGTAGTTTTTCTATTCTTAGTAAAACCATTACAACATTATTATTACAATAAATTCTCAATAAATTTTTTTTTTTAAGAATGTAGCATTTCCCCATAATCTTAGACCTTCTAGCAACATCTTCTATGTTTAAAGATGAAGAGATATTACCAAAGAAAAATTATGTAAGCCATTCAATAAATATTTGTACCTAGCAACATAGGAATTCAGCATTAAATTATTTTTCATCACCAAAAGCAAAGTTAGAAACAAATTTATTCAAATAAGAAACTATTTAAATTTCTTCTAATAGATGGTGTATAGAAAATATCCTTTTGAATAAATTCATAACTAATTGTTGAAATTAAATTAGCTATATCTTTCCCACTAATCTAAAAGTTTTTACAATTTAATTGTGTTCATCTCATTAACCTCAAGTTTCTTTTACACAGCACTAGATTAAGGTCAACAATTCTTAAGGATAATTCTGTCTTGCAATCAATTCTTATTGTTAGATCCAATTAGCATCTCAATTGAAACAAAACATTTATTCACAAAAAACATGACTATAAGACTAACCAAGAATGCATTAAAATAAACAACAAGGGCAATATATATAACTTCAATCAAAATTAACTATTATAATGAGGCCAACAAAATAGTTCATTTCTCTTTGGGTAGAATGCACAAATCATGGTCGCAACCATGATCAGAACTTCAAATGAATTAATCAATGAGAATACATTGGGTTCAAACACCTATCCCCTTTGGGCAAACATATATTCTAAACCAATGCATTCCCCTAATAACTTCATTTCATACTAACTTCCAAGTATAAAAGGATCTAACTTTTGAGGTCACGTCGTTATAAATTCTCAATGTAAAGGTGAAGTAGCTAAGAAATAAAACTATTAAGTTAGTAAAAGTATGGTGGAGCGGCATGACTTCCAATGACGTCACGTGGGAGACAAAAGAATCCATGCGAAAGAGCTATCCTGAGATTTTAGCTTGAGGTAAGATTTGAAATTTTGAGGATGAAATTTTGATAAGGAGGGAAGAATGTAATAACCCTCATTACATTATGTGAACACCCCATTTTGTCCGGGCATTTTACAAAAAAATGATAATAATAAAATAAAATAAAAATAAAATGAAATAGAATAAAAGATACATAACAAAAAAAAAAACACACAAAACAAAACAAAACAAAAAAAATAAAAAAAATAAAATGACAATTCAGAGAAAAATTAATTAAGAAAAAAATAAAAAATAATAATAATAATAAAAGAAGAAAAATAAAAATAAAAAAATAAAAAAAAGGGGTGGAGGGAAGTGTTTCAGGGCTCGAGGTACTGGGCTTAAAACGCTGAAGCCCAGCACCTCAGCCCGTGTAACGCCTCATACTTAGACTCATTTTCCATGTATTAAACTATATTTAAGTCCATTAATACTTGATTAGAGACTTGCTTATATAAAACAAACTTAAACCAATTTATTTCATTTCGGGTAACATTCCCTTGGTTAACTTCTTTTTACCCAGTGAACTTTGAAAATTCATAACTAAATCAAGAAAAATCATAGTAACATGGTTCAAGTCTCTAAATATAGCTTAAAAGATTCTATACATGGGAAAAATGTTGAACAGGGAATTTACTTGGCCAACTTATACAGTAAGTTCGCATTATATGTACTGTAGCAATGGTCATTCTTGAAAATTTCTGATTCTGACCATAACTTTGAAAAATCACCATAAATCATACACAACTCCAAATTGAGTGATCTTTGTGTCTATGAAAAGCTACACATGTCTAGTTTTCATACATATAAAACACTAATACATTGAACATATTGATGTATGTACAGTACTTCGAATTGTCAACCATGTTCAGAAAGGTCTCTTGCATTCTCCCAACATTCCAAAATACACACTCATATATACATAAATAGTCATGACTTGCCTTTATCTTACATGATACTCCATAAGAACTTAGAGGAAAATATTAACATGGAAGCATAGTATGATCATATCCCATAAGGTTTTACATAACCTCTCATATAATAGTATCAACCTAAGTATCATTAGCTTGAATATTACTTTGCTTCTCCTTGCCTTTCCTTTCTTGGGTAATCTTGCCATAACTTGAACCTAAAATTGGTTAGACATTTGGAGAGGGGTGAGATTCAAAGAATCTCAGTAGTAACTACCATCATGCACACATATCATCATATATGTTGCAAGTATTCATCTCAAAACACATTAAGCATGCAATCAAATCATTTTGGCATAACCATTTTATAAAAATTTGGGCAGCACTTCCCCTTGTATTTAGACATATCCAGGGTCACATTACCCTTCAAACAATCCAACCAACAATGCCAAATCATCACAAGACAACATTCCAAACATTAAACACATCATTCAAACCAAGCAACATCAATGATAATACATAAGCATAGATAGGTAAGTTAACTACCTTTGGGCTTTCCACTAATCTCCAAACTTGCAAACCTTTTCCTTGATCTTCTAACACTCCTTTGGATCCTATAGCATAATCAAATAATGCCATTAACCACTAGTTATCCAATTTCATTCACAAAGTGCTCACTTGAACTAAAATTTGCACTTTGTTATCCATCATGCATTCCTTGTACAACATACTTGTTCTAACCTATTTTGGACCCAAGAAATCCATTTTTGAGGTCAAAAACTTGAAATTCCCTTCCTATAATGAACCCTAATTGGGCATAAAATTATCATAAATTATAGAAAAATAACTAACCGATTAATTTGTAATCCAATGATATATTCTTGCACCTTATGGCCTATATAACCCTTTTCATGGCTTAGTTTTTCCATACCTTCATTTTCTCTCTCTACTCTCTCTCTAGGTAGCAACTTTCAGCAAGAAAATAGAGGGAAAATAATCATTAAAATCCCTCAAAATTCCTAGGAGACACAAGAAAAGAGTTGTAAAATAATACCTTGAAGTTTTGGGATAAATCTTGTAATATTCTCTTTTCCCCTTTGCTCTCTCTCTCTCACGCGTTCCTGGCTTCTTCTCCACTGAACCAGCGTCTTTTTCTCGTGGGGGAAGATGAAATGATGGTTTAAGATGATAATTATATAATATAATAACTTAATTTACTTTTATTTCTATTTTCATTTACTTTTCTTTTAAAAAGCTTTTCCAACAATTCCCTTCATGTCCCATTCAGAATTCATACGTGTTTCATCCTCCTTCTGGCCAAAAATTGTTTAAATAATATTTATGGACCAAAATACCCTTTACCGATTAAATTTACCCGTACCGATTGGGTATTTTTGCCAAAATTATCATTACATTGGTAAAGAATTATCCAACCATTACTTTTGGCCCAAAACCATTATCTAGACCCAAAATATATTTTAACAAAGTCCAATCATTGTCCTTGGATCAATACTGCCTTTTCCTGCAGTCTAAACTAATTTTTATCGGGTAAAATATTAATATTAAATCCTAATCACCCAATAAATATGATTTTGACCTTAATAAATTCCCTACTATATTCCATTGGATCTAAATCATTGAGAGCTTCATTTTGAATATAATTTTTCATATTTACAAAAATGCCCTTGACCCGGGTCTAATTTATAATTTTTAAAACTTTCGGGTCATCAGGTGTAATTTGCCCCAAAATTCATAAACTTTTCTTCATTCTCTCCTGCGTCCACCGCCTTCAAAAATTTTTTTTATTATATATATATATATATATATTTTTTTTTTCTTTTCCTTTTTCCTTTTCTCTTTTCTTTTTCTTTCTTTTTTTTTTTCCTTCCAGGGGCAAAATCATCATTTTTTTCTTTTTCCTTTCAACTGAGATAATTAACTTCTTTGTCCTATTTCATGCCAAATGATGTACATCCATTTTTACAAATTCATTATAGATTCCAAAATATTGAGCCTCGATTATCCATAAAAATTTCAGGATGTTACAGCCCGCACTTCACGCCCTCCACCATAAGCCCCAATTGGGGCTCAGTCTTGGAACGGAGGGAGGCTGGCACCCGAGAGGAAAAGAAGCCGAGAAACAGGCACGGCCGTAGGGCAGAGAAAGCTGCAGGAAACCAGAGGTTGAAAAGACCGAAGAAAAGGAACTGACGAAGAGGCGTGAAGCAGAGGGAGAAAAGAAACCGATGGAGCCGTAGACCAAAAGAAAGAAAAGTAGTCTGGGCGAAGAAGCAGAGGCAGGCCGAGGAAGAAAAAGCCGAGGGAGCAACCGTGAAGACAGGAAAAGTGGCCGCGAAAATAGAGGGAGCAGAGGAGACGTGCACGAAAGGAAATCGAGGACCGCACGCTCAGGGACTCCTCTCACTTACTTGTCTCTTCTTGGCTTGCCCGCCAACCCATTCTCTCTGGGCCAACCCACTCTCTCTGATATTGAATCCACATAGCACGTTCAAGTGGGTGTCAAGAATTACAATTGTCATGTACATATATATATATATATGGGTACGTATTTTTTAGAATATATGGAGTCAAAAACCACAGTAGCTGGAAAAATGATAGTTTTAAATAAAGAGAAAAAAAAGAAAAAACGCTTAATGATTATGCCACATGAGGTTTTTGAACCCATGTAAGCATTAGGATTAATCATGTAATCACGCGTGACTGCGAGTTCACGTAGATATGTGAGTTGGATGCTTAATTAAAATAAATAACTTTTGGTTTATGAATTTTCAATGCTTTTTAAAATGAATATAAAATAAAAGGGGTGATTCAAAATTACCTAAGATTTTCAAACCCTTATATGTTAGATTTTCAATGCTTTTTGGGATCACTGTATCCCGAATATATTAGATTTTCGCAGGTATTTTGATTCGCTAATTATCACGTGAGACTGCGAGTCCACGCAGATATTAGTTGGGTAGGTAACTCATTTTGAAATAAACTCTACTTTTCGATGAGGGAATATATATTTTGAAAGTAGTAAAAAGAAAAATAATAATTTATGGTGTTTCCAAATACATGAGATGAACGAAAACATTTTCTCTAATTACTCGTTCTAGGAAGAGATGTATAACCATATTATTTCGAATAAATGAATAGTACCTCGTCATACAAACTTTTAAATATTTCAAAATACTTAGCGATTTTATTAATATATATATATATATATATAATAAAATCACCATTTGAAAATTGGAAAATAATAGTATTTTCAAAAGTTTTGCTTAAATAAGACCTTCATACCGCAAAGTTTAGAGCTTTCGCAGGTACTTAAGGAATCGACCTACTGGGCATAACTGCGAGTTTGCAATAAGTAAATCGGTTGTTTTCCTTAAAGAGAAGAGGAAAAATTTTCAAAATACAAAAAAAATATAATAATAATGATAATAAACAAAATATACATGTTTTTTTTTTCAAAAGTAAAACAAAAAAAATCAGATAAAAGCATTTTCAAAAATTCAAAAAATAAAAGAAATGTTTTCAAGGCAAAATAAAATAAGAGTAAGTAAGTGAAATTTAATTATTTTTTACAAATTAAAACACACCAACTCAACTCCAGAAAATTGTTTTGTTTGCGAAAAGGTAAACTATTTTCAATCAACTTTTTCTTATTACAAAAATTAAAAAAATATCAACCAACAGACACACATTTCTAGTCTCGAACTACGTGGACTTTGATCCCCATCGCAGGGTACGTAGGCCCCAGACTCTGATCTTGGGTCAAGTCCGCCTTTGTAAATAAACAAATATTTCCTAATTTATTTGGTGTTTTTTTCCCTTAATTTAATAAATATTTTCTAATTTATTTTCTTAAATTCCTTTTTCCTCATTTTTTTAATCTCCTCAATTTCTAAGTTAATTTATTTTCTTATTCTATTTTTCAAACTTTCTTAATTTCTTTTTTTCTCCACCCATTTTCTCACATGTGAATTATAAAAGGAAAATTAAAATATATTTTAAAGCCATATTAATTTACGCAATCAACGTAAGGTAACCGTTCCTAAGAACGGGTGTCGTGGGGTGCCTAACACCTTCCCCACGCACAATCGACTCCCGAATCCAACTCTAATTACGCAGGCCATCCTTTTCCTCTTCAATTCGGTTTCCCAAGATTTTTCCTTAAAATTTTGGTGGCGACTCCTCACAAGTCGGTTTTCACTAGAAAACCAGATTTGTTCTCTGTTTTCCTTTCGTCACATTTTTCTGAGTACGACACATTATTTTGATCTTAGCATCTAGCTAATGAAGTATATTTGATGTCATGTGTAGAACCGGAGGAACCAGGACGAAGGAAAGGCCAAAGAAAACAGAGAAGCTCCAAGCCGCGATGAGCAAGCTACAATTTTGGGAATATTTTTTAGATCGAAAGCACCCGAGCCGCGATGAGCGTCAAAAATTTTGTTTAAATCAAGATGATTTCGAACAAATAGAAAAGAAAGAAATTGAGGGAAAGTAGAGCTAGGGCTTCAGATTTTCGACCCTAAGGAGTTGTTTTCGGTCTTTGGAAGTTTGATTAACTATTGGTAAGCGATAATTAATCCTCCATCTCCATTTTCTTCGATTTTGAGTCGGATCTTTTAGGCATATAGTTTCGATTTTGGCCAAAATTCATCGATTAAAATGGTTGAAATGAGATTTTTGAAGTGTGATTCGGTGATTGTGATGCTTGGGTAAGAGTTTCGGAGGGAGTAAGTATGCTTTAAACTTAACCTTAGGTTATTTTTGGTTGAGGAAATTGAAAATCCGAAATGTGTGGTTAGTTAGAGTTACAATGGGCTTTAAGAGCTCAATTATGTATGAAAATGGTGTTGGAACCTTGGGTTAGGCTTAGATGGTTTAATTGTGAAATTTGGATAATTGTATTATATGTTAATTGAAGATTTTATGGTATTGTAGAGGTTATTTGGTTTACCAGAGGAGTATAAGTGTGTTGGATAACCCGAGAAACTCGTGGAATTGCGTGTGTGTGGTATTAATAACTTGAAATAATCGAGTGTTTGTATTGTATGTTATTATATATATGTGTGTATATATGCATGTTTCTATTCATACCACGATATTGATATGTGTGTATATGGTTTTTCTATATATCATGGTATGCACATGGCTAGACATTATAGCGGATGATGATGATTATATATGATGATGATATGACATGGCATGATTACATAGCATGACTTTGAGAAACATGATAATGATGATGATGATGATTACATGATGATATGGCATGAATATCACCACATAACATTATAAGGAAAGGTGAATCAGGTTCTGATGATATATGATATGGGTGAAATAAGGATGGGATCCATGCAGTTAAATCTTCTCCTCACTAGTATAAAAAATGCAATTTTACATCACATTTTTTACATCGGTTATATGAGGAACCGATGCAGAAAAATGACCGGTGGCATTTCCATAAATAAAATTTTTCCTATTGAGTTTTTTACATTAGTTATATTAGGAACCGAAGTAGAAATATAATTTTTTCGTCGGTTGAAAAAGCAACCGAAGTAGAACATGAAAAATAATTAATTATAATTTATATAAATTAATTATATAATTTATTATCTATTTCTCACGTCGGTCAGAATCGAAGTTAGAATAATAAAAAAAAAGTAAACTTTTTTTATAATAAAAGTTTTTATAATAAATTTTTTTTTTTATTTGAACCCTTATCCTCCCGTCATTTTCACACCCGCCATTTCTGATCTTTGGACAAAATCCCTAGCCTCTCCATTCTTCTGGCTCGCAGATCTTCCTTAGTCTTCCCCTAGAGTTGTCGATCCCTAGCCTCTTCTCCCCCCTTGAGTGCGACTCAACCTCCATCTTCCCTATCCTCTGTTGTCACTGGCTCCAATGTCGGTCGTAGGGTTACGAGCTCCATCCCAAGTTCGTATCTGTCTTGTCTTCGCGAAGCCTTTGGTAAGTTTGTTTGCGTTGCTTTTGGACTTGCTTTTCTCTTTCCTTTCATGCCCACCTACACGACATTAGAACAAGCAATATTTTTGTACCATGATTGAGTTTCAAACTGAGTTCAACCCTTGGGAGATTAGAATAGGAAATCCACTTTGATTCCCTTTTGATTTTTACATATTGTACTTTCGAGTCTTGATTCCTTTTTTGATTTGGTTTTTGGAGCATTTGCTTTCAATTATATGTCATTTTTTAATCTGAAGCATGTGCTTTCAATTATATAGGAAATATTCACGTAAATGTTCTTGAAAAACTTCTTGCCAAAGTCTTTCAGAGTGCTGGTCCTCTCACTGGATGCAAGCTCATAAGAAAAGAAAAGGTTTGTTTTGATGTGCAACTCAATGTTTCTTGTTGGTTACCATTGAACTTCATCGCATTTGAGAAGGTCATAGATTTCCTTAGAATTTACATTTGTTATTTGTCGATTGGCTATCATGATTCCTGAAGTAGGCATCAGTATAAAATCTCCCTCGCTCTTGGTGTTGCCTCTGCATATAATTTATATTTTTTTATCATTTGTGTTCCTAGTTTTTATTTGTTATCTGTTCCCTCTATTTTCTGATTTCTGCTTGATTGTTCGATTGTTTTTCTATTCTGACATCATCATAGCAGTCTTCATATGGTTTTGTGGATTACCATGACAGAGCATCTACTGCCTTTGCAATAATGACATTACATGGACACCAACTACAAGAATTATATTCTGTACTTTGTTGTTTGGGTTTTTTGGGCATATATGAATGAGGAGGCTTTCTATGTGGCTGTTTAGTTTTCACTCATTATCAATATAGATATTACTGTGATGGTTTTACGGGATACTATTTCATTCATTCAATTGTGAGAAACTTATACTGAGGTTTTTCCTTTTATTGTTAATTATGACTTGGCATTTATATTTTTTTAATACCACTTGCAGATATCGTCAGGCACTTAAGGTGAATTGGGCCTATGCCAATACCCATAGGGAGGATACTTCAGGTTTCTTTTAGGCATGTCCTATTTTTTATTATTGTTATTATTATTATAATTATGATTATATTTTTTTATTTGTTTCTTGGGGGGCTTATTTTGAATTGTATATTCCTTTAATTTAATTTGTTTAAAATATTAGGGCACTTCAATATATTTGTTGGTGATTTGAGTCCAAAGGTTACTGATGCAACTTTATTTGCATGCTTCTCAGCCTATCCTAGTTGTTCATGAGTTCCTCATTGCTTTTTTGTCTTTCTTTATAATTTATTGTCAGCATTTTTTGGCTAGATTAACTTTGGCTTTTGTTATTGGGTATTAAGAAACATTTGTAACTATGCATGTTGAGTTTAATTGAAGTTATGTTCAGGATTTTTACATTCTTCAATATATTTTTGGCTTGTAGAAGATGCTTTTAACATAGCTCTCAGTTGTTATAACTCCATTGTGACATACCTTACAACCATTGGGTGATTATACATGCACAGTATCTTAGTCATCATTCACATCCTGGACAAAATGGATTGTTAGAAGTTAGAACTAATGCAACCAAATCATTATTCACAGTTTAAGAGTGGAAAAGGGTTGAGAGGAAGAAGATTATACACAAAACATTTGTCAATCACTAAATGTGGTTGACACTTGGACTTGAGATGTTCCTCTATTTTGGTTATGAAAGTAGTTTCAATGAATTGTCCCTCCTCCTACCAATAAGAATAAACAAACTTAAAAGTGTCTTTGTAGCCTGCTTCTTTGTTATGGTAGTAGTAGATTTCTGTTTTTTGCCTTTAGCTATTGTGCAGTTTATCGAAGAAGCTTTATTTCTCTAGTACCAATTGTCAGGTCAATCCCCAAATATTATGCATTTAGGTGGATTACACTCTTGACACAAGAATTCCATTTTGCTGACAGCCTTCTCATTTGGGACATTCTTTTAAGTGTCCAGAAGGTCTACGGGTACAATTACCTTCCTATATTGACCTTGGCATTAAGTGGTGGTGTTAGATTTGAAGTTGAAAAACTAATTATGGATAGCAAATAATAAAGGAAAGCTGGAGTTTAGTCTCACTGGATTGTTAAATTTATAGAACATAATAAAGTTCCAACTTCTAATATCTTTGTTTTGAAATTGGTAGGGTCTTACTCATCATGTGTTTTTTATGATTGTTACCTGCCTCTAAAATTGCTACTGCATTCTGAAATTTGTTTACAGAACTGATGATGGTAGATCAGTTGGGTTAATGATTATGGATAATTTGTTATTGTTTTATTTGCAGCAAAGTACTTTGTAGTTCTTTCATATGATGGAAATGAAAATTCAGTGAAACTAATCTAATACTATATAGGAGACTCTGTTGCGTTCTTTGAGTTATGAAGGTTCTGTGAACCATGTAAGCTTATTTTCCTTGACTAATAATTTGTTTATAGCTTCTGTAGCTTCCACTTCCTGTGATTACTGCTTTGTAAATTGATATGTTTTTCAATGATTATTCCTTTTATGAGCTAAGGGTGACTTTTTGCATTGATCTTAAAAATGGGGCCCAGAAGCTAAACATTAAAATTTTATTGGTTAAATGAAATACATTAATAGATTTCATATTTCATCAATGCAAGTGTCTAGAGCTTTATAGTTTATATGAAATCTTGATAGATGTTGAGCCCAAAGAAGACTGGGGACCAAAATTAGTGTAGCCGGCTAAAAATTTAGATATCAGTTATAGGCATTGTTGATTCCTCCGGAGGCTATATTATTACTGTTGGTTAGATGTGCACTTCAAGCGTATCGTTGATTGTGACTTAATTGTTTGGTTGCTCATTTCTGTATTTCTAATATCATACTTTTTGTTAATGCATCATTTAAACATTTCTTGCAATATGTAGGTCAAGTTGCAACCTGATTGTCAGCATCAGGAGATTTAGAAAATTTAGCGTAGACTAATTTTAGTTGAAGTTGTGATATATCCATTCCATATCCATTAACATGGATTCAAGTTATGCCTGTTATTAGATGTTGTTCAGTGTAGAAACTGCTCATTAGCTTCTGTGAAAGTAAGTTGCAGTTTATTATTAACGAAACTTTGAGATAGGCTTGTCAAGCTTCCATGTGCCTAGTATTATCTTATTTTATTTTTGGCTTTGGGAAAGCTAGAAAGGTGTAAATGACAAGGAACTTCAAAACAGGGTGGTTGATTTAGAAAATTTCATCCCCTACTTGGCATCTCCTAGATCAATTACAGTCAGACATATTTATCAGTAATGTGTAAATTTGCAAGGATGAACTGATTCATGAGTTGCATTATTTATATAAACGTTTGATATGTAGATTTAAGTTTATAACTCTATAGATATTATAATAGTGTGCCTTCATTTATGTCTTCTGTAAAAAAAACAAAAAAAAAAGAAAAAGGCTATTAGGATTTTGATGGTTTAAGAAGCTTCTTAATACAGGGACAAGAAAAGGAAAAACGAGATTTTGATTTTTTTTAAATAACAGGATTTTCGGGAACGTTTAATAGTAAAAGTGTTTTTGAAAGTTTCGGAAATGTTATAAAATCGTTTCCAAATTCATAACAAACGTTCCCGAAACAGGTCTAATTTTTTCCTCCCAAAAAGTAATATTTATGTCGGTTATTTATGCAAGCGACGTAAAAAATATATTTTCTACGTCTGCCTGATCTACATCGCCTCAACAACCGATGTAAAAAATTAAAAAGAACTGACGTAAAAAATCATTTTTGTAGTAGTGCCTATGGCTAGGAGAGAAAGGAGGTAGTGGACTGCACATTCCCTAAAATTATCACCAATTCGTGATGCTCAAAGAAAAAGAGAGCCATGATCCAAGTATTAGTGTTATCTTTGGCCGGGTGTACTACTGTGAGGTGAGCTTAGTAATGTATCAGAATTAGTCTTCACCGACTGTTGGAAGGGAGTCACCTATACGAAATATCCTTTTATGATGACAGCTCGTGCCGTGGCTCTAGTTGTATGCAAGGGAGACATGCATTACATTTCATGTTACATTCATGCGCACTATTGTATGATATATATATATATATTGTCTGTGGTTGTTCCCAGTTACTGAGACTTTATCTCACACCCCTTACCTATGACCTAACATTTTAGGTGAAGGTTCCGATAATAACTTGGAGAAGACAAATAAGTCATAGTCTTTCTAGCGTGAGATTATTCAAGTCACGGTAGTATGTTGAGTTCTTTATGTATGTTGTGTCAAGTAAGATAGTACCATTGTAATTGACATAAGGTTATGATGTTGTAATGTAGATGGTGATTGATATGTATTGATGGTTGTATCTAGGTATATTTTGGCGTGTTTAGGAGATAGAATGGGTGTATGTGCGCCCAAAGGGGGTTTTGGGCTTGGATGGTGTGAATCGGGCATATAGCCCATTATGTGAATCTGGAGTTCAAGAAGGTCAAATCTTATATGAGTGGTTCCTTCGAAATGAAACATCTTTGGACAAGTAAGTTAAGTTAATTAGAACCTGTGTAAATGGTCTCTAAATGCCAATTTGCTTTTGGTGGCAATTAGAGGAGGATTGTGGTGAGTTTTGGTTAAAAAGTGACCAAAATGGTATTAGGTGTCCAAAATCTCCATACAGAGATAGATTTGGGAGAAATTGGTGTCTATCGATAAATTAAGATAAGATTAACCTTCAATCGGAGGTCAGAGTATAAAGTTATGCGCTTCAGAAGTTTGCCTTAGAAAACTGAAATTTGCTGATATGGTATTAGCATGGGTGCCGTGGTGCCAAAATTAAGGCTGTGGTGACATTGTAGCAGCCATAAAAGTAACTTAAGGGCTTCCCGTACCCCTCTAATCTAAATCCGCCGATAAAAAGTCAAATTCAGTTTGTCTACATGTGTTGTTAATCCCTTCATATTGTAATATCCTAAAATTTCTTTTAAATATTTAAGGCCCAATATTTTAAAATCTACAAGGAATTGGCAAAAACGGATATACGCCGTTTTGCATGAAATAAGGTAAAGAGGACAATTATCTCGGTCAGAAGGAAAAATGAGAAAAATAATCATTTTGCCCCTGAAAAAAAAGAAAAGAAAGAAAGAAAGAAAGGAAGGCGGTGGACGCAAGAAGGGGATTGAAGTAAATTTTATGAATTTTAGTGAAAATTACACCTAATGACCTGAAAGTTTTAAAAATTATAAATTTGTCCCGGGTCAAGGGCATTTTTGTAAATATAAAAAATTATAGTCAAAATGAAGCTCTCAATGAGCTAAGACCATTGGAATATAGTATAGAATTTATTAAGATCAAAATAATATTTATTAGGTAATTATGATTTAATATTAATGTCTTACTCGATAAATGTCAGTCTGGACTGCAGGAAGAAGCAGTATTCATTCAAGAAAAATGTGTGGATCTTATATTTGGACCAATTGGGATAATTATATTATGGTAATTTTATGATTATAATTAGTATCCCAATAATAGTAAAATATACTGCTAAAGTAGCTTTAATTGTCCAGACCAGTCCAGGATATATCTGGATAAGTAAATATTGAAAATTTTTGGACCAAAATACCCTCCATTTTGTGCTGACCAAGCTGCACTTGATAGAATTATATTATTCAATTAATTATGTCATTTTCAAGAAAAATCAAGAAGCTTAGGTGGCATAAATTGATTGGTTGACAAAGTTTATAAATACTCCCTCCTTGGCTCTCATGTGTATGTCATATTTGGGCAAGAAAAGAAGGGGAGAACCTGCAGCAAAGTGATGAAGAAAGGAAGCTACGTAGGAGGAAAGAAAAAGAGAAGAAAAAATAAGGAAGAAATGCAAGGAAAATTGGTAAGCAAACCTCTTGTGATCTTTAAGTGTTCTAGCATAGTTCCTAAGCTCTATGAGTTAGTTCCCTTGAAATTTTATCTCCTTCATTCACTGTTCTAATATGGCCAAGCATGATTAATGGAAAGAAAAGTTATTTTTAAACCATAAAATCAAGAGAAAGCATGATATTTTACTAAAGGAAACAAGTATGGTATGTTTTAAGCAAGTTTGTGAAAGAACCATTCTTTTTCCTTTGGAGCAGATTTTTGGCCAGATCATTTGAGTGTCTTAAGGTTGGAATTTCATCAATTTGATGGCAAAAATGAGTTCCCCATGATGAAAAACCTTAAAGACAAGCATTGGTCCAAAGATAGAGCTTAAGATAAAGAGTTTGGGAATTTAAGGGTTTCAAGAGTTTTATGAGAGCTTTTTGTGATTAGCCATGAAATCAATGGCTTGAGCATGTGTTGAATGATATTTAGGGACTTGAGGAAGCTTGGTAAAACTAAAGGAAGCTTTGGTTTAAAGAGGAAAGTCAAGTGCAAGCACCAAAGGTAGCAAAGTTTCATATTCTTACTTTATGTTCTTTCATTATCTTTCTATGATTAAATGGTGTTGCCATATTGAAATTGTGATTTCTTTGATTGGTCTTGACTGTAAAATGAGGGGTTTTATTCCTCGAGATGTCCATTTTCTAAGCCGTTATGCTGCCGAATTTTTTATAACCAATGTGGCAATTTATTGTTTAAATATGATTGATGTGATTAGATGTGATTAAATATGAGTTATTTGACATGATTGACATAATTGCATGACATGTAACTTGCTACTGAGATTGTCCTCAATCTCACCCCCTCAAGTATCCCAAATGATAGGCACAAGCAATGTCAAGGAGATCAAGGAGCCAAAGAAAATGAATGAGAGAATGATGCTTGATGATAATTTCAAGCTATGATTCTATATTTTGAA
Organism: Adenanthera pavonina; assembly: GCA_026686845.1. Lineage (NCBI taxonomy): Eukaryota > Viridiplantae > Streptophyta > Magnoliopsida > Fabales > Fabaceae > Adenanthera > Adenanthera pavonina. The sequence continues at coordinate 37,179,628 of JAIVEN010000011.1, forward strand.
ATAATGTATAAAAATTATGTATATGTATATGGATCTGTATCCTTGTGCTATTATGTTCTTATGAGCATGATGAAATGTTTGGCATGGATTTGAAACATGGAATGATCATGTGAGCTTGTTATGAAGTCTACTTTGCCATGTTATGTTGCTAGAAGTTCATTTTATAGCCATGAAAGTAAAGTTAACACTGTTTATCTGAAATAGAGAAAGTAAGGAAAGTGTTATATATGTTTTGAAAGTAGAGAGAACAAGCTTTCCAATGAGCTAAAGACCACTTAATTTGGATATATGCACGATTTATAGTGAAATTTTAAAGTTAAGGGTCAAAACTGGACAGTAAAGTAAAAGCCGCGAATTTCACTGTAAGTATCACTTACTTTGAAAAGTGATATAAAATCATAAAAATCTCCAAAAATTCAGTGGTTTATATTTATGAAAATATTTATCTTTTGAGGTTAATATACCACTAGTTTGAGTTCAATTAAAGCTGTACAATAAGAGATATACAAGTTTTCCCAAGACTGTTCTAGTAAAAAGGATGTCCTGATCCCTAGTGATTCAAATTGATGTTGTGCCCTGTCTAGACTAAATAAATGTATAAGAAAAATATGAAGATAAGTAGACATATATATCTTTCCAATGGAATATAGAATTAATGATTTGGATCAGTATAGAGTTATATATGAATTTTTAAATTTATGGCCAAAATCCTGAAAAGAGAGAAATGACCATTTATATAGTATAAGTTTGAGTAATAAAATGTACTAATTGGTCAGGTTAAAAGAAGTTTTCATATTTTTATATTGTATATCATGTTTCTAGCTTCATTTAGAGACTTGAACCACATGGATAAGATTTTTCCGGATTAAGTTATGATTTTTCAAAGTTCATCTAGAAAACTTGAGAACCAAATGAATAGTACCATGTTTTTTTTTATTTAAATATTTTGGTTCTATTAATGGTTCAAGCTCTTAATATAAGCTAATTTGACATTGTACATACTATAATATATGGAAAAATATAGATAAAAGTAAGGTGTTACACATATCATTAATTATACTCAATCTATCATTGAAAAACTTATAAAAGTAACTGTCATATCATTATTTGATATCGGCATCTGTAATAAAAACTTTTCTTTCGTCATCCTTAATACATCTTACTTAGTTTAAATATTTTGATTTTCTTTCCCAACTCTTAGCAATTTTGTAAATCTTCCATTCACTATTTTTTATTCTTAAATCTTGGTAAAATTTCTCAAACGCTTTATACAGAGTCTTGCTGACTACCTTCTTAGTTTTCTTTCTAGCCCTCCAATAACTCTCCCAAATTTCATCGTTATTGTATAAATGCAGGGTTTTAAAACACTCGCTTTTGTATTTTACCTTCTCTTGTAAACTTTTATTCTACTACCAAAATTTTTTATATCTAAGTCCAAAATCTTTGAATTTACTTAAGACTGTTTTAGTGGTTTTTTTGATCTTTTTGGCTATCTCATCCCATAAAATATTAGCACTTTTTTATGAGTCCCAATTACTTCCTTCCAAAACTTTTCTTTGAAATATCATTTAGGGGGAATCACATTTTGGGACCAAGATCTCAAATTAATCACAAAGGAGGATTTTTAAGTAAAATTCAGTGGTAAAAATGGGAGACTGAGTTACAAAATTGGAAGAACAAGTAGTAAAAAAATCTATTCTGTAATTAATTTGATATCTTGGTCACAAAATGTGATTCCCCCTATCATTTATTTCTCATCTTTTAGCTGTTATAATTTGATCTTAGGATTTATGACTTTTACCTTTTTTGTATATGGCTCTTAACTAGCATATTAAGGATTAAGACTTTATATTATGAAGTTCAGTTTCACCAAGGATCACTTTGCAGTCTTTATAAGCTCTTCTATTTGAATTTCTTGGAAAAAAGAAATTAATTTGCAACATTTAGACTCTACTTTTATATGTGATTAAATATTCATCCAATTTCTTAAAATATGTGTTTATAATTGTGAAATTATAAACTATTGAAAAACAAAAAATAAAATCCCCTCCTCGTTCAGTCCTTCAAAGCCATAATTGCCATGTACTCCCACAGAGCATATTTTATTTAATAAATATATTTATATTAAATATATTTTAATAATTATATTTCATAAATTTTAAAATATTCATCTTTAATTTTTTATATTTGTATTTTTTAAGAATTGTCAATGAGAAAATAATAATTTTGTTTAAAAAATAAAATAATGAAATTCAAATGACCAAATGTAAGTAATAGTTTTAATGAAGGTATTAAAAATCAAACCAGACCGACCAGTTCGACTGGAAATCAGTGCCAGGTTTAATTTGGGAGAAGAGAAAGATCGATGATTTTTAGAACTAGTCAAAAAGTTGTGAATCAGTGCAGAACCTTTTGAGTTGGTCAGAAATTTTTTTTTTTATTTTTTCAGTTTTTAAAATAAAATAACATTATCTTTAGTACTAAATAACATTATTATATATATATATATATTTTTTATTTATATATTATAATATTGTATAAATATTATTATGATATATAATTATTAAAAATAATAAATTTACTTAATAAATAATATAAAAATATAATATTAGTTAACTATTTTGAATTTAAAATATGATTATAGATTAATATTAGTTTATTTAGATCTTGATATTAGATTATGAAACTTATTAATAATATTTTTTAATAATATATAACATATAAAATTAAAAAATAATAATTTTATTATTATCGATTTAATTACGATTTAACTCTGATTGAATTAATAAACCTTGAATCAACACCTTAACTAATTTAATGACCAGTCCCATTTTCAAGGTTTTAATTTAAATTTTTGTCCATTTAAAAGGCACAAGGTTATTCTTAATAGTTAATACCAACTTTTATTTTTGTAATCCCAAGTGCCAGGAATCAATGTTCAAAAAATTGGATTAGACCGGCTGATTCAACCGTTCAAACTGGAAACCGGTTCCTAATCCGGTCTGATCATAGATCATGAATGGTTTTGCTCAGAACCGGTGAAAACTGATCACAAACCCGTATTGAACCGGTGCAAAACCGGTTGAACCGATCAATTTTTATTTTTTAATATAAAATAACATTATTTTTAGTATTAAGTAATATTATTTTTTGTATAAAATTTTTTCTTTTTATATTATAACATTGTATAAGCATTATTATGATATATAATTATTAATAATGACAAATTTACTCAACAAATAATATGAAAATAGAACAATAATTGACTATTTTGAATTCAAAATATGATTATAGATGAATATTAACTTGTTTAGATTTTAATATTAGGTTGTGAAATTTATTAATAATATTTTTAATTTTTTTATATAATATATAAAATTAAAAAATTATTAAACTTATTACTACCAATTTAATTCTAATTGAATCACAATTAAATCATTAAATATTAAACTAATACCTTAATCAAAGCAATATCTAATCCAATTTTTTGAACCTCCTAACATTAAGGTTGTGGGACTACGTCTCAGGCTTTTCCATGATGAGTTAGGTAGGATGGTAAAGGGGTCAACAGCGTATGATGCTTCGGAATTCAAAAAAATAAAAGATCAACATAAAACATAAAAACATATATTTTTAAATTTTTAATAAAAATTCATAATTATTTCCGCATCAATGATCACATCAAGTACAATATCGTAATTCACTATATCATTCCCACAAATGAAGCTTCATTTATCACAAATATTGTGGAATCTCCATTTCCAAATTTGCAGGAATAGGCATTCCCACACGAATGGAATGGGAGACGCAACAAACGACCTAAAGTAGATAAAAATCTCCTTCCTCCTTTTCATTCCCATGTTAACGGTGAACATTCTTGTCAACCAAAACGAGGCATTTCTTCCAAAAAAACGGTGGCATTTTTTAGGTTACTAAGGTTACTTTGCAAGACACGACAAATTCGAATGAATTTGCATTCTGTGTTAAAAAATAGCTTAAAAATAGCTATATGTTTCTTTAAAAAAATATTTTTATGTTAATTATTTTGAATTAAAAATATTACACTAATTTATTGTAAAAGTTTTATTTTAATTCATATGTAACAATAATTACGTTGATTTTTTTGTCAACAAAATTACAGATGTTGATTTAATTTATATAAAGTTATTTCTCATATTTTTAAAATTAAAATATGACTAGTTATGGCCTTTTAATTAATTGTTAAGTTTTCTAAATTTTCTGAGAATTAGCTTCCCGGGAGAAGTTCATGTTTTTCCTACTTATTTTATTTTTAAATTCTCCAAAAATTCAATTTTTTAAAAAATAAATATATTATATTTTAGTATTCTTTTTTAATAAAAATGAATTAAGTAGTCAAATCAAGGATTTTTTTTATAAAATATAAAATTTCCCGAAGTTTTATTCGGCAGATGAAATTTCCTAAGTTGAGCTCAATTTTTTAAAAGGTTTCTTTTATTTTTTATTTTTTATTTTTTAAAACCAAGCAATAGCCAATGATTACTTCCCGTTATTCTCCCATACTAGGTGATTCCCGGTAAGTTTACTAATGGTTTTGATGATAATTCTTTTTTTTTGCCAACAATGATATTATAATCGAAAAAGGGTCAGTTGCAGTATATTTTCCGTTTGAGGGAGAGTTATGAAATTGTTTATTACATGGCAAGGGTGAACAGTAGTAGGGGTTGTGGGCCTTGTGGCCGAATTAAGTTTATAGAAACCTAAAATTTGGACAAAGTATCATTTTGGAGAGAGTTTCCGCGGACTGGTCCTGCCTGGGTCTAACCCTACTTAAGATTGATTTAAGATGTTCCGTCCGGGTCAGCCAGTCAAACTAGTTGCTCTTTCTTGTTTTGTTTTAAAACAATAATCAAGGTTTTACACCTCACACCTTTGTATTTTGATGACATTTTTTTTTTGCCAACATTTTGATAACAATTTTGGACTAATGACAGTTCATTTTGATTTTTTGTTCTTTTTGAGATCTACACCAAAAAATGAAAGTGGGTTTACTAACATGGAATATGGTGGTTAAACATTAAGATGATTTAGGACACACACACACAACATATTGACTGTTTTCTAGAGGCAGACGCCAGGAGTGCAAACTACTAAAGACTAAATTTTTTGTAAGAACACGTTTATTAGCTCAATTTTGAGTTCCTTTTTCTCTCATTTTTAACTTAAAAACTCTACGTCTTTCATCTTTTTTCTCTTATTTGAATGTGATAATTACGCTTAAGAGAAGCCTATCAAGATTTGTTGATCCGTTGTCTATTGATAATGTTTATTCATAATATTTAAACGTTTTTGCAAAAATTACAAAATGATTTCTATTTTTTCCTATTTAGTTCATATATGAGTATGACTAGGTTGAATCGCGTTACACTAGTTGGGATCACTAATCATGTCGGCCAGGATCGACTTGGTCGGTCAACATCAAAACAGCCAGACTAATGAGTTGAATGAATATCCTCAGTACATTAACAAAACCATTTAGCAGAATAATTAATGTATTAGACCAACCTTTTTAATTTTTAATTTGTATAGCTGAAAAATCTGAAGAAAATTTTTAATAAGCATAGAAATAATCTAACATGAGAAAATTGAAATGAAATCAAAGTAATTTATTATCATTATTTTGAAATTACTATTATATTATATATGTTGGTGTTGTTGCGCTGCTGCTTCCTACATACCTTGTTATATTATTTTTTTTCTCAAAAAAATTATTAAAAAAACAGCATTGGATCTAATAAAGAATGAGAACGTCCACGCAATTATGGGGCCTCAAGATTCAGAACAAGCAAGGTTTGTCGTAGAACTTGGCACCAAAGCTCAAGTGCCTACTGTTCCGTTTTCTGCAACAAGCAGTCCCTCTCTTCTTCTGACGTCCCAAAGCGACTGCTCTCAGTTCAATGCTATAGCCGCCATTGTTGAAGCTTATGGGTAGCATGAAATCATCCCCATCGATGAAGCACAGGATATGGCAATGCTTTAATCCCATGCCTCACTAATGCCTTGGAAGGAAATAGATACACGAATGCCCTACAGAAGTGCCATTGATCCACATTTCGAAGAAGCTGAGATTTCGAACGAGATTAACAAGTTGAAGGGCATAATGCATACATACCCATGTATTTCTTGTTCATTTGACTGCTGATATTGGGTCAACATTTTTTAAACTGGCACACAAAGGAGGGATGTTGACTGAAGGATACACCTGGATAGTCAGTTACTCGAGTTTTATCTGCTACGATAGATCCTTCGGTTCCAAAATTAGTGACGGGTTATATGCAAGGTGTGGTCGAAGTGAGGCCAATGGTGCGAAACACGAAGGAACTTGTGGACTTGAAGAGAAGGTGGAAAGTTGAGTCCAAGAATACTATTTTAACCCTCTTCGGCTTGTGGGCTTATGACGCAGTTCAGATGTTGGCCAACGCAGTAGAGAAGGTTGGCAAAGGAAATTTTACCTTCCAAAAGCCAAATATTACTTATGAAAGCACTGTGGGTTTTGAAAATGTAGGGATACAAGAAGCCGGATTGAGACTTCTCAGAACACTTTTGACTACTAAATTCAAAGGTATTTCTGGGGATTTCAATTTGACTGATGGACAGCAAGAACACTCTGTACATGAAGTATTCCACGTGATAAGACAAAGGGAGAGGACTATTGAGTCTGCAAAGAGGACTTTTCAGAAATTTGGGTGAATATGATAAGCCAATTGGTGAAGAGAAATTGAAGCAACCCATATGGCCGGGTGATAAAATTAAGAAACCACCAATGTTGAGAATTGGAGTCCCTCTGAGAAAAGGTTTGGTGAATCATTCGTGAAAGTAGAAAGGCAATCTGAAAATGTTACAACAAAAGTTTCTGGTTTTTCTATTGATTTGTTTTTAGGAGTGGTCAAGGTTTACTCCTTCCCTTCTCATACGACTTTGTTGCCGTTATAAAGAAAAATGAATTGACTGGTGTGAACCAGACCTACGATGAGCTCCTTTGCCAGATTAAAGAGAAGGCATACGGTACTATGGAATTCAATTTCATCTAGATCTTCCATTTTTTTTTTGGGCGCATGATCATACAGAATGCATACGGTAATGTGACATCGATCTTTAAATTACAATCCTGTATAAATTTTGATTTTCTTAATTTTCTTCGTTGCAACCCATTTTACAGTCCTTTCTCTTGTTTTCTACGAAACCAAACAAGTTTGTGTCCAATATTACGACACACCGACAGACATTATTCTAGGAGCAATATATTATGTTACTATGTTACTTTTTCCTGATGCCATATAATTTTGTAATACAATGATTTGTAAGTTTGGGATGTCCTACGTACAGTGTAGAACATGATAGTATTACATAGTTTTACAGCATTTTATTGTAATCGTTATTGGTTTACATTAGAAAATGGTTCTTTTGTGTCAATCATATTTGATATGTAATGAAATGAAATGAAAAAAAAAAGTGATTTTATAAATAAGAATTTTTTTTTCATATATTTAGGTAATAATAATAATAATAGAGACAATTGTTCTCAGATGACGATGACATGCATGAATATAGTTAATATCTCTCAAATGACTCTGATGATGATATTATGGCTGAGCAAGGACATGCAAGTGTGGGGCGTAATGCCTAAGCGCTGTCTCGGGTTGTGTTTCCTTCTTTTATTTAATTGTTTTGTGATGAATTTTCTTATCTGGAACTCGAGGGGCTCTGGTAGCCGCCACTTTGTGCAACTGCTGTTAGAGCTACGTCATAGGTTTTAGATTCATTTTTTAGCAATCCTGGAGCCTTGTCAGAAAGGGAGTAAAGCTGCTGGTATTGCTAGACGGGTGGACTATGATAACTTTGATGTTGTTAAGGCATAGGGGTTTAGTGGAGGGATATGGTGTTTCTGGGAGAACGACATAAACTGTAAGGTTTTGCTTAAGCATGATCAAGTGTTGCATGGAGTCATTGATGGTGGTCAGAGATGGGAGTGGCATCTCTCTATTGTTTATGGGAACCTTGATGCAGCCAAACGTAGGAATCTTTGAAACCATCTCATGAGGTTGTTCGGGCTAATCTCGGGGGATTGGTATGTGTGTGGTGATTTCAATGCTACCCTTAAGGAGGGTGAAAGAAGCTTGGTTGCGAAGAAGAAAATACCTGCTGATAGGTCGTTTCAGAAATGGGTGTTGGATAATGGCTTAGTTGATTTGGGATTTTATGGTCCTCCTTTCACTTGGAGTAGAGGACGTAGCTACAGCCGTTTAGATAGAGCTGTGGTTAATGTTGAGTGGTATGAATTGTTTCCCCATGCAACTATCACGCACCTCCCTACTTTCAAGTCTGATCATGTACCTCTGCTGCTTAAAACCTCTGGCCCTTCAGAGGAACGAAGGGGTGAACGGCCCTTCCATTTTTTCGCTCCTTGGGTTGCACATGATGATTTCCATGATTTTGTCAAGACGTCATGGGTTAGTTCTAGACAGTGGGAGGAGAATGTTCATTCATTTACGAAGAAAGTTATTCAGTGGAATAAGGTTGTGTTTGGGAATGTGAATAGAAGGAAGATTTCTCTCTTGATATGCATGCAGACTATTATTAGGCAATTTGATAAGGGTATCCTGGATGACCACCTTGAAAAGGAGAGGGATGGGTTGTGGATGTAGCTAGAGGAGGTTTTGATTCAAGAAGAAATCATGTGGCTTCAAAGGTCTCGATGTAATTGGTATACCTCAGAAAATAAAAATACCCGCTTCTTCCATGCCATGACTAATAGCAGAAAGAGAAGGCATAGAATTGAAGCACTAAGAAAGGATGACGGAATGTGGGTTTATGATCAAGATGAAATCATGAAAATTGGGACTGACTTTTACAGGAATTTATAGACAGAGGATACAAACTGTAATGGAAACATTGATTTCGGTGCCAATTTTCCAGTGGTGGACGATCACTTGTTGACATGGATAGGGAGGGAGATTGATCCTACTGAGATTAAACATGCCCTTTTTTATATGGGTCATTTGTAAGCCCCAGGACCTGATAGATTAAATCCGTTATTTTTTCAGAGTTAATGGGATATCGTCAGAAGCTCGGTTGTTAGTATGGTTGCCAGATTGTTTAATTTTCCCTCTGAAATAATTAAGGTTAATGGTACTCATATTGTACTAATCCCAAAGACAAACAATCTTGAGTCTATTCAAGACTTCTATCCTATCAGTTTATGTAATGTCATATACAAGATATTAACGAAGATAATTTCAGAGAGATTGAAGAGAATAATGTCACTGGTGGTGGCACCGAATCAATGTAGTTTTGTGCCTGGAAGGCAAGGGGTAGATAATCTTGTTTTGGCCCAAGAGGTAATTCATTCCATGAAGTCAAAAAAAGGGAGGAAGGGTTTTATGGCAATCAAGATCGACCTTGAGAAGGCATATGATAGGGTTAGATAGTCTTTTGTCTCTAGTTGTTTGAAGGAGTTGAAAACTCCACAAAACATAATTGATATTGTGGGAAGTTGCATTTCCTCTGCCAGCATGCAATTGATCTGGAATGGTACGAAAGGTGCCTCTTTTGCTACTTCTAGAGATCTCCGACAAGGAGATCCCATATCTCCATATTTATTTGTTTTGGTTATGGAAAAGTTTGCTCATCTTATCCAAAGTGAAGTTGATGGTGGGTCCTGGCTACCTTTTAAGCTGAAAAAAAAGGGTACACCAGTGTCGCATTTATTTTTTGCCGACGATTTAATATTGTTTGCAGAAGCTAGTCTTGATCAAGCTAGCCTCATAAAGACATGCCTAGATGATTTTTGTGAAGCCTCTGGGGAGAAGGTCAATAATACGAAGTGTGAATACCGTATTTTGTCCGGATATTATATATAAAAACTAAAAATGGATAAAAAAATAATAATAATAATGAAAACAAAATAAAATAAGGAATAATAAAAAAGAAAAGACAAAAAAAAAAAGAAAAATAAAGAGTTAGAATGGAATTTGGATTGAATGTAGGTGGCCTAATCTTCCAACCTCAAAACCCAAACACTAAAAAATAATAAAATAAATAAAATAAAATAAAAAATAAAAAATAGTAAATAATAAAAAAATAAATAAAATAAAGTATATATGTTTGGGCTGAAATGCTAATCCATCATTTCAGCCTAAGCATCCACGAGCCCAATTGAGAGGGGCTCGTAGATAAAGCAGAGGGAGCCCTTAGGGCTCAGGAGAAAGAAATACAGAGGGAGCCCTAAGGGCTCAGGCACTGAGGACACAAAGGGAGCTCTAAGCAGAGTTAGCCGCAGAAAGGAGAAAAGAAAAGCAAGAGGGAGCTAGGGCTCGTGTGTGCAAGAAAGGCGAGCTAAGATCTGGATGAGAGGCACGAGAGACAAAGGCAGGGTGATCGTGCGTGAGAGACAGAGATTGAGAGTCTCAACCAAATGGTGAAATGAGCAGAGGGGCAACCACAATGGCCTCGTACGTGTGTCAGAGAAAGAGAGAGCATAAACTACGTTCCAGACCGAGAGAGGGCAACAAGGCCACAAAATGACAAAGGAACACCTCTACTACTTTGTACCTAGTATGGTAACATAGTGGCGAGAATGGGCACAGAGGAGGCACGAAATTGGGAACTAGAGGATGCAGAAATGGGGGAGCCACATAATTAGGGTTCGGTTCTTCTCCACTCGCTACAAACCTATAAAAGAATGAAGCAAAGAAATCAAAGGGGGGGACACGCATGAAACCCTAAGAGGGACCGAGAGAGAAAATGGAGAGAGAAATTTGGGGGCTGAAGAAACCCTGGAATTGGAGAAACAAAGAGAGGGAGTCCAAGGGCAAGATATCAGCAAGACTGAGAGAAGAGGAAGCCGAGGCAGAAGGAAGCAACTTAGGGAAAGGGTCAAATTGCAAGGAACTAAAGATCTTCAACTGGTAATTTCTGCTTTGAATGTCTAGATTTCAAACAGTGGGATGGTAGATTTTAGGGGTCATCTAGGAAAGCAGAGCACTAGTATAAAATACTGATTGCAAGTGCTATTTGATCAAGTGAATGTAGATTTAAAATATCTGTTGACTGGATACTCTATTTCTGGTTGGCCTAGATTTTGTACCAGGATTAAGGTGTATTGTTGTTTTTTATTCTGTCCACTATGTGCGTAGTGATAGATCTAAAAACAAATTGCTTGCTCACACCTTGTATATCTGGTAGAATTATGAGTTTCTTTTCTTTCAGAAAGAGTGTAGCAGTCTTTACTTTTGGAATCTTTCTTGTCTGGCGATAATAAAATGCTTGAACCTTAGAATAAATTGGGATGAATCTAGTTTTTGTGTTAGCTTGAATTTGATGGCTAATGAGTTTAGCCTTTTGTAATGGACTTATTTCTGTTCTTCAATGCTCTATTTCTGAATTATAGTATTTCTGACTGAAAATTCTTAATCTTATCATGGAGTCATTGGTTGCAAAACTACCCTGCATTGATGGACACTTATGTTTTAGCTAGTTTTAAAGTGTTGCCATCTGATTCAAGAATTTTGACCTTTGTCTTTTGTGTCTTGTTATATTTTGGGTCCTCAAATAAAAGATGAGTTTTATAGGATCATCCTACTGCACCGTGGTTTATTAACATTTGCTTTCTTATAGATTTACGCATCCTCTATTTAGGTTGTGTCATGTTTTGAATGAATCTGTGGTTCAAGTTTCATTGATTTCTAGTCATTAGAGTAGCATCAGGCCTTATGTGTACAATATAAGGATTTTGGGTCCCTGTACATGATGTTTCTAGTGATGCTCGTTGTGTTAAAAAGGGACTTGCTTATCTGGTGTTTGCAAAATAGGGAATGAATATTAACTACCTTAAAATCTAATCCATTTGCTCTTTGTTTTTGTTTCTATGGATCCTCCCTGTCAAAGCCTTTGATCACAAAGGGAGTATGATAAGCCTGAGTCGTTAAAGTCATGCACTTGATTGATAAGCATGATATGTTGTACACAAACTAATGAGGTTAGGCTTTTAACTAAATCTTTTGGTTGGTTCCGTCCGTTGGAAAAGCTTCATTACAATGTTAGTTCATTGATCATATTTCCATGACTGTTGTGTGGGCTAATGGGTGAGTCCGGGATCTCTATATATGAAGGGATGATGTTTTAATCTTAGGTGTAGGCTATATGTTGATTTGTAGTCTTAGAAGCTCCATAATATAGACTTGGTCTAGGAAAGGAAGGAGTGTTAGCTCACATTGGAATTTCATATTATAATTTGACTTAAGTGAGAAGCCCTGTGAACATCACATTTAATGTTATGTTGGAATTTTATGGCGTTTGTTTGTTTTGGTGGTTCTCAAATATTTTATGTTCTATTTTTGAGTTTGCCATGAGGGGCTAAGTCTCCGTGTGCCTATAGAGTGTCAGTCAAGTGTACCATGAGTGAGAAGTTGTCATGGTACAAATGTTAACTAAATCTTATTTTTTTAATATTTCTAAGTACCAATGGTTTTTTATTTATTAAAAGTAAAAATAAATTATTCAATGAAAGCCCTTTATTTCAAATTTTTATTTTTATCTTTATGTTCCAAGTGGTAATACCGTGGGCATTTAGGTGCCAATTAGCGAGATGTAAGTGATAAAGTCACCACAGATCCTCGTTGATTCTTTTTCTAAAATAAATAAATAATATATATATATAAGTCATATTTTTAAATTCCTTTCATCGTTTTTCTTTTTATAAAATATGTTATCATGATCGTATTTATTTTTATAATTTAATATAAAAATGATTTATGCAAAACAAATTCACTTTCCCCAATTTTATCCTTTAAGCCTTTTTTTGCCTTTTGCTTCGAGTGGCATCACCGTGGGCATTTAGGTACTAATCAATGAACCATGAGTGATAAAGTCACCACATATGTTGGTTATTTCCCTTTAAAAAATATGTAATAGTCATATTTTAAATTCTTTTTAATGCCTTTTTTTTATATAAATAAATGTGTTATGATGGTCCTATTTATTCTCATCTTCATAAAAAAAAGGAGAGAAAATAAAAATAATTTGAACAAAAATTATTCGTTTTCCTCCAAGCTTTTATCATTTTCCCTTATTTGTCCCGAGTGGTAACATTGTGGGTATTTAAATATTTATCAGCAATTTGTAACTGGTAAAGTCATCAAATATGTTGATTATTTCTTTCTGGGAGATATATGTAATAATGAAATTTTAAATTCTTTTTAATGCTTTCCTTTTGGGGTCGATTTTACAAAATAATGGTGAAATTGATGGGGACGTTATGCATAGGATACAAGCTGGGTGGTTAAAATAGAGGAAAGCAATAGGAGTTATTTGTGACTGCAAGGTACCCACTAAGCTTAAAGGAAAATTTTACAGAACAGCTATAAGGCCAGCAATGCTATATGGTAGTGAATGTTGGGCTTTGAAATGACAACAAGAGCATAAGATGGGAGTAATAGAGATGAGAATATTAAGATAGATGTGTGGTCATACAAAATTGGATAAGATACGAAATGACTGTATACGAAGGAAAGTTGGGGTAGCACCTATCGAAGAGAAAATGGTGGAAAATCGTTTAAGGTGGCTTGGGCATATACAAAGAAGAGGGCAAGAGGAGCTAGTGAAAAGAGTTGATCAAATGGCCTGGAGCCCGATCAAAAGGTGTAGAGGAAGACCAAAAAGGATATTAAGGGAAGTTATAAGGAATGATCTTTTAAGAAATGATTTATCGGAGGAGATGTCGTTTGATAGAGCTCATTGGCGTCGTTTGATCCATGTAGCCGACTCCACATAGTGGGATAAGGCTAATGTTGTTGTTGTTGTTAATGCTTTCCTTTTAATAAATATGTATTAAACGGATCTTATTTATTTCCATTTTCATAAAAAATAATTTATACCAAAATTATTTATTTTCCTACAATTTTTATTCATTATTTTATTTCTAATTGCCTTTTCATTTCATAAAAAAAATAATAATAAAAATGATTGAAACAAAAAATTATTTGTTTTCATCCAATCTCTTATCCCTTATCTACCCCGAGTGATAACACCGTGGGTATTTAGATATTAATCAGTAACTTGTGAATGATAAAGTCACTACATATGCCGATTATTTCTCTTCCAAAATATACGTAATAATCACATTTTGAATGTTAAAAGGATCCCACGTATTTCTATAATAAAAATAATTTGTACAAAAATTATATGTCTTCCTTCGAACATTTTCTTTTTACCTTTATGCTCCGAGTGGTAACACCGTGGATATTAAGGTGCCAATTAGCGAGCTATGAGTAATAAAGACACCATAGATCCTGGTTGATTATTTTTTTTCTAAAATAAATAAATAAATAAATAAAATAGTTAATATATACATATATATATATATAAGTCATATTTTTAAGTTCCTTTTATCACTTTTCTTTTTATAAAAATGTTACCACGATTGTGTTTATTTTTATCATTTAATATAAGGAAATAAAAATGATTTATGTAAAATTTATTTTTCCTTTAAGCTTTTTTTTATACCTTTGACCTTCAAGTGGTAACACCATGGGCACATAGGTATCAATCAGCAAGTCATGAGTGATAAAATTATCACAGATCCTGGTTGTTAAAAAAAAATATATATATATATATAATAAGAAAATTATTCCCTCTAAATTCTCTTTTCAAAAGAAATTTTTTTAATAAAATATCAACCAAGTGATGCGTATTCTTAAGTCTGAACTACGTCGACTTTGATTGCTATCGCAGGGTACGTAGGCCCCAGACTTTGATTCTGAGTCAAGTCTGCTCTTGTAAATAAATAATATTTTCTTCTCATTTTATTTTTCTAACTTCCCATATTTTCATTTTATTCTTTATTTTCATTTTTATATTTTCTTTTATTTTTACATTTATTTTTGCATGTGAATGATTAAAGGGCGATTAAAATAATTTTTAAAAGCCATAAAAATTGCATGATCAACTTAAGGTAACAGTTCTTAGGAACGAGTGTTATGGGGTGCCTAACACATTCCTCACTCACAATCGTACTCCTGAACCCAACTCTGATTCGCAGACCATCCTTTTCCTTTTTATTTCAGTTTTCCAAAATTTCCCTTAAAATTTTGGTGGCGACTCCTCTGAAATCGGCCTCCGTCATGTAAGCCGATTTCTTCCTTTTTTTCATTTTCCATGCCATCCGCGTCGCATTTTCGAGTGTGACACGAAGTCATGGATATTTTTCTCTAGAAACATGAATCATCATCGGGTGAAGGAAATTAGCGATTTTGGAAAGTATCTTAGAGTCCCTTTGCTTCATGAACGAGTCTCAAAGCATACTTTTAAGCATGTGTTAGATAAGATGGATAGTAGGTTGGCAAGCTGGAAAGCGAAGACGCTTTCTCTAGCTGCACGACACACACTGGTGTCTTCCGTTATAGCAGTAATACCAGCTTACACAATGCAATCTGTTCTGTTACCTGTAGCGACATGCTTCGACATTGATAGAAGGTGTCTGTGCTTTTTGTGGGGAAGTAGCGAGGGTGCAAGAACGGTGCAACTTGTGTCATGGAAGGATGTCTGTAGAAAGAAGGAGGAAGGAGGATTGGGTCTCTGCCATGCTAAAACTCAGAATGATGCCTTCATGATGAAGTTAGGGTGGGGTATGGTGAAGCATCATGATGCTCTTTAGGTGCGATTCATGCATGAGAAGTACAGGTGTGGGAAAGACGCATTGAAAGAGGAAGAACAGGGTCCAAGGCTTGGCAGGGTATTAGAAATAAATGGGAGGAAGTGAGAAACAATTTGTCATGGACTATTAGGAACGGACGATCTGTGAGGTTTTGGAAAGATTGGTAGGTTCCACAATATGAGTGTCTTCTGCATTATGCAATTAAGGATGTCCCAGTTGAGAGGCAGGATCTGCTTGTGTAGGATTTCAGGTCGAAGTCGAGTGCTTGGCAGTGGCATCTAATCTCATCTTACTTACCTGAAAATATTCTTTGTGCGATTGCTCGGGTGGGTGAAACGACAAATCAGAGTAAGGGGATATACCCATATGACATTGGTCCCCTTCTGGGGAGTTTGCAACTAAGTCGGCCTATGCTAGCTTATGCAAGACGGGAGACTTGTCATCTAAGAATCTCTGGAAGGGCATATGGAAGTTGAAAGTACCACAGAGATGCAAGATATTCATGTGGCTTTGTGTTCGAAATTGCTTACTCACCAATGAGTTACGAGTGGTGAAAGGTATGACATTGTCTGTGGAGTATGCTGTGTGTGAGGGGTCTACAAAGACGATCCTCCATGTGCTTCGAGACTGCAAGGTTGCAACAGAGGTTTAGTTACGTGTTTTGCCCAATAATGCTTATGCGGTTTTTTTCTCGATGACTGATCATGTGCAATGGATCAAATGGAATCTTAACCAACGTAATATGGTGAATGGTGTATGTTGGAATATCAGTTTTGCTCTGACATGTAGACAATTATGGATAGGGCGTAACCAAAAAAATTTCTCTAATGTTTGCTCCAGCCCGTCTAAGATTATAGCTAGGGGTGGGAATAGGCTAGACCCCTATCAAGGGGCCTACGGCCTGGCCTGTTTAGGGCCTTGTCTAGCCTGGCCTATTTAAGAAATAGGCTAGGTCAAGGCCATTTTTAAGGCCTGTTTAGTAAAGAGGCCTGGCCTGAAGCCTGCAAGGCCAGGCCTGTTTATGTATATATATATTAATATAATATAATAATATATAATATAATATTGTTACAAATGAAATGAAAATTGAAAAGTAAGGAGGAGCCGAGGAGGAACGAATAAACCCTAATCTGATTAGTGTGTGTCTCTAACTTTCATTGTGTTTGCTTCCATCGCCGTAAAGAGCTGCTAGTACCCTCCTGCCATTTTCAACTTTATCTCCAGTTCCTCTCACTCAATTAGACTCTGCGACCTGTGATTTTTAACTTCATCTCCAGTTCCTCTCGTTCAATGCGACTCTGTGACCTTTGACTTCATCTCCTGCAACTCTGACTTCATCTCCCATTCCTCCCGTTCTGTTCCTCTTGTTGCCTCCATCTCCAGCTGACGCGACTGTGAGCAGCTGTACTATTGTTGCAACTGCAAGTTGTGAGTCCGACTTTGACTCTGCGACCGTGAATAGGTACATGTTCTTGGCCACCCTCATCTCGCATTGTTTTGGCGATTGTGTTCCTAGATTCTTAGAGTTTGGATGAGGTTAGATCTGGTGGACAATCAAAACTATATATATACTAGCACATGATGCGAATTTTACTGGTTTTATCAAATTATTTGATTTTTTTAATGTGCTTTAAAATAGTTAATAATTTAAGATACATGCCCTTTGTTAAGTATGAGCTCAAATACTTGATAGTTTGTACACTTCTTTGATTTATTATCCCTACATGGTTTCTCTCTCTCTCTCTCTCTGGACCCGAGCTTAGAATGGTTAAAGTAGTCTGTTATCATTTGTTAGTGTGATTAGGAAACAGTCTTTGAGAACCTTGAAATAGCTAAACCTGAACCCTTACGGCATTGGCCTTGTGTATCAGTTACTTCACTAACATTGATGATTGGTAATAACTTGGCTGGAAAAAGACAGCTATGTTTAATGAAGAGCAACTCACATGGATGCATTTACTCGGCCGAATTAAAGGATGGCTCATGGCTGTGTGTTACAATCACATATCCATTAGTAGGCTGTCAATAAAATAATTGGGAAACTACTCCTATATTTGAAATATATATAATTGAAATATCTTTTTCTATTATTGTATTGATGTGATATATAATTGTATCGGACTAGTTTAGCTTTTCTACAACCGTTTCAACAATTTTCAGGCAACTATTAGCCTTTGTCTTGTACTCCCTTTGGTTCTATATCTCGTTCATAAAGTTTCATGTAAAGAAAACTGTAAATACATTTATTCATTGGCTCGGTAAAGTTGGTATAGGCTAATGCTTTTTTTTTTTACTAGAAATAAGAATTACTTCTGTCTGAATTTAAGAATTTAGTTATCCTTGTAATTGAATAATGAATATGTTTTATTTATAGTTCAGAGTTGTACTATACTATTTTTGAGTTTTTAGTTGATGCAGTTTAAATTTTTAATCTTACAAAACTATTAATGTATTTAATTTATTAATTATATATACATGCGATATGTGTAGGTCAAGTCTATCTAATGGCAAGTAACAACAACACAATCGAATCCCCTACTCAAGAGCAAACCAATGACAATGAGCATGTTCCAACTGGTTCAAGTCAGCATCAGGACACTAACACTCTTACAACCAATGAACATGAAGATACTAGGGGTGATGAAGATTCTGTTATCACAAAGAAGAGGCGAAAAACTTCAGAAGTATGGAAAGATTTTGAGGAAATTCAACTTTCTAATGGTCTCAAGAAAGCAATGTGCTTATATTGCAAAGAGAAACTAGCTACTGGAGGGAAGGGAGTTAGCACTAGCCATCTTAGGAGGCATTTACAAAGTTGCATACAAAGGAGACTACATGTATCTCAGCAAAAAAAGCAAGCCACCATCCCATTTCGTCCTTCTAATGATTCAACTAGTAATCCATTCATTGTTCCTGGTTTGAAGTATTCGAATGAAAAGATAAGAGAAATCATTGCTACTGCTATCATGGTGCATGAACGTCGTTTTAGTATTGTAGAAGATCAACTTTGGATGTGGGCCTTCGAGTATGCAAATCCAGATTTTAGAAAAGTCACCTGTAAAACTGCAAGAGATGATTGTTTGGCAATATATGAGGCTAAGAAGAAAATCTTGAAAAATACATTGAAGAGTGTAAGCAAGGTTAGTATTACAACAGATATGTGAAGGTCAAGTCACCAGGTAGCTGAATACATGGTTATCACTGGCCATTTTGTTGACTTAAATTGGAGTCTTCAAAAGAGAGTTCTCAATTTTGTTAAGGTGCCTGCACCAAGGCGAGGAGTGGACGTAACTAATGCAATTTTCAAGTGTTTGAAAGGATGGAGCATTGAAAGCAAAGTATTCTCAGTTTCTGTGGACAATGCTTCTTATAATGACTCGTGCTTAAGGAATTTGAAGGAGAACTTGTCATTGAGCAATAAGTTGGTGCTTGGTGGACAACTATTTCATGTTAGATGCTGTGCACATATATTAAATTTGTTAGTGCAAGATGGCCTTAGCAAGATTAAGGATATCATTTACAATGTTCGTGAAAGTGTTAAGTATATAAATGCCTCTAATGCACGATTGAAATCCTTTTGTGAAGTTGTTGAGTTAAAGGGTTTGAAAGAAAGGAAACTTATTATTGATTGTCCCACAAGATGGAATTCCACATTCTTGATGTTGATCACTGCCATGAAATTCAAGCATGCCTTTGCAGATTATCATGAAAAAGAGCCACATTATAGTTATGCACCATCATTTGAGGATTGGGAGAAGATTGAGAAGGTTTGTCAGCTTTTGGAAGTTTTCAATGATGCCATTCATGTCATATTAGGTAATGAATATCCTACTTCTAATTTATATCTTATTGAAGTTCATAGGGTGAAACAAGTACTTGATGATGCAGCTGAGGATTATGATTTCTTCAAGAGGGAAATGGTAATGCCCATGAAAGAAAAATTTGACAAATATTGGGGGGAATGCAATTTGTTGATGGCTATTGCAAGTGTTTTAGATCCAATGACCAAATTAGATGCTGTTGAGATAAGCTTCCCATTGATATATAAACCAGAAAGTGAGGATAAGCGGAATGTGGATAAGGTAAAATATGCATTGCAAGATTTATATCTTGAGTATATGGACTTGTCTAGAGAAGAATCATCTTCTATTGTTGAGGTGAATGTTGAAGGCACTGTTTCTTCAGAAGTTCTTTCACAATAAAAAGATAATAAAGGAATGCAGAGAATGTTGACAATGGTGCGTCAAAGACATTCAGTTTCTCCTACTAAATCAGAGTTAGAAATTTATTTAAAGGAAGATCCTTATATCCCTTCTCCAGACTCTGCTTCATCTTTCTGTACCTTAGAGTGGTGGAAGAACAATAGTACAAAGTTTAAAGTTTTGTCAAAGATGGCAGCTGATATACTAGTTGTTCCTATCTCAACTGTGGCATCGGAGTCTATATTTAGTGCCGGAGGTAGGGTGATTGATGAGTATCGTGCTAAATTGAATGAAGAATCTATAGAAATTCTCATTTGTGGTGGTGATTGACTTCGTAATAAATATAGTATCAAGAGAAAACAAAAGGTAAGAACCTTCAATGCAATTTTTTGTTTTATATTTCTAGTTATATATGTTTATTTGGTTAGTTATATTGTGTAACATGTCAATTTTTTCCTATTGTATAGGAAACACCGGAACAAGAAGAGATCATATTGAAGACTTGATTATTGATGTTGTTACTACCTTTTTTCATATTACCTTATAGGTTGATTGGTCTAACTTAATTGGATTTGAATTTTTGTTCTACTTTTATTGTTCTTATTGCAGTTGTTGTTATACTTATGTGGTATCTGCATTATGATGAACTTGAAATTGTATTGTGATGTTGTTTGTATTACTATGAACTAATAATTGTATTGTGGAGTTGTTTGTATTTTTAGAAACTTATAATTTAGTTAATTTGATATTGTTATATAGGCTTTATATAGGCCAGATGCCTGTTTAAAGTCTTTACGGCCTAGACCTTGAAGCCTATTTGAAGGCCTACTATTTAGTAAACCTTTTAAATAGGCTTCAGGCCAGGCCAAGTTCTTTACAGGCTCAGGCCTGAGCCTACCAAAAAGCTTAATGTAGGCTGATAAGCCAGGCTTAGGCCTAAGGTCTGCATTGCAGGCCTGGTCTGTTTACGCAAAACCTGGCCTAACCTGGCCTATTCCCACCCCTAATTATAGCCAAAGTTTGAGCTTGTGCAAGATGGTTCGAATTAAATTTGAAAATAACACATTGTGCTTACAGGGATGAAACTTGGGTGCACCTGATGAGGGGTTCCTGAAAGTTAATATGGATGGAGCTTGTAGTGCTTCTGGTAATATGTCGACACATGGGGGAATTGCTCGAAACCACAGTGGTAACGTGTAGGGTGGATTTCTCTTTAATATTGGGAGAGGAAATAGCTACAGTGCGGAGGCTTGGGAGGTTGTATTTGGTTTGAAGCTAGCTTGGGAGTTAAGTGCGCGACATGTGGTAATTGAATATGATTGCCTTGAGTTGGTTGAAGCGATTGAGACGTGTTGTATAGAGGGTGGTTTTGATGCAAGTCTGTTACATGAGATTTTTTAGATGCTGGACAGAGATTAGGTGGCACATATTGAATGGTGTAGAAGAGACGCCAATGGCGTTGCTCATAGGTTGGCCAAGGAAGCTTTGGGTAACGCATTGGGGTCATGCATTTTAGTTGTCCTCCTAGTTTCATTAATAGGGACCTTGAAAAGGACCGTATGTATTATCATGACCTGATGATGTAGTTTTTCCTTTTGCGCTTTTTTCTATAAAAAAAATATTACATACCTCATTTTTTGTAAGAAATAGAAAAAATTAGTTTTTGTGATGAATAAATTTTAAATAATCTGAATTCTGAAAACTCTCCAAAATCACAGCAAAATCACATGGCTCAAAAATTTGTTTACAGAAAAAGAATTATTTTTTGATACGGCAATCACACGCCGCCTAAGTGAATCACATTATGCTCTTCGTATTTGGGTTAGGCCCATTAAGAGTTAAATACCTCTTCGATTAAGAGCAAGTTTTGGTACAAAAAATGTAGACTGGGTACAATATTTTGGGCCCACATTCTTCAAACACGTCTAATTTCAAATTCTGCTTGGCTCGGAATCATTAGAGCGGATATTGGCATGATTGAAGGGGGCTTCGGAGGTCTATTGTTGTCAATTTTATTATATGTTTTTTCTTTTCTTTTATTTTTTTTTATACAATATATGTTTTGCTTTTGTTGCTCGCATTTACAAGGCATGAATAGATTTTTTCTGAGTGGATTAATAAATATACTTGTAGTATTTGACATGAGAAAGAATTTTTTTTTATTTTGCGATTTGTTTGGACTGTAAACAGTATTTACTGGATTGGCATACCAATACTTATTGGAAAGGATCAAAAGGATGTAAGCGATTAGAAATATAATAAATATTTTTTTCTTGCAAGGAAGCATTTTATAGAAGTTAAAACATAAAAAAGAATATATCTTATTTACAAAATTATTCATTATTTTATTCTATGTTACGTACTCCCTCAGTTCCTTTTTTATAAAACTTTTTTCTAGAAACTTTTGATCTTTCTTAATAAAACATCCTTTAGAAAAAAAAATATCAAAGCTTTTATGAGCTTTTTTGCAGAAAAAAAATGCCTTTTATCCACTCTGTAAATATTTATCTCTCTCTTTTCAATATTGTAATTAATGTAATATATGATTAGAGATAATTCTAAAAATGTTTAGTAATTTTTATTAAAAAAGTAAAATATTTTACCCACATATTTGTGTGATTTGATCAATGTATTGTAAAAAATAGAGAAGTATGAATAGTCAATTCCACATCATTTGATGAGGGGGGGGGGGTCGGGCCCATTAATGTGGAGATCTTTCAAAAGTTTTTTTTTTATATTTACCAGATTTGATACTAAGGGTTATGTTTGATTTACATTTTTATAAATTAAATTATGATTTCTAATCATTATTTTCTTTTTTTTTATCTAACAAGTTTTCAAAAAATTTTTTTATTTTTATTCAAATTTCATTATTATAAATTATCTTTATTCTAAAAATACTTTTTATAAAAGATAAATCAAACGGTCCTAACACTTCATATTTAAACCACTCCTGCTATTCCCACTGAAAGAATGCCTGTGAATTTGTTGAACAATTTTAGTACTATGAAAAAGGGAAGGGACTATTTATGGGGTAAGTGTGACTGAGTTAGAGAAGTAAATGAGTAGTGGAAAAGTATGCAGGGATTCTTAAGAAAGCTAAGTACGGACTGTTTTTTTACTAAATAAGTACGGACTGACATAAATATTAATAGAGAGGTGAATGAGTGGTGGAAAAATATGCAGGGATTCTTAAGGGAGGAAAGTACGGACTGACAAATATTAAATGGACTTGATTACAGTGATGCTCACATTCCTCAATTATTAAGATATTTATGTTATTTTTATATTTTTATTTTATATATAATAAATTTATATTTTTTTAATATACTACACTTAAGTAACTAAGAAAGGTAAAAAAAAGTAGAATCCAAATACATATACTCCCTTTGGTAGAATCCAAATACATACTTCCTTGAGTTTTATTTATAATGTGTTATTATTTATTAAATAAATATTAAGAAAATATAATTATACTCTTAAATTTATAAAAAAGTTAGTATAAAATTTTAATCTTACCCGTACTGATTAAAGACTAAAATAATTTATGAGATAAAAAATTATTAAAGGAAGGTTAAAAAAAAAATTTAAATGAAAAAATAACACAACACCTTATAAATAGGATCAAGTAAATTTTTAAAATAATATTTTATAAATGGGATCGGAGGGAATATTAAATAGTAGATGTGATTTTTCTTGCCAAAATAATATTGTGATTCGATTTTCTAAATTTCATATCCAAAATAAAAAGAAATGATGTGATACTATAGCAATCTTAAATTTCCTTGAGTAAGACTCAATAAATGCCAAGACTTAATAGAATGGGAAATGTATAATTACCATTCATTTAAAATTAATCATTACGTTAAACGGTGAGGAGAGAGGTGGCAAACTTCTCATGTTAATCTTCAATTTTCACATAAAATCTAATACAAAAATTATATATATAATTATTTAAATGAACTAAATAAATTTTTAAAAATATTTTCAGAAAGTAATGAAACTAAAATTGAATATATTACTTTTTTATTAAATACATGTAAAAAGTATTTTTTAATAATTAAAAATCAATAAAAAAATATTTTAATATTTTTTTTATTTTAGGAACATTATTATTCAGTCAATTATAAATATATATTCTTTTTAATGAAACAGCATATATATTTATTTCATTTCATTAATACACATTCACATTTCCATTCATTTTTATTTTCATTCCCATTCTTACTAAAATCATTCCACAAAGCAAACGAGCCTCTGTAGGTCATTTCTGCGTAGATAAGGATGGATGCTCCGAAACAACTTGGGTGATGAGCCGAGGGCTTAGAGCCTTATTGGAAATTTTGGCACCGTAAAAGTATATTTGTAAATATATTTTAGGTTAATTTTGTATTTGACTTATTTTAAAATATTATCTTGTAAACTTATTTTTACTTCTAATATTTTTAGCCAACTGACTCTTAAAAAAATTACTTTTCAATTTATAAACATACTATTATTTTATAATTATTTTGTCAAACTTACATTTACTATTAAAAATATCAAACATGAATCATATGATAATAATCAAAATTTTATTCTCATAAATTTATTTTATTCTAATTCAAGTTTACAAATTAAAAACTAGAGAGGCTCTTAGTTAACCGGCAAAGAGGCACAAAATCACGAAAACAAAAGTGTGATATGATGGAGGGAGGCATCCTTTCTGTTGCTGCTTTCATCTTTATTTACAACCCAACCACAACACACACCCCACCCCCCCATTGCGCACCCCCACCCACCCCCGGCCCGCGCTGTTTCTAACCTTTTAATTTTCAGCTTCTCATTTGTTTTTGCCAAGGGTGTGTTTAATTGAATAGAAAGTAGAGGAGAGAAGAGGTCTCAAGGTTTCCATGTTTGGTTTAATTGGTGGGGAAAAGGGAAGAGATTTTTAATATCACCTTATTTAATTTAGGAAGAGATGAGAGCTAATGACAAATTATATTATTATATGATAGATTTTTTTAGGAGTTGAGAATATATTTAGAATATTGAAGTTAAATATACTTTCTCCTCTAAAAAAACTCTAAATTAGAGCAGAACAAAATGCCTCCAAATTTTTCAACCAAAATGAGGACCCTCCCTTATCCTCAAAAACTTCCAACCTAAAAGGCCCTAACTTACTTTATTTTCCTCCCAATTTATCTTTTTATTCAACACGTGTCATTCACTTGCATAATTAACTTTTTTTCCCTTAACAACCATAAGGTCCACATAATACTGTCTTGTTCTAAATAGAAATAACTCAATCAATTTAAGTTAGTGCAAATAGTATGGGATTTTGTTTCTTAAACAAGTTAGTAGAAATTTACTCCCTCTAATCTTATTTATAAGGAAAATTTTTTTCCGTAATCTTATTTATAAGAGAAAAAAAAGAGTTAATCTTGCATTAATTTTCTTTTATCAAAATTACTATCATTCATTAATACTATTGAGAGTCATAAGATACATCTTTAGAAAAAATTGAAAAGAGAGATTAATTAAGTAGAGGTAATTTTAAAAGAAATTGAACATATGAAACAAATTAATTATTTTTAACTAACTTTAACCCTCTTTCTTAATATTCGTGAAGTATTTTTTTTCCTTGTAAATAGAATCGAAGGAGTAATTTACTATATTTGTTTATGAAACAAATCTAGTTTAGATAGATCAACTTTTTACCTTAACTACCTCTAAGAAAATTAGTCTCTTTTTTTTTGGTAAAATTAAGGAAATTAGCCTTTATTATTGGGGAAGGAGACTCCATAAAACTTGTCCACCATCGATGGTCGCATTGAACTCTAATGTGTTTTTCCCTGACAAAGAAAAGTGAAGTGATTGATGAGATGAGAGGGAGACTTATGAGTTATGATGTCCTTCTTTGCCAAATTAAGGAGAAGGAAAGTCTATGTTGAATTTGTTGGTTTAGCTTCTTTAATTATTTATCACGCTTGACATTATTTATCACTAACTCTACGTTTCTATAAATGTTGCAGAGGCTTGATGTTATGGTTGGGGACGTACATTACAATTTTAGCGATCGAATCCCACAAAATATATTGGTTTTACATTGCCAAATCTAGAATCAAGTTTGTCAATGACGGTTTTGATGGGGTCTATTGAGCTCGAGAGATCTGCTTAGACCTTGTGATAAGTCGCTTTGGGCATTTCTTTTTATTTTTGTCTGGGATGTGCCAACTACTGCTGTGTAATTTTATTAGAAAGCATTAAGGTGGACAAGAACAAAGACAGCAAAAAAGTTGACGTCGATTATTCTCCTTTCCCTGCTCAGTTGACGTCGATCGAATGGAAGTTGATGGAACTGATTTAGGTCACGAGACCTCTCCATGCCTTCTCTAATTTCAATGGTCGGTTTAAGCGGTGGACCTAGGACTTGGGTTAGTGGGGTGATATAATATGGAAAGGATTTAATCTAATAGCTTTTCAATTCTCTTTTTCTTACCATTTGGATTTTAGAAAAATAAAATAATATTTTTTATAAAATTATTTCAAGTTTTGAATTAGTTGTATTTTTTTCTTACAAATCACTTCAACTTTGTATTTATTTAACATAATAAAATTCTCACAAAATTTTTGAACTATGTATTAAGAAAAAATTTGAACCCAAACATATTTTTTTAAAACTTGAGCTAGTGGGTCAAAATATTATGGTAAATGGAATTAAAATATTTAATCTTAGAGATATAACATGTAATTTTTCTAGATTTAGTGGTGGTGACTGACCCCTAAACCCCCCAAATAACATAGTCCACCACTAGTGAGTTTGAATCATTGGTGCTGCTCTTTTTGTCTTATATTATAAGGTAATTTAAAAAAATTTTCTTATTTTATATTATAAGATAACATATAATGATTTATTATTTTTATCTTTTATTTATTATATTATTGATCTTATAATTTGTGCTATATTTAATTAAATAAGTGTAATTAATATAATAAAATTAAAAATTTTAGTTTTTTCAAAAGTTTAAAAATATAATAAAAAATTTTTAATATATATAAAAATAATTCCATTCCTTTATCATATGGGATGGAGAGAGAATTTCATCATTTAAACCAGATTGACTTAAAATAGTATTTGGTATTACGGCTAATCCTGTTGTTGTCATCAAAGAATTTCAGAAGTGATGCATATTATTTCCTAACTTTATTCAATTCAATGCCTCAGCTGCCGAGAGTCCTTTGCGAAGTTATTGACAGCTTCCCCGGCATCATTCAAAAACAGTGCTACATCTTTTATCAAGGTCAAAAAGTCGACAACACATCACTGCGAAACTGGGATTAACATTCATTTTGGCTCAGTATACCAATGAATGCTAATGGTGGTTTTTTTTTTAAAAAAAAGGAAAAAACCCAAGAGTACCAATGGTGTTTGAGGTGCAAATTTGACGAGGTGGAGTGGGATGTCTCCTCCTCCTAAGACAGGAAATTAATTTTTGTCATCAAGTGTGGGCCCTCCAGAACCTTATCGAATTAGGGGCTGTTTGGATTTGCTAGTAAGTGATGAATTACTGGATATATTAGAGATTTCAAAAAGTAATTATACCTCAAATAAATATTTATGAGATATATTAATTTTTTTACTTCTCATAATCACTTCTTGGTATGAACGTAGTAGGCTCTTTTAATATATTATGTGATCAATTCCAAATGAAAGTTTTAGCATTGGAAAGCCTAATGACTAGAATAAAAACTAAACCCATGAAAAAAGCTATATAATGTTTGATTAGAAGTTTACAAGATAATGAGTTCAAAATGTTTAAAGAAGAAGCGTCTAAGTATGAGGTACAAAAGAAAATTATAATTTTTGTCGAGCTCATAGTCTAGGTAAAGCTCAGATGGAAGAAGTGGCCCAAGCCACCTAGAATTAGTTTAAGGACAATATTAGATTTTATTTTAATTTTTAGAATTAATTAGAATTATTTTATTTATCTTATTTTTTTAATTTATTTGATTTAGATTAGGATAAATAATTTGTGAATTTCTATTTGTATTCAAAGAGACCAATTATATGTTTATATTTAATTTAATTTAATTAAATTAAATTAATATTTATCTAATTGAGTTGGGAGTCATAGTAGGAATTAATATTTTATTTCTCTATTTAAGACTCTTTATTGTAACGTTTTTTCTACAAATTAATATTATTTAGAGTTTATTCAATTAGTCAGTTTCACTAGTTCTTTGTGTTCTTTTGAGAATACATCTGACTTATTAAGAGTTTGATCTACTCTTGTGACATCTTCCTATAACTAGAGTTCTCTAATGTAGGTTTTTATTGGATTCCAGTTTAATCAATCCGTTTGAGTCAAACTTCCGCATTACTATCCTCTATATTTTTTGTGTTCTTTCCTCATGGGGTCTACATCTCTTTTCCTCCTATAATTATTTATTTTAGTTCTTCTTCTCATTATTTACCTAATAATTACTTAAACCCCAAAATACTAAACATATTTATTTTCTTAAAATCATTTTTTAACTAAATACATCCAAACATAAATTACTTTTGATATAATTAATTATTCTTATAGTCAATTATAAAAAAATTACTTGTCCTCATAATTAATTATAAAAATGTTAATTCAAACAAACTCTTGTCGAGTCTGTGATAAACAACATTTGGCGCTATTTCACTCCAATCGTTCCCCCCTCTTAGCTTATTTTCAGATGTTAAGACTCTAAGGATCTTCTCCTTCTCGCTGGTTTTATTTTTTGTGAACACTTTTTTCCCCTGATTAAAAGACAGCTACATAATCAACGAAAAGGAAAAACAGAGGAAGAAAGACAACCACAAAAAAAAAATAAATAAATAACACAACAAGAAGAAACAAACCAACAAAAAATCATCCGGCAGCCACTCTTCCACCAATTTTGTAAAAGTTGTTCTTTCCAATTATTATTAATTAATTTGGTGTAAAAAAATCATTAAGGGTAATTTTAGAAAAAATAATGTCTTATTACTTCTTCTAGTTTGTAAAAATTGTTATTTTTAAGTTTTTCACAAAAAATAAAAAACTATTAAAAATTTAACATATTATAAAATTTAATAATATTTTATCAAAATATTTTTAATTTAAATGCTTTTACTAGGAATAGAAGAAGTAAACGATTGACAAATAGAATTGGCTCCACAACTTGAGAAGTTGGGGAAAAGAATCAATACCTATGAGTTCTAATATGACCTTCTCTTGTTTTGTACCTGAGGTCTCAGTTGCAACAATGACAATATTAATAACATAGAGATTGATTATATGAATGGTACAAAGATACTGGAATTTATAAAAAAATTATCTCTTTCAAAATATCATTTATCAAGAAACCTATTATATAATCTCCTCTAATGTTTTTCTTACTTTTCTTTTATACCTTTTTATAGGTGTAAAAATCATCTTATTATCAATTCTTCTCATTGACTCCTTCAGTGATCTTCTTTTTTCTTTTTTGGTAGAATAATGATCTTCTTTATACAAACACATATATATCCAAAGTATCTTAATCATTTTTTTATTATTTTCTCTTTAATAGGTACTATTCTAACTTTTTTCATATATAATTATTTCTTATCTTTTCTCTTCTTATATGATTATATATTTCATCTTAACTTTCACATTTCTACCATTCCCATATTAAGCCTTTTGCTGTTATTTCAAAACACAATATTTACTACTCCCTCTATTTCAGTTTACAGTGCACTTTTAACTACCGCACACAGACCAAGACAATAATTAATAACTAACAAAATTTCCCACTTTTTCCCACATTATCCTCATTAAATGCTTTGAGAATGAAATATTTTAATCATAAACACATATTTGGGTTTATTAATTAGGGGCAATATTGGAAAGAGAACAAAATTACACTACGTAATCCGTAAAGTGCACTATATTATGAAACATTAATTTCTCAAAAAAGTGCACTATATAGCGGAACGGAGGGAGTACTATATAACATTGCTCATCTTATAATAGTTTGAGGTTTTATAGTAAATTGATAAAATTTCTATTTAAATTTAATCGGTACTTTATAATTACAAATAACTCTAAAATTTTATTTTTTTTACTTTAATCAACTAACTTGCATATGGTGTATAACATCTCTATTAATTTTATTATCACTTTGTAAAAATTGATTTCTATGATATGCTTTCCAATTTTTAATTCCAAATTATTTTTAAATTGCTTCTTGTTAAATTTACACTACTGCATATATTCTAATTTACTCAAACTTAAATATAAATCTTTTAATTTCAATATGTATCTCGATAGTTTAAGTTTAGAATTAATATCATCTCCAGCGGATCAGTTAAAACTATAACTTCTTCTCTGGTGTATGAACCCTCACCTGCCCCTCTTCCGTCTCCTCTTCTGCTTCCAGTCTCCTTCTATCTCTTCTTTTCATATGGTGATATTGGAAAATAGATAGAAGCAAGCAATTCTCTCAGTGTGTGGTGAAGAATTTCGTGGAGTTTGGGAGTAGAGGTAATAATTCCCGAATTGCAGGCATGCATAGAAGGAGGG
Organism: Adenanthera pavonina; assembly: GCA_026686845.1. Classification (NCBI taxonomy): domain Eukaryota; kingdom Viridiplantae; phylum Streptophyta; class Magnoliopsida; order Fabales; family Fabaceae; genus Adenanthera; species Adenanthera pavonina. The sequence continues at coordinate 37,210,077 of JAIVEN010000011.1, forward strand.
TTGGAGCTTGTGTTTTATTGGTGGGCTTATGGCTAACTACCCTAAGTGCAACTGCTGCAAGTGGAAGTGGAAGTGGAGGACCCTCCTCCATAGAAATAGCAGTAGGGGTGATACTTGATTTGAACTCATCACTTGGTTCCATGGCTCTCAACTGCATCACCATGGGACTCCAAGATTTCTATTCCCAACATCCTCACTATGCAACCAGGCTTCACCTTCATGTCAGGGATTCTCGAAACCATCTCCTCACTGCAGCTTCTGCAGGTAACTACTACTCCAGTCCACAACATCTTTCTTCCCTTGGTGCTTACCAATTCCATTCAAAATTTTAATTAGTAAAAAAATATTTTATATCTGGTTAATTTATTTAATTTGTAAGACATATTGAAATTACAAAAAAATAAAATAATCACTTTTAACTACCAATAATAAATAATCTTTTATTTATAATATTTTTTTAAAAAATATGATTATATTAATATATCTTGATGAATATATTTCATTAATATATCTTACACATTTGTCCATAAAAATATTAAAATATTTATCTTAAATTTTTGTATTTGTAAATTTTTTGAAATTATGAATATGAAAATAATAGTTTTGTTTAAAAATTCAAATAATGAAATTGAAATTACCAAATATAGTAAAAAAATTTTAATTCAAAAAAATTGTGCTTCAACATAAAATATAAAAACATTCATTTTTAATTTTTTATTCAAAATTGTGATTCATCATATCATTCCCGCAAATGAAGTGTCATTCTATGACAATTGTGGAATCTTCATTTCTAGATTTGTAGGAATAAGCATTCTTACATGAATGGAATCGAGGCTACAATCAACAAACCAAACGTGTATAGTATTTTGTTTGGAATGAAATATGGATATACTGACACGGTCTGAGCTTCCTGTGCTACCTGAATTCTCCTCGAAGCATGAAAGACAAAAGAAAATGGAGGATATTATGATCATCGGGAAGAAATAGGGAGGCTAACGTGAAATATTTGCACGTTTTGTCTCACACTCAAACAAACTTTTCGGGAAAAAACCTTTTCTTTGTTTTGGGTGGGGGGGTTGGGGGGTGCCCTTCTGCTAAGCTTAATTTAGAATAAGTTACCAACGAGAGAAAAAGGTCACCTTATAAGACACAACAAACTAGTATGAATTCTTTGTTATAAAAAATTAAAAACAACTAAAAACCCTCAACTTCAAAACAGCCAGACCAATGAGCTGAATGAACATCCTCAATAGATCTGTAGACCATATAACAAAACCATTTAGCAGAATAATTAATGCATTTTGACCAACATTATTTATTTGTAATTTGTATAATGGGTTAAAAGCACCTGAAGAAAAATTTTAATAAACATAGAAATCATGTCAGATGAGAAAATTGAAGTGAAAGAAATTTATTATTATTATCATTATTTTAATATATGTCGTTGTCATTGCTGCCCTTCCAACATACCTTGTTTTATATATATATATATATATATATATATAATTAATATTCATGGCCAAGACAGCATTGGATTTAATAAAGAGTGAAAAGGTCCATGCAATTATGGGGCCCCAAAATTCAGAACAAGCAAGGTTTGTAGTAGAACTTGGCACCAAAGCTCAAGTGCCCATTATTCCGTTTTCTGCAACAAGCAGTCCTTCTCTTTTTCTAACATCCCAAAGCGACTGCTCTCAGTTCAATGCTATAGCCGCCATTGTTGAAGCTTATGGGTGGCATGAAATCATTCCCATCTATGAAGACACAGAATATGGCAATGCCTTAATCCCATGCCTCACTAATGCCATGGAAGCAATGGATACACGAATGCCCTACAAAAGTACCATTGATCAACATTTCGGGGAAGCTGAGATTTCGAACGAGATTAACAAGTTGAAGGGCATGCATACCCACGTATTTCTTGTTCATTTGACTGCTGATATTGGGTCAACATTTTTTAAACTGGCACATAAAGGAGGGATGTTGAGTGAAGGATATGCCTGGATAGTTACCCAAGGGCTATCTGCTATCATAGATCCTTCGGTTCCAAAAGTGAAAGGTTACATGCAAGGAGTGTTGGGAGTGAGGCCAATGGTGCAAAAGACGAAGGAACTTGTGGTATTCAAGAGAAGGTGGAAAGTTGAATCCAACAATACTATTTTAACCCTCTTCGGATTGTGGTCTTATGACACAATTCAGATGTTGGCCAACGCAGTAGAGAAGGTTGGCATAGGAAATTTTACCTTCCAAAAGCCAAATATTACTTGTGAAAACACTGTGGATCTTGAAAATGTAGGAATACAAGAAACAGGCTTGAGACTTCGCAGTGCAATTTTGACTACTAGATTCAAAGGCATTTCTGGGGATTTCAATTTGACTGATGGACAACTAGAACCGTCGCTGCTTGAAGTATTCAATGTGATAGGACATAAGGAGAGAATTATTGGATACTGGAGTCCCCATAGAGGACTTTTCAGAAATTTGGGTGAATCTGGTAAGTCAATTGGTGATGAGAAATTGAAGCAACCCGTATGGCCAGGTGATACAATTAAGCAACCACCAATATTGAGAATTGGAGTCCCTGTAAGAAAAGGTTTTACGGAATCATTTGTGAAAGTGGAAAGGCAATCTGAAAATGTTACAACAAAAGTTTCTGGTTTTGCTATTGATTTGTTTACAGAAGTGGCCAAAGTTTTACCCTTTCCCTTATCATATTACTTTGTTCCTTTGGCAAAGAAAAATGAAGTGACTGCTGAGACTTATGATGACCTTCTTTGCCAAATTAAAGAGAAGGTAAGTCTTTTTTCTTTTTTTTTTCGTGCAAATTTTCTGGCTAGATTCTTTAATTATTTACAATTGCAAGATATTTTCTTGCCTTTCTTATACCGGATACATGTCTCATTATTTATTTTTGTAACATCGACTCTATATCTGTGAATATTGCAGAAGCTTGATGCTATAGTTGGGGATATTACAATTTTAGCGGATCGCACAAGATGTGCTGATTTTACATTGCCATATATAGAATCAAGTGTCTCAATGATGGTATTAGTAGGATCAAGTCAGAGCTCAAGGAATCTCTTAAGACCTTTTGATACAGAACTTTGGAAATTTCTTGGCTATATTTTTGGGTTTGGTACTTTTGCCATAATTTTATTTGAACTTTCTAAGGACAAAGAGAGGAAGCGGGTCAACACGTACAAAAAAGGCGTTGCCAAATATCTATCCTTTCCAATCTCGGTCAACACGTACAAAAGAGTTGCCGAATATCTATCCTTTCCTATCTCTATTTACACCCGTGGTGAGTCCTCTAAACTCTAAAGTAGAGAACATTATATCTTAATATTTCAATTAATGAACTAATTAATTATGTAGAGTTTAGTGAATGATTGTACTTTGAGCATCATTTCCATCAAAATAATTTAAACTAATTTGTTAAGATTACCACAAGCATTTATACCGCTCATCATTTTCAATCCTTTCATATGTGGGACTTGTCATTGTACCCTAGCCACTAACTTATACATACACAATCTTGTCTGTTTCTAGTTAAACTGTGTTTTACCCTTGTTATGGTTGCAGACAATAAGGAATTGAAGAGCATTTGGTCAAAGTGGTTGGCGTTGATAATGTCATTCTTATTTGTGATGGTAGTGCAAATTTACACTGCCAGTTTAACTTCCATGTTATCGGAAGCGGCAATGATGGAGCCTTTATTCAAAGACATAGAAGAGATTAAAAGCAACAACTACTCTGTGGGATATCGAAGGGAATCATTCGTGAAAGGGCTTCTAATAGAATATATAGGATTTAACGAGTCTTAGTTGAAGGCTTATGGCACTCTTGAGGACTATCAGCGAGCACTATCGAGTGGAACCGAACATGGAGATGTAGCTGCTATATTTGACGAAACCCCCTATATTATGCTCTTCCTCTCCAAGTATGGCTCTGATCAATACGCCATGGTAGGACCAAGATACCAAACAGATGGATTCGGCTTTGTGAGTCTCTCTAATAAAATTTCTTTACTTGTGTATGGCTAAGATTAAAAAAGGAAATAAAATGAACTAATATAAGTGGATCTTGCCATTGAAAAACTCACATATTCAGAGTTTCTATATATTGGGCTCTTGTACAATCTTATTTTATATATATATATATATATTCCAATTTCTTTCATTTGGTTCTTAATATCTGATTTTCAGGCATTCCCACGAAGATCTGGATTAGTTCCTTATATTTCGGCTGCAATCCTGAATGTTACTCAAGATATACAGAAACTTGAAGGCATTAAGAGCAAGTACTCCTTAAGCACCCTCATCCCATCCGAAACTCAGAGAGCTTCACATAGTCGAAGTTTGACTATATCTGACTTCTGGAGTTTATTACGAATACTACTATTTGTAATACCTGCCTTAGGAACCATTGGATATATTAGATACATAAGATGGTCGTATGTGAGATGGAAATCAATCTTTGCACGTCGTCAAAACCAATCAGGAACGGGAGTAGCTTCCCCTGCACAAATTCAATTCGACACCCAGATTTCTTCTCCAAATTCTTATGCCACTGATCAAGATGATTTGCAAAATAGAGGAGAGCATGCGAGAGAGCCTTTGATCCCATATTGAAAGAGAAAAAAGAAAGGCTTATTTCATGAGTTACAAGAAGACTTTCCTATCGTGTAGAATGTTTGTATAACATTCCTTTCTAAGATGGTTTTGGATCTTGATTTACCAAACGATGTGTTTGAATTTGCCTGTAAGCCCTTCGTGAACATCTGAACTGATCGCCGATATAGTCCAGGATCGATGTAACCTGTCATAGTTCTGACTTTCATGTATATATGTTGTGCTGTTTGCATTTGTAGATCTGCGAATCAAGTTGGTAATAATTGGCTTACTAGACATTTTGACAAGAGAATGTGCCTGGTTGGAATTCTTTATCTCGATTTTCTTTAATCACTACTAGCGTAGAATTTCACTTCTTTTGAACATATAAAATAAATTAATTGCTCTTCTGTAAACAGCTCATTTTCCTTTCTTTTTTTCTTTTTAATGTAATCTTGTTTTTCTTTTGAATGAATTATTCAATTGGCCAAAAAAAAAACGAAGCATGTAATCCCTCTCTCTGTGAAAATGTTAGTACTTACTGATTTTTTAATTATTTTATGTCTTATTTTTTATTTTCTTCAAATTAATATCAATATATATATAATATAAAATTTATACACTGACACAATATTTTAGTTGGAGTTTCAATCTAATCCCAAAAATGGGAGAGGGTGTTTCCTGCCTCCGAGCTGCAGTCCCCCCACCCAAAAAAACACCCTTTTAGATTTTTTGAAATTAAACCTTATTAATGGGAAAATGCACTTCTTATAATCATTCAGTTATGTATTTGTGCAGTTGAAATTTTTTACAGTTATATAGTAGTCTAGAAAAAAGATATTATAAGAATAAAAAATATACAAATACTTGATTGCATGACTCTGATGGCTATATTTTTCAATAAGCAAGCTTTGATTTTAAAAATAAAAGGTAAAAAGTAAAAAGTAAAAAAAAAAAAAAAGGACACCGGTACCATGGTGGCAGGTAAAGCCGTCAAAATGGGTCAAGCCCGATGAGCCGACCTAAAAAGCCTGAAAAAATGAGCGGATTCGAGCCTCAATTTCGAAAGTAAATACATAATTTGGGTTTTTTTAGCCCGGCTCGTGGTGGGCCGGCCCGAAAATCTGAGACTTTTTTTTTTTTTTAATTTAAAATATTAAAAAATATATATTATTTTATTAATTAGTGATATATAAATAGTAAAATTTAAATATTATGTTAATTTTTAATGAATTATAATGATAATTAGTTGTATTAATTTAAATAATTATATAAAAATTTTATTAAAACATAAAAAATATTAAAAAATTAATAAAAAGCCCGCAAGCCGGCCCGTAGGCCTGATCCCGCGGGCTCAGACTTAGTTTTCCAAGCCCATTTGTCAAATCGGGCTTTTTGACCCGACCCAATTTAACAATACTAGTGGCAGGAGATCCCCCCCCCCTCCCTGCAAAAACAGGATTGATTGAACTTTGTTGGGATGCTAGCATGGTTGCCCACTTGACACCATGCATTAGTCATTAATATATTATATTATATTTGTCTCTTATTATATTATTTTTTTGTAAGAATTTATTATATTAAATTTTATATATATCTATGTAATACTCTCTCCGGTTTTATATATAGAATTTTTTATCCTGATCCTAAATATAAGATTCTTTACAATATACGAGATAGTATTTATTATACATTTCCAGAAAAATGCCCCCATTTAATGTATCTAAAAAGAAAGAGAGAGAGATTAAATAAGAGTAGTTTTGGAAAAATGTTGGGATTTTCAGAAAAATTAAGGTAGTTAATTAGTTTTAATTCTAATTCTTAATCCGCATGATTTGGTGAAAAGGGTCTTATATTAAAAAGTAGAGGGAGTATAAATATAGAATATAGTATTATACTATTAAATTCTGTGTAAAAACAATATTATAACCAAATATTGTAATTTCTATAAAATATGGAACTAATTAATCATCAATATAAATAAATATATATACAGCATATATAGTGAATTACTATATATATGTTCCTTGTGAAAACAAGTTGATCATGTAAATGCAGGAATATCAATACTTGAAATATTCAGCATGATAGGTTATAAGGAGAGGATTAATGGCTACTAGATCCAAAGAGGACTTTTTATAAAATTGAGTGAATTTGGTGATACAATAAAGAAACTATCAGCAAGCACTATACTAAAATAAGAATTTCTCACAGCACAAATCAGTGAGAAACTCCCTTAAAATCTGTGAGAAAATTGTTTCTTACAGGTTTTCTCACAAAAAATCATTAATCAGAAAAGAACTTGAAGAAAAATATTTTCTCACTGCCTTAAGTATGAGGAAGTATTTCTCACATATTTATTTCGTGAGAAACATTCTTGATGGAGCACGAGCTAGGCTTATCAAAGGGGAGGAATTTCAAGAGCTTAGTGGACATGGAAGGCATGATTATGTGACTCCTTTGCAAGGAATGGGTGGGCCCATGACAAGGGCAAGGACTAAGGCAATGAAACAAGCTCTCAATGGATTGATCTAAGAAGTAATTGAACAAGAGCCCATCTACTTAGCTCGATTTTCAGCCCAAAAGGCTTTAAGGGGCGTGTTCTTCATGGCTAGTCTGCTAGAAACTGATCCAAGCCCAACAAACAAGGTCCAAATAGAAGAACTCACTTAAAAGAGCATGTGCCAAGCTTGTGACCTTTTAAGTAGTGTTCTTTAATTAAATAAATTAGCAATTTCATTTTTTTTTATTACTTAATTCAGAAATAAGGTTTTGACAATTAGTTTCCTATTTTGAATTTATTTGTGAAGATCTATTTAGATTTGATTTTTGTTTCCTATTTTTGGGCACCACTTATTCAGCATGTATCTAGTCTTATTTTTGTGTAAGGTGGTGCCATTCTAAGAGATTTAGGATCCAAACTATTTTTAGTAAATTAGGGCTAGGGTTTTTGCTTTCTTTTCCTTTAAAAAAACGTCACTTTTGTACTGGCAAATCAGAGATGAATGAATAGTGCGTTTTTGACAAACACTTTGTGAGTTTTCTTGTTCTCTTGGTGAGCTTGAGAGACTCTTTGGCATATCAAAGAGAGTGGTCTTCTCTTTGTGGTGTCTATAGCTAAGGTTTCAAGAAACAAGTTTTCTTGGGATCTTGCTTCTTGACCAATATCTTCTATTTTTTCCTATTCGTGTATTCTTCTGTTTGTTTAACGTGTTCTTAGTATCTTAGTTGCTTCTCTTTGATCCTAGCACGATCCTTACGTTTCCCATTCGATTGAAGGTTCGTGAGACAAGTTCTACACGGGTTTTCTATCATTTGGCATCAGAGCTCCAGTTTGCTAGTATCAAGGTTGCTTCTTTCTTCTGTCCAGATTTGTTCTTGTGCTTCTTTTCTATTTTTTGTGGCGTGATTCTTCTCTCTTTGTGTCTCTTGTGTGTGGCATCTTCATCAGTTGTTTGTTCTTGTTGTCTTTTTGTTGGATCATCTCTTCCTTGTGACTTGTTCCTATTTCTTGTTGTCTTTTGTCCAGATTTGAATTTTCTAAAAAAAAAATTTGAATTATTTTTGTTGTTGCAATTTTCAGTAATTATTTTTGTTGTTGCAATTTTCAGTATTGTCCAGAAAGTTTGAATTTGTGTGTGTCCAGATTTGAATTTTCTAGCTGCTTTAAAAAAAAAAAGAAAGAAGAAGAATAAGAGAAAGAGAAGCAGCTCAAAAAAAATGAAAAAAAAAAAAGAAATTTATTGCTGGGCTTTTCAGATTTGATATATCAATCAACTACTTGACGGTCAAGATAGAATCTTTCTTTATTGATTGATTTATTGCTTTCCTAGTTCATATAGTTTCCTATTTTATTGAGTGGACTGCAAGTTTAAAAAAAAAAAAGTTGGTTCTTTTGTTCTTCTTGCTCTTCAAGTCACATTAGAATTTACTAAATTCAACAAACTTGATTGGCAAGTTTCAAACTCTTGTGTAGATTGCTACTTTCCTAATCTTATTTTCTTATCTTGTTTCCTAATTTATCATTGTGCTGCAACTTGTTTCCTTTTTCCTCTATTGTTCTACCTTCCTTTTCTCTTCTTTCTTAGTTTCCTAAATTGTTCATTTTGATTTTCCTTGCTTTATTTGATTAGCTATCCAGATTTCTTTCCTTTTCTTTCTTTCTTGTTTTTCACGCCACATCTCCAGAATCATTCATTCATATTTATTCAATTTCTTTCCTAATTTGTGCTATAGTTATTCCATCTCTTTTGGTCTCATTTTATGCACGAATTTTAGTTGATTTTTTTGGCCCCAAGTTTGATTCTTTGAAACTTAAATTTTGGGCTTTAGCTTTGTGTCACCACTGATTTTAACATCACTCTCCCTTTTGAATTGCTGGAGTTGATTTAAGAACACTAAAGAGAGCAACTGAGCGGAAAAAGGCAAGAGTGATTTGTATTATAGAAAAAGCCACATTTTGTGCATGAAACACGAGTGAAATTGCATATCATTCTTGAGTGTAAACACGTGAGAAGAGTGTGTGAGGTTCCATTACTTTCTTTTCCTTTGTTTGCACTAACAATTTCAGGTAGAAATCATGTCTAATGATGAAGGTGAAGTTGATCTTAAGTTGTTCATCAAATCTGTCCATGAGCAATTTAAGAGGTTAAATGCAAGATTAGATGGCATGGAATCATCTTCCAATTCCAAAAGAGGCCGAAATAGAAATATGATGAGTGAAGATGAAAATGAATCTAGTGAAGCAGAAGTGTCTCAATCAAGAAGGACTAGACAAGCATCATATCATAAAAAGGATCCTCTTGGTAACATAAAGATGAAAATCCCTTCCTTTCAAGGAAAAGCCGATCCCGATGCATATCTTGAATGGGAAAGAAGGGTGGAGCATGTCTTTGAGTGTCATTCTTATTCAGAGGAGAGCAAAATGAAATTGGCTGCGGTGGAATTTACAGATTATGCAAGCATCTGGTGGGACCAATTGCTTACCACCAGAAGACGTACAGGCGAAGGTCCAATTCAGTCTTGGAATGAAATGAAGGCCATCATGAGAAAGAGACATGTCCCTAATCATTATTTTAGGGATGCTCATACAAAGCTCCAAAAACTGAAACAAAAATTTATGAGTGTTGAAGAATATCATCAAGAAATGGAGATTGCCATAATTAAGGCAAAAGTGGAAGAAGATCCTGAGCAAACAATGGCAAGGTTCCTTGGAGGATTGAATCCAGAGATTGCTGCTGAGGTTGAGATGCAAAACTACCTCGATATGGAGGAGTTATTGCATAAGGCCATCAAAGTAGAAAAGAACTTGAAAGCCAAGCAAAAGTTGAAGGCCTTTGGAGGCTCAAGCAAGGAAGCAAGATTCCCTTTTAAGCCTAAGGGAGAGACCAAGCCAAAGGAGGAGAAAAAGATGAAGGTGTAGCCCTCTACTCAGAAAGGTAAAATTGATTCTAAACCTTTTTCTTCTAATTCTTCTTCAAAAATTAAATGTTTTAAATGTCAAGGATTTGGTCATATTGCTTTTCAATGTCCAAATAAGCGAACTATGATCTTGCTTGAGAATGGTGATGTAGCTAATAGTAGTGATGAGGAAGTTGAGGAGGGTGGATCTATGCCCCCTTTGACTGATGATTCCGACATGGAGATTGTGGAGCCTGTGCATGGGCAAACACTAGTGTCAAGAAGAGCTCTCAAAATTCAACCAGGAGATGAGCTTGAAAAGGAACAACGTGAGCATATCTTCCATACTATATGTATAATTGTCAAAACCTTATTTCTGAATTAAGTAATAAAAAAAAATGAAATTGCTAATTTATTTAATTAAAGAACACTACTTAAAAGGTCACAAGCTTGGCACATGCTCTTTTAAGTGAGTTCTTCTATTTGGACCTTGTTTGTTGGGCTTGGATCAGTTTCTAGCAGACTAGCCATGAAGAACACGCCCCTTGAAGCCTTTTACACATCAATTCATAATCAATTTTTGTTAAAACATGCCAGATTTTTTGTTAAATAAATGAGAAATCTAGAGTAGCCAAAAAAAAATTCATTCATTGTTAAAATATTATATTCACATCCAACATAATGACATTTTATTCAGTTGAACCATATGACAATTCTTAGGGTATTTGGTGTCATTGTAATCAATAAAATATAGACTAAATCTAGAAGAGGATCCAACTATCTGCTCTCAACTATCTAGTAGTGACCCAACCAAATACTCTTTTACATTGCACCCATCTTCCTTGCATCAATCATATGAAAAAGTTTTATTAGCTTCATAACATATATACTTCAACTTCATAATTTACATGTAATTTACACACTTGATGGAAGTGATGTGTCCATTTTATACATATAAAATACCCATATTTAAACTCTAAATTGTATTTAAATATGTTTATATTGATATATTTTAACATGATTTGACATATTTTTATGTTTCATGTCATTATAGGCTTATTTGGAAACATTCAGAGCAAAAACGTTACAAATCGTTCATGTTAAAAAGTTTCAATATTTTTCGGTATTTTAATCATAACTCTCATATATGAACTCCGATTAAGGTGATTTAAGATGTGTTGAAAAGATAAGACATAGATCTACAACTTTTATGTTTTGAGTTTTCCCAAATTCCAACGTTATCATAGTTAAAATCAAACTCAAATTGTCAACATGAGCTGGTGACTTCCTGAAATTGAATGGAGAAGCGTCCGTACAAACATATCCACCCGGCGCCGAGTCAACTCAAATTTTCAGTTTTTCTGCCTTCTGGAACCACTTGGCACCGTATGGGATAAATATATAGCCACCCGGCGCTAGGTCAATCAATAAAAACCCATAAAAACTTGTTTTTAACATATTTTGGTGATATTTTGGGCTTTTATGAGCTTTTAAATTTTTCCTATATAAAGAGACATGATAGAAACATAAAGGGAGATTCAGAAATGCACTCAGAAGTCAGAAAACACGGTTCTAAATGCATCTGGAAGCAACTAAGAGTATCTTATAGAGAGAGAGCAAGGAGATTTGGGAAGTATTAGTAATAGATTCATTCTTCTCTAATATAACTTTGTTTTCCTATTATTTTTACTATAATTTGGAATTTTAGTTTTAATTTAATTTCTATTTCCATAAGTGGCTAAATTTCTCAATCGGGGGTAGAGATGTAACCTGACTGGGATGGATTGGATTTGTTTATCTAGTTAAGACTTTTTGATTTGTTCTTCAAGTTATATTTAATTTATCTTTTTATTATATTTATCTCTTTTATTCATTCATGTGGATTTTATGCTTGATCATCATAGAATCTAATTAATAGGTAAACTTAATAGACTGAGAGGTGAAAAGTGAACCTAGATTTAGAGAGATAAATATGAATAACTAATCTAGAGATAGAATTAAGAATTTATGGTGATATGTGTTGTAGTTTTCAAGGTTTACTTAGAAAATTTAGTTGCGCGAGAGCGAATTGAATCCTATTAAATAAGGACTAATTGACTGAGAGATAATTATGACGCTTTGGAAACAACAACCACTATAATTATGCAGAGTCTAACTAAGAAATAAAATCTATTATCTCATAAGGTGAATCCTGATCCCTTGACACTTCTAGAACTGAATCAAACTCAGATTTTATTTTGTTTTCTATTTCTTTCTTTTTAAATTTGAATTCTTAATTTGATTATCACTTGCTTTTGGGATTAAGAGTTTGGACTAATAAATTTACTACCTCCCTTGAGTTCGACCTCTGAAATACTCCAGAGTGATACTTTTTTATTACTACGATCGACCATGTATACTTGCAGGATTACGATCACAAAGCTAGTAAGTTTGGTAAATAGTCATTGTGATAATCTGATCCTTTATCATCCTTCAAAGCTTCCTTTATGAGAATAGTTGAATCATTTGGATCATCCACCCTTATGAAAAACATGACAAAGAAAGAAAGATTTAATGTAAAATTTTATTTCATGTGGATTCAATCTAAAAGTGATAGGCTACATGAAGAATAGAGGAATGATATATTCTATTGCAAACTCTAAGACATGACAAAGATACAAAAATGCAAAAGAATGGATTGTAGACATTAAAATGTAAATAAAAAATTAGAAAGATGGTACACGTTATAAGCATGAAATAGATTCAATATGCAACTATCAAACCCAAGCTTTAAATGGAAAAATCATCAGCATATTATTGACTTGGGAGCTTGAAATAGAAACAAGACAGATGCAACATCTAAGGCAACTTTCACTACACAAGGAAATAAAAGATAGTCATTCACTTTAGTGTTGCATATTATAGTAAGTATGGGTAACAAACAAATAAAAGATAGTCATTCACTTGACGTATTATATGGCATATAAAATTTTAGGACCATGCACAAGGAAATTACAGAGAGAGTAAGTCCATAGAACCTTTTCTTCATTGTTTTCCAAAAGTGCCAAAATCAACACCTTGTTCACTTTTTCCTTTTTCCATATGATAATATGTTATATCAAATAGCCTTGACTTTCAAACAAACACAAATGCAACAATCATGTAGGACCAGTGATAAAACAAGATCGAGTAATTTTTTCCTACAAAGATAGAGAAAAAGAGAAGAATCTCCCATAAGTGCAAGCCTTAACCATATATATTAATACCATTCTATAAAATCTAAGTATATGTGGTTCATATACATGATATATTCCAAAAGTGTGTTTAACAATTTGCTCCCAAAAAGAGAGGAAAAGACATTGAAAACAGGGTAGTGGTAAAACCAGCACACACTCTTCCCACTAATTCCTGATTACTATAAAGTAGAAGTAAAACAAGAGCATTAAGGCTGTGTTTGGTTCAACTGAGGGGATTGGAAGGGAGGGGATTGGAGAGATTTTAAAATTTTCTTATTTGTTTGGAATTCGAAGGGAGATGATTGGAGGGATTTTAATAAAATATTGTTTAGTTTATGAAGGAATTGGAAGGAATTAAGTAATAAAACTCAATCCCCTCCAAAAAACCCTAAATTGGGAGGAAGTAATAAAGGGACGGGGGAGGGGATTGGGGGAATTAAATCCCCTCCAATTTTAAGAACCAAACAAGGGGAGGGGATTAAATCCCCTCCGCTCCCTTCCCCTTCCTTTAAAAAAACCCAAACCAAATAGGGCATAAGAGCTTCCACTACTAACCTTTCAATCTTTATCACTATCAAATCAATGCATCATATTAGATAACTCTTTGTCTGTCCACGAGAAATCATGAGCTGCAACAACTCTTTGTAAATACCTCAATGTTTAGCAAAAACTAAGCATCCTTCATGTTGCTATTTGCCTAAATAGATTAAAAAACTAGATAATTTCTTTGGTTGGTGACATTAAACAACAAACAGAAACCTACAAAACTCTTTATAGTATTATAAAAAGAAGATGCTCCTTTGACACCAACTCCAACCAAACTCCTCTTTTCTCTTATTTTTAACTTCCTCTTTCACCTTTCTCCTTTATCCATTCTCCTTCTCCCCACAACCTTTGACATTAATATACCAAATTAGTAACACTAATATGCTCTCTCACGTCACAACTACCTCCCCCCTATGGTCTTAATTAACACAGCCCCCTGTAGGATTTATATAATCTGTATAGCTACATTGGACAATCAGTACTCCATCTGTACTAATATTTGGAAAACCAAAATTTTTATTGCAAAATTATCTTTGTCGTATATATCCTATTTACAAAATTTGTGTTAAAACTGAACATAATTTAAATAAAATTTTACTAATTAATAATAGTTAAATATATGTATATAACAAATAATAATGATAAACATAAAGATCATTCAGTTAAAACACAAGAGAATATAAGAGGTGAAAAAAAAGGAGGATAGAATTCAAATAGATAAGGGAAGCGAAAAGTTAGGAATGGGGAAATTAGCAAAATAGGGAATGCAATGCAGGGCAGGGCAGGGCAGGGCACTTTTGTTAGGCGTGTGCGTGATATTTTGCGGGTGCGTGGGATCAATGTCAAACTCATAACCCTCTCTCTATCACCACATGTTAATCATACCAAATTACATCATTTCAGTACATTTTCCTTGAGTTACACATTCATATTTGTACATACTTGATACTCAGGATAGGGAAATGTGGAGTGTAATCCTAATAATGCATGATAGTATATTTTTGTCTTAATATGCATTATTTTATCCCCATGAAAGATTTTAAATCCTCATCTTTACTGTAGGCATCATGGGAGAGCATTGGAGTATGCCCTTTGGAGATCACAGAAAAAAGAGGGAGTGAATATAACTTGTGAAAGGAGGGAATACGCTTCTGGAGAGTCCATGCCGCGGCTTAAAAGAATGAAGCCGCGGCCTCAAGCAAACAAAGGAAAAAAATGGTTATGCCCGAGTTCACCACGCCGCGGCTACAAGATATGAGGTCGTGGCCTCATGACGAGCAGTGAACAAAACAGCACATCCAGATGATATGAGGCCGCGGCCAGAATCGTATAGCCGCGGCGCGAACCCCTCGTCAGCAAAACACAAAGCTTCACTCGAACGCTGTATTTTTAAGGGGGATTGAAGAGATAGTCGGACAGACAGAGCTAGGGCACGAGAGAGACTTGGAGAACTCATCTTGGAGAAGCTTGGGTGTGCTAGGGCTTGCCTCTTGAAGGAGATTGAAGCTAGGGTTTGGAGTTTGAGGAGATTTCAGCTTCCCTCTTGGTTCTCTTGCATTTCCTTCCTTTTTGTCTCACTTTTGTTCAATAATGATGTTGAATGGGATACATGTGGTTATGATGTTGTTGAATATGAGTGGCTAGTACTCCATTTCTAGGATTATTCTGAACCTTTGTATGAATTAAATATTCATTTCTCTATTATAATTGTGATTAATGCAATTTTTATGTTGATTTAACTCTACTCTTAATGCCTCTTATTGCTTGGCCATTAATAAGATTGTCTAGTTTATTTAAGTTATACTTGAGAGAGTTAACTTACATAGAGAACTTGAGTTGGGTCATGTGAGAACTTGAATCTTGCTTAGTTAAGTGACGAGTTGTGTTAGTGGGGTAGAGATATACTCACTAACCTCATATAGTGATTTAGGATTTGAAGTGAATATGAGAGTTTAATTAACTAGTTAAGAGATTACTTAATTAATTAAACTAAACAGCTATTTGGAGATTCGAGAGAGCACAGATAGTTAAACTAGCATCCTTACTAACATAATGTTGCATTAAGAACAATTGTAAAATGAGCTTACGTGGGTATTCATGAAATACAAGGGGAATGAATAATCCTAGATCTCTTTGAATTTCTCAAGTCCTAATTGTCCTTGTGGCTAATTTTATACGCTTGTTATGCATAGTTGATGTTAATTGAATAGTGAACTTTTAATTTATGTTGCTTAAATTAATTAAAAATGCAATGTCCAATGTTTGACCACTTCGTGATCTAAGTCCCAGTGGAAACGATACTCACTCATCACTTTACTAGACCTCGGCCCGTACGCTTGCTGTATAGCCTGGTGGTGAACACCACACACACTCACACACGTAGAGTAATAAAGAGAGAAAGCATTGGCCAAATCTCAATACCAAATAACAAAAAAGTTAAAATTGGAAATAAAGGTTGAGACAAATCGATGTGAGTAAAACTTG
Organism: Adenanthera pavonina; assembly: GCA_026686845.1. Taxonomy (NCBI): domain Eukaryota; kingdom Viridiplantae; phylum Streptophyta; class Magnoliopsida; order Fabales; family Fabaceae; genus Adenanthera; species Adenanthera pavonina. The sequence continues at coordinate 37,226,332 of JAIVEN010000011.1, forward strand.
GAATATTGGCGAACTAGAACTGATTGACAAGTCACTTCTCAACGCTGGTGATTCGTCGGCTATTAGGATTGGTGGCCATACAAAGAAAGCTAAATGAAAGAGGAGGAGGAGGAAGAGTGGAGGAACAAGCGATAAGAGACCGACGAAGCTCTGGTGACCCACGCCAGTGAATCACAACTGAGTTTCGCTGAAAGACCCACAACCAACGAAGCAAACTGGTGAGTGAGAGGATACTTCGCAGGACGCAAATTAGAGTGTGAAAGCAAAAAGGAGACTGATTAGGGATTTTCATTTTGCACAGACACTTCGTGGGCTTTGAGTTCAAACTTTGCAGGTTTCAGAATTTGGGTTTTGGGAATTTTTTTAATTAATAAATTAAAAATTAGTAATAAGGGATGGGAATTTTCCATTCTTTTTTTTAAGAAGTTTCAAAAATTAATTTAATTATTTTTATTAAACTAAACTAATTTATCTAATAAAAATAATTTTATAACTTAAATATTTTTTAAAAATAATATTTTTAATTAATAAAATTAGTTTTTTAGCTTTTACATATTATTTGTTTACTTTATTTATTTTAGTTTATTTTTTTAAAAAAATTGGATCAAAACAAATCAATTTTAAATTTTGGAAGGAACATATTTTTTTATTATTTAAACCTCTTAAATTTAATTATGGATTTCTAATGGAAAATGATTGAAATTTTATTTGATTTTGATTTGTTTTATTTTTTAGTATCATTATTATTTTTAATTTTAATTTTAAAATGTAGATGTAATTTTAAAATTCTATATATAAAATATGGTGTCAACTTTTAATAAAATAGCACATGTGGCTTACACATGAACACCTGAAGACTAGATTCGAAGTTTGAATCCATGTAATAAAATTATATATAATAAAATCCCTACTCCATAAAGTTTATTGTCCTTTTTATACTTTCTCACAATAATAAAAAATAGTGAGAAAATTTCTCACAAAATTCAAAATCCGCGAGAAAGTTTCTCACAAAAAAAAATCTGTGAGAAATTTTCTCACAATAATAAAAACAGTGAGAAATTTTTTCACAAAATTAAAAATTCATGAGAAAGTTTCTCGCTGAATTAAAAATCTTTGAGAAATTTTCTCACAGAACTAAAACTCCGTGAGAGTTGTTTTATCTTTTTATACTTTCTCAGAGTAATAAAAAACAACAAGAAATTTTCTCATAGAACTGAAAATCCGTGAGAAAATTTCTTACAAAACTGAAAATCCATAAGAAACGAGTTCAACAAAGTTTTAAATATTCTATAACATTTCTCACGGATACAATAAACTGTGAGAAAATTTCTTATGGATCAATGTATCCGAGAAAAAAAAATCATTTTCTCACGGATGATAAGTCGTGAGAAACAAGTTATAGATTTTTTTCACCCCTTTTATGCCCTTCCTCTCGATTTCTTTGGAAGTTTCTCACGCATTTTGTTCGTGAGAATATTTGGCACCAGACTCCCGCAAGAGGGCACCACATTTCTCTTGATATTTCTCACAAAATTCTCACGGAATTTTCTCTCTCTCTCTCATTTTGTGAGAAATTTTGGTGAGAAATTTGCTTTGAATGAAAATCTGAGAAAAAACCCGTGAGAAATTCTCACTATTTTTTTTAATGAGAAAATTCCGTGACAAAATTGTTGTTTTCTTGTACTGAAGTTGTAAGAGAAGGTATATATGTCTTGATTTATTTCTAAAAGTTGTAAGGCAATCTAAAAATGTTACAACAGCAGTTCCTGGGCATCTGGTTCTGCTATTGACATGTTTTCAAAAGTAGTCAAAATGCTACTAGCTTATCAATTATTTGCAAAATTGATGGACTAGCATTCCTTAAAATGCTTTTGGTGAAATAAAATGACATGCATATATATATTACAAGGGAATGGTGAATCTCATTTCTATGTGGATCCCACATAAGCATTTGATCGATGAAACCCATATATATATATATATATATATATGTTCATCCTCTCCTATCTATGCAATCATATATATATATATATGTCCATATCTTATAATATTACATTAAACTGCTCCATATCTTAATATGTTGGTATTTTTTGTCTCAGGTCCACCTGGTCATGCCTCGAATCAAAACATGTATATAAAATAGTAATTAACAATTTTTATATCCTAATAAAATTTGTTGTACATGGATTCATAGGTACATTTATTATTATCAATAAGGTGTGGAAAACATTTGATGCTTGGCTTAGAAGTGGAAAAAAGAGAGTAGGGCCCAAAGTGAAGTGGGAAGATGAAAAAGAAGGGTGGGACATGGTTTAATGAAGCATGGTGAGAAGGAGGGAATGATTAGTTTGGAATATGAAGTGTATAGAAAGGGAGAAGAGAATACACTCAGCAAAAAAAAAATATATATATATATATATAAAAAGAAGAAAGCTCTCAATATAATTCACATTTTTTCAGTTTAGTGGAGGAAAAGAAATATTAGGAGAAAAAATCTAAACAAGAAAATGTTTAGATTATTTTTTATTTTCTTTTCAAATTTTTCTATTTCTCTTATTTTTTTCTTATTCAAATAGAGAGTTAATATAACCTTAACCTTCACTTCTACATATATGGATAGCAATCTTATAAGTATGGTCCTTCTCCTTTCGTATAAACGTGATATTCCAAACTAAACATCCCTTTTTTATTCATCATGCTTCATTACACATGGTCAAGTGGGGAGAGGGAAGATGTGAGCCGTACGACTTGACATAGATGAGGCAGATCAAACAGTGGAGGAGGTTGAAGGCATTCGCATTTGATACTAATCGCGAATGATGACCATCCCATACTTATTAGATCTAGACTGTTTAGATTAAATCTGGATGGTTCAGATTAAATTATATTTTTATTTTATTAGATATAAAATTTAAAATAGATATAATTTTATAATTATTATTTTTTAAAAAAATATTATTATAATATAAAAAAATTAAAATAAAAAATTTTAAACCTAAATTATTTAGATTAAAACTGAACAATTCAGATTCATCTAAATCCACTCAAAACTTATGAGCATCCAATGCGGATTCTGGTTGAAGGGAGGGGAATATCGCTAGGGAAAAAGGTCAGGATATGTGGGACCCAATGTTTGAGTGAAGGTGTGGGACACGTGTCGATCAGAGGAGGCGAGGGTCCGAGGGAGGCGGCTAAGAAAGTTGGATGGGGTGGATGACGTGGCAAAAGATAAGCAGCAGGGTGTCGTACACACGTGTCGTGTGAGAGATTAGGTGGTGGCCCTAGGCCTTGCGGGGAAATGTCCAAAAGTGGTCTGTGATTGATAATGATCGGGTCTAAAAGATTAATTTTTCTGTGCTTTTTACTCATGGTGTCGAACATAAGCGATTTTTTAGAAAGATATTTTAGTCTAAATTATACACCCTGCCCTCCAACATAAGTGAGAAAACTATTATATATATATATTAATAAAATAAGTTAAATTTATTTAATTTATAATTAAATACATATTTTTTCTTTAAATTATTCTTAATTAATGATTTTTTCTTAATTAAATTAATTAATACTCATTAAAAGTTACAATGATTGAAAAGTATTTTTAAAATATCTCATTTATCATTATAGAAATCTATATTTATTTTCTTATATTTTGAACTAAATTTTTCCTCAAAAATTTTTTTACATTTGAGACAAGAAGAAGTAATAAATAAATAAACAAACTATATCTAGTATGTTAAATAATTTATTTCAATCATATCCTTCATTAAACAGTCAATTTCTTTGATTTTTGCAAGTATAAATTAATTAAAATAGAAGTAACAATTAAGTATTATGATATTAAAAGTGAAAGTTTAAATATTAAATAGGGAGCATTTGTAAAAAATAATTTCAATTTATGATAAATTTAAGATAATTAACTACTTTTAACTATTTTTTATTATTGATAAGGTAGTTATTTATACCTTATATTTTCTTTGTTTCTAAATATAAGATAAAAAAAATAAATAAATATATTAAATTTGTCTGAAATTCAAAATAATTTTTTAAAATACTCTTATTTAATGTCACATCTTGAAATTCATTATTATTTAATGTGAGGATAAAATTAGAAAAAAAAGTATAAATACATTAGATAATCTCTTTATGTATCTTGTATCTATTAAAAAAAGTCATCTTTTATATTTTATACTCCCTCTTATCTTTTTTTTTTTTTTAGAAACCAAAGGTATCCTCTTATAGGAGGTAATTCTGTTTGAAGCATTGTCGGGCATTAAATGTGAACACATCTTTCAGCGAGATTTGAACCTTGATTTGTCATATTGTGAGGGACTAACCCCTTCCACTAAATCAAACCCTCGTTGGTTACTCCTTGTTATCTTTAATTAAAGATCTTTCTAACTAAATTATGGGAATTAAGGATAAAAGTTAAAATTAGTTATCTTCCTTTTTTTTAATTTTATACATTTTTTAAACATACTCCTATTTAATCTATTTCTTTCTCAATTTGGGACAAATTAAATGACTCTATTTTTTTAGAAGTATGTAATAAATGCTACTTTATATTTTGAAGATAGTCATATACTTAGGATTAAGGTAAGATTTCATATATTTAGGATAAAAGAGAGTACTAGAAATGGAGGAAGTATTTAAGATTGGAGGTACTGCATTATAAATTTTAGTTACTGCTTTTTTTCTAGGCTAAGTTCCTCACTCCATTTTATTCAGATTTTATCTTTTTCATTCTGCATCAATTTTCTTTTCCCACAAGGTGTTCAAAATATTTGTTGAGAAGAATTACTATTCAAGACTAGAATCATAATTTTATTAAAAAGTGAGACATATTATTCATTTAATTAAAAAATAACCAATTTTTTAAATTAAATATAGAAAATATAAAATAATCAAAATACTCTTAAGTTTTATTTTATCCTACCCTTGCCAGTCAAAAGTTATTGGTGGCCGGTCAATACCGATAAATGGTCATCAGCAACTGGTCAACGCCAATCAATAGTCGGCAATAATTAGTCAATGGCCACAAGCGACTGGTTAACTGCTGCCGATGACCAGTTAGTATTTGTGGAGACAAAATAGCTTACAATTTCATTTTCTAGATTTTGCATCTTACTTACTCTGAATTAGCAATTGAGTTTTGAAATTTTTATTTTGCAATTTTTTTTGGAATTTCTAACTTCTTAATTCTAAATTCACAACATGTTTTCCAAATTTTAATTTTGAATTGTTTCAGTGCTTTTATAACTTTTTTTTTTCAAATTTTGCAACTTGGTTACTATGAATTTGTAACTTATTTTTCAAATTTTTATTGTGAATTGTTTAAGTATTTTACAACTTCTTTTTTAGAATTTACAACTTACTTCAAATTTACAATTTATTTTCCAAACTTTTACTACGAATTATTTCAATTTTTTACAACTTACTTACTTTAAATTTATAATTCATTTTCCAAATTTTTACTATAAATTTTTTCAGTACTTTTACAACTTCTTTTACATATATGCTGCAACTTACTTTTAATTTGCAATTTATTTTTCAAATTTTTACTATAAATTATTTTTGTGTTTTGCAATTTCTTTTTTAGAATTTACAATTTGATTATTCTAAATTTGCAACTTGTTTTTCAAATTTTTATCAATAATTGTTTTAATTTAAAAACATGTTTGAAACAAAAGTTGAAAAACACTAAAAAATTCATACTAAAAATTTAAAAAATATGTTGCAAATTCAAAGTATGCAAGTTGTAAATTTTAGAAAAGAAAATTATAAAACATTAAAATCATTACAATAAAAACTTGAAAAATTAGTTGCAAATTCAGAGTAAATAAGTTGCAAAATCTTAAAAAGAAATTGCAAAAGTACTGAAATAATTCATAATAAATATTTAGAAAATAAGTTACAAATTTAGAGTAAAGAAATTATAAATTTTTCTAGAAAAGAAATTGTAAAATAAAAAATTTAAAAACTAAGTTGTGAAATTAGAACAAGTAAGTTGTAAAATCTAGAAAAAAAAAAGTTGTATGCCATTTTTTTTTAGCAAACGTTGACAAACCCCTGGCAACCATTGAATGGTCACCGACAACCTTGATCAGCATTGATCGGCAGCTGTCAGTCATTAATCTGTGATAGTGGGGGACAAATAGAACTTGAAGATATTTTGATAATTTTATATTTTTTTATATTTAATTTTTAAAAAAATTGATTCTTTCCTATACTTAAATAAATAGTAGATCTCACTTTGTATTTAAATTATTATTCTGATCTTAAATAGTATTTTCGTTATTTTCAAAATTCTATACTGAAATAACTTTATCACCCAACACAAGTTGGAGTGAAATACCCCACCATTTGCAGAAAATTACAAGTAGATGGTGTAACTTCTAGTACATTGCATCCACCCCTACCCTTCATATGTCTCTGTCCACTTAAAATTTGATCCAAATCTAGATACATTTAAGTTTAAAAATATTTTAGATATATGAAAATTTAATTCAAGCCCAATAAACTTTAATCCAAAATTTTAAATCCTATATACCCAAACCTAATATTTCTTTTATAAAAAATATATCCAAGTGCATAATTATTCTTGTTAACGATTAAAATATTATTTGTTAATTATTTTTTAAATTAATTTGCCTCTTGATACAAGGCCTTAGTCTCTCCACTGTTATCAATGATAGAGACTCTTATTTCTTAAAAAAGTGGTTATAAATGATTATGGATTTAATTTTTAACTTGTGTTTATAAAGTAAACTAATTTGAAAATGTTTACCTTTTACTTTCAATCTAAGGAAATTAGTCCTTCACTAGCATTGTAATATTCTTTTTCTTATATCGGATCAATCATCCAGTATTTGATAATCACCTGAGACTCCGATTGATTTAGATTGAGTTGAACATGACTACATAGACAACAAAATTTTCTTAACAAATATTTGATATTGTACTATTGATTAATTATAAATAGGACTAAACTTATATACTTTTCATACAATTCTCTAATTAAAATTTAATATGTAGACCTTATAAATTTTTTTAAGTTTAAGAAGTTAATACTTTTAATATATAATTAATGACTAAATCTATAATATATTATAAAAAATCCACATGTTAACTTTTTATTGAAAAATAACATGAAAAATATATAAAGAAACATATAAGTATTTTTCTTATAAATAATACTCCCTCCATCCTATATTGTAAAACCTTTTACAGACTTTCTTTTGCCTTATAATATAAAACCATTTGCAGAGTTTGGTGGAGTATTTATAATTTTTTTTTCAATAATACCTTTCATAAATTCACTTTACAACCAACCCAAATCTGCTTTTAAAATAAGAGTGAATAAAATTATTTAAGAGCATTTTTGGAAAGATAGTATTTTTTTTAACAAAAATAAGACTTTAAATTAACTTTAATCATTTTTCTTAATTTGTGTGATTTTTTTAAAAAATTCTTATAAATTGGGATATTGGTGTTACTCAAGTAAAGTTTTATGTAAAACTTCTAGTCTAGTTAATTACTCCATCTTGTTTGGAATAAAAATTATTTTTTAGTATTTTACATAGTTAAACTTATTAAATCTATTTCAAATTTGATTTATTTCCAAGATTTTCTTTTGATCAATTGATATATCTTTCCAATTATAAATTGTTTTATTTTTGTCCAATATACTTGGCAAGAGAAATTTAGAAGACAATAGACGACTTATATTTTCGAGCATGAATTTTTTTTTTCTTTTATGCCAATACGTCATCCGTCCAACGTCACTCGTCCGACGGCGCACTGTTAACACTTTTTTGCTTAACATTTTTGCCGTAGGATTTAGTTTTTCTCGAGATACGAGCCTTTTCTATTCTTTCGTTGGGTCCAGCCCATTCGTACCAATAATTCAACTGAAGAATTTCACCAAAAAATGATTTTTTGAACTAGAAAAGAATAAACTAACGAAACTCAGGACATAAAGGCTAAAGCAGATCTCCATTAAATATAATTTAAGTGACAAGTTGCAATTGGTGGTTGTCAGGAGTGAATGAAATGAAATATTACTCGTGAAAACATGCAAGTTGATCATGTAAATGTAGGAATATCAGCACTTGAAGTATTATCAGCATTGTAAACTATAATGAGAGGATTATTAATTGGCTATTGGATCAAAAGAAGACCTTTTAAAAAATTGGGTGAATTTGGCAGGCCAATTGGTGAAGATAAATGGAAGCAACCCATATGGCTATGTACAATAAATAAACCACCAAATTATCAGGTGCACCTGGTCTCTTGCCTCGCATCAAAATATATATACTTCCTCTGGTCCTTAATATAAGGGATAATTGGGAAAGTTTTCGTATTTCAAAATATAAGGGACATATAGAGTTTATCTGGTGTATTTAATGATTTTTTTTCAAAATACCCATAATTAAGATAATATATTTTTAATATAATTCATTTATATTAATTACATAATAGAAGAGTTATTAACATTGAATGAGAGTATTTTTGAAAACTACCTTGTATTCCTGATAAATTTATTGATTTTCTTGATCTGTGTGATTTTATCTCTTGTCCCTTATACTAAAAAATGAAGGGAGTAATAATTAACAATTTTATCCTGCTAATAAAATTTATTGTATATGAACTCATTGGTACATAAATTAATTAGAAGTGGAAAAGATTTGCTGCTTGACTTAGACGTGGAAAAATGAGAGAAGAAAGGTGGGAGAGTGATGGGCGAGGGATCAAGATGGGAGAGGGAAGATGTGAACCGGACGACTGAGACAAAGATGACGAAGATCCAACGGCGGCGGAGGCTGAATGGAGCGGGGCGAATCCCAGGGAATGCTTGAGTGAAGGTTAGGACACGTGTCGAGCAAGGGAGGCGAAAGTTGGATGGGGTGGGTGACGTGTCAGAAGATAAGCAGCAGGATGTCTTACACACGTGTCGTCTAAGAGATTACGTGGTGGCCCTAAGCCTTGCGGGAAACTGTCCAAAAGCTGTCTGTAATTGACAATGATCGGGTCTAAAGATATTTTACTGTAAATTATACTCCCCTGCCCTTCCAACATAAGAGACAAAATTATTTTACATATTTCAATCAAATTAATTAAATTTATTTAATTTATAATTAAATATATATTTTTTAGAGTTATCCTCATTTAATAATTTTCTGGTTACACTAAATTAATTAATATTCAGTAAAAGGTTTAATAATTAAGGAATATTTTTGGAATATCTCATTTATCGTTATGAAACTTAACATTTTTTTTTATATTTTGGATTAAATTTCTTTTTAAAAATTTTCTTATATTTGAAACGAAATAAAATAATAAATAAATAACCTATATTTGGTATATTAAATAATTTATTCCAATTATATTTTTCATTAAACAACCCATTTCTTTGACTTTTGCAAGTAAAATTAGTTAAAATAATTAAGTATTATTATATTAAAGGTGAAAGTTTAAAAATTAAATAGGGATATTTATAAAAAATAATTTCAATTTGTGACAAATTTAAGATGAATAACTACTTTTATCCATTTTTTTAAATATTAAGGTAGTTATTTGTACCTTATATTTTCTTTGTTTTCAAATATAAGATAAAATAAATAAATAAAAAATTATTTCAATATTTTTGTAATTTATTTGATATATTTTACAACTTACTTATTTCGAATTTACATTTTATTTTCTGGATTTTCATTATGAGTTTTTTCAATACTTTTATAATTTACTTACTCTTAATTTGTAATTCATTTTCTAAATTTTTATTATGAATTATTTTAGTGTTTTGTAACTTCTTTTATAGAATTTGTAAGTTGTCTATTCTAAATTTGTACCTTATTTTTTAAATCTCTATCAATAATTATTCCAAGCAATGTTAAGAAAATCGGACTAATCATCAAACCGATCAAGATAGTAATTCAAGATTCAATAGAACTGGAGTCAAGATCGGAATCAAACCCGGTATAATTAAATTAATATATTTTAAAGCTTTATTATTTATATTTGATAAACAATAAAAATAAAAGTATAAAATTGAAAGAATAAATTTTAAATTAATCAAAATAATAAAAATTAGAACTATAAAATAAGAATGTAATTTAAAATAAAAAATACATATATAATAATATGAGAGGAAGATAAACAAAATTTTAATGATAAAAAAATATATTCATGTTGGGGGTGTGAATACGTTGCAAAGAGGGAAAGATATTGGGGAAGGTGAATGATTTTAAATGTTGAGTACTTTCGTGCATGTTTGGTAGCGCGTTATGAACGGAGTTAAAGCTCAAAACCAAGATTGCTAGTTTTCGTCATCTGTGTGGATGTCAGATGCTGGTTGTGCTGGAGGAGTGAAATTGTCCAAAAATGAAGTTATGCTAGAAGCAACTGCAGGGGTGCTTTTCAGTTCCTAGAGACTGGGTTGGAGCATTGAAGATTTATTTAATAAAGTGAAATTAGATGAGAAAGGAGGTAAGATGAATCAAATAAAATTAAATTAAATAAAAATGAGAAAAAATTAAAAAATTACAAAAAAATTTCATAAAATTTTTTTATCTAATAATTAAAATGTTCATTCAAAATTTTAATCTTTATGAACTATAACTTGTAAAAAGATATTACACTAGATATATTATATTCTCAATTAAATAAATACAGATTAAATTTTAGTTTAAGTAAATTAAATTAATTATGAAATAGAGTTTAAGCTCAATTTAAAGAAAAATTATGAGTTTTGTCAAAATCAATTTTCAAATAAATCATTCAAAAATAAATACATTAGTCCAAAACTAATTTTTATTATAACTACGTTACAAAATTAATTCTACTAAAAATCATTTTTAACTAACTGAAATACAAAATAACCTTAGTCCAATTTTGTGTGAGATTACCATTTCACATGGCCCTGTATTCTATCACTTTTCACTTTCTCCATATTCTTTCTTTTCCCACGCCTGTGTGAACAAAAAATCTGAAGCCACACGTCTCTGTCTTCTCCATTGTGAAAGCTACAAATCGTCAATCTCTCTTTTCTGACTTCGTGCATGTTTGGCTTACATTTTCAGAAATGAAATCATAATTTTTAATTATAATTTTTTTATCCAAATAAGTTTGTAATAAATTTTTTTATTTTTATTTAAATTTTATTTTTATATACCGTGATTATTTTAAAAAATCTTTTGTGAAAAGGTAATTCAAACAAGCAGTTCTTCATCCTGAGAACCATAAGTCTCAATCTTCTCTTCTCTATCTGTTGTGATTATATGAGATGATCTGAAGAATGATAAATCATTTTTTCACAATTTTTGTTGATGCGAAGAGACAAAATGTGATGGCAGGTGCTAGCGTTTATAATAATTTTGCTGTTGGCTTGTTGCTATGTTTTTTCTTTCCCTCCTTCATCTCCGATTGCTTCAACATTGATGCTTTTCATTTTTGTACCCTGGGAATCTAGGAAACCTTTACTTTCAGTTAAACAACTTGTTCTTCCTCTTCTTTCTCTACCCCTCTTTTTTTTTTTTTCCAACTTTTCAGATCAAGCATTTTGGACCAACTAGATCGTTTAGACCACCTGTTTAAACCGAATTTTGACCAGTTTCACCCGTTATTGACCTGTTTAATTCTCTCCTGGTTATTCTCATGTTTCAAACCTGACTAGTGACTGGTTTCTGGTTAGATCAGTTAAATTGACCACTCCGATCTGATTTTCAGAACAATGGTTTCAAGTTAAAAAAGTTTTGGAACAAAAGTTGAAAAGTGTTGAAAAATTCATAGTAAAAATTTAAAAAATAAAATGCAAATTTTAAGTAAATAAGTTGTAAATTCTAGAAAAGATGTTGCAAAATACTAAAATAATTGATAGTAAAATTTTGGAAAATGAATTACAAATTTAGAATAAGTAAGTTGTAAAATATATAAAATAAGTTATAGTAAAAGTTTGGAAAATAAATTGCAAACTCAATGAAAACAAATTGTAAATTTTAGAAAAGAAATTATGAAACACTGAAACCATTCAAAATAAAAACTTAGGAAAAAAAACTACAAATTTCAAGTGAATAAGTCATAAAATTTGAAAAAAAAAGTTACAAAAAGTATTGAAACAATTCATAGTAAAAATTTGGAAAATAGCTTATAAATTTAGAGTAAAAAAATTACAAATTTTGGAAAAGAAATTATAAAGTAAAAATATGAAAACTAAGTAAATTCTGAATAAACAAGTTACAAATTATAGGAAAAAAGTTGTAAAGAACTAAAATAATTGATCATAAAATTTTGGAAAATAAGTTATGAATTTAGAATAAATAAGTTGTAAAATATGTAAAACAAGTTACAACAACACTGAAACAATTCATAGTAAAAATTTAGAAAATAAATTACAAATTCAGTGTAAACAAATTGTAAATTATAGAAAATAAATTGTGAAACACTAAAACCATTCAAAATGAAAGCTTAAAAAATAAGCTGCAAATTTAGAATAAGTAAGTTGCAAAATTTGAAAAAAAAAAGTTGCAAAAAACATTGAAACAATTCATATTAAAAATTTAAAAAATAAGTTACAAATTTAAAGTAAAAAAGTTATAAATTCTGGAAAATAAATTGCAAAGTAAAAGTACGAAAATTAAGTTGTGAATTCAAAACAAGAAAATTGTAAAATCTAAAAAAAGAAATTGTAAGCTATTTTTTTTCCGGCAAATATTAACCAATCGTTGGCTGGTGTTGACCGGTCACCGTCAATTGTTGACTGTTGCTAGCAACCTTAACCACCATTGACCGGCTACTGTTGGCCTTTGGTTGGCGATGATAGGAGAGAAATAAAATTTGAAGATATTTTGGTAATTTTATATTTTTTATATTTAATTTAAAAAATTTTATCTCCTTTTATAATTAGATGAATAATAGGGCTCACTTTATATTTAAATTGTGATTATGGTCCTGAGTAGTGATTTATTCTATTATCAAAGTTCTACACAAAAATAACTTTCTCAAACAACTGAAATTGGAGTGAAATACCCCTCCACTTGTAAAAAATTACAAGTAGATGAAGTAACTTCTAATACTTTATAGCCTTATCTCACATATTTTCCACCCCTATCCTTGATATGGCTTTATCCATTTTAATTTTGACCCAAATCTAGATACATTTAAGTTTAAAAATATTTTAGATATATGAAAATTTAATTCAAGCCCAATAAACTTAGTAAAAAAATTTAAATCCTATATTCCCAAACATAATATGTCTTTTATAAAAAATATATCCAAGTACCTAATTATTCTTTTTAATGATTAAAATATTATTTATTAATTATTTTTTAAAATTAATTTGCCACTTGATACAAGGTCCTAGTCATGCCACCGATATGAATGATAGAAACTTTTATTTCTTAAATAAGTGGCTACGTATGGTTATGGGTTCGATTATCAACTTATGTATGTAGAATAAACTTAATTAAAAATATTTACCTTCTACTTTCAATCTAAGTAAATTAGTCCTTTACCAGCATTGTATTATTCTTTTTCTCATATCGAACCATCTATTATTCGACAATCACCTAACACACTAATTGATTTGGGTTGAGTTGGACATGACTACATGGATAACAAAATTCTCTCAACAAATATTTGATAATGCACCATTCATTATTTTTTTTAAATAGGTAGTATTTTTTAATTATAAATAGTACTCTTTCCATTTCATATTATAAAATTTTTTACAGACTTTCTTTTGCCTCATAATATAGACTATTTAAAGAGTTTAGTAGAATATTTATAATTTTTTCCACTAATACCTTTTATGTATTTACTAACCCAACTATGTTTTCAAAATAAATGTCAATAAAATTAATTAAAAGCATTTTTTTAAAGAGAGTATTTTTTTTTTACAAAATTAAGATTTTAAACTAATTTTAACCACTTTTTCCTAATTTATGTGATTTTTTAAAAGTTCTTATAAATTAGAATGGAGGTGTTACTGAAGTAATGTTTAATGTAAAACTTCTAGTCTAGTTAATTATTTTATTCAGTTTGAAATATAAATTATTTTTAACTATTTTATATAATTAAATTTATTATATTTATCTCAAATTTGATTTATTTTTTAGATTTTTTTCTTGATCAATTATTATATCTTTTCAATTATAAAAAGCATTATTTTGTCCAACATATTTTACCAGACAAATTCAGAGAAAATTTATGTGATGATGAGACGACCTATATTTTGGAGCATAAATTTTTCTATGAGTAATCATTTCTTTTAACTTTTGCTCTCACACGTCATCCGTCCAACGTCACTCGTCCGACGTCGCCCTCTTGCAATCAATAATTCATGCAGATGCCACTGCAAATTTTGGCGTAGGATTGTTTTTTCGCTAAGCATTTTAGCCGTAGGATTTGGGTTTTCTTGAGATACGAGCCTTTTCTATTCTTTTGTTGGACTTGGACCCAGCCCATTCGTACCAATAATTCAACTAAAGAATTCCACAAAACAACAGTCCTTCAAGTAAAGAAAGAACAAATTAATGAAATTCAGGACATAAAGGATAAAGCAAATCTCCATTAAATGTAATTTAAATGGCAAGTTGCAAATGGTGGTGTTAAGAGTGAAGGGAATGAAATGAAGTATAAAAAGGTATCTGAGAGCACGCAGAGGTAATCCCTAGAATTCGCAGAAATATGCAGAAAAGGGTTGGAGCTGCGGTCTCTCTCTTATTTCTGAGCTCATTATGCCTAATAATGACCCTTACTGCAACTGCCACAGAGAAAATAGAAATACCAGTAGGGGTCATTCTTGATTTGAATTCATCACTTGGTTCCATGGCTCTCAACTCCATCACCATGGGACTCCAAGATTTCTATTCCCATCATCCTCACTATACCACCAAGCTCCACCTTCACTCCAGGCATTCTCAACATGACGTCCACACTACTGCAGCTTCCGCAGGTAACAACTACTACTGCTCCAAAAATTAAGGAGAATCATATTTAAACATCTATATTGTACTAATAATGATCCATATTTTAAGATTTTTATTTTTTTCTTACTGCTTCTCAAATTGTTCGGATGGCTTCTCAGAATGCTAACTCAAAACCGCAGCCTAAACAGTAGAATTGCCATGATATCATTTTGGACAAAAGAAATTACTCCCTCCGATCCTATATATAGGATCTTTTGTCCTGGTCCTAAATATAAGACCCTTTACAATATACGAGGTAGTATTTATTATACATTTCCAGAAAAATGTCCCTATTTAATATATCCAAAGAGAAAGAGAGAGAGAATAAATAAGGGTAGTTTTGAAAAAATGTTAGGATTTTCGGAGAAATCGAGGTAGTTAATTAGTTTTAATTCCAATTCTTAATCCGCGTGATTCGGTTATAAGGGTCTTATATTAAGGACCAGAGGGAGTATTTATGTTGAGACTACAGCCAATTAGTTCATGCATTTAAGGTTAATTAATGGATGCAGTTGAGACCCCAATCTGTATAAAGGGTCATTTCACTTGTTAGGAATTAGGATGCTTCTTAAGTCAATCACCTCACTTTACTCATGTCATCCATTGGGATTTCACCTCACTATTAGGGCTGGGAATATGTTGAGCTTATCATGGGCCTCATTTCTAATGGGTTAGGCCTCGAAGGCTCAATTTTAAATGAGTTTTTTTTTTACGCTCAACCCATTTTTAATGGATTTACAAGCTAGCTCATAGGCTTATATATATTTTTTAAAATTTTAATTTCTTTTTACATAAATACCAAATGCCATTTATCTTCACTGTATAATACAATTTTTGTTCACACACATTAATTTATCAAATAATACAATTTACCTTCACCATATAATTAAAACTTATTCAATTCTAATCATCATCATCATCATCATCATCATCAATTCACAAGTGAAAATGGGAAGGGAAATTGAAATGGGAAGGATAGGCTGTAAGGGATTGTGTTTGGTTAAGGAAGAAGGGTTAGGTAAAATGTTTAATGTTGGGTTTATTATAAAAAAATAAAACATATATATATATATATATATACACACACTGAGGGGGTTAGCCCGTGGCCCATATATATGGGCTGACCCTTTTTATATTTTACCGAGCTTAGCGCTGGAGCCGCTAAACTCATTTTCATTTGGGTTCCAAAATTTTTAGCAGGCTAAACTTGATGACTTGTCAGGGTCGTCCCATATCTCCAACTATGTTCACTGTCGTTATTGTCATTCACCCGAGTTTATCATCACCTTCACCATCAAGTTTCATTATATGCACAAATCATTATTCATTGTTATTAAATATACCTTTATCATCTCATTCTCTTGTATTTGAATGTGATAATTATATGCTGCCGGATCATGTAGCTAAACCATCTTCTAGTGAATTATTAATATATTTTTCATATATTTTTAAATTTTAATTTGTGTTAAAAATCTGAAGGAAATTTTAAGTAAAGAAATAAACCAGGTGAGAAAAATGAAATGAAATTAAAGAATATTATTATTATTATTATATTCTATGGACTTATATTTTTTTCTTGATAAAATTTTTATCCCTTTATTCATGGCAAAAAAAAAAAAACAGCTTTGGATCTAATAAAGAATGAAAAGGTCATCGCAATTATGGGACCACAAAATTCAGAACAAGCAAGGCTTGTAGCAGAACTGGGCACCAAAGCTCAAGTGCCCATTATTTCGTTTTCTGCAACAAGTCCCTCTCTTTATCCAACGCAAAGCGATTGCTCTCAGTTCAAGGCTATAGCCGCCATTGTTGAAGTTTATGGGTGGCACGAAATCATCCCCATCTATGAAGACACAAAAGATGGCAATGCTTTATTCCCATGTCTCAGAAATGCCTTGCAAGAAATGGATGCACGAATGCCTTACACAAGCTCCATTGATCCACATTTCGGAGAAGCTGAGCTTTTGAAGGAGATTAACAAGTTGAAGGGCATGCAGACACACGTATTTCTTGTTCATCTGAATGTTGATATTGGGCCAAAATTTTTTAAACTAGCCCACAAAGCAGGGATGATGAGTGAAGGATATGCTTGGATAGTTACCCAAGGTTTATCTGGTACGATAGATCCTTCCCTCCCAAAATTAGGAAGGGGTTACATGCAAGGTGTACTGGGAGTAAGGCCAATGGTGCCAAAAACCAAAGAACTTGTGGACTTGAAGAGAAGGTGGAAAGTTGAGTTCAACAATACTATCTTAACCCTCTTCGGATTGTGGGCTTATGACACGGTTCAGATGTTGGCCAATGCAGTAGAGAAAGTTGGCATAGTGAATTTTACACTCGTAAAGCCAAATACTACTTGTGTAAACACTGTGGATCTCGTGAATGAGGGAATATCTGAAACGGGCTCGAGACTCCTCAACACAATTTTGACTACTAAATTCAAAGGCATCTCTGGGGATCTCAATTTGAATATTGATGGACGACATGAACCATCAGTATTTGAAGTATTCAACGTGAACAGACGTAAGGAGATGGTCATTGGATATTGGAGTCCCGAAAGAAGACTTTTCAGGAACTTGGTTGAATTTGGTAAGCCAATTGCAACTGGTGAAAAGAAATTGAAGCAACCCATATGGCCAGGTTATACAATAATGAAACCACCAAAATTGAGAATTGGAGTTCCTGTTAGAAAAGGTTTAGCTGAATCATTTGTGAAAGTCAGAAGAGCTTTAGCTGATCAATCACTTGTGGAAGTAGAAAGAGGATATGTAAATTCTACAGCAGAAGTTTCCGGTTTTGCTATTGATTTGTTTTCAGAAGTGGTCAACGTTTTACCCTTTGGCATATCATATGAATTTGTTCCCTTAGTAACGGAAAACGAAGTGGCGACTGCTGTGACCGATGATGTCCTTCTGTGCCAAATTAAAGAGAAGGTAAGTGTTTTTGGAGTTTTTCAGTTTAGATTCTTCAAATTGTTTACATTTGCATGATATTTTCTTACTTTCACGCTCGATGCGTGTCTCGACGAATAAGCATTTCGCTACATATTTATTTCTAACATTGACTTCATATCTATATGAATGTTGCAGAAGCTTGATGCTGTAGTTGGGGCCATTACAATTTTAGTGAATCGCACAAGATGTGTTGATTTTACATTGCCATATATGGAATCAAGTGTTTCAATGGTGGTTTTAATGGGGTCCAAGGGTGGCGCAAAGAATCTCTTAAGACCTTTTGATACGGAACTTTGGAAAATTCTGGGCACTATTTTTGGGGTTGGAACTTATGCTATAATCATGTTTGAATTCTTTAAGAACAGAGAGAGTAAACGAAACAACAAATACAAAGAAGTCATTGAATTTCTTTCCTTTCCAGTCTCTGTTTACAATCGTGGTGAGTCGTCTAAAGTACAAAACGTCATATCTTCATCTTATATTTCAATTAATGAACCAATAATTGCTCCTCTAGTTTAACTGTGTTTTATCATTTTTAATGGTTGCAGAGAGTAAGGATTGGATGAGCATTTGGTCAAAATGGCTGGCGTTGGTAATGTCATTCTTATTTGTGATGGTAGTGCAAATTTACACCGCCAGTTTAACTTCAATGTTAACGGAAGGGACACTGATGGAGCCTTTATTCAAGGACATAGAAGAGCTTAAAAGGAACAACTACTCTGTGGGATATCAAAATCAATCATTCGTGAAAGGGCTTCTCATAGATTTAGGGCTCAAAGAGTCTCAATTGAAGCCTTATGGCACTCTCCTGGATTGCATTATAGCACTATCACGTGGAATCGAACGTGGAGGTGTAGCTGCTATATTTGACGAAACCCCATATATTATGCTCCTCCTCTCTAGGTATGGCCCTGATAGATTCACCATGGTTGGACCAAGATACCACACAGATGGATTTGGATTTGTGAGTCTCTGTCTCCCCAGTAGAATAATTTCTTTGCCGTTGAAACACACACATGTATATTGTGAGTTTTTACTGTCATTTTTACATACACATATCTGACAATTTCTTTCTTTTTCAGGCGTTCCCACGAGGATCTGGTCTAATGTCTAACTTTTCGGTTGCAATCTTAAATGTCACTCAAGATAGACAGAAACTTGAAGGCATTAAGAACAAGTACTTCTTAAGCAGCCCCGTGCCATCTGAATTCCAGAGTGCTTCACATACTCGAAGTCTGACTATAGGTGACTTCTGGAGTTTATTAAAAATAGTGCTATACATATTATCTGTCTTCGGAGCCATTGGTGTGCTTAGATACGTGATAGGGCCGTTCATATCCTGGAAATCAATTTCCCGAAGCCTTCAGATCGAAAAATTTTCTCCATGTCTTGGAATCCAAGCTTCCCCTGCACCGAATGAATACGAGAGCCAGATAGCTTCTTCAAATTCTATTCCAGATGATTTACAACATAAAGGAGAGCCTTTAATACCGTATTGAAAGATAAACCGGGTCTCTGAGTCTTGATATATAGGCTATCCTATATGTAGAATATAAGTATATTATGCCTTTTTAAGATGGCTTTGGATCTCAATTTGCAATATGTGTGTGTGTGTGTTATCTTTGAATCTCATTGTATGTTTGGTTTCCCTGTATGCTCATTGTGGATGCTGTCACTTCTCAATGGAAGGTTCTAGATTGAAAATGCACGCTTGCCTACAACTACATGCCTTAATTTATTTTGTTTTTGGGTTCTCAAATTTGCAAATCAAGTCGCTAATTAATTAATTTGCTGGTCATTTTGATAAGACATGAGGTTTTTGAAAAACAAACTGCAATTCATTAAAAAAAAATGCATTACAAAAAATATTAAAGCTGTACTTTCACTTATTGAAAGCACAAATTTTTTTTTTGGGGTAGAATAAGGTCAAATGACATCTCCTCAAAAATGGAACAGAACATATTGGTTGGATTATGAGAGAAATAAACGTGACGACAACGCTTTCATGGATTAATTGGGTTTCTGAAACTGACGGCAAAGATGTTGACAGAATAACATACAGTAACAACGTGATAAAGCCCAAATGCTTCAAATGTGATGGACGACCATGATTGCTTTAGCATTTCATTAATAAAATGCTGCATCGGCAGCACAACGTTGTAAATTAAATGTTATGTTTCAATGTTCTAAGCACAAGTGGCAAGCTCTTCGAGGGATGGAAATTTTATTGTCCAGTCTGCTAACTTTCATATACGGAACACCTTACAACATCACTCTAACCCAATTTTGGAGGAAAATCTGGAAATGGCTTTTACCTAAAAATTAATAAAATTTTCTTTTGAAAGGTAGCTCATTACCAAATTCCTTGAGACCTTTCAAGGGGTAAAAGGGCTTGGTTATGAATGCTACGTGCCCTTTTGACTGTAACACTAATGAATCTACATTGTATATCCTTTAGTGGATTGTAAAATGACTTCGGGTTGGAAAATGTTTATTAACCCTTTATTTTGAAACTCTTTTCTCTCTAAACTTGCTGGATTGGCTCCTTTCGAACTGAAAGTAGCAGGCTGGAAGAGGGTTTATTTAATAAATTGCACTAGCAAGTTGTTTTCGGAAGCTCATAAGGAATGCAAGGTGTGATAATTAAAGAGGCTGGAACAACTTGGTCGAATTATTCTCCTTTCCCTTTGTTTACACTTGCGGTTAGTTCTATGTCCAAAATATTATATATTTTTCAATTATTTTTTTTTTGGTTGGAAAGGGCTATATAAATGAGATCAATAATTACACAGTAAGCTGCCAAGGTTCAAAACGCAGCAGCAAAAAAGGGAGTATGTACAACAAATTAACTATGAACTATATTAAGAATGTTTGTCAATTGCAAGGCTTTGATTGATCCAAGTACTTAAGTAACAAGGATGTTGCCATTGAGATGACGCTCTATATATATAATTTTCAGGCATTACCACAAAGAACTGGTCTTATCTCTCACATTTTGGCAGCAATCTTAAATGTGACTCAAGACAGACAGAAACTTGAGGACACCAAGAAATTCTTTGAGCAGGCCCATCCCATCTGAATACGAGGGTGCTCCACATAATCAAAGTTTGACTATCGCTGACTTCTCGAGTTTTTTTGAAATAGTAATATCTATATATATATATATATATTACTTGGCTTCGTACTGATTGGTTTGATTAGATACATAATATATATGGACGTTGTACTGTCATTTTTACCTATAGATATCTTACGATCTCTTTCATTTGATTCATAATTTTGACAACACCTTGTATACATCTCATTTTCAGGCATTCCAACGAAGATCTGCTTTAGTCTCTAACATTTCTTTTGCAATCTTAAATGACTCAAGATGTACAGAAACTTGAAGGTATTAAGAGAAAGTACTCCTTAAGCAGCCCCATCCCATCTGCATTCCAGAGTGCTTCACGTAGCCGAAGTCTGACTATAACTGACTTCTGGAGTGTGTTACAAATATTATCTGGCTTCGGAGCCATTGGTGTGCTCAGATACATGATAGGGCCGTTCATATCATGGAAATTAATTTCTCGATGTCTTCAGATCGAAAAGATTTCTCCATGTCTTGGAATCCAAGCTTCCCTGACACCGAGTGAATATGAGAACCAGATACCTTGGACATATTCTTATGCCACTGGTCGAGATGATATACAAAATAAAGGAGAATATGCAAGAGAGCCTTTTATCCCATATTGAAAGATAAAAGGGCTGGCTCTGAGTCCTGATATATTATGCCTTTAATTTTAAGATGGCTTTGGATCTCAAGTTGCAATATGTTATCTTTGTGTCTCATTGTAAGTAAGCTCGTTTTCCTGGTCAATCACTGTAAGCTCATTGTGGACGCTGTTACTTCTCAATGCAAGGTTTAAGATTGGAAATGCTTTGCCTACGTACAGCAAACGACGCTCTTTTGTTTTGAACAAGCTCAAAACGTTGGCCGAAAAAAGAACAGGCTCAAAACAAAGCCGGATGATGTGTCATGATATTAGCCTTTAGATCAATCCAATGGCATGAATGAAAAGACGGGCAGGAAATCCAGATCTACCAATTGCATTATGGGTTCAATAAGACAAGAACATTTGGTTTTTATTTTTTATTTTTTAAAATGAAATATATATTTATCAATATGTATTATAATATAATTTTTCCGGTGAAAAGAGAGATATATTACGGAGAATATGTACAAGGGGCCTAAGTAGGCAAAATAGGGGGCAAAAGCCCAAGAAGACAAACAAAAGGAGGGAGGGAGCATAGGCTCCCAAAAGCAATTTTAAATAATGCAACCAGAGTACCTAGCTTCTATCGTTTGAGCAGTAATAAAGTGGACGGTGCGTAAAACTTGGTCAACGTTAATTGGGTCGTCGGTGAACGGTAGCTGTTCCTTATCTCCCAAAGCTTCCAACAAAGTAATTCCAAAGAGGATTAGCTATATATGCCCCTTCATTAGCAGGAACCGCAAAGATACAGAAATCGAAAAAAGCAACACCGCGCTTTTGGGCCGGGCCAGTCCAAGATTCAGCAAACAAGAAGAGAATTCTCTTTTTCTTTTTCTTTTTCGTTTTGCTTAAGGATTATTTGCTGCTCCGTGTCTTTCCTCTGTGCCGCCAAACGGGTGTATTCGAGGTAACAGCTTTTCATTTTATCTGTTTGTGCAATTTTACCTTTTCCTTATGGTTTTGGCTTTCGTTTGCAGTATTCTTAGATATCGTCTAGTGATTCGAATTCGGAAGTGTTTCCCGTTTTTATTTTATCTGAATGATTTTAGGCGACTTCATAGTGTGAGACTTGTTCGTACTAGTTGATTTAGCTAGCTTGATGACTGTATCATAGTATATTTGTACTTGACACATGAGAACGAATTTTTCAATCCCAATTGCGTGTTTTTGGGCAACTAAACAGTGTTTTTAGCCCTGTTTAATTTTGTGCATTTCTTCCCCCACTTGCTGCATTCCACATTTTTCTTAGCTTAGCAATACGTAAGTTTGGTTTAATTACATACATATATTGCAAAATTAATTAAATTTTCTTAAAATATACTGGTCCAAAATTGTAATAGACAATGATAATCGTACTTCTCATTTTCATTGACGTAAGATTATTCTGCTTGGCCAAGAGAAAAGTCTTTTTAATTGAATACAAAATAAGATCTGTAATATCTAAAAATATAAAAATGTTTTATTCACAAAATTTTTTATTTTAGTCAGTTCCATGTCATATGTTTAGCAATCTTGTAGGAAGGTACAGTGGAAAGAGGAAGGGAATGTGATTAATTAATTAATTACCGGAAACGATTAATTAGTCTCTTGAATCTTCCTGGAATTTCGTTAGCAACCCAGCAAAAATGAAAAAAATATTATTCCTCCATGCATAACTACAAAAATTAATCATTGTTAAAACCCATTAAGAAAAGTAAGGGATCCCCTTTTTTTTTTCAAGTCTTTAAGTTTTTTTTTATAATAAGAAAACGTTAACGGGTGAAATCCAACCACCTTTGAGGGCAGAGCCCAGTTACCAATTGGGTAAAATCCGGGTTTAAATCAAACTCACAATAGTTCATATCAAATTAATTAAGTCATTCAACCCAGTAATTTAAATATCACCCTTAAAATAAGTTTTATATAGCAGATTAAGACATCAAGAGAGCTCAAACTCACTATATATTGCTTCTAAGAAGACACCCAAACCGTTAGGGCAGTGCTAGACACGTAAGTTTTAGCCGTTATTGTTTCAAAGTGAACCTAAATCCAAGGAAATTTCAAAGTGGACACATTACTATTGTTGCACCCACCAAGTTTGATTTTGTAAGGTCACAAGTAAACTCATGTCTAAACTAGTCAAATATCAAAAGCTTTCAAACCCAAATAAATTACCTAAACCACAAATAATAATAACCATCGATGCACACGGATGTGTATAATTGGTGGTTGTTAAGAACGAAGGAAATGATGTATAAAAAAAAAGAACGAAGGAAATGATGTATAAAATGATATAAACAGTTGAGGTGAGAGTGAAGGCAGAGGTAATTCGAGAACCGCAGAATATGCAGAAAAGGCATGGAGCTTCTCTCTCATTTCTGGGCTTCTGCCTAATTACGCTTACTGCAACTGCAAGTGAAAGACCTTCCTCCATGGAGATACCAATAGGAATAGGAGTCATTCTTGATCTGAATTCATCACTCGGAACTATGGCTCTCAACTGCATCAGGATCGGACTCCAAGATTTCTATTCCCAAAATCCTCACTATACAACCAGGCTTCACCTTCATATCAGGGATTCTCACCATGATGTCCTTACTGCAGCTTCTGCAGGTAACTACAACTGCTCCTTCTATATAGTTAATATATATATATATATCTATATATCTATCTAAACGTGTATGAAGTAATAATGATATTTAACATTTTTAAAAATTGTTTCCTTACTTTTTTATTACTTTATTCTTTATATATATAAAACAGCTTTGGGTCTAATAAAGAATGAAAAGGTCCACGCCATTGTGGGGCCCCAAACTTCAGAACAAGCGAGGTTTGTTGTACAACTAGGGACAAAAGCTCAAGTGCCCATTATTTCGTTTTCTGCAACAAGTCCTTCTCTTTTTGCAACCCAAAGTGATTGCTCTCAGTTCAAGGCTATAGCCGCCATTGTTGAACTTTATGGATGGCACGAATTCATCCCCATCTATGAAGACACAGAATATGGCAATGCTTTAATCCCATGTCTCACGTATGCCTTGGAAGAAATGGACACTCGAACGCCTTACAGAAGTGCCATTGATCCACATCTCGAAGAAGCTGAGATTTTGAAGGAAATTGACCATGTGAAGGGCATGCAGACACACGTATTTCTTGTTCATTTGAGTGCTGATATTGGGTCAAAATTTTTTAAACTAGCCCATAAAGCGGGGATGATGAGTGAAGGATATGCCTGGATGATTACCCAAGGTTTATCTGCTATGATAGATCCTTCGGTACCAAAATTAGTGATGGGTTACATGCAAGGTGTATTGGGAGTGAGGCCAATGGTGCAAAAAACCAAAGAACTTGTGGACTTGAAGAGAAGGTGGAAAGTTCAGTCGTCTAACCATACCATCTTAACCCTCTTCGGGTTGTGGGCTTATGACACAGTTCACGTGTTGGCCGATGCGGTAGAGAAGGTTGGCATAGTGAATTTTACCTTCCAAAAGCCAAATATTACTTGTGAAAACACAGTTGATGTTGTAAGGGTAGGAATACAAGAAACAGGACTGAGACTTCTCAAAACAATTTTGGCTACTAAGTTTAAAGGTAGTTCTGGGGATTTCAATTTGACTGATGGACAGCTAGAGCCATCTGTACTTGGAAGTATTCAACGTGATAGGACATAAGGAGAGGATAATTGGATATTGGACTCCCCAAAGAGGACTCTTCAGAAATTTGGGAGACTATGGTCAGCCAATTGGTGAAGAGAAATTGAAGCAGCCCATATGGCCAGGTGATACACTAACGAAACCACCGAAGTTGAGGATTGGAGTCCCAGCAAGAAAAGGTTTTACTGAATCATTTGTAAAAGTAGAATGGCAATCTGAAAATGTTACAGCAAAAGTTTCTGGTTTTGCTATTGATTTGTTTTCAGAAGTGGTCAAAGTTTTACCCTTTTCCTTGAGATATGACTTCGTTCCCTTGACAAAGAAAAATGAAGTGACTGGAGTGAACCAGACCTACGATGAGCTCCTTTGCCAGATTAAAGAGAAGGCAATTCTTTGTTGAATCTGTTGGTCTAGCTTCTTTAATTATTTATAATTTATAATTGCATGATATTTTGTACTTTCATACTGCACTAACTCTACTTTTATAAATGTTGCAGAAGCTTGATGCTATAGTCGGGGATATTACAATTTTAGCGAATCGCACAAAATGCGTCGATTTTGCATTGCCATATCTAGAATCAAGCGTGTCAATGCTGGCTTTAAGGTCGAACTTTAACTCACGTGTTCTACTAAGTCCTTTCGATAAGTCGCTTTGGATAGTTATTGGTTGTATCTTTGGGTCTGCAACAATTACTATAATTTTGTTAGAAGTTTTTAAGTTTGACAAGAACAGAGGCTGGAACAAATTGGTCGAATTATTCTCCTTTCCCTTCTCTGTTTACTCTCGCGGTTAGTCCTCCAAACTCTGATGTCCAAAATATTATATGTTTTTCAATTATCGATCCAAGTACAAAAAACATACACAAACTTGATTAATACTTTAGCTATGTTTTAATTCTGACCTTGTTTAATGGTTTCAGAGCGTAAGGATTGGAAGAGCAATTTGTCAAAATGGTTGGCGTTGGTAATGTCATTCATATTTGTGATGGTAGTGCAAATTTACACAGCCAATTTAACTTCAATGTTGACGCAAGGGACAATGACCGAGCCTTTACACAAGAATATTGAAGAGATTAAAAGGAAGAACTACAGTGTGGGATATCAAAGGGAATCATTCGTGAAAGGGCTTCTCATAGATTTAGGGTTGAACCAGTCTCAGTTGAAGGCTTATGACACTCTTGAGGACTATCAGCGAGCACTATCACTTAAAACCAAAGATGGAGGTGTAGATGCCATATTTGACGAAACCCCCTATATTATGCTCTTCCTTTCTAAGTACGGCGCCGATCAATACACCACGGTTGGACCAAGATACCAAACAGATGGATTCGGCTTTGTAAGTCTCTCCCTCCCTCCCAGTAGAATTTCTTTACTGGCATTGTTAACTAGCAAGGATCTTGCCATTTAGATGACGCTGTATATATATATATATATAATTTTCAGGCATTCCCACGAAGATCTGGTCTTATCTCTCACATTTCGGCAGCAATCTTAAATGTGATTCAAGACAGACAGAAACTTGAAGACATTAAGAAAAATAACTCCTTAAGCACCCTCCCATCTGAATACGAGGGTGCTTCACAAATTCGAAGTTTGACCCTCAATGACTTCTCGAGTTTTTTTGAAATAGTCATATATATAATACTTGGCTTGGTATTGATTGGTTTCATTAGATACATAATATGGACGTTTGTGCCCAAGAAATCAATCTTTCCTTCTCTTGGGAACCAACCGTCTTTCCTCACAACAAATGAGTACGAGATGATTTCTCACATGACATTTTCTCCAAAATCTACTGCTTCTGTTCGAGGTGATTCACCAAATAAGGGAATGCATGTAAGAGAGCCTTTTATCCCGTATTGAATGATAAAAGGCTCTTTGATTTGAGTCCTCACAAATAGACTCTCCTATCGTGTAGAGTATACGTATATCATTCCTTTCAAAGATATCATTGGATTTTAGTTTTGCAGTAAAGTGTTCCTGAATCTGACCATAGGTCCCTCGTGGATGTTGTTCCTTCTGAACCCAAGGTTTCATGTTTGAAATATTTGTCTTGGTTCGAACTGTAAAGGCCTATGCCATCTAATTTAGCTGGTAGAGAGCTATGTTATACGAATAAAATAATTATCTTTTTTTTTTTCTTGGTTCAATCCCATATCCCATATGCCCTTGAATGAAATGGATACACGAATTACGTACAGAAAAGCCACTGATCCACATTGTGAAGAAGCTGAGATTTTGAAGGAGATTAACAAGTCGATCGAAAGGCATGTGATTGTGAACACACACACGTGTTTCCTGTTCATTCGGCTATTTTGCTATTGGGTCAAAATATTTTAAGCAAGCTCAGAAAAGGAGGGATGATGGGTGAAGGATCTGCTTAGATGTTTGGTGACACAAGGCCTTGGGAGTGCTGAAGCCAATGGTGCAAAAAACCAAAAGAAGTGGTGGACCTCAAGAGAAGGTTGAAAGTTGAGTCCAACATAATAAATATGTTAACCCTCCTCCAGGTTGTGGGCATATATATGACAGGTCAGATGTTATTGGCCAATGCATGAGAATGATGGAGGTAGGAGTGACCATGGGCCAGCTCAGGTCGTGTTTGATTCCTTCCTGATGCTCGGTCAGAAGTATCTTAGGTTAATATCAAGCCAGTACCAGGCCAAGTATCGGGCTGACCCGATATTATATATTTTTTTTTAATTAAAAAAATTATTTAATAATAAAAAATATATTTATTTATACTTAAAAATAAATTTTCTTAAAAAAAATCTTAGAAAAAAATAAACTTGTTCAAAATTTATGAATATTTAATCATTATACATTATTTTTATATAAATATTAAGTTAAAAAATTAATTCAAAATTTAAAAAAATTTAAAACATTAAAATCTTAAAAAGTTTTCATAATATTTACATAATAAATATATTATATTAGATACATAAAGAGAAAAAATTTTATAAAAATCAATTAAAATATATAAAAAATTAAAAAAAATTAAAAAAAAATATATATATATATATATACATAAGTTGGGCCGGGCCGGGGTCAGAGTGCTTGGCCATAACCCCGGCCTGACCTGAAATTTGGCCCGGCCCAGTTGGCTCAACGTGGCCGGGTCGGGTCGAGCAAATCGTACCTCGGGCTAAGTTGTTTAACCTTGGATGGAGGAGTGAATTTTACCTTCCAAAATCCAAAATATATATATATATATATTAATTACTGGTAAGAAGTTAAAAACACAATTGATCTTGTGAATGTATGTAGCAATTAAATTAATTAATTGACTGATGGACATTAATTAATTCAATTAACGTTATAGTTTTTTTTTTCCTTGACATCAGGATTACTATATCTTGACATCACCTCAAACCTGAACAATTAAATAACGTTAGTTTTTTTTTTCTTGAATACGATGGCATTAGATTAGAACATCACATTATGAACCTCTTATTGGCCTGTTGTGTTGTCATCATTTGATATAAACAAAATCTCTCATTTGATCGTAAATGTTGTAAATATCTTATTTTCATTTGTGGCCTATATAAGGTTCGTTTGTTTCTTCTTTTCTCATGAAACAAATGCACTTATTTTTTTTAAAAGAAAAAGCACTTTCGAAATTTTTAAGATGTTTGTTTTAGTTTCTAAAAAGTAGTAAGAAGCTGAACACAAAAACAGATTTCTGAAAAGCGATTTTTTATAATTATAACTAAACATAAAATAAATTTTACTTTTCATAAAATCTTAAAACAATAAATCATTTTTTTAGATAATCTAAAAGTCACTTATTTTTTATTCTTAAAAAGAAAAAAAGACTGGCCCATCCAGGAACAGCAATCCTAAGGATATGTTTGGTTCAAAAGAGGGAAAGGGAGGGAGAGGATTTTAATTTTACCTCGTTTAGAAGGAAAATGAGAAATTTTAATGGAGAGGTTTTAATGTTACCTTGTTTGGGTTATGAGGGGAAAGGATGGAAAATCATTATAATTTGATTATTATACCCTTGATTTATTTAAATTAATATTTTCTTTTTATATTAAAAAAAGAAATTTTTTTATTTGAATATTAGAAAAAGTTCTTAAACAGAAGAAAATGCTCTTCTTTTTCTTTTTTTTTCTCAATATTAATCATAATTGTATGTATTTCTTTGTTTTCTTTAACTTTAACCATGATTGTATATGTTAATATACAAATGTGTTTGTATGTATTCGTGACTTCATGCATGCATGTCACTAAGATATTTCATATTTTAAGAGTGAGACTGAAGAAAGACGTGATAATAGTAGCCAATATATTGCATGGTTGAATTATGAAAAAATAAAGGGTATTTTGATTAGATTGGATACAATACCACATTTCTCCCCTAAATTACCCCAATTTGGGTGGAAAATATACAAGGGGAGGGGAGAGAAAATTTTAATAACATTTTTCCTCCCCTCCTCCAATTATTTGATTACCAAACAAGAGGAGGGGAGCAAAATCCCTCCCTTTCCTTTCCTTTCCTCCCATTTTCCCCCAACCAAATAAAGTCTAAATGTCCCATATTAGTAGGTTTTTTTTCTTAATGCCAAGGTAGTCCTCAAACATATGTGGAAGACAAATTCTCACGAGACATAAACTTTGAAATCATCAAGTGATTTTATCTCACTTAATAAGAATTTTTTTATATTTATAATTCACCACGTAATTTTTTTTTTCTGGCAACAAACAAACAGAAAAACGGCCCTCTGGAAACTCCTAAACTAAAATAGAGTTACAAGCACGCCCTTGAAGGCATTAATTAAAACAAGTACTCATTAAAGCTGCCCCATCACACCTCAATACCAAAGTGCTTCCAGAACATATATTAGTTCATGTGGAAAATTATCAATACCTGGTGAAGTATTTGTTTTTCCAAAACATGTATTGGTTCATGTCGAAAATTCACAGAGTTCTCATTTTTTGAATACGCATTCAGAGTTGTGACAATGACATTGCCTTACCCAGCACTTCCTTCACACATTTCCAAGCACTACTTTGTAAACGTTGGGTCTGGGTTCTCTGCTGTTGTTATAACAGCAGCACCAAGTGCTGCTGTTTTGACAGCAGATCTGGACCGTTCATATAAAATATGAACGGTCCAGATTTTATCTCACATTTTTTTTTAATTTTTATTATTGAATATATTTTTTTAAAATTTTTTAGTTTAGAAATTATTTTTATTTTATTTTTTATTTTTTTATAAATTTAAAAAATATTAAAATTTTAAAAAAATTATATAAAAAATCTGGATCGTAAAAAAATTTCCAAAAATTTTTTGGACGGTCCAGATCCTGCAGCAGAGGATCCATTTCCGGTGTTGCTTTCTTTTTTGGCTGAAAATTGTCAGTTGTGCTCAAAATCACGTGATCCACCCTTCAATTATGATAGTATGGGCCATACTAACTGAGGTTTAAATTCTAAAGATATCTCTTTTAAATTGTGTTTTGGTTCTATTTAAAATTCTACTCTTGACCCTGGAAAATTACACATCAGAATTTGTAAAAAAATAAGAGAAACTTTCATTTAAAGAATCCAAATTCTACAAAACTTAGCAGGAAAGATTTTAAAATTTCATATTATTTCGAAAGGACGCAATTAACTTTCTTTTGGCAAACCGAAGGTTTTTAATTTTATAACATGACTAAACATACTTTAATAATCAACTATTTTACAAAAGGAATTTTCTTAATACCTCACTATCTCCACTAAAAATTTTTTAATATCCGACTACCTTCCTTTACCCATTTATTTATTTTTTAAATTCCCAAAAACACACTTTAATGAAAATGGTAAACAAAGAGTGATTTGTGTTTAATACAGAGGGGGCTGATGTGATGGGTGACATCGATACCACTGACGAATTGTTCGATGCTCCTGTGCTCCATTTCATTCATATATTTTTAATAAAAATACGATCAAAGATGGGGAGAGTATCAAAAAAGAAAATACTTTATTGAAAAGAGTGATTATATCTTTATTAAGAAGATTAAAAAAAAACTATGTTGTTGTTTGGATTTGGACTTTCGATTGTATTGGTAAGAAATATTGATAAGTCTTTGTACTTGTATATTGATACCAATTTAATCATTATCCAAACTAGAAAGCATTTGCTGAGAGTAAAAATGATGTTCGTATGTAAAAGGCAATTTCTAGTTATGTTGTAATTTGTGATGACTATAAATAAATGCCAGATAGAATTTATGCAATGTCAAGCCCAATTGTATGCTGCTATATTCCATGCACTCACATTATGTCGGGTTTGAAAATCTTAATTTTTCATGCAAAATGGGACCCAACAGACACAACTTTAAATAAATTATGTAGAGAAATTTTCAATAAATCTTTTTGGGTAAAAAAAATTCAATTATATTCTATGGACTATATATTAGTGCCAAATTTATCGTATAATTCTTACACATACAGTTGAATATTAAATCAGAGGATAACGTACATTTAAAATTACCAGTCTATAATGACGAGCAATTCGTGCATCATAAGAGTACAGAAGTGTAGCACTTGTTTTAACTTAGTTATCTACCACTACAGTAAAATCATCATATGCTTGTATCAAAAAAAAATTATCGTATGCTTTTCTGGTTGATTAAATGATTATGCTCTCCTCCTTTCATTTATCGACACGTGTCACACATCTTCTGGTCCACACTCTATTCTTCTTGTCTCTTCACATCATTTCTCTTCTTTCTTTCACTCGTACAACCCCACAGACTTTTGACTAATTCTCCTATCATTATTGATATATTAAACATAAAATTTGATTAAAGCTATCAATAATTAATACTTAATAATTTGTTTAATTTCTTCTCTATCACACGTCACTCAGTCTGAGTCACTCTGTCACTGTGTATCTTTCTTTATTGGGAAAATAATGATTGAGGACTGTTGGAAAAAATATTATTAAGGACCACCAATATTAGGGTCCTGTTCAGATAATTGTCTTGAAAATAATTTTTTTATTTTTAAAAATAAAAATTTTTTTTTGATAAACTTATTTTTTATAAAATATTTTGAAAAATAAAAAAATAAAATAATAGAAAATTTAAAATATTTTAAAGATATTTTATAATTTTTATTTAAAAAAATAAAAAAAATATGAAAAATATCCACCTTATTGGGTAAAGTAAAATTTTAAATTTTAAATAACTCATTTAATATTTACTAATTATGATTTTGATAATAATTATTTAAATAATTTTTTTAATTTTTTTATTTCTAAAACTCATTCTGAAAAATAATTTTATAAAACTATTTTAAAAATAATAAAATAAAAAATCATGTCAAACAAGTCATAAATCTTTGCAACGGATCCAAGATTTTGGTTAAAAAAACTAAAATATCTTGTTGGACAAAAATCTCCTCTCATCTCTCTCTAAATATCAAGGATATTTCTAATTAATAATTAAAAATTAATACCTTTAAAATGTGAAAATTACTAAAATAGATATTGTCTCTTTCTATCAGACTTTTTTTTTTCATATATATGGTTAAAAATTGAACTCAAGATATCATACTTAACAAATTCAACTATTTACTAATTATATCAAAACTTTATCAATATATCATCCCTCCTTTCAGTGAATCGCAGGAAGATATATTGGAAATATTTTTAAACTCACTTGAAAATATAATATAACCCACCTAAAATTACAAATGTTAAGTGGATTACATTACTTTATAGCTGAGTTATGAAATATTTCCAATATACCTTCTGGCTCTTAGTAGTACCACAAATGAGATTTCCACAAATGTTTACTGCTAAAAAGTTAGAATGTAGGTTGAAAATTTTTCAAAACTTCTTCAAATGAGATTTCCAAGTATGTTACACTGTATTTCCAAATAAGTTTCAAAGTATTTCCAACTTACCTTCTAACATTTTAATAGTATGAACTAGTAAGAGGGAGAGGCATGTTGATCCAACTATATTTTTTATTTTTTACTTAAAAAAACTTAGAGATTTCAAATATTTAATTAGATCCTTATTAGTATTTTTCCTTTTTCTATGAATAAGTGTAACAATGAGGGCATCATCTAATTTAAAAGTTAATCCACAAAATATAAGGAAAAAGAATTGTGAAAAGGGTGTGATAATAATATTGATGGTTGTGGTGTATAAAAGGACAGGAGAGGTTGAGATGATGGGAAGAGAGAGAGAGAAAGATGGAGAAAAGCCATCGTGCTCCACTGATCCTGTGGGTGATGGGTCCTCTCATACTATGCCTTAATCTCAGTGTAAGACCCTCCATGGCCAGACAGAAAATACCGATAGGCCTCATGCTTGATTTGAATTCAGGCCTTGGATCCATGGCTAACAATTGCATCGCCCTCGCACTCCAAGATTTCTATTCCCGACACCCAAACTATGAAACCCGGATCGACCTGAAATTCAAGGATTCTCCAAACGATGTCGTCATCGCATCTGATGCAGGTAACAACACTACTCCTCCCTATATATATATATATATATATATATATATAATAATTTGACATTAAACATCCCATATATCTTGCCTGCAGTCAAGTTAACGCCTAGTTAATTTTTTTCTCTTCTCTACTTTCTCTCCTTTTCATTCTTTGCTTTTGACGTTTTTCTTCAAACCTTGCCGCCATAGTCAAGCATACAACACTTTGAATCTATTCAGTAAACAAAATAAAAAACTATTTTAAAAATATGAATTTTTCTTTCTTTTTATTTTAACCAATTATAAAAAATAAAAATTATAAAGTAATAATTATTAAAACATAATAAATATTATGAATAGATTTTTCTTTTCTTTCAAACAACCAGCCTGATTGATTGCTCACACTCTAAGACTATTTTTTAATTTTTTTAAATATCAAATTTATAAAACATCTTGATGTTTGTCAGGGTGATATAAAAGTTATACGGGCTTAGAAGATCTGCTCTTTTTTAAAAAAAAAAAGAAAGAAAAGAAAAGAAAATCTCTATCATTTTGGCAATGCTTTAACAGTCCGTTTGGTTCATTTACAGAGGGATCAAGGAATGTAATTGGAAGAAATGTAATGGGATGAGATGTAAATAAAATACATGTGAATTTGTTTGGTATGACATTGAGGTATATGAAAAATAAATTATTTTTTATATTTAAATAAATATAAATAAATAGTAAAGTGCTAAAATTTTCTTGCCTCATCTCCATAAGGCTAATATTGTCTTTTTACTCCCATTTACAGCCATGTAATCTTAAATACATAGTTTTTGGACAGATTTTTCATTTATATTCAGAGACGTATTTGAGTTTACAAGTGTAATCTTATAATCATGTAATTCAGTGAACCAAACGCAGCTACTGATGTAATGTAATATTACGCCAATGAATTTGAACCAAACGGGCTCTAAATGTTTGAGTAGTGAATGCTTTCATCCTTTAAATAAGTAAATTAGGATTTTATTCTTAATATTTGTGTACGGAGCCAATCTTGTTGGAGGAGTCCATCTTTTGTCCTTTGTACTCCAAGAAAGCTTACTTTTTAAAATACGGTGGAACTGGAAATTAAATAGGATAAAATATCAATTTAAGATTTAATGATTTAATTGAAATTGAATTGGGATAGGATTGATAGTAATTAAAATAATATATTTAAAATAAATAATATAAATTTAACCAAATTTTATAATTTAATTAAAGTCTCAAATTAAATAATATTAAATTATCAGTTTATTATTCACTATAAATAAATTATTAAAAAATTTTATAACTCAATATTTAAATCTAAATAAATTAATATTTATTTATAATCATATTTTTAGTTTAAACTAATAAATTAGTAATCTATTATTATATTATTTATTTAATAAATATATAATTTTTAATAGTTATATATTATAATAATGCTTATATAACATTATAATATGTAAAGAAAAAATATTTTATTCTGAAATATTTATTTATTTAGATTTTAATATTAAATTATGAAATTTATTAATAATATTTTTTAATCATACATAACAAATAAAATTAAAAATTATTAATTTTATTATTATCAATTTAATGACGGTTCAACCACTGATGAACTATTGGATCTTAAACTAATATTTTGATCAATTTACTAACCAGTCCGAGTTTTAATACTTTTAATACCTTAGTTTAATGTTTAAACCATGTTGCTGATAAGTATTGGAGATAACTATTCTCTTCTCAGAGAAGGTTGTTGGCAAAAAAATCTACAAAAGGATAAGAAGAGGAATTTTACTCTCCCCCTCCTTAATAAAAAAAGAAAAAATCTTAGAAAAAAAAAACAATTGAAAATCTAGAAGAAAAAATATTTTTCAAATTAAGATTATCAGTTAGAAATTTAATTTACTTAACTTAAAAATTTAATTTATAATATCTGGAAATTTTTAAGAGAACTTATGGTTTGAATACTTATTCACCAAACCCTCACTTGTCTTTTTACCAAAAATCTTTTCAAATAAAAAAAGTAAACAACTTCTTTCAAAGAAAAAGAATAAAGATGGGACATGGAGAGTAGGGCTGAGCATGAACCAAATGGCCTAATCAACCCGGACCGCCCAAGTCTTATTAGGTTAAAAAATTTCGGGTTGGTCTGAGTTACGGGTTTAAAGTTTGGATCTAATAAGCCTGTACCAGCCCATTCCTTATTATTTTTTTTAAATATTTAGTTAAAAAATTAAACCCATTTAATAATAATTCTTTTAGTATATTCTTTTTCCTTCTCTAAAATATTCCTTTTATTTTTTCAAACACCCTCTCCCCTCTCGCTATCATCATGTCCCTCCTTACTCCCTTTGCTTCAACTTTCTCCTCATCTTCCACTTCCATATTAGATTGCTTTACTCCTAGATCTACTTTCCTCGTCGAAACACTATGCCATCATCGACCTAGATTAGAGCCAGCCCTCACCAATATCTATAGATCAGAGCATGTCATCACTGTTCTCCACAGATTAGGGCACTTCGAATCTTCGCATAGTATAATCACCTCTTCCTCTATTCTACAACAAGAAGTGGCTGGGCATTGAAGATCTTTGCATAGCTCAATCGAAGATCATTAATCTTTATTTATAGTTGCTTTGACTACTATAAATCTTTGTTTACTCCCCTTTTTTTTTTATCTTTTTCTTCTACTGATTGGTAGAATTCAGTGTTTTGGCTCTCATTTTTCATCTTCTTTGATTTCTTCTTTTATCTTTGTTTGTCGTGCTTTAACTATGTAGCTCACTAGGGCTATGGGTTTACCCGGTGTAACCCGAACTAGTGTAATTGTTGTCGGGTCGGTGTGCGGATTCGCATAAACCTATACCCGGTCCGGCCTATGCACACCCCTAATGGAGACAATAGAAAATAGTTTTTTTTTTTTTGCTTTTTTCCAAGGGGGCTTTATTCTGTTGTCTCTTTGTTCTTGTACAATTTAAAAAATAGTAAAAGTAAATTGATATAAAAAAATAGATAATCCAAAATTCAAACCAATTTGAAAATAAATTGGAAAATAAAATTATATACAAACAATAAAATTTTAAATTTAAGCAAGTAATATATTATGAATTAATATCAATAATCACATTTGTATATGTATCTATATGTAAAAGTCTAGAAAATGTCCCGTTATTTATAAGTTGCCAATAATAGAACTCAATTTCTGTAAAAGAAACATGTACAGTTAGATATATTCGAACACTACTACACAAGTTTCTTGGATTTTGATTCGGATTAAGTAATAGTGAAGTACTATTTTTTAAAAAAATGGATATCTTTGTTAATTTTTATTTTTAAAAAAATGGATATCTTTGTTAATTTTTTGTGAAGTTTAGAAGTAAAGTGATGGTGAATTGAAAAGAAATCAAGGCATTTTATTATTATTATGAAATATAAGGTTACACAGGTAGTTAACAATATAGGGCATATCATATTTTGAATATTAATGTGGTATTAGTTCATGGCATGAAGCAGCTTTGGATCTAATACAGAATGAAAAGGTGCACGCCATACTGGGACCCCAAAATCCAGAGCAAGCACGGTATGTAGTGAAACAAGGTGAGGATGCTCAAGTCCCCGTTATTTGGTTCCCCATAACTGGTCCAGCTCTTTGGCCCCCTCCTCCTCCATCCCAATACCCCATCGACCCCAATCAGCCCCCTTGCTTTCAGTTCAAAGCTATACCTGCCATTGTTGAAGCTTTTGGGTGGCAATCCATCATCCCCATTTATGAACAGACAGAATATGGTAGTTACCTAATGCGATGCCTCGGATCAGATGTCTCGAATGAACTGAATACACGACTGGTTTACGAAAGAGCTATTCATCCCAATTCAACAGAGGCTAAAATTAATAAGACGCTTGACGAGTTAAACAACATGACAACACATGTATTTCTTGTCCATATGACTGTGGATCTTGGGTCAACATTTATTAAGCTTGCACAAAAAAAAGATATGATGGGTGAAGGATATGCTTGGATACTTACCCAAGGGCTATCTTCTCTGATAGATCCCGGTGTTAACAATATAACTTTGAAGGGCTACATGCAAGGTGCATTGGGAGTGAGGCCGAAGGCTTCCAAAAGAACAAGAGAGACTAAGGTCATAGAGGATGCATTCAAGGGAAACTTCAGTGGTACCCCAACTCCAACTCTCTATGGGTGGTGGGCTTATGACACAATCCAAGCATTGGCCTTTGCGCTAGAGTCAGGGAAGGCAGGTATAGGAATGTATGACTATGGCCCAAAACTTCGCAATGCAACTCTGCAGGCTACTGATCATAAGGATTTCCAAGGCGTATCAGGGACTTTCAGTTTAATGCAAAGACAGGTAGAACCATCTGAAGTTGAAGTATTCAATGTGATAGGACAAAGAGAGAGGATTATTGGATATTGGAGCCCCAGAACAGGACTTGCTCAAAATTTTAGTCGCAGTGGTGGGAAATACAAACTAAAGGAACCAATGTGGCCCGGTGACACAATGGAGAAACCACCAAAGTTGAGAATTGGAATCCCAGGAGAACATCTCACTAGGCCGCAGACTTCTAGTTTTGCTATTAATGTGTTCTCAAAAGCGCTTGATCTTTTGCCATTTCCTCTAGATTATGATTTCGTGCCCTTCACGTCTATGTCGAACGAAACAAAATTGACTGCCGAGACCTATGACGACCTTCTTTGCCAAATTAATCAGAGGGCAAGTTTTCACTCACGTTATTCTTTTTACTTGTCTAACTACTATCAATGTTTATCTCCTTCTCAGTTTCTAAAGGAAACCATGCTTGATATTGGTAAATGAATCCCATAGACACAAATTTTTCCCAGATTTACTAGCCTCACTCAAGAACATATATAGAATCTTCTTATAATTGCATGATATTGTTTTCTCACCTTCACACTCGATATATAACATATCATCAATGAACACACGCATTCACATATATAGGGATTCATTTCCAGCTAGCACTTAATTACTCCATGTATGAAAATATTGCAGAATCTTGATGCCATAATCGGAGACATTACAATTGTAGCGAATCGCTCGAGATGCGTTGATTTCACATTGCCATATTTAGATACAAGCGTGTCAATGGTGGTAAAGGTGCGGCGAGAAGCCCCCACAAGTAAGCGGATCCTCCTCGAACCTTTCCATTGGTCACTCTGGTTCCTTCTTGGTGGGATTTTTGGGGGTGCAACTATTATTGCAATTATATCAGAAAATAACAAGCCGAGCGAAAAGGGAAATGGAGATAACAATAACGCGGGCATCAAGAACGAACTTATCTTCAATCCCTTCCTTATTTACAAGATCGGTGAGTTGTCTTTTGTTGCGCACTTGATTATATATGTTTGAATTTGTGCCCACATACTCTAACACACACTTGATATGGGTGGTGATATTTAATGTTTCATGCATGTACTATGATTACAGAAAAGCTGGATTTAAAAAGCACGACGGCAAGATGGACGGTGATACTGACGTCATTTTTGTTCGTCATAGTATCGCAAGTTTACTTGGCGAATTTAACTTCAATTTTAAGTGAAAGGAAAACGCCAAAGCCCTCATTGGAGGACTTAGGGGAGATAAGTAGAAAGAATCTCACCGTGGGATATCAAAGGGATTCCTGGGTGAAAGGGCTTCTGATTAAACAATTAAGGTTTGATAACTCTCGGTTAAAGGCTTATGGCTCTCGTGAGGAGTATAATGATGCATTATCAAACGGAAGTGTAGTTGCTATTGTTGATGAAACTCCCTATCTCGCGCTTTTCCTCTCCAAATATAACTCTGACTCTATGATGGCTGGACCAATCTACAAAGCCGGTGGATTTGCCTTTGTGAGTACTCCCTAGCTTACTCGTGCTGATCACAATATGCGTCTAGATCATTCTATCTACCTAGATAGATGCCCAGATTACATGGTTTAATTATATATCAAACTTTTTTTATTAACTATATGATATCTTTTATTACTGACTAATTCAAATTTAACATGATCAATCCCCAAATGGATTAGCTTTACCATCATAATTTTTTTCTTGTCCACGAGCTGAAACACAAGATTTTACTTGATGAGAATTAAATTTTTCTGCTTGACCCAACCACCGTAGATTGATTGGTGAATAAGACTTAAATGACATGCTAAGTGTATTGTCTTTTCAGGCATTTCCAAAGAATTCTAGACTGGTTTCGTATTTTTCGAATGCAATCTTAAATGTGACTCAAGATGTAGAGACATTTCGTGTCCTGAGGACCAAGAGCTCCTTACCCACCACCATTGATGAATTGGAGTACTCTGAATACGAAAGTGAATTAGAGACGCACAGTTTGGGTATAGCGGACATTGGAGGTCTTTACCCTATAGTATTGTACGTTTTAGCTCTCCTTGTCGGCCTTGTCATCCTGAACTTTTCATCACAGGTTAAAGAATGGCCTTGTTGGCCCAAAACAAACCAAGGATCAAACGGTTCTCAAAGAAATTGAAATTTCAAGTTCGCTTTCGGCTGAGTCCGGAGTTGCTAATTATATAGCCAGCTATGAAACTAGTCTTGTATGTGCATATAAAGCTCCTAGGTCCTAGCTATCAGACTATATTCTGTAATGAATAATTCTTCTCCTTGTCATTCAATTTCATTCCTAGTTATTTAATTCCAGTCCATTTCTGTTCATTCTAGTAACCCAACGGGTCATAAGCTCTTTCATTTCTCTCCGTTCCCTCACTATCCATATGTGTCTGTGTGTAAGCGATGGAGCTAAACAACATGACTTTTGTCAGATTTTTTTTCCTCCTTTTTGAAGACTATAATCCATTGCTATACTTGCATACAAATTCAAATTAGACACATGTTGGACTGATGTGGTTATGTTGGATCAGGCTAACCAGGTCATCATGCATTGCTGTTCAGCCCTACTCAACACTAAACAATGAAAAATACATGATGATATTTAAAGATCCTGCGAATAGTAGATGACAACCAAGAACCTTTTTAGCAAGATAAATATATATATAATTAAAGATCAAAAGGTGTTACTGGCTTATTTGAAAAATGTGTGAATAGATGAGTAGTAAAATTGGAGGTTGAGTTGGAAATATTTTATAAACAAGTTAGAAATAATAAAAAGTCAATTAGAAAAGTTTTTAATTAAGCATTTTGTCAAATTAATTATTAAAAAAAGTTTAATTGGAAAATTTTTATATACATGATGGTAATCGGACATTTTGGTTCATGAATTATTTTTAAAGATAGGACCCTAGTTTTTAATTGTTATTTTTAAATTTTAGGGTTCTTAAATATCATTATCCTTTTTAAAATATATTTTTATATGTCATTTTCCAAAAAGCTGGGTGGTGAGTATATTAATGGCTAATGTTTTTTTTTTTGGGTACTTGGCTAATGCTAAGCAGTCAGTTTATATACTCAGTCCTTTTTTTTTTTTAAACGTTCATATACTCCCTCATTGATAAATTACATTTAATCGAGTGAATTAAATATTAGAGTTAAATTTAATTAATTATTTTAAAAAAAATCTTGATATTTTTTAAAAATTATTCTTATTTAATATATTTCTCTCTATTTGAGATGAATTAAATAGATATATTTTTAAATATATAATAAATAATATATCATATTTTAAAAAGAATCTTCTATCTAGCACAAGATAAAATTCCGTTGAGGATATTATGATATTTCAATAAATAATTATCATCTTTCCAAATGAGAGAGTACTCCCTTATAATACTCCCTTCTATATATATTTTTTATTAATCATATTTCAAAATTTTATCATTCTAAATATAGATAATATTTTATAAGTTTTTAAAATATTAATTATTTTATTTTTAAAATATAATTATTTATAAGTAAGGGAGTTGTTCTTATATTATTTACTAAAAATAAAAATAAAAATTATAGTAATTTAAAGATAATTTTATTATTGAATCCAAGTTTAACTGGCTGTGAAGGGTTAGTTAAAACTTAAAAGTGGCTAGATATTGGCAAAAGGATGCTGAAACAGTATACCATGCTTTTGGAAACGGGTAAGGGGATGAGCTGGAAAGTGTGGTCACGATACAAAGAGGCACAGATCTCAAATTGAAAAATGTGATGTGACGTCTCACCTGCACCACATTGTTCTTATCTCTCCTCCAATACCCCACACAAATTTGTCGACACGTCTAACTACTTTCTCTTCTTTCAACGTTATTAGACAAAAAAAATATTAAAAAAAATTTAAGTTACTCAAGTGGCTGATTTACTTTTTATAAAAACTCCTTTTAGCTATAAAAAATAAAATTTAAATAAAAAAAATTATTATAAATTTATTTAAATAAAAAAATATAGTTAAAAATCATAATTTACTTTATAAAAATATAAATTAAATACACTTTAAATTATTTTATATTTTAATTTTTTTTAAATTATTTATATTTAACTTAATACTAATTTAAATTATTAATATATTTAATCTCTGTACACATAATTAATGAAAAATATTTTTTAATGAAAATGAAAAGTAATTTTTGAAAGGAAAAAATTAATATACTACCAATTTTTTTTTATATTTAAAACTATCAAAAGGAAATAAAATTTTTTCTATAAATAGGATTGAAGGGAGTTTTTATTAATCAATAAACTATTTATTTCAATTTTTTTGTCGAGCAAAAAATATTATTTTTTAATTATTTAATAAATTATTATTTCAATTTTTTGAAATTATCATCATAAATCTCATCAATCAAACTTGCCTTTCCAATAGTTGCTGAGAATTTAATGATTTATAAATAGTTATAATTTTTTTAATAATCTATTGTTATTATTATTATTAATTAATTAGATTATAATTTCTCTATCTCATATTTTTTATTATTTTAAGTTTTTATTTTGTTAAAAATTATTATTATTTTACAAATTCAATGCGTAATTAATTTTTATTTTCTAACTATTTATTAATCATACTTTTTCCCTTATTTATGACGTGCTCTTATTAATTTGTTTAATTGGAAATCAAATTCCAAAGCTTTTTAAATAATAATGTTTTAGTCATTCTATATTATTTTACATTAATTTGACATCTCCTTTAACATGATGCCTTTCATCTTTTTTATAATATTTTTTAACTAAAATCATGCAGATTAAAGTGTACAGTTAAAATTATTTAGAATCATTACATTTATTAAAAATTATTATAATATTTTTAAAACATATTTAATAAAATTTATTAATATTTATCTCACATTAGTGCTTTGAGAAATAGAGTTAAAACTGTCAAAAATATTTATAAAAATTATACATTAATACTTCATATATTACGGACAAAAATAAGTCATAGATTCTAGAGAAATAATATAATATATTGCACAAATTTTGATGTGAGTTGCAGAATTCATACATTGTAAATACTGCAACTATTTTTACATGGTATAAAAACAGTGTAACTTTATTTATAAATAGTATTGCGTTTCTCTTTATCTTCCTCTATTTATTTGTCACTTATAGATTACTCATTTTATTTTTTTTTATTTGTCACATTATAAAAAAATTGTTTCTTTTTATTTGTTATTTAAAATTTTAAGATAATATTAATTATTATTTTTCTACTTATATATTTATTTATCATTTTAAAAATCATGTAACATTAATTACTCTTTTTATCTAATTATTTCTGTAAGGATATATTAGTAAATTTGAAAGAAACTCTAACATATTAATTATACTCCCTACATTCCTTAATATAAAGGATAATTAAAAAAGTTTTTATGTTTCAAAATATAAAGGATACATGGGCTTGTCTTATGTGCTTAATAATTTTTTTCAGAATTATCCCTAATTAAGATGATTAATTACATAATGTAAAAGTTATTAACACTAAATGAGGACATTTTTTGAAATTATTTTATATTTTAGATAAAGTTATTACTTTTTTTAATCTGTGTGATTTTATT
Organism: Adenanthera pavonina; assembly: GCA_026686845.1. NCBI lineage: Eukaryota > Viridiplantae > Streptophyta > Magnoliopsida > Fabales > Fabaceae > Adenanthera > Adenanthera pavonina. The sequence continues at coordinate 37,270,066 of JAIVEN010000011.1, forward strand.
TTTTATCTCTCATATTAAGAAACAAAGAGAGTATTTCCTAATTTGTGTGATCAAATCTTAGAAAACATTAATTACTAGTTTTTTAATTATACACTTATCTCTCTTTTTAATAGTTAAAGATAACATTAATTATTTTTATTTATTTATTCATTTATTAAAATGCATATTAGAAACTTTAAAAGAAATTTTAACATATTGCCTCTAATTCATAAAAATTGTCAATTTAGTAATTTCAAGATTTTTCACAATATTTGTCACTTTAAAATTTTTATAAAATATTAATTGCTTGTTTTACTATTTTATATTTCATTAATATCAAATAAATCATTTAAGGGAACATTTAAATTAAAGTTATTTTGATAAAATGTAATTAAATTTTGCAACATTTTAGATCATTTAATGACTTATTTGGTATGTATGAAACTCCTAAAATGACAAATTTTATGAGCCAAATGAATTATTAATTATATTTATTAATCTGTGTGCTAAAATGTTAAACGATAGATAAAAAGAAACTGATGAATCATTTATTATATTTAACACATTATACTATTTATAAGTTACTTCCTCCAACCCTTAATATAAGACATATTTAACCGAATCACATGGATTAAAGAAGAGAGTTAAAATCATTTAATTAATTACATTGATTTTTATGAAAGTCATAAAATCTGTTAAAAAATATCCTTATTTAATCTTTTTATGTTTCTTTGATTTTTATGAATTAAATAAAAATATATTTTTAAATACATAATAAATACTTTCTCATATTTTATAAAAAAATCTTATATTTATAATTAAGATAAAAGGTGGTATATATCTATCAGCACATGAAGTATTTATAAGACATGAATACTATTCTATTTTAGATTTTATTCATGCAATATGCACTAAACATTGTGCATTCAATTTAAAATATAAAGCAAACTGCATTATTATTTACAAACACTATATAACATGATTTATTCTGTTTATTCATGGAATGCAGGAATGCGGGTAAAAAAAAAAAGGGAATACTTCATTCTTAAAAGCTTCTTCATGTTAATTTGAGCCCAAATCATATTACTTTCAAAAGGATGATGACTTTAAGAATGAGAGAGGAAGAGAAAGGTAAAATTTTCTTTTGTACATGATTAGCCAAAACAAAAAATTTTCTTTTGTACATAGAGATTTTACATAACTGCAGACTCATTTGTTTTAGAGAGTTTATATTTTAAAATTAAAATAATAAATTTATTATAAAATGAGATATGTTGCTATTTATTTTTCCAATTTTACTTTTAACATTCCAGACACTCTTTATTGGTTTAAATTTCTTCTTTGTAATTAATTTATTTCATTAGGCCCTAACTATAATTTCCCCTATGTTTTATATGCTCTTTTTTTTTTCCTTATTTCATCTCTTAATTGCTTCAAAAATTTTAATTGTGTTGGTCTAATAATAATTTTTTAAAAAAAAAAATTACACATATTCACTTGTCTATAATTAATTAGATAAATGGAATGAAACTTGAATCTAAATAACAAAAAAAGATAACATAAAAACTCTAGTAACTATTTATATGATATATGAAAAATGTCTATAAAATCTTATATGTATATATGATAATTTAAATGAAAGTTGAATTAATTAAAAATGATTTTTAAATATGATTAATAATTTAATATTTTATTTATTGATCTATTTATTTTGCTTGAATATTTTATTTATTTTTACACAGGAAAACACCATCAACATCATCTTTCTAATAACCCATTTTAATTATTTTCCCCTCACACGTCATGTGTCCACCGTCATCTGTCCAACGTCTCTCTCTTTCTTTTTTCTTTTCTTTTTCTCAAATCAAAATATACTTGTTGCATTTGTATAAAAAAAATAAATATATATATATATACTTGTTGCATATGATAATGAAAATTGTGCCGCAGTATAGTTATTATTATTATTATTTTAATATATCAAGCATAAAAAATTATATTAAGTTCCGATTAATTTGATATTCTTGAAATATGTGCTTTGATTTGTTTTTTACTTTTTTTAGATTCAACCGGACTAACGTACACACATACATACACATGTAATATGATTCCAAACCATGGTAGTATTTATTATTCTCCATGTAAAATGTGTAACTTTTCTAAAATTCGACACATTTTTTCCACATATCATACAAAATTAAAGAAATAGATTTCAGTTTGTAAATAGTGCAATAACATATAATTTTTATATAGAAAGACCATTTTTTTATATATTGTATAAAATTTGAAAAAAATAAAAACCTCCATTAACAAAAGAATATAATTCTATATATGAAGAAAAATAGGATTAGTCAGACTTAAGTGCATATTTAAATTATTTTTCTCATAATTGATTATAAGGGTAAGTGATTTTTCATAATTGATTATGAGAATAAGTAATTATATAAAAAGTGATTTATGTTTGGATATTTTTAATAGAGAAGTTATTTTGAAAAAATAAATGTGTTTGAATTTTGAGAATTCAAGTAATTATTGAGTGGATAATATAAGAAAGAGAAGTGAAATAAGTAATTATGATAATCAGAAAAAGTAGCTTGTCCCTGATTACTTATTTAAAATATACTTCCTCTGGTTCTAAATATAGAGCATTTTATCCTGATCCTAAATATAAGATTTTTTACAGTATACGAGGTGGTATTTATTACATATTTTCAAAAAGTGTATGTAAAAAGAAAGAGAAAGAGATTAAATAAGGGTAGTTTTAAAAAAATATTGAAATTTTTTGAGAAATTGAGATAGTTAATTAACTTTAACTCTTATTCTTAATTCATGTGATTTAATTAAAAGAACCTTATATTAAAAATAAGGAGATGGGGTAATTGATTATATGTTTGGTAAATTTTAAAAATAAACAATTATTACGTCCCATGATCACTTATAATGTCTATCCAATCATGCTCCACTAGGATAGTTGTTTGATTCATGAAAGACAGATAACTCTTTTAACTTTTTGGTGAATCAATCGCATAGTTTGAAAAACTGATCCCTTGGAATATTCTATTAGCATGAACGCATAAGAGTGAAGGAAAATGATATGAATAATTAAAGAGAGAGCGAGAGGGAGGGTGAGAGTGAGGTAGAGGTAATAATTCCAGAATTGCAGAAATATGCAGAGAAGGGTTGGAGCAGCTTCTCCCTTATTTCTGGGCTTCGTATGCCTAATAATGACCCTTACTGCAACATCCACAGAGAAAACAGAAATTCCAGTAAGGGTGATACTTGATTTGAATTCATCACTTGGGACAATGGCTCTCAACTGCATCACCATGGGACTCCAAGATTTCTATTCCCAAAATCCTCACTATACAACCAGGCTCCACCTTCATCTCAGGGATTCTCAACATCATCTGCTCACTGCAGCTTCTGCAGGTACCTCCTCCTCCTCCTCCTCCTTCTATATACCAGAGAAAAATCATATTTAAACATCTATCAAGTAATCGTGATGTCCATCTTTTAGAGTTTTTAATTTTATACTGCTTCTCAAATTGTTGGGAGGTCCGTTTAATTTTCTACTGTCATTGCTCTCTTTCTTCTCTCTTTTGTTTCTCTAATTTGTTGACGACACAGAGAAAGAGGAAAGTAGGCTCAATCTTTAAGCATTTTCATGTTCTTCAGATGAAAACCAAAAAAAAAAAAGGTAGGTTCACTGAAGAATAGGTGGTTTTCTTACAAGAAAATAGTGTAAAGATTTTTCTAGAACTGTTTGTTGTAAAATCTTTGTTGAAAGTTTTAAAAAGAAAAAGAGATATTTTTTCCCTTTCATAATATTTATTTTATAAAAAATTTACAATAAAAAATTAATTAATGTGAACAATTTTAACTTTTTCACGCTTTTATAAAAGATGAGAAGTTTGTTCTATCATGTTTTGAAATTTAAACATGTACAATTGTTGATTACTATTTACTAGGGGTTTTCATGGTAGGGGATAAATTAAATTTCTTTCTTTCATTTTTTTTAAAGTAGATCAATTGCTGGTGTTTTGTTTGGTTCACAAAATAACATTAAGTTTCGGGCCCAACTTCCCAGATAGCCAAGAAAGTAATTGTACTCCCAGAGTATAGCTCAAGCCCTATTTCATATGATAGAATTAGGAAAAGGAGGTTAGGAGTGGAAATAGAACTTTAAATTTTAGTCTCTTAGGTATTAAAAAAAAAAAACCTTCAACGAAATTAGTTCCACTACCGAAGTCGCTTCCTTAGAGAGCTAACGAAAAAATGAATTTAGATCATTGCTGTACTTTGTTTCAATATTTCGTTCTATATATAATCTTATTTATGTTTAATTTTAATGATATAAAATTATTGATTGTTACTTTAAATTAAATATATTGAATCAAATATATGATTATAAATAACAATTATGAGTTGTTTTTAAAAAATATTTACTAATTATAATAAATGTAAATGATTAAATTAAAGATATTGTCCATTTTTATATTATTTTTTAATTATTTAATCATAATCAATTATGAAAATTATATATGGAAAGAGATATTAAAAGAAAATATAAAAAAAATCCAGATTCACGAAAAATCTCTGCTTGGAAGTGCACATTTCTAGACCATCATACCCTCAACTGTTCAATTTATTGACCAGTTTGTCCCACGGAGGTAGGGTGGTGGTCGTTAGAGGTGGATAAAGGTTGGATTGATGATGAATGATCTCTGTGAGGATTTTTTTTTTTTTGGGAAGGGACACTTTGGTAATTTAATATTATAAATATAATATCAAGTTTAAAAAAAATATATAGATTCCATTTACATATCAAATGTGTTTTTATTCTATGTCCTATTCCATTTCCATTTTTTATTCCACTTTCTTCAAAACCTCTCCCAATCTACTAAATGGGGCATGAAGGAAGTTCTACTCTACTAGTATTTTATAATACTTTTCAAAACTTACTCTTGTCAAATATTTTTCTACTTTCTAATCAATAAAGAATATTTATATTTTAACATAAAAAATAATATATTTATTTAAAAAATAATTTTAACTTCACGGGAAGTTAAACTATATTTTTGGGAAGTCATTTTAAAATATGATTAATTGAACCAAGTGATTTTCAAATCTTAAATATTTCTTACTTGAGGTTGTCGCTAGGCTTAAACAAGATACAACACAAGTTTCATATCTAATTAATAGCTAGCATGGCAATTGTGCAATGCATGGGAATGTTCTAGCTAATAAATTATATAAAAGCATAAGTTTAATATTTAAAAATATCATATTATTGTTGTAAATAATAAATCAACAATACTTAAGATATCAATAATTGTGCTGGTAAAGTATGAGAGAAAATATGGAGCAAAGTTAAAATTTTTAAAAAGTAAAGTAACCATTCTTATTTGATTAAAAAATAAAATTTTAAAAGTTTTCTATAAGTTGAGTTCTAAACCATCTTATAATACTTTTTCAAAAAAAAAAAATCCCTTAATCCATTAATTAATTTTCTTAATAAAAAATATTTATGAATTCCGGTCCCATAGCTCAGTAAGACAGGTTTAGCAGTTCCGTCTATAAGTTAGGAGAGTTTAATCAAGATGATCCAGTTACTCCTGAGTAAAACAGCCCCTCCTGGGCATCAACGACTCAAGGGACTCTTTAGGATCATCTCTCTTATTCTCAATTTCCTTATAACTTGAACCTCTGACTCCAGTATTACGGAGATGTTACTGAGAATTAGATCTGGTTCCGATTTTTTCTGATACTCAAGATCCTCATATGAGGCGAGAGTAGAACAAACTAGAATCTGAAATAGACAGGGCAGGGATATGTTTACTGCAGAATTATAGAGAGAAAAGAGTATTTTAGAAACTGAGCATATTATTTCACAATGGAGGATTTCAGAGTGAAGTGAACTTCGACCTGCTTCCTTCTTACAAACTTCGTCCCCTTATATAGACTGAGGGGTCTTACAAACTTTTACAAGTGGACAATTATCATACATGACCAACAACTTTATCTAGACAGGTGGCAGACAAACTTTAATAATTATTACAGATTCTTGTGACTAGTGACAGAGGCCATAGTGGCTGAGTCACCACTTTTACAAAAGCATATAAAACACATGTAACTGTCGACATAAAACAACAAGATAGACTGTCGGCAGTGTCAGCTAGTAGTTTTTACAGATAAGCTCGTGATTGGGTGAGCTATTCATGATATCCGCATTTTCTTTTGCTTTTTTCTTTTTCTGCTTCTTTCTCCATTCTTTTCTTTTGAGTTCTTCAAGCATTTCAAGTTCTTCTTCAATATCGATGTCCTGTTCTTAAGATTGTGGATATTGTGAGAGTTCAGGAGTTTGTGAGAGAAAGTCTTGGAGAAATTGAGAATCAATTTCATACGGATTCTAGGAATCTATGAAAAATGATGGGTCTTGTGAGAGCTCTTGTTGACTGGAGAGGTCAGCCATTGGTGTGTCTCTGCTGATAGAGGCTTCTATTGGAGCTAGTGAGAGATGAGGCCATTCAAAGGGTATGGCCTGTCCAGTTGTCATGATTTCATCAGGATCAAAAAATTCTCCAGGAAGAGGGCCTAGAGAAGTGAACACTTGTTCCTTGTTAATCACCTGCAAAGTTATTAAGATTTAAAAGAAAATCTCTTAATTCATTAATAACATGGTGTTCACGGAGTGGCCAATGTAAGGCAGTTCCCCAAAGATGGGATTGAACAGGGGTACAGAGAAGTTCTCTGTGGTCAGTTTGGTATGGCCTATGGACAATAAAGAAGGAGTAGACTTTTGACTTCCAGGACGGAACACTTCATAGATCATATTCTTTTATTATATTATATAAGCTTCCTCGCCAAACAGAAAGAGGAGAATACTAGGACAGAAAAACGGACAAGTTGGAATGCTCATTTTTCTTATCGGTGAGGTAATGGTAGGTCTGTTTTGGAGGCAAGGCAAAAGCACACGCAACAAGAGTAGACATTGACCATCATACCACATGAACTCATGGGTAATAGGACCTTTTATGAACGGGATGACCAAATAAGGTAGAAGGGGGTCAAAATACTCTGATTTTGGAGAAATACCAGTATTGTTGAGAAAAAGATGGAGGTAGTAAAACGGTGTTTTTCTGGCAAGGCTGCTTATCTGGGAAATACTGGTAGGATGATGGGATGGAGGAAAGACCAGGTCATAACTAAGATGAGTAGGTGGAGGAGGTTGGTGTCTAGACATTTCTGAGATGGTGAGAATGAAAAGAGGATTGGGTCTGAGAAGAGACACTTGGGTGTTTTTTGATAGAGGTCTGGAGGGTAGATCAGCAAGAAGGTTATGTTTCCCTTTGATATGTTTGACTGTAAATTTATAGCGTGAGAACCAATCTTTCCACTGCAACAATTGCTTTTCAGGGAGAATCTTCTTCTTTTGCTCAAGAATGGCTGGAAATGATGTATTATCCATTTCCACAGTGAACTGGTTAAAACTGAGATAAAAGCTAAACTTTTCAATTCCTTTTTTTACCGCTAATATCTCCATGCAAATGGTGTGGTAATGCTTTTCTGCATCTCTGAATTGACCACTGTCATGAGCACAGTAGTATCTTTTTCCTTCGTCTTCTTCAATTAAGACAGCACCCCAATAGTCCTCACTGGCATCCGTTTGTAGGATAAGGTTTCCTTTGTCAGGAATCTTCAAAGGTGGTGGATGCTGAGCAATTTGTTTCAATTTTTTGACAGCTGTAGTCTGTTGTTCTGTCCATTGGGGAGGATTCTTTTTCAGCATTTTGGACAGCTGGCTGGTATACTGGCTGATATGTGGGATAAAGTCTTTGATGTAATTAAGGATACCAAGAAAACTTTAGATTTGTTTATGTGTCAGCTTACCAGGAAAATCCAGTAATTTACTGGCAATATGGGGAATAGGTTGGAAATGACCTTCCGAAAATGTCATGCGCAAAAATTGAATTTGGGCTAAGCCCATTTGACTCTTTGAGGAGGATAACATGATCCCATAGGTTTGGACTATCTGGTGAAACTGGTCCAATAGGCGTTTATGGGCTTCTTTTGTTTCAAAATACAGAAGTATATTATCAAGGTAAATGAGGGTTGTATGGAGAATGGGTTCAAAGATTCTGATCATAGCCTTTTGGAATAATGATGGAGTAGATTTAAGCCCAAAGGGCATAACCTTCCATTGGTATTGGGCATTTGGAATGCAAAAGGCTGTCTTGTATCTGTCTTGAGGATGAACTCCTAATTGCCAAAATCCCGCTTTAAGATCAAATTTTGAAAATATTTTCCCCTTCTTCAGATGCACAGTCTGAGTGTTGATCTTTGGTAGGAGAAATTTATCATCTTGCAGTAAGTGATTCAATGGAGTATAATCGACAACAAATCTTTTCTTTTTTCTCTTCTTCTCTGAATCTTTCTCCACATAAAATGCATAGCAAGCCCACTGAGATTTCGTAGGTTCAATTAATCCTTGTGCTAAAAGATCAGCACATTCTGCTCTTACTAAAGTTAGGTCTTCAGAAGATATCCCAGGATGGGATGCTTTAGTTGGGTTGACATCTTCATTCTTCTTAAAAGGAAGTCTAACAAAGAATTCTTCATTCTTCTAAAGAGGATGAGGATGATGGAATTAACTATGATTCTCCTGACATAATAGTAGTAACTTATCTCTGAGAGAAGCATATCTGGGAGGAACTTGTTGAAGTTCAAACAGATTACGGACTGGTTCCTATGGAACAAAAGAAGCTTTAAACTTAATTTCTTTGGGAAGTATCTGTAATCCCTTTGGTTGGTGATAAATATCTATTCGAATCAACAAATCTTTCGCTGGAAGGGAACTACCAAGGATTCTGGTCCAGACCACACAATTTGGGAAAAACTGAATTCCTATTTTACCCTTGGAAATGAGGTTGATAGAAAAATATTTTCCATTAGCTGAAGTAAAGTATTCCTGGTGTGGTAACCATTTATCATCTGGTAAAATTTGAGGTTTCATGACACTGCAGCAAGATCCTGTGTTTATAAAACCAATGACAGAAATAGCTTTAGCGTACTTTTTAGTAAATACTTGTACCTTTGCATTTGGAAGAAGTACTTCCTTGGGAATAGGTTTGACCAGATTAATGTTGCATATCTGGTAACGGTAAAGACGATGATTGATAAGCTCTTCTTCATCTTCGGAGCTTGAGTCATCTGACTGAGAAATAACAATGGTTGTATATTCATCTTGGGTGTCTTGCTCTTCGTAGATTTCTTCAATATTTTTATTGGGAGACAAGAGAAACATCTCTTGAAGTTTTTGTAACATCTTTACTCCCTTTCTGGTTTTGTTCGGGCATTGTTTTGCAAAGTGACATTTCTGACCACAGATATAACATCTATTTGAAAACCTGCCTATTGGAGAAGACCGTTTCTTAAAAAACCTAAAAGGTTTTTTCTTTCTTTTGGAGTAGAACTTCTTCTTCCAAGGATACTGAAAGAAGTGTGACTTCTTCTTTGAAGGACACGAACAAACAGTCTTATCTTTGCATTTGATCTTTAGATCAGATCTTTTGCAAACTTTGTAAAGCTGTGCTTTTTCTTTGAGAACATTATTAACAAACTTTTGCTGATCGCATAGTTTGTCTAATGCTCCTAGAGCCATTTGATAGATTTCTCCAAGTGAGATATGAGCCATGTCCCTTTTAAGGGCATTAATGGACTTCTGTAATTCTGGCAAGAGTTCTTCAGGTAATGAGGCTATGAAAACATGCCTGAGATTTATGTCATTGGCTCCTCCTAACATATAGTACTTTTCAGACATTCTTTTGAAGTGTCTCTACAGATCAGCTTGTTCTAATGAACAACATTTCATCTCGAAATATTCCTGTCGAGCTCTGCGATCTATGATGCCAAAATCACCAATGAATTCTTTATGCAAAATTCCTAAGAAAGTAGGAATGTCATGCTGAGCCATTTGTATCTTTTGGTACTCACTGAGACTGGTGAACCATTCTCGCAAGTTTCCTGTCATTCTAGACAAGAAATTGGTCAACACATCAGGTCTGTTGGCCTCTGGGTTATTCATCTGGACATCTAACCAGGTGCCAAATTGGTGTAATTTTTCTCTCCATCGATGATGAGGGAGATCATCGAAGGTAAAATATGGACCCTTTTAAGGTTTATGAAATCCTTAATTAACACTGTGAACTGATTCAGTAGGTTCTTCAACAATGGGATCTCTATAGTGTTCAGTCGTTGAGGCTTCTGGTTGTTGGTCATGGAATTCTGGAGGGTTTATATCAACCATAAATGTGGGAGGTTGTTTTAATGGCAATGTTGACAGGGAAGAATCCAAAGATTCTGAAGTATCTAAGGATTCTAATTCTGATAGGGATAAATCTCCTTCATGGTCAGTGGATGGTTCTGACATGGGTCTGACTGTTGCAATGGATTTATTTTTGGAAAAATCTATAGGAGGTGTTTGTCTTTTTGGTGATGATGGGGGTGTTTGAATCTTTAATGGTTTATGTGGTGGAATATATTCTGGTATATAGGAAGAGGATGGGTTGGATACTTGAGTAGTTTGGGAATATGGTGGTACAGGTTGAGGTTTCTGGGACTGTTGTTTTCTGGCTTTTCTGAGCTGCTGGAAGATAGGGTAATTGACTTGGAAAGGTTCTTTCGTAGTGGTTGGGAATAAGGGTAGTGAAAGACACTAATAGTGGTGTATATAAAGGTGTATGGTATAACGGGTCTTGGGTATAGATGGATGACTGCCTGGAAAAGTCTGCCTCAATTCTTTTCAGTTCTTCTTTCACCTGCTTCAGCTCTTGTTCTTTCTGAAAGAACAATGGTCCTGTATATCTAGATTCAATGTATCCCCTAAGTTCTTTATCAAGCTGTTGAGCTTTCTGGGAATAATCAATATAAAGCTTTTTGACCGTTTAGTCTAAAACATCAAGTATGGAGGAGAAACCATATGTCTTGTTGTGAAGTTGTTCAAGTCTGGTGTTAATCCTATGAAGGACTTTGTTCTGACTTACTGAATTTTCAGTGTGCCAATTTAGAACTTCTTTTGACTGGGATATAGGCTTTGGGCCTTGAGGAGTCATTTGGTCTGGTTGGATAAATGGTCGAGAAGTGTATCGGGAGGTTTCATTGATTCTTCTTTCTAGAGGAGGGAAATCCTCTTCATAAGAAGGTCGAATCATGGCAATACAAGGAAGATCTTGTGAGGGAGTTGAAGGAATAGGTTTTATGACAGGTTCTAGGGCATAGGTTGAAAAAGTGAAATCTTGTTCTGAAAAAATGGAAGAAGCTAAGTCCAAATGACCTAGCTCTTTAAGTAGTTGGTGGAAAGTGGTTGGTTTAAGTGGAGATTCTTTATGAAAGGCATTCCACTTTTTTCTTTTTGAAACGGTGTGTTTAGGTCCATGATCAAAGTCATGATCTTGGTTGGGCTTGAATTGTTTGCAGGCTGGTTTCTATTTGAGGTCTGATGTAGGCTTGGGCTCTTAACACAGATTTTGCTCAGGTCCGGTCCAATTATCCCAGTCTTGACAACCGCAATCTGGATCACATTCTTCTGGGGCTGCATCCCATACAAAGTGTCCATGAATTTTGGAAACAAAACATGGTTTTGCCTCGGCATCTACAGAATACACCGGGACCTTTTCTTTGTGCTTATATGCTGGGTTAATGGTTAAAATCTGTCCTGTAAAGGACAATGGAGCTTGTCCTGGCCTCTTAAAGGTGGACTTAACTGTTCCATCTTCAAGGCGTTCTAGGATGGGGGCATCAATTGTATGAGCATCTCTCCGAGTGGAATTGCAATGGTGCTGAACAAGATGAAAGAGCAACCATGGCTACCTTACACCATCAGATGATATATAGGCTCCAGGATCATCTAGAGTTTCCTAACTCTACCACAGACGCTCTATATATGGTTTCTAGCCAATCTGATACATCGGTAATCCAGATCCCAAGAAGAATTCCTAAGGATGAACTTGCACAAATCATGCCTTTGGAATGGATCAACAATTATGAAAAGGAATTTCATTCCACTCGGAGAGATGCTCATACAATTGATGCCCCCATCCTAGAATGCCTTGAAGATGGAACAGTTAAGTCCACCTTTAAGAGGCAAGGACAAGCTCCATCGTCCTTTACAGGACAGATCTTAACCATCAGCTCAGCATATAAGCACAAAGAAAAGGTCCCGGTGTATTCTGTAGATGCCGAGGCAAAACCATGCTTTGTTTCCAAAATTCATGGACACTTTGTGTGGGATGCAATCCCAGAAGAATGTGATCCAGATTGCGATTATCAAGACTGGGATAATTGGACCGGACCTGAACAAAATCTGTGTCAAGAGCTCAAGCCTACACCAGACCTCAAACAGAAATCAGCCTGCAAACAATTCAAGCCCAACCAAGATTATGACTTTGATCATGGACCTAAATACACCATTCCAAAAAAAAAAAAAAGTGATATGCAATCTCCACTTAAACCAATCTCTCCAAACTTCTAAAAGAAATTAATAAATAGCCACCGGCTGTTTTTGCATCGCCGTACCTGCAGTACGTTAGCCGTAGCCAGTCACTTTTTTCACCCACAAATTTATGATTGTCCAACCACCCATCATCATCGGTTTGTAATATTGTTGTTTGACTTTGTTTCGAACAGAGAATTTCTCAACTTATTCAATCGCAACCTCAATTTCATGAAAAATCAAAATTGAATTTACTTCAATTTTTTTTACTTGAAATAAAAATTTAATAGTGTTAATAATATTAATTCAAAAACATTATTTGAATATATTATATTTTAAAGCAAATGGTATTTTTGTCAAAAGAGTTCAATTTTATGCTATCTCTTATTATTATATTACCATATATATAATTTTAATTTATCATCTTACACGATACAATTATATTATATATCAAATCCTATCAAACCAAATCTTGCATAGTTTTAAAATCTTATCAAAGCTAATTTAGGTCTTACTATATTGGTCCTAAATATAAGTTATTTTTAATAATCTCATGTATTTTTAAAAAAGGATTAAATCATTAAATTTATTAAAAAATTCTAATATATTTTACTATTTATTTTTATTAATTACATTATTTTTCATTTTTTACATAATATTTATCTTTCACTTATTAATTATAAATTAGAGATATGAATAACAAAATATATAATTAATGAACTACACAACTCATAAAATGTCCTATATTTTTAAACCAAACATTTTTTCTGGAAGATTGTTTAAAACCATCGGTTCTTGTCTCATATGATGCGGCAAAGGGGTCTAATTAAAACCGTTTTCATGGCATGAAGCAGCTTCGGATTTAATAATGAACGAAAAGGTGCTCGCAATCCTGGGACCCCAAAACTCAGAGCAAGCAAGGTTTGTTGTAGAACTTGGTGATAAAGCTCAAGTTCCTGTTATTTGGTTTCCTCCATCTGGTCCACCTCTTTTGCCACCTGGATCCCGATTCTTCATCCCCACCATTCAAAGCCGCTGCTTTCAGTTCAAAGCTATTGCTGCCATTATTGAAGCTTCTAATTGGCAGTCTGTGATTCCCATTTATGAAGACCCAGAATTCGGCAATGACCTGATTCCATGCCTCACTCAAGCCTTGAAAGCAATGGGTGCACGAGTGTCTTACCAAAGTACCATTGATCCACATTCAAAAGATGATGAGATTACCAAGGAGCTTAACAAGTTAAAAGGCATGAAAACACATGTATTTCTGGTCCATATGACCCTGGATCTTAGGTTAAAACTAATGAAACTAGCACAACAGGCAGGGATGATGAGTGAACGATATACTTGGATACATACCCAAGAGCTATCTTCTTTGATAGATCCTAATGCTAACGATATAAAAGTGAAGGGCTACATGCATGGTGCCTTGGGAGTGAGGCCAGTGGTTTCCAACAGAACATATACCCTTATGTCCATAGCTAGAAGATTAAAGGATGAGTACAATAATACTCTAACTCTCTATGGCTTGTGGGCTTATGACACCATCACAGCATTGGCCACTGCAGTAGAGAAGGCAGGCACAGGCCAAAAACTACGCGATGAAATTCTGGCTACTAATTTCGCAGGCCAGTCAGGGGTTTTCAGTTTAAGGCAAGGACAGCTAGAACCATCGGAAGTTGAAGTATACAATGTGATTGGACACAGTGAAAGGATTATCGGATATTGGAGCCCCGAAAGAGGACTTGTTCAAAATAACAGTGGAGATGGTGAACCAACTCGCAAATTCAAACTAAGGGAAATAACAAGGCCCAGTGACCCAAAGGAGAATCCACCGTTGAGAATTGGAGTCCCAAAAACACATTTTACTCAATTTGTTGATGTTAATGAAACAGGGCAGAGTATCTCTACTGATGGCTTCGCTATTGATGTGTTTGTTCAAGTGATTCATGTTTTAAAACTTCCTTATGATTTTGTGCCCCTGCCCGACAAAAGTGGAAAACTGACTCCCTGGACCTATGATGATCTCTGCAGCCAATTTAAAGAGAAGGCAAGTTTCTATCCATTTATTTCCTTAACTGGTGTTTTACCCTCACACTTGATAACTGATATATATCAGTAATGAGCATGTATTTATATATGTTTGTGTGTAGGGGTTCATTTCCAACCTGCACTGATACTTCAAATTGCTGGATATATTCATATTAGATACTTCTCGGATACCAATACATACCGATATTCTTTCAATACATATCTACAAAATATCTAATTCATTATTTTATACATATTGATTACTGCCTTAGACATTTTCAGTTTCATATCTTACTTTTGATATTCACTATCATTAAAAAAATTATAAGTGTGTTCTTAGTTTAGATTTTTTTTATTACAGTTATATTTCTTATGTTTTCTAAATTATTTAATGTTATATATATATATATATGTATGTATCTTAAAAATATCATATTTTATATTATTTGATTTACTTATATTGACATATCGGATAGGCATCATATTTGATACTTGTATCATATCCAGTGCATCATAGATTCAAATACTTACTGATCTGTGTATTAAAATATTGCAGAAGGTTGATGCTATAATTGGAGACATTACAATTGTAGCGAGTCGCACAAATTGCGTCGACTTTACAATGCCGTATTTAGATTCAAGTGTGTCAATGGTGGTAATGGTGAGGCTTGACTCCAAAAGTAGGTGGATCCTCTTCGAACCATTCAACTGGTTGCTTTGGTTAATTCTTGGTGGGATTTTTGTGGGTGCAACTACTATTGCAATTATATTCGAAAAATACTATAATGATGACGAACGCAAATTCAGGAAAATGCTCTTCAATCCCTTCCTTGTTTACAAGGGCGGTAGGTTCTCTTTTGTCGCATACTTGATTGTATATTGTGTTTTCAATTTGTTCCTCGATCGTACTCTCTGGCATACACTCAATATTGATTTTATGTATGGTGATTCCAGATATCGCCGGCTTGAAAGCACCCCCGTCTAAATGGATAGTGATACTGATCTCATTTCTGTTCACCATAGTAGTACAAGTTTACACGGCGAACTTAGCTACAATTTTAACAGCAAGGACAACGGCAAAGCCTTCACCATTGAAAGACGTACAAGACATTAAAATTAGGAAGAATGTTCATGTGGGATATCAAAAGGATTCCTGGGTAAGAGGGCTTCTGATTGATCAAATAGGATTCGACGACGATAAGTTGATAGCTTATGAAACTCATGAGGACTACTTTGAAGCATTATTAAATGGAGCCAAGGACCCCAAACAAGGTGTGGCTGCTATTTTTGATGAGACCCCCTATCTCAACCTCTTCCTCTCCAAATACAAGTCTTCCTGTAGGATGGCAGGACCAATCTACAAAACCGGTGGATTTGCCTTTGTCAGTACTCCTCCTCTCCGCCAATACGCATTCTTCCATATGGCCATCAGTTAATTATATATATATATATATATATTATATCATTGATCATATGTGTAGGTTTTTTTGTCTAGATAGAAGTCGAAATAATTACACGGCCTGGCCTTCGTATAAAACTATGATGACGTACGACATTGTAATTTCAGGCATTCCCAAAGAATTCTAGCTGGGTCGCGCCTTTTTCGGCTGCAATATTAGAGGTGACTCAAGATATAGACAAATTTCAGGGCCTGAAGAACAGGACATCCTTACCCACCACCATTGACAACTCGGAATACAAAAGTGGTGCAGAGAGGCGAAGTTTGAAGATAGAAGACTTTGGAGGCCTTTTCCCTGTAGTTTTGTGTGTTTTAGGTCTCTTTCTTAGCATTTCAGTTCTTAAAATTTTCTGGTTAAGAAACGATTTAAAAAATAAATTTCCATCTGTGATTCCAGGGTTGCGTGAGAAAATCAGCTACATTTTTAAGTGTTTCTGCTTAGGATTTATTAGGTTGCTAATATCTGTAAAATCAGTGTGTTATAGATGCGTAGCTTATGGACAGTGGTTAGTGACAAAAATAAGGTGAAGTGTATATATGAAAACTAAAGTTTAAGTCCCTGTGATGTAATAAAAGAAATTCCAAGCTATAGTCTTCAAGTTCTCCCATTCCTCTTCTTTTCTGTTAGCATATATGTACTAATCATATATATAGCGACTTAAAATTGTTTAAAATGACAGTATGGCATTAACTTATTAACATAGAGAAATTAATGTAATTAAATAGCACAGTTTTAAGGCCCGTTTCATGATTTGATTTGAAGAAGAAAGGGAGGGACGTCTGTTTTGGAGAAAAGGAGGCAAAGGAAAGAGAATGACATCTTCATGGATCTCAGCCAGTTTGAGCGTTTGGTTAATATAAATAAACAAGAATTTTTTTTTCTTTTTTTTTTTTGGGGTAAATTTTTTCTCATTAAACAAACAAATTTTTTTTCCTTTTTCCCATTAAAACAAAGCCCAGAGAAAATACGTCATAACAAATTAAACATTGGAAATTGGTAGTTCTGCCGCACCAGTTTCTGGTGTGAACCCAAAGAAACAAGACTATTATTTACTCATCTTTATCAGTGGGACGGTTATTTAACTTCTTTATTAGGACACGAAGAAATGTTAAGTGCAGGAATTGGCCCTTCATAAGATTGCACTGGAACAACATCCTCAAATTCTTTTCTTTCATTTTCTCTTTTACCTTTTATCGGTTCTATCTCAAGATTTGGCACTTATGTACTTTTTTTTTTTAAACAATGAATGAATCTTCACTTGTCCAAAAAAGAAAAACACATCATTCTTTCCTTTACGAAAATGCCGGCAACTGCTTTTTTTTTTTTAATATATTATTTGATTTTATAAAGAAAAATTTGACTTAATTGTTGAATGACTTAAAAAAAAAAAAAGAATTGGCCCAAGAAATAGGAAAAGCCATAACAATATGAAAGCTGCACTATCAGTCGAATCGCAAAATTGGAGGGGCTGAAATTTGACGAGCCAACATCGCTGACCACTTGTATAACAGAAGTCCCACCCACAACATGGCTGCCTGCTTTTCCCTCCAATTTGCTGAAACGCCGCGTTGCGTTGTCACTTGATCAGTCGTATTTTATGATTTTAAAAAATATATAAACTCCAATAATAAAAATTTTATGATTTTTTTAACTTTCTTTTGGCCAGTAGAAGGTTTTTATAACTTAAAAAGATGCTTTAATAATCAAGTATTTTTTTCACAGCAGAAGTTTTAATATCTCACTGTCTCCATTACAAATTTTGTCACATCCCACTCCCTTCCGTTGTCAATTCTTTTAATACTCCACTACCTTTCATTACCCATTTTTCTTTCTTATTTTTTTTTTCAAGTCATTTTCGGGGTTTCAATCCTGGCGCTTTGCGTCTAAAATAGAGGACTGAGTTAGACAACAGTTAAGAAAATAATGAGAAAAAGAAAATACTCGTAGGCGTCATTTCATTCACACTTTTTAATCAAAAATATAAAATACGTTACAAAAAAACAAAAAATATTAATTTATTTAATTTAAATGCTTCGATGTTCCTTTCACTCATCAACACGTGTCCTACTTCTGATGGTCCGCACATCACATTCTTCTTATCTCTCCACATCATTTGTGGGTACGTTTGGTTGGAAGGCATGGAATGGAATAGTTTACTTTGTTTGTTCGTATGAATTGGAAAGGCATTCCATGATTACGTGGCATGCTTGGTTGGCTTCTTCAAAAATTGATTTCATTTTCTATGGTGTATTATTCCATTCTCAGCAATATTTTTTATTCCCTTCAAATTTTGATAGAATGGGTGAAAATTCTATGAATGCTATATATATATATACACACACACACACACACACACACACACATATCAATGAGTCTACTAATTTTAAGTATAAGTGATTCATAGTTCAAACCTCATTTCTATTCCCATAACAACCATTCTGAGCACTGGTGGAAAGAGAATGACATCTTCATATCAGCCATCTATTTTAATATAAACAATACTCCGCAATAGGTTTACTAGAATTTCAATTTTTCTCATAAAAACAAATGTTAAAATGTAGACACATTTCTCAGAACATAAAAAAATACACAAATCATCTAAAGGGATAACCATTATTTGATTTTTTATAAAGAAATAATTGACTTAATTTTTGAATGACTTGAAACAAAATTTGGCCAAGAAAAAGCAAAAGCCCTCAACAATGCGAAAGCTGAACTGTCAGTCTAATCGCAAAATTTGACCCTATAAAAAAGTCTAATTGCAAAATAGGATAGATTGAATGAAATTTGACAAGCCGACGTGGCAGGCTGACTACTTAACGGGAAGCCGATTCTCTATAGTGGTTCTATCTAGTTTAATCTCAAGTCAGCATCTCTACCGTCCATCTAATTTAACCTAAGTGAAATGCCTGCTTCCAATTCCGATGGTTTAAACCTTCTGCTCTCTAAAGTTACACACACACACACACACACACACTCTCTCTCTCTCTCTAACAGAAGTCCCACACACAACCGTTTGTTTCTTCAGGAAGCAGATCCTCCACGAACCATAATTTTAGCTACTGAGTTCTCTTCCTCCTTTTGACCCTTCAATTTGCTGAAACGCTGCGTTCTACTTTGACCTCCTTCCTCAGCCGTCCGATCATGTTGATGGTGTTGGAACTAACTGGAGACAAAATTGGCGGGAGCAGCAGGAGTTACTTTTCTGTGTGTTGGATATATTGAGCATGAAAAATGAATTACATTATTTATACCTTACTGCTTGTTATAAATTTTATAACATATATTGATATTGATCAATTAAGTTTTAAATATGTTGTAAATAATATGATAACGAGGATATACATAATAATCATTAGCCAACAAATGACTCTTTGATGATATATGTTTCATAACCTACATGGATAATTTTTAAAATCTCATTTATGTTTAAAATTTTAAAGAGTTCATTATAAAAGTTTAAAATATATATAGAAACTGAGATAAATTAATTAAATTATATAGAGACTAAAAGACGAATTCTTTCCCATATATGATAAAAACATTGAATGAAATGGATACACGAATTACGTACAGAAGAGCCATTGATCCACATTTTGAAGAAGATGAAATTTTGAACGAGTCGAAAGGGAAGCACAGACGTAGTTCTTGTTCATCCGGCGTTATTAATGATCTTTGGGTCAAAATTTTTAAAACTAGCAAGTGAAGGAAATTTAATGTACAATGGCACTCACAGTTTAAGATAAGGAATATAGATTTACCTCTGCCACAGAGTCCGAATAAAAATCGCAAACAAAGTAAAAATAGAAAATACTCTATTCTCTTAATTACATATATATATATATGTAAACCCTCTTTATGTTGAGGGGTTATGACATAGTTCAGTATGTTGGCCAATGAGAAAGGCGGTGTAGTGAATTACAGCTTCCAAAAACCACGTATTACTTGTAACAAGTAAAAACACAACTTTTGCATTTTTTCAAAGAAAAAAAAAAGTAAAAGCATAGCTTTCATGTTGGGGAGAACCACGCACCCCTAATGGGACCTAAAAATAATCGAATATAACCCGATAATATTGAATACTCTATCAGATATTGGTAAAAAAAAAAAAAAAAGTAAAAACACAACTGATCTTGTAAGTGTAGGAATATGCATGAAACAGGCTCTATCGAGATATGTCAACACAGTTTGATTAAATTCAAAGGTTTTTCTGGGGATTTCAACTTCACTGATAATGGACAACTAGAATTATTTGTATTTGACCACTTAATCACATGCTACCTCCCGTGTTGGATATAAAAAAATTAACTAATTCACGATCCTTAAAAAAATTTGTTAAAAATGTTAACCTTCTTAAATGTATTTCAAATTGAATCTTTTTTCTTTAAATACCTCTAATATTGTTTTCCAATTTGATGATCCTTATTTATTGCATACAATTAAATGAGAGGTATAATTAAAAGCTTTTTTTTAAATATACTAGATATATAGTTATTTTTTCTTAAAATTTGAACAAAAACATCTCTCTTAAAATTTTTACCGGAGAGAGTAATATAACCGTGTACACTGAACTTCACCTCATCTCCCTCAAATCAATTTAATTATTAACCATGTGAATTTTTTTTGGTGAGAATTAATCATGTGGATAATTACGTTTGAAAATGTACCTCAACTTTGACTTGAAAATAGACCTGAAAATACTCCAATCAAATTCAATATCGTCGAACATCAAATAATTGTATAAAAAATATTTATATTGTAGTTGGCTAAGATGAAAAAAAAAAAAAAAGATTGCAAATTATTTAATAATAAGAAATAAGAAACTATAAAATATATAATAATAAAAATTTTACTAGTGTTTCTTTTGTAACAACTTTGTTTTGGCCCACAGAAGGTTTTTATAACTTGAAGATACTTTACTAATCAACTCTCTTAATTAGGAAGCTATTTTAATACTCCACTGCCTCCATCGCAAATTTTTTTTAATATCCCACTACCTTTCATTATTAACTTTTCAGGACACCACATCCACTACAACCTTACTACATCCATTTTTTTAATATCCAACTAGCTTTCTTTGACCCTTTTTTAATATCCCAAAACCACCCTTCATGAAAATGGTAACCAACAGTGACTTGAGGAGACCTCCATAATTTGGTACACATTTTTTTTCCTGAATAGTTGGGAAGAAAAACTGAAAAAGAAAAAAAAAAAACTAAAGACTATACATGTCTCATCCTAGGGAAAAAGACTTCCAAAGCATCTTCAAACAATGAATGCAAGCAATTGCTTGGAGATGTGATAGACCAATAATACCTAATTGGGAGCTATCAGCTACTCTATTACCTTCGTAACAAATGTGAGCTATCTTCGTATGCCATGAAAATTTGGTGTACATTTTTGCTGACATAATTATAAACACATAAATTTAAATTGTCTATGTGAAATTTGAATGATTTAAAACTTTTTAATGTTTAATAAGATTTTAATAATTTTTATCTTAAATGGTCGAAAATATAAAATAATATCAATCTTATAAATATTAAGTTATAAAAAAAATATTTTCCTTTGAAAAATAAAAATAAAATCATAAAATCTAAACTGTTCAAATATTTTTTCAGTTACATAAATTGGCCATGAAAAATATTGATATTAATATTTATATTTCTATTTATTTTCCTATAACTAGATGCATTTCTCATGAGCATGAGCTATATTGTTTATAAATTTTGAATTGTACAGCTTGCTGTTAATTTTAAATTATTTAAGATATATGATTTTGTAAGAAGACATGCCTTGTTAACAGTACTAATTCATAAGTCACAGTTCATGGCTTAAAAAATTAATTTTAATTATATGATAACGTTTCTTTTCTATCATCCATTATAACTGTTTGATTACTTTAACTTTACTATTATATATATTTAGTAACTTCTTTATTATTTTTTCTTTCTTTTAAATTTTAAACGTTTATTCCCCATCAGTTTTTCTAATTAATAATAATAAAGTTAGGTGGTGAAAAAAAAGTTGAGCTCTTTCGTCAATATATCATTAGTTAGTACATCTGGCCATATATATATATATCATTAATGTGTGTATATAAACATTTATCATAACTGATGTTCTTCATAAGTAACGGAAACAAATTTACTCATTTTCATTGTGATGGATAAAAATATTATTAATTTAACATTTAAAATACTTTCATTAAATAGAATATAAATAGTTACACTACCTGTAATAAATTTTCTTTTCGGACTCTTTCTTTTTTTGCCATCTTTTTTTTTAATTCCTTTAATTTATTTAAGTTCCAATCTGGTAAATAAAAGAGATTTTTAATAAAATGGAGATGGGAATGGAAATAGAAATGTAATGGAAATAAATATACAAAAAATATGTTAAGTGTAGGAATGGAAACAAAATATTTTATTTAGTGATATTTGTCAGAATAGAAAAGGATGGGAAATCTTTAAGATGGGAGGAGATTAAATTACCCCTCATCATGATGTTATAAAGTAATTTGGTAAGGATAATTTTAATATTTTACCTTAATTCCAAAGTGCATAGGAACTTTCCATCAACCTAACTATAGCAACTATTTGTGCATCAGAAATTAAATTAAGGGTTTTCAAAATCAAATCAATTAAAATCAATTTAAACCGAATTTCATTTAAGTTCAGTTTAGTTTTCTCTAATAAAAAATCGATTCAGTTTGATTCAAGTTCAATTTTGGTGACTCAAAATTGAACCAAACTTAAACTAAACCGATTATAACTTTTTTTTTACAAAATATAAGTAATTATTTTTTAAATATGCAAGAAATATTTTTGGTTAACTTCTATTTGATCATATTTTCATATTTATCTCGTATAAAAGTAAAACATTATTTGTACTTTTTCAAAGTGGTATTTATGGAAGGCTCACAATTAAAAATAAAAAATAAAACAATAGAAAAGAAAGAATCAAGTAAATTAATACCACATCTATGTGGTAGCAAAAAAATAATTATTTTTCATTAAAATTTACATAAATATATTAGCTATTAAATTGTCAAAAACAAAAAAAATTATTATTTTTTAAAAATTGCACTCAAATTTGATCCAAAACAATTCAAATTAAACCAAACCAACAAAAAATCTAACCAAACCAACTTCTTACAAAAGTTAAAAAGATTTCAAATTTTAGAAATAAATCTTAATTTTATTTATTTTGGTCTAATTTTACCCAAAATTAAACCAAAATTTTGAAAGACCTTCATTACCAACTATACCGCAATCCCACCTTTTATCCTTTTTCATATCAAACTAATCTAGAATCTCCCATTTACACATTGTGCGCAGTGATTTTAACCATTGCTGGTAAAAACAGTAATTTTACCTGATATTGGGCCGTTACCTCATTCTCTCTTCCTTTCAATCATCGACACGTGTCACTCTTCCAGTCCACATTCTTCTCTCTTCTCTCTACAATCATTCCTCTTCTTTCTTTTATTTTTTTAATATCAGAACAATTTATTAAAACCGATATCCCTAGCCAGTCTAATCTACTCAACACCATCACTACTTTTTTATTGGTTCACTTTGTACTACTCATATTATAAATTATATTTATTTATTTAATTTTATATACATTTAAAAAATTAATTAAAAAATTTTGATATTATTCTGATATATTAATTATATCTCTTTTAATTTCTTACTATTATAGCTCTTTTAAATATTTAAAAAAAATAAAAATAAAAAATAAATATTAAATACATTTTATAAAATAATTTATATTTTGAAATATTAATTTTCCAAATAAATAAAAAATTATATACTTCCTCCTCCTCCATGATATTATTTATAAAATACAAATAGCTAAATTACAGTAATTAGGGAATACTATTGGAGATTTTTTTACCTAGATATTATAAATTAAAAATAAAATTATCAAAATACTACAAGTTAAATATTATTTTTGAAGATATTATAAATTTTTCTTTTCAATATTAATGCTACCAAAATTAAAAATATACTCACACATATCTCAATTTAATACAAATTAAAATGTGATATTTCCTTTTTATAAAACCTAAGGTGGCAGGCCCTCCCCCTCCAATCACTCGGTTCCCTCATTTCATCTCCCAACCACGGTACCTTCCCCCCCCTCCCCCTTCCCCCTCCCCCAAAAAATATTATTTAATTATAATGAAAATATATATTATTTATATTTATAATTATAATATATTTAGTATAATAAAAATAAATGCTAAAATAAATCTCATTTGAATTTTTAAAATATAATAAAAAATTTAAAATTTTATTTAATTAAATTAAAAGGATAATTATTTTATAGGATCTCTATAAAATTATATTTAATTTAAAAGACATGAAAAATTCTAATTAATCTCATTTAACCCACATATAAGATATTTTGATTTAATCATAAATATAAAATTATTTTTAAGATATGGAGTAATATTTATTATATATTTTTAAAAAATGTCTATATGTAATTCATTCCAAAGAGAGAGAAAAATAAATTATATAAGAATAGTTTTGAAATGATGCCTTGATTTTCAAAAAAATAAGGTAGTTAACTAATTTTTACTCACATTTTTAATCTACATAATTCGGTTAAAATGATTTTATATTAAGGACCGAAGGATCCTATATTAAGAAAGTGGAAACTTCGATACTAATTGAGATAAATGATAAGATGTGGTAAGAACTTTCTAAATATTTCTTCCAATTCTTAATATAACGACATGTTTTTAAAATTTGTAATAAATATTACCTAGTATCTTAAAAAAATTTCTATGATTTAGCTAAAAAAGAACTTAATATAAGACCCATTTTAATTGAATCATACGGATTTATTTTTAGAATACGAAGTAGTATTTATTATACATATTAAAAAATATCATAATATTAAGAATTGGAGGAAATAAATAGAAAGTTCTCATCACATTTTATTATCTATCTCAATTGATATCGAAGTTTCCATTTTCTTAATATAGGACCATTCGGTCCTTAGTATAAAATCATTTTAACCGAATTATATAAATTAAGAATACAAGTTAAAATTAGTTAACTATTTTATTTTTTCAAAAATCAAGGCATCATTTCAAAACTATTCTTATATAGTTTCTTTCTCTCTTTTTGAAATGAATGACATATGGATATTTTTTTAAAATGTGTAATAAATACTACCTTAAATCCTAAAAATAATCTTATATTTATGATTAAAGCAAAATACCTTATATGTAGGTTAAATGAGATTAATTAGAATTTTTAATGTCTTTTAAACTAAATATAATTTCATAGAGATCCTTTAAAATAAATCTCATTTGAATTTTTAAAATATGGTAAAAAATTTAAAATTTTATTTAATTAAATTAAAGAGATAGTTAACTAATTTTAACTTGCATTCTCAATCTACATAATTCGGTTAAAATGATTTTATATTAAGGACCAAATGGTTTTATATTAAGAAAATAGAAACTTCGATACCAATTGAGATCGATAATAAGATGTGAGGAGAACTTTCTATTTATTTCCTCCAATTCTTAATATAATGATATTTTTTGAATATGTATAATAAATACTACTTCGTATTCTAAAAATAAATCTGTATGATTCAGTTAAAATGGGTCTTATATTAAGTTCTTTTTTAGCTGAATTATACAGATTTTTTTAAGATACGAGGTAATATTTATTACAAATTTTAAAAACATGTCATTATATTAAGAATTGGAAGAAATATTTAAAAAA
This sequence comes from Adenanthera pavonina, assembly GCA_026686845.1. NCBI lineage: Eukaryota > Viridiplantae > Streptophyta > Magnoliopsida > Fabales > Fabaceae > Adenanthera > Adenanthera pavonina. Next base: position 37,295,781 of record JAIVEN010000011.1, read on the forward strand.
TTCTCATCACATCTTACCATCTATCTTAATTAGTATCGAAGTTTCCATTTTCTTAATATAGGACCATTCGGTCTTTAATATAAAATCATTTTAACCGAATTATGTAGATTAAGAATGTGAGTAAAAATTAGTTAACTACCTTATTTTTTCAAAAATCAAGGCATCATTTCAAAACTATTCTTATATAATCTATTTCTCTCTCTCTTTAGAATGAATTACATATGGACATTTTTTAAAAATATATAATAAATACTACCTCATATCTTAAAAATAATTTTATATTTATGGTTAAAAAAAATATCTTATATGTAGGTTAAATGAGATTAATTAGAATTTTTCATGTCTTTTAAACTAAATATAATTTTATAGAGATCCTTTAAAATAATTATCCTTTTAATTTAATTAAATAAAATTTTAAATTTTTTATCATATTTTAAAAATTGAAATGAGATTTATTTTAATATTTATTTATATTATAATAAATATATTATAATTATAAATATAAATAATATATCTTATCATTATAATTATATAATATTTTTTGGGGAATGGGGGTGTTGGGGGGGGGGGGGGGAGGTACCGTGGTTGGGAGAGGGAATGAGGGAATAAAGTGATGGAAGGGGGAGGGCCTCCCACCTTAGGTTTTAAAAAAAAAAAATATCATATTTCGATTTGTATCACATCGAGATGTGTGAGTATATTTTCAATCTTGGTGGCATTAATACCGAGAAACAAAATTTATAGTATCGCCAGAAATAATATTTGACTTATAGTATTTTGGTAATTTTGTTTTTAATTTATAGCATCCATGTCCAAAAAGCACTATTGGAAGTATTAAATTTGTCAGAATTCCAAAATAATTTCCTAAAATGTCTTAATTTAAAGTTTAAAAAATTTTAATGAGGTGTTATAACATGATAAATGAAGGGTTTAATATCAACAGTAAAATTGGTAAAAGAAAATAAATGCAGCAGATACTCCAAATATGTATATGATATATAGGAACAAAAGAAAAATCCCATTGTATCTTATAAAAAATAAGGGAGGGAGTATATTAATATTGATTATTATTTTAGCTCTTAAAATTATGCTTAATTTCACTCTTAAAACATTGATATTAATTTACATGAAACAATTCTCAATATGCATAATTCATGAAAAATAGACATTTTTGTATATTGTATTGAGTTTAAAAATGAGAAGCAAGATTATTTATAATTTGTTATAAATTTTATATTAATTTAAAAAAGAATATAATATTATTTTTGATTTACAAGGGTCGCTTGGTGAATAGGAGAAAAGTAAAACTTCTAGAAAATAGATAATTAACTATTATTTGATTTTAAAAAAATGTTAAATTTATAGAGAAATTGAGTTTAATTTAGAAAGTTTTACTTTTCATAAAAATATCATTAACTATTTAATTAATTTTTTAACAAGGGGTACTTATGCCTTTAACACTTAAACGTAACATATTTGTTTAAAAAAATAATTTAAAAAACACTTCCGAGAAAGCATACCAGATTACCCATCAATTTTCTATGTGACTTATATTTATACATTTTATATTAATTAATCATGACTATTAATTAATATTTTTTATTAGTTTCTTCCCTCTGACCCGTCACCCTATCCAACGTCACTCTCCTTTTTTCAAATTCCATGTTATTTATGAGAAGAATTGTAATGAGAGAGAAAAGCCACAGTGCTTAATTTATTGAAGCATGAGAATGGCAGAAATATTGCAGAAAAACCAGAAAGCTTATGTCTCATGTCTGAGTCTTCTCTTTCTAAGCCTTACCTTCACCGTGAGACCTTCCATGGCGGGACCCGAAATACCAGCAAGAGGAAGAGAAGCCGGCGGAGAAAGAAAGATGATACCAATAGGGGTCATTCTTCATCTCGATTCACCACTTGGAGCTATGGCTAACTACACCATCAACCTGGCGATCGACGAATTCTATAAAAAACATCCTCACTATAGAACCCAGATCGTCCTTCTTGTCAATGATTCTCAAAACGATGTCGTCACTGCTGCTGAAGCCGGTAACCACAACTTTATTCTCCTTCCATATATTTTAAATTTTTGACATTTAATTATAAAATACTCAATAATATAGCTTCTATATATATATAATTTGACATTTAATGATCGAATTTATCCAGACGATGCTTGCCTTGGCTGCAGGCTGCAGTCGAGTTGAGGTCTTGTTATTTCTCCTCTCTTCTACTTGCCTCTTTAATTAATCCTATGTTCCTAACAATTTCATTACCCATCTGAAACCTTGCCATAGCGCCTAATCGCTTGAAAAAAGCATCTCAAAAACATTAAATGTTTTTCCTTTGGTTTTAAGTTAAAAATATAATTAACAAAAAATTGTCAAGTAATAGTAATTATTAAAACATACTGAATATTACGAAAAAATTCTTTTCTTTCTCTCCACAAACCAAAGCAGTGATCAGAGATTGCTTATATATAAGATTATTTTTAATTTTTCGATATTTTTAAAATATTTCAATAGACAGACAGTGTTAAAAAAATTATGAGAGTTAGGAATCAGGAGTGATGAGTGATCTGCCCTTTTTTTTTTTTTAATTTCTTTCGTTTTAACAATACCTTATATATTCTTCTAATAAAACCCTGTTATAATATTCTCAGCACATTATGTTTATTTCATTCCTCGGATTGTTTGATGAGTATTACAATAGAAACTGCTATTAAGGAGTCTCTGATATCTGATTGTGCTGGGAACTCGATTCTCCACTGTAACGCTTTGCTTGTATATTTTGAGCTTTGCCCCCTCTTTATATATATATATATATATATATATAAACTGCTGTTCTCATTCTTAAAGGGGGGTTGGTTGGTTACAAAAGAAACTTAGAAATAAGGGTTAGAAAAGAAATTTTATTCGCTCTCCTCTACCTTTTCAAATTAAATTAGGGGAAGAAAAAAAGTAAATAACTTTCCAGGGTAAAAGTAGAAAAAGAGAAAGAGATGGGACATGGTCACATGGGGACTTGTCCTTTTGTCTCTTCCTTCTTGTCATTTTCTTAACAAATTTATATCTTTATATAACTTTTTTAAAATTTTAGCACAAAATATAATTAGCGTGATAATTTTTTTTTAATTTTTTAATATATTCTTAATTTATTATTACATGATATAAATGTGTAAAATAATTAGTAAAGATAAGGATATAATTGGATAAACAATAATTAATACTATTTTAAATTTTTAAAAAGACATAAATAAAAATTTTTTTTTTCAAAAAAACATATACAAAAAAAAAATGGAAGAAGAATATGGGAAATTGAGAAGACAACAAAAAATTGGAGGAATGATGTTACGTGTGTATTGCTAATGTCAAATAAAAATCTTATCAATACTTAATTTCTAAGATTTACTATTTAATTGTATAATTTTTACTAATTTTTATCATTTAAAAATTTTTTTATCATTAATTTTTTAATAGCTCCTCAAGTGTTGTTGCCAGTGGAAAAATCTCTTAGATATATATATATGTGTGTGTGTGTGTGTGTGTGTGTGTGTGTGTGTGTATGATATATAGTACCATTGGGCCAGATTTAAATATTGTGAGAATCAATTGGAGATAGCTCTTTTAATTTTTTTTCTCATTCGTGAGTTTCAAACCCTTAATTTTTCTCACACAGGATTAAGCCTCCTCCACTCCATCTACCTACATTTGATTCCTTAAAGAATCTTATTAGAAACATAAATACACTAATATTCCAAGCATATATGGGCCTAGGCAGTCACTGCTTATATATAGACAGGTATCGATTTATATTTAAAATTTTTTATTAAAAAATATATACTATAACGCTTTTAAAAAATATTTATTTATGTTTAAAAATGTTTATTTTTTGTAATTTCTTTTTAAGAAATTGGTGTGTTATGACTGATAGATATCAGCTTCATGGAATTGGTATTTGTGTGCATTAAATTCTTGACATGAAGGAAAGAAAGTAAATTGAAAGGAAAAGAACAAAGCGTCCTGCAAATTTAGTAAATTTACGTAGAGGCTTTTTTTTTTTTTTGGCCAACATGCAGAGGCTTTTTAAAGATTTACATTACTCGTGTGTTCTGTCAAGTGATGTCAGAAAATTGAAAATAAATGAATGTATTTTGTTGTTGTTTTTCAATTAAGATTACATATATACACTGGTTATCACTGATCAATACATAGCGCATAATATTAATTCATGGCATGAAGCAGCTCGGGATCTAATGGAGAACAGAAAGGTGCACGCCATATTGGGACCCCAAAGTTTAGAGGAAGCAAGGCTTGTTGAGAAACTCGGTAACAAAAGGGGAGTACCCGTTATTTGGTTTCCTTTAAGTGGTCCATCTCTTCTGCCTCCTCCGTCCCAATCCTCCATCCGCACCAATCAACGCCCTTGCCTTCAGTTCCAAGCTATAGCTGCCATTGTTGCAGCTTTCGGGTGGCAATCCATCATCCCCATTTCTGAAAACACCGAATATGGCAGCGACCTAATTCCATGCCTCACAGATGCCTTGAAAGACATGGATGTACGACCGCCTTACATAGGAGCCATTGATCCATCTTCGAATTCAACAGATGTTGAACTTCAAATTAACCAGACGCTTCGCGTGTTAAACAATTCCCAAACTCATGTATTTCTTGTCCATATGTCCCCGGATCTTGGCACCAATTTTATTGTACGTGCACAAAAAGCAGGGATGATGACTGAAGGATATGCTTGGATTCTTACCCAAGGGCTATCTTCTTTGACAGATCCCAAATTTCTGAATAGCATACCTTTGAAGGGCTACATGCAAGGTGCAGTGGGAGTGAAGCCAATCGATTCGCACAAATCAAATTATCGTAGGGAGAAAGAGGGTGAATACAGCAGGATGAACCGGTTGCAAGCTCTGGTGGCAATAAAAAGGAATCAGTTCAAAGGTAGGACCCTAACTCTCTATGGGTGGTGGGCTTATGACACAATCACAGCATTGGCCATGGCAGTAGAGTCAGACATAGTGGGCATAGTGGATTCTCCCTTGCCTAATAATGGCAGAGACAACAGAGTTGACACAGGCCCAAAGCTTCGCAAAGAAATTCAGGCTACATATTTCCAAGGCGAATCAGGGGCTTTCAATTTAAGTCAAGGACAACTAGAACCAGTGTTTGAAGTATACAATGTGATAGCGAAGAGAGAAAGGAATATTGGATATTGGAGCCCCGAAGGAGGACTTGTTCAAAATTATGGTGAAGGTGGTGAGCCGTCTGGAAAGTACCAACTAAAGCAACCCATGTGGCCCGGTGACACAATGGATACACCTCCAAAGTTGAAAATTGGAGTGACAAGAACAAATTTTACTGGATTTGCTGATGTAGAATGGCCGAATGGATCCAGTAGGCTCCGGACTTATGGCTTTACTATTGATGTGTTCAACGAAGTGCTTGATGTTTTGCCATTTCCTTTACATTATGAATTTGTGCCCTTGCCCAATAAAACTGAACATCTGACTAACGGGACCTACGATGAGCTTCTGTGCAACCAAATGGAGATGAAGGCAAGTTTTCTTTTTCTCAGCGTTAACTTGTTTTTACTTTTATCAGTAAGCATGATATTGGTGTCATTTCATTGACGATTTCCCCCCTTGAGTTTGGATACACTCAAGAACAGGATATGCTAATCTTTTGTCACTTGTGATTGCGTAATGTTTTGTTACCATCCCACTTTGATACTCCCATTGATTCTATTTATAAGACTATTATCAGTTGAAAAACTAATTAAAATTAGTTAATACTATTAAATTTCTCAAAGATAAACTTAATTTTCCAAATTTACTCCTAAGCTTCATTAAACTTCTAAAATATCTTAATAAAGAACCAAAATTTACTTTAAAATTCTATCTTTATAAATAGATCTGAAGGGAGTAATTATCCTAGTGAACATATATATATATATATATTTATGGAGCATATATACATATTTATTTCCTGACTCAGTGCATTAATATATTGCAGAAGCTTGACGCTATAATTGGAGACATTACAATTGTAGTGAATCGCACAAGTTGCGTTGATTTCACATTGCCATATTTAGATTCAAGTGTGTCTATGGTGGTAAAGGTGAGGCAAGCCTCCATAAGTAAGTGGATCCTCCTCGATCCTTTCCATTGGTCACTTTGGTTCCTTCTTGGTGGAATTTTTGTGGGTGCAACCATTATTGCAATTATATTAGAAAATAGCGCGCGCCCCAAAAAACAAAAAGAAGAAGACAATAACGTGCGCACGGAAACAGAGAAAGAAAAAGACTCAGAAAGAAAATTGAATACTGGTGATGATGCCCATGATGAAGAGAAAAAGCAATCTGATGATACCCATGATGAAGAGAAAAAGCAATCTGACGAGAATGAACTTATCTACAATCCCTTCCTTATTTACAAGATCGGTGAGTTGTCTTTTGTTGCGCACTTGCACTTGATTATACCTTGTTTATGTTTGATTATATATGGTAGGCGCACTTGATATCGGTGGGTATATATTAATATTTTTTTTCAACGATGATTACAGATATTGGGGAGGATGTAAAAAGCAAGACAGCAAGATGGATGGTGATACTGACGTCGCTTTTGTTCGTCATGGTAGTGCAAGTTTACACAGCGAATTTAACTTCAATTATAACGGAAGGGAAAAAGGCAGAGCCTTCATGGGCGGACATAAACGAGACAATAAACAAGAACTTGTTGGTGGGATATCAAAGAGATTCCTGGGTGAAAGGATTTCTGATTGAACTAGGAGTGAATGAGAGTCGGTTAAGGCCTTATAGAAATCGTGATGAGTACAATGAGGCATTATCAAATGGACCCAAAAAAGGAGGAGTGGATGCTATTGTGGATGAAACTCCCTATCTCGATCTCTTCCTCTCCAAATATAACTCCGACTTTATGAGGGCAGGACCAATCTACAAAACTGGTGGATTTGCCTTTGTAAGTTCACCCTCTCTTACTAGAACCTTTTTTTTTTTTTTCTACAAAGCTTGAAAGCAAGACTTATATAGTTTCCATTTCACCCAATCACCATCACTTGCTCTATAAAACTTTAGTAATATGTATTGTATATATTGTATTTTCAGGCATTCCCAAAGAAATCTAGCCTGGTGTCATATTTTTCGAATGCAATCTTGAATGTGACTCAAGATGTAGAGACATTCCGTGTCCTGAGGACCAAGAGCTCCTTACCCACCACCATTGAGGATGTGGTCTATGAATACCAAAGTGATTCAGAGACGCCAAGTTTAGGTATAGATAACTTTGGAGGCCTTTTCCCTGTGGTATTGTATGTTTTAGGTCTCTTTTTTGGCATTTCAATTATAAAATCTCGATCAGTGATTGGATGGCTGCGTAGTTTTGCCCAAAAAAGACGAATAGCTCAACGGCTGCGTCAGCTAAGATTGAATTTCAATTTGAAATCGCTACGGCGCTTAATTAGGAGTTGCTAATTAGTAGCGACATCTATATAAAGAAACTTGTGTGTGTGTATATGTCTTTTTTTACATGTGCACCCAGTGTTCTGAGCTTATCCCAGGAGAATTTATTAGAGTTCACGTTAATTCGAATCAAGCTTCTGACTATCCTATCTACTATATTATGTAATGAATAATTTATCTCATTTCATATGGACATTATGATGTATGTGCACATACAAACTATAATATATTGCTATATTTGGTTATAAGACAAATTTGACACAACATTGTATTTTCAAAGCAGGATTCTCTCCTGCCAATTCTTTGCAGCATTCTTGCTACAAACCTTTTAGGCATGTAGCCATACAATTGTGTAGTTTTTACTTTTTTTTTTCTTTTTGTCTTTAATTTTTCTTTCTTACAATATAATTTTATGATTGCAATGATCCAAATTTTGCTTTCTAACATTTTGTATAACAAAAATTTAAAAATTGGACAATTGTGTGACTGCATGATTTCTATTATTCTATCTGTAAGTTTTGGTTTTAAAACATAACAAGGTTGCAATAGGGACGCAGCATAGAATAAGCATAAGAGAATATTGCTTCTATATTTTAAACAAGTGAAAATGATATTCAGTAACCCTTAGGATAAATTACTAATATTTATGGATACTTTTTTTTGCCAACAATATTTATGGATATTGGACAGGGAAAATTCCACTCAAACACCTTGGAAATTTAATATTTTTAAAAATATACATGGAACTTGTCTAATTAACATAAGATACCTGAATATCTAATTGGAAAAATTTTTACCATGAAATTCCCTTTTGGCCCATGAAGTTGGGATTGAAATATAAGAGGATCAGTTACAAAAATATAAGGATCACTTAAAATTTTATGAGAAGCAATTGCAAATTAACTTGGAGTAGATGAAGTATTATCAAATAGCCTAATTCCAAATTATCCTAATAGATTTACAATTGATTCTTGGATATTTACAACTGTTCCTTATATATTTGCAAATAATACCTTTGATAAGTTTAACCAAGGGCAAAAGGGGGATTTCACATTGAAAAAAATTCCAATTAGGAATCCAGATATATGGTAACTAGATAAGTTCTGGATATGATTTTAGAAAACTTTTATTTCTAAAGTATTAAAGTGTCATTTTGCCTATTGGAAATTAGGCTAAATAATCTATAAATCTTTTCAAATTTATTACCTTTCTGTCGCATCCAAAAAGACCATAACTATCTCCTGTTTGGGAGCAAGATATAAAAAAAAAATCCAGGGCTTTTAATGGGTCAAATTGAACAAATTATTGTCAAATTAAGGAAGATCAATGTAAAGTTTCCGAAGGTGAGAAGTTCAGTTTTTTAATTCATTTTTGTTATTCATGATAAAATTCAAGAAAATCAGTGTAAAAAATCAAATAAGTTAATTAGTATAAAATTAGGGAAGATCAATGTAAAATCTCGAGGTAAGAAGTTAAGTTTTCTATTTTATTTACCTTGTTCACTGTAATATTAAAAAAAATCAGTGTCAAAAAGTGAATAAGTTAGTGTAAAATTCAGGATGATGAATATAAAATTATCAGATGTGAGAAGTTAAGTTTAGTTCATTTTCATTGTTCACATGCAACAAAATTTGGGAAATAATGGCTGAAAATTGAACAAAGTAGTGTAAAATTCCTAGAATTTGAATGCAAATTCCAACAATGATGAGGGTAGTTTTGACAAATCACTAGTAGAGACGATAGGAGACAAGGGGTGGAGCCACACATGTTTGAGTGCACCCCTTCACTTCGGAGAAATTACATGTAGGATACTATATTTTAGTATTTTGCACCCTCTAATCCTAGTATATATTTTGAATCCTCTAAAACCTCATTTGGCATGCTGAATGATTTTTAATAGAACGAGAATGTATTAGAAGTGGAAATAGGCTTTAAAATATATGTTTAGTATGCTAAGAAAAAAATTGAAATCACGAAAAATGAATAATACCAAAATAAAAATAAAGTGGCTATATGACTCAAATATCCTTATCTTGTCGAAGAACCAATCATCATGTCTGTCAAAACTCAACCTTCGCCACAACAACAACAGACAACTTGGCCCCCACTATTTCAGCCATCTCAGACAACTAACAGCACAACATTTCATTGCTATTGAGCAAAGAGAAGGACCCAATCTTTTGAACCAGATCTAGCCTCCATCGTTATGAGCTTGATCAAATCTAGCGAAGGGGGAGTGATGAAGTTGACAGAGGAGTAGGAGAGAGCCGTCACTAGATCTAAGAAGAGGGATGAAGCTGACAGCAAAGTGGTGGTTAATATGTGCAAATTTGCATATTTTGTGACTGCTGTGGATTTTATTATCATGGTCGACATAAGAGGGAGGAAGGTAACCAATGGTGACAACACTGGAGGGAGGAAGATCACCGTCCATTGAAGGAGGAAGGTGATGATGACTGGGTTGAGGGACGAAGGTTGCTCTGTGATGGAAATTTCAGAAAAAAAAAATTAAGGGTGTTCTTGTCTAAAAATCCTGCTTTTCACACCCAGCGTCTCATTCCTTAGGTGGGGGCAGGTTTACTACTCCCATAAACATGAAAATCAGTCATTCCCTTGTAGTTCCAATCCTACACACCAAACACACATCATCATGGCTTCCTTCTCCCATTCGCATTCCTGAGACTCCATTCCCACGTAACAAATGTGACCTAAATCCTTCACATATTTTAAAGTTCAAAAGTACTATTGAAACTTTCATATTTTAACTTAAGCCAAATAAGTTCAAACTTGAATCCAATTAAACTCAAACTCTCATGTGATTTTTATAAATCCATTTTAGTATTTTATTTTTTTAAACTTAGATAAAATTAACTTCACTTTTGTAACTGAAAAATGATGTTTGTCTTTGTAATTGAAAGTCATCCATGCTTTACTGTATTTTCTTCTCCTTTGTAAAAGAAGTTTTTATTTCTATTTTGTAACTAAAGTTGTCTATTATATTAATAAAAAAAAATTATTATTTTGTCTCTTGGTGTTATTATTCCATCCACATTTAGGTGTTATTTTAGCGACCATTTGATTGTTGTTAGTTTTTCACCTTATACTTATTTGTTTAGCTTTTTTTTGTGTGCTACTATACACTTATTCGTTTAGCTAATAAAGATATATTTTTTAAATTTAAAAAAATATGTCATTTTTATAGTTTTGTGTATATATCTATTTGATTTAATTTATCATTTTTTTGTGATATTACTAAACTTATTGAGAAATATCCTTTCTTATTTATGTGTTTTTCTAGTGATTCTTTATCTTTATAATTTATAATAATTGAAAATTCAATTTTGAATTAAAAATGAAAATATTTTTAAAGAGAAAATTATCATTAGATGGGTAATAATCATCAAAATCGTCAACAATAACAAGCATATTATTTATAAATAAAATAAAATTATAATTGTCTATTATAACTGTTAATTATTTATAAGGTATAAGTTGATTGTGAAGTATTTTTTTTAATTTACCTTTTTAAAAAAAAAATTGGCCAATTTTTTTAAGAAAATTTTTGCACCCTAACCCAAGGTTAATTTGACTCCGCCACTAACATGAGAAAGAGTGAAGATATGAGTGTATTTCAATTTATTTTTAGCACCTTTAGAAGGGGTATTTTTGTAATCTAACCATTTTTACTTGTTTAGGACCATTAGTTTATTATTATCGTTTTTTTTTTAACTTTTTGATGTTTTTGATGCTAAGACATGTGTTGATGAGTGGAAAGTTGCAACAAGGGGACATGCATGACTATTGAAATGATATTAATTGGTATGATTTTGTTCCCAAGGAGTGTTTAGGTAGGAATAAAAATGATAAGCATGACTTCAATCACTTGCTATATATAAAAAAGGAAAAAAATCTGATTGAAAAAGGTAAATTTCATTTTGGTGATCTCCATCTACTCTATATCTTAAAAAAATTAATATTCAATTATACATTGAACTTGTAAAATTGTTGTGCAGGGAATAAAGTTTGTTTGACTCAATATTATATACACACATGATGAAGCGATGCATCATGGCCATTATTGCTTTCATTATGTTTTTCTCCTGAGTACTCCTTTAACTTTTTCTCTGCTCGCTTTATTTATTTATTTATTTTTCTCTCTCTCCATCTTTCTCGTTCCACAAGTGTGACTCACTCGCATCACTTTCCAAACAACCATGTGTTTTTTTATTTTTTTTACCACCGGAAATGAAATATTCATAGATAACCAACGACAAACATAAACAGGGTCCAAAGCAGGCAAAACAACAAAGAAACAAAGCCAACAAAGATTAACCGACGCCAGACTTTAATTTCCAATGAATCGAGAATTCCACTCGCTGTTGCAAATCCAAGCATCACAAGAGATAATGGAAGAGAGAGAGGGTTAACAGTTGGTCTCACTTGGGGTCCCAAGAAAGGAAATATTGGTCTCACCCGTCATCTGTCAACATCAGGGGACGTCGCTCTCTTGTATTCATCCATGCAAATGCTTCCGAACCAGAAAATTTTTCCGTAGAATATTTGGTTTTTCTTGGGATACGTGCCTTCACTTTTCGTTTGTTGGATCCCACTCCAACCCAACGGGATTAATAATTGAAGTGAAGAAAGAATAAACGAATGAAACTCCGGAGACAAAAGCAAATCTCACTAGATGTAATTTAAATGGCAAGACACAATTGGTGGTTGTTAAGAGTGAAAGGAATGAAACGAAATGAAGTGTATAATGGTATGAACAGTTGAGGTGAGGGGGAGTAGGGTTAATTCCAGAATTTGCAGAAATATGCAGAAAAGGCTAAGAGATTCTCTCTTATTTCTGGGTTTATGCCTAATAATTACCCTCACTGCAACTGCCACAGAGAAAATAGAAGAGAAAAAAGAAATACCTGTAGGGGTGATTCTTGATCTGAATTCTGCTCTGGGGACTATGATTAACAACTCCATCGAGATGGGACTCAATGATTTCTATTCCCAAAATCCTGACTATACCACCAGACTTCGCCTTCATATCAGGGATTCTCAGCAAGATCCCTTCACCGCGGCTTCTGCAGGTAACGACAACTACTACTCCTACCTATATATACAAATATAATGATATGTAAAAATTATTTTTTCCTTTTTTGGCAGTTAGATTTTTCAAACCTGGATCCTCTACTGTTGTCTTGTCGGTGTTGCAAGACTGTCCTTAATTTTGAAAGGGATGAAAGACTTTTGGTTCTTAGAAGTTTTACTCAATTTTTGTATTATTGGTTTTTGTGATTTCAATTTTACTGAATCACTTTGTATAGTTTTATACTGTTAGAGAGAGTTCATCCTTAAATTATTCAAAGGTTTCAAATTTAATCCCTTCTCTATTCAACATGGCTGAAATCGATCTCTTAAATTTGTGCTAATTTGTCAAATGAAATATGAGTTGGCATGACACATGGATGAAAATAAAATTGAAATTATAAGGACTAATGTGATAATTGAGTAAAATTTTAAGATCAAAAGGTCTTTTATCCCTTTTTAAAATTACATATTCCTTAAGATGAAAAGGGAGAAAGTAGGATTGGAGAAAAATCGGTGGTTTTCTCAAAGTTAGTGTCAAGTGTTTTTGAAAATTTGTTTTACTACGAAATGTTTGTTAGAAACAATTTGTCTTTCTATACCGTTTAGAAACAATTCTTAAAGTTCAATAGGCACACACATACACATATATATCATTTTAATTTTTAATTAATACCACTTTCATGGCCTGAAGCAGCTAGGGATCTAATAAACAATAATAAGGTGTATGCAATCCTAGGACCTCAAGACTCAGAGCAAGCATGTTATGTTGTAGAACTTGGTGATCAAGCTCAAGTGCCAGTTATGTGGTTCTCTACTTCTGGTCCATCTCTTCTGCCACCTCGATCCCGATACTTCATCCGCGCCATTCAAAGCCGTTGCTTTCAGTTCAAAGCTATAGCAGCCATTGCTGAAGCTTTTAACTGGCAGTCTGTCGTACCCATTTATGAAGACCCAGAATTCGGCAATGACCTAATTCCATGTCTCACATATGCCTTGAAAGAAATGGATATAAGAGTGCAAAACGTAAGTGCCATTGACCCACGTTCAAAAGACGAAGAAATTACCAAGGAGCTCATCAAGTTAAAAGACATGCAAACAAATGTATTTCTGGTCCATATGACCCTGGATCTTGGGTCAAAACTGATGAAACTAGCGCAACAAGCAGGGATGATGAGTGAAGGATATGCCTGGATACTTACCCAAGGGCTATCTTCTTTGACAGATCCCAGTGTTTTAAATATAACTTTGCAAGGTGCATTGGGAGTGAGACCAAGGGCTCCGAGAAGATCGAATGTAACTGAGGACATAGAGGATAGATTCAAGGGAAACTACAGTAGTACCCTAACACTGTATGGGTGGTGGGCTTATGACACAATCACTGCATTGGCCATGGCAGTAGAAAACGCCAGCAAAGCCAATTCTACTTTCTTCAGGACTAACAGTAACAATCAAAGCAGAGTTGATCATGCCGGTATAGGAATGAATGATACTGTCCCAACACTTCTCAACGCAATTGAGGCTATTAAATTCGAAGGCCAGACAGGGTTCTTCAGTTTAAGTAAAGGACAAGTAGAATCAAGGCAGTTTGAAGTATACAATGTGAAAGAACATGGAGAAAGCATTATTGGATATTGGTGCCCCGTATGTGGACTTGTTCAAACAAACAGTACTGGAGTTGAACTAACCGGTCAATACAAGTTGAAAATTGGAGTCCCAAAAACGCATTTTACTGAATTTGTTGATGTTAATGTAACAGGGCAGAATATATCTACTAATGGCTTTGCTATTAAAGTGTTTGAACAGGTGCTTCGAGTTTTGCCATCTAATTTATCTTGCAAGTTTGTGCCCTTGACCAACAAAGGTGAAGAACTGACTCCCTGGAGCTATGATGAGCTTCTCTGCAGCCAAATTGAAGAGAAGGCAAGTCTTCATTCATTTCTTGCTTTGACTTGCTTTACTTTTATTGGGTTTTCTTTTTCTCAGTTTCTAAAGTAAAGTCAGGCATGATAATTGTATAATTTCAATGATGAATATATATATATATATATATATTCCGCCTGAAGCTTAGATACATGCATATTCAGCAACATCCAAGGATATGCAAATCTTTTTATTACTTAGGATTCCGTGATATTGTTTTAATTTTAACCTTCTCACTTGTTAACTGATATCAGTCATGAACATCTGTGTGTGTGTGTTTGTAGGGATTCATGCATTTCCAATGCTTACTGATCTGCGTATGAAAATTCTGCAGAAGCTTGATGCTATAATTGGAGACATCACAATTGTAGCGAATCGCACAAGATGCGTTGATTTCACGTTTCCGTATTTAGATTCAAGCGTGTCAATGGTGCAAATGGTGAGGCCTGACTCTGGAAATAAGTTGATCCTCCTCAAACCTTTCGATCCGTTACTTTGGTCAATTCTTGGTGGGATTTTTGTCAGTGCAACTATTACTGTAATTATATTAGAAGGGAATAAGAATGGAAGCAAACCCAAGAAAACAAATGAAAATGGAAGTAAACCCAATGAAATGCTCATCAATCCCTTCCTTGTTTACAAGAGCGGTGAGTTATCTTTTGTTGCCCACTTCATCTTTTATATATATATATATATATCATTGGATAAAATGTGTGATGTGTGATGATTTCAGATATTAAGGGCTTGGAAAGCAGGACGTCTAGATGGATGGTGATATTGATCTCATTTGTGTTGATCATAGTAGTGCAAGTTTACACAGCGAATTTAACTTCAATTTTAACAGAAAGGACAACGGCAAAACCTTCTTCATTGAAGGACATACAAGAGATTAAGAGGAAGAATCGGCTGGTGGGATATCAAAGGGATTCCTGGGTGAGAGGGTTTCTGATTGAACAAATAGGATTCAATCACACTCAGTTGATGCCTTTTGAAACTCCTGATCAGTACTATAAAGCATTATCAGATGGAACCGAAGACGACGAAAAAGGTGTGGCTGCTATTTTTGATGAAACTCCCTATCTCATGGTCTTCCTCTCCAAACACTGCTCTTCCTGTCAGATGACAGGACCAATCTACAAAACTGGTGGTTTTGCCTTTGTGAGTACTTCTTTAGCTACCGCAATATGCATTCTTTCCATATGGCCATCAATAAATATATAGAGAGATAGATATAGATAATCATATATGAGTAAGTTGTGCTCTCTAGCTAGATAGATGTCAAAATAATTTCGTGGCCTATAAAACTTTGATGACAAACGTATGATATTGTAATTTCAGGCATTCCGAAAGAATTCTAGCTTGGTCTCGAATTTTTCAACTGCAATATTAAATGTGACTCAAAATATAGGCACCTTTTGGGACCTCAAGAGCAGCATATCCTTAACCACCACCGTTGACCGCTCTGAATACGAAAGTGCTGTGGAGAGGCGAAAATTGAGGATAGAAGACTTTGGAGGCCTTTTCCCAGTCGTATTGTGTGTTTTAGGTCTCTTTCTTAGCCTTTTAGTTCTTGACATTATCCGCTCCAAAAAAGTTTCATTTGTGACAATGCTGATTGCGTGGTTGGTCCCAAAAATACGACATTTGATTCCGCGGTTGCCTAAGAAAAAATTATGTGCAAGTTCTGCTTAGGAGTTATTAGGTTGCTAATATCTGTAAAATCAGTGTGTTAGAGATGTGTGGCTTATGGAGATTGGAGAACAGTTTTTCCCCCCCGCAAAGGAAAGCTCATGGAGAACAGTTTAAGTGATAAAAATAAGGTGGAGTTCTCACCCAAAAAAAAAAGGTGGAGAGTAAATAAAAACTAGAGTTTTAAGCCCTTGTGATGTAATGACAAAATTTCTTAGCTATCCCATCTATTGTTTTGTAATGAATAATTCTTCAAGTTCTCTCTTTCCTCTTTCTTCTCTTCTGGCAGCTGATTAACTTTTCAGCTCAATCTACATACACGCGTGTGTGTGTGTGTATAATTTGTGTACATATATGTGTGTGCGAGCGCGCTCTTGAAATTGTTTATAATATCGTTATGGCATGACATTATTACATAAAGGACGGTAAGGGACACAATTTTAGGATTTCAAGAAGGGGAGGCACCTTTGCTATAGAGAAATGGAGGCAAAGGAAAAAGAATGTCTTCTTCATCGCAGCCAACTAGAGCGTTTGGTTAATATAAATAATAATACGTTTGCTAGAATTTTCACTTTTTCTTCTCATAAAATAAATATTAAAAATTGATCAATTCAAATTGGCATAAATGACAAAAACTCTCATCCCTTGAGTAGGTGATTGGGAATTCATTTTCTAGTCTCTATTCATAGAGCAAACCTTAATAAGGAGGGATCAACCTTTTACTTTTAGTACCTTGAGAAAAAGTTACTCCCCATTTTTAGGATACTCCTAGCACACAAGTAAAAATACAAAAAACTGGTGAACTGTGTAATTTATTACAAATTTTGCATTTTAAACTAATTTAATTTTCTTTCTCCCTCTTGAAACAACTCCCAGATAAAAAAACAACGCAATTTCTGACGCAACAATTTCTGCCGTCAGCCCAAAAAGCGAAACTATAATTTAATCTTTGTTAGAGGAATGTGATTTATTCCTCAGTACATGGGAAAGATAAACTTCTTTTTCAGGACAAAGAAATAAAAGTTCACGTCGTCGCCGTCCATGAGATTGCACTGGAACAGCATCCTCAAAGGCACATTCCAAACCAATGGATATCCTCAAACTGATAGAACTAGCTTTTGAGGTTCCATAAAATGGAGCAACAAATGCAGAATTCCTCACTTCATCAGAGCCTTCAAAAAGGCTCGAATCTAGAAAGACATACTGAGGCGAATCAACATCATTCATGCTCATACTCAGCCACAACTTGTTCTCACTGGCGATGTTGTGGAGAGTGATATCACACTCAATACCAACTGGTAGTCCCGAAACAAAAGGAAGAGGGTGTTCAGAGTCATTATTGAGAATACTTAGTTCTGCTCGGAAATGTCTGATTGTTCCATGACATGCGAACTTCTGCAGGGAGAAGAATTTAAGACACTTATAAAACTCCAATGCACTAGGGGAAGGTTCATTTATGGAGGTGCCACTTTGAGATAACAATTTCCTAAGTTCAACTATGAATGTGGATGGCACGACAGAGCTATCTTTAAGGAGAGATTCTACATGTGAAAATATTACAGTCAACCTCTTTGATATAAGAATGCGACAGCATATCTCTACTTTACACAGCCTGAGAACACACGTCACTAGCATTAGCTCCAAGACGTTCAATTCCTCTTGTGGAGAAAACCCTTTGAACAGACTTTTTAATTCTTTAACCCTCCCATCAAGCTTTGCCAGTTTATAGTCCAATTCTCCCATTACACGAGAACATGTCCGTTTCTCTGGGAGGAAATGTTCCCAAACTTTTGAAAGGCACTTTATTATTCTAAGATATTGCAAGGTAAATGCCAAAGCATCAGCAGATCCCAAAAAATTTAATGTCATAGCAGCCAGCTCTTCCTTCCAACTCCTACATTGTCAAACACAATGTTAAAAAAGGCAAACCAAGATAAAATTTCACATGCATGTGTTTGACGACCAAAACATAATCAAATGTCATGTAGCAATAGTTAATAAGCTTGCAGGACAAGCATCATAAATTTCAGCCCCTCAAACAAATGGTAGTCACCAAGAACTTGCCACACTCCCTACATTCTGAGTACAAGTTGAGCTTATGTTAATAAAAACAAACACATGTATGTGCATTAACTGAGAGACGAATTAATGAATAGAACCGTAACAGCAAATCTGTACATAAATCTGCTATATTTTACACCCCAACATATACATACAGATAGAGGATAGAAACTAAATTGAATTAGAGCCAAAAAGGCACAAATTTCAATGAAGCTACATTACCTCAAGATCCTAAGCACTTCACTTGTAAAGCCAGACTGCATCAGGGACCAGATGTCTGGGACCTTCAAAAGTACAAGATTCGTAAACTGTATGACTTCATCGTGTGGTGGGCGTTTCTCTACTTGAGAATTGAGTATATCTACTGACTCCCTCACAAATTGGGACAGAATTTCAGACTCCACATCTCTTGTCTGAGACATCTCAACAATGCCGATCACATCATTGCTTGCACAATAACTATAATCATCTTGAACTAAGGGCAACTGTTGCTCCCCTTCACCATGATTAATATTTGTGGCAAAACAAGCAATAGATCTACTTTTATCAGATAGGTAGGCCAAAAGGGCATCCCTATCCATGACATCAATAAAAGCAGAATAAATCCTCCCTAGGAATGTAACAGCATAAGAAAACAAAACTGGAGGTATGGTGCCTACATTTACATGTGAGAGTGAGGCAGAGACACAAAGGATTAAAAGTGCAGCCACTCTCGCACTATTGAATTCTGAGTTGCCCTCAAAAGCTGCTTCTACCTGAAAGAATGGTGTTAACAGAATATTAATTTAATCTCAATTATCTCTGCAGAAAATTAGATTTTTGGGTGAGAAAATGGGAGACAGAATTCATTCATCTTGATTAGTTGAATAAAATCAACTTTGAGGTTTATCCCCCAAAAAAAAAAAAACTTGAGGAAACTACAGGAAAAATGTATCATTGTTCCACCCTCTGTAAGGTTTTATTCTTCTGGTACTCTTAAATGTTAGATATTGACTTCTTGAAAGACTGAAAGCCATCCTCTTATTTGTTGCCACTAGAACACGGCAATGAATTTATCAAGTAACATCATTTCTATTAAAAGAGTAGGGGTACAAAATACAAGAGCTGGCAACAGCATTAACTGAAATGTAACACCAAAACCGCACCCCCAAAAAATAAATAGATATTTAAACATATCTTAAATGCATAAGACATACAGAATAAGTACTGTAAGAGTAAATTGTAAGCAGTAGGTGCTGCCGCTTTCTAATACTGGTGTTTCCAAGGATGCCACTCTAAATACTGACTGTCAACTAAATTTAGTTTCCCGTTAGCAGGACATGTGAAAAATGTTCAGAAGGTCCTGGAAATGTCATGTCATCATCATAAAAAGAAGCTCACCTCTTCAAAAACTTCCTTGGAGACAACAGCTACAAACTTCTTGTGATTTCGGCCAATATGGGTGAAGGCAAAAAATATATCAGCTTCATCCTGGAAAGAGAATATGCAGATGTTACTCAAACCAATAAGAAAAGTTCAGGAAATGCTAAAAATTGGCAGTTTGATATATTTTTCACTCTTGCTTGAACTATCAGACAATTCAGAAGCATGTAAATGCTATCTAAATAGCAAAGACAAGATGGATAAAATAAGAAAGTAAGGTTCTATGAGTGCCTTCCCCAGCTGCCATCTGATCTACCAAAAAAAGAATAGTAAGTAGTAAATAAAGATGGGCTGTGAAGGCATACGGAAAGAATGAATGCGGTGAAGTTGAGGCCATTGCCAATCAGGAAAATTGGGGGTAAAATGAAAAACTAAATTATCCCATATAGCTCTGATTGATGACCTGATAAATTGCCTAAGACATTCAAATTGTACATAGCAAGATATGTAGTCAATGTTAGGGTTTTCCCCTCTGTTTTCTTGGGCCTTTAGGTTCAAGGGTTCTGGAAGCTAAATGTGAGAGACTATGCTGGTTTCAAGAATCAAGATGAGTCAAATAAAACAAAAAAGTAACACGGTAAAGGTGCCTTAAACAAAACAGTAAAAAAATCCCAAAAAATGACCAGATAAAGGATGAAAATAAATTTTGTAATCATTGCAATCAATGACCTCTCCAAAAGTTCATATATTATCATAAAATCTCACAAGCCCATCTTAAGAATAAAAGAGCTAAAGTTGGAGAATGATTAGAATCAAACCTGTGGGTAAATGCACAAACTATCTAGAAGACCATCAATAGACGATTTAAACAAGAAGAGACTATTCAGCTTCACCAGTTTAAGTATTTTCCTTGCAGCATATCTAACTTCCCTACTGTTGTCAGCTAGAACACCAAGAAACTGCAAAAGCATAGAATGAAACATAATCACAGTATTAACTAAAGAATTGCCAACCAGATAAAAGATGATGTCAACAATATGCCCAAAAAAGAAATTTCCAACTAATTGGCAATTTAGATTTATCAACAAGGAATAAGGATGTTTAAAAATTTCCCTCAGAGAAAGACAATCCTTATCAGTTCTGGTTACCAGTAAAATCTCCACAATCAAATCATGCAAATCACTATCTTTCTCTTTGAAAAAAAGCTTTATCATTAAACATAAGTGCCATCCATGACATAAGATTTGGTCAAGAAGCAAATGCGCATGAATCTGGTAATTTATTATGTTATTGGAAAGGTGACACAGTTTCCTACTGGTTGATCTGATCAACAACATCACCAAGAAAACTAATTCTTGGGTTCATTCTACCAAACTAAGTAAAAAAGAAGAAAGAAAAAACCCTTCAATTTGACTCCAACAACAATAAATATATAGTTATATATTGGATATTCAGCCCAAGTACTAATCAAAGACGAAAAACATACCATGTGCAAATGTTTTTCCTGAACCTTCAGACAGCCACTAACTGCCATATAATGCATAGTTTTTAAAGCTTGTAATCGAACAATCACCAAATCATCATTCAACACATCCATTAAAATGTTCAAAGCTTCATGAGCAAACTCAGCAGAGAGGACTGCAAGTCTTTGTAAGGACTGGCATGCAGACTTTCGCACCTTCAGGTTAAACAGAAACTCTTTCAATTTGAGATCAAATATGAAGGGGGAAAAGAAAGCATAAACTATTACCACATAATTACAGCCAATTGCCAGATCAAGTTCTCAGAACAAGGAGCATTATGATGACTAAGATCTTCACTTAATTTAGACAAGGTACCTTTTTCCTCAAGGATACATCAAATTTTATCATTATAGTAAAATGCATATGATACACTAATGTTCATGAAAAGTTACCTCAAAGAACTCGTCTTCAAGTCCATGCAATAGTGCACCAGCAACACTTGCTGCCAACATTTTAAATTGTTCGGTTGTGCTCTGCCCAGAGACTTCCCTTTTCTTTACAACCTCCAAGACTCTCTTTGATAAAGTTTGCAAAAGTAAATCCTCAGATACTGTTTCAATCTTTCCAAGGGCATTAAAAGCTTCAACCCTGACCTCCATGTTCATATCTCTTGCCATAGAACAGAGCTGCATCAATATGAAGTACATGTAATACCAAGGCAATCAGTGGACGACTGTCAGGAATACTTGGAAACACACAAACAGAATAGCACTCACAAAAAGACAGTGGCAGAAGGTGAAAGTTCTCCACTCACTTGGTGCATTACAAGGCTGATGGGTTCCTAATAAATTTCCTAGATAAAATTTGACTCCACCAAATTAGTTCAATGACTTTAAAGTGTACAGATTCAATAATCTAAGGCATAAATCTAATCTGTGCATGCACCAGAGAGAAAATGACATTATGCAATAATAATAATAAAATATATTATATTACATATATCAAGAATTTAATACAGTAACTGATATTGTTTCTTGTCAGAGACACCATAATTTAAATTTATTTACAAGAAAGCATCAAAAATACCTTTTCTATTCCTCCAACTAGGAGAGAGAATCAAAGTTTGCTAAACTCACCTCACCTTCATGTGCCATTTTATAACGGAAGGATTATTATGGTTTTGAGATTCATACAGGACATAGAATGAATGATTAAGATCAAAAGGCAGTTTTGAGAATCCTGAGCTTGTCAACGAGAGGAAAGAATCATGTATAGCAAATCATCACAATATTGACATTCTAGCTTTAACATCAAACAGTTTAGAAATTGAGATCCAAAAACCACAAACAAAGCATAGCCCATAGAGCAAGAAAATACCTTGACAAATACTTCATTGGACCAATAACTTTTCATGTCTGAATTGAAAGCTACTAACATTAGCCCCCACGAAGCAACCTGAAATTACAAAATAGATAACATATCAGAGAAGACCTCAAGTGAATTACAATTTCCAGAAGTGCAAATTCTGTTAACGGGTTGCTGGAAGACTAAACATTATTCATTTAGCATAAATGAGCTCATAGTCTACAATACCCTGTAGCTCCAAAATACAAGCATTTAATTATTCCACAACAAAATTTAAAAGCATTGCAAAGTCATATTCTCAGTGAAGCATACAAAGGAAAGGAAAACATTAAGTTATGGTATCTTACAACATGAATCGCAGATGATCTCACACAATCTTCCATATCACCCAGAAGCTGAACGGCACGACGATAACACCCATCCACCATACTAGAATCTTCAAAGACACCATGCTTACTCAAATCAAAAAGTCCATCCAGAGAAGCTTTCCTCACATAAGGATAAGGATCCTTTGTGAACCCTAGCAACATGGTAAACAGTACAGATGGCCGAACTTGTAAGCGCCCTGCATTGTTCAGCAACCATAACCGTGCAGACACAGATGGGCCAAAACAAAGAGAAACAAAGAACCCATCATCAAGTTTGTCCATATTCAAACCCAGTGCTGGAACACATTCTGTGATGGCAGTCAGTACTTGGAGTGAATCAACAGCAAGGCGGGTGGATTGGGCAGAGAGAAGAGAGTGAGAACAAATAGACTGAAAGACAAGATGAGAAAGGGAAGAATGGTGGAGGGCAAGATGTGTGAGGATGTTGAGAGTGCAGTGAAGAAGGACTTTGTCGTGACTAAGTTCAAGTGAGCGAATTAGGGTTTGGAGAATGGAATATACAGTGGGTTGTGGAGTTGAAGGGTTGATGATGAGGGATCTCACGGAAGCCAAGGTGGGGAGAGAGAGGGATTCGTCATTTTGGAGTGTGTGTTTGCGTTGGTCCATTGATTGAAACAGCATCTACATCTATAAAGTTCCAAACAAAGTTGAAACTCTCATTCACAGTGAACTCTAGTTCCAGTTTTATCCTACCAAAAGTTCAAATCAGGCTATTTTGCAGCTTGGAGTACCTTCACAGAAGTTTAGTATTTTTTGAGACATCATTTTCCAAGCCCTCACTAGAATGGAGCACATGCTACGCAAAAGCATTCTCTGTTTAAAGTTTAGCACATAGTAAGTCCTGAAAAAAAAAAAATCAAACTCTTTCACAAAAGTTCAATTCAAAAGCCATAATAAAAGTCAAAAATAAAATTTCCCAACAAATGCATTTTTAAAAGGTGCCAACAAATAGCATCACAACTTTTAAGAGAACAAATTTAAAATAAAACTCCTTTCTGAAGACTAAGGATACAATAGAGTGACATAACCAAAGTTAAGGGCTTCCCTATTAGTTTAACTCCGCATATAGGATAGCTCATTCAAGTATCACGTTAATGCCATGTACACCACACGTAAGTTTACACGATACCACAGAATGAAGGTTTTAAGAGATCAAAAAGTTGTTTCCCCATAGAACCGCCAAGTACAAAATTGCTTAAAACAAGGTTTAAGGCATAGTCAAGAAGTAAACAAAAAGTGATAACTTGCTATCTCATGCACTCCTCGACCAATAATAAAGGTCTAGTTTTCTTACCAATTCAAGAGGATTGCCCATAATTATATATTTAACATAAAATTAACATCCTAATTACTCAATTAACATCAATAGTTATTAATTTTAACAATTTCCAAATATAGCTGCTAGAACCAGAAGCCGTTATCTCAGTTGAAATTTCCTATCATCCCTTGTGGTTCTGTATGTAAGTTTGTCAAATAAAACTTTCTAAATTCAACAGATAACAATGTGGATAAGGAAATTGATGATTAAAGGTGTGGGTAACTCTCCAAGGCACTCATACTTTACAAATTCGAAATGCACAACTCCCACCCCTCACTTGAGGAGTTTTATGCCTCCAAGAAGAAGAATTTAAAATCTGCAAATTAAACAACAACTAAGATGGACAAAGGAGGAAGTTGGAAGGAAGAAGATGAAGAACGACAATCAAAAAAAGCCAACCTTTAAGTGGCTCGAAGATTCACAGCCACCACAAGAGAAGAAAAGGGAGAAGAAAACAGGAAGCTATGGCGGATGTGGGGTACCTCCAGCAACGCAACAAGACAGAGAAAGAGGACGAACGAGGTGAGTGGTTGGAGGACCATGAACTTATAACTCGGATGACGCAAAGCCGCTGTGTATAGGAGAGGGCCACCAGATTGTTTAGCACACACTGCACAGTGAAGAGGTCACTGCAGCGTGGGAACAAGAAGAGGAGGAGGAAGTAAACAAAAGAAAAGGGCATTGTCTTAAGACCGGACTAGACCAACTGATCGACCATGAATCTATACTAGGTCGGGTATGCTGGGTACCCGGTTCAAGAATAAATAAGGGTGGAAACAGGCTAGGTCTTGCCTAAACAGGCCAAGCCTACTTGGTAAGCCTTAAATCTGATCTTGGTCTGTTGGTCCACATAAGGCCTTCTTTTAGGCTTAGGCCTGAGCCTTCAATAAACCTGAGCCTGAGCCTATTTAAATGCTGACTAAACTAGTAGGCTTTTAAATAGGCTTGTCGGCTTTAAATAGGCTCTGGCTTGTTTAAAGCCTACATCATTCAATTACACACAAAAAAAAAGTTCTTTTAAACTTCACCCAATCCCCAACTTCAAATCTAGATACAATCAGAAATCTACGTATTATAATACATAAATAAGCGTAAACAACATATATCATTCCCCCAAAATAAAAAATAATAGCAGAAAAAGATGACTTCCCCGTACATTGTAGGAGATAGATGAACACCTCTATTGTCTAGTGCTTCCACTAGATCTTCAGATATCCATTCTTGGGGAAGGGCCCCTAAGATATCACGCAAAGTCTTGCCATTGTCATGAAAATAACCTATCAGTTGTGGTTGATTGGTAGTGCATTGGAGCTCAATGTGGTTTAGATATTAATTGGTATAATCATCATTGGTTGAAAAGCGTCACTTACACAATATTTGACAAGTTCTTCACATATATCTATTTGTGTGTCTGTGTTTGTATGTATACATGCATCATATAGATAAATATAAAATGAAAAAGGAAGTGTGTTTCGCAATACTTGCCCGTGGTTTCTCACTTCGACATTGACATCAGGATTTCTTAGCAGAACAATGGGCCAATCAAGATTTTCACAAATCATTTTTTGCTGTCTCTACTGCTATACGGAAAGCATTGTCGTCATCATCATCATCCTGAATCAGTATTAGAATTAGCAATCACAAATATAATAGCAAGGGTTTCCTTCCAAAAGAATGGAGGCAGTCAATCCTCAAATATTTCTAGCATGAAAAATCAAGTTTAAAGCTTGAGGAAAGTTTCACTCCCACAACTTAAAATAGTAAAGAATTAATTGTCTTGTGAATTATGTATATATATGCATACATATATGTATATGCACATTAAGAATATGTGATGTGAACTAGGAACGCATCAAATTAGAAAAGGGAGCAATATTAAAGCAGTGCAAGAAATCGTAAATATGGTGCAACTAATAATAATGAATGTTCTGGATTTGCCAAGGATTTAACTCAACTCATATGGGTAAAGATTAGTAATCAGAAGCCGTTGCCGTACCATCATCTTCAATTCTTCATCTAGCTAACTAGGCATCTAAAGTTTGTATGTATCTTACATACTTGAGTTAATTATATGAATGTATTTGATACACAAATACATGATTACAATAACAATATCTATAGCCTCCATATTCAGTTTTTTTCACCTTCAAATTTCTGTGGGGTCCCTAATATATGGAGGAACCTTTTTCACCTGCCACTTTTCTTGCTAACTTACCAGAAATGTATGATGACCCGCTTTTCATTCAAATTCTACCCATTTCCAAGTGATTTTTAACTTCTTTTGGGAGAGTTCAAGTAAAATATATATGGCAAAAAAATTACAAAGACATGGTGAAATTTCAATGGTAGGGTCCTGAAGTACACAAATAATTTCACAAAATTTTCAATCATTATCTAAGTGAAGTGATGAATCCAATCTGCTGTAAATCGTTGTTACCTTGTATTATATTGACCAATACAAAAATCAAGCAGCTCACAAAAACACAGTCGTAGCTTGCAAAATTTGAATCTGCTGTAAATCTAACCCACTCGCAGCTCATAGATATAACCATAGGAACCTCATCCAAAGTGAACCATCAACCACAGGAGCACAGTCGCAAAAACAAAGCAAGAGAGATGAGGGCGGCTAAGAACACGTACCTACTCGCAGCTCGCAGTCGCAGGGTCGAAGTCGGAGTCGCAGCTCGCAGCTACGGGGAGAGGGAGGCGACGGATGGAACGGGAGACGAAGTTGGAGGTCGCAGGAGATGAAGTCGAAGGTCGTAGAGTCACAGGCTTCGAGGCTCACAGTAGCTAGGGTTCGTTTCAGTCTTCACTCTTCAGAAGCGGCGATGGAAGCTAAGCTACTCACACAGACACTCATCTTATGCACGTTGGGTACAAGATGACAGGAAGAAACAGGAATAGGAATAGGAAAAGCTTCCTGTTTTTTTTCCTACCAAATTCGTCTACTTAACTAGAAATCTCCTTTCATTTTTTTAGGAAGCAGCTTCTAAAATACCAAACCGAACCTTAATTCGCTCCTCACTTTTCATTTGTTTGGTTGTAATATTATATCTTATTAATATGTTAACAAATTAATTTAAATTATATTATATATTATTATATTAATATATGTAAATATATCATATGATAGATCTCAAACCAGATTTTTTCAAGTCTAGTTTCTTTATTGAACCAGGCCTTTAAAAAAAAGGCCCTGACCTGGTTTATTTCTAGGACAATCCTAAACAAGTAAAACTCGAAGCAACTAAAAGGAATGTGATCTATTCGCACCCCTGAGAATAAGTGAAATTAGGTCTAAGCAAATTGAACCAATTGTTAGTGGGTTCTATTTTTAAACTATTTTTAAAAAAAATAATTTTTAAGATAAAATAACATTATTTTTAATATAAACTATTTTTTATATAATATAGTATTATATAAATATTATTATCATATACAATTATTAAAAATTATAAAGTTACTTAATAAATAATATAATAATGAATTATTAGTTAACTATTTTTTATCTCAAAATGTAATTATGGATTAATATTAACTTATTT
The DNA here is from genome assembly GCA_026686845.1 of Adenanthera pavonina. Lineage (NCBI taxonomy): Eukaryota > Viridiplantae > Streptophyta > Magnoliopsida > Fabales > Fabaceae > Adenanthera > Adenanthera pavonina. The sequence continues at coordinate 37,323,469 of JAIVEN010000011.1, forward strand.
ATATTTAAATGTTAAATTATGAAACTTATTAATAATTTATTTATAATAGATGATAAATTGATAATTTAATATTATTTAGCTTTAAACTTTAATTAAGGTATGAAATTTGTTTAAACTTATACTATTTATTTATTTTAATCACTACCAACCCAGCCCTAATTGAATCACAATTAAATCATTAAACCTTAAATCAGTGTCTTATCCGGTTCAATGTCCACTATAATTCTAACAACATTGGAAAAAGATAATCAAATAAGATCACAACTTTTTATTATACTTCCCCTCCCTTAAGTCACACATTCTAGAAGTTTTCTATATTTATAAATATAAGTTACTTTGTATAGTAGTTAAAGCATTTAATAATTTATTTCCACAAATACCCTTGTTGGTTTGCATTTAATTAAAATGTGTTAGAAATAATTATTACATTTAATTATAAGTAATTTAAGAAAATAAAGGTAACTTTTGATAAATTTAATGACAAAACCTACTTTGAACTAATTTTCTTAATCCGCATGAGATAGTTAAAAATAACTTATAATAAAGAATAGAAGAGTAGTAAATTGGAACCATTTGTTGAGAAAAAAAAAGAGACTAAACAGTCTAAATTGAAACAAAAAATAGTAAAATTTACATTTAAATTCAAACCTTCCATATTAAAAATTGGTACAATGAGTTGGAAATGTAAAATAAACAAGATGTGAATATAAAAATTAAAATTTATAAATTCTTGAAACTCTTACAAATTTTAATCCAAGCTTTACATATTAAAAATTGGGAGAGTGTTACGAATCTAGAAATCAAAGTAGTTACAAATTTTTGGAACTCATACTAATTGAAATTCTTACTTTTTATATTAAAAATTAAGAAAGTAAGTTGAAAATTTTGAGATAAACAAATATAAGAATTAAAGTTGTAAATTACTTAGAACTCTTATACTATTAATGTTGCTCTGACGAGGTTGGGATGGGGTGTTAAGGTGTGAGGATATTTACGTAATCTCACTAATTTTTTTTTTAAATACTAGCTTTGGTTTCTCAATACAATTTAGAAAGCTGATTCTAGTTTATAAAAAAGTTGCTATTTTTGTCTGAAAGTATGACTCCCAAACAAATAAAAGGAAATTAGGCTTTTTCTTAATTTCAAAATAAGATGGTAGAGGAGAAAAAGTTTTTTCGTTTGCTCGAAAAAAAAAATTTTTCTCAATGAACTGAAATAAAGGACGTATATGATCCAAAAAAAAAATAGGTAGTAAAAAAAAATTATTTAGATTTATTAATATTTTTAGTAAAGATATACATGAGACACCATGTTAGAGAGAATTATTATTCATAAGATATGAGGTTAAATATGACATGATAGTTAATATGTATTTCGGATGAAAATAATCAATTAAGGTAAGCATTTGGAATTAATGTTACACCTTTTTTAAATTAATTAATTTTCTCACAGGACTTTAATTCGCTATATCTTAATAATAGCTTAATTTCTGGTGCATATAACTTGGCTGTCAATTATAATTGCATGTTTTCTTATTTTATTTTTACAAAAAAGGGTGCATCCAAGGGAATTGGTTGCGACAAAGGCAAATGTGAATGGTGAATGATGAGGGAACAAAAGTGGTCCCTAAATTGAATTAAGTTAAAAGTAAAGGGAAATTATCATTTAAGATCATGATCTTAATTTAATTATAAAATGAGATTTATTATTCATTTAATTATAAAAATAGACCAATTTTTTAAATTAAATATAAAAAATATGAAATTATCCAAAATACTCTCTTTGGTGTTATCTCTACTTCTATTATTGACAGTCAATGCTTGCCGGCGGTTGGTCAATGCCGATCAATGGCCACAAGTAGCCGGTCAACGTCTGCCTGCAACCAGTCAATATTTACAGAAAAAAATGGTTTACAACTTTTTTTTCTAGATTTTGCTACTTGCTTATTGTAAATTTGCAACTTAATTTTCAATTTTTTTATTTTTGAATTTCTTTTCCACAATTTAAAACTTCTTTACTCCAAATTTTTAACTTATTTTCTAAACTTTTACTATGAATTATTTCAGTACTTTTGTAATTTTTCTTTAGATTTTTCAACTTACTTATTCTGAATTTACAACTTATTTTCTAAGTTTTTATTATAAATAGTTTTAGTGTTTTACAAGCAATTATTAATCGGTTACTGGCGACTGTTGACCGATGTTGACCAGTCACCAATGACTATTGACCAATGTTGACTGGTTGCCGACAACAGCTGACCAATGTTAACCCGTCACTGGTGACTGCTAACAGACGTTGATCGGTTGCCTGCGGCCATTAACTGGTGATTGTGAGGGGGAGAAAAAACACCCGAGAGTATTTTAGTATTTTCATATTTTTATATTTAATTTTAAAAAGTTGGTCCTTGTTTTTAATCAAATGAACATTAGATTATATTTTGTAATTAAATTGAGATCTGAATGTGCAGCAATGTAAATCTTAGAAATTTAATCAGGGGAAAAAAAAAAAGTAAGCCTAAGAAAGCATGTCAGAAACAGAAACGCACTCACACTGAGGGCAACTAATGAGCATTTGAATTAGAAAACGTGACCCCAAAAAAAGAACAGAGACACACGAATCAGTTTAATACATGTGCATGGACTAATACAAACATAACACCTCAAGCTAGCTACGACCAATTTCAACCATATTAATATATATATACTAAGATTATCATCACGTTATACACAAGTGATTTTCGAACGGTCTTCAAACATTTATATCATCCCTTTCCCTTCGTGGCTCAAAAGATGTGTATTATTCAACTACGCGAAATCAATTCAATTGCCCCACGGAAAACAAACACACACACACTTAAAACTATGTTTAAATTTGAATCAAATGCTTGTCAAAATTGATTCGAAATCGTATAAATGCAAAAAATACTTTTAGAAGAATTTTCCTTAAATTGGGTTCAACTGTAGTTTAATTTGATTAGTTAAAGTTTAAAATGGTAACTAAATACTAAACGGTTATTAAAAAAATATTTGTTAAAATTTGGTTGAAAGCAAACTTTTAACTCCCACTTACATGTGATTATATATAGTTAGACTCACTCAACAACACTAATTATATAGAATGCTGTAAATGGTGTGCGATCAGAGACGAGAATAGAGTTGGATTAATACCAGATATATAAGAACATCTCTCTGAAAATTTAGCGGCAGAATGCGTCATAACGAGAAATGGGACCACTTTATTTTTGCCGAAGGAAAGAAAATGGACAATACACAGCCAAGTGGCCAAAGCAAGCAGCTATTTCTGAACGTCTATGGAAATTTCACACAAGAAGGAAGTGTACCACATTTTCACCTTTACTTAACGAAAACAAAGCCAACTTAAATAGATTACTTAATCTATCGTTGTGTGAATATGTTGATTTATTGGATGTGTTATATTCCAACTACTTTTTCTCTTGTGGCTAATCTAATCCGGCCCCCACTAACAACCTAGCTACATACTACTTGTTACTATATCATCAGCAATATAAAAGATGCAGTTTTTTTACAAATCTCGTTATTCACAAGTCACACTGTACAACTTATTTTTTAAATTTTGTTTAATGCACTGAAAACTCTTTTAGTTGCATGATGTGTGATTATTCTGTAGTGGAGCAAGAACATTGCATCCCCAACAAAAAAATCAACTTGCTTAAAATAATACATGTTATTTTGACTTTTTTTTTAATAATATTGAGAAATAATATACTTAATTAATATGAAAACTGAAAATTGTGCTTCTAGAGTTAACTAGAAAGTGATGATCAAAACATTAAGAAGAAAGTTGGTCCAAGAAAAAAGGTTTATTAGAAAGAATTTTGCTTAATAATTAGAAGAATTGAGTATTTTGAAAGTTCTAAATGATATGTCGTTGGAATGCTTACTGGATAAAAAAGTAGAAATAATAATTTAAAATTATACTTGCTATTATTTCGAATGGATATTAATAATATGTAAAAAAAAGAAAGAAAGGTGAACAAATGGCATAAGAAATGATAGAGCGAAAAAATATTAAAAACAATTTTCTCAATTAAAATAAGATTAAAAATTAAAGACTTTGAGTAAAAAAATGTTTATATTAAAATTTAAAATTTATGCAAAAGATCGTGAGCACCACAAATTTTTTCTTTTTACCAAACGAGCACCACAAATTTTGATCATACAAAATTGTCATAAATTTATAATTATAATTCATGACAATATAAAATCACTCCAACCAAAGTTCTTTATTTCTCCTTTTCTCAAACCTTTTCTCCAGTATTAAAAGAGACCTAAAAGTAGTGAGACAAAATCTATGAACAACTACATTTCGAGCATATATTCCAAACATCATTTTATCATTTTTTGGTCACTCTCCCTTGAAAGTTCAAACATACTAAACGAGTTGTCAACGTCCTCACAAATGTCGCACTAACTAAAATCTGAAAATCATTTTGCACGACCATGGTATTAGTTTAATGGAGAAATGGGCTTGCATGGGCTGAACACACACACGTATAGATTGTTGTAACTAACTCCGTAAATATAGGAAGATACTGATAGATTGTAATCTGATATGAGTTGATGATCATATCCGATGTATCCGACGTTAGTTACGAGTATCTGACGTTAGTTACGTATCTAGAGTTGAGGTGCATGAATGTATATATAATGTAACGCTGTTTCATAATACATTGTACAATTTCTGAGCCTTATTTTCTTTATGGTATCAGAGCCAGGTTCTCTTTTCGAATCGTTTCTTGAGTGCTTTGAGTGTTTGATAGTTGCACAGTGACGAGATGTCAAACGAGAACACTAGTGCACAGAACGACACAATTGATGCTTCCTCACTGTATTACTTGCATCCTTCGGACAACCCAGGCCAAGTTTATGTGAGTGACTTGCTGAATGAGGGAAACTATACGGAATGGATAGGTGACATGACCAACGCACTTCTGGCCAAAAATAAAGTGGGCTTCGTTGATGGAAGTATTCAGATGCCAACCGCCAACTCATCACTCCTTAACCATTGGATGAGATGTAATGCTATGGTCAAGGGGTGGTTGAAAAGTGCCATGAGCAAGGACATCAGAACAAGCGTACGTTATGCTAAAACGGCACAAGAGATTTGGACAGATCTGGGAGAGCGATTTGGCAAAGGAAGTGCTCCTCGAGCATATGAGTTGCGGAGAGCAGTTGCATTATTACACAAAGATGGTGACACTGTTCCCACTTACTATACTAAACTTAAGAGCTTGTGGGACGAAATCTCGACGATCATGCCGTGGCCAAAGTGCACATGCAGAGGCTGTAAGTGCGACATTGAAAAGCAGTTAGCTGAGATGAAGGAGCAAGAGCAGTTGTATGAGTTTCTCATGGGACTCGATGAAAGCTTTAGCACCATCAAAACACAAATACTAAGTATAAAGCCTACGCCTCGAGTCGGACAAGCATACCATTTGGTAGCCGAGGACGAGCAACAGCGACAGATTTCCAACATGAGCAAGACATCTGAGGGAGCAGCTTTTTTCATTAATGCAGGACGAAGTGAAGGTGACCGACGCAATGGGAAGAAGGAGAGATCCAGGTGCACTCATTGTCAAAAGTTAGGCCACACCATAGAACGTTGCTACGAGCTCATTGGATACCCGCCAAACTGGAAGCAAGGTGGACGTGACAAATTTTCTAGGGATCACAAGACTCAACCACGAGCAGGAAACGTCACGATGGATGAAGGTCCTATACCAGGTCTCTCACGAGAACAGTATGATCGACTTGTGGAGTATCTCAGCAAGGAAGGAGAAAAGCACATGAAATCGCCAGTTGCAAATATGGCAGGTAAAATGAATTCTAACACTTTGTGGATTCTTGATTCAGGTGCCACAGAACACATAGTTTGTGACAGATGTTTGCTTGAGAACGAGCAAGATGCATCACATCAATTGCCAGTTCGTATACCAAATGGACAGGGTCTATCAGTACGTAGCACAGGGAAGATTACTATTCATGATAAATTGCAATTGAATAGAGTGTTATTTATACCGGAGTTCAAATGTAATCTTATATCAGTTAGTCGACTAGTGAAAGATTATCCATATTTTGTAACATTCATTGCTACTATGGGTTTTATACAGGACTTACATTCGAGGAACCTGATTGGAGTGGCTAATCAGCGTAATGGGTTATATCTTTTAGAGTCGTCCAGAGCAGAGAATGTGGCATTGCATGTGGCAGGAGTAGCAGACTCTATTTTATGGCACTGGAGGCTTGGACACCCACCAGAGGACAAAATGAAGACTTTAAACCTTATTTGGAATAATGATGAGAATAAAGCGATAGCTCACTGTGATTCTTGTTTTAGAGCAAAGCAGACTCGTTTGAATTTTCCCAAAAGTTCAATAAAATCTTCTAGTTGTTTTGAATTGATTCATTGTGATGTATGGGGTGCTTACAAAGTTCCCTCCCTATCAGGTGCACATTATTTTTTAACCATTGTTGATGATTTTAGTAGAGGTGTTTGGACCTATTTGATGAAGAATAAGTCCGAAGTCTCCAAGTTTCTACCTATGTTTATTACCATGGTGGAGACACAATTTGAGGCACGAGTTCGTAAGGTGCGTACTGACAATGGAATGGAATTTCAATCCACACATTTACAACAATATTTTTCAGCGAAGGGCATGGTAATGGAAACAACATGTCCCTACACTCCACAACAAAATGGAGTCGTAGAAAGACGACACAGATACATTCTGGAAATGGCGAGGGCTTTGAGATTTCAAGCTGGCTTGCCTCTTCAATTTTGGGGGGAATGTGTACTTACTGCGGTACATCTCATTAATAGACTTCCTAGTCGTGCTGTTGATTATAAAACACCCTACGAAATTCTCATGGGACATAAACCAGACTACTCACGTTTGCGGGTTTTTGGTTGCTTAGCATATGCTCACAATGCTAAATGGAAAGATAAGTTTGATGAAAGGGGGAGGAAAACTATTTTTATCGGATACCCTCATAATCAAAAGGGCTATAAACTTTTCAATTCTACTACTGGAGAAATGTTTGTGTCACGAGATGTGGTTTTCATTGAAGATTCTTTTCCTTATAAAAGCAACCTTGTTGATGAGCACTCATGCCACGAGAAGCTGCCCATCATTGATCCTGCATTATATGATGATGAGCCATTAATCTCCCTTCCAGACTCTAATATGGGTCAAAATGTTGATGGGTCCATAGCTCCTAATGAGCCTCGTAAAAGCCTACGGCAACGAAGAACCCCAGCACACTTGAATGAATTTGAATTGGATTTGCCACATTCTCTGATTCAACCATGCGCTGATATGTCCTCTCCATCAGGTAACTCTGCATATCCTATAGCTAATTATGTATCCTATGAGCGATTTTCATCCTCTCATAAAGCTTTCTTAGCGGCCATCACTGCTCATGATGAGCCAAGAACTTTCTCACAGGCTGTGAAACATCACCACTGGCGTGAAGCTATGAAAAGGGAGATAAACGCCCTCGAACATAATGGCACTTGGACTTTAGATCAGCTCCCACCTGGAAAAAAAGCAATCGACTCTAAGTGGGTTTTCAAAACGAAATATAAGCCCACAGGTGACATTGATAAATACAAAGCACGTCTTGTTGCCAAAGGATACACACAAGAGGAGGGAGTAGACTTCCATGAGACCTTTGCACCTGTGGCCAAGCTAGTCACTGTTCGCACCTTGCTAGCTGTTGCAGCCAAGAAACAATGGCATATTCATCACTTAGATGTTAACAATGCATTTTTGCATGGTGATCTGCATGAGGAGGTTTATATGAAGATCCCTCAGGGATTTGCCAAGAAAGGAGACACGCGAGTCTGTCGTTTACGTAAGTCTCTTTACGGTTTAAAGCAGGCATCACGAAACTGGTATGAGAAGCTCACTGCCTCTCTCACAGCTGCTGGTTTTCGTCCTTCTAAGGCGGACTACTCTCTATTTACCTTTACACGGAATGGTGTAACCACCTACATCCTTATCTATGTAGATGATATCCTCCTTGCTAGCAGTGACATGAAACAACTAACATGGGTCAAAAATCACTTACGAAAGCAGTTCAGCATCAAAGACATGGGGTCTCTTAAATATTTTCTGGGAATAGAAGTCTCTCGTTCTGCTGCAGGCATTGTTCTCAGCCAGCGTAAATATACATTAGATATTCTTCAAGACACTCAGATGATGGACTGCCGACCTAGTCCTTTTCCCATGGAGCAAAACGTACAGCTTCTTACTTCAGATGATAGAGGAACTGATGCAGCAAGGTATAGACGATTAATTGGTCGTCTCTTGTATCTTACTATTACCAGACCAGATATTTCTTTCCCTGTCAATGTCCTTAGCCAATTCTCTCATTGTCCTGGTGAGATCCACATGCAAGCCGCTGACCGTGTTCTTCGTTATTTAAAAATGACTCCTGGACAAGGCATTCTGCTCACTAGTTCAGGAGACTTGGGCTTGGAAGCATATTGCGATGCGGATTGGGCTGGTTGCCCACTTACGCGACGTTCTTGCACTGGGTATTTAGTTAAGCTTGGTGGATCCCCAATCTCCTGGAGGTCAAAAAAGCAATCTGTTGTCTCTCGCTCATCGGCCGAAGCTGAATATCGTGCTATGGCAAGTACGGTGAGTGAAATCATATGGCTCCGATGGTTACTTACGGAACTTGGAGTCAAAAACACCACAGCTACACCCCTTTATTGTGACAATCAAGCCGCCTTACATATAGCCAATAATCCAGTTTTCCATGAACGAACAAAGCATATTGAAATGGATTGTCATTTTGTGCGAGAACGTGTCCAATCCCGAGAAGTACAACCACTCAAGGTGTCAAGCAAAGCACAACTTGCAGACATGTTCACTAAACCATTGGGCCGTGATCGCCTGCATGAACTAGTTGGCAAGTTGGGCGTGACGGATCTTCACACGCCAACTTGAGGGGGAGTAATGGAGAAATGGGCTTGCATGGGCTGAACACACACACGTATAGATTGTTGTAACTAACTCCGTAAATATAGGAAGATACTGATAGATTGTAATCTGATATGAGTTGATGATCATATCCGATGTATCCGACGTTAGTTACGAGTATCTGACGTTAGTTACGTATCTAGAGTTGAGGTGCATGAATGTATATATAATGTAACGCTGTTTCATAATACATTGTACAATTTCTGAGCCTTATTTTCTTTATAGTTACCTCTCTTTATTAATTTGATGTTACAGTCCCAATTAATTGAACCAATATATACCAAAACACATTCACGCATGAGCCGACTCACTTTGATTAAAACTTACAATTCGTCCTAAATAGACCAAATTTAATTTATATGATTTAAATAATTTATTCAATTATAGAATTAATATGATCTTGCATTTTATTTCATTCAAGATAATCATATATATATTTTGATTGAAAAATAATGAAATCTGATTTATTTAAATGAAATTTAAACAGTCCAACTAATAGGTCTGTTTGAATTTATTAGAGGCATTCCAAGTTTGCTTGTTCGTGTTTTTTTTTTTCATGTTTTTGGTAGAACACAGGGGAACTAAAATGCCCAAAAGCATTAAACAGAAACAAAACGTGGGGTGGTGCCTACCGCGGATTGTGTTTTATTATTATTATTATTATTTTTTTGCTTGTACATGTTTCTTGTCGTCATCTCAGGCCTAAAAAAATTTTTTTTCCTATCATCATCAGTATCAGTATGTTTCATGTCCTTCCTAAATCTGGTAAAAAAAAAAAATGTGCTTCTTAAATAACGGGGAGAAAAGTTCAGTATTTCCGAATAATAAATTGATATATCATGACATTTTAAAAAGTTCATTCTCTCTTTCTTTCTTTCTTTTTTTCGATACAAAAGTTCATTCTTTCGAGTTCATATCTATTGTTAATTTGTTATATCCCTTGTTCAGTTGAGTTAATGATATATTGTTTCCCGAACAAATTAGGATTTGTGAATATTTTTACACCATTTATTTTATCACTAGTTCTTGGTATTAGCATTTTTTAAATTATTTTTAAATTTAACATCTATTTGTTTTAATTTGATTTAAAAAATACTTTAAATATATAAATTTGAGTACATAAGTTTTATCCTTTGTACATAAAGGAATATTTTAAGAATCAAAGTTAAGACCTTTGCTCCTAAAAAAAAATTAAAACCTTATTACTAAGTCAATTTTTTTGTGATCTTATGACATTTTTTTATTTTTTTTATTGAATCATCTAGTGCTTGGTAATCATATCGAACCCCCAACTAATTTAAATTGAGTTAGAAAGAACCACAAAAATAACAAAACTTTTTAAATAGGTATTTTACATAACTAAAATCACTAATTAAATTAGTATAACTTTTAACTTAGTTATACTCTCGTTTAGTATTATTCCTGCCCTTTAAACAAAGAGATAACTGTTACTCAAGTTGAAAGTCAACCAACTAAAATTTGAAAGTTAATGAGTCCTTAAAATGCCAAGATAAACTAAAGTTGAAATTTTCTTTATCTGAGAAGAGAGTACGCATAAAAGAATCAAACTGTTACGGCAAGAAAATTCAAATTCAGATAAGTACGAATTCTTAAATATTAGAAAAAAAAAATACGTGACCGGTGAGGTACCGATATATAAAAATGGGAATTTCAGGTATACCGTATACCAAAGGAAAGAAAGTCCAAATTTGATTTTTATAAATGCGCAAGAACGTATTTATTTAATTATTTAATTGAACATGTGCGTGGCCATAGTTGCGGCATGTAAAATGAGCTATGAACCAAGTCACTCGGATTCACATTCTTTATTTATGCATGCGTGCAAAGTAAAGCAGCCTTTTTTACACTCTCGTTTCAAACTTTAATTAATAATATATTACAACGAATCCGTATAATATTTAGTGAATTATTATTATATTATATCTGTATTAAATGTTAAAAATACATTAATTAAAATTAATGCGCTTTTATTAATACTAGTTAGATTAAGTGAAAGGGAACTTAATTCCCTTTAAGTAAAATTTAGCATTTGGATATTATGAATTAAAAAAATCACATTAAAAGAATTATATCCAATAATGTTGGGGTTTAACCTGACAGTTCTAATATATTTGTATAAAAAATCTGTTTTTTCTTATATTTTCAGTGATTTTGTATATTCTTGCCCAAAAAAAGATTGTATAAAAATGGTATTTCATTTTATAACATGAGTTAATTAGATTTATGAATATAAGAGAAAGATAGTTGCGATTCTTTCTTCTTTTAATTCATGAAGACTCTGTACATACTTTCATAACAGAGACAAATGTACTCATGGGAAAAACACATGCAATAATTTTTTAATTGTGAAAAAGTATTGAAATTGAGAAGATTATTCTGTTTGGAACGTATGAATCGAATCCTTCAATTTTATTTCAATAAAATTCTTTTCATATCAATCACATATATATATATATATATATATATAATACAAGTATTGAAATCAATATGACAAGAATAGTGGTGGGCATAAAAAAAGACAAAAACAGAAGTTGTCCTATTAAGTTGATAAGATTGACCCCTTGGCCAATAAAAGAGACCTTGTTCATATTTCTAGAAGAGGGTGAGGCCAAAAAATATTTCTTAAAAAGGATAAGTTAATAAGAAAAATTAATTAAGTGGATTTGATATTTGGGCAAGGGTCCGTTAAAATAATTTAGGAGGTGAAACTCACATGTGCAAAAGTAAATAAAACTCACCTCATTATTTCTATCTATCTATATTTTTATTTTGTAAATTAGTTAGGAGATCCTAATCCCTTATTAATTCAATACATAATAAGTGGTTTGATGAGACTTTTTAAAAGCCTCTGTAACTTTAATTGTTTGAGCTTTAGTAGTGTGAATCAGACTACCCTTTTTTTGACCAACTGAATCAGACTACTTTTTTCACCCTTTTTGGCCAGAACTGAGTCAGACTACTTGACCCCTGGAAAAATGTGAAGCCTATGAGGCAAGCGTATCATTATCACAGAAATAGAAGTTACTATGCATAATAGTATTTAAAATTTTGTATTTAGCTAATTTGGACATCTTTACAAATAATTGAACAATAAGGTATATTAATTGTCATGTAGCTTAGTATTTATGTCATAAAGGAGTTAAACTTTAAATTGAAAATATAAGTATTTATTTGTGAAAATATAAAAGCTGAACTATAATAAACGTTTTCGTTTAAAAAATTATTGTTAATCAAAACTACGAAAATGAAATCATCAGTGATTGGATTAACTTTAGCAGTGATTTTGATGAATCAGAAATGATGTTAAGAAAGTTTCCTTTTAATTGGAATTTAACTCATATAAAATCTAATTCAGTTAGTGGTATTCAATTAATCTGGTAGTCTGGTAAGATTGGTCCTATCCGATATACTGGGTTGGTTCAGAAGACCAGATTGAGTTAGACACTGACTTAAGATTAAACCTAGTCTCACCCGGTTTCGATATATATATAATTATATATATTTAAAAATTTATGAATATTAATTTTATATAATATTTTTAATACATCATATATAATAAATGATCTATATCATTATCCTGAATATGTTTAAAAATCCATTCTTTTAATTTTATTTAAAACTTTAAATTAATTTCTTAATAATGTTTAAAAATAATATATGATTATTAAGTATTTATAATTTTAATAAATGTTATCTTTTATTATTATATTATTTTTTAAAGAAATATATTTTGAATGAATATAATTATAGTTTTATTAATAAATAAAATTAATTTATTTTTTATTTTTAAATATTTCTTAAGATCGGGTCAACCCTGGTTTAATAGGACAGATTGGCCCAGTCCCGTTTGACCTTACAAAGACTGGGTATATTGACTATCAACCCAATCTTATCCAATCTTTATACACCCCTAAATTCTGTTAGTAATATTAATATACAAGATGATTTATTAACAATAAGAGAAAGTAAAAATTATAAGAAAAATATGAGATTTTCATAGTTTTTAAGTAGTACTCTTTTGCTACGTATTATAAGATATTTTATATGATAAATTTCTTATTCAAAATATAAAATGTTGGATGTTTTTCTTTCTATTTTATATTTATTTTTTAATTTTTCCCATTCTTCCCGAGATAAACTAAGTAGCCATACTAGAATACAAGGAAAAAAAAAACGGAAGCAAGAATGAATTGCAGTCAATAGTAATGAGTGATTGGATGGAATGGGCAGTGTGGAAAAAGAAAGAAAGAAGTGGGGAAGGTGGATTTCCAAGCTTTTACCAACCAATCATCCAATTCGAATGAGTGATGGCCAAAACAGTAAAAGCCGAGCATGGGCTCTATATATACCACAAGGTGGGGATTGCCCTGAATCCAAGGCACTTGTGTTTCCCACTTGTTTCAATCATCATCATCATCGGAAGAAGAAGAAGAAGAAGAAGAACAAGAACCAGAGATCCACCAAAGATGCCTTGCCTTTACGTCTCCACCAACGTTAACTTAGACGGAATCGACACCGATCCTATCTTCTCTGAAGCTACTTCTGCTGTCTCCTCCATCATCGGAAAGCCCCAAAAAGTATGCCCCTCCTCCCCTCCTCTCCTCTCTCTCTCTCTCTCTCTCTCTCTCTGTTTCTCCTCTGATTTCATTCATTTTGGTTTTGAACTCCAGTGATTCAATTTTTTTGAGATGATTGTTCCACTGCTGCTATATAAGAATCGATTCAACACCGTTGTTTGGATTATATATTTATAGATTGGGGTGCTTTCTTAACCCATGAATCACTGATTCGTTCATAGTCTTTGATTATCGATTTTCTGGTATTTCTTATGCACTCTGTTCGTTAGGCGTTGAGCTTACTCCAGTTTCAGCTTTTGGAATATTCTCACCCAAGTCCATCTCATCTAGATGCCGTCAAATTGGAATAAACTTCAAATATCACAAGAATCTTTGGCCATATAAGTGTGCCCTGTTTACCGATTGAATTTTTCATATTTATAAAATGTTACATAAAATAATATGAGACTGTTCGACTGCATATGAAATTTATATCTTATTTTTATATTTATTACTCTTTTCTATTCTTTTTTTATTTTTATAAATATATTATACGTATTTATTTTTATGAATTAAAAAAATAGTTGCGTGTGCGTTCTTCAAACTTGATACCTACAAGCTTCATTATTCAAATTTATTTTTATTTAAATTTTATTTTTATAAAGTTGAACTTGTTCAAACTTTTTAAGAATGCCAAGATGAAACTGTACAAACCTTTAGTTGTCTGGCCTAATAATAATTGAGGCCTACTGAGGTGGGACTAGCTAGGAATGAGAAGGTTAAATGAATCGTAGTCGTAAGTATATTTTTGCCATTTCTGTATTAAACATGAAAAGGAAGACGAAAGTGAAAGCAATGCAAAACCAGAAAAGGACTGCAATTTTCAGTTCTCTCGAGGAGAGGTGGATAAGTAATGGCCAATGGACCCATGGGACAGACACCCAACTACCACATTTTGTTTCCATTTCCCAATTTCCATCCTCCTCATGCCCTTTCACAAAATATCATAGCCGGCTTTTTATATTTTATTTTGATATCAATAATTACGTAGACTAAATTTGGCTGATTTTAAATTTTATTTTTTATTTTAAATATCAATAATTAATCATGATTTTTTTTTTCATTTTGATACTTAAAATTTTTCTATTTTTTTTCTTTTACGCCTTTTAAAGTATAACATTAAAATTAGAAATTTGAAAAAATAACATGAAATTTTAATCGTCTAAACCAATTTAACTTTAATGTTGGCTCTTCAAATCTGAAACAAATTTCTACAATATCAAAAGGATGTACACTCATTAACATATTAAATTATTAAAATTAAATTAGGTGAGTTAGGTTTCAAAAACTCACTAGAGCTAAGCAAACCTTTTGACTTAAAGAGTATTAATTTATATGGATAGTTACATATTACTTACTAATAAGATTTTCACATTTACAATAAGATTTGGACCAATATCCTTTTAGGATATAAGTAAATTTCTTACCAACTTGTCCAATCTTTGACTTACTCTAATTAATCATAAATCATTCATCATTGTTGTTGACAGACACAGAGTCAGTGTTTTGAGTTTGATGGTAAAGAGATTGATATTTGGTGTTATTAATTATATATCCTTCATAGTTAAATATATGAAGATTAATTGATCCCTCAAAATATGCAAATTGAATGCCTCATTGTGATTTGGTATTGTTACAGTATGTGATGGTGATACTGAAGGGGTCAGTGCCCATATCATTTGAGGGTAACAAAGAACCAGCAGCTTATGCAGAGATAGTCTCCATGGGAGGAATTGACTCACAAGTGAAGAGGAAGCTTATTGCCACTCTTGGCTCCATTTTGCAGTCTAAGCTTTCCATTCCGACAACCAGATTCTTCCTCAAAGTTTTTGACACCACTGCCTTTCGTAATAATTCCAAATTATAATCATATTCTCACACAAAATGTGAGGCTCAAACAAGTGTGTTTCATTTCATCCCACTTAATCGCATTTTTTCTCTAGTACTGGAGCTAGCTGCATCTGACAAGGCCAGAATAATTAATATTGTATCCTACTTTAATTAAATAATCATTATTATTATTAAGTTTTTTAATTATAATAAAATATGTGATTTTTCTTTTTTTTGGGGGGGGGGGGGGGGAGGGGTTTGCAAAATTGTCAGCAAGTTTGTGGTTTGGTTTGGCAATCGTGATGTTCATGTTGCGAAATGTTCTATTTGATTCAGATATGCGAAGTTAGGTTCCTGCCTTCCACATTCCAATTTGTCTATCAGAATCTCCTCTCCTATAATGACCATGTTTGTCTGCCTAGTCTAAACCCTAAAGTCAAAATAGAGTCCCACGTTATTTAAAAACCAAATAATTCCTTTTTTATATCCCTCTCAGTCCAAACAAATATTATTTACGTTTTAAATAAAAATAATAACAATAATTATTATAAATAATAACATAAATATAATATATGTTAATTTTTATACGAGAAGAAAGCACTGCTTTTCCGTTCTCATACGGTTCATCCTTGACCATGTTTCAAAGCTACGCCATGAAAAAACGTGGATCAAAATAATAGAGCGTTAACGAAACACTTCAAAATAATTTTAAAAAATATATATGAAAATTAGAGCGTGGACCATAATATGATGTTTATGCTCGACTAGTACCAACCTGTGACTAGTCGAGTCAGAGTGAAGTGTTTTAGTATAGCAGATAAGCAAGAATAGGAATCCTTTGCTTTGTCAATTTTCAAATAGGATTTGACTTTGAGTAAATCCCATTTTCTATTATAAATTTTATATATACCTAAAAAATTAGTTAAAAATTTTGATATTTTAAAAAAATATCTTAATTTTTTTAAAATTACTTTCATTACATTATAAGTCATCTTAAATATATTTTCCTTAATCTTTTTCCATTATAATTCTTTTGGATATTCTCAAAAAGAAAAAAACTGAAAAACAAATACTAAATGATACATAAATTTCATATAATAACTTATATTTTGAAAACTTAATCTCCATAAAAACATGTCATATAATAGTGAACAGAGGAAATAATATATTAGTAACTAAAATTTAACAATGAGTTAGTGGATTGAGGAGGATATATTCCAAAAATTAGTGCATATTTATGGTTGTTTACACTCTTGTGTTTTTAACAGTCTCTGATTTTCTCTATATTGCAAGTAAATAAATAGTTAATTTTTGGACTAATTTGTTCATATCTCAATCAAGAGAAAAATAATTTTTTAGATGATTATCTAGCATCTAATACTATCAGGTTAGATTTAGGTATTATCGACTCAAATAGAGACAGTTTTTTCAACATGAATTTTTTCATTTACAAAACTTAAACTTGACACCTTATTTAAATAATATTAAATATATTATCACTTAATCCAATCACCATTCATATATGATATATAAGTGTATTTTTAATTTAATTTTTTAAAATAAGCAAAATTCATGAAGGAGAAATTTATTATAGGAGGGTGCAGAGGATTCATTCCCACTCCTCCTGATTTATGTATTTAGGTCCTGTTTGGTGTGTAAAATATCAATCAATTAAAATCATCATCATCAATCAATCATCAATCAATTAAAAGTACAAACGTTTGATGCCAAAACACGGTTCCTAACACTATTGCTTGT
This sequence comes from Adenanthera pavonina, assembly GCA_026686845.1. Taxonomy (NCBI): domain Eukaryota; kingdom Viridiplantae; phylum Streptophyta; class Magnoliopsida; order Fabales; family Fabaceae; genus Adenanthera; species Adenanthera pavonina. The sequence goes on from JAIVEN010000011.1 coordinate 37,340,725, forward strand.
CGTCCCGTTTCCTTCCACTGTTAATTTCCGTTTCTGCTTCATGTGCGTGCATGTGTAGTAGTTTCATCCTGTGTTACACTGTTCATCCCCATTTCTACTTCATTTGTGGGCATGTGTTGTGTAATTTGGTTCTGCGTCTTGCTAACGCATGTGGCAAGTGCATCATCATTCTTTTGGGATTCTATGCAATCATTGACTTTTATTTTTAAGCAAAAAAATACAGCCATTCATCCCAGCCTTCCATCGGCTTCCCTGTGTGTGTGGCATGAGAGATCCTTATGGCAGCTAATAGAAAACGTCCTTCTCATTGTTATGAGCTGTTTTCTTTGTCTCTACTATGTCAGCCTCTCATTTTTGTGTCTTATTCTTCCCAGCTCTAGAGTCTTTATTTTAGAATGTTTATTTTTTACGTTTCTTTCTATGCAACTTTAGAATGTTCATTTTGTATAAGAGGCTCCATGATTTTGATCCTTTTTATGTGTCGATGATTGTAGGTGAACATTAGAAGTGTTGATGAAGCTGTAGTGATTGGTGTTGCTCTGTCCTTGTCATTTGCATTTGTTCTAAAGGTATAAGCAGGCCTAATTCCATTACCTTGTCATGAGGCACAAAATTGTGGAATCAAGTATTTTAATAATTTCAAACTAACCTTCAAGAACTTGGAGTAAAGATACCAAAAGTGCACAAAAGGTTTCAAATGAAGAAATTCTAGAAAAATTAATGCAAGAATAGATGTAAAATGTTTAATAATGTTCTAATTTGAGTAAAAGATTTTGATTTGGTGAAAAGATATTTTAAAACCTTGATTCTATGTTAATTTATGAAATATTTGAAAAAAATCCACCAATAGATAAAGTTTGAAAGGTTTATACTGATATGCTGTTTTGAAAATTAAAACATTAGCTTTGAAAATTCGAATTTCATATTGAAAATGAACAAATCTGAAAAGAGACTTCTCTAACAGACGAATTTTGACTTGAAAAATTCAAATTTTGTTAAGTGTCTGAAAAGAGCTTTCTCTAACAGATAAACTTTGATTTTTGAAAATTTGAATTTCAGATAAAATGTAACTTATGAAAATTGAAAATTTCATCTGAGAATATGTAAAAGTTCATCTGAAACCAAGTTTAGATAGGTCTTCAAAATTGCTCACTGACAGATGAATGATAAACATGAAAATTAGAATTTCAGAAACAAAACTTGTGAGTCTGTTATAATGATATATTGACAGACGAATGACAGTATTCATAAATTCAAACTTTGAAGTAAGTCTGAAAAGAGGTCTCTCTGACAGACGAAGTCTGAAAAGAGGTCTCTCTAACAGACGAACTTTGCCCTTTGAAAATATGAATTTTGAATTGATGAACTATTGTGCCTCATTGAACCAGCTACTGACAGACGAATTTTGGGGTTTCAAAATTTAAATTTTGAATGCACTGTAGTAAATTGAAATTACTGTTCACACTTAACAGAACGACCTTAAACATGAAAATTCATATGTTCTAACATAGAATCATTTTCTAAAGATGAAAATTCGAATTTTGCTTCATGACAGACGAACTTTGAGAGTTCAATATTAAAGGCTGTAACTTTTGGTTTCTGCGAAATTCGTCTGTTGACTAATTGAAATTCAAACTTTGAGTGTCAGAAACATTAAATCTGGTTGGTGAACAGATAGTTTCTCAGTCTAACTATTGGGTAACGTCTCTAACTGTTAGATCTTGTCTCTAACGTATAATTGAGGCAGAAATCTATAAATAGAACTTCATTTGAAGATGTGAAAAATGATTTTAACTTTGTATATACTGAAACTCTGTCAAATCATCTACTCAAAGTCTCTTACTTTCACATACTTCATTCTTTGTACTTTAATTTTCATATACACTCTGATTAAGATAATTTATTTATTGTAAACAATCTTATCTTCATCTAGAAGAAAGATTTTCTTGTAAGGGGATATCACAAGGGATTGGGGAAGCACTTAGTGAGAGTGCAAAGAGAGAAAATGTGAGCTCTAGAAATAGAGTATTAACGCTATACTGTGGTATTTGCAAGAAGTCAACTGAATTCTTTCAGAATAGTAAAAAACCTCAAGTGGTAACTTGGGGACTGGACGTAGGTCAAGTTGAGAGACCGAAGCAGGATAAATATTTGAGTCTTCTCTTCCCTACCACTACTTTTACTGTTTATTTATTTATACTCTGTTTTATCATTACCCTTTGCTTTCTTCACTTTCTTGATGTTTTGCAGAAAAATTTTTAATCTTTCTAATTTACCCCTTCTTGAGAAGTCAGCTTATCTAACAAAAATGCTTAACCTTTTCATGTCTATTCAAGCTATAATAGTAATTAAAATAATTTAATTCATGATCTCAGACTTACAATTTGTAACAAGTTATAGAGCCAATGATATGGAGCAGGTTGAATTGGAAGTAGTCCTAAATCATATGCATGTGCAGCTTCTTGCAGATAAAGGTGAATTTCCTATAAGATTTGGTTGAGTAATTGATGTGTCTATTTTATACATATAAAATATCCATATTTAAGTTTTAAATTACATCTAAATATGTTTACATTGATATATTTTAGTATGATTTGACATATTTTTGTGTTTCATGGCGTTATAGGCTTATTTGGAAGTATTTGAAGTAAAAATGTTATAAATCATTCATGCTGAAAAATTTTAACACTATTATGATCATTTTTTATCATAACTCTCACATATGAACTCCGATTGAGGTGATTTAAGGTGCGTTGGAAAGTTAAGACATAGATATAAAACTTTTATGCTTTGATTTTTCTCAAATTCCAATGTTATCATAGTGAAAATTGAACTCAAATTATTAATATGAGCTAATAACTTTCTGAAGCTAAATGAAGTAGTGTCCGTACCATAGAAGCACCCGGCGCCAAGTCAACTTGAATTTCTTCTTTTTCTGACTTTTAGAAGCACTCAACACCATATTTATTGATTTTATGGTCACCCGGCACCGGATCAACCAATATAAGTCAGTAAAAACACGTTTTGGACGTGTTTTCATAATATTTTGGGCTTTTATGGGCTTCTATACTTTTTCTATATAAAGAGACACAATAGAAACATAAGAGGAGTTTAAGAAACCCACTCAAAAGCCAAAGAACACGATTCAAAATGCATTTGACAACAACTAGGAGCATCTTATAGAGAGAGAGTAAGGAGATTTGAGGAGTATTAGTGATAGATTCATTATTCTCGAATATAACTCTATTTTCTTATTATTTCCACTATGATTTAAGGTTTTAGTTTTGATTTGATTTCTATTTTCATGAGTAGCTAAATTTCCTAGTCAGGGGTAGAGATGCAGCCTGACTGAGATGGATTTGAGTTATTTCTCTAGTTAAGACTCTATCAATTTGTTCTTTAAGTTATATTTAATTTATCTTTTTATTATATTTATCTCTTTTGTTCATTTATGTGGATTTTATGCTTAATCACTATAGGATTTAATTTATGAGTAAACTTGATGGACTGAGAGGTGAAGAGTGAATATAGATATAGAGAAATAAATATGATATGAATAACTAATATAGAGATAGAATTAGGAATTCATGGTGATATAAGTTGTAGTTTTCAAGGTTCAATTAGGAACTTTAATTGCGCGAGAGCGAATTGAATTCTAATTAAATAAGAACTAATTGATTGAGAGGTAATTAGGACACTTTAGAAATAATTGTCACTATAATTATGTAGAGTCTAGCAAAGGAATAAAATCTAGTTATCTCATAACATGAATCCTGATCCCTTAACGCTTCTAGAACTGAATCAAACTTAGACTTTGTTTTGTTTCCTATTTTTTTCCTTTTTAATTTAAATTCTTTATTTGATTATCACTTACTTTTTAGATTAAAAGTTTGGACTGATAAATTTACTACCTTTCTTGGATTCAACCTCTGGAATACTCCGGAAACTTTTTATTACTATGATCAATCTTGTATACTTGCAGGATTTAATCACTAACTTTGGGAATCCTTCTTTTGCAGAGGTATTTGTCTTACTCTTGCTTGTTACAAGGCCTTTGTCCACTAAATATGTAGTTGATAAGAACCATTGACTATGTTTTAGTTTACCTCGTGTCATTTTTTCTTTCTTTGATGAAGTTTACCCCTTGTGTTTTGCTTGTAAACCATTGTATATTGACTTGAGAAGCATAATATATCATTTAAAAACCTTTTTGATATATTCTGTGCCCATTTCTTCTTGGCATTTGCAGGACATAGCCAATAATGAAACCTTCCCTAGCACATTTTCCCTTGGAATGAGGTGTAATACTTTAGGCTAAAACAATTTTTTTCCCACAAACCTTCCTTTCTGTCTGGAGTTCTTGCATCTTGTACTGTGAGATTTGTGGTGATAACAGTGTTGGATGCATGCATAGCAATGAAATTTCTTTCCTTCTTTTTCCATTTGTTTCCTTTTTATGATGCCTTCATTACTGTTTTACTCTTTTTATCAATCTTCATTGATTATGGTGGCCTTATTAACGGTGTTCTGCTTTTTAGTGAACCGAAGGGTCTATTTACAAAGATCTCATCATGCACTCCAAGGTTTTGTTTAGTTTATGCTATTTCAAAGGGAAACTGTTTTCTTCATGGCCATCAGACATGGAGGTCAATTAAAGCTTAACAGATGACAGTAGTGAAACCAATTGTTTGACCAATAGCTCATTAACCCGCACATCCACCTCTCAGACAGGTTTTTACCTGGTGTGAGTCTCATTTTTAGTTTGGAAACAGTATTCACCTTTACTCTGTTCAGTGAGGTTCGATTAACAAGTTATTATATATAGTAATAACAAACCAGAGAGAAACGATGATTTCGCATAAATGGTTCTTGGCTGTGATTGAACCCCAAATCCTAACATGTAAGAAGCAAGTGAGATTTAATTTTGACCAAGTCAAATGTGACAACTGAAGGTAACTCTTACTGATAAGAAATAAAGATGGGCACAGAATCCTACGTTTGTGCTTATATATAATGAACTTTTCAAGGAAGCAAAAAAATTTTTTTTGGGGGGAGGGAAACAGGGACAGTAAACATGTATGCGCCCCATTCAAAGCCTCATAAACTACGGCAAGAAGTTTTTAAATAGTTGCATCTATTTCATGTATATGTTGGTGCCTTCTATCATAAATACTTCCTATATATGCTGTATTTTGGAAATATGTCTGGAAAAATTATTTGAGTTTGATACTACTAAAGACCCACATATCCAGATCTAATAAGGAGTAGTGAAAAGTTAATTTTTAAGTTTTGACATATAATGTGTCCAGAAACAAGTTTCAACAAATAAAGAAAAATTGTGTTGGCATGTCTATATCACCATGAAATGATAGTTGGACATATTTTTATCCTAATGCTTTCTTAGTTTGATTGATTTCATGCTTCTTATTGGCCACTTCACTAATAACTCAATACTTAAATATTTGGTTGTATAGGTTTTTGATGGAGTATATGCTTGGGCTGTTGCAAATCATGCACATGGCACTCTTGGATGTGATCCTTTACATATATCAAGAATTATTAAACTTGGTGGGACTTTTTGCTCAGGTATAGCTTTCATTATTTGTCTGCACTTGCTGCTCCAAAATTTGTAAGTCTATCATAATATTTAAAATTTTTAAGTCTATCAGAATATTCGGAGCCAAGTTGCTTTGTGCCACACAACAACGTATGGCTTTTGTTTTACATTTATATTTTTTGTGAAGAAAATTATATAAACCTAGACTACCAGATCTATTAGGTAAATACTAATAGTTGCAATTTAGGATATTTTACTTATTTGTGATTTGCTTATTTTTGCTGAGAAATATGGAAAGTACATATGCACCAAAACCTTCACTTAGCAGGAAATTGTTTTCAGGAGTATTCAACAATTTTTGGTGGATGAAAAACTTCTCCAAAAACCAAAGATCATACAACATGCTAATACATGGAGTGGATCATATTGGATCCCCTCCTAAAGGATCACATCAGAATTGATGTAGATGCCTCTCACAGGAAGGAGTTTTTGCTTGTAGTTATATTTTCTAAAAGGGTAAGGGGGTGTTTTCTGAACAAGCATAATTTCCCTCTAGACATTTTGCTCTTTGATCTTTGTACTATTGTACACTCTATTGATGAGATGCTATGGAATACTTCAATAGCAAAAAGAAATTTAATTTTGTATAAATAATTCTCATTGCTTATCCTCTTTAGAGAGCCTTCTAAAAAGGTCAGACAAATAACAATTAAGTGGTCACTTAGCAACTAAAATGAGAATTATAGGTTCAATTAGGGATGCATTCTATGAATGGTCATAATGTATCATAACAATCAGCAAGGAGGATGAAGGAATCACATGATTGATGACAAACAAATAATAAGTATTAACGTATAGTTTTATGCCCAAAATGAAAGTAATACAGCCTTAACTTTAATTTACTTGTCATTTATTAACAAATTTATTTGAGCCACAAGCGCATGTCCAATAATAAAGAACAAGAACACTTCAATTTACATACATAAAAAAGAAAAAAAAATTTGGGTAATATAACAGTCTAAAACTTCAAGTTCTAGAAATATTCTTAGCATTTACAAGATTCTTTTTAAGTATAGTTGATTTCATAGTCACATATTTATGTTAATATATGTTTGCAACAGTAGATTCAAGTATACGTAATAAAAGTTATTTCTTTATTGACATTTTTGTTTAAAACTAATTTGATTAGTCTTTTATGATTTCCGTTGTGACATAGTTATACCTGTAAATAATTTTTCAATTACTTATTTTTATCAGTTTGTGTAAAGAATTGTTTATATGATAAGAATTTATATCAAGTTGCATTCTTTAAAATGGCATCCAATTTATAGCTATAAAGTTACAATATTACATCTGTTTTATGATTTCTGTTAGGACCACGCATGAGATCTTGGACAAATGGGGCAAGCTGCTTTCAAGTCTAAGGAGATAAGGTAAACGACGATATACAAATGAAGAAAAATGGAGGTAAATTATTGCTGCTTTATTTGTGTCAAGCATAATACTGTTAGCATAATTTTTCGTGTGTTAATAATTGTCAAAGATGAAAATAGAAGATGGAAGTACCAACACCTGAAAGCTATAGTCTAATGGAGATCATTAATCTTATGCAAGATAAGTTAATTATTGATATTACAAAATTATAATAATTTATTTTCCCAAAATTATAAGATGTATGATTTTAATATATTATTTTTTGTATAATGTTGTTTTTGATCCCGTGCGTTAGCACCGGTACGACTTGTAGTTAAATTTGAGAAGTGAAAAAAAAATTTGAGGATGCAAATAAAAAATTTTCTCATATTATCATTTGTTGGGTGAGGAATTGATTAATATTATATTGAAATATTTTGTTTTCTTAACTTTAAATGTTATCACGAGTATCCTACTTTTTACTTTTCTTACCAAAGATATCTTTATATGTTATCTTTGACTTGATGAAAAATAATATGGGATCACTGAAGTAGACTCCAACGATGCTAAATCTCTCTTTCTGGTTAAAATAAAAATTAAATCTCTCTTTCTGGTAAAAAAAAAAAATTTAGATCTCTCTCATGAAAATGGATTGTAATGTCTCCATCTCAAAAAATAAAAAATTATCCTGGAGAGTTCGATTTTGGGTTTTTTTTTTCTCCCTGATTTTGGACTTGAACCTTCTTTTTCATGTGAAATATTTTTTAATATTTATTTGTAAGAAATTGAGTTTTACTTTTCTAATGGAGTTTACTTTGTAAGGAAGTGATTTTTATCATTGCATTATTTGGAACTCTAATAATAAAATAATACTCTGCATATATCTCAATAACATCTTACAATTTATTATTTAAATTTAAAAATAAAATAATAAAATTAAAATAATTTAAAAATTAAAATTTACAAAATATGTATGTCACCTCATATATTTGGGCTAACTCTATATTGGGGGGTCGAATCACAAAAGCAAGGTGTTGGGTTCGCTTTTGGTCAAGGGCATTTTAGGGAGTTCGCAAATATGGCTTTGTTCATTTATCCCTTGCCTGAAGAAAAACGATATATTTTAAGAAAACAAGAGGGTTTCGGAATTCAGACTTCGTAGTGAGCAGGAGGAGAAGTGAGAAAATGCCTTGCCTCAACCTCTCCACCAACGTCAGCCTCGATGGTGTTGACACCTCTTCCATTCTCTCTGAAGCCACCTCCACCGTTGCCAAGCTCATCGGCAAACCTGAGTCTGTAAGGAAACTCGGCCTCTATTCCTCTTTTTACTTTTTTTTTTTAAAATATGCGTCTGATTCTTCTGAATCTTCTGGTTCTATGGTTTTTACTGCAGTTGGTCTTTCATTCTTTCATTATATTTGTTCTTCTGCACTTTATTATCTTATTCGGAGTTTTTAAAGTTCGCCTTTCTTCGTATACCATGTTAGATTCTAACCTAAAACCAATTTTCTTCGTCCAACAAGTATAGAGGCAGGCAATGTGGTGCTATTAACGGAAATTATTAAATGATTAGTCGGGGGAATGACCTCAGATCCTTTGTGGCAAGATTTAAGTGAAGTTTCTTCTCTATTTGTTATCAAGTTAGCGTCGTGGTATTAACTCTTTAATAAATATTTCTTTGCATGTCTTGATTCTATTAAATAAACTGATAACAACCGCGTAAAATCTGCCTTGTACTTTTCTCTCCTTATCTGAAACCTGAGATTTATGTTCAGATATCGTCATAGAGGGTTATTGGGCTTATCATTTCTTTATTGTATTTATGCCGTTTGGATTGTGATTCAATTCTTGGATAATTTTGTTATTGTTGAATTGCCTTGATACCAATGGATTTAAATACTTACTATTAGATTATAAGGGAATCAATGACATTGGAGCTTCAGAGGGTACTAGTGTCTTTCTGATCCTCTGCTTCATGTTATAACTTCTGGCAAATAACTGGGTCAGTCCTAGTTTAACTGCAAACGAACCCACTCAGGTTTTCTGCAAAGTTATGTGATTGTGTGCAAACTTGCAACAGATGATTGTGTTCGTAAGTTACTTAACTGAATCTATGCTATATCTATGTAATTCATGGAATCTGGAAGCAAATTTATACTGCCATTTGGTTAATTTGGGGGCATCACGATTCATGCATGACCTTGTTTGTTAACTCTGAATAAGTTGGAAATGATTTACTGTGTTATTTGTTTGGATGGATGAAGTGATAGCAGGTCTTGGTCTGTGTTAATGCGTGTCCTAGCATCAATAAAGTTGTTCTCTACTTCTCTCTGTTTTGAACTTTTCCAATGAATTTAGAGTTTACTTGGAGATAAACTATTATTCTCTAAGAAGGGCAACTAATGCCCAAGTCAGAATGTTTTGAGCAGTTACTATTTCGAAGCATTAAATTCTTTGGCAAACAAGACTTCTTATGAGTTATTCTCTTTCCCTTTATGATGTGCTGGCCAGACAACCTGAGTTGTACTATTATGTAATGTATCTTGTTATTACTTTTATTATATATCTGCTATGCTGATTTGAACCTACACGCTTCTTCAGTAACTTGAATGATGCTTTTAGGGACCATGATGTTGTAGATAACCAGCATGACATTTATCTGGCTTGATAAAATATAAAATAAGTTTGATTTTTCTGCTGAGCTACAATATGTTATTTCATTGACTTGTCCTAAAGCCTTTATATTCTGCTTTATGTCTTCCCGCTTTTCTGCAGTATGTGATGATTGTTCTGAAAGGATCCATTCCTATATCTTTTGGTGGGACTGAGCAGCCCGCTGCCTATGGTGAATTGGTGTCCATTGGTGGTCTTAATCCTGGTGTGAACAAGGAACTTAGTGCTGCAATTGCATCAATTCTTGAAACCAAGTTATCAGTGCCTAAATCGCGGTTTTTCTTAAAATTCTATGACACCAAGGCAAGTGTTTAAAGTTCCTAGTTTTCCTGAAAAGAAGGGTCATTGCCCTGCTCTGCACTTTTTTCTTATTGCGTTCTTCCTTTTTGTTTAGGATCATCAGAGTCAAGAATATGCACAGTGTTTGCATGCTTTACACCAGAACTAGACCGTGTAAAAAAATGCTTACTGTCCAACATTGTTATCATAGCTCGTTAGCTGTACATCCAACCCTTTTCCTGTAGATGTTAAACTCTCAAAACCCCCAGTCCTTTTCTTAAGTGTATGTTTGGATGAAGGATCACGGAAGAGAAGGAAAGGTTTCATTGTTATTTTTCTCTTGCTTGGGGTTATTAATGAGGTGAGGGTAGTTAATGTTTTTCAGCTAAACTTCCAGAGTCCTCTTTCCTTTGTAATTTTAAGCTTCCCTGATTTGAGGGGTTAGAAAGGAGAGACTTTCCCCAAGCAAGGGAAAGAAAAGTTATAATTTGATTATCACTTCCCCTTCCATTTTCATTGGATTTTGTTCGCCTTCCTTCTCCTTCCAACTCCAAACATACCCCAAATATCTTCTTTTATGGCCATTTATTGAATTGTTTGCTGTAACTCGATGGTAACTGTGCCTTTCTTGTGCTGCAGGGCTCGAACTTTGGATGGAATGGATCTACGTTCTAAAACCCATTCTAATTTGGTTGTGGTGATCTGAATGCAGTGTTCTGTTTCCAACCGCAGTTACGTCTCTGGATGATGTTAAATTTCAAGTACTCTTACTTTTTAGCAGGACATTGTACTAGTGAAACTTGATTAGCTGTTTGGAACAATGTGGATCCTTTCCTTTAAAATTCTACTTTCCGAAAAAAAGTTGAGACCTCGATTCCTTTGTTATTGTATGATCGTTCTGTTTGTCTGGGAGAATGGTTGACGTTAATTTCCGATCCTTTCCTATTGAAATTATGTTCTCTACATTAAATTGTTTACTAGGTAATGACTATATAATCTCTTATGATATTTGGCATCATGCCAAAGAAAGAATCTCTATGGTTATGATATATTATTGTTTTCCTCTAAAAAATGTTCTACTTATACATTTTTTTTCTCTGCTTTAAAAAATATATATTCTATTTTTAGGTAACTACACACAAAAAAATATACATAATACATTTATATAACCAACATAAAATAGTTAATTTTTTAAATTTAATTCATCTATAAATAACAATTCAATCATACACACAATTTGTGCACTTTTAATTTTTTTAAATAAAATAATTCTTCAATTTTATATCATTTCTATATGGTATATATAAGTTTTAAAAATGTAAATTAATTCTTTAAACTTTTACCTGTAAACCTCAAAACTTTTTCTCATGGGAAGAAAAACCTCAGTTTTTTCTAGATAACTAGAAGTGATATCTTTGTTTTGCACTAAATTTGTGAGGCAATATTCATAATTAATTAATGCATGTAATTAATAAATAGTGCAACTTCTTGATATATATATTGATATTAATTTACTTCGTTGACTTGACAATATTTATTTAATCTTGTGGAAAGCTCCGCATTTTTTAAATAAATTGAATTATTGTTAGATATAATAAATATAATTTTTCTTGGCCAACATATACTTAATTTAATTAAAAAGAAAAAACTCGAATACGCGTAGAATTGCAAACGACGATAACGAGGCATTGAATCATGCTAGCAAATTCGCGTGCCACTGCAAAGGACGAGTGGCGGGCCATTGACGAATTCGCATTGGGTGCTCATCGCGGATGATGAGCACCCCATGCTAATTGGATTTGGTTCGTTCAGATTTGGTGCTCATCGCGTGTTATTAGCATCCCATGCTCATCAAATTTGGACAATTTAAATTAAATTCGGATGATGTAGATTTAGTTATATTTTTTATTATATTTTTATTTTATTAAATAAAAAATTTAAAATAGATATAATTTTATAATTATTATTTTTTAAAAAACATTATTATTATATAAAAAATTAAAATAAAAAATTATAAATCTATACTATCTAATTTTAAATTGAATGGTTTAGATCTGTCCAAAAATGATGCGTATGAGTGCCCTGCCCTTCTCTGTGATAAGCAGCGAATGCGAATTCGGCCATTGACCCCAATCCGCAAAGCAAAAAGCCAATGCGTTTGTCGGTGGTGGAAGCTTAACGACTAAGCTTATGACGTCGTCTTCTATTTTTCCATCTATCATCCTTCCATCTCTTGGCCTTGCATTTCACAGACACAAGGCCCACCACACCTTTTTCTAATTCGCATTCAGCCGTCAATTTTTCATTCTCTCCTCAATTCCCAAATCTAGATTTCCAATTTCCATAAACCATTCTCTCCTTTCTTCTCTCTTCTTCGTGATCTCCAATAGCCCATAATGTCCTCTTCAGCCCCTCCCGTCCTCCCCATCTCCAATTCCCAGCCCGCCGTTGCCACCGGTGGCGCCGCCGCTGAATCTGGAGGCCCCATAGCCACACCTGCCTTCCGCGCCTTCATCGGCCACCTCTCCGATACCGTCCGTAATGGCCTCGCGCAGCGACGTCCTTGGGGAGAGCTTTTTGATCGTACGGCCTTTTTGAAACCTGAGAGCTTCTCTGAAGCCACCCTTCGGATCCGCAAGAATTACTCTTACTTCCGTGTCAATTATTATGCTATAATCGCTCTGATCCTTGCTGTTTCTCTCCTTACGAATCCGTTCTCTCTTATTCTCCTCGTGGGTTTGCTCGCCTCGTGGATGTTCCTCTACCTCTTCCGTCCCGCTGATCAGCCTTTGGTCATTCTTGGCCGTACTTTCTCTGATTTCGAAACCTTAGGCCTCTTGGGTTGTCTCACTGTGTTTGTGGTCTTCCTTACCAATGTTGGATCTGTTCTTGTTTCGGCTCTCATGGTGGGTGTTGCCATTGTTTGCGCTCACGGTGCCTTCAGGGTTCCCGAAGATCTCTTCTTGGATGAGCAGGAGATCAACCAAACCACTGGGTTCCTGTCATTCCTCCGTGGTGCTGCAACCAATGCGGCTGTTACCTCCTCTGTACCTACGGTCGCTGCACGTGTTTGAGCAGACCTGTGAATCCAGATCAAGGAGGATGACAGGGTTAATGGTGTCTTCATCTGATCCATGAAATTCAATGTTAGGATCTGGAAGTGAAATAAATGCCGAAAATATACTTCTTCTGCCTTCTACTAATATGTATTAACAATTTTTCCTATACATAGGGTGAAGCACCTGAGATTTGTAGGGTTCTCTGTTATTTTGTGTTTTTTATATAGGATTTGCTACTTTCATTGGTGGATCTACCAGTTTTTAATATACTTCGATTGTTTAATTCATTCTGTAATTTTGTTTTTTAAAAGCAGATTGTGGAAATGTTCATTTCTGTTCGATACAATCTGTCAATCTCTAATATTTATTTGCATGTTATTCAGTGTTAGATATATCTGTCTCTGTGCTTTAACCCTGCTTTATAGCTATATGAAAACCTAGATCACCGAGCTGCTTTGGTGATTATATTTTAGTTTTCTTTTTCATTGTTTATTCTGTGCTTTTATCAAACATTAGATAGATCTCTTTGATTTTCATTGGTAGACTCGACATTATCAAGGAGTGTTTAGGTTGTGTTTGCCTGTTGGAATCCGTCACAGATTGTGCTGTCCCTGCGTTGTTTGCCTGTGTTGTCACTTAGATCTCATAATTGAGATTGCTTACCAGCATTTCTTATTTTGAATCTGTATGAAGCTGCATGAGCAATTTTGGCCTTTATTGTGGTTTGTGAAGTTATAGACTTGGGGTTCCCCTCCCCCTCGCCCCCTTATGGGGAAAATTGAAAAGACCTAACATTCCATTGATAAGATGTCAGGATTCAGTATATCACCATGGGACTTTAAGATGCTGTTGTATGATTTCTTTGATAACCTTTAGTTTGTGATACAAAATCCTGAGTATTTTAAATATGATGGTACTTTATCATGGTAGTTTGGTACTGTATTTCGTGGTAATCTAAGATACAATAGAGCAGAGGATATGATATACCAAACAAAGTCTAAATTTGTTAGATCAATACTTTGATGGTTGTGTAATGTGATTTTGAGTCTTACGGCATTGATATCTTGCTGGCAAATGAGAGTGCGTAATTCACTTGATCTTATTAATCGCAGATGCCAAATTAAAGTGCACTAGTTAATTGTTCACTTGCATTCATATGTATTGTAGAACAAATGAGTTTCAGTCTGATAACTAGCAACCAATGGATCGAAGATCTTTATTATTTTTATGCCCCAACAAATTTGCAGTGGCATCAAATATGATTCTGAGCTACAAGATGTCTTGTCTTCTGATTGACCTATACAAGTTATAGGTAACTAATTCTGGCTTCCATTGTGATCCTTCTGTTCATGTATGACTTTTGATGATGGCCCCCATACATTCTATGAATTCCCTTGCCCCTCCAACTGCGAGAATAAAATTGGACATGGTCATTGTTTTTGGTCATGGATCAAGAAATATTACGAGGTTGACATTTGCTTGTTGTTGGAGCTTGATTGAAGCGATTATATTTTGGTTGTCCCATTATAATGGTGCCTGAAAGTTCGTTACCATTATTATATCTATTCAATTTGCACCCTAGCAAGTTGCGGAATTGTTGTGCCTTGATGTTCTGGGAATGTAATAATGAGTTGCATTGTCTGGATGGATTATCGGAAATTCTTGTGTTAATAATTCAGTTCTAAAGAGTTGAAGAAGTCTTCAAGTTGTAGACTAGAAACCGTGTTTGGTCTTCGGCCGGTTTGCTTAAGTTGAGTTTTCACGGTTGCATTAGAATTGATCAGTAGTCAATGTCTAACTTACGACCTGTCGTGTAAAGCAAGTTGCTATTTTGAAAACTTAAAACTAGGACTTCAGCTCTACAAAATTTCCAGGAAGAACTTTGTTACAGTAAGTTTTTTTTTGTTGTTTAAAGTTACGAAGTGTTCTCTCAAAGTTATAAATATGTTCTCTTGAAATTAATTTTTTTCCCAAAATTAAGGTTTTTTGGATATAATTCTCTTGGAAATTTCAAGTTTACTAAGGAATATCGTGTCCTCGGTGTCCTCTATGTTGCACTGTGAAGGATTACTTGGATGGATGATAAGGGAGGATGACAAAAAGGGTTTAATTTGTTTTGCTGAAACATTGTGTAGCTAGAATATTTGGCAGAAACCTTTTTTTTTTTTTTGGGGTTTGGGGATTGAATAATTTTAATTTTAAATTTAAGACATTTTTAGCCACCCTATACCAGAAAAAGATTTTTATTACTAAATTTATTGAGAAATACTAATTTTTTTTTATAATTTATCCTTATTAATTATATTATCTCATACTTTCTATAATATTTATCTCTCATTTATTAATTATAGACTCAGGGCATGAATAAAAACATTATTAATGTACTAGACAACCCAACAAAAAAATTTATATTTTAGATAAAATATTACTTTTAGAAAATATCTTACATTTAGGAATAAAGAAAATGATATATTCCAATTAAAAAATTTATTTAACAAGAAATAAAGAAATTACTCTTTTCGATCTCAAATATAAGTCATAAAAAGAAAAATTTTCATGATTCAAAATATAAGTAATGTCTGGATTTTTAAATAAATTTTTCCTTCAATATCTCTCATTAAGGATATTGAACAAAAATAATAAAATTTATTATTGGAAAGATATATCATTTAATTAGGAATAAATTTAGAAAATAAATAAAACTTGAGACAAATTTAGTGAGCTTAATAATTTTTTTAATATGTATGAGGTGGTATTGATTGTTTATTTTCTTTCTTTATTCCCTTTCTTTTTTTCCTTTCTCTCTGCTCCCAAAAATATCTCCAGGGATATGACTTAGAGGCTGAACTGATCCCTCATCTGGTGGCAAATAGGAGGAAAGGAAATGAGAATTATTTTACACAACTTGTGTATCAAAATTTTAATCTCTCTAATTATAATAAAGGGAAAGTGAAAAAGTAAAATATTACAATCTGCATCAATAATATTTCGAGATGTTATTAGTTATTCCAAATGTCATTTTGGAAAGAGGCTAAATGTATGAATTTATGATCTTACTCTTTGGTTGTTTAAGCAATAAATCTTGCTTCCTCTTTTCCTCATTCATCTCCTTTATCCCAACTATAACACCTTGAAAATTATATTGAAATCATGAACAATTTATCTCAAGTTAAGCTAAACTTCCTATAAACTTCTAAAGTAGTTTAAAATGAGGCAATAGCTAATCATTTACTTCCTAAAGTGTTATACTTCCCTTCCTTATTTCCTTCATCCATAGTTTTGATTGGCCTGAATTGAGGCTCCTTAGTTTTTATAAACTCAATGTATATAACAGATTTTTATCGTTTTTATTGTACTCTTTTATAGACGTTGGATAAAATCTAGTGATTAAAGCCTAACGTCATCTTGTTCTCATTAATCTCGTCTATCATATATTATAATTAGGTCATTATTTTTTCCATTTATCTTCATTTCCTTCATTTTCACTTCTTGGTGGGAATCATTCCAAAATATAGGCCTAAAATTTGTTGAAACATAGGTCCAATCAAGCGGTTGCCGGAATTGCGTTGTGAGAGGGACATCTGAATAATTTCTTAAAGTGAAATTAATTAATTGATTTTCTGGTTCTTTTCTTTTTCATTTTTATTGTGAAAGCTTTTGGTGGGCAATCCGTGTCCCGTTGATGCCTGCTTCTGCTTGCGGAACACACGTGATGATTTAATAATGCTTCAACAGTACAATACCATAAAGATACTTTTTCCATTTTACAAACCCTTTTATGTTCCCTAAAGAAGGTTAAGAAAATGAAATTTTAGTGAAAAGCAATTCTTTTATCGCGGTCAAGGGATTTTCAAAACGCTATCCAAAGCATTCTCAAAGCGTTCCTTCAGGACTTGTAATGGAAATAAGTTCGAGGGATTTGGAGTGGAGAGGAGTGGTTGGAAAAGAATTTTCTATCCTATTATATTTAAATTGAAAGAAGGGAATTCTCCTCCTTTTTTTTTTTTTTGTCTAAAGAGGGAAGGAAAAATACTCCCTCACTTGTTTAGTTAAAAAGAAAAATATGATTAAAAGTTTTCTCTTTTTTTTTTTCCTTCCAAACCTTTCGGATCAAATGAAGAATAAAAATGGTTGGCTTGGTAAAATGGGCTTAATATCTTTTGAACAATATTTTGAATTTAAGTTTTATAACTTATAATAAGTATCCAAAAATTCTCAAATAAAAATATTTATGAGTAAATTTTGTAATCAATATGAGACAAGGGTTGGGTGGGATATTGATTAGTAAGGTTTCTTTTTTGGCCAAAGGTTAGCAAGGTTTCAAATTATCCTGTTATAACAATATATATATATATATATATATAACAACAATAATATTAACATTATTTCACTGAGTAAGATTGGTGACACGAATTATATGGCACCATCAGACTTTATAAAAAAACTATCTTTTAAATAAATTATTTATCAAGAGATCCTATCTTATAACATTTTTCAATGTCCTTTTTGGTTTTTTTCTATTAAAATCCATCTAATTAACTCTACTTACTAGCTCCTCTAGTCTTATTTTTAGTACATATTTAAATCACCTTAAATGATTTTTTACAATTTTCTCCTCAATAAGTCTTACTCCAACATTTTCTCATATACAATTATTTTATATTTTATCCATTCTTATATGACCACACATTCATATTAATATTCTTATTTCTGTTACTCATATCTTACACTCCTATTATTCCTTTAAAACCTAACATTTACTATTATGTAACATAGCTGGCTTTACAGCATCATAATGCAATGCACATAACTCATATAATTTATAATTTATAACTCATATATATATTATTACTTATATTTTTCATTTCAATTTATAACTATTTTTATCTATAAAATTATTTTTTTAAATTTATTTCATTTGACAAATCATTGAGTTACTAACTAATTTAAATTCAAGTTGGGTTTCAATCGATGGAATCTTTCCCAATATAATTTTTTTAACCCATAAAACTTAAATTTGAGAACTTATTTTTCACATCATTTTATTCTATATCTTTTTTTTTGGGCCAAACGTTTTAGGATCCATTTGGTTTTTATTTATACAAAAGTAAATTAGAATAAATGAAGTTTATAAAAAATGAAATTTAATAAAAGTAAGTTTGTTGTAAATTGTTATGTTTGGATATTCTTTTTGTAAAATTATAATTTGATAAAAAATCTGTTTAGATGATAAAAGTTAAAAATATTTTTAGATGTATAATATAGAATTCATATTTTCCTCCTTTTCTAAAACCGTGGTTTTATTAATAAAAAAATAATTATCTTTCTTATTTTCTAAAATTATAGTTTAACTCACTTTTTATTTTTTAAAAAGGTAGTTTATGTTTGATCAAATATATTTTCTTAAAAAAAATCATGATTGAAATCCATGATTTGATTTTAAAAAAACTAAACCAAACAGTTATTCTACATCGCAGAGAAGATATTAGTATGAAATGTCTGTGAAGTGTACTCTTAAAACATTGTCCTCTAATGTCTTAGTACATATAAGATTTTCATTTTATAAAATTTCATGAATAAATCAAATTCAAGTTACTAGAATGTGATATTATTTAATTTAATTAAATCCACCAAATACAATTAATTGTACATTTTTTTTTTTACCTTTAGGTACCATGTGATTAGATCTCTTTATTTATTTATTTTTATTTAGCTTTATATATCTATGTGGGAAAAAATATGGCGACAAAACACTTTGGGAATTTTACGTAAATCTACCTAAACCTGAACTATTATTTTTCCAGCTTTGTCCACTGAAAGTATAGTATAATGTGGCTGATTTAAGGTTGTTTTGGTAATTTCATATTGGGCATCCCATGCAGAATATCAATACGCATCATGTAATGCAATGTAGCCGTTGGAAAACTGAGCCCCATCTGCTCAGAAACCAAACCGTTATACGCAGATAAGGTATACAAGTAAAACTAGCCGTTGCGATTTAAGAAAAACGCGAGCTTTGACCCATTCCTTCCTCTCTCTCTCTCTCTCTCCCCGTACCTCCAAAAGCCATTAACCCCACCCCTCACATGCTTTCATCACCATCCTTCTCTTCTCTCTCTCTCTCTCTCTCTCTCTCGCTCTTCCTTTTTCACTTGCATCTTCTGCATCTTTCACTACACTTTCTGAAACAGAGCTTTAGAGCTAAGAAGCAATAAACAGAGAGTAATCTTTGCTTATCCATTGTTGTTCCCACCAATCCACAAACCAAAAAAATAAATTATCTTCCTTGTACATGGGAAACTATAATCGATATGTCGAAAAGTTTCCCACAGATGAAGTTCATAAATGTTGCTCCGTAAGACCCATTTCTCGTTTCTTCGTTTCCTTCATCCTGGTTCTTCAGGCTCTGGCATTTACATTTCAACCAGTCTCAGGAGGCCATTCGTGGGATGGGGTGATTGTTACAGAAGCAGATTATCAAGCTCTGCGAGCTATAAAGCAAGAATTTATCGATTTCAGAGGAGTTCTGAGGAGCTGGAATGACAGTGGCATTGGAGCTTGTTCTGGTGGGTGGGCAGGAATCAAGTGTGCGAAGGGACAGGTTATTGCAATCCAGCTTCCATGGAGGGGATTGGGCGGTCGAATTTCCGAGAAAATCGGACAGCTTCAAGCTCTTAGGAAGCTGAGTGTACACGACAATGTACTAGGTGGTCCAGTCCCTTGGTCTCTTGGCTTCCTTCCTAATCTCAGAGGAATCTATCTCTTCAACAATAGGCTTTCAGGCTCTGTTCCTCCTTCCATTGGCAGGAATAGCCCAATGCTTCAGTCTATTGATATTAGCAATAATTCACTCACAGGTACAATCCCTCCTAGCTTAGCAAACTCCACTAGATTGTATAGACTCAATTTGAGCTTTAACTCTCTTTCTGGGTCCATTCCTAGAAGTTTCATTGTGTCTCCGTCTTTAACTATTCTTGCTCTTCAACACAACAATCTTTCTGGTTCCATCCCAGATTCTTGGGGTGGTGCAATGGGAAAAAACCAAACTTCCCATCTACAAATCTTGACCCTTGATCACAATCTCATTTCTGGAACCATTCCGGTTTCTTTAAGTAAGATGGGTCTTCTTCAAGAGATTTCTCTGAGCCAAAATCAGATTTTGGGGTCTATTCCAAGTGAGCTAGGTGGGCTTTCAAGGCTTCAAACTCTTGATCTATCAAACAATGCCATTAATGGTAGCTTTCCAGATAATTTTGACCGGTTAAAAAGCCTTACTGTGCTTAAACTGAAGAAGAATAAGCTAGAGGGTGAAATCCCTTCAACAATTGGGAACATCACAGGAATCACCCAGATTGATTTCTCTGAAAATAAACTTGTAGGAGAGATTCCAGAATCACTTACCAAACTTGCAAATCTGACTTCTTTTAATGTTTCTTACAACAATCTGTCAGGCCTTGTCCCATCCCTCCTTTCCAAAAGATTCAATTCTAGCTCTTTTGCTGGGAATCTTCAGCTTTGTGGGTATGTCCCATCGAAACCATGCCCTTCTTCTTCACCTCCACCTGAGAATCCTCCATCTCCATCCCCAAAACCTTCATTGAACTCACACCATCGTAAACTAAGCACCAAGGACATAATCCTCATAGTAGCAGGTGCTCTTCTTGTGATTCTTCTTCTACTTTGCTGCTTTTTGCTTTGTTGTTTGATCAGGAAAAGAGCAGCATCTAAAGAAAAGAATGGGAATACTGCCAAAACATCCACTGCTGCTAGTGCAACTAGAAGTGCAGGAAAAGGAGGTGAAGTTGAATCAGGAGGTGAAGCAGGAGGGAAGCTAGTTCACTTTGATGGACCATTTGTATTTACAGCTGATGATCTCTTGTGTGCTACTGCTGAGATTATGGGAAAAAGTGCTTATGGAACAGCATACAAGGCAACACTAGAGGATGGGAACCAGGTTGCTGTGAAGAGGCTGAGGGAGAAGACAACCAAAGGGCAGAAGGAGTTTGAAACTGAGGTTGCAGCACTTGGCAAAATTAGACACCCAAATCTGTTGGCACTTAGAGCATACTACTTGGGACCAAAAGGAGAGAAGCTTCTTGTCTTTGATTGTATGCCCAAAGGAAGTCTAGCATCATTCCTCCATGGTAAGTAGTCATAAAAGGTCTTAAGTATCTTTAGTATTATTATCTTACATTTCCTTTTTATCTTGAATATTAAGGTACAGGATATAATAATATCCATAGATCTCACAGTTTTTAGTGGTTCCTAAGACTTAATAATACAATGGTATCATTCTATACCATTTTACACTGTGCAATAAACATAAGTATTTTAAGTCCTTGGCCAAAAAAAAAAATTTTAAATGCATCCTAACATCTAAGATAGTAGAAAATAGATTACAATATACTAAACATTATTTGTGAATTCTGATACTGAGATATTTGTGACTTCTGCAGCTAGGGGCCCAGAAATTGTCATAGATTGGCCAACAAGGATGAGAATAGCCCTTGGAGTGACACGTGGCCTGTGCTACCTCCACACTCAAGAGAACATGGTACACGGGAATCTCACCTCAAGCAACATACTCTTGGATGAGCAGACAAATGCCCATATCACAGACTTTGGTCTCTCAAGGCTAATGACCACATCAGCAAACAGCAACATCATAGCCACTGCAGGAAGCCTTGGGTATAATGCACCAGAGCTCACAAAGACCAAGAAACCGAACACCAAAACTGATGTCTATAGCCTTGGTGTAATCATTCTAGAGCTCTTAACTGGAAAACCACCTGGTGAACCAACCAATGGGCTGGACTTGCCTCAGTGGGTAGCATCCATTGTGAAGGAGGAGTGGACTAATGAAGTGTTTGATTTGGAGCTCATGAGGGATGCACCAACTATAGGTGATGAACTGCTTAATACTCTGAAATTGGCTCTTCATTGTGTGGATCCCTCTCCAGCTGCTAGGCCTGAAGTTCAGCAGATTCTTCAGCAATTGGAGGAGATCAAGCCAGACTTAGCTTCTGCTACTTCTGTGGATGATGGAGCTAAAGTCCCAGAGACTAAGTAAACTTCAAATTGGTTCTTTTTTGGTTTCATAAGCAGAGATTTCAGTTACTAGATTTATTATATGGGAAAAGATAGGTGATCAAACCAGATTCAACGCAGCAATTGGAGGAGATCAAGCTAGATTTCAGTATCTTCTGCCACTTCAAATTAGTTCTTATTTGATTTCAGATTTTAGTTCCTTGATTTATTATAGGGCAAAAAGAAAGATAATGACCTTGATTTCTTTTATTCTTTTATTGATTTATTTACTTTTGTCAAGTGGTGTGTATATATAGAAGCCATTACTGGTTTATTTTTTTAATGATCTAAAGTCCCAAAAACTGAATAAAAGGTTTTATTTGATTTCTTTAGTAGATTCCAGTTACTTGATTTAAAGGGAAAAAAGATGGATGATGTTGATTTCTTCTGTTCTTCTATTAATTTAAAGCTATTCTCATTTAATTATTATTACAAGTGTTTTTGTCTTTTGTAGTGATTGTGGACAAATTGGATTTTGAAATGGTAGTTAATAATTTGAAGTTGATTCAATATATAAAGGCCATTACATGTTATTTGTATTTCTCATTCTTCCCTTCAAAATCTCTCTTCCTAAAGGCCATTACTGGTTTATTTTTTATATGATCTAAAGTCCCAAAAACTGAATAAAGGTTTTATTTGATTTCTTTAGTAGATTCCAGTTACTTGATTTAAAGGGAAAAAAGATGGATGATGTTGATTTCTTCTGTTCTTCTATTAATTTAAAGCTATTCCCATTTAATTATTATTACAAGTGTTTTTGCCTTTTGTAGTGATTGTGGATAAATTGGATTTTGAAATGGTAGTTAATAATTTGAAATTGATTCAATATATAAAGGCTATTACATTTTATTTGTATTTCTCATTCTTCCCTTCAAAATCTCTCTTCCTAAAGATTTTGAGCTTTTTATTAGAATGAATGATCGCATGCAAATTGATCAAATCCTTAAAGAAAAGTGTTATACTGATACATGCATAATGACAACAACAATCAGCATGAAGTTACAGAGATGCAGCTTTGGTCTTCTACTCTGAAGGGTTCCTATTCACATCCAAACATCTACATGGGCTTACTACATCCATAGAAAGTAAACTGGTATTAGGCTCATGGAAATTTTAATTTCCCAAACACTTAAAAAAACTTATTGAGATGCTTCAGCATAAAAGTAATATAAGAAATTTGTGGGGTCTAAATGAAGTACTTCATAACAAAATCAAGAAATAAACACCTCACATCAAGCTTGCTTCAATTTTAAAGGTTGAAGCTAGGAATATGTGGGGTCTAAATGAAGTACTTCATAAGTTAGAGAAAGATAAAAGAAAAGTAATGAGCCTTACCTTAAATAGTTTATTTTCTCTTGGGGCTAAGAACGGTCTAAGTGGAGAGAGACAGAGAAAGAGAAAAGTCTTACATGAGGTGAGGCCTTTCCAAAACCGTCTCTCTATCTCTCTCCACTTGGACCATCCAGGCTCATGAGAGAATTCTGAAACCATCTCAATGGAGTCTATATGTGTAGAGATAGAACCCTCCATTCTCTTCTCTCTCTCTAGTCTCAACATCAAGTACTTAGAATATTTGGATTTTCAACTCTTAACCTAAGAGGAGAATTAATGGAGTTGAACATTTGCATTTCAAGCATCGCACAAAAGAAGTAGATAGTTGCGAGGTAGCACCATCCATACAAATCTCATGAACAATCGCAAGTAGACACACATTACTGCAGTGCCAACACAAATGCAAGAAAGAAAGTTTAGCTACACATCACATGCTATGGAAACTTGCACTTCTCATCCGAACAGAACACTTCAACCCTCCTGTCATGTTGCCTGCGATGATTTGCGGAGGCTTCTGCATTTCCACCAACCCTTGTTAATGAAACAAATCAGAACAATTTAGTTAGAGAAGCAAGCGATGAGACTTTTGTGCAGTTGAAATAAGTAACACATAGTAAATGCTACAAAGGTCTCTAAATCCACTACTATAAGCATGTAAGAGACTAGTCTTATTGAAAAGTATTGCGGCGTAAGAAGTTCTGTTTTGCCAAGATAGAAACTAGTTAGATGATTCAACACAGTATTTGATAATTTGATACATGACTTGAATTGCAATATATGCAGACTTGATTTTTTTTTCTCCATCATATTGGAACAACTAATATTATACAGCTTGAAAGCAACGTGATCTCTAATGTCAAGCTGAGAATTGGCATTCAGCTCAGCCGAAAAATTAAATGATCAGCATAGTCATCCTTCAACCAAGTGATTTAACAAACATGACTGTAACTATCACATTCATCCTTATTGTTATTACACCAAATTTGCCAAAGAGTCTCTCTAAAAGACTTGTTGATATGCAGGCTAGTTACACATGCTTTCTCACTAAATGAATTATCTTTATTTATTTTCTTTCACCAAATGAAAGACGAGCTTTACCAGACAGCTTGTAGAGAGGTTAATGCTAGGTCTCTCAGATCCAAGAGAATGTTTTGTGGCCCACAACACCAAAAAGGAAAGTTTCAAAAGCAGAAGAAAAAGCTTTTAAGGTCGCGAGACAATTACAGGGAAACTTTCTATCCAAGAAATGCCTTAATTTTCATCAATTTTAAACCCAAAAAAAAATATCATCAATATAAAATATAAAATTTATAATTAATTATACTATTCATAAGTCATGAATATTGTAGTTGACCTTAGGCTAGGGGCGGACCTACGTGAGCTTCAGTGGGGGCGGCTACACCCCTGAACTCTACAAAATTAAATGTAGATATGTGTTATGGATCATAACACTATTTTGTACTCAAAAATATATTATTTTTGAACCCACTAAATTTATATACAAATAGAGATGAAAGCAAACTACATGTTAAATTTTATCAGGATAAAAGTAAGCTCAAATTAACAATGAGTAGGAGTGAGGTGTGTAATATATTTGATTTTATATGTGAAAATTTTATATGATAATATTTTCTATCATTTGAAAAGGAAAATTGCACCCATTGAGCTAGGGTCCTAAGCCTGACTGCCCTAGGCTATATGCAATTTATGAAAAAAAAATTATGTCTAATTATTACTCTTTTCGCTCCCCTTTATAAAGGAAAAAAACTATTTCACATGTATTAAGAAAAATAGTTTTAATTAGTTAAAGTTAATTAAATTATTTCATATTTTAAGTTTCTTGTAAAATTATCTCAACTTAATTTAATATTTTAAATTTGGGTTAGTTTATGTATACCATCTGGGTAGAAATATTTAAGATTCATTAAGTACCATGATTTTAGTCAAGTATGAGGTTTTGTCGCCTGATGAGAAGATTGATTTTACACTTTGGCAATGCATGGGTCAAACGTGTTTGGTCTAACAATGCCTCGATTATGCATTGCAAGATGAAAATCAAAGTGATATAACAGATTCAGATCAGAATTTTTTTAAAAAAATAAACAAAGCAGTTTGTATAATCTAATGCCCCACAAATAAAAATTACTGTGCCAAAGACAACGCTGAAGAAACAATAGGATAAGTTGCAAGACAAGTATGCCTTAAGGATATTGATTGATTGTTTGATGATGGAGAATGATTTGTACTCATTGAAGATGAAGTATCCAAAATGGTTTTGATGCACATCTTTAAGAAAAGAATGACAAGCATTGTTGTAAAGAAAAAACACATTACTTTTATTGGCTTCATTACCTCAATAGTCAATCCTACAAATAATTTATACATCCATCTATTATAATATATTTAAAATAATACTCCGTCTGGTCTTATTTATAATGAAAATTTCTTCTTTTTAATGGTTCAAAATATTAAATTTTTCTTTTTTAAAAATTATTCTTCATTAATTATGTGAGAGCTGATGCGATGCATAATGAGATTAATGGGGACTGTTTATGTTTATGGGTGACTACTGCTCTATTATGGCCCAAGAGCAAGATCTTAATGATGTGCATGGGATTGATGTGGATCGTGATTGTGAATACTGTATTTTGTTCGGGTAATTTAAAAAAAATATATAAATATAATAATAAAAATAAAAAATAATAATAAAGAAAAATAAAGAAATAAATAATAATAAAAATGACAGAAAAAAAAAAAGATAAAAAAAACAAATATTCAACCTTGGGCTGAAATTAGCCCAAGGTAATCTTGAGCCCATTTTGGGGGCTCAGGCCCAAAATTACCCTGAGCCCTCTATTAGGGCTCAAGTATGATAAGGAGGGGGAGGGGAGATTGAAAGAAGAGGGAGATCGGGTGTGAGAGGAGGAGAAAAAAGGGAGGGAGCCGCGGGGAAAGGGGGAGCTAAGGCAGAGCCGCGGAAGGGAAAAAAAGAGAGAGAGAAAGCACAGAGAGGGAGACCAAAAAGAGCACCGAGAAGGAGCTGCCGAGAGCAGAGAAAAGAAGAAAAAGCCGAGAGAGATAGCGAGGGAGGCTGAACCAGAGGGAGCCCTTAGGGCTCAGCCGAATGAGAAGAGGGGGCTGCGGCAAAGGCCAGGAGGGAGATCGGGTGTGAGAGGAAAAAAAAAGGGAGGGAGCTGTGGGGAAGGGGGAGCTAGGGTAGAGCTGCGGAAAGGAAAAAAAAAAGAGAAAGCACAGAGAGGGAGACCAGAAAGAGCACCGAGAGGGAGCTACCGAGAGCAGAGAAAAGCAAAAAAAGCCGAGAGAGATAATGAGGGAGGCTGAACTAGAGGGAGCCCTTAGGGCTCGGCCAAAGGAGAAGAGGGGGCTGCGGCAGAGGCCAGGAGGGAGATCTGGAAGGAGGAGGGCATGAAACAAAGAAAAGGCAGGGAGCTAGAGTACGATAGAAAAAAAAGAGAGGCAGCCGAAAGGAAATGGGAGAGGGGGCAGAGCACGATGGAGACGAGAAAAGGAAGAGGGAGTTAGGGTGAGCCGGAGAGAGAGAATTCGTATACAAGCATGAAAAAACAAAAAGGGAGCTAGGGTTTTGAGGGTGAGAAAAAAAGGCCGATTGAAAGAGAGGCAGAGTATGGTGGCTTAGGAGGCGAGAGCCAGAGAGAACGTGAGACAACAAGTGAGCTAGGACAAGAAAACGTAGAGGGAGTTAGGGTTCGTGCCCAAATGTGGTGAGACAGAAAGGGAACATAGCGAGAGGAGACAAAGCTGAATGGAGTAAGGGTTGAAGGCCGAATCCGAGCATCCGTGATCACCGTGAACACAGAAGCTGTCGAAGATCTGAGCGCCTAGGGCTTTCCATCGGAGCTTGTTATTGGAAAAGCTTCATAGAAGAGTTAGTTTAGTGAGCATGCTAGTTTCATTTCCTCCTACCTATCTGTTTGTGAAGATGGCTGTGGTCCTACCCGTTGTAAAGTGATTTGGAAGCAAAATTTGTGAGCATGAACTTCCTTGAACCTCCGTCATATTTTTCATGTTACTTGAATTTCCTCTTCCTTTGGTTTGAGTGATTTAACATACACATCTTGATACATTGATGGTTGCAAGTTATATTCCTCATGTAGTTCTATGTGGTTTCAGGTTTTAAGCACATTAGAGGGTTTATCACTAAGCTTCACTTAGCCATAGGAACAGAGTTTGAATTATGTGGCATGCTTGATTTGTGACTTGTTGTATGCAATAGTGATGATTGTGGCATGGTTTTCTTGGCACTGCTTAGTCGTGTAATCATTAGTTTATTATAAGAGGTAAAGCTATTAGCCGTTTTTTGGGCCTCGTTAGATTGCGGGCTACTATGTTATGGTATTGCACACTATAACCTCCTTATCGTTTAAGCTGTAGAGTATTTGAATCATTGCATCCTTAGTCCCTTGATTTAACGACATATTGGTTTAATCTGGTTGGTGGATAACGTTTTGCCATGTTGTTTCTTGCTAGTGGTCAGTGGATAATGGCTTGCAAACTTTATTCTGATATATATGGCTATTATGGCTGATGTTTTAACAATCTGTATTTCCCAAAATGATGTTTGGAATACTTGTTGTTTTGATATGGTGGTTATCGATTTTACCCAGATTGAATTAGTGAATGAGGGTATGTGGAAAGGATCTTAACTGATTTAATATGATTGAGGTGCTGAAATGCTCCTATTAATCATACCATATTACATCATTTCAGCACATTTTCCTTGAGTTACGCATTCATATATGTACATACTTGATACTCAGGATAGGAAATTATGGAGTGTAATCCTAATAATGCATGATAGTATATTTTTGTCTTATTATGCATTAGTTTATACGCAGAAAAGATTTTAAATCCTCTTCTTTTTATAGGAATCATGGGAGAGCAATGGAGTACTGGAGTACGGGCCCTGGAGATCAGAGGAGTGATAACTGGTGAAAGGAGGGAAAATGCTTCTGGAGAGTCCACGCCACGACTGAAAGAATGAAGCCGCGGCCTCATGCAGACAGAGAAGAAAAATGGGTAAGCCAAGCTCACTACGCCGCGGTTACAAGATATGAGGCCGCGGCCTCAAGACAAGCATAAAAAAACGGCACATCCAATGAGGCCGCGGCCAGAATCCTACAGCCGCGGCGAGAACCCCTCGTCAGCAAAACGCAAAGCTTCACTCGAACGATGGATTCTTAAAGGGAAACTTGGAGAAATCTCGGGGGAGAGCTAGGGCACGAGGGGACGCGGATAACTCATTATGGGGAGCTTGGGTATGCTGGAATTTGATTCCTTGAAGGAGCTTGAAGCTAGGATTTGAAGTTCTGAGTAGATTTCAGCATCCTTCCTTGATTTTCTTGCATTTACTTCCTCCTCGTTTCACTTTTGTTCGAGAATGCTATTGATTGAGATATATGTTTTGATGATGTTGTTGAACATGAGTGGCTAATACTCCATTGCTAGGATTATTCTGAACCTTTGTATGGATTGAATATTTACTTCTCTATTATAATTGTGATTAGTGCAAATCTTTATGTTGATTTAACTCTACTTTTAATGCTTCTTATTGCTTGGCCATCAATAAGATTGTCTAGTTTATTTAAGTTAAACTTGAGAGAGTTAACTTACATAGAGAACTTGAGTTGGGTCATGTGAGAACTTGAATCTTGCTTAGTTAAGTGACAAGTTGTGTTAGTGGGATAGAGATATACTCACTAACCTCATATAGTGAATTAGGATTTGAATGAAATAAAAGAGTTTAATTAACTAGTTAAGAGATTTCCTAATTAATTAAACTAAGCAGTTATCTGGAGATTCGAGAGAGCACAGATAATTAAATTAGTATCCTGACTAACATAATATTGCATTAAGAACAATTGTAAAAAGAGCTTATGTGGGCATTCATGAAATACAAAGGGGAATGAATAATCCTAGATCTCCCTGAATTCTTTAAGTTCTAAGTGTTCGTGTTGCTAATTGTGTACGCTTGTTTTGCATAATTGAAGTTAATTGATTAGTGAATTTGTAATTTATGTTGCTCAAATTAGTCGGAAATGCAATGTCCAATGTTTGACCGCTTTTTAATCTAAGTCCCCGTGGAAACGATACTCACTCATCACTTTACTAGACCTCGACCCGTATGCTTGCGGTATAGCCTGGTGGTGAACAAGTTTTTGGCGCCGCTGCCGGGGACTTAGTATCAAAAGTCCTTTGGTCAACCTTAGACTAGTGTACCTATTTCACGTGCATGCAGGGCTTGGATCCCGACAGATTTGAAGTGATTCTGGAGGGTGAGAATATCTTTGAAGGAGGCACTCCTAATACTCATACTCCTGAGCCTCAAGAAACTCCAACCATGAATGAGGGCGAGGCGGATGAAAATGACGTCCGGACTCTTGATGACTTCATCAGTAGAGAGAATGAGGGCTGTCACTCTAGTATCCGCATGCCGGATATCCAAGTGCGGAACTTTGAAGTCAAGCAGACGATGCTGCAGTTGCTACAAATGAATGGGCAATTTGGTGGAACATACTCGGAGGATCCCAATGCTCATTTGACTACTTTCGTGGAGGTGTGCGATTCATTCAAGCAAAATGGTGTTTCTAAGGATGCATTGAGATTGAGGCTCTTCCCCTTGTCATTAAAAGATAAAGCAAAGGCATGGCTCAATTCCCTTCCAGAGCAATCTATTGATACTTGGGATGAGTTATCAAGGAGATTCAGAGCGAGATTTTTTCCTCGGGGCCGTAGAGCCTCTCTTCGGGGTGAACTTCTATCTTTTGAGCAAGAACCGGGTGAACTCTTCCATGAAGCCTGGGAACGATTTAAAGATAAAATGAAACAATGCTCCAATCATGCACAGCAAAAATGGGTGTTACTTGAAGCTTTTTGGAATGGCCTTGATGATGATTCCTTGAATATGCTAGATGCAGCATCTAATGGGACTATTGGCAACATGACAGTTAATGAGCTCTACAAGCTGTATGAGAATCTTGTTGCAAACACAATGCAGAAGGCCAATAGAAGAAGAACCATGAAGAAGAAAGATTATTCACAAGCCTCTAGCGCTACTAATGATATTCTAGATCATTTGAATGCTTTGAATCGAAGATTTGATAATTTAGAGATGCAAGTAAGGAGAGGAAATGCTATGGGGGTAAATGCCATTCAATCCCCCATGGGATGTGAACAATGCGGGGAAGGGCATGTCACGGAGCAATGTCCTTATGCTATAGAGAATGTGAACTACTTGAACAACTTTCAAAGAGGGCCAAACAATCCGCAAAATAATCCTTTCTCACAAACCTATAATCCGGGGTGGCGAAATCACCCTAACTTCTCTTGGAGTCAAGGACAAAAGGTGAATCAACCCTCCTCGTCCAGCATACGACCTAACCATCCTCCCGGTTTCCAACCTCAAGCTAGGCAATTTCCCATTAAGGAGGAAGAATCTAAAATGGAGAAAATGTTGTCTCAAATTCTAGCCAACCAAGACACTTCAAGAGCAGAAACCAAGGCCACTTTTGCAATACATGAGACGGTAATTAAGAATCTTGAAGTGCAAATGGGTAGTATGGCTTCTCAATTGAATGCTTTGCAAAAAGGTGGGCTACCTAGTGACACAATTCCTAATCCAAGGAGAGAGGGCAAGGAGGAATGTAAGGCGGTCACCTTGAGGAGTGGTAAACAATTGCCTGGAGCCATTGATCCTAGGGTGAACTATGGAGGTGATGAGGGAGTGGTTGTGCAAGAGGAGAATGAGAGCGAGAAAGAAGAAATTGTGAAAAATAGTGGGGAAGAAAATGGCATTGAGGGAGATAAAAGAGAGGTAGAGAGAAAAGATGACAACGAGGGTGAAAAATTGAGTGGAGAGAAAAGAAAGCAAGAAGAGATCATCCAAAAAGTGACGCCTCCTCTACCTTTTCCCCGAAGGTTCAAGAAGCAAAAGGAAGATAAGCAATTCAAGAAATTCCTAGATATCTTCAAGCAGCTGCATATTAATCTTCCTCTAACTGAAGCTTTAGAGCAAATGCCCGCATATGTGAAATTCTTGAAAGATATGTTGTCCAAAAAGAGAAGATTCAATGAGTTCGAAACGGTAGCCTTGACCAAAAGTTGCACTGATATCATCAAGAATTTACCACAAAAGTTGAGTGATCCGGGTAGCTTCGTGGTTCCATATGAGATGGGTAAAATGACCATCAGAAAGGTCTTATGTGATTTGGACTCTAGTGTAAATCTCTTGCCTCTTTCTATCTTCAAGAAAATGCAATTGGGTGAGGCAAGACCAACTACTGTGACTTTGCAATTGGCGGACAAAAGCTTAGTTTACCCAAAGGGGATAATTG
This sequence comes from Adenanthera pavonina, assembly GCA_026686845.1. Taxonomy (NCBI): domain Eukaryota; kingdom Viridiplantae; phylum Streptophyta; class Magnoliopsida; order Fabales; family Fabaceae; genus Adenanthera; species Adenanthera pavonina. The sequence continues at coordinate 37,372,497 of JAIVEN010000011.1, forward strand.
AGGATGTGCTTGTGAGAGTGGGTAAGTTCATCTTTCCTGTGGATTTCATCATTCTAGATTGTGAAGTGGATCGGGAGATGCCCCTCATTCTAGGGCGTCCTTTCTTAGCCACTGGTAGAGCCCTTATTGATGTGGAAAATGGGGAGATTACATGGAGAGTTGGTGAAGAAAAGTTGACATTTAACATGTTCAAGGCCATTAAGGCACCTAATGAACCAGAAGAGTGTTGCTTTAGTGACATCATTGATCAAGTAGTGCAAGAGGAATTCCACAAGTCAATCACTCAAGACCCGTTGGAAGCCCTCTTAATTGGGTGTGAATTGGAAGGAGAAGAATTTGAAGAATGTTTAGCTTTGCTAAATGCTTCCTCGACCATCTCTAAAAGTCGCATTGCATTTGAGTCTTTGGATGCTACTTCTCTTGAAAAACCGTCATTGAAGCCATCTCTTGTTGAGCCACCCAATCTTGAATTGAAAGCACTCCCGATTCATTTGAAATATGTTTATTTGGGAGGAGACAATACATTGCCTATCATAATTGCTTCTGATTTGAAGGAAGATCAAGAGAGGCAACTTTTAAATGTTTTAAAGGCATATCAGTGGGCTATTGGGTGGACAATTGTAGATATAAAGGGGATTAGTCCATCAATCTGTATGCACAAAATTTTCTTGGAGGATAACCATAAGACATCCATCGAGCATCAACGAAGGTTGAATCCCATCATGAAGGATGTGGTCAAGAAGGAAATTCTGAAGTGGTTAGATGCAGGGATTGTATATCCTATCTCTGATAGTTCTTGGGTGAGTCCAGTCCAATGTGTTCCTAAAAAGGGGGCATGACTGTAGTGGCTAACACCCATAATGAACTTATCCCTACTCGCACTGTTACTGGTTGGAGAGTGTGCATGGACTACCGCAAGCTAAATGCCACCACACGGAAAGATCACTTTCCCCTACCTTTCATTGATCAAATGCTCGGTAGATTGGCCGGCAAGGACTTCTTCTGTTTTTTGGATGGCTATTCAGGATATAATCAAATTGCCATTGCTCCAGAGGACCAAGAAAAGACCACCTTCACTTGTCCATATGGCACATTTGCATTTAGGAGGATGCCCTTTGGTCTGTGTAATGCACCAGCAACTTTTCAAAGGTGTATGATGTCCATATTCGCTGATATGATTGAAAAGACTATGGAGGTGTTTATGGATGATTTCTCAGTGTTCGGGGAATCTTTTGACGAATGCCTTTACAATCTAGCGGATGTCTTAAAACGATGTGAAGAAACCAATCTTGTTCTCAATTGGGAAAAATGCCATTTTATGGTGCGCGAAGGCATTGTACTGGGCCATAAGGTGTCCAAAAATGGCCTGGAAGTAGACAAAGCAAAGATTGAGTTGATTGAGCAACTACCCCCACCCACCAATGTAAAGGGTATTCGAAGCTTTCTTGGTCATGCGGGCTTCTATCGTCGCTTCATTAAAGACTTCTCCAAGATAGCTAAGCCTCTATGCCTCTTATTAGAGAAAGATGTGGAGTTTAAATTTGATGACAAATGTCTTGAGGCTTTTGAAAAGCTCAAAAGAAGATTAGTAGAGGCACCGGTCATTGTAGCCCCTGATTGGGACCTTCCATTCGATGTCATGTGTGATGCTAGTGACTTTGCCGTGGGGGCTATTTTAGGTCAGAGAAAAGACAAGATATTCCATCCCATTTACTACGCTAGCAAGACTCTTGATGATGCTCAAGAGAATTACACGACCACAGAGAAGGAGATGCTAGCCGTAGTATTTGCTTTTGGCAAATTCAGGCCATATCTTGTTGTTGCTAAGGTAACAGTATTCACTGATCACTCCGCCATTAAGTATCTGTTTAGCAAGAAGGAGTCAAAGGGGCGGTTGATAAGATAGGTTTTATTGCTACAAGAGTTTGACCTGGAGATTGTTGACAAAAAGGGCTCAGAAAATCAAGTGGCGGACCATCTATCTAGATTGGACAGCAATGCACAAGTTGATGATGAAGGTGCTATTCATGAGAAATTTCCTGATGAACAACTCTTTGCTGTTGAGGATGTAGTGGATCCGTGGTATGCTGACATTGTAAACTATTTAGCATGTGAAGTGACACCCCCTGATTTGAAGCTCTATCAATTGAAGAAATTCCTTCATGAAGCGAAATACTATATCTGGGATGAGCCTTACCTCTTTAGGCGATGTGCAAATTCATTGATTAGACGGTGTGTCCCAGAGAGTGAGCAACAAGCAATACTTCATGGCTGCCATGATTCTGAATATGGAGGTCATTTCGGGGGAGAGAAAATAGCAGCCAAGGTGCTTCAATGCGGTTTCTTCTGGCCGACTTTATTCAAGGACTTATATGAGTTTGTGCTTAAATGTGATAGATGTCAAAGAGTTGGGAACATCTCAAGAAGAAACGAAATGCCTCTCACCAACATGCTAGAAGTAGAGTTGTTTGATGTTTGGGGGATGGACTTTATGGGACCACTTCCCAAATCCTTCAATAATCAATATATTCTCGTGGCAGTGGACTATGTCTCCAAATGGGTGGAAGCCACTGCTTGTGTGGCCAATGACGCTAAGACGGTGATTAAGTTCTTGAAGAAGCACATCTTCACCAGATTTGGAACTCCACGAGCCATTATCAGTGATGGTGGTACTCATTTCTGTAATAGCCAATTCCGAACACTCTTGAGAAAATATGGTGTGAAGCACAAGGTGGCCCTTACATACCATCCTCAGTCTAATGGGCAAGCTGAAATTTCAAATTGAGAGATCAAGACCATTCTTGAGAAGACTGTGGGTGTATCAAGAAGGGATTGGGCTATTAAACTTGATGATGCATTGTGGGCATATCGCACAGCCTATAAAACTCCCATTGGGATGTCACCATACCGACTTGTCTTTGGCAAGGCTTGTCACTTGCCCATAGAGTTGGAGCATAGCGCTTATTGGGCCATAAAAAGGCTCAATTTTGATCTGAAAGCGGTGGGTGAAAGAAGATTACTGCAGTTGAATGAACTTGAGGAATTTCGCCTTAATGCGTACGAAAGCTCAAGGTTGTATAAGGAGAGAACAAAGAAGCTGCATGATCAGAGAATTCTGCCCAAAGCATTTGTACCAGGCCAAAAAGTGCTCTTGTACAACTCAAGGCTCAAATTGTTTCCAGGCAAGCTCAAATCTAGGTGGTCCGGACCATTCACAGTGGTTCAAACTTTCTCTCATGGAGCTGTGGAACTTGAAGGAAAAGATGGTGAGAAGTTCAAGGTCAATGGACAGAGACTTAAGCATTATTGGGGCGGAGATGTGGATCGTCAAACCTCCACCCTTCATCTGTCGGAGCATAGCTAGTGTGGTGAAGAGTCGGGCTGGCGACTATAAAACTAGCGCTTCTTGGGAGGCAACCCAAGCTCTGTAACTTTTATTTTGTGTTGTTGTGTTAGTGATGTATTTTGTGTAGTAAGTGTTCTATTTGTTCTTGGTTTTAATGTAGGTAGGGTAAGTGCAGCTCTGGACCCCAAGAAAACAAATTCATGACAAAGAGCGAAGCAATACTGAAGTGAAATGGCATAGCACTAGGGAAGTCACTAAACTCAATTCTCAGTTCAAATCCTATTTCTGCACGTACTGGTGATAGCTAAGTTTTGCAGATTAATGTTGAGCAAATTAATGAATGATCAATGTTTGAACATGAACAATTGTGCATGACTGAAAAGTGCTAAGCTGTAGTAATGGAATTGACTAGGATTTGAAATATGGCCTGTGCTCTTGGTTGCCATTGTGTGCCGATCTTAACTGTTGTAAGCATGGATGATGTGAGGAATGTGTTTCAGATGTGTGTTTGCTGTGTTTGCTGCTGCTCTGCTGATAGGTGTCCAGAAAGAATTTCACGCCGCGGCCCAGTAACCATAGTTGCGGCGTGAAAGAAACAGAAAGGGCCTCAAATTTGGTGTGACCACGCTGCGGCCCAATAACTAAGGCAGCAGCTAAAAAATTCCAGAAACGGGAAACTTGGGGAGTGACCACGCCGCGGGCCCACACCCAAGGCCGCGACTTTAAAAATCCAAAAGCGTGGCATATTTGGATTATCACGCCGCGGCCCAAGAACTATAGCCGCGGCGTTATGCGTCCAGTGGCTCGTAAACCACGATGGTCGCCGCGACCTTCTGTTTCGAGCCGCGGCGATGCCTGACAAATGGCTAAAAAGAGCCTTCCCTCGCGTGTGCAGAACCCCAAGTCCATTCCTTTCATCGCGCCGCAGCTTCCCCTCCTCTTCGTCTGAACCCTAACGCCCTCTTCCTTCGCCACCGCAGCTTCTCCTCCCCCCACATCTGGCCCTAAAATCCCTCGCAACCACCACATCCCTCTCCCTCAACCTTCCTCGGTCCACCGTAACGTCTTCTTCCTTCGCCACCGTCATCTCTTGTTCTTCCTTAGCCGTAGCCTCTCGTCCCCTCCAAATTCCCAACCACCAAAACTACCCATGTACCAACTCCCTCGGCCGTGGTTCAGTTTCAGTCTCCACCATCTTCCTCCACCTTCCTCCTCCACTTCCTCGAGTTGGCCTTCCTCGAATTAGTGGTCTCTCTCAATTTCCTTGCTTCTCTGCACAATTTTGGGTATGGCCCGCACAAAACGAGCTACTCGATCACAGGCAGCGCCTCCTCTACCCCCACCTCAACCTGAACAACCAGAAGAAGAGGAAAGAGTAGAGCTTGATAAGCCCCGACCCCTCATTTTGGAGAGATACTTCCCATACAATAGTGACCTACGATTTTGGCAGGGAATAGAGTCCTACGGTTTTGGATTCTTGGCGGGGAAATGAGAAGGAGGGTCTCTCACTATGGTCCAAGAGTTTTGTGAGGAGGCAGAGAAATGCACCTCTGTGCGGTGCAAGGTGCGGGGCCAATGGGTCGACATTACTAAGTCCCTCATACAGTCAACCTTCCAAATCCCTGTTGTGACCAATTGTAGGTACCGGTATTTCACTGAGAACACTGATGAGGTACCTTATCAGGACATTGCTGAGCTAATCACTTTACCGGGCCGAGCCCAGTGGCACATCGTTGATGGTGTCCACCGTCACATCAAGCGGGCTCACTTGCATCGAACAGCGCGGTACTGGCTGCACTTTATCTGTAATAATCTTGTACCAGTCAGCCATTTGAGTGATGTTAATCGGGAATGGGCCCTCCTCATCTACCTATTCATACGCGGGGAGCCAGTAGATGCAGCCCAGCTCATTTTTTATTATTTGAGGAACTCGATCCCCAAAGCACATTTACCCATTGGATTTCCCCATTTGATCTCTGGGTTCTGCATCAAGGCAGGAGTGCCCCTAACACAGACAAGGGTGGAGCTCTTCCCACACAAGCAAGAGTTCAACTATGACTCCATCAAAGTAGCCGACATGGTAGAGCCTGGGGAGGAGCAGCCACCGAATGAGCCCGGAGAGGTGGCACCCACTGAGCAGCTTGTACCACCACCGCTTGCACCACCTGCTGAGGAGTATACGATGGAGCGCTTATTTCTTTATCTGCAGCAGGTCCATCAGGACGTCCGGCACATTAGTACCTCTCAAGCCATAATGGATAGAAACATCCGGCGGCTGGCCCAGCATTTGCAGGTCCCTTTATCTCCGGAGGACACAGCGGACCGTCAGAGCATAGGGAGATGCCCGGAGAGCAGGACCCCATGGATGACAGCTAGCACTGGGCTTTTCTTTTGTCTTGTCCTGTTTTTACTCTTTACTTTGCACTATTATTCCTGGTCTTTTGGATTCCTTCCGTTATTTGCATTGTAGTTTTCATCTCTTTTTGCGAACCTTGGTTTTATTTGATGTCTCGAACTTACTCTGTTGAAATTCTTGGTTTAGTTAGATTCCTAGTTGAGACTTTGGTTACTGCATTTTGTTATTGCTTTAATTGCTTTGACATTTTCTTTTTGTCCTTTCATGCAGTTTTATCTGTTTGTGTTATGATACTGCTTGAAATATGCCCCTCATTTTACCCCGGTGCATTGTTCCTGACATTGAGGACAATGTCCCATTTAAGTTTGGGGGTGAGGGATGCTTTTGTTTGTTGGGCTGAAGTGATGCTGCTTTAAACTTTTACCATTACCCTTCCTCCTTCTGAAGTTTACTTTGAGCCAGATTGTTGAGTTATCTTTTGAATTGAATGCTTGAATCCAATGATTGTGGGGTGCTTAAATTATAGATTGCTCAGGAAGGGTATGTAATGCTTATAGCTACTTGAATTACAATGTCAATTTCTTGTTTTGTGGTGATTTTGAAGAAACTTTCTGCGCACAATAATTGAGGAATAATTTGAATGCTTGTATTCAGAGAGAATGGTAGCAAATTGATGTGCATAGATTGTTTGAATGTCATCACTCTAGAACCTATCTTGGAACCTCTTGAGGCTAATCAAGGACTTCATGTATTTTTGGGAAATGATTTGGGCATTCTTTAAAATGCGTTTGAGCCTTTCTTGCCTACCCTGATGAATATTTAATCGCTTGATCCCCATTTGAGCCTTAAATTGAAAAAACCATGTGAATTTTCTTGTTGGAACCCATGAGACCTTACCCACTTAGCCCGAAAAACCATAAATTACCCTTGATCTTGAGATAATTGATAAGTTACGAGTGGCGATTAGAGATGGTGAAGGGAGGGGAAATGATGTAAATTGTATATTTGGGTACATGGTTATATTAGTTGCACTCTCATGAATCATTAAAATCTTTATGTTGATTTAAAAAAAAGAGAGAGAGAGAGAGAATATTCAGAGAGGAGCAGGAGTCCAAGAATGTTTGGGGTGCAAATGTTCATTAAGAGATAAGTTTGGGGGGGTTGTTACTTGACTTCATATAGTATCTCAAAGTTCAAAATAAGGAAGAGGGATGATATGTAATGCATCATTGATCTCAAGATATTTGTAATTCCTCTGACCTCTTTATTTCAGTAAGCTATTAACCCTGGCCACGCTACAAGCTTAAAAGTCCCATTGATCTCAAAGGTATATGGTGGTTATCTTATAAGTGGAGAGGGGAGAAAAGGTTAGGCATATGAAGTATTGATGTTGAAGCATTTTGTTTATGCGGATTGGAGTGTTGCTTTCAATCTTGATTCTTGCAGGAAAGTTGCTCTTTGATTAATCACACACACACACTCTTTGAAATTCCAAGAAAACCGGTTATTGGATTGAAAGTCATGTAGCCATGGTCATTTAACTCATTCCTTTGTTATTTATCTTCAGTGGCACTTGGTGAGGAGAAAGTTCATGCTGCCATAGTAATTAGATAGCTTATACAATCTAGCTGGTTTTCCTTAGTCAGTTTACTCGAGGACGAGTAATTGTTTAAGTTTGCGGGTGTGTTAATCATACCATATTACATCATTTCAGCACATTTTCCTTGAGTTACGCATTCATATATGTACATACTTGATACTCAGGATAGGAAATTATGGAGTGTAATCCTAATAATGCATGATAGTATATTTTTGTCTTATTATGCATTAGTTTATACGCAGAAAAGATTTTAAATCCTCTTCTTTTTATAGGAATCATGGGAGAGCAATGGAGTACTGGAGTACGGGCCCTGGAGATCAGAGGAGTGATAACTGGTGAAAGGAGGGAAAATGCTTCTGGAGAGTCCACGCCACGACTGAAAGAATGAAGCCGCGGCCTCATGCAGACAGAGAAGAAAAATGGGTAAGCCAAGCTCACTACGCCGCGGTTACAAGATATGAGGCCGCGGCCTCAAGACAAGCATAAAAAAACGGCACATCCAATGAGGCCGCGGCCAGAATCCTACAGCCGCGGCGAGAACCCCTCGTCAGCAAAACGCAAAGCTTCACTCGAACGATGGATTCTTAAAGGGAAACTTGGAGAAATCTCGGGGGAGAGCTAGGGCACGAGGGGACGCGGATAACTCATTATGGGGAGCTTGGGTATGCTGGAATTTGATTCCTTGAAGGAGCTTGAAGCTAGGATTTGAAGTTCTGAGTAGATTTCAGCATCCTTCCTTGATTTTCTTGCATTTACTTCCTCCTCGTTTCACTTTTGTTCGAGAATGCTATTGATTGAGATATATGTTTTGATGATGTTGTTGAACATGAGTGGCTAATACTCCATTGCTAGGATTATTCTGAACCTTTGTATGGATTGAATATTTACTTCTCTATTATAATTGTGATTAGTGCAAATCTTTATGTTGATTTAACTCTACTTTTAATGCTTCTTATTGCTTGGCCATCAATAAGATTGTCTAGTTTATTTAAGTTAAACTTGAGAGAGTTAACTTATATAGAGAACTTGAATCTTGCTTAGTTAAGTGACAAGTTGCGTTAGTGGGATAGAGATATACTCACTAACCTCATATAGTGAATTAGGATTTGAATGAAATAGAAGAGTTAAATTAACTAGTTAAGAGATTTGCTAATTAATTAAACTAAGCAGTTATCTGGAGATTTGAGAGAGCACAGATAGTTAAATTAGTATCCTGACTAACATAATATTGCATTAAGAACAATTGTAAAAAGAGCTTATATAGGCATTCATGAAATACAAAGGGGAATGAATAATCCTAGATCTCCCTGAATTCTTTAAGTTCTAAGTGTTCGTGTTGCTAATTGTGTACGCTTGTTTTGCATAATTGAAGTTAATTGATTAGTGAATTTGTAATTTATGTTGCTCAAATTAGTCGGAAATGCAATGTCCAATGTTTGACCGCTTTTTAATCTAAGTCCCCGTGGAAACGATACTCACTTATCACTTTACTAGACCTCGACCCGTATGCTTGCGGTATAACCTGGTGGTGAACAGCTCTTTCATTAAGTTGAATACTTTGTTTGAGATTTGGGTCTATGCTTTACAAGTTGCTTTTGGAATTTGACTGAAGGATGAATGGGCTATAGTATACGTGTCCATATTTTTGCTTGAATTTTCATTGAGTTAAGTTTGGCAAATCTAATTTTCAGGCTTAGTTTAGGTGTTGTTTTGAGTCAGGAGGAAAGCTTAACATGTACATGATTCTTCATTGGTAAAGTTAATTTCAAGTGCTACATAGTTTGTTTACTGTTTAGAGATTGAAATCGCAATGTGTAATTATACTTTTTGTGACTGTTTAGAACTTAAGAGTGCTGCAGGTGACTGTACCTTGGTGACAAACTTTTAGCTTGCATGGATTTCTTAAATGATGAGGATTTTGGTCCTCTTATAAAATCCATTAAAAAGTAACAATAATAAATAATACATTCTTGATTTCTTGTGAAAATGCTCCTAATATGGATACTAATATTCTACTTATCTTTTGTCTTTTTCTGAGCACCATGGGAGTATGAATCAAGTTCGGGAGAAATTAAGGCCATTGTCATCAACCCAAGCAGGGGAAATGGAAGCTATCAACTTTGAAGTAAAGGAAAAGAGAATGAAGATACAAGAGTTTGCATCTCCTCATCTTATGATTGTGTTTAAATTATTTGAGTTTGCACATGCACACACACGCATTGACAAATTGTATTTGATTTTATTTTTATTTGTAGTTTTGATATTTATTTAATCATTGGTTTTTCTTCTCTACTTTAGAGTTTGCCTCGAGGGACTAAGTCTCCGTGTGCCTATAGAGTGTCAGTCAATTGTATCATGAGTGAGGAGTTACCATGGTATAAATGTTGGCTAAATCTTAATTTTTAATATTTCCAAGTACTAATGTCTTTTTTTTTCTTTTTCTTTTTATTAAAAGTAAAGTAAATGATTCATTGAAAGTCCTTTATTTTAAATTTCTATTTTTGCCTTTATGCTCCGAGTGGTAACATCGTGAGCATTTAGGTGTTAATTAGCAAGCTGTGAGCGATAAAGTCACCACAAATCCTGATTGATTCTTTTTCTAAAAAAAAAATAATAAATAAAATAAATAAAAATAAAAAAATAAATAATATATATACATATATGTATATATATATATATATAAGTCATATTTTTAAATTCCTTTAATCATTTTTCTTTTTATAAAAATGTGTCACCATGGTTGCATTTATTTTTATAATTTAATATAAGGAAATAAAAATGATTTATGTAAATTTTATTTTTCCCAATTTTATCCCTTAAGCCATTTACTTTTCTGTCCTGAGTGGTAACACCATGGATATTTAAGTATTAATCAGTAAATTATAAGTGATCAAGTTACCATATATGCTGTTTGATTTTCATTTAAAATTTTCCTTCTAGTATTTTTTACTCTGAGTGGTAACACTGTGGGTATTTAAGTATTAATCAGCAAATTATGAGTGATCAAGTCACCATATATGCTGTTTGATTTTCATTTAAAAGTTTCCTTCTGGTATTTTCTACTCCGAGTGGTAACACCGTGAGTATGTAAGCGTAAATCAGTAACTTTTGAGTGATAAAGTCACCACATATGCTGATTATTATTTTTCAAAACATGCGTAATGATCGCATTTTTGAATTCTTTTTTTATAAATAAATATGTGTTAAAAAGAATCTTATTTATTTCTATTTTTATAATAAAAAGAAAATAAAAATAATTTGTACAAAAAAAATTATTTGTTTTCTTTTGATCCTTCTTTATGCCTTTTGTCCCGAGTGACACCACCGTGGACATTTAGGTATCAATGAGTATATTGTGAGTGATAAAGTCGCCACATAAGCCAATTGATTTTATTTTGTAAAAATAAAATTGTTTTCAAATATTTCCTTTTCAAATCAAAATAAAATGTTCAAAATCACACATAATTTTAATCATATTTTCTAAATTGAGGAAAAATATATATTCTCTTTTAGAAATTGATTAAACCAAAAATAATAATAAATGATAAGAACAAATAATGAAAATTAACCTGTTTTTTACAAATTAAAATATACCAACCAATTCTAAAAATTGTTTTCTTTGTGGAAAGACAAATTATTTTCTATAAACCTCTTTTTTCAAAGAATACATATAATAAAAAATACCAACCCAGTGACACACTTTGTAATTCGAACTACGTCGACTTTGATCCCTATCGCAGGGTACGTAGGCCCCAGGCTCTAATTCTGAGTCAAGTCCACTTTGTAAATAAATAACATTTTCCTCTTATTTTATTTTGCCCAACTTCTCATATTTTCATTTTATTCTTTATTTTTATTTTTATATTTTTCTTATTTTTATATTTATTTTTGCATGTGAATGGTTAAAGGGCAATCAAATAATTTTTAAAAGCCATAAAAATTGCATCATCAACCTAAGGTAACGGTTCTTAGGAACGGGTGTTGTGGGAGTACCTAACACCTTCCCCACTCACAATCGTACTCCCGAACCCAATTCTGATTCGCAGACCATCCTTGTCCTTTTATTTCAGTTTTCCAAAATTTCCCTTAAAATTTTGGTGGCGACTCCTCTAAAATCGGCCACCATCGTGAGGGTCGATCTCTCCTTTTTTCTTTCATTCTCCGTGCCATCGGCGTCGCATTTTTGGGTGTGACAGTGATGCTGCATCAAGCATAGAAGTAGACCAGAATGTTAGTGGGCTGAGGCGTAGCGTGTGGATTCGAAGGCCCACATGGAAGTTGAGAGTGGAATGAAAGGACGTGAGACGAGGGGAGGCAAGGTGTGATGGATTTTTGGAATTTCTCTCTAGTGGTTATTATCTTTCTTCCCTCTCTTTCTCTCTCTCCTATAGTGGTTTCTTTTCTGCTTTTCTTAGTATCATACTGAAATTCTGTTATTTATGCTTGTAATTCTGAGAGGACAATCATTTCCATATGATAGAATTGATTTGAATAATATATCATTGAAACTTTTGCTGCTAAATTCATAACAAAAGGTGCTTTCGTTGAGAGAATCGAAATGGCAGAGAATACATGACTGAAAGAAATCACCAGTGATCTTCGAAATCTACAAGAACATGTCGTGAAGAGTAAAGAGATGTCTATGATCCGGATGGAGTGGATGGAAGTCTTGCTGGAGAAGTTGGGCACTACTTCAAACAACCGGATGAATCGACTTGAATCATCCATTGAACAATTAACTCGAGCTGTGGATGCGCTTGGTCATAAGGAGATCAATCTGCTTCATTGGGAAACTCAGGACTACTACACACCGGTTCGGGAAGCGCTGCTAGTGATTCTGAAGACACACCTAAGATGAAACAGGTAAAAATCGATTTTCCTAGATTTGATGGAACTGATCCACTTAACTAGTTGTTTAAAGCAAAACAATATTTTGCTTATTATGGGACCTTGGATGCACAACAGATAGTTTTGGCATCTGTACATATGGATGGTATGGTAGTACCTTGGTTCCAAATGATGCAAAAGCCCAGTTGATTCCTAACTGGACGGCACTAATGCGAGCAGTTGAAGAGCAATATGGACCATCACGATATGAGACTCTTAGAGCTCAGCTATTCAAACTCGTACAGGTGGATTCAGCTTCTAACTATCATCAACAGTTCATAGTTCTAGCTAATAGAGTGGAAGGGGTGTATGAGGAAGATCTTGAGGATTGTTTCATTAGTGGATTGAAGACGGATGGGCGACAAGAGGTGGTCTCTTGGAATCCTTCAACTCTGCTAGAAGCGGCAGCTCTAGCCTGTTTGTATGATGAGAAGTTCATAGTTTTTCCCCAAAGTGTCCTGGGTCGTGCTAAGGTGAGTTCGGCGTCTGCATCTACTCTAAAATTTGTGGGAAACACTGCTAGCTCTACAACGTCTTCTGTAGCAACTCCAACTATGGGCAAGGTGAATTTCCCACTATTATTAGCCACACCTTCACTGAAATCATCATCCAACGTATGCAAAATGTTACCCTCTAAGCTCCAATTAAGAAGGGAAAAGGGACTCTATTTTACCTGTGATGAGAGATATTCTCCTTCCCACCGATGTCCGGATAAACAATATCTATGGTTACATGAAGAAAAGTCTGAGGATACAAGGCACAAGACCCCCTCTAAGACTAAGCACAGTGAACCCGAGGGAGAATCTTCGACTCATCTGTCTCTTCAAGCATTTCAAGGGTCAGGAGGGGCCGCGATGATACGATTTACAGGGTTTTTTAATGGAATAGAGGTCCAGATCTTACTAGATGGAGGAAGCTCGGATAGCTTCATTCAACCCCAACTTGTAAGGCATCTATAGATTCCAGTGGATACCACTGCCAACTTCAAGGTTATTGTTGGAAATGGACAAAGGATGCAATGCGAGGGATTTATCAAAAAGCTACCTGTGACTATTTGTGGGCACCTTCTGGTTTTTCCTGTTTTTGTATTACCTATAGTGGGGTCTGATATTGTCATTGGTTCAGATTGGCTCAGGACTCTTGGGTCTCACATTACTGACTACAAGACATCGAGGTTGAAATTTCACGATGATAACTCCTTTATCACTTTACAAGGATATAAAGCCGCAAAAGCAAAACCAGCTCAGTTTCACCATATTGCCAGGTTACATGAGATGGACGTCATTTCTGAAATGTTTCTCATTAATGTGGATAGAACCAATGATCACACAGAGCAAAAATTTATATTGCCCAGTGAGGTACTCGAGGACTTATAGCAGGTTCTGCAACACTTTCAGTTTGTCTTCGATGCTCCTAAAGGACTACCCCCTACTCATAACCATGACCATGCTATATTATTGGAGCCAGGCAAGGGCCCTGTACGAGTACGACCCTATAGATACCCATTTAGTCAAAAGGCAAAGATTGAACGCCTAGTGGATGAAATGCTCCAGGAGGGTATCATAAAACCAAGCCTTAGTCCTTACTCTACTCCGGTACTATTGGTCAAGAAAAAGGATGGAACATGGTGGTTTTGTGTGGACTATCGAGCTCTCAACATTGTCACTGTTCTTGATTCATTCCCAATGCCCACGGTTGATGAATTACTTGATGAATTAGGAGGCTCTCGGTTTTATTCAAAATTAGATCTTAGATCTGGATATCACCAGATCTTGATGAGGCATGAAGATCATGAGAAGACTGCATTTCAGACACATCAAGGCTTATATGAATGGCTAATGATGCCATTTAGACTTACTAATGCCCCAGCTACTTTCCAGGTCTTGATGAATGATATATTTCGCCCATTTCTTCCAAAGTTTGTTCTTATTTTCTTTGATGATATTTTAATATACAGTGCAACTTGGGCTTTACATTTAGATCATCTCACTCAGGTTCTGGAGCAATTATAGCAACACAGATTATTTGCCAAACTTTCGAAATGAACCTTTGGTCAAACTCAAGTGGAGTATTTGGGTCATATAGTCTCAGCTTCTGGAGTTGAAATGGATCAAAATAAGGTCTGAACTGTGTTAGAATGGCCCAATCCCACCAATGTAACCCAACTCCGAGCTTTCCTTAGACTAACTAGCTATTACTGTTGGTTCATTAAATCCTATATATAGATGGCGAGCCTATTAACTCAGCAACTTCAAAAGAAGGGATTCTAATGGAATGCAGCAACCTAAAATGCTTTTGAAGCACTGAAAACAGCAATAACACAAGCACCAGTTCTTTCTGTACCAAACTTCTCGAAGCCATTTATTCTGGAGACGGATGCCTCGGGCATCAGCATTGGGGTGGTGTTAAGTCAAGATGAACACCCCATTGCCTTCTTTTCAAAGAAGCTCAGTCCTCACATGCAAACAAAGTCTACTTATGTTCGAGAATTGTATGCAATTTCAAAAGTCGTCAGTAAATTTTGGCACTCTCTCTTTGGGCACTTCTTTATCATTCGTACAAACCATGAGAGTCTTAAGCACTTGAATAATCAAGTAATCCAAACACCTAAGCAGGAAGTTTATTTGAATTAATTGATGGGCTATCAATTTCATGTTGAGTATCACTCTGGCAAATCTAATGTGGCTGCCAATGTACTGTCACGAGTCCATATGATGGCTATGTCTATGCCCATACATACTCTTATGGATGAGATTTTACTAGAGTTCAAAATGCCTCTGCTACAAAACAATTGATTCAAACTATTTAGGATCAACCGTCTAAATGGCCACATTACCATGCACATGATGATGTTGTTTATTAGCATCAAAGGTTGGTGATTCCCTCCGAAGAACAGATCATCATTCATAAAATTCTTGCTGAATTTCATAACTCTCGTATAGGTGGACATGCAGGTTCCTTTCGCACTTTTCATAGAGTTTCTACTCTATTCTTTTAGACATCCATGCGACGAGATGTCAAGGGTTTTGTTCATCACTGTGTTGTCTGTCAGAGAGCAAAATCATCCCAGCTACACCCTGCGAGATTATTGAATTCCCTCCTGATTCCACACCGTATTTGGGAGGACATCTCTATGGACTTTATTAATGCTCTGCTGTTAGTTTGAGGGTATTCTATTGTGTTAGTGGTGGTTGACCGGCTCTCCAAATATGGTTATTTCATTCCTCTAAAGTCTGATTATAATAGCCTCTAGGTGGCCAACGCTTTTGTTCAACACATTGTTAACCTTCATGGGATTCCAAATTCAATTGTGTCGGACAGGGATAGGACATTTACTGGTGCTTTCTGGTGTCACCTCTTTCGGTTACAAGGCACAGAATTGAAATTGAGTTCGGCATATCACACACAAACGGATGGCCAGAATGAAGCTTTAAACAAATGCCTTGTGATGTACTTGCGTTGCTTTGTGTTTGATTTCCCTTGAAAATGGCTTGAATGTTTACCATTGGCAGAGTTTTGGTATAACACTGCTTTTCAAACTTCCATCGGTATGACTCCCTTTAAGGTTGTTTATGGTTGAGACCTGCCGCTACTTCATAAGGCTAATAGCACTAATGATACCCCTGGTGGATGTAATTCGAATAGCTTCAATAGCGTGATACTGTCTTGGCTTAGCTGCGATTTAATTTACAAAAGGCTCTGGTCAACATGAAGAAGTATGCTGATCGACTTCGCACTGTTGTTACTTTTGCTGAAGGTGACTTGGTTAAACTTCAACCATATCGCCAGCATTCAATTCGATTACAGAAGCATCACAAGCTTGGCCTACGATATTTTGGTCCTTTTTCGGTGGTGGAGAGGATTGGGTCTATTGCTTATCGCTTAAAGTTGCCTCCTAAAGCTTGAATTCATCCCGTTTTCCACGTTTCACTTTTGAAACACTTTAGTGGTGATTCCACGACTCCCTATGTTCCTCTTCCCTTAACCACTGCTCCAGAGGAACCCGTGCTACAACCTACTGATGTTTTGGATGTTCGCCAAATTAAACATGGCAATCAATGGGATACTCTCCATCGTGGGAGTCACTATCCACAATTCAAACCCATTATCCTTCTTTTGACCTTGGGGACAAGGTCCACTTTAAAAGGGAGGGGGATGTTATGGCCCAAGAGCAAGATGGTAATGACGTGTATGAGACTGATGTGGATCATGATGCTGAATCAAGCATAGAAGTAGACCAGAATGTTAGTAGGCTGAGGCGTAGCATGCAGATCTGAAGGCCCACATGGAAGTTGAGAGCGGAATGAAAGGACGTGAGACAAGGGGAGGGAAGGTGAGGTGTGATGGATTTTTGGAATTTCTCTCTAGTGGTTATTATCTCTCTTCCCTCTCTTTCTCTCTCTCTCCTGTAGTGGCTTCTTTTCTACTTTTCTCAGTATCCTACTACAATTCTGTTATTTATGCTTGCAATTCTAAGAGGACAATCATTTCCATATGACAGAATTGATTTGAATAATATATCATCTAAACTTTTGCTGCTAAATTCATAATGACAGAATTGATTTGGATAATATATCATCTAAACTTTTGCTGCTAAATTCATAACATGCTCTTTGCTCTCTCCTCTCTCCTCTTCAAATGAAATTATTGACTTTAATAAAAATCACCTATTGAGGCTAAAAATGTGTAACACTAAAAAAAATTTTAAAAAAATTGCAAAATTTCTCTTCTTTACAATTATCTAATACTTCCATTCCATTGCACTGTTATAATTATAATAATCCTATACGCCCTTACAATTGCTATGACTGATTTATTTTAATGCCTAAATCAATAACTAAAAGGTCAACTCATACGAGCTCTTGCATGCTTTCCTCAGTCCTCCCTTTTTCCTTTAGATGTGGTGTGGGACTTTACGGGACTCACAATAGTTTATAATTTATTGGTTGTCTTATTTATTCAAAAGTAAGTCTACATTTGTTAAAATAATTTTTCTTAGTTAAAAATTTTAATTTATACATTAAAATATTTTAATAATTAAACCACTTATGGACATCATCCGAAACTAACCCTGTTAAGCACCAATACTTAATATACATATATATATATATATATATATTTATGTATGTATTGAATATATTATATGATATTTGTTTTGTACTTTTATATATCTACCCATTTATACCGCTTTAAAGTCATTCATATTACTTCAAATTTTGATAATAAAATATAATTATTTTGAATATTTAATGTGAGACAAAAAGAACAAGAGTTTCATAATATTTGTAAAAAACTGATGTTTCCTCATTTTGTTTTATCAAATGATATTTTTTTCTATAAAAAAGAACAAAAATTTTATATATAAATTATTCTGAACATTTTTTTGGGTAATAGATATGATTTATTTCAACATTTATATTTATACTAAAATTTTTATAATATTTATTACTATTTTTTATTTTAATGAGTTTGATCTATTATGTATATAAATAATTATATAAATATGTGTGTATATCACTCATACTTATATTATAAAATTTTAAAAATCAAATTAACATTTTTTTAGGAACTCAAATTATCATATCCTCTATGTCTTGTTATATCCAATCCGATACAGGTGTTATAAAGCTAACCTAATAACATAGTCCCAATTTTGAATCATCATAATTTAAAAGAAAAAAGATATTTTTTGCCACAAAAAATAAAAAGATATTTGTACCCACTCTTATTTATATTATAAGATATTCAGTATTAAATACACATATATTAAGAAAATTACTTTTCCATCTTAAATTTATAAAAAAAAGTACAAATATTTTTCATTTTATCCTTATCAAATATACTCTATTATCATTTTTATCTAAAATGAGAAGTATGGAAGATTTTGTTGAATCAAGTGTTTTGATGATTCCAAACCAACTTTCAAGAGTTTGGAATAAAGATATCAAGGATGCACAAAAGGTTTCAAGTGAAGGAATTCTGGAGAAATTAGTGCAAGGATAGATGTAGAATGTTTAATAATGTTTTAATTTGAGTAGAAGACTTTGATTTGGTGAAAAGATGTTTTAAAACCTTGATTCTATGTTAATTCATGGAATATTTGAAAAACACCCACCAACAGACGAAGTTTGAAAGGTTTATACTGATCTGTCATTTTAAAAATTTGAACTTTAACTTTGAAAATTCGAATTTCGTGTTGAAAATGAACAAGTCTGAAAAGAGGCTTCTCTGACAGACGAATTTTGACTTGAGAAAATTCAAATTTTGATACGTGTCTAAAAATAGCTTTTTCTGACAGACGAATTTTGGCCTTTAAAAATTCAAATTTTAGATAAAATGCAAATTATGAAAATTAAAAAATTTCTCTGAGAATATGTCAAAGTTCATCTGAAATCAAGTTTAGATTGGGTTTCAAAATTGCTCATTGACAGACGAACTTTGAAAATGAAAATTCAAATTTCAGAAACAAAGCTTGTGAGTCTGTTATAATGATATGTTAACATACGAATGATAGTATTCATAAATTCGAATTCTGAAGCAAGTCTGAAAGAGGTCTCTCTGACAAACGAACTTTTCCCTTTCAAAATTTGAATTTTTGAATTAATGAACTGTTGTGCCTCAGTAAACCAGCTTATGACAGATGAATTTTGAGTTCCAAAATTCGAATTTCGAAGGCACTGTAGCAAATTGAAATTACTGTTCACACTTAAGAGAACAACTTTAAACATGGAAATTCGTATGTTCCAATATAGAATCATTTTCCATAGATGAAAATTCAAATTTTGCCTCATGACAGACAAACTTTGAGAGTTCAACGTTAAAGGCTGTAACTTTCGGTTTCTGCGAAATTCGTCTGTTGACCAACTAAAATTCGAACTTTGAGTGTCAGAAGCATTAACTGCGGTTGGTGAACGGATAGTTTCTCAGTATAACCGTTGGGTAACGTCTCTAACGGCTAGATCTTGTCTCTAACGTATAGTTGAGGCAGAAATCTATAAATAGAACTTCATTTAAAGATGTGGGTAACGAAATTACTTTGTATATACTGAAACTCTGCCAAATCATCTACTCAAAGTCTCTTACTCTTACATACTTCATTCTTTGTACCTTAACTTTCATATTCACTCTGATTAAGAGAGTTTATTCGTTGTAAACAATCTTATTTTCATCTGGAAGAAAGATTTTCTTGTGAGGGGATATCACAAGGGATTGGAAAAGCACTTAGTGAGAGTGCAAAGAGAGAAAGTGTGAGCTCTAGGAACAGAGCATCAACTCTGTACTGAGGCATTTGCAAGAAGCCCACTGAATTCTTGCAGAATAGTAGAAAATCTCAAGTGGTGACTTGAGGACTGGACGTAGGTCAAGTTGAGAGACCGAACAAAGATAAATATCTGAGTTTTCTCTTCTCTACTATTACTTTTACTGTTTATCCATTTATACTCTGTTTTACCATCACCCTTTGCTTTCTTCACTTTCTTGACATTTTGTAGAAAATTTTAATCATCCCAATTCACCCCCCTCCTGGGAAGCCAGCTTATCTAACATATTTAAATGTAGGTAAAATGGGAAGAAAAATATCAAATATCCTATATTTTGGATAAAAAATTTATTACACAAAATACCCAATAATATAGGAGAAAGTAGTTGATATATATATATATATATAAGTGTTTCGTTCAAAGCAAAAAGACATGGTTAGAATAAAGATACCGTCACCACCGCAAGGTCCCACAGCATGGGATCTGAATTAATCTAGAATGAGTAATGAATTCATGTTATCCCAGAATATCAGGCATAAGTAGAAAAAAAAAATAAAGATACTATTTAGAAGATAAAATTGTTATCTCAGGCTCAATAAAATGATATTATATGGTTGGCAAAAAAATTGCGATCATATAACAATACAACATATACAAATATTACAAAAAAAATTATTTGAATTTGAAATATAAATGATTTTCAAATATAAATAAAATTTTAGTAATAAATACTTCATCAATCTTCATGAGAAAGGGT
The DNA here is from genome assembly GCA_026686845.1 of Adenanthera pavonina. Lineage (NCBI taxonomy): Eukaryota > Viridiplantae > Streptophyta > Magnoliopsida > Fabales > Fabaceae > Adenanthera > Adenanthera pavonina. The sequence goes on from JAIVEN010000011.1 coordinate 37,392,702, forward strand.
GAAAAATCAGGCGACATATATGGATAAAGAGGGAGCCCTTCATCGCGAAGGAAGCTCTGCTGATGAGTCCAAAAGCCACATAGTGAATTTCTGCCACGTGGCAGATCTCTTTCTTCTCGCAGTTCAAAACGTGCCACGTCATCTCCTCATGAATTGAGGATTACACCCATTCCCTGTCTGAACAGTTTCTTGGTTCCCACGTCAAAGATGACGTTAGTAATGACATCTCTGAAGGACACAGTAATACAAAACCCTCACAAAACCCTCAATTACAGATTCACAACACATAACAAAACTCTTCATCTCTTCAACCACTGCAGAATTGTAAGGCGCATGACGACTGATACCTTTTGTGGGTAAGTTTCTTCTACGTTCATCTGAAGTTACATATTTCTCCACACTATTGAAATCTTAACTTCTCCTTCATGTGGTCTAAATTTGTATCTGGGTTTTTCTTTCATCCCTTTTTCCTATTTCTTCCCAGTGTTAGATTTTTTGGTTTGTCTAACTTGCTCCTGCATAAGCTTTTCATGTTTTCGCATGAAAAACTGATCGTTTTTTTTTTGGTGAAAAAAAAATGATCTTTCTATGATTAGTTGGAGGAACAGAGTATTTAGTTGAACAGAGTACTTTTTAGGCTGATGCCTTGTAGAAATAAAGCAATTTTGAGGTTTCTAAATAGAGATCTCTACTTGATACTGATTTGTAGAGCATAGGCCTTTTATGTTTAGACGTTGAACCTGCTCTGTTTTGAAATTTTTATGAAACTATGTAAATAGTTCTCTTGAACATGTTAATTTGCTGGTATTTATGAACCCTTATACCTTAAAAAGAAGGAAGAAAAGAAAGAAAAAGTTGTCTGTTTTCTGGTTGCTGACTTGCGTCTCCATAAGCTTTTCATGTTTTCACACAAAAAATGTTCTGTTTTGAAAATTTTGTCAAGGATTTATGGATGAAACCCACTATGCAGTTCTCTTAATTTGTGTTTTTGGCCAATCTCTTTCTATTTTGTCATGACTTCAAATTGCACCTAAAAACTAATACTTGTAATACTGTCATCGTCTTGTCCTGAATGGTATCTGTTTCTTCTTCTTGTTCTCTTAATTTGTTTTTTTGGCCAATCTCTTTCAATTTTGTCATTACTTCAAATTGCACCTAAAAACTAATACTTGTAATACTTTGTCATCGTCTTGTCCTGAATGGTATCTGGTTCTTCTTCTTGTTCTAATATGTGTATCAGTTTTTTTTGGCCAGTCTCTTTCAATTTTGTCATTTCTTCAAGTTGCACCTAAAAACTAATACTTTTAGTACTTTGTCACCGTCTTCTCCTGAATGTTATCTGTTTCTTCTTGTTCTTGTTCTAATATGAATATCAGTTTTGAGAAATCTAAATAGAGTTCCTTTATGGGTGGTGACTCAAGGGACAAGACATCTCAGAAGAGACGAAGAAGTGGGAGTGACTCTGTTATAGACACTCTTGAGAAGTGGAAGAAGTACAACAGCGAGCTTGAGTTTGTCAAGAATGGAGGAAAGAAAGTGAGTCCCAGAGTTCCAGCAAAAGGCTCGAGAAAGGGGTGCATGAGAGGCAAAGGTGGCCCTCAAAACTCAGATTGCGGCTACAGAGGAGTGAGGCAGAGGATTTGGGGCAAATGGGTTGCAGAAATTCGCGAACCCATCACTGGAAATCATAGTCACGTGGGAAAAAAGAAACCTAATCGGCTATGGCTTGGCACTTTCTCTACTGCACTTGAAGCTGCTCTTGCTTATGATGAAGCAGCCAGAGCCATGTATGGCCCTTGTGCTCGCCTGAACTTTCCTGAGTATAATATGGAAGAAGAAGAAGAACCCACATGCTCTAACGAGGAAACAGAGAAGGAACATGAAGTTGTTTTGGTGGAGAGTGAAGAAGGAACAGAGGAAGAATGGAATCCGGGAGCTAATTGTGAGGATTCTAGTGTGGATAGAAATGAAGCTTCCTTTGGGAAGAAGCAAGTAGAGGAAGTGACTTCGGAGATTCTGGGATTTTGTAGCTCTGATCACTCTCAAAATGAGGAATATAAAGCTTCTGTTGAAGGAAAATTTGAAGAAGGAGAGTTGGACAATTCTGGTAATGGAAACTCAATGTTTGAAATAAAAGAAATTGACCAGTGGCAAAGTGGTCATTTGCCTGTGTACCTGAGTAATGTGAAGGAGGCAGATCTGGAAGTGGGTTATTATGACTATAGTTTCTTGAGACCTGATTATGACTTCGGCTTATTGGAAGAGAAGAGCTTGCTTGGTGTATGGTTTCCCCATATGGCTTCTTAAAAGTATACAAATGCTTACATTTGTTTTTTCCATTTTAATGGGGTCGTTGCCGGATGCTTTTTCCCCCTTTAGAATGAGTCAATAAGATGTAGTTTCTATTCTCCACTCTTTTCCTCACTATCAGTTTATCCACACACTCACTCATATATGTATACCCTGTATAACGAAGTTCGTAATAAGTTATGAACTGTGAGTTATGCGATTTTGTATTTGTGGCTTGGATGGCACTTTCTTATTGGCCATGATTTTCCAACTTCCGTAATGTGAAGGTGTAAAAATATTTTTAGGTGACATTTTTATTGAAGAACATGATAATTAGAATGTTTGAAAACTAATGTTTTTTTTAAATTTACTTAGAGCAACAAAAGAGTATCTGTCAGCGAAGACGAGAATATTGAACACAGGTGGTGACAAAGGTTGATGAGCTATACATTGTTTATGACCTTAAAACCCCAGAATTCCGATAAGAACATGAATGTAGTTTGACTAGAACACAAGCAAAGTGGAAAAATCAGCATAAAAAGCTATCATTAACTGTTAACAAAGACAAAATGGGAAAAGATTGGATGCACAATATTGCATTTGAATCTGCTACATAATAATGTATTTTGTTTTAAAATTATTGTAATAAGATAATCACAACAAAATTTAAATTACAATCCAACAACTTGATTGATCATTGCAAAAACACAACTTGGTTGATCATGGCAAAAAAGGAAGGGTGGGGTTGGTTGAATATGAGAGTGACAGCTCTCCAAAAAATTGCATGAATTCCGAACAAAAGTTCAGATCCAGATGATGATCAGATCCAAGAAGGAAAGAATCTGTGCTCCACCAACTTCATGATGCCCAGCAAGAATCCTTCTGAATGCTAACCACAACAAATGGACATGGCACAGTTGGCAGTGCATCTTTGATGAGTATCTTGTAAGAAAGATTTTCAAGTATGACTCTGTTAAAAGAAAAAATAAGTAGACCAAATTAATCATGAAGATATACAGAAGCATATCATAGGCACTTTCTAGTTCGAACATGCTTATGTATATTTTCTTGGCTTAGTCTATCGATTTTCCATGAACAAGTCTACCTAAAAATCACTGCTTGGGGGAATTTGAATCTCAGGTTCTGAATCACGTTCCGATCCTTTCAAGGTTTTCAGAGACAGATTTCATTCTAGGCCGAACCTCAGGGTCTCCCTCAGTGCAAGCTAGTGCAACATGAAACATAGCCAGAACCTCTTTCTTGGCATGCACTTCTTGGAGCAGCGATGGATCAACCATTTCTGATAATGGACTTTCTTCTTCAAACCCTTTCTTCACCCACCTCACTAAGTCAGGAACTTCCACAGAAGTTGATGTTGTCGGAGATGACTCTGGAGATTTCCCAGTAAGAAGTTCAAGCAATACAACTCCAAATGAATAAACGTCCCATTTCTGGGTTGGTCTGCAGCCAGGGACTCTAGCTTCAGGGGCTTTGTAATTGTTGGTTCGCTCTGTTTGAGATGGCTTCATGTATGGAAGAGCTCCGCCCATGAAGCCACCAGAGGAAGGGTTGTTTCCAGTGATGGTGATGAGGCGGTTGAGGCCAAAGTCGGAGATGTAGGGGTGGAAGTCATTGTCAAGTAGAATGTTAGAGGGTTTGATGTCACCATGAACAAACTTTCTTGGACTGCATTCATGGAGATAGGCCAGGCCCCTGGCTGTTCCTTTGGCAATTCTCAGCCTGGTTGACCATGAAAGATTCGGGGATGGTTGACCGTTTCTGCCTGCGTTATCAATTAGCATTAATCATTATGCGCACTAAACCATATATGGCAGAAAATTTTTTACAGAAGATTTGAACATCAAATATAAAATGCATAGGCGGATTCTGTGAGGAGTAAATTCTTAATGTGCTATCTAATATAGCGGAATATGTCCTTGAAATCTTTAAGAAAGGAAGCTTAGAATTTAGACTACGAAAATATCCAAAATGGCAAACACACCCAACCCCTCGAAATTTATTATTTATTTAAAGAGTAAAAGAAGGTTAACAGTGGAAGCAAGGAAAGAGAAGGGGCCCAGTTCAAATATAGATAAAAATTAGGAAGTTGGTAGAGATAGACAACAGACTCTGCTTCTAAAGGCCGCAAGTTGAGCGTTAAAAGTTGGACAACGAAAAGCATCCAATTGGACTTGGAGGTTCTACTTTTACTTGAGAGATAGAAAGTCACAAAAGTGGCACAAACTTGTACGTGTTTGGTTTGGCCTACGAACACTGGATAGACACTAAGGCTTTATACAAAGCTGCTTTGTTAAGATACGAATGAAACTGCAACTTTCATTAATGCAATTTTCTCACACGTCCAAACACCTCACCCCGCGCAATTGTAAATTAATAACTATAATATACAAGATAGGAATAAAACAACTCAATATATATATTTAGATATAAAAAAGCTTGTTTTTAACCAAAACAAAACATTCAGCTCGTCGGCTTAAGAAAGCATATAGTTAGTTAAAAAATTTAATGTGCAATCAGTAAGAAATAAAAATAGTTTAGATGGATCTAATATAAAAAAGACTAAATAAGAATAAAAAAACTTATTAACGTGTAAAAATAATTAAAAAAATTAACATGGTTACCTTCTTTAAATGATGGAATTATTTTATTTAAACCATTAGATATGATTTACCCACATGCAAAAAAAAAAAGAACCACTGGATATGATCTAATATAAGAGACGTGACTATATTATCAAGAAATCTTAAAACTTAAGCCTGATTACATAGAACAATCCGTGTACCCTGGCCCGCCCTCTAGTGTCCATACAGGGGACGGCAAAAAAATCCTGCTCCAAATATTAAAAAGGGGAAGAAAAATAATCTTCACAGTTTTCTAGCTGAATTTCTTCTTTTTCATATGAACCCATTATTATTCTGAACCTATCTTAATTGGAAGATTTATCGGGTCTAAACTAATCTAAATCAAGTTAGGCAGCACCTAAAGGACAATTAGCTGTACTACCAAATTTTAACATCACTAGAAATTTAGTTTTCTACTTGAATTTAGTTTACAATGCCGCCTAAACCGGATTTGGTGTGTTGAGTGGCTCAAGCTGGTGTATTAAAGCTCTAGTGTCTAGAAGATGTTGGTCCCCCACATGAATGCCACTTAATTCCCCCCACACATGGTGAATGTCATTAGCAATGTCTCTTACTGCCCCATGTCCCTTGAGAGACGTCATTACACCACATTCTGACCAAACAGTTCCTCAGATCTAACGCCCTCTACCCTTTCAATAAATATTCATCAACTTAAAGGGCTCACCTAAAATCATAATTCCACAGTCAGATTATTTTATTTCGGTCAATCTGAGCATCCATCGTCCAACAAATCAACCACGAAGCAGACAAACTCTAATAATAACTTCTATTTCTGGCCATCTCTTTGAAATTACTAGCATATTCTTGGTGGTGGCATGGTAGAAATCCACATGCTAATTAAGTCCGAAAATATGCAGAAAGTCCAAACAAGTCCAATCTTTTCCAAAATTAGTAGCAAGCCTGGCTAAAAGTGAAACTAATACATCACTCCGGAAATTGTTAGGCATAAAAAGTATAAAATTCAGACAGATCTCGGTGTGGGCAATTTAAAGACCACAATTATAATATCTCATGAAAAACCAACAATTTTTTGGCGATTCATGCAGAAGGTGACATGAAACAGGACAAGCCAACTCAACCATATTCAAAATCATTAAAATAATACACCTCTAACCCAAAAGCAATAGATAAAGTTTATATTCCACATGGGCAATAAATTATAATTAACCATTATGAACAATTCTATTTCATTTAATTTGCTATCATTATTACTCTGCCATGCTTGATACTCCAAGTCTGCCGTTGCAGAGTAAGAGTAGAAAAGGAGGTCAACGCCTCCTTCAGATTGATTGCAGCAAGTGAAAGCAAACATAAGAAATAGAAGAAAAATGGTATGAACGAATATTCAAAAGCACTTACCTCGAAGAGCATTGGCCAAATTGCCATTGGAGATGAAATCACTAATCAGAAGCTTTTCGTCTGAAGCCCAATAATAAGCTCTCAACCGCACAATGTTAGGGTGCTTCACTTTCCCAATGGCCTGAACCTCGGCCACAAATTCCTTGTACCTCTGTTCATCACCCTCTCCCAGTCTTCTCACAGCCACGGGCACCCCATTTCCCAGAACCACTTTATACACAATTCCCAATCCACTCTTCCCCAATACATAAGCCGAAGCCCTGAGAAGTTCATCAAGCTCGAAGTTAAAACCCTTATCAATGGCCACCAAATCCCCTTCCCCTCTACTACCCTCTGCCTTTTCAGGTTCTTCCATTTCAGAATCATCATTTTTCAGACCGTTGATACATGGCAAGGAACAAATATGCCCTTTCTCATTCCCGCCAAACTTGCTCTTCCCTGTGCAGCTACATCCATTGGAATTGTCCTTCTTTTTCCAATAAATATACACAGCCACAAGGCCAATTAACGCAACCCCAGCTGCGTCAGCCGCTGAAATTAGGATGATCAAACCTGGACTAAGGCCTCTCGTCGAACGATTACCGGACTCCCGAGATGAACTTGGACTCTCCGGCGAACCCTGGTTCGAATTACCGCAAGTTTTCTGGAGGGGAAATCCGCATAGCTGTGGATTGTTCAGAAATGCGGTAGGACCCTGGTTAGCGAAGGACCCCGTTTGGGGTATCTCGCCGCTTAGATTGTTATTCCGAAGATCAAAACTCACAGTAACCGGCAAATTCCCCAGTGATTTCGGAATTTTACCAGACAAATGATTGAAAGAAAGATTGAGCGTACCCGATAGAGACTTCAGCTGGCCGATATCTTGGGGAATCGATCCGCCCAGCTCGTTTGCAGAGAGGTCAAGTTGAACCAAATTATCCAATTCCGACCACACACCTTCTGGTATTTCCCCAGAAAACTTGTTCCGAGCGAGGATCAGTCTCTGCAGCTGCTTGCAATTTTTGAGTTCCCCAGGGATATTCCCCGAGAGGGAGTTATTGGAGAGATCGACGTTTTGGAGCCGGGGGATGTTGCAGATCGAAGGAGGCAAGGGGCCGGAAAGGTTGTTACCGTAGAGAAAAAGACTGTGAAGCGAAGTGGCATTGAAAAGCTGAACAGGAATAAACCCATAGAAATTGTTGCTATGCAGATTGAGGCGGCGAAGGTACACCAAGGTTCCGAGCTCAGAAGGAATGTAGCCCCGGAGATTCTTACCAGAGAGGGTGATTCCAACTACGCGAGGCTCGGAGGAATCGGAGACGTTCATGCAGGAAATGCCAGACCATTGACAAGGAGTGGAATCGCCATCGTTCCAGTCGGGGAAAGCGGAGGCCCCAGGAGGTTGATCAATGGCGGATTTAAGAGATAGAAGGGCCAGGCCATCAGATGAAAGAGAGAAAGAGAAATTAGGAAGAAAAAGGAATAATAATAAGAAGAAGAGGAAGAAAGAAAGAGTGTTCATGGAGTGCGTATCAAAGAAGACCAATCGTTTTAGGAGAGAGACGATATGAAGAAGGAAGGGGTTATGGAGAGATACAGTGTAGCAGTAGTAGGGAGTGAGTGAGGAAGAAGAAGGAGTCGGGGGAGATGAGAGGAGGAGAGGGGAGGGGTTGAGAGTATTTAAGAGAAAGAGACGTGGGAAGGAGGAGATTTTAATCGGAGGGTCCCACACACACCCCCGCCAAAAAGCAGAGATCGGACTTGCCAACGGTAGAGTAAAGTAGAAGAGAAGCAAGTCTATGAAGCTTCCGTTTCCGCTTCTACAGCTTGGATTAGCCGATGCTTGCTTATTTTAAATACTATCATTTCATTTCCCTCATCACCATCATCTTATAAAATTTAACTAATTCCACATTTTTCCCCTTAACAATCTTATTACATGGATAAAACAAGTTTTTAACCAATCGAAACAGAGGTTTCTTCGCTCTAAATTCAATGAAAACGGTATTCTACAGATTATGTTCCCCTAATGTTCTTACCCTGATACCTTCATGAGACAAATGTTATTAAAAAATGAGTCATAAATAAATCTATTAATTTGATTGATTGAACACTTATTAATATTTTTTAAAATTTTTTTATAATTTTATTTTTTAGAATATAAAATGCATAATGAAAATATTTTTATATACTGATTTTTTTAAAAAATATGATTAAAAATTAAATTTGAATCATAATTAAGAAGATAGGCTTGAAAAATGGATGAAACTTTTTTTTATTCCCATTGTATCAAGTGGGTTTGGAACTTTGAATGCTATATGCACATATCATCCCACTATTATTACATAAGCTTGCATTAGATGGCGTGAATGAAACTTGTTTAAAATAATCTTATAGTTAAAAGAACCTTATATTTAAAAAGATAGTCTTCAATTTTTTTATTTTTTTTTTGGCTATAAATTCTTTATGTTATAAAAGAGTGTTTTCATTTGTTTGATCACTAGCTATGGACAAAAATATGAATAATTAAGAAGGAATTTTAATTACAATTTTTCACTTGATTGGAGTAACAAATAAAATATTATTACATGGTATAATTCTGTGTTAATAATTTAAAACAAGGTGAATAATGCAGACTCATAGTATTAGAGTTCAAAAATAAAAATGACCATGAGCTGTTATTGCTATGATCTATTCACAAGTGACAATAATACAAATTCCCTTTCTCCAACCAAACCCCACTTTCTACTCAAACTAATAATGGCACAACTTCACTAACACTTTGCATTGTATCTCACTATTCATGGCAATTTAATTCGCTGCCATAGCCATTCATTCACTGTCGAGCACATAGCCTATGAAGTAATTATTTAATCGTTGAGTACTATAACCTCTTAGGCGATAATTGCATCTACTTTTTAATCATTCCAAACAAACTTAGAAGCTAACAAATATGTCTCCCATGAACTTCTATATCTATCTGTCTACTTCTCCATTGTGTTCTATTACTCATCATTTCCTTTCCCAATATCAAAATAATAACAATATACCATGATCACTCCCAATAGTAATTCATTTTTCCCCTCTAAAAATTAATTATTATATTCATATATGTTGATGGTTGAAAATAATATATTCATTGTAAATTAGTTTTTTTAAGTCATTCGATGTGTAACTATTAAAGAATTTGCAGTTTTCACAAATTATTACCCATACACATGTTAAATGTCAATAATTAAAACTAAATTTGCATAATAATAATAATAATAATAATAATTAATTTATGAAGCAAATTGTCTCTAAGTGGACTGCAATCTACAAATAGCTAAGGATTTTTTTTTTGGGGCCATAAACACAAGTTAAGTCTCTAGTGCTATTTTTATCATGTCAGTGAATGTTTAAATAAACGAGTTTAATAATTGAGTGGTGATGTTGTACCGATGCTATTTATAAAGGTAAAAAATATGTTACAACTATTACGAAAATTTAGTTAGTTAAAATTAATTAATTTATTTTATATTTAAAATAGTTAGCTAAAACTAATTAATTAGTTTTATATTTTAAATTTATCTTTATTTAATTTAATATTAATTTAAATCACTAATATATTTAATATTTTTCTTATATAATTAATGAATGGTAATTTTGAAAAAAAATTTAATACATAATTAATTTTTTTTATATTTAAGACACCAAAAAAAAATTCTTATAAATATGATGAGAAGGAGTATTAATTTATTCAAAACATAAAAAAGCTTTCTCCATGATATATTCATACGTTCTGAAACAGACACAAGGAATCTCTGCGATGAGTTTATAATTTTTTATCGGGGACCAACTTTCCAACCAATAGATAGATATACAACTTAGAGAGAGAAAATAAGGCTTCGCTTTGTGTTTAAGGGTGTCAATGTGGGTAGGTACACATTAAATTTCAACCGTAAAATATTTGCTCCATGGGTCCTCTTCTATACATTTTAAAATAATTACAACATAATACTACAACCTGGTTTCGTTTCGGATTATAATTTACTTTTAATTATCATACACCATTGACTATTTAACTAAAAAAATTATATTATTTTTTTAAGTTATTTTTATTTAATATAATTAACTCATAAATTAAACTTCTCAACATTAATTAAATTTTATTTTTTTTTCAAAGTATTTTTGACAAAACAAAAGTAAATACACTATATAACTCATAAAATATGTTATATTATGAAACATAAATTTTTTATAAATATGTCTTCTAAATCGAAATATGGGGAGTATAAGAAAAGAATTGCTAAATGACAAAACATTCATTAAATAAGAATATAAGTTCCAATATTTTGAATTAAAAAAAACTTATAAATTATATGAAATACATTGTTCATAATGTGGTAAATTTTATTACATATTAGCACATTGATTTATTCTATATTTTATTACCACTGATTTCAGACCACAATTTCCTAACTCAGTTTTCCCAGCTTTAAGTTTAAGCCACCCCTATTCCTATACCTCATCTTCAAGTTCTCTAGTTTTAGAAATATTCTCATTGCTACTTGAAGAAGCATGAACAGAGACATGAAACCTGATATTTGTGACCCAACAGAATTTGAAAATAAAATTGTGCTTCATGAAAATGATGGACATGTGCAGAGTATGAACATATATAGCTTCTGTTTTAAAGTATTTATTTCATGCACTATGCCTTTCTTAAGTACAAAAGTTAGCTCAGCTGATAAAAATGTGACAACAACTATACAGTTCATACTTCAAATCCTGTTGGTGTTTAAGAAGGAAAAAAAAAATCTGTACTTTGCAGCTCTTATCTAAACCTGGATATAGGTATGGCCGATCCTAATTTTGATTCACACCACCTGTAATAATTGCAGAAACTTTTACAAATCATCATTATAGAATGTCAGTGAAAACTCCAGAAATGCTAACATATACCTACATTAATGTAATGTATTACTTAGTTGTGCAAATAAAATTTTTATAAAAAAATATGTAGTAGTGGGGTACTTGAATGATTTTCAGCAACTATTATTATGTAAATTAATTTCAGGTAAAAGTTGGAACTCAGATTCTTTCTTGTTTTTTCATCAAATCTTGCTCAATACAAGGCACAATCAAATAGAATAGTACACATGAACAGTGACATAAATATGTATCGCTTGAGCATAAATATTGTAATTTTGCCTTTCCTATTAAAGGCACAATTTCTTGATAACTTTTTTCCAAAGTGAACTGGACACCATAATGCAAAAGCCTTTAATTAAAAACTTGAATTAAAACAAGTGATCAAGGAGAACCTCGTCTTCTGTCTGGGAGTGAAAGAGAGAACAAGAGAGAGATTTGGTGTCGGAACAATCTAATTTTTCAAATAATTAAAAACTTGCCAATAAAAACATAAGGGGAAAAATCAACACCGCACAAAACTTTCAAGATATTTATACATTTTACATGTCGAACAGTTTTATGAGTTTCTAATTTCTCATACATATTCCAAATCAACCCGAGTGCTTCATCCACTTGCAATCTAATATTATTCTAATTACAGATGCTTGATGCATCATGTCATCATCTCTCTCTTGACATGAATGAAGAAATAGGATGGAGCTTCTTTTGGAATTAAGAATCTCAGGCAAGACTTGCTCAAATAGCAATGGGCCACCAGATCAGATAGTATTCCAAATTAAAGAATGATTGTACGGCCCCTACCAGCTTCATCTTATCCCAATGATTAGATCACAACACAACAATGGGAACCATCGTCTCTTCCCGGTCATATAAATTAATTATAAATTTAATTTTATCTAAAACTTAAGTAATGCCTTCAAATTCATGTATGGCTTCAACAAAAAAATTCATATAATTGGGTAGGAGCCCATCATGAATCAATCTATGGCTCAAGCCTGAAATGCGTTGCGTCTATTACACTGATTTGGACTACAGTATGATGTTATACTTGGGTAGGAGCCCAATATATGACTTTGAGGCCCTCTTGAAACTGGCCCATTATTTACTCTCGCCTCTGTGCCTCCTCTCCTGGTCCTGGGTCACCCAGTTTCATTTCTACCCCTCGCGCCTCCTCCTTCCGTCGCACCGCTCTTCCCCTCACTCCGTCCTCCACTCACTATGCCGGCGTTTGCTTCAAAAAGGAAGCAGTAAGCTTACGTCGCAGTCACCGTTAACACTTGCACAGGAGTTCCGATTTTCCGGCAGGTTGGTTGTTCTCTTTCCCTTTCTCACTCGTCTTCCCTATTCCAATTCCCGCTCTCTTTTCTTTCGATTTACGGTTTTTTGAATTATGATATGTTTTTGCGTTCCCTTATCTCATGGCTATTGAGTCCTATCTCCTTCATTCTCTCTCGTTTCCAATGTCATGATATTTGTAGGCTTTTTTAACGCATGGACTTCAGAATGTTCACTGTGGCATACTTGCTTTATGGAATACTTTCGCATTATGATTTTGATTTTTAGAAATTAGACACAAAATATGGGGTCTGAACCTAATATTTCTATTTTTTTTAAATAATTGATTTCTATTAACTGCAAAGGATGACAATTTGACATAATGCTTTTGAGTTTTAAGGCTCTGTTAAAGCATAGTTAATATCAAATAGAAGTAGCTGTTCTGTTCTATGGAAAATCCACATTGCAGATTATGGCTCTCACACTTTTATCGGCTAATGTGATACCTCTGTATGAACTTGTAAATTCGGAGACAGCTAACATATATGGCACACAAGTTATGCCAAGTGAATAGAATATTATTAGTATGTAAGAAAAATAATGTAAGATTTGGACTCTATGGTTTACTTTCTTCTGCCAATTGCTTTTTTATTGAGAGAACAACAAGTGATATTTTCTGTACCATGAACGTGGATTCAAATGGTGCCATAGACAGATATCTGGGTATCCAGGAGTAGGTTTGGGGAAGGAGTACCTTGTGTGGCATAAAAGATACTTGAAGACATAATGGCAGGAGCTGATGTGGGTTAAGGGAGGTAGAGTTAGACTGTGGCTGCTATGAGATTTCAACATTTCCGTTGGCTAATTTTTTCTGTTTTTCCCGCATATTTTTACTGTTGTAAAGTGAAACTATTGATTTTTTTTTTTAATAACTTATGTGCTCATAAAATGAGGATTGCAGGTTGAGGAGAGACAATGAAGCAGGTGGTAGGAACGGTGGTGTCAAACAAGATGCAGAAATCAGTGGTGGTGGCAGTGGATAGATTATTCCACCACAAATTATACAACCGTTATGTCAAACGAACCTCAAAATTTATGGCACATGATGAGAACAATGTTTGTAACATCGGTGATCGAGTCAGTAACATGTATTTATACATTCAATTTTATTTTTTTTTTCAGCTTGAATTTTTTAAACTTTAGTTTTCCCCTTGGTTGATTATACTATTCATTTTCCAGGAAAATGTTAATAAGAATGCTTCTGCATTTGTTATTTCAGGTTCGTCTGGATCCTTCTAGGCCTTTGAGCAAGCATAAGCACTGGATTGTTGCTGAAATTATCAAGAAAGCAAGAATTTATGTTCCACCATCTGCACCGGTGACTAATGAGCCGAGCTCCAGCTCTGAAGCACCTGCTTCCTAATTACTTAGGTCTGAATATATAAACTCAGTCCTCCTAGGGGCAGCATGCATGTTTGGTTTTGTATATTATTTTTTCCCTATAATTGTGAAAGTATCACACTGTCTTGAATATGCTTTTTGTGTCTGTGAGTGTGTTTTCACACAACATGTCTCTTTCCATGTCATCTATATGTATAATTTTCATTATTTTACTTACTTTGTTTCTTTTCTTATTCTGTCCTAATTTAATCAAGGTTAATTCTGGGCCGCTTGTGAAATCCACGAGTCTATCCCAAATATTCCCTCCGGTCCATATTACAAGGGTTCTTCTAGAATCCTTATTTAGTCCAAAATATAAGGGGCTATATAATTTTTAGTAGGAGTTTATCTTTTTTACCCCTATTGATTATCATTTCGTAAGTAGGAAAAAATGGAGAGAGAATAAAATTTCAAAACAACTTTTATGGGTAATTAATAAGAGTAAAATTGGGATATTGATTTTTTTTTTTAATTTTAAGGTGTGCAACTAACTTTTCTTAATAAGTATGAAAGAGTTGAAAACTCTTTATAATATGGACCAGAGGGAGTACATGGGATTTAAATGCTTGAGAGGTTCATCAATGTGTTGTAAATTTTGGAATGGGTTTATAAATTGTCTAGATTAGGAGAAAGAAAATGGTGGGAGGATATGAAAATGGAGCATCATTACGCTTGATTGATTAAAGAGGATAAAATTCTGGATAAGTTAAAAAATGGAGAGAGAATAAAATTTCAAAACAACTTTTATGGGTAATTAATAAGAGTAAAATTGAGATATTGATTTTTTTTTTTATTTTAAGGTGTGCAACTAACTTTTCTTAATAAGTATGAAAGAGTTGAAAACTCTTTGTAATATAGACCAGAGGGAGTACATGGGATTTAAATGCTTGAGAGGTTCATCAATGTGTTGTAAATTTTGGAATGGGTTTATAAATTGTCTAGATTAGGAGAAAGAAAATGCTGGGAGGATATGAAAATAGAGCATCATTACGCTTGATTGATTAAAGAGGATAAAATTCTGGATAAGTTATTGGCAATGTATGAGTTTACTGGCATTCTCTTTTGCTTTGCCTTCTTCTTGCAACCCCTAGCAAAAGTGTATAAGAGGAAAGAGCAATTTCCAGCTCAAATTTTAGTTTTCCCCTCATGATCTGACATTACAGAACTCGGAACTCCTTTCTGCTTTGTTTTCAATTTGTTTCATTGTGCTCAATGAAGGGAAAAATTAAGAGTTTAATTGTTTCAATTCAATGTATGTCCTAATTATGTGTAAACTTTATAATAAGATGGCGAGGAAAGTTTTTATGTTTTGTAGAATAATTTTCCTTTTTTCCCCTTCTCATAAAACCTTGTAGTATGAGTAAACATTCTCTTAATAATTTGACCTTGAAAGTAGTTTGCTTGTGACTGGAATGGTAGCTGCATGCAGGCAGTGGGTAAATCATTTTGCAGCTTGAAGTTATGAAGCATTAGTTAAGTATTTCCTGATGAAAATGCTTATTCATGTATTGGAATTTACTTATGCTGTTTGCAGCTTGACTTGACTTTTGCTGTTATGCACTTATGTTGGTAAGATGGGAATATAATGAAAACCTGAACGTCTGCTGCTGTTTTCTTCTTGGGCAAAATTTAAACCATCTACTATTTGCCATTCTAACTTTCTTTCTAAATTTTCCTGGCAGGAGAAAGTTTAGTGCATAAAGTCTAAATAACAACTTCTATGTCCCATGGCATAAATCACTTGCTTGCAATTTTACTTTGAACTCTTCTTCATCAGATGTCAAGGCTGCTGTGTTTTTTGGATTTTATTGACGCCGGGGAAAATGGATTGTACCAATTGATAGGGGATTTTTTTTTTAATGATTAGACTACAAATTTGGTCAGTAGATTTCCTTTGTAATATCTTTATAATGTCTTGTGCTTCTTGATCTTCTGTAAAATTTTCCAATATTCTTATCACAATTGCCTTCCTTGACAACATTGTTAATTCCAATAGTACTCCTGTTCCTTTTTTATAATTCTAAAATCTTTTGATATTTTTTAAATATAAAGACTTAAAAAAAAGAAGCATTTATGAGTTTTTTTTTTAAATGTTCTTCGTATATTCATTTTGTAAATATTTATTTTGTTATGATTGATATGTGTAGTTTTAGAATGTTTAGTAATTTTTTAGAAAATTAAGATTATTAATTAATTATAACTATTTTAATTTATATAATTTATTTAAAAGCATTTTATAAAAAGAATTAAGGGAGTATATTAGATCAACTTAGACTTTAGGACATTAAAGTGAAGCCTGTCGTTAAGGAATTAAAAGTATTTATTTGTCTTTACTGAATAAAATTGATTTATTTATATGTATATATAAATATATTAATATTATCTATAAAAATATATTAATATTAATATTAATTTAAAAATAATTAATATACATTAATATATAATAATTTATTAATCTTTATATTAATATATTAATACCTCTGTCAACGACTTGGTGGGGGTAAAGGTCACAGTCAATATGAGACCCTGACTCGTAGCTTGTAGATGTAGCCTGCAGGCTACAGCATTTCTTTTAAGCTTATGTCTTTTTTTAAAAAAAATGCTAGTATGATTTAGATAATTTTTGAAAAAAAGAAGTTTTGAAATTAGTCTTAGATAAAATTTGCTATATCTTTGTTATTAATTTTTTAATTAAATTGTAATAAACATATGATTTTTAAATCAGAATGACCAAAAAAATAGTTTTATTAAAAAAATATTGATAAGTCTTTTTCTTTTATGGCGAGAGTTTCTCCAACCAACCAATTAAATACCAATCTTTTTATGGGATAAAAATAATTAAAATGAGTTTTATCTCTTATAATAAAATAATTTTATATGCATTGTCAATTATTAAATTTAGAATAATATATTTAAAAAATTTAACTATTTATTAATTATTTCAGTACCTTTGTTGATATATAAGTTATCAATGAAAAAACGTACTTGTAACATTTTCATTAAAAATTCTGTTAATAAAAAAAATTATTAGATATAAGTTTGATTTTAATTTAATATAATTATTATAATGTCTTTCTTATTATCTAATATTTATTTAAAAAAATAAAACTCACTCAAATCTATAATGCATAATGATCCTTGCCTCAAAATACGTTTATTTATTTTTTTTTAAAAAAATCAACTTCGATAGAACAAACCTTTTTTTGGGCCAGAAGACAGAACAAACCTTGAAAATCATCTTTGTTTTTATTTATCTATATTTATTTTTTTCTGAGATAAATTTCCTAATGATTGCATGCAGCCATAGGATAATCAGATGTGTGTAGCGCGATAATTGTGTCTCCAGATTCCTTTGGTTCATGCTTATTTTGTGGGAATACTTGTAGCAAATATACCACACTCAAACCAAAATAGCATCAATCCTTTGAAAAAATTTAGAATTAAAAATTTTAAATTATACAATCTTTTATTTTATTTTAAAAATAGATATTCCTCTCATAATTGTGTCTGTAGATTCCTTCCGTTATGCTGACACCTAAAAATTAGTTGAAATTATACTTATTATATAAAATATATTTATATTTATTATTCATTTGTAATATTGAGGTATGTATTTAATCAATATAAAATATTTATTCATTATATTTTTAATATAAAATAAATAATAACATTGAAATAAAAATAATGAGTTAGTATATTTTAAACTAAAAATTCCTATCTGTACATATAGTTTTTAAAATATCAAATATTTTTCTATGGCAAGAAAATGTGCATATTTTTTAATAAAAAAGGTTATACAGTATATGCGCGTATTCTTTTTTATATATAAAAAAAATAATTTAGACCGTACCTTTCACATTGGTATGACCGTACGAGACATAAAGATGCCTGAAGAAAAGAACAAACATTTTTTGCATGTCTTAGGGTAAAATAATAAAGAACGAAAAGCCAAAGGTATCAAAATTTTCCCTTTATAAAGAGAGGGTCCTGCGAGAGAAAGAGTTGGGTAGAAAGGAGGAAGAAGATTATGGCTGAGAAGATGAAGAAAGGATGCATTAAGACAACAAAGGGGCCTTGGATAGTTAAGAAAATCAGTAAAGATGGTGCTGTTACCCATCACTACCGATTTCCCAGTGAGCAAGAGAGGCAAAACAATAAGCAGAGAGAAAGGAAACGACGAGAAATAACCCGAAAGATATTTGCTGGTTTGAGAGCTCATGGTAACTACAATCTTCCTAAATATTCAGACACTAATGATGTGCTTATAGCACTATGTGAAGAAGCTGGATGGCATGTTGAAGAAGATGGCACTATTTATAGGAAGGTATACTTTTTTTTTAATTAATTTTTTGTTAATGTCAGTTATATGAGTTAAACAATATTTGAAATGATGTCTTTTAAAACTAATGTGTAACTTGATGACTATGTTGCTGTTCCATTTTTTTGTTTTACATTGCTGCTCTTCCTTTTTTTCCCTTTTCATTTCTTGTTTGTTTGTTTTCACATGTACTCTATTCTCTGTTATTTCTCTTGAATCTTTACTGTAATTCTCCTTCTTCAATGAAATGAATTTTACTTGCTAACGAGTTTAATATAATTAACATATGCATACCCATTAACAGTAACGGAATAAGAGAAAAAAAGTAAATACAAAAGAAGGAGAATAATAAAGTCTAGTTAATAACTAGTAAAAAAGAGTTTATCTAAAAATTTTACTTGAGCTAAAGCAGTGTTTGTCATTTTGGTAAACTCTTAATTTTGAAAGGTTGTAAAAAATAATATAACATTTAAAATGTGTACTAAGATAAATATTTTAATTCATAAAATAATATTTTTCATATTTTTATTTAATATTTATTGATCTTTTGCAGGAAATCAATTCAAACCCAGTTGACAAAATTTCTCAACAGTACGTTGTCAATGTTGATATAAAAGAAAAACATATCCATTCCGTTAATGATACCAAAAGCGATCATATAAAAGGATGGAGAGAAGATTTGTTCATTCAAGAATCTCATGGAAATATTAATCTTAAACTTTCACTTTAGTTCATAAAAAAATATAATTAGTTATAAAAATTCTATTTATATATATCATAAATAGAAATAGTTAATGATTGTATTTGTTCTCAGGGTCATTTATTTATGAATGAATTGCAAAGTTTTTATTTAATATCTTATTATTATGTATACAGTTAATTAAAAAGTATAATATTTTTTTTATGAATGGAAAGCTCAAAAAAAATGTGCTCGGAAATAACATTAGATGGGGCATGGAAGAATGATACTCCACTAGCATTAAAGCCTCCTTTACGAGAGCGTCCGCTACGCCGTTGGCGTCTCTACTACACCACTCCACCCTGGTGTCCCAATCACGATTCAGCAGTATTCAAATCTCATGGAGCAGCCCATGATCAGGATGATCCTTAGAAAAACCTCCGTTGACATATCATAGGAACTCCTCCACTCAAATTTGTTGGACTAAATAAAAGAAAAAAAATTTCCTCTTTCTCCAAATCCCCCAAACTAAATAGAAATAAGATTCATCAAAACCAAGATTTGGCATGTTTTTTAGTCACAATGTCTTAGAGCATGTTTGATAGTGTTTTCTGTTTTCTGTTCTCAAAAACAGTTTTGTAAAAGTGTTTCTGAGAATAAGTTTTGGAAAACAAGAAACAAAAAAACTTGTTTAATTTAATGTTCTGAAAATAGTTCTTAAAAACAAAAAAGTAAAAAAACTCGTTTGAGAAAATTGTTTTGAAAACATGTTTTGAGAATAAGAAAACAGAAAATTTGTTTGATTCACTTGTTTTATAAAAATAATTTTTTTAATAATTGGTACTTTTTTTTACTATGATTTACTAGACTAAATTTACTATAATATAATATAATAATTTAATAATAAAATTTTAGTAGAATAAACAACAAATAACATATTTACTATAATATAATAGATTAATATAATAATAAAATTCTATAGGACAAGCCTTAAGTAAAGTGTTTAAATGTTGCAATGGGTGAAATATATTACAAGTTCTTGCTAGAGTACTGGATTATCCTTAATTTCTCGTCTTTTCAACTCCATTTGCAAACCCAATACTTACTCTTAACTATAATAATTAACTCCTTTACTTCATAAAATTTTTCCAGAATAAACAATAAATAACATATTTTACCAACATAAATCACATAGGCAGCAATGAAAGTGATTTAGTTTTAAATAAAGTTTCAACAATAACATTTATATAATTAGTACAACATTAGCTAATTAGAAGAATTGGTATATTCCAACCACATCCAAGCTGCAAGATGATCACGAAATGATGCCATTTGTGCTGCACTTTCATCGGATAGTCTTGACAAGTTTTCCACATTATAACCTGTATTTTCTATACTTGTGTTTCTAGCCAGGTCCTCGACATCTTCAGGATTCATGTTCTCCTATTTTCTAAATAGCCTATCACATCGACTCCACTTACGTATATAATTATGAATAGCACAACATGCTATCACTATTAGACTTTGTTTTAAAGGATCATATGAAGGCATTAATTTTAGAATTGGAAATCGAGCCTTCAATACTCCAAAACAACGTTCAATCGTCATTCTTAAAGAAGAATGCCTATAATTAAAAAGCTCTTTGGGACTTCTTGCTTGACGTCCTCTTCCTCGATATTCTTGTGCATGATATCTTTCTCCTCTATATGGTGGAAGAAGACTTCCATTATAAGGATATCCAGAGTCCACAAGATAATATGATCCTAAGGCAATATAAAAACATTAATTTAAATATAAACATGAATAAATTCATCTAAATGAACTAAGAAATACGAGCATTGATATGTAAGAAAACATTTTATTTAGAATTATACCTGTAGGGGGCCATGGAAAATTTGCGTTAGAATTGGTCATTGCATCTAATAAAACCTTTGCATCATGAGCACTACCTTCCCAACCTGAATAAACATAGGTAAACATCATATTGAAGTCACATATGCACATAACATTTTGTGTGAGGACTGTTTTTCGTCCTCTACATGATATTTGCTTCTCAGTTGGCACCCAAGCACTAACATGTGTCCCATCAATTGCACCTACACAGTTCTGATTAAAAAAATACATAATTATGATAGGAAATATTTATGTTAATATTAATAGTCAACAATAAATATAAAATGTTTAAACTTACGTTGAACCAAGGATAATACTTTGTGCTATTTCTGACATTGTCAGGTAACTCCCAAGTCTCCTGCTTGATGATCTCTTTCCCCAATTGACACATTGCTTTTAACACTTGCTTAAAATAATAAGAAATAGTTTGGGTCGAATGTTGAAAACGATCTGCAACTACCCGTTGTCTAAGATTATGGCCTACAATGTATAAAAACATTGCAACTTTCTCTTCCAATCTCAACTCTTTTGAGTCCATTAAATAATCTTTACTCTTTAACTTATCACATAAATTGATAAAACATGTCTTTTCCATTCTCAACAATTCATAACATGTAGTTCCTGATCCTTGTAAGAGTTCAGTGACAAATTCTCGACCTGTAAGTGCAGAATTACGAACTGGAACTTTGTTAAGAAACTTGCTTTCATACTTACATATCATATTAATTAATGCTAACTCTGCTAATTCATAGTCATCTTCACTTAAACTTGACGAAGTTATAGATCCCTCGGAGCTAACTTCAATATCCATTGTGCACTATAATCTGTTCAAATGTAAGTGAACATAAATCATGGGAAACAATATCAAATACATAGCTAGTCATAGCATTCATAGTTTGGAAATAATATCAAATACATAATTAGTCATAGCATTCATAATTTGGAGAAAACATCAAATACATAACTGCTAAGAACATTCATAATCACCAAATACAAGACATGCAGACATAACAGTCATAAACACATAACACACCACCTACAGACATAGATCAAATCAAACTGTTCAACCATGCCTTCTTTCTCTGTGAAGGCACTGCCATAAATATTTCCCTCCAGGCAGGATCAATAAATTTATCCATTGCCTTCACATAAACCGCATCAGAGATATCTTCAAGCTCATTAAGAACAGCAACACATTTGGCAATAGAATAATCAGATGATGTGGGTCCAACACTACTAGCTTCCGTGCTCTTTGCCCTCAACATCTCAACTTTAGCTCGGTGAGCCTCTGCCCTTGCATTAGATGCCTTAACCATTGCTTGAATTGCCTCACTCAATTGATTAGACCTGCAGTCTCTCTTTTTCTTTCGATCAGGGAGCTGAACAATGCGCTTTCCACTACGAGTCACACGATCAGGTACATCTTCATCAAGGTCATCATCATTTTCGAGGTTTACATGAATTCCACCATTAAGATATTCATCTTAAAGTTGAATCTCATCTGAAGAATTTGGTGGATCTTGAGTAGATGAATGATGAAGTACACCGGTAGCTGTGCTTCTATTAAAAATTATGCCTAATAATTGATAATGTTGTAGACCTTGCTTCTTGAATTGAGCAGCATCAGGATGTGCCTACAAAAATATTCACAATTAATAATCTAACTAATATACATATACAATCTAACCAATATACATATACAATGTAGGAAAAAATTTCAAATGGTTACATACCAAAATATAATATCTCCAGCATCTCTCATCCGCGGTAACTGTGTTTGTCTCAGGACTCCAACCAAATCCAGTTTGTTGTAACAACAAGAAAAAATCTCTATGCTTTGCCCGCAACCTATTATACTTTTATTTCACTTGTTTCTCAGTAAAAGTGCGCCCACTCATAACATTCAATTTTCCTAACATATCCTTCCAAACTTTTCGTGGAAACACACTATTGTTGTAATTTCCTTTGTTCACTTCTTCAATCATAATGTCTATGAAGCATTTAATTACATGATTCGGCCAACTTGCATTTTCTGAAACTTCTATTGACTCACTAGTTGCCATCTATAATATGTAGGATTCAATCATTCAAAGTCACTCACTATGACTCCAAAAACATTAAATGGAGACCATCAAACCGTAAACATTAAATGGTTTAGTATACTTATTCAATGATTTCATATAGATTGAGATGCATAGGTCATGAAAAAACAGAAAAATCAACTTGATTAATGGAATCTAGAAAGTTTGTAAGCTTTATATAAAGACAAATTGATATATATATATATATGTAATTGCAAAATCAAAATGAAATTACTCCCATGTGAAGCTATCAATGCACAAATGCTCAAGTACATGTCTGTACAAATTCATATATATATATATATAATTGCAAAATCAATATGAAATTGCTCCCATGTGAAGCTATTAATGCACAAATGCTCAAGCACATGTCTATAGTTACAAATTATAGTGATGTATATAATACAATCAGAAAGAGAAAGTAGATTCCATACACAGTTACAATATGAATTCCACAGCCAAATACACATATGAATTCACTAGAAAGTTCCCTAAACAAATAGAGCATAGCAGCCCAAAGGTGTTTGAAGATTACTCTCAAATTTCACAAGAAAGGGCATAAACAAGAAGTTGGAGCCAATGCTGCAATAGAGATACAGTTTGTTTCAAGAAATATCAATTCAACCTTATATATGCCAAAACAGTCCCAAACCACAGGTCATATAATCCAAAATATGTCAACAAAGATAACCAATAAATTGGACCCTAATTCATACCTTCGAGCTTCATAATTAAATAAATATAAACCCAATCCAGTATATGTCAGAACCAATCCCCAGTCTCACCATTACAGAACAACTAGCATATCAAACAATAGACTTTATGTGCATCTATATCCTCCATATATAGAGGCCATCAGTACTATATCACAAATGATGGTAGCAGTAGAATAGACATTACATGGCACAAGGCGTGGCTAAAGATTTACTATATGCATGCTAACTACAAGATAATTTCAATTATATATATATATAGACCTCAGTCTAAAGTCCTCAGATCAAATCCTTAAAAAAGCCCAAGAACTATCCGTTACTACCTCCTACAAAGTTTTTTACGAAAAAAAAACAGAGACCACAGTTTGAGGAAGCAGATAGATTTGAGAAAAATATGGCCTTTGTCGAATACCAGATGTAGCTTCAGGCATCGCAGGGAATTGAAAGCTACTTTAAACAGAATCCGCAACCAAGTGATCAAGAAATAAAAAAGGGGAGTGGAGCTCTGAAGTACCTCTTTTGTTCTCAGCACACAGTTTCAAGTAGACAGATTGAGACGGAGGGTCGGGAAGCAGTAGAAAATAGTAAGAATGTAGTGGGGATCCAAGCAAACTCGAAGTTAAAATGGCCAACCAAAGCTAGACTTCAACCTCAAACAACCTAAAAAAGACACACCGAGCTAATCGAAGGCGAGGAGCTAAAAAATAATAGCAAGAAAGGAGAAAAAGCGGAGCTCACTTACGACCGAGAAGGGCTAACCGACAACTATGAGCACCGATCTGTATCTTCAATGGAGAAAGGAGGGAGAATCACGGCGGCAAAAGAAGAAAATGGAACTGAGAAGGCGAAGTGAAGCAGAGAATGGTATGGTGCTGCGTGTTGAGGACCGAGCTAAAGAAAATAAGGACCGAGCTGAAGAAAATGAGGACCGAGCTGTATCTTGAACGGAGAAAGGAGGGAGAACCACGGCGGCGGAAGAGGAAATTGGAACTGAGAAGGCGAAGTGAAGCAGAAGAAATGACTGAAGAAATGACCGAGCTGAAGAAATGAGGATCAAGCTGAGGGACTATTATAATTACAAAGTTGCCATTAATGAATGCGGTAGTTCTCCGTGTTTTCTATATTTTTGAGAACAAAACCATCCAAAACACTGAAAAGGTGTTTCCATATTTTTGTTCTGAAACCGGGCTTTTGTTTTCCAGTTTTTCAAAACATGTTTTCAAAAACATCTTACCAAATGAGTTTTTCTGTGTTTTTGTTTTTAAAAACAAAAAATTGTTTTCACATAACAACATTAAACAGCCCCTTATATTTTAGGCTTAACAAATAATAGTGATTTTTGCAATAAAATGATAAATAATTTTTATGAGAAGTTCCTGATTAATTCTATAATTTTAACTTGGACTGTTAACATGAATGGAGTAAATTTGGGTTATATAATCTTTGGAGAAGTCGGTGTTAAAAAGATAAAATAAGAATCAAACAATATAAAATTTTACATAATTGTTGCATATTATTAGAATTATTATTTTTAAATATGCGATAATAAATCTAATATTCTTTTTTGGTCAACAGCAATATATCTAATATTTTTTTGGCCACTCAACAATATATCTAATATGAAGAATAATAGACATGTAAAAATAACAATATCTCAATTAATTATGGTCTCCCATTTTCCATTCAAATGCCGATTTTTTCTTATAAACATAGACAAAATGTGTGATAAAACCAGACTACAAGTATGAGCGCTAAAAAGTTATAATTTCTTGGCTGTTATTGCTTGATTAGTTGATCGCTCTAGCCGAAGGGGAATGAACCCCAAATTGACTATTTGAAAAGAAAAAAAACCTCCATACTCCAAATATATCTCTACCAATTTTCTGAAACTTAAAATACTAATTGAGAACGAAGAATAATTATTTGAAAAAGTAATTATAATGTTTTGGAAATTTATAAACTTGTTTTTAACTAAATAAATATAGTCTCATATATTGCATACTGTTGATGAAACGGTGTGATTTTATCATATATAATTGTTTTAATTTTTTAACATTTTCTCACCAAGAATGGGCATGGCAAAAGTTGCTACAAAGGATGACATAGCTTTTTTTGGCGACAAACGGGGGATTGACTGTTTTGACGTTGCATAAATAAATGGAAGAAGTGCTGGTAAAAAAAAGTAAATGGAAGAAGTGATAATTACTGTGACAAAAGTCATAAGGACGGGAGAACCGGGCAAAGGTCTCTCTCGCCTTTGATAAAATTGCTCTGTTCTCTTCTTTATCAAATCGATTATTTGGTTCCTTTGAGTAGTCAATTAGATACAGCGAAATGGATCAGATACTGAACAAGGTGGGGTCATACTGGTTCAGCCGAAGGGCCAACAAGGAGATCGACTCCGTCGGCGACGATCTCAATGTGCGTTCACCTTCTGACTTTGTTCTTCTTTTCTTTGCAAGTCCAAGATCTTGCGATTGTTTGCTATTACGACGTCTTTCTTGGTGCTATTTTTTTTAGTTTTAGTGTCGGGGGTAATAAATTTCTAGTATTGTTATGATGGGGTGAAACATAGATATATGGGTTGGGGTTAGGGACCTTATAATTTAACTCATTGGATCTGAAACACAAAGTGAAGATTTTTGTTCAGGTAGGGGAGGAAAGGGGTTTAGATAAGAATTGGTTCACATCTCAAACAGGGTTTTTGGAAGAACGGCGAGATTAGAAAATTTAGGATGGGGGATTGGAGGATGGAAAAGGTAGTAGAAGATTTGTAATTTGAATGTATAAGTGAGCTATGAGTTACAAGGAAAGACACTGTTTTATTTGTTCATTTATCAATTATCAATTTGCTTTCTGGAATCGCCTGAAGGTGGTTTTTCTTTGTGTCATCTGAGGTTATGAATCCGATCAAACTAAGCTGCTGCTTCGAATTTAACTATTTGTTGGTATTAGCCATGACTCATACCCTACTTAATCAGGGCAACAGCTTTATGGAATAAATTTAACCATCCATAGGGGTTAGTTCATATTCTCTCATTAGTAACTTGTGTTCTTCCAGTAAAATAAGTAAAATTAAAGATAGAGGTATAGCTTTTTTTTTTCCCCTGAAAGAAGTAATAACCTGCTATTGTGGGCTTAGTTCCTAAATGTACATATGTATCTTTTATAAGAATCTTGGAGAAAATGCTGATGCCTAATTGTTATGAGTCTTACATTGGGGAGTCTCACATAGGAAGTGGGGTTTATAAGGACATGAGGTTCTCCCACCTAATAGACTAATCTTTTGGGATGGGCTCTCTCCTTGGACTTGTGCTCATAACATTGGTGCTTTCGTTGAGAGGCCGACACCATGGAGGGTTCTGACCGGTGGAGGGTTCCGACCAATAAAGAGGTTGACTGAGGTGTCACTAAGTGAAGTGTCGTAGTGTGGAGCCGCCAGGGACGTTGGCTCTCGAATAAAGGTGCATTGTTATGAGTCCCACATTGGGGAGCCTCACATAGGAAGTGGGGTTTATAAGGACATGAGGTTCTCCCACCTAATGGATTAGTCTTTTGGGATGGGCTCTCCCCTTGGACTTGTGCTCATAACACTAAGATGGATTTTTTTCCTTGTTGATTAGTAGAAATCAATCAAATGATTCAGAATTTCTTCTTTTGAATGACCTATTCTCAATATAGAGCTAAGAAATGGTTCAGTATTTGCTTTGGTTCTGAATCAGCAGTACTGGAATATATAATCAATTAATTACATTGAAATTGCAAAGAAACATGGTCATCCCATAAACATGTTGGAAATGTTCCGTAAATTACTTAACATTATAAATCATCAACGATTTTAATTTTTTTCATATTTAGGGTTTGCAATGGTGATAAATTTGTTACCGGAATTAAGTTTTGGTAAGGTGAAATGCCTTATAATGTTAACTTATCCTATTCTCCCTATTTTTGTATAAAAGGAATATCTTTGATATAGATAAGGAAGGTGTAATTTTCAAGATGGATGCTCTCCCCTTGCTGAATAGTAGAAATCAGTAGCAGTGGCTTTTAGTAGAAACTATCTTGCTTTTAGAGTTATGCATTTAACGGGCTGTCTACTGTTGTCTAGCGGCATCAATTTATGGATATTATAGAAAATGTGCATGGCAGTGAGATTATTGAGTAGAATATACAAAATGTAGATGAGAGAGAAATGGAATTTTTCTATGTTTAATTGTGACTCTCAATGCTGTTCACTTGAATTCATACTGGCTGAGTTATTTGAGTAATGCTTATATTGACATCTTTCCCTTTGATGTTTAGTCTCTGTCAAACAGTATTGGAGAAGGAACAAAATGGTTGGTCAACAAATTAAAAGGTGTTGTTTCCCTTCCTTATTTTAATATTTTGCTTAGACCTTCATTCTGAAATCATAGGCTGTGAGTTTTGTGTAATACTGAGGACTTTAATGATCCTCAAATATAAAGAATGCACTTAAGTTTAAATGCCCATTTGAGTTGTGACTTGTGACCAGGGCCTTAACATATGCTTGAGGGAGTGGGCTTGTAGTGTTTTACTCTTGGAGTCTTGGGTGATATAGTCATGCGAGGGGCCGTTGATAGCATTTTAAATAGGATTCATGCTGATGGAAATTGGAAGGCTCAATATGTGATAAGGAGATTTCACTTGGAAAGAAACATTTGGGCAATGATACTTTCTGCAATAAATAAATGTTTATTTGGCTGTGTTTTTCAAAATGCTATTTGCAAAAAGCCATTTAGCCATTTTAAGGTTATGTGTGGTTAGGGATATTGGAAGGAAAGGGAAGGTTTCATTGAAACCTCTTGCTTGATTGAAATTTTTTTTAAAGAAGGGGGTTGGAGGGGGGAATGGAAATTGTTCAACTAAGCTTCCAAAATCCTCCGATGTCCCCCATCCTTTATTATTTTAAGTTCTTCAATTTTAGAGGAGAAAGTTTTCTCAAACAAGAGGAAGGGAAATTATCATTTAACCTTCCCTTTTCCTTTCAACTCCCAGATATGCCCTAAAGAACTACTAGAAACTCAGAAGATGAAGTTGAATCTGTCTCTATTTCAAGTAGAGTGTAGGGTAACGTTCTGACAAAATGCCTTTATGTATTCATCTGCCCTTTGAACTTTAAGCATCATAATATTGTTTTTTTCACTTTTGGTTGTTTCTATGGTAGTAGAATTGCTATCTGTCCGGAACTTTTCACTTGCTGTAACCTTTTTCCTTTAATCATTTCTTGAGTTAAATGTTTTGTAAGGCTTCTATTTCATACACCAAAGAGAATTTTTGAAGCAGCTGTAGTAAATATATATATAACTTGGAAAATTCAACAGGAGTTTTCTAATTTCAGAATCATTTAACTTTAGCAGCATGGACATTGTCAGGCATGCATTATCTTATTCATATGTATTGCATAGTCTAATAAATAAAGCCTTTTGATGTCAAACAGATAAAGGTTCTATTGTTTGATCTTGTGAAATTAGTACTCCTTTTGTATGTATATTAAATCTCTATTTTTTATAAACCCTCAGAAATCAGTGTTTTCCATTGTTTTAATCCGAGACTCGTCTTCCATTGTTTGATTATATTAGTTTCTTACTCTGCGGTCAAAAAATAACTTTACAGGAAAGATGCAAAAGCCGTTAACAGAGTTGCTTAAAGAGTATGATCTTCCAGTAGGAATCTTTCCTCGTGATGCAACGAACTACGAATTTAATGAAGAGACAGGAAAGCTTATTGTTTACATTCCTCAAGTGTGTGAAGTAGGCTACAGAGATTCATCCGTGTTGCGCTTCTTCACCACTGTGACTGGGTATCTGGAGAAAGGAAAGCTTGCAGACATTGAAGGAATAAAGACAAAGGTGTTGATCTGGGCCAAAGTGACCGCCATGTCTTCTGAGGGACCCAAGGTCCATTTCACAGCTGGGATGAAGAAAACAAGGAGCAGGGAAGCATATGAGGTTTCCAGAGATGGAGTAATTGTCCATAAATTCTAAACTTCCGATGCCTTTGTTATCTAGTTAAAACTGTATAAATTATAATACCCATATCCGTTCTTTTGAACTGTTTTGCTCTCCTTTTGCACTAGTTGGTTGTTGTAAGTATTATGGTGGACCTGTATTTCAGAGACTGCTAATACATGAGTGTTGTGATTTGGTGAAACATCTATATGATCCTTCTTGATGTCCAATTATACATAGGACAAAACTTAGTTCCATTTGTTTAGGTCCATTAGAACCAAATATCCAATTAGAACCTGCCACATGGATTAGTGTCTAAAAGGAAGGAAAATAGAAACCTAATTACCTTGATGCTCTTTTGCGGTGGCGTTCTTCGTGCATTTTGTACTGAAGAAAACAAAAAAGATGATGGATTTCATCTTTCAAAAACCCGTGTCTTCCTCATAGTAAATTTAACAACCCATCAACCTAAACCTGCAACCTGAACCTGCATCACCAACCATAAGATTAAGTGCAGGTGTGTTATAATTATGAAATTCTGTCAACTCCCTTGCACTATGAAGAGCTTTATAATAAAAGAGTATCCAATTAGTGAAACAAGGACCGGGACTTTTTTCTTCTTATTTAATCCTAACTTTATCCTTTGCTGCCTAAATACTTGTTTTGATTTTGACAAATATACTAACTTTGTTTTGGATTTCTCCGTGTTAATTGTAAAAATTGATATCCTTAGAATCTTATCTATTCAAGAAACAGAGCAAGTTAAAAGTGAAACACATTGGAAGGGTTAATATTTCCTTTTATTTTTTTCAACACTGAGAACCATACTGACGAGGTTTAATGCGGTTTAACTGATAAGGTGGTAGCATTAATCCATCTGGCAGGTTCTACTTGGATAATTGGTTCTAATGAACATGAACAAATGGATCTAAGTTTTGCCCTTATATAAACTTTTTAGCCGTTCTGGGTTTTTTTTCTTTGGTGTCAGGAAGCTTATTTCAGACAAGAACACACCATGGGAGGGAAATAATAAACACAATAACAGCTTAATAGTACTCCATAGCTTGATGGCCTGATTTTTAGTCCTTATATGTTGGCGAAAGGTATTTACGGAATATGAGGAAGTTTTACGCCAAATGAATGCCCTGTTGTGAAAAAGAAAGAGACAAATGCACCAGCCGGGAATCGAACCCGGGTCTGTACCGTGGCAGGGTACTATTCTACCACTAGACCACTGGTGCTTGCTTGTATCTTTCGTCGACAAAAATAATTGATATCCATTTAATTTTTTGGACAGCAACACGATAGAGGCTTGAATGACTAAAATAACCCATCAACTCAACATCTCTTGAAACTTCAACCTTGTAAATAGTAAAAATTATGTTGGGAAAACTATTTCTATTTAGACTAACAATGTTTGAATTTGGCTGAGTCATATCAAATGCAAAATAATTATATATAAAAAATAGTGATTAAAATAACGCTTTCTACCAATGAGTGTTGGTTCTAATAAAAAAAGTTAGGATAATTTAAATATAATATCTTGCCTTGACTTTGAGATTTTTTTAATGTAAAAAATAATTTTAGGAGAATTCTTCTTGAATGGGGCATTGGTAACTCGATTGAGATTAATTGGACCTTGAAATGGCAACTAAATACCTATGGTTATTTTAAAAAAAAATACACATTTCTCATTTTTTTTTCTTGAGATTTTTTGTTAAACAATAACTTCGGTAAATTTTAAAACACATTTAACCGCCGAAAAATTAAACTCTTCTTTAGCTCGGTCTCTAAAAACATGAAAATTAAGACTTTTCCCCATGATTTTATCCTAAAAATGCATATAAATTGGATTAACAATTAAATACTAGATCATTAGAAAGTGCATTGCAGCTGCATTTCATTGTTAGGGTTTCTTTTCTAAATTACTAGTAATTAACCAGTAAAGTTAAAGCAGAATGTTCAAAGACTTAAATTTAAAATAATCTTATCTATTTTTATAGAAAAAAATAATCTTATCTATATAATATCCATTATACTATATTTTTAAAAAAATATTATTAATATCTATATTTTTAGTGTAAAGTTCACTTTTCATTTACATCCTCATTTTTTCTAATTCTATAATATTCTATTTGTCAATCATATCCGTAATTTTGATAATGACCTGACAGGGAAAACAAATACTGAACGGAGTTGATTAATTGGATGAAAGCTGCTTGCAAACATATTGTTGACTTGACTATTATTTTGGTTCCCTGACTAATTTACTTATCTAATCTGATTTCTTAATCTTAATGTATATCATATTCTGTCATTAAAGATTATTTTGAAACGCTGGAAAACGTTAAGTAATGATTTCGGGACACTGAAAAATGTTAAAAAATTGTTGGAAACGAATATATAAAAAGTAAAACACACACACACACACACACACACACACACACTGTTATTCACAGATTTAAAGGTATTTGACACTACTGTCATTATCTTAGTTATTTTTTGGTATTTAAAAGTATTGAGAGATATCAAATGACACCATTTTGAATTTTGAATAGTACTTTATTTCACCCAAACACTGTAATAATTTTTTAGCTTTCTTAATTTTTTTTAAAACATCAATTATATTTTACTTTTAGAAAATTATCTATAATCATAAAATTCATTTCATGTCTTATGTCTTTCTTTCTTTTTTTTTCTTTTAATAAAAAGAAAACTTTGTTGGCAAGGCAAAAACTTAATTTAAATTCCTTGGACTAGTTAAATCAGCCCAAGTTGACATATACCATAAAATTAGATCTTATTAAAATAAACATATTTTTTATACGGTTACATAAAGTTTGAGAAATGACTAATGAGTCACACTATACTTTGTTATTGATTTTATGTTATATATTGATTGATTATACATAACAGGATATATACAAATATTAATCATCATCAATTCATCATTGTTAATATAGTCAAATCGATAATATCAAATCGTGCAGACACCGTCTAATCAATCCTTTGGCTCAACTCTCTGTTCTCTAATGGGTTTAAGCTAACAAATACCAAACACAAATGAAAAGTTTATTATAATAATATTGTTGGCGGAATAATTGAAAATGCAGATGATGACTTTATACACACACACACACACACACAATCAAATATTATGATGCGGGCATGTTCAAGTTTTTGTCCCTAACCCAAAAAAGTAAAGCAACAAGCCACGTGACAGAGTTTACTTTTTAAAATTGTTTTCCTTTCGAACTCAAAATTCAAATAATGCGTGAGAATCATTTTGATTATCGTAATATAATTAAACCTACGCATAAATGTGAAAAATAGTGTCATGCACAATAAATAGTATGTGATTATTAACAAATTGTTCTACATATCTACAAATTTTTCAAAACATTACCAACTAGATATTTCAACCTTATCAGGATCTTTATAGGTTTCTTCCATATTGCTTTTTAGGTGCTGTCTTTATGTGATTAGAAAGTACAATAAGATGCCCACCAAAACGCATGATTCAATTAATAAGAATTGTACCATTTTAATCATAAGATTTGAGTTTGACCTTTGGAATATAATCTTCCTTCCACTTAAAGTGGCGTAAGTCCAGGAGATAAAAAAAAAATGAATGATTTTTAAACTTTTAATTATAATTAGTATGTCAACAAATTTTATGATGGTTTATAAAAAAAACAAATGGTTACTATTTAAAATTTGTATATTAATTTTATAGTTAAACTATAGTTTAAGAGATAAAATATAAAGTGTTCATAGATAAATAAGCCAAGTGAATTTCCTAACTTGCCTGTCCCACACATGAATTATTTTGAAAAGAAGGCATGCCAACATTATGGCTGAATTCGAACGCTGATTCCTTCATGGATAGGAATTTGGGAATCATAACAGCCCTGCGCAAGGTTCTAGTATTATGTATTGATATACAATATTTTATATTGTTATTTATGAACTTATTTATTAATTCTAATTTATTTTATTTACAATATAAATTTATATAATTTTAAAATATATGAATATTTTATTTATAAAATGATTTTTTTCATTACATTTTTTATTAATTTTATCTATGTTAAAGATAAATATTATGATAATTAAAAATTATATATATAATTATTTTTTTCCTTAAAAATTATATACTATAATCTAAAAATATTCTCGAGTCAGGCCTGAGTTTGCATGGTTGGAATATTTGACTAAGTGTGTTTGGTATGGTAGGTATAATCCGATGTGCTAGTCCGATACAATTCACTCAATGTTGTTGTTGTTGTTTTTTTTTTCTTTTTTTAATTTGATTAGATGTGGGCTTGTACATGGAGTATGAAATGAGTTGTATTATTTTTTTACCAGAAAATATTAATGGTTAATAAACAATACAACTTCCTATAAATTTTAATTTAATATATATTGATATATTAATATATTAATACAACTTCCTATAAATTTTTTTATGAAACTTATTGGTGTTTCCCACCTTATTTTACTTCAAATGTTCATCTCTCCCCATCCCTCCTGTGTTTTTTCTTTGGGTAAAAGGCCCAAATAAAAAAAGGAAAATTAACTGAGAGGAGAGAGGAAACAGCCTAAATTGTCTCTTGAAAAAATTTCTGCCAAGTTTATATGAGGATCCTAAAACACATTATTTGACTTGTTATAATTAACTTCAGGAAAAAAAAACTTGTTATAATTAACTAGTTTAATTTCTACTTTCTTTTACCTTACCTTTAATATAGGATCTTTTAAATCAAAGTATACAGATTAAATATAAGAGTTAAAATTAATTAATTATCTTAATTTTAAAAAAAATCACAATTTTTTTAAAATTATTCTTATTTAATCTTTTTCTCTCTTTAGGTATAAATTTTAATAAATTCTGAAAGTGTGATACATATTTTTGTAAAAATGTAGAAAATTTTATAATTATAATATTAAATTTAAGTTATTTCATCGTTGTTTTCTAATTTCAGGGGATGAGGAAAATTGAGTCAATAATGGCTACATAACTTTAGAAGCCATCCCATTGTCTTTTAAAATTTTTTTTTAAACAATAATTAGAGTCGATTAGCCTCCTTTAGCTTAAAAAAACAATCATAAATCATGAATAAGAATCTTTAAAATTTTTATTTTTTGCAGGATGATGGTGAGAAATCTGTGAGAGATTGAAATGGCGGTCACAAGTCACAAACAAGCAATAGAGACAAAGGTGAGTGGCCCCCACCTGTGGCTTTAATGCTAGCCTGTCACTGCCTTTGGTCTTTCCTTGCCTTGCTTCACTATCACTCGCCTGCGCTCACGCCTCTACTCACGCTCAAGATTGATATCTTGTGGTTCTCATTTCCTCCCTCCCCCATCTCCAAACCCGATATCTTCTCGCTTCCAATAATTTCTTTTTTATTAGGGTTATCTCCACAAATAATAAGAAATAATTTTTTTAAGATATAAAGGATAAAATGTAAATTCCTCATAACTTGATTTACTTCATGTTTATATATATTACAACCATTTGTTTAAATAAGGATGGAAAGAAGGAGAACATCCGGAGCTATATTCTCATCACCTTTCAATTTTTACTTAATATGATGTATATTTTTATTAAATTTTTATATTATGTAGAGATTATATATATTTGGTTCCTAAAAAATTCATGGTTTATTATGAAAATGGGTAAAAAAATTTAAAAAGTTAATATTCTTTTTTTTAGAGTATATAGTATTTTAGATCTATTCCACTGTAAACTGTAAGATTTATATTATCTTTTATTTTACTAAATATCAATTTCACTCTCTCATTTAATTTTTCTTTTTTTATAATTTTTTCTAAATTCTAATTGTGGATTTACTTTCAATTATATATATCATAGTTTTTTTTTCATATTTTAAGTGTTAAAATTTTCATTGATTAATATATATGCTTCTTAATCTCAACCAAGCAATCAAATTTTAGTTTCATCCCTATGTTTAAGGGACAAGAGCTTTTGCTATTTATATTAGACTAAATTGGTAATGTCAAGCAACATTTACTAATTTTTACTTTATATTTTGTACATTATAAATAAAAAAATATAGACCTTTTAGATATAAGTCATAATTAAATATATAAATAAAAATAATTAATGAATAAATAAATAACCCTCATATTTTAATTTTAAAAATTAAAAAATAATTTTATTTCGTAATAGTATACTCCCTCTGGTCCTTAATATAAGACCATTTTAACCGAATCACGCGAATTAAGAAGGGAAGTTAAAACTAATTAACTACCTCAATTTTTCCGAAAATCCCAATATTTTTCCTAAAGTACCCTTATTTAATCTCTTTCTTTTTTTCTTTGGATACATTAAATAGGGGCATTTTTTGGAAATGTATAATAAATACCACCTCGTATATTGTAAAGGATTTTATATTTAGAATCAAGTCAAAAGATCCTATATATAGGATCAGAGGGAGTAATATATATTAAGACAAATATTATTTTTTTATAGCACAACTAAATAAGCTAAGTAACTTTGTGAAAAGTTCCTTTTTTGCTTGAGTTCAATCTCAGAGCGAGTATATTGGCATCAACATAGTCGCGCAAGTCTGCCAAAGTGAAATGAACTTTCTTGAAATCTGAAAGATGCAACGATTGCTCTGTGGACCGAATATTCCACTTTCACACTGGATTAGGCCACGAGGTCGCCACACGCCCGTACCCCTTACGCAATCTCCACCCTCCATGTGGTTCTTGATCCGACGGTCCTCAATAGAGACCAGTCCACCTGGAACTACGGAAATGCCCCTCTCCCCTCCTACATATACCACCCTTGTCCCTCCTTCTTCCTCACCCCCTTCAGAGCCGCCATTGATCCTTCTTCTTCTTCGCTTCTCATCCTCTTCCGAGTTCTCTTTTTTGAGTTCTATCGAAATGGCACTCGCATCTTCCAAATTCTCCTCCCCTTTTCTTTCCTCCATTGCTGGTGATACTCTGAAAAAGCCCATTTCTTCTTCTTCTCTGTGCTTCGCCCTCTCTGTGCCATCTCCTTCATCTCTGTGTCTGATCCCTAAGGGATCAAGAGGCAGAAATTTGAGGATTTCTGCAGCGGCGGGTGAGAATACCACCGCGCTCACCGGCGTCATATTCGAGCCATTTGAGGAGGTCAAGAAGGACGCTCTGTCTGTTCCGTTATCGCCTCAAGTTTCCATGGCTCGTCAAAACTATGTTGATGACTGTGAAGCTGCTATTAATGAGCAGATTAAGTGCGTACTTCTCTAATTCCCCTTTTGATCTTGTTATTCTTGGTGATTTCAATTGTATTTTACATTTCTTTCAACAGTATTTCTAGTTTTCTCTTAAAAAAACTGTCTTGATTTAATCTATGTAGCATTTGCTCTCAGTAGTGGCTATGATGTTGAATCAACCATTTTAGATCTTTACATTATGTTCTATTTTGTGATCTGTTTGTATTTATCATATTGTTCTTGACTGACATAATTTCCCCACTTGCTATTGATCAAATTATGTGTCACAGTGTGGAATACAACGTTTCCTATGTGTACCACTCCATGTTTGCGTACTTTGACAGGGACAACATAGCTCTCAAGGGCCTTGCTAAGTAATGACAGAAATCCCATAAACCTCGCTCATGTTGATTCTTTCATTTCCGAAATAGGCGTGTTCATGTTTGTTTTGCTGTGAACAGGTTTTTCAAGGAATCAAGTGAAGAAGAAAGAGAACATGCTGAAAAACTAATGAAATTTCAGGTCTCAAAAACTTCTTCTCTCCCCTGTTTGCTTTGTCACCGACAAGAAACCTTTTGTTTTATGGTTGGATGTATTTACTCATATGACTCTTTGTTTGCTTAGAATATTCGTGGTGGACGAGTGATACTTCACCCAATTATTAGTCCCCCCTCTGAATATGAGCACTTGGAAAAGGGTGATGCATTGTATGGTAAGTTTGTTTCCTGATTGTTTATGTCCACTTGGTGGTACCAAGATCTGTTTTGACCTTTGTTTTCCTTTTTGCTTGATCCAGCTATGGAGTTAGCTTTGTCTTTGGAGAAGTTAACAAACGAGAAACTTCTGCATGTTCAGAGTGTAATGCCTTCTTAACTTCTGGTTTTGATTGAGATTTGTTTGTTGAAGGATTCGTTATTTTCTTGTTTGTTACTCGAACAATCTAACTTTCTATTGTTCACTGGGATACTTACTTAGGAGAAAAAAAAAAGGAGTGCGAGATATGTGAAAATATTAGTTTGTCTGAATTATCTAAGACACATACAGTGCATAAATTTATATTTTTCATTTTTTATACCCAAATATCTTATAAATAGATTTCTCAAGTATGTGAGAAATTAAAATTCCCATGCACCGGGTGTTAATCCTTTGTTGGTTGACATCTACAAATTACAGTGCATGGAGCATTGAAATTCATAACAATTTAACCAACTTTAGAATTTTTCAATCGCCTAGAAAATATTTCCATCTATCTAATACCACCTAACTCAGGTGAATAAGGCTAATCAATACAATATTTCTGTTTTATGGACTAGCCAAAGCCTTTAGATAATCTTCTTCCTTTTCTCTTGATGAATAACAGGTGGCCGCAAGCAACAATGATCCTCAAATGTGTGACTTCATTGAGAGCGAGTTTTTAACTGAGCAGGTATGAACCCTTCATGTAGTAATATTGAACCTTTGAGTAAAAGCACTTGGAAAAGTGACATTTAGCAAAAGGCTAACTGTAAAGACGACAATTATTTTGAGAAAAAAGCCTAGGGAAAGCAGTGAAAAGGAAACAGGTAGTAAAAGCTGAAAAGATATATATTTTGAATATAAACAAGGTGAAATAATTCTATCTTAAGTTATGTCACTAATGACGATCAAAACATTTTACATTCATATGTACAGGTTGAAGCAATTAAGAAGATAGCAGAGTTTGTGGCGCAACTGAGAATGGTTGGAAAGGGTCATGGTATGCATATGGTCTATTTAGCTCGTCATAATTGTTTTTGTTTCTTGTGGAAACTCAGCCTTTTACATTATTTGTAATCTCCCTTCACAAATGGATGAAACTTCACTTGAAAAAAGTGCAGTTTTAATATGGTAGAGCTTCTTGAGTCATGTGTAGCAAACACTGATTGATGAGCTTATGTAAATTAAACCCATACAAGAATTTCCCAATTGTTGTCCTAACAAGTTTCGAATAGTACCTTCTCAATACTTCCAAAACCTCCCTTTAAAAGACAGTGAAACCAAAGTAAATTCAGAGACTGTTTGGTTCTAACAATATTACTTTTTTGTGACTCACAGGTGTTTGGCACTTTGACCAAAGGCTTCTTCATGAGGAAGATGCAGCATGATTGCCTTCTATTCATGTTCACTATGGCTGTTTCTCTAGTTGTGGGTTGTTTAGGTTTGTAGAATAGTGTGTTGATGTTTCTTTTAGGTAGAGTAGATGAAGGGACTGAGAGAGTTCTAGCTTGCTATCTCTTATAAGAAGGCAGTATCATGTAATATCATCTGTTGGCAGCTTTGAATTAGTATGTTAGAAATAAAAAGCATGTTGGTTATTCTGTTTACCTTTCAACTTTATCAGTTTAAGTTGGTTTAGAAATTTACATAAGAAAGAAAGGAGCTGTTTAATACTCTGTTACTTCATAGTTTTGGGAATCTTGAATATTATAATATTTCAGTGTTTAGTATGATAATTAAAAATAAACTACCTTGTGGATGAATTTGTATAGAATATCCAATGGAAACGAAACGTAGATAGGAAAATTGCCAATACATTGCCAATTTTCATTTTTCCTTTTCCTCTTCCACTCGTTCCATTTTCCTTCCTACCAAACACGCTTTAAACCTCATAGCCATACTCTACAGAGAACCAACACTTGTTCACCCAGAGAATCTATGATAATTTGTCTGCTATGTCCCAAAACAACTCAAGTTGGCCTAAAACAGAGGAACCAATATGAAGAAGACCTATTACTCCTCTTTGTGATGTAGGCATATTGAGAAGAAGATTGAATCATTCTCCACATCACTCTTATATCTTCATATTCCCCGCAAGACTCCATGTCCTTATAAAGATCAAGGAGCTCATTCCTGTGCCCTGCAGTCAACAGCATAATAAACAGAAGATCAAGGACAATGCCATAGAAAATTAGAAGCCAATTCAACTTATTTGCTTTCTGTAGTTCAAACATCAAACATGAATACTGTTAAAAACGAACTCTATAACTTACATTACAATATTTGCATCATGTGTTGGTGTTAATATACTTCTTTGATCATATTGAGAGGGGAATGAAGGATTAAATGAAAATTTTCCCATTACTCATTTGGAGAACTTTCTCTTCCAAATTGAGAGTACATAGAAATATAGAGAGAAGACACTAGAAGATTTAGGAATATTTGAAATTTGAAACTTCTTCACTATCATTCCTTCCTATCAACAACTCTTATACAATTAAAAGGCTTCAATGAAATCCTTGTTCCCTTCTTTTCAAGTATCCCCTATCCAAACATACTGGAAGTTCCAAGAAGTCAGTTACTTACCTTTGGGTTTGAACCTGAAGTGTGAGGTGACTTTGAGAAGCATACTCTTCGTTGAGCAGAGAGATAAGCGCTTGAAGTACTTCCATCCCTTTAACCTCGCCATTTTCAGTTCAGATGGCTCTTCTCTTACTCGCTGTTCCATTTTATATATCCATCTTGCTATCTGAAAATTATTTTAAATGGCCTTGCAAGCAAAACAACATGTATGCTGCCATAGCAGATGGCAACAAAGAAGAAGACATGGTCTCTGTGTACTCTATGATTTTTACCCTTTTATATTATGACAGGCAAATTGGCTCTTCCCCAAAAGATCCTGCACAAAAATATTGAAATAATTTCCTTTTAAATCCTAACCCGAATGCTCAGTTGACTCATCTTCACTAAACCATAGAAATATAAAAAGGTTAGGTGTGAACATTTCATATTTTATCTCAACATCTCTGATACTTAATCTGAACTACTAAGATGTGTAACCTAGTGTGAAATCCTAAACTGCCACGCTAGTGCATAACTTTGAATTAGATTTGGTAAAGATAAGCACTGCAAGGTCAAACCAACTCATTAGGTATTTATAGGATTTCAATGAGTTTAGGGCATAAAATGAAGAATTACAGTGAAATTAAAGGTGAGTAGGGGAATTCATTTGGATTTTGCTTTTCCCACTTATTCTTCTCACCAAATATTCTCAACTTCATTATACTTTAATGGAGTGGAGATGGGGCCCCAGTCAAGCGGTTGGTTGGTTTTTCTTTCAGTGCCTTTGTGTTTGTATCTTACTCTCTCTCTAACCATCTACAAAGCAATAATAAGCGTTTATTTTGGCATCCAAGGAACCATGTAACATTCGCAATCATATTATTATAAGCCAAGGTGCTTGCTTGGTGCTATTCAATAGGATTAGAAAAATTATTACAAATTTACAACATTGAATTTGGATTCCATTGTAATCATTGTCTGTAATAGGATAATCGTTTGGGTCTATGCAATTTTAAAATATGGAGTGAATCATGTGCTTGAGAATTATTTCTGGTTATGGTCCTAAGTCCTCTGCCTTGACATTTTACCTACTACTGGCTCCACACAGTACCTTTGCACGTCCATAGATCCAAATTGCAGAAAAATTCTCCTTTGTCTCTTATTTTCTAATTTACAAATATATATACGCACATACATACATATATTAAAGAGTTAATCATGTAATGAAAATATATAGTAACAATTTTATCACCCCACGTGATTTCATTTTAAAATGTCAACGACAGGTTTGGAACAGCCACAAGTTTTATCCTACAACATATCAATCTCACTACCAACTAGTTTTTAAATGGCGCATCTTTAGTCTAATACACAACAAAATGAATAGTATCTTACATCAAATTTCAGTTTCACTATACCAAGTTGTCCAGCGGCATCTTCTAATCTAATAGGCAACAAAAGTGAATCACACCTAATTTGCAAGCAAAAGCCTGAAATTTGAGAGCAATATGCTTTCAATGAACCACGCTACTCTACGATCAACAAACCCTTTAAAGCAAACATTCGAAAAAACCTAGTTTCTTGCCATGCCAGTAGAAGTTCACAAAAATCATCCGCACAACCAGGGCCTTATAATGCAATCTAAAAGACAGCTTAAATCAACAAGAACATGTCACTCATACAATCACATGAAAGCTAATTCAAAATTGTACTGTTGACTTGAAAAATAAAATATTCTTAAACACAGCTCCAGATCTGTCCTCAAAGACAATCTAATAGCTAAATTGTCCAACAAGATGATCTAATCAAATTTATGCTGTTGCCTCGTTTTGAGCCGCCAGCCTCTTTCTAGCCTCCTCAATGATAGATAACTTGATACCACGGCCTTTAGGAAGAGATACCCAAGGTTTTGTACCTTTGCCAATTGTGAAGACATTACCCATGCGAGTAGCAAACTCGTGTCCAGTAGCATCCTGGACGTGGATGGTTTCGAAACTCCCCTTATGCTTCTCCCTATTTTTGATGACACCAACACGACCCCTGTTCCTTCCTCCAGTCACCATAACAACATTTCCCACATCAAACTTGATGAAGTCAACAATCTTGTTAGTTTCCAAGTCCAGTTTGATGGTGTCGTTAGCCTTGATCAATGGATCCGGGTAGCGGATGGTGCGGCCGTCATAAGTGTTAAGATAGGGAATGCCCTTCTGCCCAAATTGAACAGACCGAACCTTGCAAAGCTTAAACTAGAACAAACAAAAAACCAGACTGTAAGACCAATTTTGTCCACAAAACCTATGGAACTAAAATGGAAAGATGCATGTAAAATGAAAAAAGAAAATTACAGCAATGGGTAAACAGATACTGCAGGAGATATATGTGCAACAACGAAACTTCCTGCTAGAACTACCCATAATTTGATGAAGTACAGAACCAAGGAGTCATATCCAAAACACTTAACAAACCCAAGAAGTCCAAAATTTATCAATCCACTTATGCACCTCTTTTAGCAGGGTCCAAAGCATCAGTAACTTTATTTAGTGGCTATAGCACAAATGAATCATTCATAAAACCAACTAACGGTACAATATTATATTAATAATTGATATCATAGGAAATAATCAAAACAAACCTTTGCTTCTTCATCCCTGATAGATTGAAGACGGAAACGCCCCTTTGTGTCATAAAGCAGACGAAAGTTTTCATTGGTCTTTGGAATGGAGACAACATCTGGTAACAGTAAAAAGTTACAACTGAATCACTGTTGAAAATGCAACATTCAAAGCCTTGGATTCATTAAAATCAGTACAACATGCAGGAGCACTGATAAGAACATGTAGTGACAGTAGCGCAGACACTTGAGAGACAACTGCAATTTGCTCAATATAGAAATGGGAAGACAATAATTTATTTTCTAAAAAAAAAAAAACAATTTAGATCAACCTGAGAATCATAAATGTGGCAACATTGTCAAATACTTAAAGCAATAATAATTTTCACATCATTTAGAAATGCATCATGTTTGGAGGCACATACCCATGAAACCTGTAGGATATGTCTTGTCAGTCCTAACCTTGCCATCAACAAGAACATGGCGCTGCATCAAGATGGCAATAACTTCTCTATAGGTGAGAGCATACTTCAACCTATTACGCAGGATAAGGATAAGTGGCAGGCACTCCCTTGACTTGTGGGGTCCAGATGATGGCTTTGGTGCCTGCAAAACCATGACATTAAGTACATGAATTCGATTGGATGTCACAAATGAAATAGGACGGCACAAACAAGGACTGATAAGCATGTACATACAAAGGCACCGCCCAACTTGTCAAGCATCCAATGCTTTGGGGCATTGAGCCTCTTCAAATGTTTCTTCAAACCTCTAGCCTGAAATACACAAGAAAATACACAAATTAGAACATGTGGGACACAAGTGAACATGTTCTATGCTTCCTATAACAACTAATATGGACTCACTACAATTAATCAAAGTGAATAAAACTAGCAAATAAATAATAAATAAATATTAAGACTTTATAGATTAAAATTTTGAAAAATTAGAGAATAGCCAGAAAAAGGAATATCAATGAAAATCCTCCACACCAATGGCCAGGGCTAGGGGATGCGTATCAAGACAAAACTTACACTCACGTTATCTACATTAACTTTCTGGAAGCAACGCATAAATTTTCCATCACAGAAGAAGGCAAAGAAAAGTCGGGAGTGAACCTGGATCTTAATACTCTGAGACAAACAATTATCTACCGCCCCATTGTCACATATTGACCAAATATTTTGTCAACTTTTTTATTGAACATCAACAGTTTGAGTTATTGAACGAGATTATAGGAACACTAAAATCTTGAAACTATATACATCACATTCGCATCTGACAATTCAAATCGAGTCAACAAAGTCAGGAGAGGAAAGAATGAACACACATTTAGGTCAACCAGAAAATCACATATTCCAATCCTCATCTAAAGCAGGAAGGCGTTTCGAGCGAAACGCCTTCCCACCAGATAAATCGCCAGCAGATACCATACATAACGAACAGATGCAAACCTCTCATCGCTGGGAGAAAAGAAAACCCAATAATTCGCGAAATACTTAAAGCCAGGCCTTATCATCATAAACCAATCTCCAACAGATTCCACTCAAATAAACAGCAAACCCAATGAAGAAAATTTCTAACCATAATACTCAAATTGAATAGATTAGGAATGATGGAAAAATACTCAAAATGAGGAAAGCCGAAACAAATGGAGAGCGCAATAGCCACAATTTCA
The DNA here is from genome assembly GCA_026686845.1 of Adenanthera pavonina. NCBI lineage: Eukaryota > Viridiplantae > Streptophyta > Magnoliopsida > Fabales > Fabaceae > Adenanthera > Adenanthera pavonina. The sequence goes on from JAIVEN010000011.1 coordinate 37,437,095, forward strand.
GTAATAAATTACAATGAAGCTGAACACAGAAATGAAGGTAGAAAGAAAGCCAAAGCAAACAGGTGGAACAAGAAGGACTAACCATTGTTAGGGTGTGCTGGACTCAGATCGCCTGCAGCTGTTCCCCCGTGAATTTGTAGAATGGCCGATAGACAAAACCCTAGTGGCCGTGTCATTAAACCAAGGGTTTCTTATACTGAAACGAATCGGGTACCTATGGGCTTGTGGGTCGAAACATGGGCTTCTTTCGATCCACTAACTTTTAATTAAGTCGTATTATTCTTTGAGATAAAAGAGTAATGTTAATTATATTATCCTTAATTGGGAAAACAAATATGTTATACTTGATAAAAATAAAAAATTTGCACACAATGAATTTTAAATAATTTCAATTATACAATAAAATAGTATTGAAGTTATTCACATATGTCAGAATAGTGCAACTTAATATATTTTGTATTCTATATTGGTGATGATCTAAACGTATTAAATTATTAATTAATATTTTAAATTGTAAAAAAATATTAAGATTATGCAATGGTACTTGCTTGGTTATTACCGATGCTTGGTTGCTGGGGTCTTAAATTGATCTTTGCAACATGGATGGGGTATTATTAATATGTTGGTGGATATAAGCCTAAAACTACTTAGTGCCTCTTTGGAAAATCTTTCAGTTTTGTAAAGTTAGGTTTGCAACTTTATTTTGGGAAAACTTATATTTGACTCATTTAAAAAAATTATTTTATGAACTTATTTTTATCTTTAAACCAACATTTACTCAATAGACTAAAAAATATATTTTTGAGTTACAAATATTACAATAAATTAATTTTTATCCAAATTTTATTTTGATAATTTTTTTTCGTGAACACCAAAAACATCCTCAACCAATAACCAAAGAATAATTTCTTCGAGATATAAAAATTATCGAATTAGGTTTTATCTTTTCCAACAAAAATTTTTCTATAGATAGCAAGCTTAAAAAATCTAATCATCTACCAATTATATCAGAATCTTGTTAGTGCAAATTTTATTTTATTATAACTTAAATTTGTAAATTAAAACCAAAAGATAAATTGGACTCCAATAAGTTAAGCTTACCACTTCATGTGTTCTTTTTTCCCAACATTTTTAATTCATCTCTTTTTTCTCTTCTGTCATTATAAGCATCAGTATAAGCAACTTGATGCATGAAGTTTGGAAGACATTAATTCCCTGGTTCCAAAGATTTGGAAGAGATGAAAAATTTTTTGTTATATATTTTTTTCAAACAAAATAAATGGAGGGGAGCATTTTTCGTTATTTTTTTTATGGGAATAAAGAAGGGGAGAGGAGGAAAAATATTTTACTCCCTTATTTGATTTAGAAAAAAATAGGCAGTAAAATTTTTTCTCTTTTCCATTCCAAATCCCTCCAATCATAAAAGGAGAAATTAACTAGGTGTTAATGGAAGGAGTTTGTCAATGGATACATCAGTCTATTGACAAGCATATTTACGTTCAAAATCTGGGCTAGGAGGTGCAGGTACTAATGCTACACATACATCGATCCTACATTTCATTAGGCGTTTAACTTTGTTTTGCTGATGCTGGACTATAAGCCATTTTTTAATTTGTGTTATCAACTGAATTTAACATGTCTAATTAAATGAAATCGAATTTCATTTTGTCAAGTGCTGTTTGATTTAATTAAGGGGTATCTAAAAAGCTACTAGTACATATGAAGAACAAGCATATTTTTTCAACGCATCATAAATTGATCAGTTCCAATGTATTTTATATTCATTTCAGAAGATAGTTGCATAATAATCACTCAAACATGAAATTTATTGATATATCTTTTCGCTAGATGTTGCTTTATTTTTACTAATTTATATCGAGTAATCCACGGAACGAATTTTTAATTTTTTTTTTAAGCTTGAAGTTAAAATGACCTAATGATACTTTTTTAACAAATTGTAAAAGAGGTTGAACAATTGTTTGCCGAGCATGATTAGTTATATTCATTATCTAAAACCACACATACAAATACATATTTGGACTTATGCACAGTGCACATCCCTAAAAGATGGATCCCACGTGACAAGTGAAAGCCCACTCACAATGTGTCCATATCTCTCCAACCTTTATATAAGAATAATTATCAGCCCATAGAAAAAAATAAGTTGCAGACTAAAAAAATAGGAATAATTACTTTACAATATGATTAATGCAGAAGCAAAATATAAAAAAGAAAGGGAAAAAAAAAAAGATAAAAGCTTGATGAGTGTGACTTTGAATAAAGCATGTCCTTAATCACGAACAAGAGAGTTTATTAAAATGGTAGCCTCGTCTGCTGTCGGAACGGCAACATCTGATACTCACACACCACTCACGATCAAATTCTTAGAAAAAAAAAAAATTCAAGCCTTAATTTTCTAAATTCAACTGTTACTACTTAATTAAAAGCAATTGATACACAGTCTATTTCTATATACCTAACAAATAATAATAATAATAAATAGAAAATATAAGAATATAATTAAGAGACTAACTATTTATTATTTAAGCCAGAGACCAACTAATTTGGTAAATAGAAAATATTTAATAAAATACTTGAGAACACCACCAGGGGTATATTTTTACCTGGGATTGAAGCAGGCAGGTGGTAAACGATGTTTTCAATGATGCCCGTGTTACCGCCATTACCCTCCTCCTCTGTTTCCACTTGATGATTCTTATCTTCATCACCTCCTACGATTTTCTTCTTACCTTGTTCATCCTCATTTTGGGCCATTCCTTCACCTTCGCTGTGATGAAACAAATTGGAAATTATATTATTCAAGATCCCTCCTTCTTCTCCGCCATCTTCTTCCTCCTCTTTTTTCTTGAAAAACTCGCCCTCTGTTTTATCGTCCCCCTTTCTCAGTCCCAAAGGAGTGGCCATGCTGGATATCAAGTTCGCAATAAGACCACCACCGCCTTTAGCTTCTTCTGCTTCTGCTCTCTCATCTTCGATTCTTTGATTAGAGAGAAAGCCAGATTTCTTTTCTTCCTCTGCTGTGAGATTTAACGGAGGAGGCATGCTTTCACCTTGTGGTACACCGTCTTCCATCTTGATGTCGATTGAGCTCCCTAGAAAAGTTTGAGGCTTATGAATCTGCGTCCTTGTTCCTGACTGATAGCAACGGACAGACACCTGTCCGATATATAGAACACGCTTGGGAAAAGAAGGGGCACAATTGTCTTTCAACCCAAATGTTTAAGAACAAGAGGTTATGGACCTTGGACTTTGTAGCCACCCTTGTCTCGTTACTCTCTTTAATATTGTGACTCCATTCTTGACTTGATTTCTTCTTTCTAGAATTTAATACTTAATTTGGTTTTCTTTCACTGGGTTTAAGAACAAGAAGGTTCAATAACAGAACATTTCACCTCCTTAGAATCCTAAGCCTTGAAATTACAACTAAGACTATAATTATGAATATAATCTTAAGACAGGTCAAAAGGCTACAAAGATTGAAACATAATGGTATCGCTATCCTAATATTCCAATCATATTTAAAATCTTATGACAAAAGAAAAAAAATATAAAAGTAAAATTGGTTTCTTGATGTAACAAAAAATATAGTTTCTATTGCTTGTTTTGTTGTATTCTTTGAGACTTGTTTTTAGTCATCAGGTCTCCTTGTTTTGTACATAGTTCTTTTAATGATTAATACGTATCCCTTTTACTCAAAAAAAAAAAAAGTTTTCTAGAGATTTTGACAACCTTGAATCCTTGATGGCTTCCATAACTAAGTTGAAGAGCTTGTATTCCAACTCTATATACTTCCTCTATAACTTAAAAAAGTTAGTTGCTTTAGTAAAATTATCTAAAAATTATTTTTATTTTTAATAAATATTATAAATTTGGAAAGATAGATACATATAATGACTAAGAGTTTTTAAAGTTTTGAAGAAAAGTGATAATACTACTACTTTATGTTATATAAATTTTGACTTGTAAATGTTAAAAAAAAGAAGAAAAAAAAAAGTAAATGTAAAGTTTAGCATTAAATTTAAGAAACTTAGGGAACTCTCACTTTAGAGTATACGGATTGATGCGTCAAATATCAACAGAATCCATGTACGATGATCAGCAATTTTTTTTTTCATTTTCATTTCCCATTTCTTGAACAAGCATTTTCGGTTAGAAGTAATTAATAAACGCTGATCAGGTGCTCGTGAATTTGTCAAAGGGAAAAGTACTTACTTATTTCAATTTTTAACGTAAGTCACTTTTAACTAACTCATCAAAATAAAAAAAATTATTATATTATTAAAATTATTTTAAAATTAATGTATTTTTCATCTTTATCCTCTAATAAATACTACAAATTCAAATAATTTATATTCTCTCTCATAATTAAATAAGAGTATTTTAGAAACAAAGTAATTCATACTCTAAAAATTCATAGAAGGTGACTTACATTTAGAATCATAAAAAAACTTTTAAAATATAACTAATAAAAATAATCAGAAAGAGTATAAAAATATAAGTACTCGACCAACATAATGATAAAACCCCATCGTTGATTTCTGTACCATATTTATGTGTTTTGAATATGTAGGTCTCATTATCAGGCAGGCCTCGCTCGCTCTCTCTCTCTCTCTCTCTCTCTGTGTGGCTTTGAAATAATAGCTATTTGACATGGCTGCTGACCAACGCATGAACACAACCATAGAAGGAGGCAACCATAGAAGGTATATGCAAATTGCATCAAACATTCAAACAAACATTGTTGACAATCATGAACACAACACAATCCAGACACTACACTACAGCAAAATAAAATCTATCAAGCTTTACTATATATAATCTGAATTATTGTATCGTATATCAATCTCAGATACATAATATATGTTGTTTGTATTGATGGTCTTGCAAGGAGGTGCTAGCTAGAGCTAGTGATCAAGGGAACTAATAATGTCTTTTTTTTAACACTATCAGGGGAGGCAGAAGTCTCTTTCTGGCTTAGAAATAATAATAATAATAATAGCTATCTGACATGCCTTCTAACTAACTCATGTTCCACACACTACATTACAGCAAGATAAAATCTGTAAAGCTTTGGTATATATAATCTGAATTGTTGTATCGTATTCAATATCAGACACATATAATATGTTGTTTGTATTGATGGTCTTCCAAGGAGGTACTAGCTTAATGATGATCAAGGGAACTAATAATGTCTTCCTTTTCTTTGGATTAAGGAATTATTAATTCCTTTCTAAACAGGGCTGCAGGCTGCAGGTGCAAAAGGGCCTTCATAAGCCTTGCAAACATGGGTTACGAAATTTTCATAGTCCTGCATGACATCTCATTCACCCCAAAAAAAAAAGTCTTGATGAGTGAGTATCTTCGCAAGAATCTAGAAACAATACCTGTGATAAACAATTTTCTGAACACCATTTGAAAAAAAAAGAAGACAAACCTTTTCAAGAGGTTTATCGTTGACGAGCACCCAAGGTAGAAATTCAAAGGGAGGAGAAAGCCCTGCAACTTCGCTCACATAATATCTTCCAAGCTGCGAGTCCAGTGCAATGTTGATTAAGAGATCATAGAGAAGTCTAGTTATATAGAAAATCTGAAGAGAAAAGGGAAAATGAAGGACACCTGGGTTCCATTTCCTGCGTTGAAGCAGTCAAGAAAGGGCTTCTTAGGCAAACCCAATTGGCTAAAGCAGTTTTGGGACTTCTTGTGCCTGCCTTCCAGTGCCAGGAACTCAAAGCAGAATATCAATGCATAGTGTTTGTTCTGCATATAACATTTTGAATAATATTTGATGCATGGTATATATAAGCATGAATCTCAATTCTCAAGTATATATGATTTAGATTGTGTTCTCAAGAACCACCAAGATGGATCATCTTATAGTACTTACCACATCATGTGAAACATTCAGCACACATGCTTCCAGAGAGTTTAGCTCACATTCATCAGGGCCATTCTGCAATGTTTTCTTAAAATAATTTAAGTCCATAATCATTAAACCCAACTAAAACAGTCCAAATGGATCAAGCTCAGAAGTAAAATTGTTTCAGAAAGAACAATAATAAAATAATATTTTATAACATAATAATACGCTGATATGATATTATGTCAATGAATAAAAATTAATTAAAAAATTAAAAAAAAATGTTGAACCATTCTATCTTTACAATTTTAAAAATATTAGTAAATTAAAATAAGAAATCGTTTCAGATTTAATGGTTTGATTGTGGTTAACCTAAGGTGGAATTGGCTTTTTAATATTCATATTAAAAATATAAATATTCAGTATTTTATAATAACAGGGTCAGGAATGCATGTGTTTAAAATAAATGTTAATATTTAATGAAAAAATATGTTAAAGTATTTTTAATATGAAGATAAATTTATATGAAATGAATTAAGTAAAATTTTTATTTGAACTAAAAATAAAAGATCATAACAAAAATGGATATGTGGCAAAACTCTAAGCATGGTTCATCTAGTGGGGTACATTATTGGGCTGGAAATTTATCATCTCTAATAATGGCGTTTCATTACAATTTTCAAAAAAGTTCATTGACCACAATATTTTTAGTTAATAGTATCAAAGCACACTGGTTAGTCCCTTTTTTCTCCCATTAGGAAAATCATAAGAAAATCTCATCTAAAACAAACTGGTTAGTATTTATGATAAATACAGCAATACATTTTTTAGCAGTAAGTGAATCCCAATCAAGGTGAAAAATTACACTTAAAATTATAAAATTGATAGTTAGTTAATTATTTTAAAAATAAAAAAATTCAAAATATCATAGAAATAAATCAATGCAAATGCTTTTAAAACTACTATCTATATTTTGTAAAATAATAACTTTGATTTTCTTAATATTACAAATTTATTTTTATTAAAAAAGGTAACAAATCCAAAACACTCTTAGATTATTAAATAACTTAATTTAGGGAGCATGAATGTTAATTTTGAGAAGCACTAATACTAACTTAACGTGTTCAAATAATTCTCAAGGAGAATTTTGATTTTGCAGATCTTATTTATTTATTTTATAAACTTACAGGTCCTCAAGAGTAATTTTATCCAAAACCAGTTCAAACTCCTACCAAAAATGCATTATTCCACATTTTTAGTGCCCGTTTGATTTGTCTTTTTGTAAAAGTACTTTTAAAATAACCACAGTTTACAAAAATGAAGTTTGGATAAAAGTAGAGTAGTTTACTAAAAGCTGTTTGGATGAAAAAGGAGAAAATGATGATTAGAAAGTATAGTTACGTTTTAATAAATGGGAACCAAACAGGCACTAAAAGGTTTGTCATCAAAACTTGTTCACTTGAGAAAACTGATAAAAAAAAGAAAGTCAGGTAAATTAGTAGTATGAGACTTGAGGGTCTTTAGTTCGATCTTTTTCTAACCAACAAAAACAAAAGAAGCAAATCCAAAATCAGCAGAAAGCAATAAACTTTTCCCTCTTTCTTTCGTTACCCATGAGCAGAAGGCAACTATTGCCATTCAAATGCAACAAAATTTATTTATCAAAAAAGGAAAAGCAACCAAATTTATGTATGAAGCAATTCAGTGAAGTGATATATATATATATATATATATAGAGAGAGAGAGAGAGAGAGAGAGAGAGATGGCTTCAGTATAGCAAGAATTTATAGCAGAGATTATATGAGATAAAAGCAGAACCTGACATAAGATGGTATTGTTGATGTTGCTGATGGAAGCATTGGCCCAAGGAACAAGATGGAGATTAACAATGTTGATGAGATCTTTATTGAAGATTTCCACAAGGTTCTTGATGATGAAAGTTGCACAAGCTTCATTTAAGCTATCAAAATACACTGATAGATTCACTTTCTGATCATCAAGAGAAGGAAACCCTGTAATTTCTTCTCCTTTAACCTGTGAAGGTGAAGAAGAAGAAGAAGACGAACCCTCAGATGTAAACATGAAGAAGAAGAAAGGCAAAAATGCCATTATAATGATGAGTGCTAATTTTGGAGAAAACATCTTTGAGATTGCAGAAGTTTGAAGCCTTTTTTCAGTTTTCTGTCAGAAATACCTGATGTAAGGGATCTCAATGAATATATGGTATGGGAAACTCCACAAATATATGCCATTCCTTGGGGAAAAAATGGAAACAGAAAAGAGTATTTAATTAATCTCTTACTAATCCTTATATATAACCATACTCTTAATCATAAATCACATAAAAGAGTATCTAATTAATGTTTTATCAATCCTTATAACCATACTCGCAAGCATAAATTATTAAGTTAGAAGGTGTCACACCTTATTTCCTTATAATTTTTTTTTAGATTTTTTATAGTTTAAATCAATTACTGACTTTATTCACAAACAAGTAAGTAATGATAGTTATTTTTAACATGGCATGACTTTCCGGAGTCACGTGTGACAAACAACTTGTTAAAGAATTTATTTAGGACGAGTTTATACAAAAATAATTTATATATATTTATAAATTTATTTTGCCTATTATGTAACCAATAATTTTTGGTATGTATACATAAAAGTCAGATAGTCATTGACCTATAGGACCTACAAGTTGGTGTGTACGTCAGAAAGTTTCTGTTTGTGTCTTGGCTTTTAGTAAACATCAACATCAACATTTTATATCATTTATTCATTTACCATTTTCATAGTATATGATTGTCGACCAAAAAAAAAAAACAAAATAGTATATGATCAATCTCCCTATTTATTAGACCAAACTTATTATTTTTAAAAGTACATAATGCATTAAATATATATTTCATTTGCATGAATTAACCATGAAATTCTCAACCAAGTGAAACATGTAATTAGGAAATTAATATATAAATTTACACCAAGTGCGTCCTATGTTTTCCAATAATTTCTGACTTTGTGGTATTTAAAAGTTTTTTTCTTAATAATTTCCAAAAATATTTGAATCATTAGAATGATTAGTGTTTTAGAAGATTGCTAAAGGAGAGACTAGTCTCTTAACTAGCTGAAATTTCTTCTGACTATCTTAGAAGCATGATCTAGTAGTACATGCAATTTTTACATTGAATTGCTCTCTAAACGCAAATGTATTATTCTTTATAAAAATAATTCTTTTGAATTAGATCAAGCTCTTTTCCTTGAGATTATCTTTTACAAAGAGATAAAAAGAAGCAATTTATATCTTTTTTTTTTTTATAATAGAAGCAATTTATATCTTCTCTTGTTGTGTGGGAAAGAATCTGCAGAAAAAAAAAAAAGGAAAGAGAGAGAGAAGTAAAATTCGTATAAATAAAACTTATTGTTAGACGTCACTTTTTTCTTATCCATCTTTCTCATGGATTTTCTAAGTATTTGCTACTTTATGTTGAATAATAATTTTATATAGGAAACATTTAAGATTTTAAATTATTTTAATACAACTTATATCATAAAAATTGAAATATTTTGTTATCTATTTAAGCAAGGGATATTCTCAAACTTTGATAGGATCAAAATTTGTCTTCGAGTAAGCTTATAGATTCTTCTTTACAGCATATTAAAATATTAATATTTCATTTTCATAATTCAAATGGTAAGAAAGCAATTAGATTGGTATTTATGTTAAATTTCTTTTAATTAAATAGAAACAAAATAAATAGGGAAAAAGGAAAAGATTATTATGAGGATTCTTTATGCCACCATGTTATCATTTTCCTAATTCTGGTTAGAAGTTTAATTAAATAACTTAAATTACATGAAAACTATTTTCCACCAACTCAGTTCAAGTCTTCCAAAATAGTGATCGGATCAGAAGCCTATCAAGTTTCAAGCCACATAATAACAATGAAAAGTTTGCTAATTAACAAGAAAAATATTGACGCCCAATAATTGATTCTTGATAAATTAAAATGTACTAGATTTAGCTTTTGTCATACGTATAGTCTTTCCCTTTCTTGTAAAATTTGGCATAATATCTTAGTTTTTTTAATATTATTTCATGTTTTGATGCACACTAAAGTGTTTAACATGCGTGGCAAAAAAAAAAGAGTATTTAACCTGCAAATTGTATACAATAATTAATGGTTCTAACTATTCGTAAGTTAAAAAGTATTTAAATATCTAACTAATAATTATGTCTTCATTCGAATATTTTTCCATATTCAACTTTATATATGAATCATAATCTCATGAAAGTCATTTAACTTACGAATAGCAACCATTTTATCTTCAATTTCGTGTATAGCACACGAATCAATTATGAACTAAAAACTCAAATTTGAGACGCAGTCAAGTAATACTGAAATGTAAAGAAGAACCAAAAAGAAAATTTGTTAATGATGTTTTCACTAAACCATCTAATGACATACTACTTCCAAAAACTCTAAATAAGTTGCACTTATTGCAATATACTCGGGATCACAATAATTACAACCCTGCTCCCAGTAGTCAACACGCCATCACAAGATCGTCATTCATTCATAAAAGATCAAGAGGTCCAAAAATAACTCAACATTAAATCAAATAAATGAAACTGCAAGATTCCTAGAGACAAGAGCTGATATAATGTTACAAATTCCATCTAAACGTAGCATTGTCTGTCATTTGCTATGAACCTGCAATTTTCCAGATTTCGTTACATACATCAAGGGCAGTTACCTTTGAGGAGTCAAATTCAAACTTCTCTACTGAATTTTTATCCTTTTCCACAATATCTGCAAGTAAGATTTAAGAAATTCACAGTTTTCTTTTTTTTTTTTTTTTTGACGTAGAGATAATATCATCTATAAGAAAGAAACCTGAAAAGTAAGAAAAAAAATTGGATGAAAGTGAGAGTAACAGAGTTATCTGAAGGATACAGCCTGAAATTTTGGACTGGTTATCCAAATTTGGCACAATATTTGTGACAGAAGCATACATTGAAAGCATCATCCTGGAACAGAACAAAAAAATAGATCAAATTCTAATGTGTACAGAACCCATCAAAGACTTTACACATGCATTCAGATAATTATGGCCAAACAAGAAGATCACCCTGCAATGGTTGAGTCAGAACAAGACTCACTTTCTTTCACCAATTTCTCAAAATAACATAGCTAACGCACAAACAATGACTTGTTTCCGTATAAAAGAATGACATGCATACATACACAGCCAGTCATCTTATTCCTCTTCATCAAGGAGAAGCCAGAAAGAAACAAATAAGTGCTTAAAATGAGTTTAACTAAGTCATTTGAAACATATATTGCCTAATTCCAGACGCAAAAGTTTCTGAATTTGCTCTGATTTCAGAACTAGGCATATTCTGGTTCTATAAAACTAATCAAACTAAGACCAGTAGTAATGCTAAATCCGTCTCATAATTAACTTTACAACAAAACTTAATACATAGCTAAATTTTCAAATAAACAAAATATTCATGGTGCATTTTTTTTAATAAAAATTTATTATAACAATATCCTAAAAATATGTAATGATGCATTCAAATATTTATATTGAGACTGCCATCTTTAATAAGCTCTCCAACTTCATATAAATACATTATCTTAACAAAGACAAGGGAGATACCAGCCTACATGTTAGGAAAATGTAAAACTAAAAACTTGCCACCACTTTCTCCTAAAAATTATTTGACTCCACTATTCTAGTTAAGGATGCATATTTGCATGATTCACACTATGAAGTCTTTTAAGTTTTGTGGTGCACTTACGGTGCCCTTAGCTCATCTTGCTCAAGTTTCCGTAAATTTTTCTTTCGCTCTAGAATTGAAATCCTTTGCTGTTCAAGATTATTAAATTCAATGCTGCAGGCCGTGATGACACAAAAGAGCAGGTTAGAAATGTCAAGCCAGGAAATTTATAATGATACGAAAAAAAAAAGAGCATGCCATTAAAAAGTTGAAAACAAACTAGAGACTTATCTAAGCTCCTCCCCAAGCATGCGTTCTTTTTTAAGTTCTTCCTCCAATTCTCCCTGTAGAAGGTCCAGTTCTGCATCCGAAGCAACCTCAGATCTAGTTTGCTCTGTTTTCAGTTTGCATTCATCTATTTTTTTCCGGTAATCTGATTTATATAAGATATAAGAACTAGTCAGTTGGATGATATATATAATCAAGAAGATCTACTCATAGTACATAAGATAAAAAGTGAACTAGTGAGAATTGTTTAAATCCTTTCAAACAAATCAAATTTGAAGTAAATAAGATAAAATGATATGTGGCATGCCATGCCCAATGCACTTCCACTAGAATAACAAGCTCACTCTATCAAATCCAAAAATATCATTTTACTATCCTATCTGAATTGCACTCTTTTAATGAAGAACACTTCTTTTTAATGTCCAGAAGAGCTTGGGAAATAGCAAAAGTATATAAAATGACCACTTTTCTTAATATGAATACATCCCTACAGTCATGAAAATACAGGTGAGAGAGATTCAAGATCCATCTTCCAACTTTGAAGCAATTGGGCTGCTAGTTAATTATATGAGAAACTCACTTTCTTTTCCTGGTTTCATTCTTGGCATGGAGGGTCTAGGAAATGAATGATATGAAATCAGATCTCAGCAGGTGGCAAGGAAGATTGCAGACATTATTGAGTTCTTTGGCAATCATCCTAACCCCCCACCCCCACCCCCTCCCCCTCCCCAATGGGGGGGCCCCAAAAAAAAAAAAAAATCAAATCTCAGCAAGAAGCAGCAAAGATGGTGGACATCTTTTAGTTCTTTGACAATCATCCTAACCCACCCAAGCCCCATCCCCTGCGAGGGGAACACGTGTGCCCCCAACACTCACCAAAATTAGTGATGAGATTGAAGTGGATTGATCAACACAGAGATGCAGACAGGCTCACAAATAGGCCATGCCCCTTGACAACCTCCCCCCTCCCCCCTAACATTAACAAATCTCTTACATTTCCTTCATTCTTGATGAATAACAATCTTGTGCAAGTTTTGCATATGTTAACAAAGAGTTTCGGCTTGCTTGTTTTTAAGTTTACAAACTTAAGCTAGAATAAAATGAAATTTGCCAAAATAAAGTTTGGCTAAAAGTATGTTTACAAAAGTAAGTTTGATAGATTGATTATGAGACAAAAGTAAATTTACAAATCCAAAAGTATTTTCTTTAGTCCGTTGGCCAAACATTGGTTTGAAGGCAAAAGTAAGCTTACAAAATGAAATTTAAAAATAAGCCAAATATCAATTTATACCCAAACCTCATTGTCAAAGCCAAGTTTGGATTTCCAAACGGAAATCCAAACAAGCTGAATTTGGAGAACAAGATCATCACAAATTCAAGCATCTCAAAATATGGAAAAGTACTAAATGAATTGATCTAGTTAAGAGAACAAGCCCAATTGTGATAAACATGAATACCGACCCCAAGTCCCCAATTCATTGATGTCTTAAGCTTAACATTTCTACCTGACAATTACTTTTAACAACCTTACATGAATAATGCATTAGACACAAGAATAAAAAAAGTATTTCTTATTCCTGAAAAAGACATTCTTCCGCAACATAAAATTTGCATGGAAATCAGTGAGGAAACGGGCTCAAGCAAACACCCATCTGCTCTAAAACAAAACAAGGAAGCGCAATATTTGCAATACACGCATGATTGCGTCTCCGTTCCCCACACACACACACACACACAATAACGATGGGAAAAAATTATTTTAAGTCATACAAGAAGAAAAATCTAAAAAATTAGAACTTTTAACATTATATGTTTTGCTTCAACATTCTGATTATTTTCGTTTGGAAAAATCAACATTTTAGCCAAACTAGTTATAAAATAGAAGTTTAAGGCCATACAAATATATATATAAAATAGAGACCCAGAACTTCATTCTTTGTAAGGGTAGATTTAGCCACAGAGACGGAATTAAAAGCACAGAAAGAGCAAGAAATGACCTTCAAGCAATGATCGAACCTCGTTGAAGTCAGCGTTGCAGGAGGAAGAAAGGGAATTTGACTGTTCTAGACACTGGGTCAAGCTGTTGATGTCCCGTTTGTCCTGCAGTACCTTAACGAGGTCGTCGCTGTAGGAGATCAGCTTGTCCAAGTCAATTTTTCTCGACGAATCACCCATTTTCTCAGAAAATCTCTGGTTCGCTTTTGAGTCAGAAAGAAAATTGAACAAACGGGTGTGGAGCGTGATTTCCGATTTAGGGCTGGGAGAAGATTTCCCGTTGGCGGGAGCGTCTACTGCGATTTGAGCTAAAGTCGAGGACTGAGTCCGGATTTCCTGAGCATCAATTTTCTGCTCATCGCCTACATCCTGGCCGTTTAAGTCATCCAAGACAACAAAAAATGCCACGTCATGCACAACATAGAGCCTCATCTGGGCCGTCTGTTGTAATGCAATCTGGACCGTTCGTGGAATGAAATATGGGAGTCCACATCTGCAACAGAATAACACATGGGACAAGTAATTCCCTGCATCAAAACGCCTCCTTCAACCATCAATGGAGTCCCCAGTTGTCCAAGACTTCCACGGGTCAATCATTGCAATTGATCAAAATTTGCAAAACAAGACTAATTCATAATCAGTAAAATAACCACCATAATAGAGCTCGAAAATTGAAAATGCAGGAAGAGGAATGGGAGAAAGAGATGATAAATAAAAAGGTTAAGAGTAAAAAAATATTCATTTCATTCACACTAAATGAGAAATAGTGTCAGTCTTATATAGAGAGGCTTTTACAAGAAGATAATGACATCTATACAATCAGAAAGATAAAATACAAACATAACAAAATATAAAGGAAAAGTATGAGATGTCATAAGCAAAGGGTCAACTACTGCTGATGTGTCATTTTGACTGATGATGTGTATTTGTTTTAACAATAAAAAATTGAAAGCATAAAAGAAAATGGAGAAGAAAGATGAATGAAAATAACCAGTAAAACAAGACCAACTTAGGACCAGTAAAATAACCACCAATGCAGTACTGTAAATTAGGGATGACCAGAAGTTAAAAGCATAAAAGAGATAGAGATTGATCTTGGTGAATAAGAGAGGCATAGAAAATGGACAATGGAGAAGAGTGATAAGAAGATGGAGGGATAGGAATAACGAGCCTGATGTTAGCGAAGCTGTGGACTTTGCGTGGACGATTTAATAGAAGGAAATAGGTTTTGAACGCCTACGAAAGTGTCTAATAGGATGAAGTAGATAAAGGAATAGGATAAGGCTCTCTAATCACGAACATTCTCTGAGGATCCTTTCACCCTACACGACGGTGAACGGTGGTGGAAGAAGAGAGCTTTGCGTCATCAATGATTTGCAGGAGAACAATTTCGGTTAGACGCGTTGTTGCGTGTCATATAAGTTGACGGATAGGATTACATTATAATGGACAGTCCATATGAGGCATTTCACTATGGATGACGTGGCATCATGTGATGTCTTGGATGACTTGAACGGCCAGGATATAGGTGATAAGAGCAGAAAAAGGATGTTGAGGTAATCCCGACTCTTTCGGACTGGAACTAGAAAATGATAGATTCCCGTAAATGATGTCGTAGTTACGGTTTTGTTTTGAAAACAACCCATCTAAGGACGAATAATTAATAATATCAATATTCAAGCAATTATATATAAATAATATAATTTTATATTTTTTTACCATCATATAATTTGATATATTTTGGGCATCAATATATCAATAATCATACCATCGCAATATCAAATACAATATATATTTATATTATATTATTTATATATCATGAATAATGTAACTCTTTTTAAATTTTGTATAATACATAAAAAACATATATTTTAATAAAACTATGTTAAAAAGATTTTTTAAAACCATAATTATTCTAAAAAAATTAATATAAATTATATGAAAATTATAACGAAACTAAAGAAAATTGACTATTAACATCATTCACAATGGATAAACTCTTCCAATTTTAGCAAGCTGCACCATAAATAATATAATTAAGCTCCTTGCAATTTAATTTAAATTCCACTGAATTTACACTATGTTTGGTGTGTACAAAATGAATTTAAGGAAAAGAAATAAGTGATACAAAGTATAAAGTATTTAGTTTATGTCTAAGTGATTTGTTGGAAAAACTAAAAAGAACTTCTCATGTTTAAGGGAAAGAGTTTTTTTATTTCCATTTTTTTTTCATCCTCATTTAATAGACCTTTGATTTTAAATCTAATCCATTTAAATTGCTATTCGTGAAGCTAAAGATATTACCATAAAAGGTGAGTTAGCCATAGAAGTAGAAGCAACATATAACAAATTTTGTCAATTATTGTTTATCATTCTGAAAAACTACTCCAATACTAAGTTTGGTCTTATTGTCCCTATAACTACCATCAGCATTACTCTTGACCAAACCAACTATGATGACTTCCAACAAATTACAGAGAAACATGTTAGAAGTGATCAATGGCATCATTTACAACTAACTAATTAGCATTATGATTTCTTAAGTCAGAAAGGGCCATTATTGCTTGAAAATAGAATTGATAGTTAGATTATAAGACACCAAATAACATCTAGCTTTCTTTCTAAGCCAACTCACCATAGCAATCTATGCTTTCTCCTACTCTTCTAAATCCATGTTTAGGAACATACTCTTCTGGTCCTTTTAATAGAAGATGATCCCTAGTCTTCGTTTGATCCAAAACAAAATGGACAAGTGAGAGAAATATAACACTATTTGAAACACAAGTTAGCTCTGATAGGTAAGGAATTGGTACACATCAATCTGTGCGGAGTGAATACTGTAGGGAGTGGAAGCTACAATATAGCCTACGCTTCTCCATTACTTAACCAACCTTCCATGGTAGATTATTTCCATGTACCACAACAATAACAACATTAGCCTTATCACACTATGTGGGGTCGGCAACATGGATCATATGACACAAATGTACTCTATCAAACACCATCTCCTCAAATAAATCATTTCTCAAAAGATCATCCCTTATAACTTCCCTTAGTGTCATTTTTGGTCTTCTTCTACGCCTTTTAAAAGGGCTCCAAGCCATTTGATCAACTTTTCTCACTGGCTCTTCTTGCCCTCTTCTTTGTACATGCTAAAACCACCTTAAACGATTTTCCACCATTTTCTCCTCGATAAGTGCTACTCCAACTTTCCTTCATATACAGTCATTTCGTATCTTATCCAATTTTGTATGACCACATATCCATCTCAACATTTTCATCTCTGCTACTCCCATCTTATGCTCTTATTGTCCTTTCAAAGCCCAACATTCATTACCATATAGCATCACTGGCCTTATAACTGTTCGATAAAATTTTCATTTAAACTTAGTAGGTACCTTGCGATCACAAATAACTCTTGATACTTTCCTCCACTTTAACCACCCAACTTGTATCCTATGCATAACATCCCAATCAATTTCACTATTATTCTGTAAAATCGACCCCAAATATCTAAACTTTGACACTTCTGGAATGGTTTGCTCTCCAATTTTTACCTTTGAATCATTTCTAATTGACCTCTTATTAAATTTATAATACATATATTTCGTTTTACTTTTATTCAAGCGGAAACCTTTTGATTTCAAATTGTGTCTCCATAACTCAAGTTTAGAGTTGATCTCTTCTCTTGAGTCCTCAATTAAAACTATATCATCCATGAAGAGCATACACTTTAGAATTTCTTCATGTATATGATCTGTTAAAACATCCAAAACCAGATCAAACAGGTATGAACTCAAAGAAGATCCTTGATGTAAGCCTATCGTTATAGAAAAACCCTTTGTCACACCTCCAGGGGTTCTCACAATTGTTATTGCCCCCTTATACATATCCTTTATAGCTTGAATATAAGCCACACAGACACATTTCTTCTCCATTGCTTTCCACAATACATCTCTTGGTACTCTATCAGAGGCTTTTTCTGAATCAATGAAAATCATATGCAGGTCTTTCTCTTTACTCCAGTATCTTTCAATTAAACCCCTTAATAAATAAATAGCCTCTGTTGTAGATCGTTCTGGCATAAATCTAAATTGGTTTTCTGAAATACAAGACTCTTTTCTAAGTCTATACTCAATCACTCTTTCCCAAAGTTTCATGGTGTGATTTATGAGTTTTATCCCTTGATAATTAGCATAATTCTAAATATACCCCTTATTCTTATATATAGGAACTAGAGTGCTCTTTCTCCATTCATCTGACATTTTCTTAAACCTTAAAATCTCGTTAAATAACTTAGTGAGCCATAAAACCCCCTTCTCTACTAAGCACTTCCAAACTTCGATAGGGATACCATCGGGACCAATAGCTTTACTATTATCTATTCGCTTAAGAGCTTCTTTCACCTCTTCAACCCGAATCCTATGATAAAAGCTCAAATTGAGATCTTCTTCTTGAGTTGTTAATCTTTCGGTATCAATAATCATATCCAATCCACTATGAAAAAGTTTATAAAAGTAGCTCTCCCATCTTTCTTTGATATCATCATTTATAATCAAAATTTTCCCTTCCTTATCCTTAATGCATCTTACTTGGTTCAAATCTCTTGATTGTCTTTCCCTTCTCTTGGCAATTTTGTAAATATTACGTTCACCATTCTTCGTTCCTAAATCTTGGTAGAATTTCTCAAAAGTTTTAGATCTAGCCTCGCTCACTGCTTTCTTAGTCTCCTTTTTAGCCAACCGATAACATTTCCAATTTTCATTGTTATTGCATAAATGCAAGACTTTGAAACATTCTTTCTTATGTTTGACCTTCTCCTGCACACTCTCATTCCACCACTAAGATTCTTTATCTTTAGGTCCAAAACCTTTGGATTAACCCAATACTGCTTTAGCGGTATCCCTGATTCTTTTAGTCATATCATCCCACAAGATATTAGCACTTCCTTGTAAGTTCCAATTACCTTCCTCCATAACTTTTCTTGTAAATGTCACTTGTTTCTCACATTTTAGTTGCCACAACTTAATCTTAGGATTTAAGGCTTTTCGACTTTTCAGTTTACTATTTTTAACTAGCACATCAAGGACCAAGACCCTATGTTGTGAAGTTAAGCTCTCACCAGGGATTACTTTGCAGTCTTTACAAGCTCTTCTATCTGAGTTTCTTACCAAGAAGAAGTCAATTTGAGACCTTTGGACTCCACTCTTATATGTGATTTAATGCTCCTCCCGTTTCTTGAAACATGTGTTTACAATCGTGAGATTGTAAGCCATTGAAAAATTAAGAATCGAATGCCCCTCCTCATTTACTTCTCCAAAACCATAACCACCATAAGCTCCCATATATTGCCTTTCTTACCAAAAAGAAGTCAATTTGAGACCTTTGGACTCCAATGTGATTTAATGCTCCTCCAGTTTCTTAAAACATGTGTTTACAATCGTGAGATTGTAAGCCATTGAAAAATCAAGAATCGAATGCCCCTCCTCATTTACTTCTCCAAAACCATAACCACCATAAGTTCCTATATATTGCCATGTCTCTTTTCCCACATGAACATTAAGGTCCCCCCAATGAGGATCTTTTCCTCTTGTGGGATATCTCAGACCAAGCCCTCCAAATCTTCCTAAAACTTTTCCTTAATATGTGCTTCCAACCCTACTTAAGGTGTATAAGTACTAATAACATTGAGAGTATTATGTCTAATAGTCAATTTTAAAGATAAGATCCTATCTCCAATCCTTCTGATTCTAACCACATTCTTTTTCCAATCTTTATCCACAATAATACTAACTCTATTCCTTGCTTTAACATTCCATACGTACTAAAGTTTAAAACCAGTAGTGTCTAACTCCTTAGCCTTTTCTCCCACCCATTTAGTTTCTTGAAGACATAAGATGTTAATTCTCCTCTGAATCATAGCATCCACCACCTCCAAAGATTTACCTATTAACGTTCCAATATTCCAAGAACCAAATCTAATCTTACTTTCCTGGGCTAACTTCTTTACCTACATCTGTTCAGAGTGATGTGGGAACCCTTACTCACTTAACACTACACCCGGGCACTGATGTAGCGGATCTAGCATTGTGTTCGAGCCATATAACCCGTTATTTCTAGACAACGACCTAGCTTTAGCACATATACGTCTATGATTCATGTCATAAAGATTCGATAGATTTTTACGTTGGCTTAACACAACCCTCCTCCTTTACCTTGGTTTGGGATCGACTATGACACTACATAAGTGGAGTTAGATTATTTCCATGCACCATTCTCAATAATTTAACTTTTTAGTATAATCAATTAATCAAATTTTTTATGCATGAAGAATAACAAACTTGTCTTTATTGGAATCTTTATATACAAATATAAATGATAAATAATAAATATAGTGTTATAAACATAATCCTAGAGAAAAGAAAAAGAAAATTGCTTTGGTCGTGAGCTCTAATTTCCCCAAGTTGAAATTCTGAGTAGCTGCGTTCCTTTCCATTCCAAAGACATTTCATTGCCATTGCTGCCGTCAATCTTAGCCTCATACCATCCTTCACTTCCCGTCAACATTTCTCCAACTTCAATCAATGTCTCTTCCCTCAAACTTCGACCCTCTAACCTAATTTCTGATTTAAGATTCCGATCTTCTCTTATCTCCTCCCACTTCTGAAACCAAGCCTCACATGATATGTATGGGGCCACGAATAGATTCTCCATCGCTGTTCTTGCCTCTGAGAATTGACTTGGGAAATTTGATTCCATTGACTCTAACAAAGCATGGTAATGCAATAAATACCCGTTAAAGAATGACCTGAAGTTGGTGCAGTTTCTTAGTTTCTCACAGGCTTCTCCATCACCCAAAGCTATTATTCCCCTGTTGGAAGATGAGCTTTTGATGAAATCCTTTGCTATCCTCAGAAATTCCAAGACTTGCCCCCTACTTCTGACCCTCCCCATATGTGGAAGACCCACCATGCAATTGAACGCCACAAAATTTCTCTTTCCATTTCCACCCCTCTTGTTCAATTTCTTGACCTCCGTGATCAATTCCTCAATACTCTGTTCCTCCACCTCCAATTTCAATCCGCATGATTTGGCATGCTCGTGGAGGTTCCTTTTGACTTCTTCAAATTTCCATTGGGTGGAAACACAATCAGTATCAAGGCTATCCTTTTCTTCCCATTTGACTTGCGTTAGTTTCAATGTTTTATGTTGGTGAGCGATAGCCTCCATCACTGGAGGCCATTGAATTGCTTCTCCCATGTCAAAGTCAATTATGTGTATGACTTCTGAATCCTCTGGTATGGATTCTAGGATTGCTGAATTAGCTGCAAAATGAGCAATTTTCCCATGTGGGAGGCCTTGATAGGCAGCCTTGAAAATGGGGTGAAAGTTCTTGCACGCCTCCTGTTTGATGGAACTCCCAAGGTCTGTGCAATTATGATTTCGGGACATATTGAATGCGAGACGTTCCAGAGGATCACCAAGGGGGCTCACTTTGTGACTCATGCGTCTCAGAATAACTTGTGCAAGTGTTTTCTGTCCTTGCTCCACTGCTTCTCCAGTGGCCTCCAGAAGATGAGGAAGACTCAACTGGTTCTCCATCTCCATGTCTTCTTCTGGTATTCCCAGAGATGGCTGTGCTTGTACTACCGTGGATATATCTGATTGCATGGATTGTGTTGGACTCCAATCTTCTTCTCCCTCAGAAGTCAAGTTCTGTGATGGAAAGCTTACCTCACTTTCTTGTGGGTATCCATGGATACCCAGACTCTGAGAACTCAAAGTGGGACCAAAAGCATCAAGTTCCATGGAGAAATCTTCCATCAATGACGGAAGTTGAAGGTTATCTTCATCAACTGGGTAGTAGATATGATCGTTGGGGAAGATGGAAGAAGAAAAGGGGACGACGGAGGTAATCTCAGAAGAAGTATCATCTAAAGTGGTGAAGAAAGGAACATCCAAGTTGAAGTCATAAGACTCTGAGCTTATACCTTCATAGAATGAACATGATGGCTCAAGAATCTCATACTCCATCTTCTCTCTCTACCGGTTTCTACACACTAAAGTAAATGAGACTCTTGTTTATGAATTGATGATTTGGTGAGTGAGCCGCTCTGGACATATTTATACGCAAGATGAAGGACAAGGTGAAAACAATCAATCCAAAATAGTAGCAGGTAGTTAGAGAAGAAGAAAATGTAGAATTATATAAAAGAAATTGTTTGATAAATAGATTACATTAACTATTTATTGATTTACGATTAAATTAATCATTTGTTTTGTTTTCAATAAATAAATTGCCAATCGTTATCAGTTGATAAAAGATATTAAACACGAATTGAGTTTTCACCAACTTGCCATTTCTACAGTGTTTTATTCCTCGAAGGTTCAATGAGAAGCAGCCTTCTTGCGTGTTTACTATTTGCAAATTATATTGTACAAAATCTCAAGAAATTAGTTTAATAATAATAATAATAATAATACTAGTAATTCATGTCATTTTTCATTGCAAGATATCTGACCATAATTAACGTTGTCGAAGCTTCACAGAAATAGCTATGTAGGAGTTAGGATTGAGAAAAACCGCCTACGTGATGGAGCACATTATGTTAATGCTTATGATATTATTACATGTTATAAGTTACTTTTAATTCTTTTATATATATTAAGAAAAATGATTAGAAGTAGTTAAAAATCTTAAATTTTGTAAAATTTATCATAACTTTCTAATATTATCTTCGTTAAATTATAACTCATCTTAATTATATCTTTTTTAATTTCTCGCTATCAAAACTTTTAATGAGAAGTAAATATGTAAAACAATATTTAATACCCAAAAAGTGACTTATATTTAGTATATATGAAATTCCTTTAGAAACTACTTTATAATAAAGAAGAGATGGAGTATCATATGATTATGTACGCACGCAGAAAAGCCTTAGTATTTCTTTTTTTGAACTAGGTGTATTTGAAGTGAGTGTTCATAAGTGCGGTTTGGTTCAATTTTGATCAAAAACCAAACCAGACCAAACCAATCTATTTAACTTTTCCTTGGACCTTATTGTTTCGGTTCAATAATCAATTTGGTTCGGTTTGGTTCATACTTTTCGCATTTTTTTTAAATAGCATCATTCTTCAAAAATAAAATTAAATAGATTATATATAGATACTTTATGAATACAAATTATATCTAAATAATTTACCAATAAATATACTTTATAAATATTAGAAAAGTAAAATAAAATAAGTGTGATTATGAGTAATTGAGTATATTTAAAGTTTCTTAAGAGTGTTCATAGGTGTGATTTGATTTGGTTTTAAACAATTTTAGTGTTCCACTATGTGAGTAAAGGTGGCAATTCATGTTAGCCCATGATGGGTTAGGCCAACAAAAAACCCGTATTCAAAATGAGCTTAATTTTTTGAAATTTGATCTGTATTCAATGGATTTGTGAGTCGACCCGTAAGCCCGTATTTTTAAAAAAATATTTTTTGTAATTTTTTCTCACGTAATTATTTAAATTAATACAACTAATTATTATTATTATTTGCTAGAATCAAGATAATGTTTAAATTTATATATCACCAACTAATAAAATAATTTGGATTTTTTTTATTTAAGATTAAGAAATTTCAAATTTGGGATTGGGAATGGGAGGTATGAAATTGTGATTGAAATAGGAATTTAGTGCATACAAAAAATATAGGAATCAAACCCCTAACAAGCGAAGAGCACCTATCACTTATAACCTGCTCAGCGTTCCAGAGTTTTAGGTAAGATGATGGGTGTTAGTCTTTAACAAGTAAAAGCAATTTATTAAAAAAAAAAAAGTAGCAAGCGATTTTTGGTCTTAATTGCGCTATTTTCAGTTCACCTTGTGAATTCGTTTTTTTTTTTCAAAAAAAATCCTTAAGACAGTATGGTTGAAGAATTCAATTTTTTTTACCGAAAAAAAAAGAAGTCTATTTTTTTTATAATTAATTAAAATAAATCCTGCTGATAGTGCTGAAGAACATCATCATCCTTAATTAGCCATCATAAAATATTTAATTCTGAACAACATTATATGTTGCCATTATAAGTAAATATGATCGATGTCTTATAATACATATGCAAAATTCAATCGGAGATAGAATAAGATATTGAGAAATTATCATCGTACCTCACGAACTCTCATATAGTGAATTGAATTACAACGTACATATATACTCTTTCAAGGCGCAATTTTAAAATAAATTCAAATATGATTATATAAATCATATGTATAGAAGCTTCTATGCTTAGAGACCAATAAAAAGATAGATAGATTGGAAACGTTAATTTGATGTCTAAGTTATAATTTTGATGACGAAAAGCTATTTAATTATGGAATGAATTGGAGCCACAATATTGTCAAAAGAATATTTTGAGTATAAAGTTGCGGCATTAATTAATCGTTCGCACGACGGCTTATTTGTATATTTCTTGCTTTGGCCACAACTACTATGGGATCTCTCCTATCTGCAAACCCTATATATTGCATATTTTAAAAATGATTTTCTGATGATCATAGATTAATTATCAATGATATATAATTCAATTCTCTACTTTTTCCCTTACAATTTAAGATACTCTATATTATTAACAGTGTTATAAGAATTGGACCTAGCTGACCATTTTGACTGAGAAGTATTAAATATTTTTTTGCCAAATTCGCATTTATTTATCAAATACACTTTATTAGATAGAGAGAGAGATTGAGATATGGTAATTAAGATGGGTGTTAAAATTTAGTGAATTAAATTAAAGGAAATTGGAAAGATGTGTAATTTTTGAAAAATTTAATATCTCTAGTCAATTATAACTGATTTTTTTAATATGTGTAAAGGGATTAGATGTGACAAGTGACTTATATTAGGGATCAAAGATACTACTTACCCTTCATTAATATAAAATAGATTATTTAAGTTAAGAATAATTTAATAAGATATTATTAAATTTTACAATAATTTAAATTATTTAATAATTTTTTTAATTTGTGTGAAAATCCTAAAACACATTTTTTTTAATCATAATTTAAGATTTGTAAAAGTTGTAGTTTCAGTACAAAGAAAAGATAGTAATAATACTAGCTGGATATATAGTAAGAATAGTAAGAATAGCTGACCAGAAAAATGAAGATATAATGCCAAACAATTGTAACTGTGAAACCATACTGACTTTGTGAAAGCTTTAACAGAAGAAAGATAAATGAAAAGCATGGGTTTGCTTTCTGAATATGCCTTAGGCTAACAAATAGCAGCTATCACCATGCAATGTATACTAATTAATGGCTGCTTTCTGCATGCATTGTAAATATAAATTAACATTTTATTCATTCATGTTCAATTATTTGAAATATTAAGTTATATTTAAACAATTATAAATTTTGATGAGATTAATTGAGTTTTAATTAATTGGTATAATTATATATAATAATAAATATAATAAAATAAAAAAAATTTTGATTACATATATTCTTTTTTTCATAAAGTTGATTACATATATTCTAATTATACTAGAGTTTGTAATAAGGGAAATGACACTCAAGGCTTTAGGAAGAAAGAAAAATATACTGAAGGATAAAATTTTAAAAATACAATGAAGGATCTAGGTCCTTGAATGGAAAAAAGTATTGTGATGCCAAAAATACCCTTCAAGGAGACTGAGTTGCAAATTACTAAGAATCACTTGTAAATAATATGAGATAGAGTAATAAATTATTGAGGAACTTGTAAATGATAAATTCCATGTGCACATTCCATGTAAATTGCCAATAATAACTTGTAAATAATATATAATAGAGTTATGAACTGTCGATGATAAGTTATAAATTAATTCACTTGTAAATATGCCGACATAAAGATGGGTCATATCATTTATAAGTCATCTTCAATAATTTATAACTTCATTTCACATTATTTACAAGTAATCCTTATTAATTGGTCCTATAATTTATAAGTCATCATCAATAATTTACAACTCTATCTCACATTATTTACAGGTGATTTTTGGCCATTTATAACTCAATCTCATCCAAGGCATTTTTGGCATCATAATTTTTTTATTTAAAGACATTTTTCATTATATTTTGAAAATTTCATTGTGTTTTTCTTTTCTTTTCCCCTCTGTCCTTGAATGTCATTTTCCCTTTCATGACTCTTTCTGATTCCTTGACTCAAGATTGTGCAGCCAAAATCTTGAACCGTAGGTTATATTTATTTATTTTAAAATCAATATAATAAAGTTGCATTAACCCTCTGCCTTTATATAGAACTTCTTTTGCATTATTTTATAACGCTTTATAATATATTTATCTACTCATATCTACGCAATACAATCAAATGGGGATTGGGTTTAATTATCAATAACTAATTTTTTAATTAATCTTGGATTTTAACTAAGCTTAAATTAATCAATTTGAGTATTTTCACCCTACATTCTTGCAAATCAGGCTTAAATAAATCGTAAGAAAAGAACAAGTAGAGAAACAGCCAGATCATAAATCATAATTAATCTTAATAAATGATACGGAATTAGCTCACATTTAACCATAAGATATTTGCATGTGAAGAGGACTCTAAGCGTTTTTCTTTAAAGAATAGGTTAATACTTACAACTTTTTGGATCCCATATGAGAACGATATATATATATATATTGTAAATAATTATAAGCTGTTATAAATGCCAAAGATTCAATATCTTGATCAGTAATTTTTGGTGTTAATTGAAGTGAAATGATAATATATAATTCCTTTCACTTTCATTAGCGATTCTTACCCTTTTCTTCTTTCCGAAGTTTCTTTTTTTTTATGACAAGTTTCTTTTAATTAAATATGGTTCTTAAAAAACACTTCCTGTTAGATAAAAGGGTTGCCAATCAAATTAAAATATATATGTTTAGACCGCAGGAGCATTAATTAAGTATGAAATCTAGAAATTTACTTTACTTATAATTTTTGCCTTCAATTATAATTTTTTATTTCAATTTATGAAAAATTGCAATCAACCCTACTATTATTATTATTATTATTATTTAAGTTATGTAACGATAATTCGAATCGTTATCACTATTCAAATTTTAGTGTATATCTTTATTGTCTTAGCTATCTTGAGATGTTATAGTGGCCCTTGTTATCAATATGAAATTATTCAAATGATGCTGACAATTTAAGGAATCAATTGTAATTTATTACATTTGTTCTTTCGAAATTAATATTCAGTCTTAGGAATACTTTGAGAGATAACATTTTAAACATACCGTTTCACGTGAGCTATTGAGGTAGGAGAGAGAATCTGCTAATTTAAACACTATATTGAGATATTTTCTTTATCCCATTTTATGTGACGTTTAAAGTTTTGGCACAGGATTTAAGAAGAGTAATAAATAACAGGATAAATGATATAAGTTTACTTTATTGTCCTGAATAATTACTTTGTTATGAGCCATCAACTTACTAAGTTTTAATACAGGAAACGAATATGGGTATAATTGAAAAAAAAAAGAAATAAATATTTCATTGGTTTTATAAAATGATAGATAAAATGAAATGCTGAAAATTTTCTAAAATTACAAATAAAATGTGACGGAGGCAGTATCATATTATTTAATGAGATTTAGATATCTCTTCATCACACAATAACTTTATGCATCATAAAATTGTTTTAAACGAAGTTCAAATGCAAACAAAGTGAGAGTCAATGAGTAACATATATAATCTTTATTAGATAATTTCTATAGAAAGTTAATGAGACATATTTGGCCTGTGAATAGTTTTATGGTTAATACATATGAATATCAAAGTACCATTACAACTGGCAGTCTGGCGCTATTCATATATATGCTATGCTTTAGCTTTAGCACCAATCAAGATTTAATTAAAGATCCACAAAATATATAGGTCAAGGGTCAACACAGAAAACAAATTCAATTAATGTCATATATATTATTAAAAGATTCGTTGTTTTCTATCTAAATTCTTGGGTCAAAATTTCAGTACAAGTATTATGTTATATAATAATTACTTGCAAATTTGTGAATTTCACGTCAGATTCATTCCAATATGAGACTGTTGTGTTAAACTCTCCTTCAACCCTACCGCAGAATTTGACAAATATACATATATATAAAATATCAAAACCTTATTGTATGTCTGGCGATATTATGAGATCGATAAAAACTCTAAGCATGAAAGCTAGCATCACAAAATTAAAAGATAATATATATAGTCTAGTTAAGATATTTACTTTGCATGACAAAATAACAGACTTCTTATAGATTCAATTAGAAATTGATTCAATTGATAAATCCCGCATGCCTTTAAGTTCAAATAACACATCTTCTAAAATTTCCTGTATATACTCACTAATAATAAAAGTATTAGCTTCAAGTGCACTCAAATAAATTAAAAAACTAAACCAATAAATGTACTAAAAAACTTTTTGGCCTTGCATTTACTTTGAACTTATAGATGACAACTAAGTGCCTATTTGGTTTGTATTTTTGCAAACCAAATCATGGTTTATAATCATCATTTTTTCTTTTTTTATTCAAATAGCTTTCCAATAAACTTTTTTACTTTTATCTAAATTTTATTTTTATAAATTATGATTATTTTAAAAGACCTTTTACAAAAAGATAATCCAAACAGACACTAAATATATATGTGTCCATTGCATGTTTTTTTGGGGTCTTATAACAGTCAGGTAATATAATTTTAGATTATATAATCAATTATTTGGATCCTAAACGCTGTTTACTTATCAAAGTATCCATGAGATTTGTAATGAAATTTTCACTACTCGTCTATGTGGAACTATAATTTCCAATTATAAGCTAGCTATCATATTGTCAAAACATAAATGAGATATAACAATTCTGAAATGACAATTTGGTATATAATTAAATCTATTATTATATATTATAAAGTAGGGATTGAAAGCGCAATGTGTTATTATAATTAAGTTCTATATATTTGATGGATAAAATTATATTGAATCAGAATATCATATTTCGTAAGACTATACATCATATTTACGCAACAAGTTATTAATGTAATGCTTTCGGTTGGCTTTTTGCTAGACAAGACTAAGAATCTATATATATATATATATATATATATGCTGCATATTACTATTTCATCTTCCTAAATATAAATATGCTTTAATTAATATTATCTTGTTTATCAATGTTTTGACGAAGAAAGAAGTTTTAAAGAAAGAGAGCGATCGTAAATTAGAATGAATCTAACATGAAATTCACAATTTTGCATTTACGTATGGCATTATTTAGAGTAGAATGTTGGTGTTGATAATTTTTTAAATCAAAGAATTCAGAAAAAAACAAAGGTTGTAGCTTGTTTTATTGTTGACCCATTCTATGGTCCTCAATTGATTGGTTGATAATTGATTTGGGAAAGCATATATATGATGCTGGTTATCAACGGTATTACAGGATTTATATTTCATATTAACATTTGAACTTTTTGCTATATATCAAGTTCACTTGTCATTGACTCTAGCTTGCTATATTAAGAAAAAAAGTTTTTGTTTTTTTTTTGTTTTTAAAGAGAAAACTTACCAACAAGAAAAAGGGTAAAAACTATAAAAATCTGGCATCAAATTAAAGCGAAAGGAATACAAATATTAGAACTTATGTATCATTTATTTTAATTAGTATATCAATATTTATAATCACAATATATATAATTAACATATCATTAAATATACTTCCTTCAATCCAAAATATAATCATATTTAACTAATTATACATAAATTAAGAAAAAGAGTTAACTAATTAAATTTATCAACAATTTACATTATTTTCAAATATTATCGTTAATAAAGATGATTTTCAAAACAATTTTCTCTCTCACAAAGATAAGGATAAATTAAAAAAATAATAATTTATACTTTTAATTTTACCTAAATAAAACTTATATTTTAGGTTGGAGGAAATATATCATAAAATCTATAACTGAGTGCTTTCCCTTTTTAAGCTCAATTTTAGTTATTTTTAACTTGGCCCAAAAAAAATATATAATATAATATAAAATCTCTTGAAAGCCACATTATTCATATTATGAATAGTGATAGTTTAATTTATTCTAGAATTTTGTGCAATGACTTTAATGGATTTAAATTGAAAAAATCTCAATTTATTTGGGCTTTGTATGAAAATTGATGGCTTATGTGTTTTTATGATAATACTTATTTAGTTTTTTTTTCTTGTGTTTTGTAAATTAGTTTTATCTTTAAATTTTTTAAATTAAAATTAAAATTTCAAATGCTTATTAATCCCACTATTATTATTTGAATTCTGTTAAAATATGATTTCTTTTTATAGTTTTTTAATTATTAGCCCTATATAACCCATGATATATTTTTTAATTTACATTATTTATGTATCAGTGTAAGATTAATGTAATACTAAACTCAGAATTTTTTAATTCCATTTTTGTATAGAAGTCATTTATTGATTAGTTTTCTATCTTTGATTATAAGATTGAGTTTAAAACCAAAGCATTTAATGCAAAATGCTTAAAGCATAGAATTACAATCTAGCATGTCATAATTTATGAACAATATGACTCATTTCTCATACTTTGTATTAAGTATGAAGAAGATGTAACAAACATGGCTAAACTACTCATAAACCATAAAATAGTACGGTTTACCTTAGACTTTGTATAATACATATGGAAAAGTGTTCATTTATTTAATTATAACACATAATATCCTCATATATATATATGTATTGAAGATTAACAAGTAAACACAAAACTTACGTAGAGTTTTCAAATATTAAGATAAGATGCTTTGGCTGTTTATATTTGTCGTCATTTCCTTAGGATAAAGCCTGCAGTAACCACCATACGGTTCCAATGGCATATCATACTCTGAATTATCTCTCTCTCCCTCACTTCTATAACGTCTGGCCGCTATTTGAAATTGATGATTGTTCTCATAAACCAACACAAGCCCTTTCAGTGTACTTTGTCCTCACTCACACACCTTATTCCCAGAAGAGGTAAATACATCTTGTTGATATAGGTAGTACCTATCAATTTCTTTAATCTATCTTTAACCGTATAGTTCCATATCTAATATAGTATTTGGATCCCTCTTATTCCGGTATGTATTTGATTCATTCATATGCCTCTCTCGCTTAGAAGCCTGCCATTCCTTGTCTGTGCCTCACCCTATGCACCGACAATTACTCGCCACCCTCGTTAGCACTCGGATGTCACATCTTCAGCCAACAATTATTAAAGAGGTGTGAGTAACACGGAAAGTAGAAAACTGATAGCAAAGAAGAATGATGGTTTAGAAATACTTAACTCCTATTGAGTCAGTAAAAAATAATATTAAAGAGGCTGTTGGTTTAAGTTAAATGATTAAGAGAGGCATTGGGGATTTAAGAAAATGGTTATCTAGAAATAGAAGTAGTGTTGAACCATAAATTATTACCCTGTTTGGGTAACAAAAATAAGCACTTATGGGGATCTATAAGTGCTTATATGGTGGAGTTGGCAAACAAAACAGCTTTTCAATAAGCACTTATGCCTCAAATAAGTGCTTATGGAAAAAACTGATTTTTTCAACTTATGATAATCACTTATACTCCCATAATCACTTATTTCATTTTTTCTTCTCATTATCCACCCAATAATCACTTAAACCCCAATATCCAAACACATTTCTTTTCTCAAAATCACTTATGAGGTAAAAATATCCAAACACAAATCACTTTTGACATAATCACTTATTCTCATAATCACTTATCCTCATAATCACTTATACATAATCTAATCCAAACACACCCTATATGGGTTTACTGCTTTGGATATATATAGACTATCATGATATATACTATGATACCATATGATTCAATATTGATTATTGCTTCATCCATATTTTTAGAGAATAACAAGTATCATTTAGACTAAACTAACATTTTAGTATAAAGGAAGTTTAGTAAAAATAAGTTTGTAGTAAGTTGTTATGTTTAGATTTTTTTTTTGGTAAAATCATAGTTTGACCAAAAACCTGTTTAGTTAATGAAAGTTAAAAATAATTTTAGATGAATAATATAAAATTAGTATTTCTTCTTTTCTAAAATTATAGTTTTACTAACAGAAAAGTAATTATCTCCTTCATTTTTTAAAATAATAATTTAATTCACTTTTCATTTTTTTAAAAAAATTATTTGTGTTTGACTAAACATATCTTCTTAAAAAATCATGGTTTGATTTTAAAAAAGGTAAACCCACCAGCGTAACCATTTCGATGAAGCTTCTGCACCATGTTTCTACTGATGTGAAACGTAATTGTGATGGAAAATGACATAAATTATTAAACTAATTTTTTTACATAAAATATGCAAATAGTAACATCTAGAGGAAGAGGAGGCACCCCAAAGATACTGCCAGGACAAGAAGACGGCTTGTAATGGCTACTTTCTAGGTGTAAAACTACGTAAAATTATGCAACTTGGTGAAACGTTGGTGTTTATCTATTCTTAACGGATAGCGATTGAAATTATTCTTCCGTTTTTATAATATCTAATCCAATATTTTTTTTTTGAGTAAATTTGCATTGGGTTAAAGAAACATAATCATAACATAATACAATCTACTAATAAATTAATGTCTAACTTATTTGATAATAATTAATAGCTAGCTACCGTGTTGGGTTGATTTGTTCTCACTTTGTCTTTCATTTCGCCTTATATATATTCAGAGGGATCCCTAACCTTATCAATTCATAAACAAGACACTCTTTCTCTTCAGTGTGTAGAAGCTGGATAGAAAGAAGATGGAACCTGAGATTCTTGAGCCATTATGTTCATTCTATGAAGGTATAAGCTCAACTTTGGATCAAGTTGAGTCTTATGACTTCATTGTGGATGCTCCTTTATTCACTACTTCAGAGGATACTTCTTCTGAGGTTACCTCCATCGTCCCCTTTTCTTCTTCCATGCTCCACAATGATCATATCTATTGCCCAATTGATGAGGATAACCTTCAACTTCCATCACTGATGGAAGATTTCGCCATGGATCTTGATGCTTTTGATCCCACTTTGTGCTCTCAGAGTCTGGGTATCCATTGCTACCCACACGAAAGTGAGGGAAGCTTTCCATCACAGAACTTGTGTTCTGGGGGAGAAGATGCTTGGAGTCCAACCCAATCCATGCAATCAGACATATCCACAGTAGTACAAGTACAGCCATTACTGAACATACCAGAACAAGACATGGAGATGGAGAACCAGTTGAGTCTTCCTCATCTTCTGGAGGCCATTGGAGAAGCCGTGGAGCAAGGACAGAACACACTTGCACAAGTTATTCTGAGACGCATCAGCCACAAAGTGAGCCCCCTTGGTGATCCTCTGGAACGTCTCGCATTCAATCTGTCCCAAAATCATAATTCCACAGACCTTGGGAGTTCCATCAAACAGGAGGCGCGCAAAAACTTTCACCCCATTTTCAGGGCTGCCTACCAAGGCCTCCCACATGGGAAAATTGCTCATTTTGCAGCCAATTCAGCAATTCTAGAATCCATACCAGGGGATTCAAAAGTCATATACATAATTGACTTTGATATGGGAGAAGGAGTTCAATGGCCTCCATTGATCGAGGCTATTGCTCACCAACACAAAACATTGAAACTAACGTCAATCAAATGGGAAGAAGAGGATAGCCTTGATGCTGATTGTGTTTCCACCCAATGGAAATTTGAAGAAATCAAAAGGAACCTCCATGAGCTTGCCAAATCATGCGGTTTGAAATTGAAGGTGGAGGAACAGAGTATTGGGGAATTGGTCACAGAGCTCAAGAAATTGAACAAAAGAGGTGGAAATGGAAAGAGAAATTTCGTGGCGTTCAATTGCATGGTGGCTCTTCCCCATATGGGGAGGGTCAGAAGTAGAAGGCATGTCTTGGAGTTTCTGAGGGTAGCAAAGAATTTCATCAAAAGCTCATCTTCCCACAGAGGAATAATAGCTTTGGGTGATGGAGAAGCCTGTGAGAAACTAAGAAACTGCACCAACTTCAGGCCATTCTTTAACGGGTATTTAGTGCATTACCATGCTTTGTTAGAATCAATAGAATCAAATTTCCCAAGTCACTTCTCAGAGGCAAGAACAGCAATGGAGAATCTATTCGTGGCCCCATATATATCATGTGAGGGTTGGCTTCAGAAGTGGGAGGAGACGAGAGAAGATTGGAATCTTCAATCAGAAATTGGATTAGAGGGTCCAAGTTTGAGGGAAGAGACAATAATGGAAGTGGGAGAGATGCTGAGAGGGATAGAAGGATCATATGAGGCTAAGATTGAGGGCAAAAATGGCAATGAAATGGTTTTGGAATGGAAAGGCGCGCAGCTACTCAGAATTTCAACCTGGGGAAATTAAGTCCCATTATGTTTATAATACCGATTAATTTGTAAAGATTTATTATTCAAATTTGTATCCAAGCAATAAAAAAATGTAGAGGCATGCTTATTCTTCTTCTTGTATGGCAAATTTGATTATATTGAAAATTACTAAAACACCAATATTCTTCTATCCAATCAAATAGTCATTACTCATTAGATTTTCTGTTGTCACATAGACCTAGCGTTGCACAACTGGATGGTGCAAAGTTCCTCTTTTTTTTTTCAGTTTTAAAACAGAAAAGATTGTGCTGATTTCCTGACAGATGGAGATGTCTTGAAGGAAAAAGAAACCACGTTGGTTAATCCACAGTGACATTTTTGGTTTATTTGTTGTATTTTGTCCCTTATTTCTGTGTGGTTTTGGTTAATTTGTTGATCACTGCATGCCTATAACTTTCTGGACAATAATTTGTTTTGACAAGCTAATCATCAACATTCTACAATTTATAACAAGCTATAGTTTATAAGCAATAAATAATACAACTCTTTTCTTAAACTTCATATAATATATATAAAAAAGTGTTAGTTTTAAATAATATGACTTATTTTTCACTTTTCATAATTTAGTGGTAACCATGTCTGGTTAATATACATATGATTGACACGTAAGCCTGCCTCTGGATTATTACATCAATGTCATGGCCAAGAGTCCAAGACCCTGCAGATAAAATCATGAAGATGTCCTGATATGATTGATTTCAAAATCGAATATAATAAAGTTGCGTTAACCCTCTGCCTTCGGAGCTAATGTCCTTATGCATTATTGTTAACGCTTTTGAAATACACACACACACACACACACACGCTAATACAGTAAGCGTATGAGAATCGTATATATGCAAATACAGTACTTTATGCGTATGAGAATCGTATGCATGATTTATAACGCTTTTGGAATATATATATTAATCTGAGAATTTTGGCCTGCGAGGATTCCGAAGCAAAGAACAAGAAGAAAAGACAAAGCATCATTAATCTTAATAAATCCTGCCTGAAATTAAGAACAGCCGAAGCATCTTTAATATTCGTAACAAATCCTACGTAAATCATATTAACTCTTGAGATATTATTTGTATGAAAAGAAGTTACGGTTTGGGATCATCTCTAAAAAATTGTAGGCTAAGTTTGATGAATATAAAAAAAAGTTTTGTGAAAGGAAGAAAGATTATCATATTTGATATATATTATTTAAATTTCTTAGAAACAAAAATAGTATTTTTATAGAAACATTTCCCGCGCTCCTTCTTCTCATTTCCATTTAATGTAAAAATGACTCATTTCTACTAAATATAATTTTTTGATTTGTTCCTATGGCTAAGATAGAAATTTTGAATGCACATTTAATCATTGAATTTCGTTTCCTATATATTGTTGAATCGGGATAGCATATTAGATTTTGAGTAAACTTACTCGGATAGTTATTTACCAAACTTACCCTAATTGTTATTAATTTAGCAAACGTTAATGATTTCTTACTATTATGCTATATTTTAGCCTTCTAATAAAATTAGTGATGATAATACCTTAAGTTTAAAACATCACATATACTCCTCCCATTCCAAAATGTAAAGGGACATTTTTAACATATATTTTGTTTTAAAATATAATAGATAAATAATTTTTGTCTGATAAATTAATATATTTTTTTTTCAATTTTTTCTTTAATTAGAGTAGACTTATTATCACAAGCTATGAATTAAAGTAAAGTGTGAATATTAAATTAAGAATATTTGTGAAAAAATTTTCCCTTTATGATATATTCAAGATGTTTGATTATTTTCTTGGTTATTAGTTACTTATATTTTTATATTTTAGAATAGAGATAGTAATTTAATTAAGATTCAATAACTAATAAGTATGGATGGATGTGATTTTGATCTTATTAAACTTTCTATAATTACACACGTTTCTATGTGTATTGTATGGATTTTGAAAAGTTAATTGTATTGTTTATGACTAGTTAATATTTTGGTCTTTTATATAAAGTTTATTAGATATTAGACATGTTTCCCTTGCATTGCACGGAGTCTATAGTTGCATTATTAATAACTTATGAATAATGTGTTTTACTATAAAATATTTATTGGAATATTATGTTATATTTTAGCCAGTAGGATTATTACATCATAAATTTTGCACGTACACAGTATAATCTTGAGCGATCGCTTTATAAAAATTAGGGTAATGGTTACAGCTCGCAACTTACTGAATCAATCTGTTATGAGAAGCATATATATAGCAGATAAGTGTTAATTTTTTATGTTAATATAAGATATATATATATATATAATCTTGCATGATGTTCTCATATTTGTCCCCCTTCACTTTCATCACAGATACTAAATAAATCAACAGTCAATGGGAAATAAATAAGTTTAAAATTCAAAATTATTCTCTTAAGTCTTAACAGGATGACATGGTGTAGTAAATTTATACATTAATCCTCTACTTATCCACTCTCTACCCTTCTTGCTTTGTAGCCTCTCAGTTGTTTATCAAATTTAGAAAGTTTAAATTTAATAATTTTCTCTAAATTTTGACATTTTGTCTTTTAAAATATGTAGAATATAAGTTAATCTAGTTGGCAAGAATACAACTTATACTCCACAAAGGCATGTATTTGAATCCCACTAGGTTGTGAGGCTTACTCTAACATTGATGAGTCCCTTTTTTCCACACATCAAAGAAATTTCAATTATCAACAACAAATAATAATTAAGATGTCACAACTTGGATGAAACTTTAAATTTGAATTGTCAATACTTATTCTAATTGAGTCAAAATCTGATAGAAGAAGGAAAAGGGGGGGAAAATAAGAGAGAGATAAGCAAAGGTATGAGGAGTAGAAAAGCCAAATTGATATGTTGCCCATACAAGTAGCACCATGGATGTTATACTTTTTCACCAACCTACAATTAATTTAATTAAAGACCCATTAATTATTACCCAAAAAAAGAAGGCCCATAAATTGTGCTATATGGGTCAACAAATAAAACAAAATTTATCCACAAATATTAATCAAGAGATTTACCGTAGGAAGCTAGAATCTTTAATGTTATTGTTTCTTTCTAAGTTCTTTAATCTAAACGTACAACCAACATTCCATAGCAAAAGGCTAGCTAGCTACATGCAAAACAGTGAATTTCATATTAGATTCATTAATTCCAAATACAAATCAAATTACGTTTAGCCTCTGTCTTTGGAACTTCTTCCTTCGTCCTCTTCTGTTAAAAGAAGTACTCTATATATATATATATATATATATTAATTCTATATAGATTTACAAGAAGATTTCATGCATTAACTACTCTCATACCTACGTACATATAAAATACTACGGTAACGAGAATATTGTGAGTTTGTCGGCTATATTTGAGCTTGCATAATTTTATCTACTCCCTCTAGTTCTTAATATAAGATCTTTTTAATCGAATTACGCGGATTAAGAATTGAAATTAAAACTAATTAACTATCTTGATTTTTCTAAAAATTTTAATATTTTTTTAAAATTATTCTTATTTAATCTCTTTCTCTTTCTCTTTGGATACATTAAATAGGGGTATCATTTGGAAATATATAATAAATACTATCTCATATATTGTAAAGACTTGGGATTAAGATAAAAAATCTTATATATAGGATTGGATGGAGTATAAGATAAGCATGAAAGTTGACTAAACAGAAGTATATATCAACGAATATAACATGTTTACGTAAAGATAACTTACAGTCTTAAAGGTATTTTTCATGGCAGTAAGAGGACACACAGATATTTTTCATGGCAGTAAGAGGACTTGTTTTAATTCCACACATTACAAATTGTGCCAAAAAGGACAAATTTAATTGCCAGAAATGAGCTGTATTAACTCCATAATATCATATCATTGATTCAATTTTAGCTGGCATAATCTAAAATTGGATTCTCTGTTTCATGCATTAATTTGGAGAGAAATACAAAAGACTCTGCCTTTGTACGAAATTCATATTTTATCAGTACACACACTTTTTTTTTTCTGTTTCTATTTAGATATATCATATACATTCACTTTTATGGATATATATATATATATATATATATAAGGGATTCAGACGGGTTGTAAGTTTGCAATCTATCACTAGGCATCCACCAACTGCTATGTATCAAGTTAAACACTTATTATTATTTTTTTCCTTTCCCTATTGTCAAGGAATAATATAGTCCATTTGAGTTTTTAGGTGATAAACTTAGTTATATTCAGATAGGTATAATGTGTTTAAAAATATTTCTCTGTATTAGGGCATTTAGTTCAGAACAAGATTTATCTATTTTTCTGAGTTTCTCTTTACTTTCTTCTTTTTTGGTTCTGGAATCTTTACATGCTATCAGAACCTTACATTTATCATGATAACCAATCCACTTGAAATTTTTGTATTCACTAAAAAGAAAAATATTAATAATGCTTTTCAAATGCTCTCAAGGTAATAAACCCATTTAAGAAAAACTTAGCAACAGCAAAATTATGGGACTAGATGCTAGTAAGTTCTAAAGAACATTTTCACCTTGCAAAACTGACAAATATAGGTATAGAGTTAAAAAGAAGAATCTCACACCTGATATATTGATGCTCTTCCTGATAATATAGGAAACATATATATACTGTGGTTGTGATGCATCTCACAATAACTTTATACAGGGTCAGGATATTGTTATCCCTACAGGATTCATATAATTTTAAAAACAACCAACAAGGAATTGAACAAAGTCTCTAGAGATAACTAATCACAAATAAATGAGTCCCAGAGGGAAAATTGTTCGTTTATACAGTGAAGAGGATAGAAATGGTTGCAGCACAACGTGAATTAATTTCTCAGCCAGAAATTTGATGGCAAAATATATAAATCCCAATTATTTCTTTTTCTTTTTTTTTTAATAAAAAGATGGACCTTTATATATATATATATATATAGATACACATGGTTTGTCTAACTGAGACAGTTGATTACCATTCTTCATAGCTTGGCATGTACAGCA
This sequence comes from Adenanthera pavonina, assembly GCA_026686845.1. NCBI lineage: Eukaryota > Viridiplantae > Streptophyta > Magnoliopsida > Fabales > Fabaceae > Adenanthera > Adenanthera pavonina. The sequence goes on from JAIVEN010000011.1 coordinate 37,476,449, forward strand.
CAGAAGAAGCTATCTGTACAACTTGAACCGTTAGCTGACAAAACCATATACATAACCCAGTAACATGTATTTACAAGCTATCCTGCTTCTCTTCCTCTATTTCCTCGTCTATTTGAATCCAAATCACCTTTTAACAATTCCATTCTCTTCTACGTTTTCTGCTTTCACAAGGCTGGCTGAAAAATATAGACCGAAATGTTTCTACTTTCTAGAGACAAACCCCTTAGGTAATTAAGGACAAAACTAAGGTACAATTAAGCGTTTGCAATTAGAATCTCTAATGAAAATATATAGAAATTTTCTACAACTCCACTAAATGATTGGGTTTTTCAAAGAAGTTCCTTCACAGGTTATGTTTTTGTTTCAAAATCTTGATAGCAAACACCTGAAAAATTTTACCTTAGTCTTGTCCCGCAAATAAGCAGCACCAATGATCACAGGGTCTTCCTGTAAGTACTAGGAGGCAAGAATAGGCTGCTTGTCTCCCACAGGTAACACAAGGAGAAAAAAACCAACATTTAATCACCAAAATTTTGTTCATTAATTTGTCCCTTTGCTTTATCACGAAGCTCGATCACCTCAGCATTGTTGGGATCAAGACACAGGGCAGCTTCACAGTCTCTGATGGTGGAAACAAAATCACTCATTGATTCATAAAATGCTGCTCGAAGATGTAACAGTTGCACATCTGGCTTGAACCTAATGGCCCTTGTAAGCTCAGCTATTGCTTCAGCTTCCTTCTGATCATCCATTAAAGCTGGAACACATAATTTCCGTGTCAAAACTTAGAGTAGCTGGGGGTTCTAAAAGGCTTTATACTATATGATCATTACGATATATTGCTGTATCATGATGCTTGTCACAGAGAATTCAGCATGAACCAACACCAATACTAACTATGGAAAGACCAAAAGTAATACAATACAAAACTGGACCTCTAATGAGTTTGTTCATTACACATGGATATGCTGAAACTCAAAAGATCTTTTTTCTCTCTTACTTCAAATATAATCTCTATTATTAAGATAACCTAGCTTAAATTTACTCTGATAGAACTGTTTGACAAAAAGGTTCAGCTCCCTTGTGATTATCCATTAAGACCGGTACTGGTAGACATAGTTCCTACCTCAAGACTTGAGAAGTTTGGAGTTCAAATTATTGTCACAAACAAATAGTGTTTCAGCATGAACCAACAATTACACTATAAATGGAAAGACTGAAAGCAACAAAAGCAAAACATGTACTTCTAATAATAGACCCTAACAAAGGATGAAATGATCGAATAACTTCCAACCACAACCAAAATTCCATCCCTCCCCCTCCATGCACACACCCTACTCCTCAAAGAAATAAGGACAAAAAGAAAAAAGAATAATAGAACCAGTTTTTGGAAATGTACCTGCCGCCCTATATCTGTAAGGATATGTCCTTAGAGGATCCAACTCTGTTGCCATCCTAAGATCACTCTCTGCCCTGTCACGTTCACAATATTCTGCACGTTTCTCATAAGCTGATGCATTATTCTGAGCCTTTTCTATAAACTTTGTCATCTCATCGTATGCATCTTTGCGCTCACTTTTTAGATGATATACACGTGCTAACCCCTGATGTGCTCGTGTATGCTTGATGTTGAGTGCATTCGTGTAGCAGGCAGCAGCATTGTCCAGCTTATCACAATCTATGTAGACACTTCCTAGATTATTTAGTGCCTATAAAGTAAATGAGTACCAGAAAAGATATACAATGGTTTAGCATTGAGAACAAGCTAATATTTCTAACTTTGAAACAAGATGAACACTCACTTGTCCTTTCCGAAGACCATCTGAAGGGCAACTAAGAGCTTCCTCCAAAAGATGAATGACATACTCTGCAGTCTCGGAATCAAGACTGGAGTCTGCTAAGGCATAAGCTTTGAGAAAGAAAGCTTCAAATGATCTTTGGATAGAAATAGACTCCTCCGCCTTTGCTAATGCTTCTTCCCGAAGACCAGTGTCATACAATATCCACCCTTCATATAAGAGCCTCTCATGCTCAAAATTAGAATAATTTCTAGCCAGCCGCAGACAACGCATTGCTGCCTTTTGACAGTTTAACCTGCAAGGTGTAGAAACATCAACATTCACAAATAAAAGGATCATTCCTTACAAACATCAGATCACCAAAAGTGTAATAGATCCCATTTGGGAAGCAAGCAACACTTTCTTTAGACCTTTCTGGTTATGATCCAAAATTGAGAAAGATTCTAGATAAGGGCAAAGAAGAAGAGTAGGAAGAAGCAGAAAGATAGAGATAGAGAGAGGCTCGAGAACTTCATTCACATTATCCATACCTGATACACGTTACCCATGTCTTATAAGAACAACAGAAATCAATTATAAGGAAAAAACAAAAATGCTCAATGAAATAACAACAATTACTGAATATTTCTTTTCTCACTTCTAGTTGACTACAACCCAGCAATAGTTAACTGCAACTTCAACGGATCGCTTTTATTATCAACCAACTATCAGTTGACTAAAACATCAACTTAGTTAAGTGATTCTTTGTTACCATTTTCCTATCAGCTTAAGCTAGGAATTTGATATTTTCCGTCTCCAGTGTAATTTCTTCTAATTAAAATAAATTTCAATGCAAGGTATAGTAGGCCTGTGCTCTTTCGATACTTGAAGCTCAACTTCAGGGATGAAGTGTTTCTTGATAGCTTTGATGGATTGACATTTCCACCAATTACAACAGCACAGTCTGACAGTAAACTGATTCTATTTGGCAGCAAATAAAGCCAGGAATGCTATGCAAATATGATCAGTTAAAGCCAAAAACAATTAACAGAGCATTCCCGCATGGGAGAAATTTAATTAGCCAAATAAGAAAAGAACCCATGTCAGATTTCACTAATATAACACATCACAGTTAAGATATAATTGAATTATTTAATGCTTTCACTTACCTTAACAGAAGGAGAGATTGCCGAAACCGTAAAAGACTTTTTCCTGGATCATTTGCTAACATATGGTGTACAACAGCCAGAGAACCAATATCATCTACAGAGGACCATCTGTCATATAATTGAATCCAGCATTCAGCCTGACTCCACTGCTGAACAGCAGGGCGGAGGAGTTCTATTAAGTCATCAGCAGGCATCCTTCCAAAGAATATCATGTAACTTGGATCCAGTGTCACAAGTGCCTGCACATCTCTTAAGGCTCCTTCATAATCCTTCATAGCAATCAACAACCAAGCTCGCAATTCAAGGCAATCAGGAGAAACCTTAAAACTAATTATCTTACTGATTTCTGAAATGGCAGCTTCGATCTTATTCTCCTCCAGCAAAGAAACAGCTCGATATTTGTATGGAAAAGAAAGAGTTGGGTCTAATTCAGTCGCAGAGATCAAGTCCATTATTTTTTCCCTCCCAATACAATACAAAGACCTTTCCTGATACATCCAGCCAACAGGTTTACAATCAGAAATAAGGGAATTCAACATCTTAAATGCTGTATATTTGTGACCACGCTTATACTTTCCCCTTGCAGCACCCACTAAAGAATAAATATGTCCTGCCCCAGCTGCTGCCTCAAACCAACATTGTGCATCCTTGTACTCATCTCTCTCAAGCATAACTACACCTAGTTGGTGAAATGCAAGTTGTTTCTGCCACCCTTCTGCTGCACACTCTCCTAACCTCTCCAAGAGCATCACAGTTGTGTTAGACTTCATCTCTTCCTCCATAGCAACCTGACTTAAAAAATAATACAACAGAAAGGATGCATGACCTGCCATAGCTAGTCTATCCCGACCTTCTGGGCTACAAAATATTCTCATAACATTTGGAGATTGCATCGAACTTGGCAACTCTCTCAAGACCACCTGCAAGCAACCTGCCACTAGAATATGCGCCCTCTCCTCCATTCCATATTCAATCAACAATATTGCATCGTCCATGTCACTAACCAGAGATGCTAAATGAACATCGCAAGCAGACTTCATCTCCTCGCAACAAAATCTGTTTGCAAAAGTTAGAAGCTCCAGAACAATATGTGGGGGAAATTGACTCAATCGTTTTGTTCTACTAAATATCTCAGCAGCCGTCATTGCCTCAACAGAAATTCCATTTTGTGAGAAATTTATCTTCTCGCTTCTTGACTCCTTGAAATCACCATATAACATTGCTTTGAAGGGCCTCGAGAGGGAGGAGATATTGTATCGTCTACACCTAATTTCAGTGTCTCCAATGATGAATGACATATCACCTTCATGATCCTCTTCCTCGGAAGTTGAACATTCCTCATCGTCCACCAAAGTTATATCATCATCGTCCTCTCGAGGAGTACGATAACACATACAAGGATCATATACTGATTCTGGGTCATATCCAGCTACTAAATTCGCCACAGGACATTCAATGTTTCGTCCACTACAATACATTGATGATGATCCGATAAGCTCATCCTCCCTCCTCTCATATCTTAACCATGAAGCAAGCACAACCTTCGAATGCACATCGACCGCATGTTGTCTCGCTAACCGGAGGCTCTGCCGAATCAACTTCGGATCCAATAACCCACGAAATAATGCAAATTGCTCCAAATACATATGGGATTTCTCCAAGTCGGGGCATTTCTCAATTCTACGATAAACATCCGCAAGCGTTTCGACAAAATCAACGGGCTTGATACACGATTCGATTTGAGGTTCTACTTGATCAGTCTTGGGCAGGCCATAAGGAAGAAGACTATCAGCAACAACGTCGACTGCTTTCACGTCTGGAATTTGCGATTTCCGAATGGATTTGCTCCGCATGCAATGGGTTCTGATTTGATCTTGGGATGGGTAAGGATAGACTTGATTACTCTCACACCCATCCATGATCTTCAAACTACGCACTGTGGCAAAGACATTATGCTGCATCTTTCATATTCTCGTGTTCAAAGATAAGTTAAGGGTCAACTCTGAAAAAAATTAAAAATCTACAATTAACATATTTAGAAAAAAATGGAAAAGCAAATTTACCCAAGGATTTTAAATTGGCCATGCAAACACCGCTGGGTTCAGAAGTTAATCGGAGAAGAGACAGTGGAAACTCGACGGTGATGCACTCAAATTGCTGTGTACAAAATGGTGTATCCCTCCGAGAGAGGTTTTGGTTATACTGGTAATTCCAGGTTTCCCTCTTATTTTTTGATTTGTTTTCCAAAGAAATTGGAGAGAAAGAGAGAAGGAAAAAATGAGAGGAAATTTGACCAAATTAGACGTTGAGGCGGAGAATTGAAGATGGGAATGGCCGTTGAAACGGCCACTCTTGTTGTCTCTGACAATCTGTATAATCTTGCAGCTAAATATCTAAATATATGAAATTTTCCATTTTGTTTGATGGGGTTTTCTATTTCCAAGTGTAATTAATCTTGGAGAGTCTCTAATTTCTTCTATCTCTGGAAATGGAATTTAGTGGGAGGCAGATATGGAAGAGAGCTTCCAAACGTCCTCTCTTACAGTTTACAGGCCCGCATCTCCCGCGCTATTGGCGAAGAAGATACCCTTACCCTCGCTTTCCCCAACGCATTTTGATGAAAATTACAAAAATAAAAAATAAAAAATATATTTATTAAAAGTTTAAAAGTAATAAAAAATAAATATAATTAAATAATAATTATAAAAATATTAAACATGAAATAAAACTAGGAAATCTGTTTGTTTTAATTTAAAAGAGAAAAAATGAAAAGAAATATTTAACAAATAAAAAAAATGTAATTAATGGATGGTATGAAAAGGCCTAGGGAGGAAAAAGAGACATTTATTTAGTGAGGTTATAATGAAAAATCTCTTAATAAATATTTAGCGGTACAAAACTAATATTATTGTTGTAATGGATTATTTGAAAAGTAGAAGAAAGAATTAATATATAATACAAAACTGGCTAAATTATTTATAAGTTATGGATGTTATAGTTATTTTCACATATATATATATATATATAATGTTATGGTGTGCACTTATGATATTACTCAATTTATAGTCAAAAACTAAGGGCCTATTTGACAGTATTTTTTGTTTTATTGTTCTAAGAACAGTTTTATAAAACTGTTTTTGAGAATAAGTTTTAAAAACAAGAAAATAAAAAAATCTGTTTGAATAATTGTTCTCAAAATCATAATTAGTGAGTGATAGATGAGTTATTCAAAATTTATAACTTTACTATTAATTAGGTGGATATTTATCACATTTTCTTGTATTTTCCAGAACAAAAACTACAAAATACCTTAAAGGTATTCTGAGTTTTCTATTATTTTGTTTTTCTATTTTCTAGAACAGTTTATAAAAAACAGATTTATCAAATAAGTTTTCTGAGTTTTCTATTTTCAAAAATAAAAAACCTGTTTTCAAAAACAAAATCAAACATACCCTAATTCTTTCGAAATATAGTTATCACAATTTTATTTCACACAAGAAGACCTCATATGTGTGTGTGTAGAAAGTATTTGGGCCATTGTTGGGCCTTCACCCACATCAACTTTTGCCTCAACATTAGTTCGAAGACTGACCCTCACAACCAGCTGGCCAAGTCCCAAGAAGGAAGCTCTCTCACACATCAATATGACCATAAAGGATAATCAATGATTTTATATTAAAAACAAAGATCAACAAAGTCGTTGCTCCATCACAATGATACAAATTAGTGATTACTCTACACTCATATCAATAGTGAATATATTCAGCACTCACAAGAATGCTCAATCTTATGCTCTTCATACCTTATAGTCATTCACCAGTTTTGGAAGATGCTTATTCGACAGGCTCTTCAATGGTTTTGTCCTCTCTAAGATGTGAAAAATCATGCAAATTACTCCTATCGTTATAGGTCATGTAGGTTATCTTTTAGTTTTATTGTTATTTGGTTTACCAAGTCTAATGGTCTGTTGCTTTTAATTTATTTTGATAATATGTTTTATAGATTTAGTGGATATGTTGTGATTAAGTGAGAGATTTATTAAAAGTAGGTTACAGAATAAGTATTTAAATATTAGTTATGATAGTAACATTTTGTACTCATCCTACTATCCTCTTCAAGTAAATTAATAATATACAGTTTTGCTCTATTCTTCCTATACAAAGCTTTTCTTTTATTTTGACCTTTTATATTTTGTCTTTTTTTGCTATATGGTATTAGAGCTTGTGTATGCTATTTTTATATTTCTTTTCATTCTTCTTGTCTATCAAGGTAATCTTGTTGGAGGAGTTTGAAAGTATAAAGAAAAGCTTGTCCTGACTTTTCGTTTGCTAGTTGTGATGGATTTTACAAAAGGATTCAGTGGGCAGTTGAGGATGGAGAAGCTTGTAGGACACAACTACAAGTATTGGAGAATGTGTATGGAAGCCTATCTTCAAGGTCAAGATTTATGGGAGCTTGTTGCTGGTGCAAAGTCGACAATTCCTGCAAACACTCCTGAAAATGTTGAACCACGAAGAAAATGGAAGATAAAGTGTGGTAAGGCTCTCTTTGCTTTGAGATCATCTATTAGCAAAGAGTTTATTGATCACGTTCGTGATATTAATTCTCCATAACAAGTTTGGGAAACACTCGAGAGAAGTTGTTTACAACAAAGAACACAGCAAGGTTGCAGTTCTTGGAGAATGAGTTTGCAACATTCAAACAAGGAGGTTTTTCTATTTCTGAATATTTCTTATGTGTTAAAACTCGTGTGCTGAAATTTTAGAAATAAATGAAAATGAGAAGATCAGTAAAGCACGTCTACATTGGTACCTTATTCATGGATTAAGGAAAGAATATAGGCCCTTTATCACTTCCATTCAAGGATGGGCAACCCAACCTCCTATAGAAGAGTTAGAAAATCTTCTCTATAATCAAGAAGCATTGGCTAAGCAGATGGCAAAGAGCTTTGAGTCTGATGCTGTTTTATTCACAAAAGGGAAGATGAACAAGAAGAGTATGTCAGCAAGAAACAAACCTAAAGAAGAAGATTCCAGTGCTAAGAAAAGTGGTGATTCACAAAGTAAGAAGCCTCTCAAATGTTACAGATGCAGTAAAATTGGGCACATCAAGAAAAATTGTTGCGTGAAGCTCTCCAAAGCTAATGTTGCCCATACAAATGAAGGAGGCGATAAACTCTAATGGGAGCAGTGTTTTAATGTTAAAATGGTTGAAGAAAAGCATGCCCCTATTTATGCTAACTATTTCAATAACAAAGAGGAGTGGATCATTGATTCAAGCTGTGCATATCATGCAACCGGCAATGAAACGGTGTTTTCATAAATGCACCAACACGGTGGAAATCAAGTCATTGTTATTACAGATAATTCAACTTATCCAGTAGCAAAGGAAGGTGCTGTCATGATCAATGTTGCTGATAATGGGAGTGTCAAGTTGAATGATGTTTATCCTGTTCCAAGTTTGGCTAATAATTTGGTTTTCATTCCTCAAATTACTGATTTTGAAAAATATGTTTTATTTGGTACTAACAATATAAAGGTGCTTGAAAATTCGAGGAGTATTTCTACTAATGTTCTTTTCACTGGAGCAAAGAAAGGTTCTATGTTTGTTATATCAACAGGTGAAGCTTATGTGAAGAAAACAAGCCAAATAGATAATGCATCTATTTGGCATGCTCAATTGGGTCATGTAGGGTATCAAATGTTGAGACAGATTTCTTCTAAGAAATTAATAGATGGCATACCAACCTTAAATGAGGTACGTGAAGATGTGATTTGTCAAGGTTGCCAATATGGCAACTCACATTGTCTTCCTTTCAAGAGATCATCAAATCGCAAGTCTGCCTTGTTTGAGTTGGTTCACATTGACCTGATGGGACCAACAAGAACACTTATTTATAGTGGGCATCACTATGTTATTGTGCTGATAGATTTACTTGGGTGAAATTCTTGAAGGAGAAGAGTGAAGCATTCTCCAAGTTTGTGGAGTTCAAAGGTGCTGTTGAAAAAGACTTTGGGAAGAAAATAAAGTGTCTACAGAGTAATGATGGTGGTGAATTCATGTAAAATGATTTTTTCTAATTTTGTGATGACAATGGTATTCAAAGCCAAATGATGTGTCCGACTCCACAGTAGAATGGAATTGCTGAAAGGAAACTCAGTTATCTTTCTTCTATTTGTCTCTCTTGGTTGCATGACAAGAATCTTCCTAGAAAGCTTTGGGCAGAAGCTATTCAATGTGCATGTCATGTGGCGAATCATTTTCCTCCTTGGCTAGGTGCAGAAAAATCTCCTTTTGAGATTGTATATGGTGAAAAACCAAATGTGAATTATTTTTGGTTTTTTGTTTCTATTTGTTATGTTCATGTTCCCAAAGCTAACAAAACCAAACTTGACCTAAAAGCAAAGAAGTGTGTGTGTTTGTTGGCTATGATCCATGTAGAAAAGGATGGAGATATATGGATCCTATGACAAATAAGTTTGTTACTTCTAGAGACGTGGTGTTTGATGAAGTCGCTTCCCCATATGCTACTCAAAAATCTATTGTTGAAAATATTGCTCTGGACAATGATATTGACAATTTAAAGCATTTATTTCCTGAAGTTAATCTACAAGCACCTAGTAATGATGAAGCAGGAAGTGAGACTTTAATTCCATAGGACATTGAAAAAGTAGAAGGTGATGTATCTCAAGTAGTGAGAAGATCAACAGGGGAGAAACAGCAACCAAGTTATCTCAAAGACTATGAGGTAAAATATGAATCATTATACTATGGCCTCATGTTTCTTTGCAAGCACTTCTAGTGATGAAGAACCAACAAGCTATGAGGAGGCAAAGGGTTGTCCAAAGTGGGAAAAAGCAATGCAAGAAGAGATTGAAGCCTTGATGAAAAATGAGATGTGGGAGTTGGTGCCCAAAGCAGAAAACTGTGAACTAGTCACTTGTAAATGGGTTTTTTGATTAAAATGAAAACCAGATGGTACGATTGATAGATTTAAAGCTTGTCTAGTTGCTTGTGGGTTCTCTCAAAGCTATGGATTAGACTATGAGGAGACATTTAGCCCTGTAGCAAAGATGGTGACTGTGAGATCAATTTTTTCACTTGCTGCATTTAAAGATTAGAAAGTATGGGAACTTAATGTAAATAATGCATTTCTTTATGGAGATTTGGATTGTGAAATATTTATGCAGCAACCCCAAGGCTTTGTATCTAAGTAATTTCCTAATCATGTTTGCCGTTTGAAGAAAGCACTTTATGGCCTTAAACAAGCACCATGTGCATGGTAAGGTAAAGTTGCTCAATATCTCATTTTCTGTGGTTTCAAAGTCTCTGATTCAGATTCTAGTTTGTTCATTAAATTAGAATCAAATATGCACTTGTTACTATTATTGTATGTTGATGATTTGATAATCACAAGGAAATGATGAAATAGAAATCTCTCATTTAAGAGATAATCTATATGTTCGTTTGAAAAATTTGGGAGAGGTTGGATGCTTTCTTGCCCTAGAAGTAGAAAATTTGATCACGGATATTTCATTTCTCAAAGGAGATATGCAAAAGGTCTCTTGGACTATTTTAGCATGGGGGAGTCAAGAGAAATGGTACTCCTATGGAACCATATCTCAATTTGAAGAAAGAAGAGGGAAAGTTGTTTAAGGATGCTAAAAGGTTTCATCAACTTGTTGGAAGCTTAATTAACCATCACAAGGCTAGAAATTTCTCTTTATGGGTGTTGTTTCACAGTTTATGCATGACCCAATAACTCCTCATCTTGATACTACAAAGAGAATTTTAAGCTATATAAAGGGATCTCTCAATCATGGCCTTTTATATAGAAAATCTGGTAATTTTTTGTTAAGTGTATTTACTGATGCAGATTGGGCAGGTGATCCAAATGATCGTCACTCTACTTTAGGCTATTGTTTTAACATTGGTTCCGTTGTGATTTCCTAGTGTGACAAGAAGCAAGCTATTGTTGCTTTGTCCGTACCAAAGCGAAATATGTAGTAGCAACTAGGGGTGATCATGGGTCGAGCCGGGTTTAACCCCCGCCCGATGCCTGACCCGAAGTCTGTTAGGCTAGTATCAGATTGGCCCGATACTATATATCTTTTAAAAAAATAAAGAAAAATTATTTAATAATAAAAAATATACTTATTTATACTTAAAAATAGATTTTCTTAAAAAATAATCTTAGAAAAAAATAAAATTGTTCAAAATTTATGAATATTTAACCATTATATATTATTTTTACATAAATATTAAGTTAAAAAATTAATTCAAAATTTAAAAAAATTTGAAACATTCAAATCTTAAAAAGTTTTCATAATATTTATATAGTAAATGTATTATATTAGATACATAAAAAATAAAAATTCTACAAAAATCAATTAAGATATATAAAATAATTAAAAAAAATTTATATATATATATAGGTCAGGTCGGGGTTAGAGTGCCTGACCCTAACCCCGGCTCGGCCCGGTTGGCCTGATGTAGCTGAGCTGGACCGGACCAACCGGGCACCGGACCAAGTTATTCAGCCCTAGTAGTAACCATGGCTGCACAAGAGTGCATGTGGTTCAAGAGGTTGATTGGAGATATGTCAAGCAAGGTTGATTATACTATGCAGGTTAAGTGTGATAATGAAAGTGCTATAAAACTTGCTTCAAATCCAATCTTCCATGGGCAAAAAAAGCATATAGTGGTACATCATCATTATGTTCATGAGAAAGTCTTAAACTAGGAGATTGAGTCCACGGTAATGATCAAATGGCTGATATATTTACTAAGGCTTTGGCAAAGTCTAAGTTTAAAGCCTTCAGAAATGTTTTGGGCACTGTTGACCATAAGCTTGCACTAGGGGGGAGAGTGAAAAATTAGTGCAAGTTACTCCTATCATTAGAGGTCATGTGAGTTATTTTTTAGTTTATTGTTATTTATTAGTTGGTTTACCAAGTCTAACGGTATGTTGCTTTTGATTTATTTTAATAATATATTTTGTTGATTTAGCAAACATGGTGTGATTAAGTGAGAGATTTGTGAAAAGTAGGCCAAAGAATAAGTATTTAAATATTAGTTGTAATAGAGACATTTTTTACTGATCCTTCAATTCTCTTCAAGTAAATTAATAATATACAATTTTGCTTTATTCTTCCTGTGCTAAGCTTTTCTTTTATTTTGACCTTTTCTATTTAGTCTCTTTTTGCTATACAAGACTGTCCCCTTCAAATGGGGTAATATTAATTAATTAATTAATTAATGTCTATTTGTTCATATTAACATGTTCTTGTATAAGCAATATGATATTTTTTCTAGGAGATTAAACTCTCTCACCATCATTTTTTTTCTAAAAACGGCAGTGGTGCAGGCTTTGATGAACAAGATAGTCTATGGGATGCTGTTATGCTTATGAATTTGCTACGAGGGATATCAGCTGTGTTCAATCAAAGCTAGTTTTTGAGTAAGGTTGTCGTGTGGAAATTAACCTTCGAATTCATGGAAGATTGAGCTTTTAATTCTCAAATTAACTTGATTCTAATTAGAGTGTTTACAGGCCAGGATAGGTCGGGCATCACCTTGGCTTGATATCCGGCTTGAAACACCCCTGGGTCAAGAAAACCAACCCATGGCCCGGCCTAGCTAGGGATGGCCCAGTGCTTCATCAGGCCGAGACCGAACCAATATCGGGTCAGATTTGACCCAATATAAAATATAAAATAAAAAAGAAAATAAAAAATAAGTTAATTTAATTTTTTAATAAAAATATAATTAGTTTCGTTTAAAATATATTCTTATAGAAAATAATATTGGGTTAAATAGTAACATTTATCAAAATTATAAATACTAAACAATTATACATTATTTATTTTTATATAATATTAATTTAAAAAATGAATTTAAATTTTGAAATAAAATTAAAGATTAGAATAATAAAATGTATCTACTATAATATAAAATTAATTTATTACATGAGGCAAATGAAGGAAAAACAATTATATAAAATTATTTAATATTTTTAATAAATAAAAATAATAATAAAATTGGAAAAATCATTTATACCGAGTCAGGCTAGCACTGGCTTGTGACTTGTCTGAGGCTTGGCCTGACCTGGTCCTTTTTTGACTCGGTTTGCTTTCATTTCAAGTTTTTTTTCCCTTTTTGGCCTGGCCCGAAATGACAAGGCCATAACAAGCCATTCGGGCCCCGAGCCCAATTGAACGGCCCTAATTCTAATAATATGTCTTTGCTTAATGATTGAGTCTTATTAGAAGAATGACTTTGTATCTTGCGATAGTTTTCTAAATGATATTTATATATATATAAAGAATGAGAGAATGATAAGAGAAAGGAAAAATGTGTGCAATTGTGACATCATGATGACCTAATTAACCCAACGGTATTCTTCCAAAATTATTTCTATTTGCTGCCATTATGCATGGTTTAATTTGTATAATGCCACAAGTTATTATGCCTCTGAATCCCATAATAACTTACCACTGTAAGATACCGCATACCGCAGCATGTTAACAATTTCCCAACATTTATTTGATATTTGATTCTTCAGAGATCTAATTATTTTATTTCTCTCTAAAAGTCTTGTCTTCTCACTTCAATCTTTAAAAAATATATATATTTTTTATTTTATCCTCTTGTTAAGATCAACATATAAAATAATTCAGAGAGTACGTACAGCGACACGGTTCAAGGTCCAGGAAACTGATGTATTTATTGTCAATTTTATAAGCAATTTTTATAAATTGGCTTCCTATATTTTATAATTTTTTCCATTTTTAAAATTTATGCTTTAATTTCATTACAAAAACGTTTTAGAATAATTTTTCCTAATTAATTAAAAATATTCTTTAAAATAATCAGACAATTACCAATCTACCCATTATCCACCCAACCCCTCATGGAATCCTTTGGTCTGAAATCAAGCTTGGTCCCTCATTGATCTCCACCGTTCTCTTTCTTCCACATCTATCCATTTGGTCTCCCTCAATTTCTCCTATGCTCTGCCGAGAACAACCATATGACGGATCCTGACGTGCATGAGGGTGATGATCATATCGCCGACAAAACACCAGCCGATCGACGGTTCATCAGGAAGGGCTTACCCATCCCTTACGTCTTTTTCGTGTTCTCTCTCATGAGATCATACGTTGGCGCGGGAGAATTAAAGAATTATTATTATTTGCCGTCATACTTGCATTGCACCAATGTTCAATGTCGGACCTGAAAATTTTAGCTGTGCGAGTGACATGTATATATTTCCTCTGGTTTCAAATATAACAAAAAATATAATTACCTGCACATACTAATATTGGTAGTTAGCCTCATTTAATTTACACTAAAATAATTTTTTTTAAAATTATTCTTAATTAATTATCTTTATTTTACACCAAATCAATTAATATTTATTGAAAAACACAGCTTTTTTCCTAATTAGTAAAGGGTAATATTAAAAAATTTCATTTATTGCACCAATCATCTACTTTTTCTTTCCTATATTTTGGACCAACACAATCTTTTTAAAATTTTCTTATATTTGAGACAGAAAAGTATATAATTAAATTTGTATTGGTAAAAATATACTCACTCTCTTCGTTAATATAAGGAACAAAAAATAAAATTAAACAGATTAAAAAAATAATGAATTTTTAAGAAATATAAAATAGTTTCAAAAAATTTCCTCATTTAATGTCAGTAACTTTTACATTATGTAATTAATACAAATTGATTATACTACTAGTTTTTGGAAAAAATGTAATCTTAATTAAGGATATTTTTTAAAAAAAAGTTATTAAATATGCCAAGAAAATCCCAATATCCTTTATATTTTGAAATATAAAAAATTTCTCAATTATCTTTTATATTAGGGAAAGGAGGGAGTAGCAATAAAAAAATATGAATATATATTATTAAAAGTATAAATATACATCAGATAATTGTTCTTAGGATTTTCACATTTTGGAAATAGAATACTCCCTTTGATCCTATATATAGGATTTTTTGTCCTGATCCTAAATATAAGATCTTTTACAATATATGAGATAGTATTTATTATATATTTCTAGAAAAATGTCTCTATTTAATGTATTTAAAGAGAAAAAGAGAGAGATTAAAATGGAGTAATTTTAAAAAAATATTAAAATTTTTAAAAAAATTGAGATAGTTAATTAGTTTTAATTTTAATTCTTAATTTACGTGATTCAATTAAAAGTGTTTTATATTAATAATAAGGGAAAGTACTTTTTATCTTAAAAAAGAATAATGAGCTAATCGGACAACATAATTGCACAAAAGGAAAAAAAAAATAATAGCATGGCAGAAAGATAATAAACTTGAAATATGGGAGCATCTAATAAGAAGTATACATATTAATAAGTAACTTAAAAAATTTAATGGGGGCGGCCCCCACACGTGACAATTTCAGTCCGCGCCTGCCAATGTTTCATGACCACCATTTAAGGTGTTGATAATTGATACGTAGTCTCCACCCGCTGCCGACATGGAGGTCGCTGGGATCCTTCGGGCGTTTGGTTTTTATTTTTATAAAATTAAGTTATGATAAATAAAATTTATAAAAAAAAAATTTAAATAAAATAAATTTGTTACAAGTTGTTATGTTTAGATATTTTTTTTAAAAGTAAGTTTGACAAAAAATCTATGTGAATAATAAGAGTTAAAAATACTTTTAGATATATAATATAGAGTAAATTTATTTTTCATTTTACAAAATTCATATTTTATTAAAGAAAAAATAACTTTCCTCCCATTTTTCAAAATTATAATTTAACTTACTTTTTATTTTTTAAAACAGATTATGTTAGGTCAAACACATTTTTCTTATAAAATCATGAATTCTTTTTCAAAACAATAAAGAAACTGGCGCGGACCCTAGCTAGCTTTTTCCTCATCCTTTCCTTATGATTTCTGCGACTTGGGGCATGGTTGAATTCGTGTACGCTCGGTAACTTTTTATTTAGATCATTAAATTAAATATGGAAGCTTCACATTCAATATTTTATAAAACTATCATTAAAATATTAATATAAAAAATTAATGAATAAATTTAAATTATTAAAATTTTATCTATCTAAACAATTCAGAACTGCTGTAGAGAAATAACAAAAAAAAAATTTACCGGTAAAATATTGAATCTAAATCATTCATATTCTTTTTTGTTATTTAAATTAATTTATTTTTAGGATTATAGATACTTAATAATTTTTGACCTCCAGCTATGTTACTGTTATCATATCCATTGTCGCCACCATCCATAACTTGTGAAAAAGGTGGATATATTCCATTTTCCACTGACCTCTTCCTACTACATGACCCATCAAAGTTTTTGTGTATATGAATCCCTCTTCTGTCAATATTTCCGAAGGAGATTGCACTGTTCATAAACACTTCTGTAATTTTATTTTTTAAATCATCATCTCCATGTCTCTTACTGTAACTACCTTATTTCTTCTTCTTTTTTGTATAACCACGTCACTTTTGTAACCGTCTTATTTATCATAGTCCATAAAGCTTAATTACACATTAATTAATCTCTATAATGATTAGTCATAGAATCAACATGAAAATCAAGAGAGATAAATATAATTTTAAAATATAAACTTCAATCAATAAATATGCATCTCAAGAGAAATTAAAGAATCTCAAAGTCAATAAATATGTATTTATGTGTGCAGTTTATTAACCACCCACTTATGGAGAAACAAAAACTGACGAGAGGTCAAAAAATTTCAGGATCTTTCAAAAGCCATCAAAGAGCCAACAGTGATCATGAAGAGCTCGCAATAACACACTACGTTTTATTTTTTTGGGCCAGAGATACTTACACTATGCTGTTTCAGTCTTTTGCAATTTTTTTCTGAGTCACAGTCTTTTATAATCTCTATTGTAACTTTTTTATTTATATTTTAATAGTTTCTATTTTTTATTAATTTATTTAAAGGTCAGACACATATAGATAATATAGTCCCATTTATAAGAAATTTTGGGAGGGATTTTTTGTTTCATATTATAAGAAATTAACCACTAGTGTGCCAAAATTAAATGATGATTTCCAGTATTGCCCTTCTCCTTAATTGACGGTATATTCATGAGGCATTGAGACTTTCCACGTGTTTGTTCACTTTCATTCGGGAGAGAGGATGCTTTCATGATAATTGGCCTTCAGACTTTTCAAACGTAGCATACAAACTTAGCATACAATGTACTTGTCGGTTGTCGCCACTCCTCACTCATTGAGGAAGAAATTATTTTTTGAAAATTGGGATTATAATTAAATTATACTCCCTCCGGTTCTATATATAAAATCTTTTAACTTGGTCCTAAATATAAGATACTTTACAATATATGAGATGATATTTATTATACATTTCCAAAAAATGTCCATATTTAATGTATCCAAAGAAAAAAAGAGAGAAATTAAATAAGGGTACTTTGAGAAAAATATTGGGATTTTCGGAGAAATCGAGGTAGTTAATTAGTTTTAACTCCCTTTCTTAATTTACGTGATTCAGTTAAAATGATCTTATATTAAGAATCAAGGGGAGTAATATTATGATTAATTTGAGAGTGAAATAAATATGGACATTTCTAGAAATATTTTTTACATTACGAAAAATTAATTTTAATTATTTTTCTTGATCTTAATAAATTTATTATTTGTCTGAGCGCAGGGGGTATTAATTAATTACGTTACCTCATGTATTGGGCTTTGGACCCGGATTACTCTCCAAAC
Source organism: Adenanthera pavonina (assembly GCA_026686845.1). Taxonomy (NCBI): domain Eukaryota; kingdom Viridiplantae; phylum Streptophyta; class Magnoliopsida; order Fabales; family Fabaceae; genus Adenanthera; species Adenanthera pavonina. Next base: position 37,494,157 of record JAIVEN010000011.1, read on the forward strand.
TGTTCTCTAACTTGTGCACCTCTCCATTTCGTCTCCCTTAATTTCCCTTAAGCTCTGATCTGATGTGAACAACCGTTGGAGATCCCAACGTGCTCCCCCTCAACTCTCTCTGTCACCATTTTCGTACAGTTGGTTGACTCGGGTAAAAAAAAATTGGTTGGACTTGGGATGACCACAATGTCAGGAGTGTAATTTTTCTAACCTAAAATATAAGCTCCATAAAAGTCAAGAAAATTATTTTTATTCATTAAATTTATTAAATTAATATATTATTTTTTATAATATCCCTATTTAATGTATTATATTTAAAATTTACTATTTCCCTTACATTTAATTATAGATAAGGATAAAATAGGAAAAAGAATATTTAATACTCTATAAATTATTAAATGGGATTTATATTTTCAATAAAAAAAATTTTTTAAAAGAGGACTTATATTTTGGACGGGAGAAAATAATGTTGAATAATAATATTATTTTTTTATATTTATTATTATTAGTTCATAGTATTTGTTTATATTATTTTTAATGAAGAGACGTGAGTCATTTTCCATCTTAATCTCATTCCCCCCACCCTCCAAATTTTCAAACCTAAAAGCAAATGACTAATGGGGCCACCACAATATTGATTGATCTCACACACTTCACTACAGATATAAATGAAATTTGAGGAAATCCTATTAAAATTAAAGTGATTGGAGTGAAAGAAAAAAATAGGCATGATGATTGTCTGGTCTGTGAGAATTGGTAATAGGCATGGTGATTGCATGTGAGAATTGGTTGACAATTCCAACCATGATGTACTGAGAAATATTGTCTTTTTTTTTTTTTTACCAAACTGAGAAATATTGTCAAGGATAGAATTGATTGTTAATATTCCACAGTCCACACACAAACTATAAAAAGAAGATGTATAAATTGGTTGTTAATCATGCCGACCATGCATTAAATAAAAAGACATTATTCCATTGTTTATATTATTTTATTTCTAGTACATAAAAAAATATTTCATCCAACTAAAGCATATTATGGTACAGCCTGATTTGCTTTTTTATTTATGATTTTAATTTATTCTCCATCCATCCATAAAATAAAAAAAATTCATGCATTTGAAATTCCAAATAAATAAATGATTTCTAGGGTTTATTATTCATAATTAACTTTCAATTTCGCCAACAATAACCCAAATTCTAATATATTGATAGATTGTACCGGTGGATCTTACATATGAAATTTGTATTTGCTGAATTTGTATTTATATTATTTAAAGATATTTACTCAAGTATAAATTCTTGATAATATCTTTTTTTTTTGGCCATAAACTCTATGTTAACATTTTGAACACACACACATATATATAAAGTAAATTACATTTTGTTACAAAAAATTAAATTATTAATTTTTTTTTTATATATAAATATAAATTATTTTTATTAATTATGTAATTATATGTTTTTTAATTATTTATTATGTTTTACGAGTTTGTTTACTATGCGAGTACGCCTCTCGTCTGCGAGTTTACCAATCTTGATTGCTTTTATTCACCTCATTCTCATCCCTTCCAGTTGGGACATTGTCACTTTTCAGGTGTAGACTAATGACTTGGTCTTGTGTAATTTATATTATAACAGCTCCTGATATATATATATATATATATTTAAGAAAGGTGAAAAATAATATTAAGCTCAAAAACTAATATACATTAGCCGGAACAAACAATCAATATAAAAGCTGCTATACCAAAATATAACAATAGCAAAAGAACCAGTCTCAAATTAGAAAATGTTAAATCTCCTACCTAATATCTTTTATATCTATTCTTACCATTAAGCAAGTATTTCCATTTAACTTTCAAGTCATTTAATATTCTATAACAGATATGAGTAGAGATTCCTGTTTGAAGATTAGAGCATTTCATGTCTGCCAAACTGCATAAATTGCGGCGTAGAACATAGCTGTTCTAAGCTTATAAACCAGCATTTGCATCTTTCCAACTTGCACAAAAATATGTTGCTACATTGGGAGTCTAAAGGAATTAATGTCAACCCACATAATCCATTGACTTTTTCAGAATTTCAGCAAATGTAGAATATGCAAAAAATAAATGATCCAGTGTTTTAGGGTAAGCTTGAAAAAAATAATAAAGGTCATCGTGTGTTAAATTAAAGCAATTCAATTTGTCTTTTGTTGCAAGTCTGCCATAGAATGCTAGCCAAGCAATTATTAAATGTTTTGGTAAAGCATACTCATTCCAAACAATAGGATACCAGGAAACTTCAGGAACAAGTGGATGAAATATTGTGTAACATTCATTAAACACGCACTTTTTGGGCAACCTCAATATTTTTTCAAAATCAGCAGGAGTGCTTCATTCTACTAGCTCATCTGGAATTTTCAGTAAATTAAGCCACCACCAAGAGTATGATCATTTAGGATCAACTAATCACACAGAGGAGCCTTTTAATCTGTATTCCTTCACCTATTTACATCAAATAGAATCAGAAGTCATATATGCACAATCAAAGAAAAGTTTACAAATGGCTGCTTTATTCCAAGAAATTTAAGTAATGCCTTGATTCCCAATCCTCCTACTAGCTGTTTGTTTAAAATTAATTTACACAATTTTTTTTCACTTTTAAAGTTTATATGTTAACTAATTTTGTTAAAAATATGTTTTAAAATAATTTTTCCTGAAAAGTATTCATTAAAACAATATTACAATCACCAATCTACCCATTATCCACCCAACCCCTCACGCAATCCTATGGTCTGAAATCGAGCTTTGGTTCCTCTTTCTCCACCATTCTCTTTCTTCTACATCTCTCCTTTTCGTCTCCCTCAATTTGTCTCCTATGCTCTGCTGTGAACAACCATGAGGGATCCCGAAGTGCTCCCCCCGAATTCCCTCTCTCAATCGCAACTCTATGCTTCGTCTCTTGAGGTTTTTCACCTTCCCATCCTCCATCTCCTTCTCGGTTTAATTTTTTTCGCTGCTTTGTTCCTTTTTCTCTTACCTCTGCTGTTGGAGATGTGCTCGTGCTTGAGGGTGATGACTGATGATCATTTCGCAGGCGAAAACAATCAAGAGAGGCATAGCATGACAGAGGTTATTCTATCCTTCGTGCGGTGAGCTTCTAGAGCAGAGCTTCAAAATTTTCTCTCTCGTGCAGTGCCTGTATATATTTTTATTCTGTGTTTGGTGAAGGTTTTTCAGAGAGGATGCATTTGCTGTTGGTTTTGTTGGTCGAGTATGGATGAGGTGAGCTGAAAGAGAGATTATCACAGATGAACATGTTGCAGATTTTAGGTGTAACTGGGTCCCAAAACACAGGTGGTGGATGAAAAACATAAATACAAAAATAACTTATGTTGAGATTTTTTTTAGGAAAAGAAATATATTAGTAACTTTGTGAAATTCTTCTATACTTTTACTTCGAAGAAATATGCAAGAAATAGGCCATCAAAGCTTAATGTGGGAATTGTATTAATCACTATTTTTGCCAGTAGAAATATGTAACAAATAAAGTCCGTATGATGTCCTTGCATGACTTCCGCGCAATTCAATGTTATGTTTGAAATCATACGGGTTTTACTGCTGAGTCAATAATTAAAATGATTACACTGGAAATAATATCACTTCCTCCGTCTTAAAATAATTTACACTTTGAACTTTTTCCTTATTTTAAAATAATGATCACTTTATAATTTTTAAAATATAGTATTAATTGTCTTTTTACAAATTTACCCTTAATATGATGCTATTAGTGAGTAATTTAGATGTTTATAAATAAAAGTACTGTAGTAAAATGCACTAATATTTTTTCTAATCATTATATTATTTACTAGCTTTCTGAATCATTATGTTTATCCAACTATAAGAGATCAATTGTTTTGAAATAAAGAGAATAATCAATTAATTAAAGTGAGTCCATGCATCCTAGCTAATATATATACACTTTCCCATAGAATGTGTGCGTTGTGTACACCTGTTCACAATAATTATATATTATACTCCATTTTATTTGATTATTTTTTATATTTATTTTTTGATTAAAAAAGAACAATAAATTACATAGGGTCTAGAGGTAAAATATATATGGATGAAAGGATTGGATACAATATTGTCCTTGTTCTTAAGATGTCCTGTCAACCATTGCAAAACATGTTCGGGAGCCATAGTAATAGTAATATTTATTTGTGTGTGTTCTTTTTTTTTCTTTGACAGTTGGCTGAATTGACAGTCTTGAGAAAAAATAAAGAAATAATTTATTTGCACAAAACTAGGTAAAGAAAAAGTTAAAAAAGGTTATTCCAATTTCCGCTGACCTTTTCTTTTTGCTAGTAAACGTGCTAGAAATATAGCCCATCAAAGCTCTCATGTGTGAATTAATACTTTTGGTGGTGGAAATAGGCAAGAAATAAAGTCCCTATATACCCATGCATGATATGGAGAAACCAAGGTTGCCAGGAATTATTTACCAAATTTAAAGAGTAAGTGGTTTTCCATTTTAAAAAGTAAAATTACATGGACATTTCCTAATAATCATGATATAATATCCCTCTTCTGTTTCACCGTAAATAAAGCATGCATGTAATGTTTAAAATCAGATTTTATTGTGGAGTCCACATAGTTATTATTAAAATAATTATATATGAGATATTATCAGGGGCGGACAGAAGTGGGACGTGTTTCACGTTTTTTATTAATTATTTATCATTTTAATCAATTGTGACTGGCTCTTTATTTATTTTTATTATTTTTGAAAAGTCCCGAACCAATTCCACCGCCAGTTCATTAGTTTTAACTAATTCTTAGACCGATTCAGTCTTATTTTCGATTCATAACAATGCATGACATCACAATTCCGACACGACCATTTCAGGTGTAGAAAGTCGCTGCCAGTTATTATAAAGCCATTTTATCAAAGACCCGACGTAATGAAAGATACTACCTTTTGGCCCAAAAAAAAAAAGGAAAGATACGGCCTGGTTCCTCCATGCTTAATCCTCTTCCTCGGAAGCGTTATATTGTCGTTCTTTCAAGTCATTCACCAAAAAAGGGAAGAGATCAAACCCTATTTTGCGTCTGGAATAAAGAAAATGAATAATTTTGGAAGAAGCTTACTCGACTGGCTCCGTGAAGGTTCTGTTCTCTCCAAGTCTGTCCTCTTCATCTGGGGTAACTTCGATTTCTATCTCTTGAAGATATCAAAGTGTTCTAATATCAGCTAGATTTTCTAGGAGATATAAAGAAAGAAATTTCTATTGAGAAGATTTTCATGGTGATTCAGCAATAACTCACTCACTTCTTGCCCTCATGATTTTTATAATTCAGGTTTAGTTTTAAGCTATGCCTTGGTTAAAAAGGCAGTGCTGGACGTTTTGATTTACTTCCTTACAGATGAAGAAGATATAAGTCTGTGGGCAGCTATTATGCTTGTGAATTTGCTAGATGTGATATCAGCAGTGTTCAATGTTGGCCTTACACACATATCAGAAGCTTACACAGGTCGCTTCACTGTGATTATCTTCTGCGCCGCAGCTTATGCTATGGTAATTAGCTATCTGAACCTTGCCAGTTTAAAGATACTCAAATTAAGGCTGTTATTTCGAAAACTTCAAATTCATGAAAGATTTGAGTTTTTTGTTTCTCAAATCAAATAGATTCAGATGAGTCACTGCAGAAATGATTGAGCTTTTAGATGCCTTTTTTTTTCTTTTATAAGTCGGAAAATAATATGCCGTTATATATATATGTGTGTGTGTGTGTGTGTGTGTCCATATATAGACGGTACATATCAATTGGCAAATTATCATAGGGAAAAAAAAAAAAAACAGAGAGAGCCTGATATTTCGTTAATTTTGATGATATATTGACTTGCAAGATCACAATTCATCAAGCTGCAACATTAATTTATAATTCATGTTGATGCATGAAGTGATATTTGAATATTCAGATATCTAACTAATTATTTCGCCCAATAAAAATGACAACTTCTCATTTCAATATTCTAAAGAAGAAAATTTCTCATCATGTCGATCAACAAATTGTTAAGAAATTAGAGTGACATGATCTAAAGTAAAACTGACATATTTGTTATTTAGTTACCCTGGCCTAGAAATAATATTAAATGATTTTTTTTGCCTACAATTAATGTTAAATGATTAAGTTATTATAAATTAATCATCTTCTGAGTTGCCTCTCTTATGATATGTTTTCGCATCAGAGAATAAAAATCACATGTTTAAAGCTAGGATCCGTGATTTAATATTATTAAGTATTGTTAAAAGAATACTAAAAAAATAAAAAAAACCGTATTTTTAATTGCAGGGATTGATGCTACTATGGCTCTCCACTTCGTTAACCAAGTTGATTTTCGCACTAGTACTCATTGCGTTAGGCAAAGTCGGAGCTGAGCCAACTTTAAGAGATTTTTTTTATTATCAACTGAGTGAAAAAGTAAGGAAAAAGTATGCTGAAAGTAGCAGATCAGGAGAAGAAAATAAAAATCGCAGCAAAAATCTTTGGCGGTCTACTGCTTCATTTATCGGCTCCGCTATGGCTGTCCTGTGGTTGGGCAAAACTTCATGGACGACGAATTTCAACGTTTTGTTCATTATTATGGGAGCTACGTATTTATTATTTTTCTTTGGGACATTCTGCTATTACCCTGAAGAAAGACCCTCAGGAAGCGCTCCTCTGACTACCATTTACAGGGTCTTTAAGGCAGCTATTAAGAAACGTAGATTGCCATACCCTCCTTCGAGCGAAGGTCGTTACTACTCCAACACTAACAATATTGAAAGTTCAAATGATTCAGAAGGTCCCTTTGATCGGAGAGAAAATGGCGAGCCTCACTTGTTGCCTAAGGTTCCAGCATGTTTGTTGTTCTTGGACAAGGCTGCTATAATTGTGAACAACTCCGATGCTGAAAGGGAATACCGAGATGGAGAGCTTTGTACGGTGGAGCAAGTGAGGGATGTGAAGAGCCTTTATCCTATTTTACCATGGGGGCTTATGCTCTTCGCATACAGTCTGGTTTCAGCTTCTCAAAACACTTTCTTTGTTTGGCAAGCAAGCAACCTGGATTCTTATATTGGTGGTTTCCATGTTCCTGTTACATTTCTATTTGCACTCAAATCTTTCGTTGCTCATACGGTCAAAACTATTCAATCAATAACGGAACTGGTGGAACCAATTCGAAGCATGGCCGTTGGGATGTGCTGTTCCGTGCTCTGCGGAATCGCAGCTTGGCTTGTGGAACGTCGTAGGCTGTCTCTGACTATAGAAGACCCACAAAAGGAAATTATTTCCTTAACCATCATGGTCTTAACCCCACAATATTTCCTTCTAGGGCTAATGGAAGGATTTGCTGAAGATGGACTAGTGAATTTTTTGTGTGAACAGGTGCCTGAATCAATGAGAACATTTGTGGAACCGTGTACTGAATTGCTGTTGGCGGCTGAGAGGGGCTTCAGCTTACTATTTGCATTTGTCTTCGGTTGCTTGACCAATAAATCCGCAGACACTAGTCTACTGGATTGGTATTTTTTATTTCTGGCAATACTCAGCTTCGGGTTCTATAGCACTTATGTGTGCAAGATTTTAACTTTAACCCCCCCTGTGGAGAGACAGAAGCTGACGTGGGATCAAATACTTGAAGATCTTTCAGAAGTTGTGAAAGACCCAGCAGAGATCATGGAAAATCTCTGAAGAATATACTTACACTCCGTTTGATTCAATCTTTTATAATTTCTACTTTTTTATTAATTTCTTCGAAGTTTGGACACAGATCATTAATTTGTTTTATTCATTTGTACACCAATATTATTGCATTTCAATAACATTGATGTAAAATTGAAAACAACAAATCATTTTTTTGGCCAAAAAAAAATTATTGCATTCCTTTGTGTGTGTACTGAAGAGTTCTTAATTAGAATAGCTAGCCTCTTAGATGTTATGAATGTATCTTTTTAATGACGCGGAAAATTCCTTACAACTTAATTAGATGATGAGCAGTAAATCTACAATATGAATATATAAATTCTGTTTAAAAAAAAAAGAAGAAAACCAAATCATATGACTGGACTTAATAGTGCTTTTGATAAGCTGTGTCGTTTAGCTATTTATATTTAACCAGAAAGTATTACCCCGAGCATTACGCATGCAAATTTCTTTTTTCTATGTCTATTTATAGAGTGTAATAATATTTATTTATATTGAAAATGAGTGGTAAAAGATTTGTGAATGAAAGGTAAATTGAATAACGTCTTGTTATTGTAATGAATACTTGTTGTTAAGAAAATTAGCGGTCTCTGTTTTCCAATATTCTTGGTGCACCAAGAATATTTAGTCTGCACTATATTTAAAGTTAAAAAAAATTATTGAGGAAAGATTATTATGATTTTGTTGTTTTTTAAGATTATAATTATAATATTGAATATAATTGGCATAAAATTCATTAATCAGTAGATGAAGTGAGAAGCAAAAGAAGGAAAAAATAGAAATGCTAATAGGTCAAAAATATTAATTACAATGATACTCCCTTGTCACGTATTATAAGACTTTTTACAAAATTTTTTTTATTCTATAATATAAGACTTTTTATATGATTTAGTAGAGTATTTAATTATGAGTTTTTTGCAATACCTAACCTTATAAATTTACTCTACAACTAACCCAATTCACTCCCCAGAAGAAAAGTCAATGAAATTAATAAAAATATTTTTGGGAAGATGATAATTGTTTTAGTAAAATTAAGACTTTCAACTAATTTTAACTATATTTTTTAATATATGTATTTTTTAATATGATATGGAGGGAGTATTAAAATATATTTTGGGATTAAAAAGTTAATTGATTAGAAATCCACAAGAAATCAGTCAATGGATTAATAGAATGTTGATGAAAAATTGTTCGTCTTTGTAAATTGACATGATTGACATTTTACAATATAAATTCTACCTATGCGCAAGATCTCACTTATGATGGAACGTTGTTATATATATGCATAGTATGTACATCTTGCTTATGATCGAACTTTGATTGGAGGGCCAATCATCAGCTTCTTCATCCTATTATGCCTATCACGCAAAAGCTCCTTCCTCCCTCCTATATCTTTACATAACGGTTCTTGAAATCGAAGTGAGGGACATAAAAAAATGGAGATGAGATCTCGTTTTGCTCTGAGAGGGGGGAAGATGGAGATCTCGTTTTTCTTTGAGAGAGGAATGGCCATGGGTTCAATTTTAGATTTGGATTTTAGAAACAGGAGACCCAGTGACGTAGAGAAGAAAAAAAAATATTAAATGATTACTAATTTTTACAAATTAATTTATATTTTAAAATTTTAATCCAACTAAATTTATCCTGTATTTTGAAACAGGAAATATTAATTTTCATTGCTGATTTGATAGGATAAGGCAAATAAAAGCAACATGTTTTGTGGGGGTCCACACGTAAAGATTGTGTGGTTCTGAATGTACTTTTCATTCGACGCAAAGCTTCTCATCTTAGAGAGGAAGCTTGTCATGTGACAATAGCTTTTAATTAGGAAAGGGAAAAAAAGAAAATGAGAAATAATCAAAGACAATACCATTCAATATTAAAATAATTTTTAAGATTAAATAGTTGTTAGCCAAAAAGATTTAAAATAAAATTAAATATAATTTTAAAAATAATATTATTATCAAATAGGAATTTATGATAAAGATTTAATATAGTTGAATTGAAAAAAAATTAAATAAATGAGCATTCTTTGAACGCGGACTCATCGACATCTTTCCCATTGGTGGTGCGTGATGAAGTCTTCCTTGTAAGAGGCTTCAGTTCGATGACTAATTGCTGAGCGGTAAATTAAAGTGATAAGGCATTGAGAATGCCATATCGTCGGGGAGATTTTCTTACTATCGGCGATCATGAAGAGCAATAGAGTGGTGAAGCTATGAGATTGCACAAGATTTGGGCAAGTTAGACTTTGTTCATGAATCCTCCTCCTCCTCTTTCGTAGGTGTTGGAGTCAAAATTTCTAATAATAAACCATCATTTGTAAATGGGGAAGAATCAAAGAGATTAGGACCCATTTGGTTCGTAGAATTATTGGGAATGGATTGAAATGGAATGGTTGGGAATGGAATGAAACGGAATCTTGTAAGATAAAATTGTTTGGTTCACCATAGGAAAGACATAGGTAACAACTTAAATTTGTTTGGTTGGACATAAAAAAATGATGGAATGAGATGTAAATAATGTGCAAAAAATCAGAATTGCACCTAAGTAAAAATTTAACCCAACATCAATTGCTCCAATATTATGTTCGTAATGTAACTTTTTTTTATATATTTTTTAGTTACAAACGGGTGACATCTTTTTCTTTTTCAGACAATAACCTCATATTTTAAGCTTTTACATATTTTTATTTTTATTAAATAAAAAATATCTAAGTATAAATTATAATATAAAAAATAAAAGGAAAACTTACGTATATTTCAATTCTTATTATTTTTTATTTTAAATTTTTTAAATTAAATATTTTTAGAGAAAAAAATCATATAGAAAAATTACACTAAATAATTTGTATGAATTAATAAAAAATTTTTAAGAGAAAATGGGGTACATAATATGTGAAGGGTATTTTAAGAATAATATTTCATAATTAAGGTCATTTCTGTCATTTGGTCTCCATTCCTAGTGGTAGGAATAAACAAAGTAAGAGTCCAAGGTAGGAAAGTTAACTCTCAAATATTTGGTAATCTTCATTCCTATGGGAATCCAGATTCCTATTTTCATGTCTAACCAAACAGTTCAAGTATGAAAATATAATCTAAATTTCCATTTCATGGGCACCTAGGAACGGCCCTTAGTTTTTAGATGTGTTTGCCCGTCAAAAGGAAGATGTGTTTGTTAACACCGTTACTTGAGTAACTAAATAATCTGAAATATGAGTTGAAGAAGTAACTAAATAATCTGAAATATGAGTTGAAGAAGAAAAAGATATATGGCATGTTTCTATTATAGAACAGTAGGGTAAGGATATAAAGCAACTGGACCTAAGTTTTCTCGTTCACATATATTAAGAATATGATTAAAAGTAGTTAATCTCATTGAAGTAGTCTAAAAAATTTCAGTTGTTTTATAAAATTGTCCTTATTCAATAAAATGATCAGCCTTTATTCAATGATAATTATTCCAAAAAATGGCATTTTGGAAAAAAAAACACATTAATGATTTAGACAATTTCTCAAAGCCTTATTCAATGAAATGATCACTAATGATTTTCCCGTACGAAATGAAATTAAAAATAAATAAATAATAAATTAACTTACTTTTTTAATAAAAACATTTAATTATTTTTATCTAAAATCTATTTCTATAGAAAATGATATTGAATTCAAAAGTAATATTTATTAAAATTATAAATTTTTGACAGTTCTACATGATTTATTCTTATACAATATTAAGGTCAGAAATAAATTTAAAATATAAAATAAAATAAAAAATTGGAATAAAAAAATATCCTTATCATAATTATAAAATTAATTTATTATCTGAGATATATTTAAAAAATATAATAATATAAAATCATTTAATATTTATAAAAAATAAAAAAAATTTAAATATAATATATATATATATATATCGCGTTGGGCAACTACATGCCTATGCCTTGGCATTCATCCCTACCCGAATTTCTTCTTTGTTTTTTTTTGTTGGGTACAGCCTAATCCAACCCAAATTGATTAGAAGGTGTAAAATATAAGTCATTTTTAATAAAATACATACAAATTAAGAAAAAAAATTAAATTACTTAAATTTATAAAAAAATTATATTATTTTTTAATATTACTTTTAATAAATATAATTTTTAAAATAATTTTTTCTCTCATAAGTTAATTAATAATAGGGATAAATTAAAAAAATTATTAATATTTTTAAAAAATTATTAAAAAATATTTAAAAGAAGAGTTATATTATATGTTGTATAAGAGAGTATCAGACTTGTTGACCGACGGGCTAAAATGCATAGCTCTAGCTGTGGGTGTTGAAAACTGGCATCAAATGACACAATTGCGTCACAATTCACAGCTCATCATGATTCACTGGGAGGTTTCATCCCTAACTGTTCTCGCCCTCGTTCTTTTTTTTGACCTTTTCTTATTCTGATCCCTTCTATGTAATGCATGTATGTGATTGGGACACGTCATAACTACGTTTCAGGTGTTAGACTGATGGCGTGGTCTTGTGTAATTAATTAATAGTATAACAAACTCATGATTCATATGTTTAAAAGTAAATTACACTTAGTTAAAAAATATTTAAAAAAAAATCCCAAAAGTATTCGTTAAATTAAAACAGCACACAATTGCTAATCTACCTATCACAAACCCCCCACGCAATCGTATGGTCTGAAATCGAGCTTTGGTCCCTCACTCGCCACCTTTCTCTATCTTCTACATCCCTCCACTTCTTCTCCGTCAATTTCTCTCCTATGCCTTGATGAACTCCCTCTCTCAACCCCATGCTTCGGCTTATGAGATTTTTCCAGTTTCTCATTTTTTTATCTCCTTCTCGTTTTTTTCTCTGCTTCGTTCCTCTTTATGATCTTGCCTCTGCTGCTGGAGATATGCTCGTGCATGAGGGTGATGATCATATCGCCGCCGAAGACACAATCCAGCGAGCGGGGTGCATCTTGAATCACAGCATCAGATCGTGACATTCTTCATGAGAGAGCTCGTACTGTTGACCCTCCAGAGCAGAGCTTGAAAATTTTCTCTCTCGTACAGTGTTTGCATGTCCTTCGCTTCTCTGTTTAGTGAATGCTTTCATTTTAGAGAAGATGAGTTTGCTGTCGGTTGAGTTTGGATGAGTTGAGCTGAGAGAGAGACGTATGATCACAGTGGGAAATGTTGCAGATTTCCATGGTAATTTGGTCCCAAAACACGGTCCATTAACAAATGAGAGGAAGAAAAGCTTATATTGAAAAATAAAGAGATGGAATGTACAGCATAGCTTATCTTTAAACTTTGAAAATTAAAAAAAAAAAAAAAGATATGAGTAATTTTAAGAAAATTAAGGAAAGTTTCCTTACGTGACTGAGGAGACACACTTACATTGACCCGACAGCTTATGACACTTCCTCTAAATTATAAATAGCATTACAGCACTCTTTCTTTTAAGTCATTCACATTCACCTAGAAAACGAAAAGATCGTACCCTACTCTTCCTCTGGTTTATAAATAGCGTTACAGCACAAGCTGTGTGGGAGTGAAAACGGCAGTGGTGCAGCCTTTGATGGACTTCTTTACAGATGAACGTGATCATAGTCTTTGGGAAGCTGCTATGCTTATGAATCTGCTAGAACTCCGAATCTTTGGACAAGTAATGCTTCCTCTACTGGTGCTGGCTATAGCTGTCTTTTGGTTAGGCAAAAGACCCTGGGTGACAAGGTTCAAAGGTTCATCTCTTGTTATGGGAGTAATGTACTTATTATTCTTCTCTGGGATATTCTGCTATTACCCTGAAGAAAGTCCCACAGGAAGCCCTCTAACCACCATTTATAGGGTCTTTATGGCAGCTATTAAGAAACGGAGATTGCCATACCCATCTTCAGAAGAAGGTTATTACTCAAATGATGATAACAATCAAAGTTCAAATTATTCAGAAGTACCCTTTTATAGGCGAAGAAATGGCGAGGTTCACTTGTTGCCTCATGATCCTACATTGTTGTTCTTGGACAAGGCTGCTATAATTAGGAGCAATAACTCTGATGCTGGAAGGGAAGAGATGAGAAAAGAAGAGGATTGTACAGTGGATCAAGTGAGGGACGTGAGGAACCTTTATCCTTTTGTACCCTTAGGCTTCAGCTTCTTCACCTAGAGTTTGGTTTCAGCCTCTGGCAACACTTATTTTGTCAACCAAACAAGCAACTTGGATTCTCATGTTGGTCATTTCCATGTTTCTGTTACGGTTTTCTTTGTACTCACATCTTTTGTTGCTTCTGCGGTTAGAATCCTATCGAGAAAGAGATTGAAGCCACTTTGGAGGATCGCACTAGGCATGTTTTGTTCTGTACTTTGTTGTATAGCTTGCTTGGCTAGTGGAACGTGAGAGGCTGTATCTGATTAGAAAAGACCCAGATAAGGGAATTATATCCTTGAGCATCATGGTTTTAACTTCACAGTATCTGCTGCTAGGCCTAATGAAAGGATTTGCAGAAGGTGGACTCAGGACCTTCGTATATTATAGGGTGCCTAAATCAATGAAAAATTTTGCTGATTTGTGCATTGAAATGCTGTTGGCGATTGGAAATTTCTCCAGCATAATATTTGCGTTAATTTTTTGTAGGTGGATCAAGGAGACCATTAACACTAGTCACCTGGATAGGCATTTTCTCATGTTGGCATCTCTAAGCTTTGGGTTCTTTTGGATTTATGTCTGCTATGCCAAATTCGAGTTATCAAAACCCCAAGATGAAGAACCAAAAAGTACCCAAGAGAGTGAGAATGAGGACCAAGTCCAAATATTTACCGATATGTAGAACTGCTAGTTATCAGTTTAATTAATTGTAAAATCACTTGTACTATTTTACTTTTGTTAAAGCGTCTCGTGCATTTTCTACGCAAGATTTTCATGATATAAAATCTATATAATTAATGGGGATATATAAGATCTTCCAAAGGTTGTCAAAGGTCTCATGCTAAAATGTGATGGAAAGGCTCTCAAAAAAGTGATAAGAAAAAGTTTATATAATATTATATTTAAAAAATGTCAATAGATCATGTATTTACATATTTATATATATATATATAATATTTATTTATTATATCATATATACGTGTGGGACGGGGCGGTGGTAGAGTAGTTTGGGATGACGAAGGGAAATGTTAGGGGGTCAGGCTTACCGCCTAGGCATATCTGCATGATTTTTTCGGCTAAAAAATTTTCTTTAAAAAATGAGAAATTTCGAAACCAAATAAGTGCGACATCTTGATAAATATTTCTCTCCGTATGACATTTTAGTAATTATTTTTTTAAAAAATTTTGCTTAAATTGCCGAGTTCTGTTAAAGGATTCTTTTCTTATGTACATTTTATATGAAGAAGGCTTTTTTAAGCAAATCAGCAATTACAAAGAAAGCTGCTAATCCTCAAATAATTCTTTTCTTATGGACATGCTACACTAGTTTCTCACTGATAAAAAAGGCTTATAATATCTCATTGGACACCTTCGTAAAAAGCTTATTTAGAAAACAAAAAGGGACCTTCATCAATAATGGGTCAACAAGCCCAGCCATTTAAACCCGATATAGCCCATGAAAATGAACTTACAAAATTATAGTGAAACCAACGCTCAAGCTGACAATTCGAAATATATAAGATTCTCGTAGAAAAGTATGTCCTTAAAACTCCTGACAGAATTTAGACAAACAAAATCCAAAAACGCTCTCACTGCAAATTCAATTAAACGCAGAAAGACAAAGCTTCAAGATACTGATAGATTGGATCCGGACATCCGGTTTATATCCCTTTAATTGAAGGGATGTGTAACATGTGTGTGCCTTTTGTATGGACCATCCATATCATATTTGGATGGTCCAATTATTTTATTTTTTAATTTGACTTTAACACTATTTTATCTCAAATGATGTAAAATATTAGAACTATCAACGTATAAAAAATCAATATTTTAACTTAAACAAAAAAATAAAAAAAATTAACTTAAAAATAAATAATAAAATATTTACAATTAAGGAAGAAAGCAAAATATATTAAAGGATGCAATTTTCTTAAAAAAATATAATGAAGGACCTAGCTAGGTACTTAGATGAAAACATATTTGAAGATTGTGATGCCAAAAATGCTCCTAGAAGAGACATGTAAATCATTTGTAAATTATTAAGAAGGATTTGTAAATGATCCACTCCATGTGCACACATAATATGTAAGTTGTTGTGCTTACTTGTAAATTGACCAGGATCACTTATAAATTATTTCAATTGTAAGTATGTGCATGGGGGCACGTGAACATGCATGGGTCCTATATTTACAAGTTCTCTTCAATAATTAATTTACAAGTTTACTTATAAATAATTAATGCTATTTTTACGAATAAAAATGTTATTTTTCAAAGCGAGGGAAAGGAGCATTGGTAGAGCATCAACCAATGGCTCCTATGAAAAGATTCCTTAGAACCATTGGTTAAATGAATTTATTTATAATGAAAATGAGAGGTATAAATCTCATAAATGTTTAACTCCCACAATAAAAAAAAAAAGTATAGCTGAATGAGTAAATTTTTATTTGGTTTGATGAAAACAATGAAAAGTTAAAAAAAAATAGAATAAATGATTATAACATCTTGATATAAAAATAATAAAATAATTGTTTTAAATTAGTATCAATAATAAAATGTTTTAATATAATTATTTTCAATTATCAATATTAATAAAATATGAAATTTAGTTAAAAATATTGAAAAAAATGAAGCATTTTTTCTAAAAATTTTTTTTATTGTTTATTTTAAATTCTCAATCTAGTGATGTGGAATAATAAATAGCAAAGTACTCCACTAAGGAATGAAATGCAACAAATTAGTGATTTTATAAAAAAAATTATTTTATTGTGGAGTTAAATGTACTATGACCGAGTCAATTAGTCAGGAGCCAGTGAGGAAAAAGATGAGAAGGAAATAAGTTGCGATAGAGAAGAGAAGCTTACAAACAGCAAATAGGGTGTGTGGGGGTGGTGAGTTGAAAATATTGAAAATTGCGTCCCGCGTTTTGAGAGGTTCATTGATCCGAGTGTCTTGACAAAGGATGTTTAGTTTATATTTTTACAAATTAAATTATGATTTTTAATTTTTTTTTTTCATCCAAATATGTTTATGATAAATTCATCTACTTTTATCTAAATTTTATTTTTATAAACTGTAATTATTTTAAAAGATTTTTTAGAAAAGGGTAGACCAAACAAGCACTAAAAAAACTCGTGAACCCATGAAAGATGGAAGGTATATATGCCTCCCTAAATTAAAGCATTTTACAATGAAGAAACTTTTTTTCTCATTATATATACGTCGATGAAAGCATCATGACAAGAGCCGCATGTTCTACTCAGAAGAACCATGTGTGTTAGAAATTGTAACATTGGCTTGACTGAATCGTGTTGAAGGCGTGTGATCCATTTCGTTTCAAAGGGCTAATTCATTTTCGCCACTCTTACCTAGCTACACGTAACTGTCTTTTTCAAAGAATCAAAGGCTGTTAAAATGAAAAAGAAGAAAAATCCAGCCGACCCGACCAGAGAGAGATATATGTGACAGATGGGGGTAAGCAGAAAGCAAAAAAGATATGTGCGACTGAAACCAATTGGGCAGGCAGATTCTAAATGGAAGAAAAAAGATGAGGTGAGCAGAGATACGTGTGATATGGCTAAATCTAGATGGGGAAAGGACATTCATTCATAGATACTACATTATACTGTAAATTCACATTTAGAAAATGTGGTGGTCCAAGCAACTCCCCTCCCCTTGGGTATATTTTTTCCACGGAGGGGAGTTGAGCAACTCCCCTCTCCTCCCCTTCTAACCCCACCCTCCGAAATTGGGGGGTACTTTGGTGGGGAAGGGCTGCTTTTGTGGAGTAAGAGACGAGAGGAGAGTGAAGGCAGGAGGCAGAGTTGATGTCGCTACTGGAAAAATGGAAGGGGGAATGCCGAATTAAAAATGATGTCTTCCCATCCGAGAAATGGTGTAGGGGGATGAGAAAGGAGAAAGAGAGAGACGAAAACAATGGTGCCGCGCCACTGGTTCTGGTACTAAAGAGGGAGGGATCGAAAGTTAAGAAAGAAAAGAAGCACAAGGGCGCGTTTGGCGTCAAGAAAATGGTGTAAGGAAGAAAGAAATGGACCAATAAAAATGGAGTAAGATACAAATGGACAAACAAAATAAGAAAAAATAAAAAAAAATTAGGAAAATAAAGTTTTCATAAAATTTCTCCATTTTAAGTACCAAAATATCCCTTCAAAATTTCAATCTCTATAAATCATAATATACAAAAAATGTTACATTAAATAAACTATGTGAAATATAAGTTAGATTAAATCTCCATAGATATGTATATGATATTCTTAAAATAAGAAAACAATTATTAAAATAACTATAATTATTATATGGGTAAAATAGTCAAATTATAATTAACTCCCCTCCCCTCCTCAACCAAACAATAAATTATTAAAATTCCTTCCCTCTCCTCCTCTCAATCTCCTCCCCTTCCTTTCCATCCCCTTTCTTTTATCCCTTCTCTCCCCTTCCCTCTCATTTCCTACATTAAAATCTCTCACATCTCCTTCATTTTCCTCAATCATACCAAACAAAACCTTAAATATGAGAAAAATGAGAGTGAGCAAGGAAAGACCTCGTTTCGTGTAGCCTCCGGTACTGTACATATCTTTTTTTCTGAGTGAGGGTGAGTCATCTATTGATTTTCATGTGTAAACTGTGAAAGCCATCTAGACAAATGAAGGACCTAATTGTAAACATTTGAAAGAATGAGGATTAACGTTTTAACAGACTAATTTTAAAAACAAAATGAAACTATAATGATTGAATTGAAAATTGAAGTAAAAAACTAAAAGGCTCAATTGATTAATTTTCCCAACCACATTTCTTAGTTCTTACAGTTATGACATCCTTATCCGTTTAAGAAGAGCTTGTTTAATCATGAGAGAATATCACTTGAAGAAATGGCCAATTAAGATTGCATGAATTTAAAAGAACAATTGAAATTAACTTTAATTAATTATAAACGAAAGACTAGGATTGAATTTATAGAAGAGCATTGAATCGCAGTATGGCCTTGACGGACAAGTAATATATATATATATATATATATATATCTTATTACCTTTAAAAAAGCGTGATTTGTACTAGTTTTTTAGTACGATTTTCGTCAACATACATTTTGCTATAACATTTCCTTCTTCTATTAATCTTTATGATTTTCTCCTCTATTCTGATATACGTATTAAAGCATATTAATAAAGTACCTGTTAAACAAAACATAAAGAGTTGACTTGAGTATATTATAAAAGTATATGAACGATGACCCGACGGTGGCGGGCAATGAAAAATGAAGGAGCACATACTAAAGTGAAAGATATTTCAACTGCCGCTGACATTTTGCTAGTAGAAACATATATATATATATATATGTATGTATGTATGTATATATTAATAGTCCATCAAAGCTCCACTGTGTGATTTGTATTATTAATCAACATGCAAAGAAATTAATAAAACTCAAACTGGATTTCATTCTAATTCTTTTTCTTTTTTGGCCTGTTTCCTGTCTATTAAACAGCATATTATTGTCACTTTTATTTAGACTTCAGATCAAGATAATAACAATGGAGAAACAGAGGTTGAAGGGAATTATTAACCAAACTACCAAATGTCAAGAGTAAGTGGTTTTCCGGCCGTAAAAAATTAAAATCACATGGTCATTCCCAAGTGGTCATAATAGAATTTTCCTCTTCTCTGTTTCACCACAGACTATGTAATGTATGAAATCACACGAATTTTATTGGTGAGTCAATAATTAAAATAATTATATATGAAATAATATCAAGTAATTGATTAATATGTGTTAATAGGGAAAGCTAAAATGTGGCATACTGGCATCAAAATTAATTCAGACACCACCATGTAGATAGGCTCTACCACAAGGAAGCTTCGTCGCTATGTACTTTTCCTGCTTTCCTTATGATTTCCTCCCACATTTTGTTATACAAAAAGAATTAGTTAATTAATTTATTAATTACCTGTGTATAAGACATAGCGACTAGGACTTGTAAACTGTACATATTATAAAACCATTTTGACGGAGACCAGGAGCAAGCTACCGCCTTGTTTTTTCATATTTAATCCTCTTCATCTGGAGCGTTTCTACATTAAATCCTCACTCGTTTTGGAAGACGCTTATGTCAAGGGACATAAAAGAAAATGGTTAGAGCTTTAGTTTCTTTCCAATACACTTTAGTTAGTTTGTTAGAAAGTTGTTCCTTTGTAACTTAAACTCTATATATGTACTGAGTCAGTATAATGAGAAGTTAAGTAAGTCAAGAATTATAATTTCTTTCACTCTCTCTCTCCCTTCCTCTCTCTCTCTCTTCCTTCTTTTCTTCGTACTTTTCTCTATCTCTGAATATCGTAACATGGTGTCAGAGCAGGAGTTTTGATTGCTTCCGTCAGCCATGGTGTCTATCTCTGATGCACAAAGTTCTCTGGTTGAGGTAATGGCAGGATCGCAATTCTCAGATCCCTCTCAGAATCCTTCAAGTACATATTATCTTCATCCTAATGAGAATCTAGCATTGATTCTCGTTTCTCCAGTACTCAATGGTTCAAACTACCACACTTGGTCTGGAGCCATGCGAATGGCATTACTCTCAAAGAATAAGCATAAATTTGCGGATGGATATATTCTCGAGCCATCTAGATTAGATCCGATGTATAACGCATGGGAGCGCTACAATACAATGGTTCAAGCTTGGCTTTCCAGATCCTTGTCACAGACTATAGCTCATAGAATACTCTGGATGGACAAGGCATATGATGTATGGAATAATCTTCATGATCATTATTCCCAGGGTGATTTGTTCCGAATCGCTGAGATACAAGAAGAATTATACAGTCTAAAGCAAGGTGATCTCTCTATTGATGAATATTATACGAAGCTTAAGATTTTGTGGGATGAATACATGTCTTTACGAGCAATTAAGCCTTGTACATGTAATCCAGCATGTAATGGAAAGAGTGCAAGAGTTTTTCAAGAGCAACATTATGTGATTCATTTTTTGCGAGGACTCAGTGACAAGTTTGCTAGTGTGAAGTCACAAATAATGCTCATGGATCCTTTGCCTAACATCAATAAAGTTTTTTCAATGGTCGTACAATAAGAACGTGAGATGCAGTCTAATATTGACTCACGAATTCTGCTAGTAAAAGTTTCAGCTAGGATTGGTCAATCAAATGCTAATTTTAACAGGAGTAATTCTAGAACCAGTAGTAATGGGAAATACTGTACTTATTGTGGCAAAGCTGGGCATACTGTTGACACATGCTATAAGAAGCATGGTTTTCCTCCAGGTTTCAAATTCAGAAATGCTTCATCTGTGAATAATGTGAATGCTTCTGATATTAATGGACAAGCTATTCAGAGTCAAGCCTCTTCCTCGTTTATGCCATTGTCAAGCTTCCCTACTCCTATTGCTCCACAAATTACACCTGAACAATATAAAAAATTGCTTAGTTCACTTCCTGCAAACAATGTTGCTGCTGATAGACCTGCTTCCATAAATCTTGTTTCTGCTTGCACTTCAACAGTTAGTAATCATGTTTATTGTTCTATTTAGGTTACCACGTGGATAGTTTACAGTGGGGCCTCTGATCATGTGTGTTCTAATCTCAATCTTTATGCAAGTCACCATATTATTACTCCAGTTCATGTTTCACTGCCTGATGGTTCTTACACTTTTGCTACTCATTCAGGGACAATTGTCTTAAATAATTCTCTTGTTTTACATGATGTTCTGTACATTCCTCAATTTGTTTTTAACCTCATTTTAGTTTCTAAATTAATAGCAACCAATGATTGTATCCTTATTTTCTTATCCACCCTTTGTCTTTTTCAGGCCCTAAACCCATGGAGGATGATTGGTACAGATAAAGTTTTTAAAGGATTGTATTTGTTCAAAATTGAAGTACCTCGGCAAACTAATAAAGCAGTCCATGCATTATTAATTCCACAAATTGATAGCAAATCTGGTTTTCATCTCTGGCACTATCGTCTTGGACACTTGTCTCACAAAATACTTCAAACTTTACACAAAGATTTTTCTTTCATTGATTGTCCTGGTACAGTTGAACCATGTGATGTTTGCCATCTAGCAAAACAGAAATGATTGCCTTTTCCTCATAGTGATTCAGCTTCTAGTAAAATTTTCTCTCTTGTTCATGTGGATATTTGGGGTCCCTATTCAATTTCTTCTGTTCATGGACATAAGTATTTTCTTACCATTGTAAACAATTTTTCAAGATTTACATGGGTCATTCTTATGAAAAGCAAGGCTGAAACTAGAACTCATATTTAGAATTTTGTTGTCTTTGTTGAAACTCATTTTCTACTAAAATTCTTAACATTCGTTCAAACAATGGGGTTGCGCTTAAAATGACATCTTTCTACAATTCAAAAGGTATTTTACATCAGACTTCATGTGTTGATTCACCACAACAAAATGGACTTGTTGAGCGTAAGCACTAACATCTACTCAATGTAGCCCGAGCCTTGCTATTTCAATCAAATTTGCCACAAGGATATTGGTCTTATGCAATTTCTCATGCTGTTCATATTATAAATCGATTACCATCCCCCACTATTAAGAATAGCACTCCTTATCAGCAATTATATCAACAACCACCTTCTTTTGATGATATTAAAGTGTTTAGCTGTCTTTGTTTTGCTTCTACAACAACTGCTCATTGGTCTAAATTTGAATCAAGAGCTAGAAAATGTGTTTTTATTGGGATACGTCGTGGGACCAAAGGTTTTATTTTGCTTGATATCCATACAAGAGAGATTTTTACTTCATGTGATGTCATATTTTATGAGTCTCAGTTTCCTTATGCAAATACTGTTCATTCTAATTCAGATTCTTCTTTTGAACTTTGTTTTCCCACTGAACAAGTTTGTCTTTCTGATACAGAGTCTTCTTCCACCACTGCTAGTCATTTTGAGCTTCCTTCTTCACATAATCATTCTTCTTCTACTGATCATATTCATTTGTCTTCCCCATCTATTGTTATACCTGTGTCTTCTTCACATGAACAACCCCCCATTACTGTCTCTCCTATTACATAGGATTTGTAGCCTACTCGTAAATCGACAAGGGAACATTATCCACCGAGGTACTTACAAGATTATCATTGTGTTCTTCAAAATTCAGTTTACCCTTCATCCCCCACACCAGCTATTTTTCATCCTCTTTCTTCTGTCTTATCCTATTCTAACTTGTCTGATTCTCATCAAGCCTTTGGTTTAGCCCTTTCTATTCATAATGAGCCTTCCACATATAGTCAAGCAGAGAAGCATGAAGAATGGAGAAATGCTATGGCACTTGAAATAGCAGCTTTTAAACAGAATCACACATGGCAATTAACTACCTTGCCTCCTAACAAGCAGCCAATTGGCTGTAAATGGGTTTACAAGATCAAACATCGTGTAGATAGTTCTATTGAGCGTTACAAAGCTCGATTAGTTGCCAAAAGTTATACCCAAACTGAGGGAATTGATTACTTTGATACTTTCTCTCCGGTTGCCAAGATGACCACTGTCAGACTTCTTTTAGCTCTTGCATCTGCTCATGGCTGGCATCTTAAGCAACTTAATGTCAACAATGCATTTTTACATGGGGACTTAGATGAAGAAGTTTACATGCTTCCTCCTCAAGGTTTATTTCTTCCTGCTCCTAATTTAGTTTGTAAATTGCATAAGTCTTTATATGGCTTTAAACAGGCTAGTAGACAATGGTTTCATAAGCTTTCTGCTGCTTTGTTAGTTGAGGGATACACACAGTCTAAATCAGACTATTCTTTGTTTGTTAAGCAAACTGGTGCTTTATTTACTGCCTTGTTAGTTTATGTTGATGATATCATGCTTACTGGAAATGATTTGACTGAGATTAATAGGATCAAAGCATCCCTTGATGATGCTTTTCAGATCAAAGATTTAGGGGACTTGAAATTCTTCCTTGGTCTTGAAATAGCACGTAGCCAGAAGGGTATTTTTGTTTGTCAATGAAAGTTTGCATTGGAATTGTTGTCTGATACAGGTTTTCTTGCATCTAAGCCTGTTTCCACTCTAATGACTAAGACAACAAAACTATCCAAGGATTCTGAACAATTATTTCACTATTCCACTACTTATAGGTGATTGATTGGTCATTTGTTATACTTAACTACAACTCGTCCAGACTTGTCTTTTGCAGTTCAACAATTGAGTCAATTCATGGACTCTCCTACTAATCTACATCTTCAAGCAACTCATAAAGTGTTACGATATATCAAGTCATCCCCTGTAACTAGACTTTTCTTTCCATCAGAAAATGATCTACAATCAAAGGTCTTTAGTGATTCTGATTGGGCAAGATGTTTGGATACAAGGAAATCTATTTATGGTTTCTGTATTTTTCTTGGACATTCCTTGGTTTCATGGAAGTCTAAGAAACAGACCACTATCTGCCGATCTTCCTCAAAAGCTGAGTATCATGCTTTGGCCACCACCACGTGTGAACTTCAATGGTTACTTTATCTTCTTCATGATCTTTGTATTGCTCATCCTCAACCAGCACTTTTATACTGTGACAATCAATTTGTTATTCAGATTGCATCTAATCCTACTTTTTATGAGCGAACAAAACACATTGAGATTGATTGTCATCTAGTTAGAGAGAAATTACAATATGGTGTTATTCATCTTTTGCCTCTATGGTCTGCTCATCAGCTTGCTAACCTATATATTAAAGCTCTTGATCCTGCTCAATTTTGTTCCTTAGTTTCCAAGCTGGGCATGATTGATATTCATGCTCCAACTTGCGAGGGGGTGTCAAGGGACTTAAAAGAAAATGGTTAGAGTTTTAGTTTCTTTCCAATACACTTTAGTTAGTTTGTTAGAAAGTTGTTCCTTTGTAACTTAATCTCTATATATGTACTGAGTATGAATAATGAGAAGTCAAGAATTATAATTTCTTTCACTCTCTCCCTCCCTTCCTCCCTCTCTCTCTCTTCCTTCTTTTCTTCGTACTTTTCTCTATCTCTGAATATCGCAACAGCTTACTCGACTGGTTCCGCAATGGTTTTGTTTTCTCAATGACCGTCCCCTTCATCTAGGGTAACTTCAATTTTCTTTCTCTTCATCTCACTATATATGTTCTTGTATATATATATATCAGCTAGATTTTCTTCTATTGAAGAAATTTGGATGTAATTCAACAATAACTAACTCACCTTCTTCCTCTGGTGGATGATATTTATAATTCAGGTTTAGTCTTAAGCCATTCCTTAGTACAAAAGGCAACGGTGGACGTTTTGGTGGACTTCCTTACAAATGAACATAATAGTGTACGGGAAGCTGCTATACTTAAGAATTTGCTAGATGGGACATCATCTGTGTTCAAATTGGCTGTTAGACACGTGGTAGAAGCATACACCGGTCGCTTCAAAGTAATTATCTTCTGCGACGCAGCCTATGTTATGGTAAGGCATCACATGACTGAGGATGCATATATATATCCGATCTGGCCATGGTCCATCTAAATCATAATTTCGAGCACATGCAGTATTCCCTTCTCTCTATTTATGGGACTGATCTTAAAAACCCAGTGAGTATCCACTGATCCTTTGTCATCCGCACGTATAATAAACTGATAATGAACCTCTCCATTATTCAACCAGTCCTGAACCATGCTGCATGCACACAACCATAGAATCACTCACGCGCTTCCATTTAACATCCACCAGTTGTTTACTCAATTTCTCCCGGGCTGTTTTTTAGTAGAATTTAGTCATTTACCTCCTATATTTCATCTCCATTTTTAATATATTCAATTATCTTTTTTTTAAAACAATTTCTATAGAGTTAAGCCCTATAGAAACTCAAGCTTAAATTATAACTCTGTAATAATTAAGATGTGCACGCGCTATAATCAAAAGATGTTGCACTGATTAGTCAATGAATAAAAATATTGTTGACTAAACATATGATCAGGTCAAGTGGACATATTAAACGCGCAGGAGACTTGGTAAAAAATTTAAAAAAAGGGGAAAAAAAAAGCACTGGAGAGCATACAAATAAAATAGGGTTATGCACTAACTCGGTCATCTAACCATGGTCCCCAACCAAATTCAGCCCCATCAGGTCACAAAAAAAAACAGATAAAATTTCACAGGTTGGATCGGGTTGACTGTCTGGCCAGATTGACTTGATGGCTAGGTATAAACAACATTTTTGTCGAACCCATCCGGACACCCAAATTTTTTGGATAGATGTTATACTACGTCGTTTTTAACAAATAATCTCTTTTGTACTGACTCGCCCTCCCTCCCTTCACAGTTCACACTTACATGATAACCAAAAATGACGAAAGCTTTCAAGTTAGGATTTGACACTCATTCTTTATTATATAACTAGAAAAATCCCCCTGGATCTCAAGAGTTTTACAAAAAATTTATGCTGAATTTATCAATCTTAATTCTAAAAATATGCAGGCTTTTATTGATAGACGACACCCCAAAGTCACAACTGTATTATTGTTATTAAGTACGAAGAGTGTTTAGGACATTAATCATTTTTACTGTCAAATGGAATTAAGTTACATATTTTGCATAATTCTATAGTTATCTGTTGAAAAAAACTGCCATGTTCAGAGAATACTTCGAAAACAAAAACGTGTATTTTTAATTGTAGGGGTTGGTGTTTCTTTGGGTTTGCGCCTCAACTTCTGATCTTGGTATGTTGATTTACGCAATAATAGCACTTATTGCGTTAGACAATGCCGGAGATCCATCTTTAGGAGATTTTTTTGATTATCAACTAAGTGAAGAAGTAAAGAAAAAACGCACCAAAAGTAACAAAGGAGAAGACAAGGAATCATCAAAAGAAAACGAAAATCAAAATGGTTGGAATTTAACTGCTTCCATTGTTGGCGCTGTTATAGTTATCTTTTGGTTAGGCAAAACTCCGTGGCTGACGACGTTCAAAGTTTCGTCTCTTGTTGTGGGGGCTATGTATTTATTATTTTTCTCTGGGATGACCTGCTATGACCCTAAAGAAAGACCCACAGGAAGCCCCCTGACTACCATCTGTAGGGTGTTCAAGGAAGCTATTAAGAAACGTACACTGCCATACCCATCTTCAGAAGAGGATTATTATGCCAACACTAACAATATTGAAGGTTCAAATGATTCAATAGATCTCTTCTATCAGACTGAAAATGGTGAGGTTTACTTGTTGCCGCGTGATCCATCGTTTTTTATGTTCTTGGACAAGGCCGCTATAACTAGGAACAACTCCGATGCTGAAAGGGAACAGAGAAATGACGAGGTTTGTGCGGTTGAGCAGGTGAGGAACGTGAAGAGCCTTTATCCCATTATACCTTTGGGGTTTATCTTCTTCGCATACAGTTTGGTTTTAGCTTCAGGTAACACTTTGTGCTGCAAACAATCAACTTGGATTCTAACGGTAATCCCCTTGTTACTGTTACGGTTTTTCGTATACTACAAACTTTGGCTGCTTCTATGGTTACAAAAATATTATCCAAATTAGGAAAACAAGTGAGGCCAATTTGGGGTATGGCTGTTGGGATGTTTTGTTCAGTACTTTGCTGTATCACGGCTTCACTAGTCGAACATCATAGGTTGTCCCTGACTAGGGAAGACCCGCATAAGGAAATTATATCCTTAAGCGTCAATGTTTTAATTCCACAGTATATCCTGCTAGGGCTAATGATAGAATTTGCAGAAGGTGGACTAAAGACTTTCGTGGGGGAGAGGGTGCCAGAATCAAATAGATCATCCATGCATTAAAATGCTATTGGGGATTGGAAAGTTGTCCAACATACTATTTGCATTAATTTTTCGTCGTTGGATCAAGGATTCCATAAACGATAGTCACCTGGATAGGTATTTTCTGGTGTTGGCATCACTAAGCTTCGTGTTCTTTGGGATTTATCTATTTTATGTCAAGCACGAGCTATTAAAATTACCCCAATGTGATGAAGCACAACTAACGGTTGGACTGTTAGGAGAATGAGTAAAAGTTCGAAGTCCAGGAGGATATCAATTAAGAGTTAGTTATATGTTATCAATTCAGTTGTAATGTAACTTGTAGTAGCTTCTGTTTGGACGTTGTAGCTGCTCATTCATTGTTTTGATGCTATTTATCTGTCACTGTATCATTCTTCAGAGCAGTAGTGAAATGATCATATTATATTCAGTCATCGATCTCCTTTACTTATTTCTTTTTTTCTTTCTTCCTCTTCATGCTTTCGATTGGTTCCGTGTTCTGTATATAATGGATCAGGATCCTCTCCAGCCAGTTTCCTCAATACCCCTATACAGCCAAATCCATGCCAATCCCCCATTATATTCATTTCAGTTCAGCTTTTCATAAACTTCATATTATGAAAAATTCCAACTTGATTAAAGGTAGTGTTATGTTAAAAGAGAAGGGAAAGGAATGGATGGCTGATGAATTTTTTTCAGGAGAAGGAATCTGAGTGAGTGGAGAAAGGAAAGGAAGAGTCAGGGAAAAGAAAAACGAAGCGGGATGTTGATGCTGACGGGCGTCCGAATCGGAGAATAAAAGGCAGGGAGGGTTCAGAGATGCATAGAAAGATGTGAGACAGAACACGAGAATTGAGGAGTTTTTTCGGAAAAAATTAAAATAATATAAATTAAAGGCTCACACGTAAGCAGACACATAGGATTAAATCTAATTAGTTGTTAGGTTTTTATTGGATAGTATACAAATGAATTGGTACTAATTAGACCTATTTTTATTGGCATATTTAACTCTATTATTATTACTTGGATCATAATTATTACTCATGAAATATTGAAAAACAACTATTTAATTTTATTTACATTCTTGAAAATTAAAAAGCAAATACGTACTAAAAAAATTTCCTTACACTATAGGATTAAAAAACAGTATTCATATTTTATTTTTGCAAAAAGCTCTTTTTAAATGGATCACGGTTCACCTTTCCTTTTCCATTGTGCCCTACACATCTTTGTTGCATCGATATTTTAAAATAGTATATCTATATGTAACATATGTGTTGGATATAATACTCATATTATACTTTATGATATGGATCATATATATGTCCTTGTTTTTTTCTAAAAACAGTTCTAAAATAGCATAAATCTTATAAGAAAATTTAATTTTTTATTTTAGATATTTCCATAATACTTTTAGAATACTCATTTAAAACTTAATCTTAATATTTTTTTATCTTTAATATATTAATTTATTAAATATTTACATAAATTTTATATAATCTCTTATACCCATATTTTAAAATTTGTTATATTCATCATATTCTATTGTATCATACTTGATACATTTCCGTATCTCTGTGTGTCATAGATATTGAATTATTGATGATGAAGGTCCCTCCTGTCAGCCACTAAAGCTTTAATTTCCTTGGTGGCTTTCATTTCCTTTTAACTTTTAATCGGTCGTCGTTTCCAGAAATTTAGTATCTAGCTAGCTGTAACTATTTCCCTTCACTTCCTACTAAAGGGGAAAGAAAGTACAGATGCTTTACCACATCTTTCATCTTCCATTATTATTTCATGGCCATTGCTTTATAATGAGAATTTGGGCTGGAATTATTGATGGTTGTGGTGGTCGTTGATGTCTGCCATTCATATTCAAGGTCTCCATCTAGGTCCACATAGAAGAACAAGTAGAAGCCACATGGAAAGTTGCTGCCTATGAGACCCCATGCATGCAATACTTTGGCTCAACACCTGACGTTTATTTTTCTTTTTTGATCAATTAACACCTGATCTAAAGGAGATTTTTTTTCTCTGAATTAATTCTCCAAGAGATCAAACCGACTTTCTTCTATCATTCTCTCCACACAAAAAGACAAAAAAAAAAAATCCTGCATTCGCATATTAATCCGATTGCATTACTTTGCAGGAGACACGGACCTGACAAATTAAGCATAGACTCAAGAAGAACTAATAGTGCTAGATTTAATTAATTAAAACAAGTCCCGTGAGAGCAACGACCTTTCCAAATGTTCCAATTTCCCTTCAGTCTGGTTAGGTTCTCCACGATTTCCTTACTAAAATGAGATTTGAATTTCACTCCAAATATAATTATGAGATACATCTCTAAATAAATATGTTTGCCAGATGTATCCTAAAATATAAATATAACTATATCAATATCTACATAATAAATGTAAATATTAATATATTTATAAGTCATTTTTATATAATTATAAATATATATTCATGATATATGTCTAAATAATATTATTTATACTAGACTATGGGCCTATGTCTATATCACAGTCTAAAAAGAACTGCATCGTACATGATTTATGAAAAAGGATGGTACCCAAAGAATTCATTAGGAGAGGTGAAATTTATACATTATTTTTTGTCCGGCTATACTTTATATTAATATCTACTAAAATTATAAAATTAAAATTTATTAATTTAATAGTATATTAATTATTTATTTAGATACTTATTAAATTAATGTAATAACAAAATTTACTAGAATTAAAGATTCAAGAAAAAAAATTATAAAATTAAAATAACATCCACTAATCAACACACATATAGAAAATTATATATCAAGCTGTACTATATTTATAAGTTATGAAAATTCATCTTTTTTTTTTTAAATTGTGGAATACATGGAAAAATTCATATTATTAAAAAGTTATTTAAGATACCAATTGGTATTGGTTCTAGTAGAAAAGTATTTAAATTATTTAAGTATGATGTCTAAAATTTGAGATTACATAGATGTAAAAGATGTTAAAGCTAGTAATGTCAGTATGAATAAAATATTTTATTAATTAAGTCTTTTATCATATGTTTTTTATTTGTTAATTATTGTTACCAAATTTCTTGTGATATCTCTAGTTTATTGAGTTGTTCTTATTCTTTAGTAAGATAGTGTCAGTAAATCACGGGATAGTGGGTAAGAAAAATGTGCAACGTCTCCATTATGTAAGCCTTTATGATGGTAATATAATGAATAAAATATTCACTCCATTTTCCTTAAAGTACTTTATTTTTCTATTTTCATTAAATCATTTGTCCTTTATTTAGCTTTTTACCCGACAAGTCATGTTTCCTGCTTGCTATTTTCAACAATTTTGGTGTTTAGAGCCTTCAAAATGAGTGATATTCAAATTGTTGGAGCAATCAAGAAGCTCAACAATACTAATTAAAATACTTGGGCAACGTGTATGACGTCTTTTCTACAAGGCCAAGATCTTTGGGAAGTTGTTAATGGCAATGAAGTTATGCACCAGTAGATGATACATATAGTACTTTACAAAAATGGAAGATCAAAGCAGGCAAAGCAATGTTTGCTCTCAAGACCATAGTTGAAGAAGACATGATGGAGCACATTCGAGATGCTAAGACACCAAAGAAGCATAGGACACATTTGCTATTTGTTTTTCTAAGAAGAATGATACGAGGCTTTAACTTCTAAAAAATGAGCTGATGTCAATAGCACAACATGACAAGTCCATTGCACAATACTTCAATAAGGTGAAGTTACTATGCCATGAGATTTCAGAGTTAGATCCAACCACTCTAATCGAGGAAACCAGGATGAAGAGAATAATCATTCATGGTTTAAGATCCAAATGTCAAAGCTTTGTTGTTGCAGTATAGCGATGGCCAACATAACCATCACTTGTTGAGTTTGAAAATTTGCTTGCAGGTCAAGAGGCTTTGGCAAAGCAAATGGGAGGTGTCTCATTGAAGAGTGAGGAGCAAGCACTCTTTTCTAACAAAGGAAAAGGCAACTTCAAACAGCACAATGTTGGTGGGTCTAAAAAGATTGATGACAGGGCAAAAAGTCATCAAGGAGATGGAAGTCCTCAGTCAAAAGGAGCTTCAAAGCATCATGGCAATGGTAAAAAGTTTGAAGGGAAATGTTACAAATGTGGCAAAAAGGGACATGTGGCAAAAGATTATTGGTTCACTAAAAAGCCTATAGAGAGTAATGTTGCTACCTCTAGTACCATGGAGAAAAGTGAAGATGATTGGGATGCTAAAGCACTCTTTGCTATAGATGAAGTGGAGTTTGCCCTCACCGCAACAACGTCTAATCAAATTAATTATGAGCTAGATTGGATTGTTGACTCAGGGTGCTCCAATCACATGACAGGTGATAAGGAAAAATTGCAGAATTTGTCAAAATATGAAGGAAGTCGTGTGTTGGTAACAACGAACAATTCAAAGCTACCTATCGCTTATATTGGTAAGACAAATATTTCTGCTTATGATATAATGAAGTGTTGCTTGAGAATGTCTATCATGTCCTAAGTATGACGAGAAATCTACTCTCAGTGCCACAGTTAACATTTTCCGGTTATTATGTTCTTTTTGGTCTAGAAGATGTAAGAGTGTATTGTGATCTTAAGATCCTGGAGGAGCTAATGATAAAAGGATGAAAATTAGAGTCAATTTATGTGTTGTCAGCGGAGTTTGCATATGTAGACAAAACAAGGAAGAATGAGACAACTAATTTGTGGCATATGTGGTTAGCTCATTTTAGCTACTCCAAGCTAAGCATAAAGATGAAGAAGTCTATGCTCAAGGGGCTTTCTTATCTTGAAATACGTATTGATATAGTGTGTGCAAGATGCCAGTATGGTAAAGCTCATCAATTACCGTATGAAGAGTCTAAGTTTAAAGTAGAAGAACCATTAGAGCTCGTACACTCTGATGTGTTTGGACCTGTTAAGCAATTGTCAAATAGGGAAATGAAGTATATGGTGACATTTATTGATGACTTCTCCAGGTATATGTGGGTTTTCTTTATTAAACAGAAATCTGACACATTTTCAAAGTTTAAGGAGTTCAAGGAGATAGTTGAAGCAGAAGTTGGGAAAAGAACTATTTGCTTACGCACAGACAATGAGGGCAAATATAACTCAAATAAGTTTTCTCAGTATCTAAAAGAGTATAGAATTCATCATCAACTTACTTGCTCAAATACACCACAGCAAAATAGTGTAGCAGAAAGGAAGAAGAGACACCTAGCAGAAATTTGTTGAAGCATGTTACATGCAAAGAATGTACCAAAAAGATTTTAGGCAGAAGCTATGAGGATTGCAGCATATGTTAGTAACAGGCTTCCTCAACAAAAGTTAAATTTTTTCTCACCTTTTGAAAAATTATTGGTTGCAAAACCTTCAGTTAACTACTTTCGAGTGTTTGGTTGTGTATACTTTGTATTTGTTCCAGATCATTTATGTAGCAAATTTGATAAGAAAGATGTTAGATGTATCTTTGTTGGTTATGACAATTAGTAAAATGGATGGAGGTGCTGTGATCCTGTATCCAAAAGGTGTTATATATCACGTGATGTGGTGTTTGATGAAGCATCATCTTGGTGGCCTTTAGAAAAAGAGGCTGATCTAAATGAATCAAAAGATGAGTCCCAGATTACTCAAATTTGGTTGAATCTAGATGAATTTAATGATTCATGTGATGACGGAAATTAAGTGCCTCAAAATCCTTGGCCAACAGGTATGTATCAATGTCCCAATAGAGAAGATGAGACTAGTCAAGTAGAAGTGCTAGCTTTAATACTTAGGAGATCAACAAGAGTCTGAAAGCCAAATCCCAAATATGCAAATGCAATCACTATAGAAGAAATAGATGCAAAAGAACCAGAGGCCTTTGAAGAAGCATCTCAATGCCCTGTATGGATCAGTGCTATGAAAGAGGAGGTCAAAGCATTGGAGCAAAATGAAACTTGGGAACTTATGCCAAAGCCAAGAGATGTGGAACCTATTTCTTGTAAATGGGTTTATAAAATAAAGCATCGTATAGATGGCTCAATAGAGAGGTATAAAGCTCATTTGGTAACTCGAGGAGTCACTCAACAATATGGACTAGATTATGATGAAACATTTAGCCAAGTAGCAAAGCTTACAACCGTACGAGTCTTATTTGCACTTGCTGCCAGTAAAGATTGGAACCTGTGGCAAATGGATGTCAAAAATGCATTCCTTCATGGTGAACTAGATCGATAGATCTACGTGAAACAACCAATGGGATTTTAGAGTCAGGAATATCCTAAACATGTGTGCAAGCTATAAAAAGCACCATACTGTTTAAAGCAAGCACCAAGAGCATAATACGGTAAAATTGCTGAATTTTTAACTCAAAGTGGTTATTCCTTGACCCATGCATATTCGAGTTTGTTTGTCAAAGTGAATAATGGGAAGCTAGCTACTATCTTGGTATACGTTGATGATTTAATTATTACTGGTGATCTTGAGGTAGAAATTCTCCAAACAAAGGAGAATTTATCAGTTTGTTTTCAGATGAAAGAACTTAGACAATTCAAGCATTTTTCTTGCTTTAGAGATTGATTGTACAAAAGATGGACTAGTGCTCTATCAACAAAAATACGTCAGTGATTTGTCGAAGAAGTTTGGAATACTTGAGTGTAAGCTAATTTCAACTCCGATGGAACCCAATGTCAAGATGTGTGCACATGAAGGAAAGGATTTAGAAGATGTTACAATGTATCGAAAAATAGTCTGTAGTCTAATCTATTTATCTTTGATCCAACCTGACATTTCTTATGCAGTTAGTGTTATGAGTCAGTATATGCAAAATCCAAATAAGCCTCATATGGAAGTAGTTAGATGAATGTTGAGATATGTGAAAAGCACGATTCATCATGGTATTTTATACAAGAAAGGTGAAGATTGCAAGCTAGCTAGTTATTGTAATGCTCACTTTGTAGGAGATCATGATACACATAGATCAACCACTGGGTATGTGTTTATGCTGGGCTTAGAAGCAATCTCTTGGTGCAGTAAAAGACAGCCAATGGTATCATTATCAACAACGGAAGCAGAGTATCAGGCAGCAGCTATGGCAGCTCAAGAGTGTACTTGACTCTTGCAGCTTTTGAAGGATTTACATCAACCAATGAATTACACAGTTCCATTATCTTGAGATAATCTCTCAGCAATTCATTTAGCAGAAAATCCCATTTTTCATGCAAGAACCAAACATGTGGAAATACACTATCATTTTATTAGGGAGAAAGTCTTATAGGAAGAAATTGGATTAAAATAGATCAAGATAAAAGATCAAGTTGCATATTTGTTCACAAAAAGCTTAAATGTTATTAAGTTTGAAGGTTTTTTTTTGAAGGCTCAGCATTATTAGAAAAGCTTGAAAGCTGACGTAGAAGGAGAGTGTTGAAGCCAGCAATGTCAGCATAAATAAAATATTTTATTGACTAAGTTTTTTATTATATGTTATTTATTTATTTATTATTATTACCGAATTTTCTATACTATTTTTAATTTATTTAGTTGTTTCTATTCTTTTGTAAGATAGTGTCAGTAAATCACATGATAGCGGGTCAGAAAATTGTGCAGCATCTCCATTATGTAAACCAATATAATGATGATGTGATGAATAAAATATTCATTCCATTTTCTTCAAAGCACTTTATATTTCTATCTTCATTAAATCATTTGTCCTTTATTCAGATTTTTACCAGACAAGTCACGTTTCCTGCTTGCTATTTTCAACAAAAGATGCCTTCAAAAAAGCTTCCCCATCTAAGACTAAGACTTGACATGATTCTTAAAAAATCTATTTTTAGGCAAAATCATGAACATAGGTGTCAAAGATTAGTCTACCTCAATGATAATTAAAAGTATAATATAATTTACTTTTTAAATCAAACGTGTAAAAACTATGAAAAATAGTATAACAACCCACATGAAATTAGCTTCAGATAATAAGTATAGGATAAGGTTTAAATAAAAGTCAAGACTCTCATAATATATATAAAAAAAAGAAATAGTATAACAAACTCATGATATATTTATTTAAAATTAAATTACACCTTTTTTCTTCATTTTTATACTTTATATTTTGATTAATTTTGTTAAAAAATATTTTTTAAAAGAAAATTACCAAAAGTATTCATTAAATTAAAACAACACCACAATTACCCATCTACCCATCACCAACCCCATCACGCAATCGTATCGTCTGAAATCGTGCTTTGGTCCCTCACTCGCCATCGTTCTCTGTCTTCTCCATCCCTCCACTTCTTCTTCCTCAATTTCTCGCCTATGCCTTGATGAACTCCCTCTCTCAACCCATGCTTCGTCTTATGAGACTTTTCAGCTTATCATTTTTTTATCTCCTTCGTTCCTCTTTCTCTTGCCTCTGCTGCTGGAGATGTGCTTGTGCATGAGGGCGATGATCATATCGCCGCCGAAGACACAATCCAGCGAGCAGGGTGCATCTCGGATCACAGAATCAGATCGCAACATTCTTCATGAGAGAGCTCGCACTGTTGACCCTCTAGAGCAGAGGTTGAAAAATTTCGGTCTTTCTCTTCTCTATTTGGTGAATGCTTCCATTTTAGAGAGGAGGATGAGTTGGCTGAGAGAGAGACGTATGATCACAGAGGGAAATGTTGCAGATTTCCGGGGTAATTTGGTCCCAAAACAAGGTCCATTAACAAATGAGTGGAAAAAAAAGCATATATTAAAAAAAAAGAGAGATAGAAGGTACAGCATAACATATCTTTAGATTTTGAAATTAAAAAAAAAAAAAAGACATTTATAATTTTAAGAAAATTCAAGGAAAGTTTCCATCCGTGACTGAGGCGACACACTTACATTGATCCTACAGCTTATGGCACTTTCCTTTAAATGATAAATAGCATTACAGAACTCTGTTTCTTTTTTAAGTCATTCACATTCACCTAGAAAACGAAACGATCATTTCCTATTCTACCTCTGGTTTATAAATAGCGTTATAGCACTTTCTTTCTCTCAAGTAATTCACCAAAAAAAAAAAATCATACTCCAGTTTTCGGTCTAAAATGAAGAAGATCAGTAGCTATGGAAGAAGCTTACTCGGCTGGCTCCGCAATGGTTTTGTCCTCTCCAGGACTGTCCTTTTCATCTGGGGTAACATTAATTTCTATCTCTTCATATCCGCTAGATTTTCTAGGAAAGAAATTAAACTCTCCCACCTATAAATTTGTTTAATGTGTATAAAATAATTTCTATTTCTATCGAATAAATTGTATAGTGATCATTGTTCAGCGACAGCTAACTCACTTCCTACTCACATGATATTTATAATTCAGGTTTAGTTTTAGGCCATGCCTTTGTGAAAAACGCAGTGGTGAACGTTTTGGCGGACTTCCTTAAAATCCGTTTTAAATTCTGGAAAGCTGCTATGCTTATGAATTTGCTAGATGGGATATCAGATGTGCTAAAAGTTGGTGTTTTACACGTATCAACTTATACTGGTCGCTTCACCGTGATTCTCTTCTGCACCGTAGCCAATACTTTGGTAAGATATCTCATAACATAACTTTAAAGATAATAAAATTGAGGCTGTTTTGTTTGCGGAATACTTAGTATTATTATATTAATTATTTGTGAAAAGAATATACAAGTTCAAACGAAAGATGTATTTTTTTATTGCAGGGGCTGCTGCTACTATGGCGGATTGGCGACTTCTTGATTTTCCCAATAGTACTTACTGCGTTAGGCACAGCCTGGGAAGAGCCAACATTAAGAGATTTTTTTGATTATCAACTGGGTGAAGAAGTAAAGAAAAAATGTACAGAAAATAGCAAAGGAGAAGATAAGGAATTATCAGAGGAAGAAAGATCAGAAAAAAATGGCAGCGGAACTAGTAATCTTTGGCGGTCAACTGCTACCTTTAGCGGCTCCCTTATAGCTGTCCTGTGCTTGAGCTTAATTAGTGATTGGTCATGGTTGAGAACTTTACAAGCTTCGTTTTGTATTATGGGAGCTACGTCTTTATTATTTATGTGTGGGTTTCGGTGCTATTACTTCGAAGAAAGAAGACCCAGAGAAAGCCCACTCACTACCATTTATGTGGTCTTCAGGGAAGCTATTAAGAACAAGATTCGTGGATGGGAATACCCTTCTTCAGAAGGGGGCTATTACTCCAACCGTAAAAATGAAGGATCAAATGATTCAAAAGATCTCTTTTATCGGACAGAAAAAGATGAAGTTCACTTGTTGCCCCGTGATCCATCATTTTTTATGTTCTTGGACAGGGCCGCCATAACTACGAACAACTCGAACAATGCTGAAAGTCAAGAGAGAAATGAAACAGTCTGTACGGCCGAGAACGTGAGAGACGTGAAGAGGCTTTATCCAATGATACCCTTGGGGTTCACCTTCTTCGCATACAGTTTGGTCTCAGCTTCTGGTAACACTTACTTTGTTCTGCAAGGAAGCGACTTGGATACTAATTTGGATGTTAGTTTTGGTCATTTGGAAGTTCCTATTACGTCTTTCTTTGTGCTCAAATCTTTGGTTGATTTTGGAGTAAGAACAATCCAATCAAGATTTAAACGGGTAAAGCCAATTTGGAGTATGGCTGCTGGGATGTTCTGTGCAGTACTTTGCTGTATTGCAGCTTGGCTAGTGGAACGTCATAGGCTTTCTGTGATTAGAAAAGACCCAAATAAGGAAATAAGCATATTGGTTCTAACTCCACAGTATTTGCTGCTAGGGCTAATGGAAGGATTTGCAGAAGATGGATTAGAGACTTACGTGCGTGGTAGGGTGCCAGAACCAATGAGAACATTTGTGGATCCGGGGATTGAAATGCTGTTGGGGATTGGAAAATTATCCAGCGCAATGATTGCATTAATTTTTCGTTGCTGGATCAAGGATTCCATAAACACAAGTCATCTGGATAGGTATTTTCTCATGTTGGCATCACTAAGCTTCGGGTTCTTTTGGATTTATGTCTGCTATGCCAAGTTCAAGTTATCAAAATTAGAAGAAGCAGCAACGAATTACAGAGGGACTGCGAAGTTGAAGTCGAAGTCCGGCATCTTATCACTTGTTAGTGATGTCATCGATAGTTAAGTTATGAAGTAAATTGCAGTAGTTTCTTTTGTTATAGCAGCTCTTGCATTACCCATGGTGGTTCTGATGCTTTGTAATATTCAGAGCAATAAGGAAATGATCACACTATTCAGCCATCTTACTTTATTTTTTCTTTCTTCCTCTTCATGCTTTCGGTTTCTATGCATATGTCCATACCTTATTAGGGACAGAATTCAAATTAACATCTTTTTTAAGAAAGCAACGATAAAAATTTTAAAATTGATTCAATCAATAAAGTCTAAGGGATTGGAGCTTAACTTATAGGATGACTAATTTCAACTTTTTTATTTTAGTCTTAGCAATTATAATAATTGTTGTTCCTAGGATGTCTTTTGTCAATTAGTTCTTTTGCAATTAAAATTTAATTTACTTTCTTGTAATTAAAATTCCTAACCAAATAATGAAAATACAAATATAAGTCAATAAATCTGTAATTCTATTTCTAAATTAGTTATTTACATTTATCTTTTCTAATAAAGATTCACTATTTTCCTCTTAATCCATAAAGTTTATTTATTAATTAGTTAGTTTCTATGGTGATTAGTCATAGAATCAACTTAAAAAGTAAGAGATATATATAATTTTAAAATATAAACTTAAATCAACAAATATGCATGAGGTTTAAACTCAAACCCGGAGAAATTAGGGAAGGAATCTAAAGTAGTTAAATAAATATGCATTTATGTGTGCAGATTATTAACATCTCCCCCTTATGAAGAAACAGAAACTAACAATGGGGTAAAAAATTTGAAGATATTTTAAAAGCTATCAAAGAGCCAACAGTGAGCATGAAGAGCTCTCAATATTAATACTTACACTGAGTTGTTTCAGTCTTTTACAATTTTTTGGCCAACAGCTTTTTATAATCTCTATTATAACTTTTTATTCATATTTTAATAGTTTATATTTTTATTAATTTATTTGAATGCCAGACACATATAGATCATATAGATGGCTTCAATAAAAAAGCAAATTAATGTTACTATGATCCTTCTACGTGATTGGGACAAATTTGGATTCTCTTTATATCTCTCTTCATATCCAATTTTATTCATTAATTTTAATTTAAATGGTAGAGATTATTAATTATTAGTTTAAACAAAATATATTATTTATTCCGATAATAAGCATTATAAATTAATTTTTAAAAAATTTTATTCATAATAATAAATATAAACTAATAAATTAAATATATTATCTATTTATAAATATTTTTTGAATCATCTCATTCTCATTCAATCACAGTTAACAGATATTGAGAGATATAAGGAGAAAAAACATGGAGATGTTCCAAATCCGATTGGACATCCATGGACATTTTCATTTAGAACTTTGATCATTATCATCGTTCCAGGTGTTGACTGATGACTAGATCTTGCTTAGTTTATATTTATTTATATATATTATAAAAGTACTTCATATTTGTTAAAATTTTACTACATAATTTTGTTAAGAAAATATTCTTCAAAACATTTATAAAAACAGTACTACAATTACCAATCTATCCATGATCCACGCAACCCCCTGTGCAATTTCCATGGTATGAAAGTGAGCTTTGAGCTTTGGACCCTCACTGTCCACTGTACTCTAACTTGTACGCACCTCTCCGTTTCGTCTCCCTCAACTCTCTCTCTCAACTCCATTTTCGTACCGTTGGTTTTGTAGTTGAGTTTGGATAAGTTGAGAGAGCTGAGAGAGATGTATCAGAGTCACAGAAGATGTTGCAGACTTTAGGGGTAATTTGGTCCCAAAACAATAGTTCCAATATTGGCAGATGGGTCCATGGAAAACACATTCGAAAATAGAGATGGAATGTACAGTATAATTTTATGTTCAGATTTTTTTTTAAAAAAAAAGAAAATTTAGTGTGGTTTTAAGAAAATTTAAATATTCAAGGAAGGTGGGAAAAAAAATTCAAGGAAAGTTTCCATACTTTCTTACAGAATAGAATGACATGACGCACAGTTGGCGTGGAAAAATGGCCGACACGCTAAAATTAAAAGATGGTATGTGTGTGGTTGGGACATTGTATTAACTAATTATTATCAAACTCGTCTTTCAACTCAATATTCTCACGGGTTTTTTAGCAATATATAATAAAAAAATAAACAAATTATCAAATATAACATGTCTTGATATTAAATTACTTAAATAAAAATATAAAATTATGTCACTTAAGTGCCTCAATAATTTTAAACGTACCTTGATTAACACACACACACACACACACACATATATATATATATATACATCCATATTTTGCTAACGAAGATTGGACTAATTAATAAAGGTATAACTTATACTTCATAAAGTAGGGGTATTCAACTAATCTGGTAGCTTTATAAGTCTAATCTCACCTAGCATATGGAGTTGATCATGATATTATTTTTCAAGGAAATACATCTAAAAAATTTATTTTAATGCATAATTATTAAATATTTATAATTTTAGACAATGTTACTTTTAATCCTAATATTATTTTTCAAGAAAATATATCTTAAATGAATGTGGTTATATTTTTGTTAACAAATAAAATTAATTTATTATTTATTTTTAAATAATTTTCATGGGTCGAGCCAAACCCTGTCTTATATACCAAATTAGTTCGATTTAGCTCAGCATCATATCGATTAAACATTGAGTTAACTATCAAACCAATCTTACTAGATTTTTGCACATCCTACTACAAGAGTGTGGGTTTGAATCTTGATTTAGAATTTAATTCCATTTACTCTATTTCATTTTATTTATCATGTACTATTTGTACTCATGTTAATGCAATTATTCTTCACATTTAGGAAAATTGTAGTAAAAGATATAAAGAATTCACAATTGTTTGATGAAATTAGATTATGTTTCTTTCTTTTGGGGTCCATATATTTGGCACATGAGTTTTTAAATTGTAGAGGTATTTAATTTTATATTTTTATTTAAGCAACTACATTAATATCTTTTATCAATTAGATATATTTTATATCTTATTTATTTTGATAAATACAAATACTATAAAATATATATATATAATAAAAATTATTTTTAGATATATTTAATATTTTTATGCAATTTATTTATAACTTCAAAATATATTCTAAATATATTTATTTTAATGGATATACATAATACACTTTTTATATAAATGAGATATAATTTGATTAAAATATATATTATATTATTTTATATAAAAATATAATTATGATATATATTATAACATAGTTTAAATATATATTAATTATTATAAATAATATAT
Organism: Adenanthera pavonina; assembly: GCA_026686845.1. Taxonomy (NCBI): domain Eukaryota; kingdom Viridiplantae; phylum Streptophyta; class Magnoliopsida; order Fabales; family Fabaceae; genus Adenanthera; species Adenanthera pavonina. The sequence goes on from JAIVEN010000011.1 coordinate 37,536,170, forward strand.
TGGGGGAGGGGGTCGCGTGTTGATAGGGGGAAGGGGGGAGGGCGCAATAGGATCTAAGTGCGGGGTTAGAGTCACCTACTTTTATCAAAATTATTTAAAAAAAAAAAAAAAAGACAAAAACACCACACAAGCCGAATTGCCATAATTCGACTTTTTGTGTAACAAGATGTAGCGTGGCGACGTTATTCAACTTTGGATGTTATATCATGATAAATATTGTTTACCATGTTATATTTTGATAATTTTTTTATCACATATTGCTGAAAACTATTTTCTGACTTATTATGTTTTGGTTAGTTATATTTTGAAAATAATTATCCAAAACATCTGTTCACGAAACCATATAAAATAAAGTTTAATATTATAAGGCTTGATAGGATAAGATTTAATAGTATAAAGGTGATAAAATTTTAATATTATACTACATTTAGGGTAATATTGTATAAATATTGTATGGTATAATTTTTCTTTTTTACAAAAAAAAGCTCTTTACTTGAAATTATAATTATAAGCACCAAGAAGAAATAATATAAAGGATAAAAAGGAAAAGGAAAAAAAAAACGATCAATCAAATTAATTTACACTTGTCATCGTTGTCGTCATGGGATTCAACCGAGCAATCTCCGATGAACTTGTTCTACACGGACATAAGGTGGCCATCGACACTAGAGTCTTCACCACCCTCGCCAATCGCCATCCCAATGGTAATAACCGTCAGAGGTCAGATAGTACAGACACCATCCAATGAAATTAGCCATGCTTACTTCAATGCCCAGACCAACGAACTTAGCCAAATCAATGGAAAAGAGTGTGTCCACATAAAGGGGCTTAATTAAATGAGGAATGCAATTGCCTTGCTCTTTCTGATCTCAACTCCTCCAATCGTCCATATCAAATGGGTAATTAGAATCTGAGTCATAAAGTCCCACTGCTATGCTCCCTTCGATGCCCAAACCAACAAAAACTTGGAAAGTACAGAGGAGAACCCATGCAGTGTAGAGACGATCGAGGTCGGTGAATGGTGCTGGGTTAGACGCTTGGTAAACTATGCTAGGTGAGTCGCTCAGAAAGCCATTGATTGCCATCGCTTATCGTCTGCTTGTCGTCGCTCGCCATCGGCCAGAATGCCGCACGTCATCAACCTATAGAATGCCATTAATTGCCATCGCTCGCCGTCTTCTTGTCGATCTCTGCTGCAGATGGCCCTCCATTCCGTCGGTCAAAGGCTTCTTCAGTCCCGTTCTTAGATTGGGTCTTGAGAGACAGGATGAGGTTGGTGAAGAAAACCAGAGGAGAAAGAGGGCCAGGGGTTTATTTGGGAACATATTCTTATTACGTGTTATCCGGGCCGTTGAGGGTTAATTAATTATACATCATTTTTATCTATAAGAGAATTATAATATATAAGCATATACAATACATTATTTACACTAAACACACATGATAAGCCTATAATTTATTATATTAGTTTACAGCGTGCCAAACGGGTTCAAAATCTACTTTGACAACCATCTTCTTTCATGGATTTGCTGAGCAATTGTGATGTCCGTACAATAATATTGCCTGAGTTAGGCAGCCGAGTTTGTCTATCTAAATTGTGTTAAATGGACGGAACCAGACATTAAACTATACAAAATATTAATTTAATGTTTAATAATTTAATCATGATCGAACTAAGGTTAGATTAGTAGTGATTAAATAATACTTTCTCCAATTTTAAATATAGGACATTTTATTCTGATTCTAAATATAAAACCCTTTACAATATATGAGGTAGTATTTATTATGCATTTTTAAAAAATACATATATTTAATGTATTTCAAAGAGAAAGAGGAAGAGATTAAATAAGGATAATTTTAAAAAAATATTAGAATTTTTGAAAAAATTAAAATAGTTAATTAACGTTAACTCTTATTCTTAATTTACGGGATTCGGTTAAAAGGGTCTTATATTAAAATCTAGAGAGAGTACTCCCTATATTTCCTATTATAAGATATATTTTTTTCAAGGATTAATGTTTTAAAATATAAGTCATTTTATAAAATTTATGTATCATCTAATATTTGTTTTCTATTTTTACCTTTTTTATGAATGTCCAAAAGAGTTATAATAGAGATATATTTAAAATAAGTTATAATTTAATGAGTGTAATTTTAGGAAGTTATAGTAATTTTTTAAAATATCAACACTTTAAACTAATTTCTTATATCTAAATAGGATAGGTAAATATAACTTAAAATAAAAAATAGAGAAAGTATATTTTAAACAATTAATACTGAGTTTAAATAATATGTGTATTAAATATAAATATTTTTAAATTATTTTCAATGGTTTTTTGATTAAAATGCATCAAGTTAAAAAAATAAATACCAATATGTACTATTTTTAAAAATATTTACCCAAATACTATAAATTTGGGATCCAGTAACAAAGTGTAATATGTCAGTCCAATTTATAAATCAAACTGATACATCACGCTTTATTTTTTAATTGGGCATCAATGAAGTCGGACTGAAAAAAAAAAAGTTTGTTACTTCACTAACAAACTTTTATTTTTTTTTGTTAAAGTAAGGCAGCCTTACTTGCGTCAGTCATCAATTAAATATTTTTTTATTTTTTTTAAAAATTATCCATTTTAACAAATTAATTAGTAATTATTGAAGTTTAATTAATAAAGTTAAATTTTTATATCAATTAAAGATAAAAATATTTTTTTTATAAAAAAAAAGATGATTTATCTTATACATAGTGACTTCTCATACCACATCTTGGTCTCCTCCAACACGTTGTGGTCGCTCATGTCTTATGAGTTATTCATGTTGAGATTTAGGTGACTTGTTAGCAGTTGTAGTTTGTGGGGTATTTAGATCAAATATGAGAGATTCAATATGAGGAATTGACTACTGTGTGGCTTCATTTGATAGGCCACCTATTTCAAATGAGTAATTATTATATTCAAGCTAAAAAAGTGGTGAATTCTCCCATAACAATATGAATGGGCTGAGTTGGTCTAAATTGTGAGAGCTTAATTGGGATACGGATGATGGTGACACATAATGGTATTGGGTAAAAATATATGAAGAAGAAGCGGTTTGGGAATTTTGTTTCTCTTCATCTCTCATCACATTGTGATTTTGTTCCTTTTCTTCTTCAGTGGCAACTGGTGATTGAGATGACAAATAACCACCACGTTGCTTACTTGGTCTTCCCTGGACAAATAACCACTACGTCGATATTGTTTAAAAATTAATTTTTTTATCATTTGTATATTTTTAATTATTATAATACTCACTTATTAATATAATAATATTATTTAACAATTATTATTATTATTCATAATAATTATTTAATAATTATTCATTAATACTTATTTTATAATTATAATTATATCAATAATTATTACAATGTTTATTATTATAATTATTAATACAAATAGAAAAATGGATAATTTTTAAAAAAATAAAAGAATTTGCATCAGTCAGCTATTGATGACGCAAGTAAGGACTTTAAAAAAAATAAAAGTTTACTAGTAGCCTAATTAAAAAATAAAGTGTGATGTGTCAGTATGATTTATCATCATAATTTGTTACTGAATCCTAAATTTATAATATTTGAGTAAATATTTTTAAAAATAGTATATACTGACATTTAATTTTTTAATTTGATACATTTTGATTAAAAAACCTATTTTCAATAGTCATGCTTTAAAAAAATAATGCCTCGGAACTCACAAAAAAAAGCCCTGAAATGTTATAAAGCCACGCTGCACTAGGAGTAAAAGTCATTTATCAATCACCTTTATTATAGTTCTAATGCTTTTTTCTTTTATTTTTTTCCTCATTGGTAAAACATTGGGACACTACAGCCGGTGAAATCGCAGTTGGAGAAAGAAATCCCATCTAGGCATCGTAAATTGAAAATAAAGTTGAAATATGAAAAGGTCACGCTCAGGATAAAAAAAAAGAAGGGAGAGAGTGAAAAGATGGGGTTCTGCTCTTTGATTCTTTCTTCTTCTTCATGAGACAAAAGTTCAATTCCTTCTCTGCTTCTCCTATGGCGCATAACTTGCTTGAAATTAGCATTAACTCGTGGTGATAGGTGAGCTGTAGGTGAGGAGTCAGACTCTTAAAAACTAGACAAGAAGCCGAAGTTGCCACTACAACAAGATGCAATATAATAGTTGCTTCATCATCATCAGTGTTTCTTCTTCTTCTTCTTCTGTACTGGTCTTTTTTCTTTCTTCTTTATTTTTTTTACTGTAAATGCGTTTTTTTCTTAGAACAGTTCCTCTGCACCACCGAAGGGGGAACAGGTAATTAATTGGAAGGGTCCGGTTTTACTGGTTTTGTCGGCGTCTTTGACCAGTTTTTTTCCGCAGAGGTTATTCCTTTATTCTGGACACAACTAGTTACTGGTTTCCCAAGTGCATGTTTGGGAATATTTTTATAGAAATGATTTTGAGTATGATAAATTTTACAGAAATGATTATAGTTAGAATAGTCACTGTGAAAATTAATTTATATTTAGATATTTTTATCTTAAAAGTGATTTTACAAAACTAAATACGTTTGGATTATTTCAATTAAAAATATTTTTGAATGTGTAATAATTTTATCTTCACAAAATTGATTGATAATTTTTTTTAAATTATAAATTATAAATAATATAAAAGAAAGCCTATAATACATTTTTAATTTTTAAACTAAATAAAATGATATTGTTATAATGAACTTAATAATATAATATAACTAATTTTCTTTCAAATGTCGTACAATTTGATCTCTAATTGAATTACGAATAAAATCCATATCCTCTTGAAGAAATCATGATTAGACTTGAGGATGATGCCCGATACTCATTAGTACAATCAGTATCTTCATGCTCAACTATATTTTTATTTTTATAACGTAAGAACTCAGAATCTATTTCATTTCAGATTTCCTTATAATAAAGTTATGTATCGCCATTTCTCAAAGCAACCACTATTGTTATAGGAAATAAACACTACTACAACTCATCATGATTAAGCACTTTACATTCAAATACATGGCTTAATCATATTTTTTTCATTGTCAATACATGATTCGGTTGAACATGCAAGTGAATTTTTTTTTAAAAAAAAATGTAGCCCCAAACAGTGTAATAATAAAATAAATAATAAATATAGAAGTTCTTGCCTTTTTTTTTTTTGGCCTTACAATACCAGACGAAGCACCTCAACAATGGAGGTTGGACGTTGATGAAGAAGCTCAGGCATTGATGGAGGTTGCACACCAATGGGATTTGCACACAGAGCTCACTGTGAAGAAGGAGAAGCTGAACGGCAAAATCAGAGTCGCCATCCACCGAATTTGTAACAGAGGTCCAAGAGGTTGAAGAAGATGCTCGGAGGTTGATTTTGTAACAGAGGTCCAAGAGGTTGAAGAAGATGCTCAAAGGTTGATGAAAAAGCTCCAAGGTTGTGAGAGGTCGTTGTTCACGGGATTCGCAAACAGAGTTGCAATGAAGAAGAAGAAGCTTAAGGATGAAAATAGACATACTGGGACCGAATCTGTAACACACGTCGTGAAGAAGTTGCCGTTGAAGGAGGAGCTCCACGATGCTGAAAAAAACGCATGCCCTCCACCATTGAAACAGAGGTTGTCGTGGGAGAAGCTCGGGGCACACACATGAAATGGAGCTCTGGTGAGTATTTTGGGGCCATTGAGGTGAGACATTGGGCAATCTCCAACGGCCAGAAAATCTATTTTACACACCATAAAAGCTTCTCTGATCAGCTTATACTCAGAATCTATTTTAGGCCATAAGCCATTATTTTTGAAGTGATTCCTGGAGCATCCAAATATGATGGGGAAAATGGAGAATCACTTTTTGGGCTGGAAACCTAGGTTTGTGATTTCTAAACGTGTTTCCAAACATGCACTAAACCTATTGGTCGGATTCGATTTTTATGGCATTAGAATTAGGCTAAGCTCCAGCTTGTATTATTATTATTATTATTATTATTATTATTATGGGAGGTGTTACGGGATCTCCCTTCGATGTTTATCATTTATGATGTGCTCATCATATTTAAGTCATCCATAATTGGATGGTTCAGATTAGATTTAAGTATATTTTTTATTATATTTTTATTTTATTATATATAAAATTTAAAATAGATATAATTTTATAATTATTATTTTTTTAAAAAAATATTATTATTATATAAAAATAAATTAAAATAAAAAATTATAAATGAGCACCTTCACAAGTGGAGCAGGCAGATTCTGGTGTTACGTGGACATGTTGACATGTTGGCTCCCTGGGGTACATTGTAACAGTAAATGTCTCAGTACCAAAATATTTTAAAAAAACATATCGACAACTTGCCTTACTATCATGTACTCCTGCTTCCTTTTTCATAAATTACATTTTAATAGCTTTTTCTGATTCTATATACAAATTGTTTTTTATAATTTTTCAAAATATTAATTATTTTATTAAAAAAAATACTTATTTAATTATGAAAGAGGGAGTGAATTGTTTAAATTTGTAATATTTATTAGAGGATAAAAATAAAAATTATATTATTTTTAAAATAATTTAAATGATATAACAAATTTTTCTTAGTTCTCATGAGGTAGTTAAAAATGACTTATATTAACGATTGGAAGGAGTTATTTTTTTTAATCATATTATAAGATATTTTGTATTAATTACACGTATATTAAAAAAATTATTTTTTTATCTAAAATTATTACAAAAAATATTCACATTTCATATTTTATTTCTATTAAATATTTTATTTTATTATTATGATAAAATTATAAATGAGGAGTATAAAAATATTAAAAATAAATATAAAATGAAAAAAAAATATCTAATATTTTATATTTTAAATAAAATAATTTGTTATATAAAATATTTTATAATATAAATAAGAGAGAATATACCTCTGCATCTAGATAGAACTAAAATTTAAGGCAGAAAGATCAAACTACCCATGCCAAATAACAAATGAAAATTGAAGGTGAAGGTCGAAGGGTTCCCGCGTCTATAAGCCTCCACTGTCGACAATCCTTCTTTCAACGTGTTCCACCGTGGGAAGCCACTCCAGCCACCTTGAGAACTACTCTTCCGTGGAAGCTGACATCACTTAGGTAAAGCTGACTCACGACCTTCCAACTCCTACTCCACTAGCGCCGCTCCTTCCTCTCTAACGTCAGTCTCACTGTCGGCATCATTTCTCCTCCTCGTCCTCCTTCCAACTCCTCCCACATCAGCACCACTCCTTCCTCTCCAACATCGGCTTCATTGTCACCTCCTTCCGTTGCTCCACCACCATTTCCATCACAACCCCCCTCCTTCAGTGTATTCTCCAATCCTCACTTCCCCCTCATCACAAGATCGCAAATCAGTCAACAAAAATTACAAGACATAAAGAAGCCACTAGCAATGTTGGTGTAAAAAAATAATTTAGTTTTTTTTTTCAATTTTAATTATATTACTTTAATTTTTAGTTTTAAAACTCAAAAATTATAAATAAAAATATTTTTATTGGTTTTCATAATAATAATAATTTAGATATAATTTTTAATTAAAGGAAATATTTATTTTAAACCAAAATGTATAGGACATAATAAAACTATACATAAAAAAGAAGTTAAAATTGAATTTTTGTTTTTCTTGGATAAGTGATGTTGCTTACTACTAGATCTAACCTTTTTTCCAGCTTGATTGAACAATATTTTGTTCCCAACCTTGATGGGTAATTAAGAAAATAAAACTGAGTCATGATTAGTAGTTTTTGCTTCCCCCCAGCCAGAAAGCTGTGATTAGTAGTTTAACATAATTTACTTTTCATTTAATGATAAGCGCATAATCTAGGGTTTCAAGTGCAAATATAATTACTTTCGCAAATTACCACAACCTTTTTACTACTACGTCATAATTGGATGACCTCGATGGCTCCCTTGAACTTTATTTTTTTTTTAATGGTATTTGCACTCAAAGCATTTTCGATTTTTTACTTGAGTCTAAATTTTATTAACAGATCTTGCAAGGACATACTTTTCTACATAAATCTTATATATTTTTTAAATCTAATAATTTCTAATATACCTTTTTTATAAATAAAAAATTCATTAAATTGTTAAGCTTTGGTTTGACTACAAGTTTATAACGGGTTTCTTTTCATGGGCTAGATCAGGATTAAATGATCAGGCTTGACCCATTTTTTTATTTTGATTCTTTCTTTCTTTTTTTCAATGAAGTATTGTATTTGCAACATGTCCTTAAGACAAGAATCCCTAGACAGAGAGTTCCTCTGTTTCAAGCTTTACAGTGACAAAAATTTGCAGGCATTAGTGGGCAGCAGAAAAAAGCGTAAAAGAGGTCGTAGACTAATTAACCTATATATATATATATGATCAATTAATTGCCAATATACTATTATTATGTATAAGTGATTCTTTGTATAGAAAAACATGTCTAGTTATATAAATACAATTACTAAAATTAAGAGCGTAATTGAGATGTTAACACAGAGAATATGGCTGAATGTCAACCTTCGTCATCATTTTTGAGAGCTCTTACATGACAGCCGTTAGGTCTTTGACAGGCTTTGAAAGATGTTAATTTGAATTCTGTCTCTAGTAAGATATGGAACGTATGCATGGAAACCGAAAGCATTAAGAGGAAGAAAGAAAAAGGAAATAAGATGCCAGCAGATTAGTGTGATCATTTCCTTATTGCTCTAAGCATCAGAAACACCATGGGTAATGCAAAAGCAGCTATAAAAAAAAGAAAATATTACAAGTTAATTACTTTATGACTTATAACTAGTGATGACATCACCAACTAATGATAAGCAGCTGGAACTTGGACTTCACTCCTGGTTTCCTGACAGTCCCTTGCTTCGTTGCTGCTTCTCCTAATTTTGATAACTTGAACTTGGCATAGCAAACATAAATCCAAAAGAACCCGAAGCTTAGTGATGCCAACATGAGAAAATACCTATCCAGATGACTTGTGTTTATGGAATCCTTGATCCAGCTACGAAAAATTAATGCAATCATTGCGCTGGATAATTTTCCAATCCCCAACAGCATTTCAATGCCCGGATCCACAAATGTTCTCATTGATTCGGGCACCCTACCACGCACGTAAGTCTCTAATCCATCTCTGCAAATCCTTCCATTAGCCCTAGCGGCAAATACTGTGGAGTTAGAACCAATATGCTTATTTCCTTATTTGGGTCTTTTCAAATCACAGAAAGCCTATGACGTTACTAGCCAAGCTGCAATACAGCAAAGTACTGAACAGAACATCCCAGCAGCCATACTCCAAATTGGCTTTACCCGTTTAAATCTTGATTGGATTGTTCTTACCCCAAAAGCAACCCAAGAATTGAGCACAAAGAAAGACGTAATAGGAACATCCAAACGACCAATATCAGAATCCAAGCCGCTTCCTTGCAGAACAAAGTAAGTGTTAGCAGAAGCTGAAACCAAAGTGTATGCGAAGAAGGTGAACCCCAAGGGTATCATTGGATAAAGCCTCTTCACGTCTCTCACGTTCTCGGCCGTACAGACTGTTTCATTTCTCTCTTGACTTTCAGCATTGTTCGAGTTGTTCGTAGTTATGGCGGCCCTGTCCAAGAACATAAAAAATGATGGATCACGGGGCAACAAGTGAACTTCATCTTTTTCTGTCCGATAAAAGAGATCTTTTGAATCATTTGATCCTTCATTTTTACTGTTGCAGTAATAACCCTCTTCTGAAGAAGGGTATTCCCATCCACGAATCTTGTCCTTAATAGCTTCCTTGAAGACCACATAAATGTTAGTGAGAGGGCTTTCTCTGGGTCTTCTCTCTTCGAAGTAATAGCACCGAAACCCACACATAAATAATACACACGTAGCTCCCATAATACAAAACGAAGCTTGTAAAGTTCTCAACCATGACCAATCACTAATTAAGCTCAAGCACAGGACAGCTATAAGGGAGCCGCTAAAGGTAGCAGTTGACCGCCAAAGATTACTAGTTCCGTTGCCATTTTTTTCTGATCTTTCTTCCTCTGATAATTCCTTATCTTCTCCTTTGCTATTTTCTGTACATTTTTTCTTTACTTCTTCACCCAGTTGATAATCAAAAAAATCTCTTAAAGTTCGTTCTTCCCAGGCTGTGCCTAACGCAGTAAGTACTATTGGGAAAATCAAGAAGTCGCCAATCCGCCATAGTAGCAGCAGCCCCTGCAATAAAAAAATACATCTTTTGTTTGAACTTTTATATTCTTTTCACAAATAATTAATATAATAATACTAAGTATTCCGCAAACAAAACAGCCTCAATTTTATTATCTTTAAAGTTATGTTATGAGATATCTTACCAAAGTATTGGCTACGGTGCAGAAGAGAATCACGGTGAAGCGACCAGTATAAGTTGATACGTGTAAAACACCAACTTTTAGCACATCTGATATCCCATCTAGCAAATTCATAAGCATAGTAGCTTTCCATAATTCAAAACGGATTTTAAGGAAGTCCGCCAAAACGTTCACCACTGCGTTTTTCACAAAGGCATGGCCTAAAACTAAACCTGAACTATAAATATCATGTGAGTAGGAAGTGAGTTAGTTGTCGCTGATCAATGATCACTTTACAATTTATTCGATAGAAATAGAAATTATTTTATACACATTAAACAAATTTATAGGTGGGAGACTTCAATTTCTTTCCTAGAAAATCTGGCTGATATGAAGAGATAGAAATTAATGCTACCCCAGATGACGAGGACAGTCCTGGAGAGGACAAAACCATTGCGGAGCCAGCCGAGAAAGCTTCTTCCATAACTGCTGTTCTTCTTCATTTTAAGCCGAAAACTGGAGTATGATTTTTTTTTTTTTTGGTGAATGACTTGAAAGAAAGAAAGTGCTGTAACGCTCAGAGGAAGAGCAGGGTATGATCTTTTCGTGTTTTGGGTGGATGTGAATGACTTAGAAGAAAGAGAGTGCTGTAATGCTATTTATAATCCAGAGGAAGTGCCATAACGCGTCGGGTCAATATGTATGTCGAGTCAGTCAAGTATGTAAGCTTTCCTTGAATTTTCTCTAAATTACTGTAGTGTCCTTTTTTTTTCCCCTTAAAATTTTCAAACTATAAACCTAAGTAGTTATACTGTACTGTACATTCCATCTCTTTGTTTTTGAATGTATGTTTTTCATCCACCTATTTGTTAATGGACCGTGTTTTGGGACCAAATTACCCCGGAAATCTGCAACATTTCCCTCTGTGATCGTACATCTCTCTCTCAGCTCAACTCATCCTCTCTAAAATGAAAGCATTCACCAAACAGAGAAGAAAAAGACATGCAAACACTGTACGAGAGAAGAAATTTTCAAGTTCTGATCTAGAGGCTCACCAGTACGAGAGAAAAAAGCGAGAAGGAGATGGACAATAAGAAGCTGAAAAACCTCAAGAGACGAAGCATGGGGTAGAGAAAGGGAATCCAGGTGTAGTACGTTGGGATCCCTCATGGTTGTTTGCAGCAAAGCATTGTAGAGAAATTGAGGTTGACAAAATAGAGATGTAGAAGGTAGAGACAGTGGAGAGGAAGGGAAATAAATCCTCTGGGCTCTGGACGGTCCAGAATTTTTAAATATTTTTTTTAAATTTTAATATTTTTTTAATTTTAAAAGAAGCAAAACACAAAATAAAAATAATTTCTTAAATATGAAATTTAAAAAAATAGGATTTAATAATAAAAATTATAAAAATATAAAGTAAAATCTGAACCATCCATATTTTGTACAGATAGTTGATATCTACTCTCAAAACAGTAGTGACCAGTGCAAAAAAATAGCGTCCGCGAGTAAGGGACCAGAGCTCAACTTCAGGTCATAGGATTGCATGAGGGGTTGGGTGGATAATGGGTAGATTGATGATTGTAATATTGTTTTAATGAATACCTTTTAGGAAATAATTATTTTAAAAAAATGTTTTTGACAAGATTAATGAAAATATAAACTTTAAAAGTGAAAAAAAAAGTTGAGTAATTTAATTTTAAATAAGACTAAGTAGAGTCAAGAAAATGGGCTCTAACCTTCAAGATAATAAGCCTATTCAGCTTGCTTTTTATATTGAGTTGGGTTGGAAAAAAAATGCATCCCCTTTTTAAATTGACTTTTTTAACTGACCTGCTTAACAAATGGGTTATTGGGTTTGTCTGCTTTTTGGTTAAAAAAATTTTTATTTCCATTTTGTTGAAGTTGAATAAATTTATGATTGATAATGATTGAAGGTTGATGACTAAATTTTGTTTTGAATTTTATGATAATTTTCATGATTTTAATTGTGAATTATAATTATATTGTTGCATACTTAGAATTAGATTTTCTTTTAGTATGTCTGATATATTTTTACAAAAATTATATTTGAGAATTGGAACATAGTGGGTTACAATAGATTGTGATGGGTTGGTGGATAATTATTCAAATTAGTATCAAATTATAGAAAAAATTGAAAAATGAAAATATAAAGGGTTAGCGGGTTAAACGGACTAACATGCTAACCTACCTTAGTTGGTTTGAGTTGGGAAAATCCTAGCCCACTAGAAAAGGGGCCTAATATGGATTGACCCTTTTTCTGGCCAACCCACACCGGCCGTTCATTTGGATTAGAGTGTCCCATTTTCCCATATCTAAAACTAATTTAGCAAAAGTTGTTATAATATAAATTACACAAGACCAAGTCATCAGTCTGAAAAGTGACAATGTCCAAACTAAAAGGGATGAGAGTAAGGCGAATAAAAACAACCAAGGTTGTTAAACTTGTTTTACTGGTATCATAAACAAACTCGCAAAAGTTTATGTTTGTCAATAAATAATTTAAAATATATAATTACATAATTAATCAAAATAATTTACATATTGTTGGCTCTTTATTGAAGGCAAACAAATAGAAAGTTTAGTGTGACAGAGACATATTGCCTCAAATTGAAAATTCAAATTGACTTCTAAATCAAACATTATGCGTATTTGGGGTTTTTTTATTATAATTTTTTTGAATATCTATGATAAATTACAAAATGCCAAAAAAACAAATAGAAAAGAAATCTAGTCCACCTAAATCCCTTCAATATAAAAAAAAAAAAAGAGAGACCTAAATCCTTGTGTCGTGTGAGTCTAGATTTACTTGAGCGATGGAGCTCAATAGAACTTCTTAGTGGTGGTGCTCTATGGGATGAATTGCTGGAGGGATAGGTAGACAATATGACAGGAGGCGGAATGGGTAGTTTGAGTATCTATGGTGTCTTGATGTGTGTGTACGTGTCTTACTTGCTATTGCTCAAGAAGTTTATATAATTTTCTTCAACGGCCGTCCCACCACAACTCTCATTAGCCCGGAGCGCTCACCCACTACAATGAGATTGTACGAGAAATGTGGAAGTCGTGCAGTGTGGGATTTATCATATACTTGTGGTCGAAGATGAATGTCTCTGATCCAATGGATATTAGTTTTGTAAAATTAAGTTTATAAAAATGAAGTTTAGATAAAGTAAGTTTGTTATAAGTTGTTATGTTTGGATTTGTAAAAGTAAGTTTGACAAAAAAAATTATTTAGATAATAAGAGTTAAAAATATTTTTAATATATATAATATAGAGTAAATTTGCTTCTTCTTTTTCAAAATCCATATTTTATTAAAGAAAAAGTAACTTTCTCCTTCTTTTCTAAAATCACAGTTTAACCCACTTTTTTTTTTTAAAAATAATTTATATTTGACCAAATATATCTCCTTAAAATATCATAATTCCTTTTTTAAAAAGATGAACTAAACAGGTATTAAGTTGGACTTGATGACTCTTTTAATATAAACACATATGTAACAACAAATTTAATAATTTAATTATTTGGTAACATTTTTTTTGTAACAATATGTAATTTACTTTATATATATGATCAAAATGTTATCATAGAGTTCATGGCCAAAAAAAAGGATATTATCAAGAATCTATACTTGAATATTATTTTTACATAAGAAATCTTTAAAAGATATAAATACAAATTCAGCAAATACAAATTTCACGTGTAAGATCCACCCGTGCAATCTATCAAGGTATTATAGTTTAGGTTATTGATGGCGAATCTGAAAGTTAATTATGGATAATAAAACCCAAGAAATAATTTATTTATTTGGAATTTCAAATGCGTGAATTTTTTTTGTTTTTATTTTAGGGATGGGATGGACGGGGAATAAATTAAAATCATAATTAAAAAGTTTTAACTCCGTGTGTGTGTGTGTGTGTGAGGATAAAAGCAAATGCTGATGGGGCCGCCACGATGTTGATTGATCTAACACACACCCCAATATAAATGAAATTTGAGGAAAATTAGGCATAACGACAAATGCGTGATAAATTTTATATATATATATATATAATATTTCTTCCTATCCTTAATATATTTTTTTAATCAAATTATATAAATTAAAAATTAAAATTAAAAATAATTAATTATCTCAATTTTTTTTTAAATTTTAATATTTTTTTAAAACTACCTTTATTTAATCTTTTTTTTTTATTTTTAAATATATTAAATAAAGATATTTTTCAAAATATGTAATAAATACTATCTCATATATTGTAATGGGTCTTATATTTAGGATTAAAACAAAAAATTCTATATATAAAATCAAAAAAAATAATATAAATTTTTATGAGCTCACATCTTGATAAAAGTTCTGTCATTATTATTTATAATAAATATTTTTTAAATTTTCATTTATTCTTTAATTACACCTTTATGAATTTTTTTAGTGTCATTATTTATATAGTTTTTTTATGTGTTCTTACTAGTCATGAAGTATCTTTTTTTCATTTTATACTTGTTTCAAATTTTCTTATCTCTCATTACCACATACTAAAAATTAAAAGAAAATACGCCAACTCATATAACTCTCGGATTAACCCATATAACTCTTGGGTTATATGATTATTCCAACTTATTTTAAATGGATTACATATTTTGTAATTTAATCAGTACATTTTTCATGAGTTAAATGGGTTAATCACGGGATTGTAACTCGTATTTCGGCTCCAGTTCTAGAGCCGTCAAAATGGGCCAAGCCCGACGGGCCGGCCCGAAAAGCCCGAAAAATGAGCGGGCTTGGGTCTCAATTTTGGGAGTAAATACATAATCCGGGCTTTTTTAGCCCGGCCCGTTTAGGCCCGGCCCGTGATGGGCCGGCCCTAGCGGGCCATGGGCCGGCCCGAAAGCCCGATATTTTTTTCTTTTTCTTTTATTTTTGGTTTAAAATATTAAAAAATACATATTATTTTATTAATTAGTGATATATAAATTGTAAAATTTAAATATTATGTTAGTTTTTTATGAATTATAATGATAATTAGTTATATTAATTTAAATTATGATAATAATTAGTTGTATTAATTTAAATAATTATATAAAAAAATTTATTAAAAAACATTAAAAAAATATTAAAAAAATAAAAAAAGCCCGCGGGCCGGCCCGTAGGCCCGATCCCGCGGGCTCGGGCCTGAGAAATCAAGCCCATATTTTAATTCGGGCTTTTTAACCCGGCCCGAATTGACACCTCTATCCAGTTCTAGCTAGATGCTTTTGTAATACATATTTTCATTTGAATGGGTCCCACATATGGCCCCGCCACATGGTTAAGTTGACCTGTATTTTGGTGGCAGACCAGACGCTTCATTTGAATGGTTCAAAGGTTCTCTGGCCAAATTAAAAATGACGAAGAAGGTTCAGTTAATGCCTAGAAATAAAATAAATTTAAATTATCGTGAATAAATATGCTCATTTGTCGTTGGCCAATATATATATATATATATATATATACACACGCTCATTTGTTAAGCGACTCACTATAAAAATACACTAGTACTTGGTAAATACTGTGTTTCTTTTACGGAGTGGCATCGTAACATAACTGTAAATTACATACATACATACGTTTGTTTATCCGTAAATCACATATATGTGTGTGTGTGAGGAATGTAAGAGATGAAAATGTCTTGTTTCAATTCAAGTAAAGTCATATCTGAGGAACTAAACTTCCTCTTTTCTTCTTTTTTTTTCCATCCAAACATACAAATTTGGCAGAAAATAGTGTCAGGGACGGAATCGTGCAATGATTTGTCGACTCACAATTTCATTACGAGTATTCATTCTTTTTAGCATAAACTGATATTTAAAAATTAATTCTTTCAAAAATGTATAGATATAAAAATTCATTTTTAATTCAACGTCTTCAGTGCAAGTTTATTAAGCCAAGATTTTACCAATGTTTTACAAGCTGAACAGGACTGGACGGGTGAGTTGGTCCCGCCATTACCTAGAGTACTTAGGTGCTCGTTTTGTTACTTTTAAGTTTTTTTATTACTCAAACTATGTTAAGCTATTTTGAAATAACTTTTGAGTTGAGAACTGACTTTAAACTTGAGACGGTTTTTAAGGAACCGTCCGATCTATATTTGAGTAAAATTTTACAAGAGAACAGTGTTGAAGGTGAGGAAGAAGAAGAAGATAAATTCAAGAAGAAAATGGCAAAAATGAGAAGAAAAGGAAAGGATCTTAAAAGAAAAATTAGATAAAATAAAATTCCTCACTTTCTCTTCTTTGTTTTAGAGTACCATTGGAGCAAAAAATCTCCACCGACAACGGCATAATCTTCCTCTTCTCTGTTGCCGACGGCATCATCTTCCTCAGGTCTTTGTTGCTCTCATGTTCTATTCATTGAAGTTTTGTTGCTTCCTCGTGATTTCAGTTTTCCTTCCTTTTTCCTCCCGTCGTCGCGTAACTATCCTTCCTCCTCCCCAACGAGAACTAAAATGCTAGGTTTTTGGCGTTTTCTATGAGCTTATACATGGACCTATTGAAGTACACTTTCACATTATAAGCTTTGTTAAAATTCAAGACGAAAACAGATTTATTAAGTGGGATCATTTTATTTTACGTTTTCCTATATTTGAGCCACATTGCTTATGTTTAAAACATTAGCCATTTAATTTAAATGTAACAAAATTTTAAAGGAAAATATTTAAATGTTTATAGCTTTTTAAAATTTAAATATATTTTTACTTTCTCTATTTTCTATTTTAAAATTTTCTTTAATTTTGTTATAGTTAATTAATTAAAAATTTTCAAATATATGATTATGAGTAAAATTTATTAATTGGGATTCCCAGGATGATGAAACAACAAATGAAAGATTTAATATAAAATAATTCAATTATATTTGATTATTTGTGGTAGGTGAAAGATTAATAATTTAATATTATTTAGCTTGAAAATTTAATTAAGTCACAAAATTTCTTAAGGCATGTTTAGTTTACATTTTTGTAAATCAAATCATAGTTTCTAGTCATAATTTTTTCCTTTTTCATTCAAACAAATTTTTAGTAAACTTCTCTATTTTTATTCAAACTTCATTTTTATAAACTGTGGTTATTTTAAACGAACTTTTACAAAAATACAAATCAAATGGACACTTAAATATGTTATTAATGTGTTATAGATACATTTATTTTTATTTTATTTCATTTGATGACTTAATTTTTAAGTTATTTAACAATTTGATATTTCATTTATTATATATATATATATTATATATTATTTTCTATTTAATTATTATATCATCGATTCGAACACTAATCTAACCGTTTGAATAATAAAAAATATGAATTGGTGGTATTTTTGATTCAATGTCTAATCCAACTTTACATCTTATTTTTCGTAAGCAGCCGTTTAAAATTGGAAGAAAAACATAATGACATGTTATGATTTCAACCATTTATAGCATTTTTAAAAAGAAGTTCTCTTTCCCGACTAAAACCCAGAAAAATTCCACTTTCTTTGCTTTTTTTAATTTTTTATGATTATTTTTCAAATATATCCCTAATTTATTATCCACTTTCCAAATTAAAAATAATATTTTTATCTTTAACAATATAATATGATATCTTTATTCAAAATATTAATTTGAACCCTTTAAAAAATAAAAAGTAAAACAAATAAATTATTTGTAATCTTTTTAAGAAAATATATTTCCTATGAAGTATAATTCTCAAAAACTTATATTTTAAAAATTATACTAAACGAATCACATATTTTATTTATGTAATTATATAATTTATTATTATATTATTTTATTAGGTCAAATTTATTTATTATATTTTAAAATTTATAATTATTTATTTTACTTTTAAATATTTTATTTATTTTATTATATAAATTAATATATAATTAAAATATTTATTTAAAAAAATTGTAACACTACACACAACCAATCGTAACATACTATAAAGGTCCAGCATGTGACAGAACCTTTTTCAAATAAAGAAAAAGAAAGCGTGAAGTGGCAGTTCAATTTCATAAGTCAAACTGCCATTTTATGTCTTATTTTTTGTGAGCAGTAATTTAAAATTGGAAGAAAAAAATAATAATATGTTACTGATAAATATTTTTAAAAATATAATATATTGATATTTTGTTTTTTTTCTCCGGATCAAAAAGCCGGGAATGGGTTCTAAGGGGGCCGTTAGGGTAGCAGGCTATGCCGTTATGCCTGCCGCCTACTTGAAAAAAAAAAAACCAGTTTCCACTTTTGTGGAACAAGATGGAACGAGGATGTGTTATTCCACTTTGGATGTTATATTATGGATTTATGCTGTTATATTTTGGTATTTTGCATATTTTTATTATATATTGTTTGAAAAAAATCTCACGCAATCGTACTAGTTCTAACAGTGAGCTTTTTGGCCTCTCACATCACGCGTCCGGATTCTGTGCCCATCAGAGTGATGAATATACTATTATTCTGGTAAAATCTGGATCATACAAATCCATTTTTAATGGTATAAATTTATAGTTTTTTTTTAATTTTTTTAATAATAAAATTATTTTTTCCTTCTAATAAAATAAAAATATATTTAAAATATAATAATTAAATTAAATTAAATTAAACCCTGATCAGCACCTAATCCAGAAGCCGCACGCCACTACGGTTCTCTATCTCCTACCTCTCTCTCCATTATCGTCTCCCTCAATGCTCTGCTGTGAACAGCCATGGGGGATCCCGACGTGCTACTCCTAAACTCCCTCTCTCAACCCCATGCTTCGTCTCTTGAGGTTTTTCACCTTTTCATTCTCCATCTCCTTCCCGCATTCATCTCTAATTCATTCGTTCCTCTTTTCTGTTACCTCTGCAGTTGGGCATTTGCTCGTGCTTGAGGTTGATGGTCATATCGCCGGCGAATACAATCCAGAGAGGCTCATCTTGGATCGCAGCATTTCAGAGGCAACATTCTTCATGAGATTGCTCGTACCGGTGAGCCTCTAGATCAGAGCTTTAAAATTTCTCTCTCGCAGTGTTTCCATATCTTTTTCTTCTCTGTTTGGTGAATGCTTTCATTTAGAGAGGATGAGTTTGCTGTCGGTGTTGTTGGTTGAGTTTGGATGGGTTGAGCTCTGAGAGAGAGAGATATCAACACAGGAAAATCGAGTCGCAGATTTTAGGGGTATTTTGGTGTCAAAACATTAGCCAACGGTTCGTCCTTCCCAAGATCCTCTTCTGGTCTTATGTAATGTCTTTTTCCCTTTTTTTTTTATTTATAATTCTATGGGATTATACATCCGCGGGAGAGGATCCACATTCGAAAGTAAAGAGATGGGACGAACATATGAGTGCCGAGTGGTGGGAAATTAAGTTTCAGATTTTAAAAATAAAAGAAAATTTATGGTAGCTTCTAGAAAGTTCAAGGAAAGGGACAGACATACTTGCAGTTGACCCTCTTACGGTTGGCGTAGAAACATGGCCCACACGCTAGATTGAAAGAGGCAAGCTCCTTCCTTGTTAGTTCATTTATTTTTCGTTCACCTTGTTTGGTTCATTTATATTTGATGCTCGTTCCTCTGGATTATTAATATGCGTTATTACACTTGAAACCCAAAAGAAAAGGAAAAGATCATGCCTTAGTTTTCCATCTAAAATGAGGAGGATAACTATTGTGAGGAGACAGGTCGCTTCACTGTAATTATCTTTTGCACCGCAGCCTTTACCATGGTAAGCTATCGTATCCTGGCAACTTTAAAGATATTCAACTCAAAGCTGTTATGTGAAAAGAAGCTTCGAATTCTTGAAAAGCTTGGGTTTTTCATTCTCAAATTAACCTTAGGTGGTATTGATTGGCCAATTAACCTAGCTAGATATCCCTTGCTTAATATTACTAGTTATTAATTTGTTAAAAGAATAGTTGGTAAAGATGTGACCCATACTTTATAAGAGTGTGGATTCAAATCTCATTGTGGATTGTGAGGACCTCTTTGCAAAGCTTGAGTTTTTCATTCTCAAATTAAACCTTAGATGGTATCAATTGGCAATCACTATAAAAGTGGGCTGTGGAAACGCACATTTAGGAGCGTTTCTCCCGAAACATGAAATGCAAACTTTAAATGATCTTATACTTTAAATGATCTAATAAAAATTATATTTGATTGCAGGGGGTTGATGCTATTAAGGGTTCTCTCCTTAACTTCTGATCTGGGCACGTTGATTTTCGCTATAGTACTTATTGCGTTAGGCAAAGCTGGGGAAGAGCCAAACTTTGAGTGATTTTTTTTTTATTTTCAACTGAGTGAAAAAGTAAAGAAAAAATCATATCTACCGAAAATAATGAAGGGGAAGATAAGGAATCATCAGAAGAAAAAGAAGGATAAGATAAAAATGGTGGTGGTCTACTGCTTCCATTGTCAGCTTCGTTACAGCTATCCTGTGCATAGTCCCAATTCCATGGTCGACAACTTTCCAAGTTTCGTCTTATGTTATGGGAGCTACGTATTTATTATTCTTCTCTGGGATTTTCTGCTATTTCCCTGAAGAAAGACCCACAGGAAGCCCTCTCACTACCATCTACAGGGTCTTCAAGGAAGCTATTGAGAAACGTAGATTGCCATACCCTCCTTCAGAAGAGGGTTATCACTACTCCAACAGTAAGAATGATTCAAAAGATCTCTTTCATGGGAAAGAAAATGGTGATCGAGGTTCACTTATTGCCTCCTGATCCATCATTTTTGAGGTTCTTGGGCAAGGCCGCGATAATTAGGAACGACTCCGACGCTGAAAGGGTAGAGAGAAGTGAAGAGGGTTGTACAGTGGAGCAAGTGAGGGACGTGAAGAGCCTTTATCCCTTCATACCCTTGGGGTTCACTTTCTTCGCATACAGTTTGGTTTCTGCTTCTGGTAACACTTACTTTTTTCTGCATGGAAGCAACTTGAAGCCTAATGTTGGTCATTTAGATATTGGTGTCATGGCTTTCTTTATACTCAAATCTTGGGTTTGCTTTGCTGGTTAGAATAATCCAATCAAGAAAAGAACTGGTGAAAACACTCTGGAGTATTGCTGTTGGGATGTTTTGTTCAGCACTTTGCTGTATTGCGGCTTGGCTAGTGTAATGTCGTAGGCTGTCTCTGATTAGAAAGTACCCAGATAAGAAAGATATTCCCTTAAGCATCATGGTTTTAACTCCACAGTATTTCCTGCTAGGGCTAATGGAAGGATTTGCGGAAGGTGAACTAGAGACTTTCGTGCGTGATCGGGTTCCGGAATTGATGAGAAATTTTGTGGATTCGTGTATTGAAATGCCGTTGGGGATTGGAAAAGCCTAAAACATACTATTTGCATTAATTTTGCAGAGCTGGATCAAGGATTCCATGGACAATGGTCTGCTGGATTGGCATTTTCTCATGTTGGCATCACCGAGGTTTGTGTTCTTCTTGATTTATGTATGCTATGCCGAGTCCAAGTTATTAAATTTACCCTAATTTGAACAACATGATGGGACTCCTACGAAGATGAGTGAGTTCGAATTGTAGCTGTATATTGGTAGTTAGTTCTTTTCTCAGTTCAATTGTAAAGAAATTTCTTGTTTCTACTAGTTGTAGCTTCTTATGCATTAATTCTACACATAATTCTGATACACACACACACATATATATATATATATATCATCGTAATATTCTTCAGAGTGTAATAATGAAATGATCACACTATTCAGTCGATCATCTCATTTCTTTTTTTTTCCGTCCTTTTCAGTCATCTCCTTTCTTCTTCCTCTTCATGCTCTTTTGTTGTACATGTTCTATATCTTATGGGGACAGATATTTGAATATCGTTCAAAGGTGACCAAAGACCTAACGGGTCATGGAAGATCTCTCAAAAATGATAACGAAAGTCTATATTCAGCCACATGTTCTGAATATATAGATCTTAAGGCCTTAGTTTTAATAACTATATTCGTGAATACTTAGACACATGTTTGTGTTTCCCATAATATTTGTCAAATGAATTGTAGTATTTATAGTTTATATATAGTGCTACTTGTCATACATTTTATTATTCATGTCAATATATTCGTATGTTGATATTGATAGCTATAGGCTTAGTTAACTAACTAATTGTTGTCCTTCGCACCACTGGATAATAATAATCTCTCTCTCCTACAATGTCTTATCGGTGTAAAAAAAAAGAAAGGGTACATTCTCATCGCAGACCTCCATGAATACAAAAACATAATGGGTCAAACCCAATCCTAAGCCTCATTGCCCATGAAAATGAACTTGTTAAAGACTCACGGTGAAACGAATGCTCAAGTTAACAATTCAATGATTTTCTTTTTAAAAATGTTGTTTACAAATTAAATTTTAAATACATAAGATTGATATAAAGAAATATGACCTTACAACACCTGATAACGGATTAAGATTCACAAAATCCGAAAACGCTTTGACTGCAAATACCATACCCGGGAAAAGAAAAAAAAGAGGTTGAAGGAAGCTATCGAAGTCATCAAATTATGATGTAGAGATAAAAAGACGTGGTAATTGGTAATTGACTCAGTTTTCTTTTCTTACCCTATCATTCTAGGGGAAAAATGAGTTTGAATCAAGCTGGAATAATCTTGGTAGAAAAAAAAAATCAAGCTGGAATAATAAAAAAGTTTGATCAAGTAGTAACATCATACTCTTGCTGCTTAAAAAAAAAATGCTAAATTTGAATTCTTTCTCTCTCTACAATTTTCTCTTCACCAAGAAAATCTGAGTGGTGCTGCATGGATATAAGACTTGAAAGTCTAATTAAACAATTTCCCCTCAATTTACACTAGGTTTTATTTTAGTTTTTTAACTTTATTTTCTTTCTTTTCAATCCTTTAATTTTTAAAATATAATAAAAAAATTTCATTACTAATATCGTTAACTATATTAATAAAAAAAATGATGACAAAGCATGATCTCATATATTGATAAAATGTTATTCAATTTTAACATGTTAATCTTTACTATCATGTCATTAATATCATTATGTATTCATTAATTTTAGATTTAAAATATTTTTTGTTAAATCAAAAAATAAAAATAAACAATTACAAATAACTGACTTCTAAATATAAGCTTAATTTTATGAATTTTTTATCATAAGAAATGAGTTAAATAAATATGTAAGTATTAGAAAATGTTTTATCAACATTTTATGTTAATATAATTAATGGTGCCAAGTGATAAGGAAATTTTTTATAATATTTTTAAAGTTAAAAGATTGTAAAAATGTAAAGTTTAGAGATAAAGATAAAAATTGATCTAAAGTTTTTTTTCAACCAAAATTTGATATAAAATTAAGGATTAAAGGTGTACTTTTGTTATTATTTCTTTTATGAAACCACAAGTATCTCACAGTATACAGTAGTGGTTGTTGTTGTTGAAACTGACATATACTACCAGTCTGGGAGCCACCATGTCCACGTAATATATATATATATATATATATATAATTTAGAATTCTCATCCACCACCTTACCGTAGAAAAGTGATGGATGAATTATTCATCTTATTAATAAGAATGTGATTAATATTTATAAGGATGTGGATTCGAATTTTGTTGTTACTGATGTAATGATCTTATTAGTAGGTGATCTGTAAATATATGTGTAAATACTTTTTAAATCCTGAGACCTATTCTGACTCTAATGAGTCTCATTAATAGATAATATGTAAATATTTTTATAAAATATTTTTTAAATTCTAAAATCTATCATAATCCTAATGAGTCGTGTGATGACCAAAATCATCTAAACTTTAAAGTTTATAAATAAAAACAAAAAAAGAAAGATGGGGGATAATGACAGGATAGTTTAGCCTCCTATTTTTTTGTATACGCCCTTGTACGTTTTTTCAGTCTCAGTAATGCATCGATTCTTCATTTAAGAAAAAAAAAAACTTGAATTCTGGGAGTGGACTTAAGCCTACCCCAGTGCATTTTATTTAAAAAAAAAAAAACTTGTAGGTATAAAATACTGTTGCATCACCTGTAAACAAGTCAAATTCAACAAAGGGTCAAGTCGATTGATTTTATTTTTAAATATTTTATGCCCTAACACTGTTTGCATAATTCTCTTGTATCTCATTTTATTTTATTTCATCATTTCTGTACATTCATTTTTGTTTCTGGCAGTTGCCAGAATTGACCGCCATGAAAAAAACAAAAGAAATAATTGTTATGCATTATCATCAGTTTGTTGTAGCAATATTTTATACTTATATATATAGTATTGTAGTGAGAAGAATAACAATATTTCCTGTATATTCTATATTGAAAATATCAAGAATGTTCAAATTTTGTATATATATTTTTTTACTTAATTAAGGTGGACCCCCAGCCAAACACGTTGAATATTAAATTAAATTTATATTTAAATTAGAATGAAACAAAGTAAAAAAAAAAAACTCAAATGCCTCGAGAAGAAAAATTTACTGTCTATAATTTTAACTCCTTAAAACTTTTTTCTTATTTGAAAAAAAAAGCGCTACATAAATTATATATTTGCTTTGAAAATTTGTAGGTTTATTATGATTTTATTAATTTTTTTTGCAGTCTGAGTAAATATACAAAAAATAATCATACGTACACGTAACAATATGCATGGTATCAAAGAATTTAGTAAATGCAATTTTATCATTCATTCAGTTGATACAAATCAATAAATTACATGTGTTAGAAATGCTGTCTATCCTTATTGATCTTGGTTTGACTTGGAAGTTTCTCAGAGATATACGTATAAATGTTTACAATTTAATGTATATATGAAGATTTATTTATATAGGTAAAAATCAATTAGCTATTGAATGTTGATGACCACCAATTTGGGGCTTTGGGTAACTTTAGGAAAATCCGAATACATTCCCCTGAGGTAAGGCCAAAGTTTTGATCCGAATTCTTAAGTGTCCATTTGAATTATTTTTGGGTAAAAAATATATTAGAATAACTATAGTTTATAAAAATAAAATTTGGATAAAAATAGAAAAGTTGACTACAATCTTGTTTGGATAAAAAAAATGATGATTAGAATTTATGATTTGATTTACAAAAATGTAAATCAAATAGACCATAACTAGTTGTGTCAATCACCGATGGTTAAAAAGCATTATTTATTACACTACAAAGAAAACTAAAATAAGTAAAATTAATGGCTTAAGCTTATTGGGGAAAATAAGTGAAGTTAACTGAAGTTAAGAGATTTTACTTTATTTGACACGGGTGTTATGTTGGAAAAAAAAAGGATTTATAAATATATGTGGTAATCTTAACCAAGTAGCTTAAATTATTTTGGTATGATGGATAAGCCGATGTATATAGTCCATATTAAAAAGAAAAATCTAATAACTATTGCCAGCTGTAGTAAAGATCAATTTCCTTTAAAATACTAAAAATAATGGGTAGACTCCTCCTAAATTATATCACGTTAATTTGCATATGCCCCAATCTTGATATAGGGTTAATGCAACATAGAAAACAATACTCCCTCTAGTTAAAAATATAAGTCCTAATTTAAAATATTTTTGAGGTTCAAAATATAAGTCTCATTTGATAATTTTTATGGCATTAAATGTTTTTTTTTCCTATTTTACTTTTATCTGTAATTAAATTAAGAGAGATAACAGACTTTAAATGTAACATATTAAATAGGCATACTATTGAAAAATAATATATTTTTTTACAAATTTAATGAGCAAAACCACATTTCATGGTTCATATGCAATTAGTTAAATATGACTTATATTTTGAACCGGAGGGAGAATATAATTTTGCATTAGTAGGCAATTCATAATAAATGATGTGAGGGACGCATGTTTTGGAAATAAAGAAGTAAAAACATTGAATTGATATAATATATATAATTTAATATATATTGAAAAACAATGAAGAGAAAACAAAGTATAATTTAATTTATTGGAATCAATTTATACCCGGAAAAAAAAAGCTAGTTTCATGCGGAGACCAATAAAAAAATGCCATCTGAAAATTGTTATTTAGAAAAAACCCAAAACAGAGAATCTTTCGGATAAAATGTCAAGTATGCGATACAAGAACTTAAGCATTAAGTTTGTTTACAAATATATATATATATATATATTTTATAATACAAATATATATATATAAGCTGTGTATGTACCGTTTTCGTTAAATATTTTTTATTTATTTGTATTTAATATATTAACCTAAACTGGCATATGATCTTCAGCATAAAAAGTTCATAATATTTCCTCAACAAAAAATTGGAATATTTACCATATTTCCTGATATTAGAAAAAGAATACAAATGTAGCAACATTTGAATTGTTGTTAACTTTAGATTATGATATTTCAACAGCGCTATCCATATATCGAACCACGATTTTGTTTCATTTCAAAACTAAAAAAATAAAAATTATATGTTATTTAGTGAACATAATTTTACCTTCAATTTCTCTATAAATCTCTTGGGAATTGGGATCAAATTAGATTTTTTAAATGAAATTAAAAGGACACAGACTTAAATTATTTTTCTGAATTGCAGAAATTTCTTTTTCAGAATAATAATCTGAATAACCAAATGAGAATATGATTTGTACTGGTCCTTGCTTTTAGTTTATATAAAAGGAGTAAATTAGGTCTCTGACTCTCTTATAAATTAGTGAAAGAACGGCAGCATACTTGAATTAATTAATATATATATATACTAATTGCATTTTACAATTGGAATATGAAGCTATATATTATGTATATAATATGGATCTCGTATTATGTATATGATAATAATTTTTTTGAGACTTTGATTTATGATAAGAGATTTTATATATAGATAAAGACAGACATGCTCATTCTGAAATTAAAGAAAAAGATGTTTGATCCGCATTTACAGGTTGATCTTGTAAGGCAAGTTGAACTAATTAGAATTAAAAATAAGAGATCTCAAGAAAAACGATGCGTTATCACTGTTGAGTGTTGACCTTAGTTGTCCATCCAAAGTTGCAGTGAATCTTTCCTTCCCAGACAAATTAATTTCATAATTAATTAGGAGAAAAGTTTGGTCCACTAGGATCACCCACTACTACTACTAATAATGATAATAATAATACAAAATGCTAATGTACTATGAAATAATTTATACCTTTTCCTAATGAAAAGGCTAGTCCAATTAGTAAAAACAAATGTTATACTAAAACTAAAATTGAAATTTGCAAGTGAAATTGGGAAAAATTCCTCGCAGCTGAGGACACTGCAAAATTTTTGAGATAGGTTTATGAATTTTTTGTTGCAAATTTTCTATTTTGTTGTAGTGAAATTCAATAATGTTAAGATGAATGTACCATTATTAAAAAAAAAAAGATAGCATGATGAGGGTATATAAGAAAAAGCTCATGTTATACCTATTGAGGAGAAAATTGCAGCAAATTAATTGAGGTGATTTAGATATGTATAAAGAATGTGGCTAGAAGAGCCCATAAGAAAAATTGATAAAATGATCTTTTATCCTATGAAGAAAGATAGAGTGAGACCAAGAAAGATACTTAAGAAAGTTATAAAATAAGATTTTTTGATAAATGATATATCTAAAAAGTGAATTTTTTATGGAGTTTAATGACATTGTGTCCAAGTCACTTAATGGGATCAGGCTTATTGTTAATAAGGATATGTAGATATTGTAAGTATTTTTATAACTATCGTGAGCATATGTAACCTTATGCTCGAAACCCAACTCATCATAACTTCATTATTTTATAAAAATAAAACTTTCTGTTATATAGACTGAGAAGCATGCATGATATATAATTGATTGAGAGATTCGCAAAGGAATGAAAAAGTTGAGATGAAGAAAGTACGTAGAATTGTCAAGAAACTCGTGAGATTAGAGAAAGCAACTCTTTGTAATGTCACATTTGCTTTTTCTTTCGTTTTTGTTGATTCGAGTCACGCTCCATGCATGCATTTGCAGACACATGCATGCCCCCACGCTCATGCACGTGCGCCGAATCATAAAGCTCGCCAAACTATAAACAATGCTTCTTCCCACCAACCTCTCATTTAATTCTTTTCCCAATTAATTTTAATCATTCAAAACTTCATAAATATTTTCCTTCATATTAATTAATTAGTAAAGAAAAATCATAAGGGTTTTGAAGCTCTTGAGGAAACAAAGAAAACCAAACAATATACACTAGGGAAAATATTAGCTTGAAATAAAAATTAATGTTCACGAATTATGCCCGAATACTATTAAATATTAATCCATCACATCTCTCCGGATGCCTAAAAGTCGAAGAAATAATCGACACACAAAAAAAAGTATTGAAGTTAGGGAAATACAATACTCCCATCCGATTTTTAATATAAAACCCTTTTAACTAAATCACATGAATTAAGAATAAGAGTTAAAGTTAATTAACTACCTCAATTTTTTTAAAAATCTCAATATTTTTTTAAAACTATCCTTATTTAATATTTTTTTCTCTTTTTTTTAAATAAATTAAATATGAGTTTTTTTAGAAATGCATGATAAGTACTATTTTATATTCCCTCCGGTCCCTATTATAAGATGTTTTTAACTACCGCACGTGGATTAAGAAAAGTTGGTTACAATATAAAATTGATGAAAAAAATTATGACATTCCCATTTTGCCCTTAAAGAGAAAATAAAAATACATTAAATTAATAATGATGGTAGGAGGAGAGAGAAGTTAATTGAGACTTGTAATGAAAGTATTCAATAGGGGTAAAATTGAGACTAAAATTAAATTTATTACTTAACATCTTATATTTTAGACCAGATAAATTTTTTAAATAATACCATATAATAGAGACTGAAAAAATATATTATAATAAATATTATATTTAGAATTAGAATAAAAAGTATTATAGTTATCACGGAGGTGAGTAATAAATAGAATAACTAAGTGGAAAAAAAAAGAATTAGAAAATAAAGGAGGGAGGTGGGGTGGGAACGAAGCCCGTGATTCCCGAGGAAAGAGCGCATAAAATGATATTATCTTTTTGGTTTTGGGGTCTGCATCACAGACAGCAAAGCATCACACTTCACACCATATATATTCACCAACACATCATCAATTCAATAGTAACCACCTGCCTTTTTTTTTTTTTAATTCTCCGGCTATCAGTTAGTTTAAATTTGAGTTCCCAATTCGCAAAAATTTCCCCAATTTAATATTTTACACTTGAGCTTAAGATCAAGATGTTATTTAAAGAATGTTAAAATTGTTACCACTAAACCGAATAGCACCCCTTTCTCCTCTTTTACTCCTCTATTCATACATTTCTGCCTTTATTATTACTGTGGCGCCATTCTACAATTTGATTCAATTATGCGTGTATGAGAGTTTCATGCATACGTAATATATATAAAAGTTCTTAACGTTTATGGAATGATTTTTTAATTCATTTAGTTTATATATATATATGCGCATACAAATATTTATTTTATATTTATATAGTACTATTAATGAGTTGTTAATGATGAGCTTAATGATTTAATAATAATGTCTGATCTCATTATAATATGAGTTCAAATTTTGATTAGAACTAATTTAAATAAAATATTTATAATCACTAAATTGATAGAAATATTAGGTCAGGATTTATTAGTCTAACCACAGTTGAGTGATGTTCAAATAAGTTACAATTAAATTATTACATTTTTAATTTTATATATCGAAATTTTAAATTTAAAAAAATATGTTTTTAACTTGGTTTTGAGTAATTTTTTATTCAATTTTTCAATCCAGTTAGAGACAAGCCATCAAATTATAAAAAGTTTATATCTTGTTGGTTTTAAGAAATTGATAAAACTAGAAATTCAATTTTTTTTACTTTTGTATCTAATTACGTATCCACAGCACATTACATGTTCATCTTTATTATCCCTCCAAAAAGACAAAATTAACTCTAATATGCAAAGATCAAGTACGTTATCTGAAAATAATTAAACAGTTGACAGAGGTGTACATACGTGCATTAATAGTGAACTATATATGAAATACAAGACTGTGAAATGGATAAAAAAAAGAAAGAACCTATAATTTAGCTTGAGACAGCCCCGGATTTTTAGGGAGAGACATCCATTTTTATTCTGTAAAATAAGGTGACTCGCTGCTTCATTTCTTATCAAGAAAGAATCAAATTCATGTGTAATACTTTCTTCAAAATAATACTAATTAATTTTTGTGTACTATATATATATAATATATATGCATGGTCCTAATGATAAACCTAAAATAGTTTTCTTATTCAAGTTGGGAACAAAAAGTTTGGTGTCACATGGTATAATTTATATAAGTATATTCCTTGCATTCCGTCACCCATGCATATTTAAAACATATTTCCATCATATAGTGATCGATATGCTCACGATATCTTCTCCCCATTTCTCCTTCATTTACTTTTCTCCCAGAAAGTCACACACAGAAAAGAGAGAGAGAGAAGGTCGTTCAAGTTATTGTAAATTCTAAGTCATGATCCATCTAGCTATCTAGCGTGCTAGGGTTTTCAGTAGTATTCACCTACCGTGTCAATCTTCGGTTTTTGTAGCTTTGATTAGCTTCGTATAGGTGTTGCTGAGATCAAGGTTTTTCTTTTTCTTTTTCCTGATGATATTTAGTTTCCAACTATGGAGGGCGAAGAATAAATTACTGTTAAGTAAAAGTAGATGATCATGTCACTGCGATTCAAACTTGAAGGTTTAATTCCACTGAAGATGGAATTCTGAGAAAAGTATTGCAGAAATTAAGGTTCAGGTTGAAGTTAGAGATCGGTCATGGAAGGAAGAAGCGAAGGATCAGAATGCTCCAAAACAAGCCCATCTAATTATAACTACAACGAATTAGAAGATGCGTGCGAGAGCAAGAGCAATAAGCTCAATAAAGAAGAAGAAGAAGAAGAAGAAGAAGAAGGCAAGAAAAATATGAATAATAATGGAGGAAGCTCAAGCAATAGCACAGTGGAAGAGACAGAGAAGAAGCCATCAGTGAGGCCTTATGTGAGATCCAAGATGCCGAGGCTCCGATGGACTCCCGATCTTCATCTTCGATTTGTTCATGCTGTTCAAAGGCTCGGAGGAGAAGAGAGTGAGTTCTAAACTATTTGTTCTTCAACAATTTTTAATTTTATTTGTTTATATTATAAATTTCTATATTAATTCTGAGTCTGTCTGGATATATATGCGGTTCTCTTGCTGGGTGAAGGAGCAACACCAAAGTTGGTTCTTCAATTAATGAACATCAAAGGCTTGAGTATTGCGCATGTTAAGAGTCATTTACAGGTAACTCATACATAATTAGAACTTCTTTAATTTAATGCTTAAATTTCTTTAAACTGTATTTGAACTATATATATATATATAATATTATTGTATCTTGCGTATTAATTTTCTCATCCTTCTACTTTCTCTTTTGCCAGATGTATAGGAGCAAGAAGGTAGATGATCCAAGCCAAGGTACGAAAAGATTCTCTCATTGTAATTACAATAACTTGGGTAGGGTTTTTGACGAATACAAACTCTCTAATGAAAATAAAATTGGATTTTATATAACAGTATTGGCTGATCATAGGCATCTTGTAGAAAGTGGAGACAGAAATATTTATAATCTCAGCCAAATTCCCATGCTTCAAGGTTATAATCGCTCCCAAACTTCAACCTTCAGGTATATATATATATATATATATTATTCTTATGCTAATTAATTCCCACGAGGTTTTGAATTTCACCATTAAAGAAACTTTCCTTTTTGTTGTTCTTGTAGATATGGATATGGGGATGCTTCTTTGGGTGTGTATGACAGAATGGTTCATAGGCCCTTCATGGGTCGGAGTCTGATGGATCATGAATCCGGGTCGTCTGGGTTTCACAGCATTTTCCAGGTGGATACTTCAATTTTTCTGAAACAATCATCATCAGCAACTCAAATCTATGAGCCAAAAGAAGATCAAGTTCTCTCGTTTGGGGGCCAAGAATCCATACACAATCGAACCAGATTGAGCAAGAATAACAATGATCTTAACCCGTTGACCCATATAGAACCAATAAGAGCAGAAGAACAGCTTCTTCCTCCTATTATGAAGGATCAAGATCAAACAAAGACGTCGTCGCTGAAAAGAAAGGCTTGTGATCGTTTGAATCATCATCATTGTCATCTTGATTTGGATCTATCACTAAGGTTAAATTCAAGGGTTGATGTTGATATTGCAGAGAAGAATCATCAAGCAAGTAATAATTTGGAGAATGATCATGATGAAGTTAACAGCAATCTCTCACTGTCTTTGTACTCTCAAATTTCCTCGTCTTCTAATAATAATATTGTTAGAGACAGGTCCAAGGAAGAAGAACATTGCAATAAGGAAGCAGCAAGGAGGGAAAGGTCTAGTACACTGGATCTGACTATCTGAATGAGACAAATTCTAAGTGAGATCTTGAGGTACTTTTCCAAAAATAATGCATAATGAATTTTTACAACTATTCTCTAATTTCCAAGTGACTTCTATATAGTTTTCTTTCTTGTTTTTTTTACCTCCTTACCCCTAATCTTCTGTACATGGAATATGCAGTTGTGACAGTTTTTCTGTCAAATACTGGTACCCTAGATGTCATCTTCTATTTATATATTAGAATCATTGATCTTAACTCAAGCATCAATATTGTCATAAAAATGCTTGTGACTATAAATTTTCTTAATTATTTATTATTAAGTTATTATTATAGAATCATGACAGATAAAAAATAACTTCTGTTTTAAAACCCTACAATTAATATTGAATTGTATTGTAATACATGCTAGCTAGTATTAGATTTTTGTTTATTTAAGATGTTGATTAATACTAGCTATGGCTGTTATTTCATTTGGGAAATAGTGCAAATAACAATCTGAAACTTTTGTTTGAACAATGTGATGAAAAAGAAAACAAATGTGAAAGTGAAAGGAAAGAAGAAGGATCGGAGAAACAAATTGTATACTAATCTTCACTAATCAAATTTTAATTTCATATATCGGAGCGTTCTTGTAAAATGGTGTTAATAATAATCACAGTACTTTCATTATATTATTTCCTTGTAAATAATCTAAATTCTCCTTTGCTTCATCGATGGATGTTTTCGAAAAAAGAATTAATGTCATTAATTCATGTTATTTTCCTTTCCTTTTCATCCCCTCCACAAATTTTAAGTTTGTGAATGAACATATATTAAAAAAACACATAAACCTTTAAACCCAAACCGGTTAACCTAATCATCATTGGCAGAAACTAGTTATCAAATAAATAGTTTTGCGGACAAATTTTGGATTATATGACTAAGTTCACATGATGGCAAGCTTAATTAATATTATAGTTTGAAGATTTTTCAATTGTAAATTGTAATATCTATGATCAAGTGGAGGGAAATAGATAGGAAGGTGGTGGAGGGAACAAATAGCTAGCATGAAATACTGATGATATGATCGGAAGTATTTTTGTTTATTTGTGTAGATTAATGTGTGATCTGTCTATTGCTCTGTGCTTTGTTGTTTTCATGGTAAATGACAACCGTAACAAAAGGCTAAATTTGGAATATGTGTTTGATAAATATCAGGAATTACTAAATAGTAACATGATGTTGGGGAACACAATGTACAGTACAGAACTTAATTATATGTTCATTTAATATACTTATTGTAAGTATAAATGAACTACTGTGACTATAAAATATCTATTTATAACAATATAAGAATAAAACAGACAAACACAAATATATATATATATATATCAAATCGCGGTACGGTGCTAATGGTGTGATAACTTTCAGCAATTAATTATTCATTATTTTTGTGCCTTTAGTGGGCCAAATATATTATTCCCGATAATTGCAGAGACTTATTTATCGGCTTTTTGAGCAATATTTGCTTAAAAAACCAAATTACTAAAATATATTTAGAAAATATTAACCATAATATAACACTTAAAGTCAAATACTCGGTATGCATCATGTACTGTTATACAGGAATCGAATAATAGCATATGGACTTCCATGTTGTTAAATTTTTTTCATTTGGATAAAAATAGGTTGTTGGCAACGCCTGCCACCCTAAACCCCCAGTCCCAAACTTGGTTCCCCCTCCCCTCTCCCCCTTCTGAACACACGACCCCTCCCTCGTGTTATTTATAATAATTAATATATATATTTAAACATATAATAAATAAATACCATAATTATATTTTTATACAAAATAATATAATATATATTTAATTAAAATATATCTCATTCATATAAAAAAATATTTTATATATTCATTAAAATAAATATATATTTTGAAGTTATAAATAGATTGCATAAAAATATTAAATATATCTCAAAAAAATTTATTTTATATGTATATATATATTTTTGTAATATTTACACCTATCAAAATAAATAATATTAGCACAGGATCTTGGGGTTCCTGGTACCCCTGTCATGACTTGTTAATTTTCTTTGAGCTTTTGATTCATCAAATAAATAAATAAGATTAAAAATATACCTAATGGATAAAAGATATATTATAAATTACTTAAAATATATTAATATGTGCCTTTTAAATATTTTGAAGGGCCAGGACAAACCCCGCTTCATATACCGAGTTAACTTAATCTAGCTCGGTATACTATAAAAAATCACAATTATTTAAAGAAGTTAGATTATGTTTCTTTATGTTGAGATTCATATATTTGACACACCTGCTTTTAAAATTATAGAGGTACTTAATTCTATATTTTTATTTAAGTAACTACATTAATATCATAACATATTTAAAAAACACATATTAATATATTTTTAGTAATTTATATATATTTTTAATCTTATTTATTTGTTTTTTATTTTGATGAATGGAAAGCTCAAAGAAAATTAACAAGTCACGACAGGGGTACCAGGAACCCCAAGATCATGTGCTAATCTTATTTATTTTGATAAGTGCAAATATTACAAAAATATATACATATAAAATAAAATTTTTTGAGATATATTTAATATTTTTTATACAATCTATTTATAGCTTCAAAATATATTTAAAATATATATTTATTTTAATGAATATATAAAATATATTTTTTATATGAATGAGATATATTTTAATTAAAATATATATTATATTATTTTGTATAAAAATATAATTATGATATTTATTTATAATATAGTTTATATATATTAATTATTATAAATAAGATCGGCGACAGGGGTCATGTGTTCAGAGGGAGGGGGAGGGGGAACCGAGTCTGGGATGCGTAGCCTACGACCTACTTTAATCAAAAAAAAAAAAAAAAAACAACTCATAAGCCTATTTGCTAACATTTGACTTTTGTGTAATAGTACAAGACGCAATTGAACTTTTAGTGTTATATTATGATAAATATTTCTTGACATGTTATATTTTAGTAATTTGTTTATGTTTTTATCATATATTGCTCAAAAAGCCCTTATTTATCTCTCCTTGTTAAATAAAAAAGGAATTTTTTTTTAGATACAGGTAATAGTGATAAATCTCATTTATTTGTGTTCCGATTTAGAAGCAATTTGATGAATTATTCTTAAAGATTTAAATAGAATAATGCTATTCATCTATACCATAGTTGGCTTTTTTTAAGCCAATAAATAGCATTGAATGTTCAGTCTTGATTTCAACCTAGTGAGAAAAAAAATGTATTAGAAGAATTTTAATCCCATTATTAGATTTACTTGACTTGAATTATAGGTGATGTCCTATATGTATGACTTTTAATCCCATTAATCAAATTTTTATATGTCGCAGAAAACATGATATATAAACAAAACTTTAAAAAATTGACAAATTAATTAAATAAAATAGCGTACTTGCAAACAACTGATCTCTTTTGAATTCGTATAACTTGTCAAGAGGATTTTTTGATAATTAAGCAATATATAACATAAACACAATAAACACATCTTCATTTGATTATGGTAATTTGGAGATCTCTCAGGACATGAGAAAGAGGAATATATTGTCATTTTTGCTCCTAATATTACTTGCTTGAAATAGAATTTCATATTCTTCTGTAATATCATTATATATCATAGAATTTAGAAAGATTATAAAACTAGCCAATAGAAGATTGTGCAGAGCTTTCTGGGGAAGATGATGTGGTTATATGCAGATTCCTCATGGTTTATGCGATCATGTTGTTAGGCTTCTTTCATGGCTCTAGTTTGCCACCACATTCTTGAATTTCCATGTTTTATTATGTTCAGCTCTGACATATTTTCTCATACAGTTTATAGGATTTTATAGGATCTAAAAAATAAGGCAAACTATTCATAATATATAAATAATAAATTTTTTTTATAATTTATTATCTGATATCCTAGGGTATTCTGGGTTCATTATTTACCCGAAACTAATCTGAACCCCACTGTGTAGGACCTTACGGCGGCTCATGGGTATCAATGGGAAGACCTCTTTGAGACTTTAATTTTTTTAACGCTACTGCATCCTTCAGGAATCAAAACCTCGACCCCGAGAGATGCTGGTCAAGCCCCTTACCACTTGATCAGATACCCATTGGTTATAAATAAATAATACATTTTGCTATAAATTTTATTATATATATATATATATATATTGATATTGTGAGTCCCAGAATTAAAAATATAGGGGTTGTTTGATGCACAAGAAGAATAAAATATTAAAAGAAAAACTAACAGTGGTTACATTGTTAGGTTGAATAGTAAGGCATTTAACACTATTTAAATAAGGTTTTGAATTCAAGTATTATAAATAAAAAAAAAATACATTAGGAAAACTACCCTAATTTAGATCTAACAATATTCAAATATAATTGGGTAGTATAGTACCAAATATATACTAGATAATTGTATAAAAAATAAAATAAAAAATGAATTTTGTGAATGAAAAATTTTCTATATTTATAAATAAAATATAATAATAAAAAATAATTATTATTGAATATAATTGAATAATAGTAAGAACGGGTGTTGATAAAATGAAAATGCAATCATGCAAGTATACAAGATTTGATCATTTAAATACAGGTATACAAGATTTTCTATATATTTTTTTTGGCCATCAATAACCGCCGAGTAAATATAAAAGAGAACAGAGTTATATGTGACAAATTAATTTTTTTAAAAAAAATGTGGATAAGTAATATACGGAAGGTGTGCATTCGCATTACTTCCATTGCGGAGTGCAGGTGCGTCCATTGCACCTCTAATTCAGGAGACGACGTCGTTTATTGGCAATCAATCTGACTCGTTTGTTTCTTCGTCCATTATGAACCGTTCGATTCTTAATTCTTTTATCCCCATCGATCTTCATCTCCTGGCACAGGAAACTTGAGGGTGGTAGGTGGAAGAATACATCCAGGCGAAGAAATAAGCTTTTCTGGAGATATGGGCATGCCAAGTGAAGTTCTCTGGGTAATTTCATTCAGACCAACAAGATTTTTCTCTTCAGATTCAGAACAAGCATCCTCTTTGATAATGTGATACATTGTCAATAAGTTTATAATAATATAAATTATTTTATTTTTTTGAGCATCATTAATGGAAACATTAATTAATAGCTTTTGAAATCTGTGAGTTAGTTTGGAGAGTTTGAATATCGGATTGTAACTTTGATGCTGAGTCTAAAGGGCTTCCTGTCAGAAAAGGAAAACCCAGACCACATATTATTATGATATAAAAAGAAGAATGCACATTTTGTGGGACTCATGTTTTGCCTTTCCCTAGTTTCATTTGTATTCGAGATGATAATGCTTCTAGGACAAAAGGTATTTTGTTATATATGTATCTGCTTGCTTAAAATACTTTTATAATGCCTCAACCATCCAGCCAAACCAATATATTTAATGATAGAGCTACTTAGCATCACATTCTGGAGAGGACAAGCAGATATTGTATATTCAAGCACAGGACTCACAAAAAAGTATATATCAGCCCCTCCATCCAAGTTCTTTCGTTTTTTCACTTGCACCAAAATTGATCACAAGATTCAAGACATAGTAACATTACAATTCAAATGATTGAAATCGTTTTTTTTTATTATTTATTTAACGACATGATTGAAATCTTTATTACAATTCAAGTACAACATTACACTGTCTCAACCTAAGACAATTTACAATTACAAGCCACTAAAGTATTAATTGAGTTACAATATTTTGTTCAAGCAAGCTCCCTGCTTCATTTCTGATTTTGATCCTTCCTTCCTTTCTGTTTATATGCTCAAATATAACACACACACACACACACTCATACACACTTGCACACTTCATAATCTGAATTGCGGATACAGTCTCAGATCCATCATTGTTATTGTATAAAACCTGAGAAGGGACGACATACACAATCATTCGTATAAAAAGCGCACGAGGAAAATAAAAAATCATCTAATGAAATAAAAGAAAAGTACACAATCATTCAGAATTTTGGCACCTGCTATTCCAATCAAAGAATACTAATTGCCAAAAGGAAATTGGGTACTATAGCATACAATTTAACAGTTAATGACCATGTTTTGCCTATTGGCCATCCAAAAAGTAATGAGCTTCAAGAGGCATATGAAGCACTTCTACATGCACTTTAATTGGATGAAGTCATATGAACCAACAAAATACTATGACTGATTGGAGGTATGCAGAGCTAAAACAATCAAGAGTTAGATATGTCCATTATTACTTGTCATATATGCAGTATAACAGAAACAATTATACTAAAACTTTTTGCAAATGGAAAAAAATAGCAACTGAGGAAGAGAGTTGGCCTCCTCCTACTCCGTAACATAGTAAACAAAAGAATGTAACCCAATTTATTTGAGTGTTCAACAAACCAACTAATTCTAACGAGAAAAGACAAACACAAACTTCTAGGCTTCTAGCTACCAGCATGATTATAATAGGAAAAGCAACTAAATAGAAAATGCAATGCCTCTTAAATATACATATAATTAGAATATTGTATGATGGTTTGAATAATGCATAAGCTATAAATAGCTTTCTAGCTAACAATATTATATGCTGCAATAAAAAAACTGTTGAGACAAATTAGTGTAGTGTATTATTCTTGATTCAGCTTCATTATGAATATCATCGATCAGGGTTGAAATTGGGAGAACGGAAAAAAAAAAAATCGTTGAAATTGGGAGAACGGAAAAAAAAAATCATAAAATTAACACATTATCCTTCTGCTATTCATATTTCATAATCACCAAAAGGTCCAAAACTATCCAATCAAACTAGCCAGGGTTATAATTCCTAAGAGCTAAAGTCAAGCACTCCCTTTACAAACACCAATATTTCATAGCTGAGAACAGAACAAAGAACCCTACCAGTGTATGAAATAAAGACACGCAATCCATTTGCCACACGCACATGTTGAAGAGCTTTTCATTTGCATCATTCCTCCACACTGTGCACCAGCCAGCTCCTCACCACGATTCATTGAAGTTTCATGGAGGCGAAATGCTTCAGAATTTCCGTGTGAAAGAGGAAAGAAATTAGCATTGAATGGCTGCAATTAATATAAGGAACAGACGGTCCAGATTGCAACCACTTTGATACAACACACTACATAAATCAATGCTGTTTGCTTGAAGTGGAGGCACAGCAAACAGGATCTGCAGTGGAGAAAATCAGGACACAGAAGGTGTAGGGGTAATTCATAGAGGTTGTGTCAAAAATTGCTTCTGCTGAACCAGGTGGTTTAGAGTGGACTGTAGCCGCTCTTTGGCCTCTCTGCTCTCTCGCCTATACTCAGCAATCTCTCTCCTATACTCTGCATTCTCTCTTCTGTACTCAGCATTCTCTCTTCTGAATTCAGTATTCTCTCTTCTAATTTCTCTTATCTCCCTCTTCAGGCGAATGCAACTTCTCCAGATGCATCATAAGAGATCACGCCTAGGTCGTTGCACTGGTGATTCTGCAGGTGGATCTTCCACATGCTCATGCACTACAGGTTCCTCCTCCTGAGGTGGGTGCTCATCCTCATGTGGGGGTGATTCAAGGCGCTCAGGTTTCTCCTCCATTGCTCCCCAAGAAACTCATAGCTCATCAGTGTGAGGGTTCTCTCATTGAGCTGGTCACTGCTTGTGGTGTAATGCACCATCTCTCCATGTGTTTCAACACCAGCTCTAACCAATAATCTGCTAATCAAAATGGGGAAGGCAAATGCCTTTTGCCCCCTCTTGGTTCGAACCACTTCCCTGATACTCTCAATGATGATGGGGGCCAAAGGGATACCAGATATGTTTCTCAACCGCCCATCATCTTATCTAAAAAGTACAAGTCAGAGATACGAACCTCATTCAGGCAACTGGCTCTAGGCATGATGTTGAAACTCATCATGTTTATCACTAGTCTATCCCTAATAGATAGATGCTTAGCCAAAAGAAGCTGGCGAACATTGCTTCTGGAAGGAGCTCGTGCCATAGAGTGGTTACCCATAGCCTCAAGGACCTTCCAGGTAGGGTCAGATGCCACACTTTCTCTGGTTAAGTTAAACTGGGGACCTTCATTCGGTATATCTAGGAAACTGGCAATGCATTCTTCTGTCAAAATTACACTTACCCATTTCACTGTTGATGTAATAGATCTACCACTCTTGGATTCTTTATTCTCTATGTTAGCACAAAATTGCTTTACCAACTCAGGGCAGTATTCTCCACTTAATTTAAGCAGAGGATCCCACCCAAGGGCTCAGAAAGCACCATGAATATCAAAATATCTCCCCACTTCAGGGTGAACTGTCTTTTCCACTATTAGGGTGTTGTTTCTTTTCCTCTCATACCATTCCTTGTTCTCTCTGGAGGTAAATTTATCATCATCAAGCTCCATTTGATTCTTCGTACCACTCATAGAACTGGTTTCTCTTCTAGATTTCACCATTTCCTTTTACAAATACTAGATATTTTTCCCCAGATCGTTCAGCAACCCAGTACCTATCAGGACATGCAATCCAGCCAATAACTCAATATCCAAAAATATATAAACTAGAACTAGAACTAGAATTGTTTACCCAAAAAAAAAAATAGAACTAGAATTTGGACATTAGGATATTATGTAATAATTTAAATCAATAATCGGAAAAAATATACTAAAAAATAAATTTCACTATTTTTCCTAATTATTTGACAAATTTTTCACCAGATAAACTTAGCCAGAAAAATTAAGAAAATAACAAACTAAGTTCAGGAAATCACCACGCAAAAATTATCAAAACAATGTCAATTATATATAGCATTGGTAATCCAGAAAAATCTTCACATTGTGCATATTTAACCGGAAAAATTCACCATATGCAAAACCAGAAATACAAGTTTTTCCAAAGAGCATTATAATTAAAAAAAAACCAAAATTCCTAAATCAAAAAGGAGGAGGTATACTGTATTGTTAACCAACTAAATCACTTTAAGGAGAAGAATGTGTACCCGTGCTCAAGATGCGGGGCAAAAAATATACTCAAAATGCCAAAACCCCGAGATTAATCTGTGAATTATGCACGAAACTTAAAAGCAATCGATGGGATTCAAAGAAAAAAGCAGTTTAATTGGTTAAAATAAGAGATTTTGCAGGAAACAATGGCGCGCTAGAGGGTTGGAAAGTGACATGGGTGTAAAGAACGGCGCCGAAAGTGGGGGATGTGTTGCACAGATTTGAGACTTAAAACCCTACGAGGCGCTGGTTCCGTATATCATACCGGCGCCGGTTACTGATCGGTCCATTTGTGGTATCATCGTAAAACCTAAAATGAGGGAGGCTGATCATAACCGATCAAAATCGATTTAATTAAACCATACTAAATGAACCAAAATCGACCAGAACCTATGTTTGGTTCTACTTCTGAACTCCGTTCCAGCCCCAAACCAATTTTTCCATTTTTTTGTTCCATTTTTTTGTAGATGTTTGGGTCTTCAAGTTGCTGCCGTGAATTTTGGTGAAAACGAGTTGAAGGAGAAGCGATTCATTTGTTGCTTTTAGGCTTGGTTCTTCATTTTTATGGGTATTTATTTTTAAGACAGATAAAAATAAATTAATAAAAATAAAAAAAATTAAAAAATTAAAAAATAAAATTTTTATAAAATTTATTATCTAATGATCAAAATATTTTTTTAAAATTTTAATTTTTATAAATTATGACCTGTAAAAAAATATTATATCAGATATATTATGTTCTCAATTAAATAAATATAAATTAAATTTTAGTCCAAATAAATTAAATTAATCATGGGATAGAATTTAAGTTCAATTTAAAGAAAAATATGAGTTTTATCAAAATCAATTTTTAAATAAATCATCCAAATATAAACATATTAATCTAAAACCAATTTTTATCATAATTACATTACAAAACCAATTTTAACCAAATTCATTTTTAACTTACTAAGACTCAAACGAGATATGATCAATAGATGAAGATAAACGTGGTTTATTTAAAATATATATATATAGAGCCCTACTTCGGCTTTTTAACATACCCACCCAATTGTTTTGGGTTGGTTAAAGAATTTTATAATATTGGCCAGTTATAACAGAACCAAAATGAATCAATTATTCCATTTAATTCATATTATAAAATATTTTATATAATAAATTTTTTTATCTAAAATATAAAGTATTAGATATTTTTCTTCTTATTTTATCTATATCTTTAATACTTCTTCTCTTATTATTTATAATTTTATAATGATAATATAATAGAGTATTTGATAAAAGTAAAATAGAAAATATAGATATTTTTTACATTGATTTCAGTTGAAAAAATAATTTTTTTAATATCGTATAATTGATACAAAATATCTTATAATATGGACATGAAGAAGTAAATATTTACATATATCTTTGCTACTTTTTATCAATTAGTCAATAAATATTGATAATTAAATTGAATTCCACCATTATTATATTAATATGAGAGAGTTTAAGTTAAGGAATTTGAAGAGTGAGAAGACAATTAAAAAATATGGATAATAACCAAAAGAAAAGAAAATATAAAGTT
Source organism: Adenanthera pavonina (assembly GCA_026686845.1). Classification (NCBI taxonomy): domain Eukaryota; kingdom Viridiplantae; phylum Streptophyta; class Magnoliopsida; order Fabales; family Fabaceae; genus Adenanthera; species Adenanthera pavonina. The sequence continues at coordinate 37,579,545 of JAIVEN010000011.1, forward strand.
GAATAAATACTATATACTAAATCTCTCAAAATTTATTTTTCTACAAATACTTCTTTTTTTTCAATTTGAGTTATATACTAATAACTCTTTAAATTTTTAATCATATGCAAATAATTTCCTTAACATAACATATTCTCCTATAAATAAAACCGAAAACTCATTAGCTATTAAATATGTTATTTACATAAATTAAAAGAAATTATTAAATTAAAAAAAAGTTAAAATTCATATCCTTTTGTATTAAAATAAATTTAATTTTATTCAAAATTTTAGTAATATAAATATAAATATTCACACTTATTGACAAAGTTTTATAGTTATCTAGTAAAAAGCAAATTTACTAAAAATTTATAAATTTTGATTTATAAATATCTTTTTTACAAAATGGCAAAATTTTTATTATGGTTTTATAATTAATTATTTAAAGATAATCAATTATAATTATTAGAAATTTTATCTAACAAGTAAATTTATTTAAAAAATTGTGATTTTCTCCATATCAATTTTATAAAATAAATTTATTTTTATAAAATCACATAGTTCAAAAAATGCACTCATTAGCCTAAACTGAACCAACTCAAATCGAATCAAACGAACATAATAACTAAATCAAACTGAATAAATTGTAAATTGAATAGGTTCTTACAAATGTCAAACTAAGCAATTTAGTTTAGGTCAAAAACTGAATCAAATCGAACTTATACACTCATAGTACGAATTCACATATGGGCATGTAAAGAATTAAATTCAGAAATTGGAACACAAGATCCAGAACTTGTCTTGTTTGTGTGTGTTTCGTTTAGCAGTTATCTGGTTGGTGATCGATGGATCATTCCCGATCTCCTCTAAACAATGAGAAAAATGATTGCCAATGGAAATTCAAAAAAAAAAAAAAAATCCAATCACTTAATCATCCAGACCTTCTCACCGTCACCGACAATTTGTCTGTCTAGTGGCAATTTATGCGAATGAATGATTAGTAAAATGTATTTAATTAAAAATTAAAATAACTGTTCCATCACATTGAAAACAGAAGAAGAGAAAAATCAATTAAACTAAGACTCGTTATTGATATTGATATTTTGATTACAATATTTTAAATGTTGATGTGATATTTAAGGGGTCCATTTTCAATACGATTATCAGCTAAAAACTGAGATCCTTGATATATTAAAAGAAAAAAAAAAGAATCCTTGATATAAAATGAGGGAGTCTTTGATATAAAATTTGCTTTTTTTTTACGAAAATAAAAGTTTTTACATCACATTATTATTATTAATGTTGTTAGCTATTACAAGATAAAGGTTGTATCTATAGTAACGTATTAGGAATCCTATCTAATACAATAGCCTTGCGTATAATAATTCCGTCACCTTAATATCTAATACCATGATATATCTTTTTGACCAGATAATACCATGATATTCACTAAATCATTTATGAGATACTAACTATCAATAACGCCCTACGCGTTAATGTTAGATAACACTTGCATTGTTAGAGATAGATCCATTGACTCTAAATCGTAATCATTATTAAATATCAAATGTTTGACAATCTGAATTCTGAACTTCAAACCATACTTTTTCATTTTTGAATCTCGAAAAAATTCATTCAATTATGTTTATTATAAATGGAAATATAAATTAAATTTTTTTACCAAAAAATAAATAAATTGAAATTTCAAGTTCTAAGCTAGTAAAATTTGAGGGCAATGCAGCTTGTTCAGAGGCAGTGTATGCCCCTGCTAGAAAAGGAGTCTGAAACTTAAATATATAGAATGCTTTAAAGAAGGATTATTCAGAAAAGATGAAGCAAACTCATGCCAAAAATCAAAACTATTAAACTGATAATACAACTTAGACAGCACAAGTAAATATATATATAAATTATAGACATGATAGAGTCGAGAAGATTACAGCATTATAAACCAAAAATGCAATGTGTGTCAATCAAATTTAAATATAACAGGTTTGGTTCAAATATTTCGTCTATATTGATCTATAACAATTGAACCTTGAATGAATAACCAAGGGGTTTTGTACATGCTGAATGATTAAATTCTCCACATAAGCTTTCAGGAAACAGAGAAAGACCAATTTCTGAGCTAATCAAACTCCTCAATATCTTGAGTTACTTTGTGGTGGAGCATTCAAGCTTCCCATTCCAGAACCAAAGTTCTCCCATTTGGTTGTTATTGAGACTGCATTGCCATTGTTGCTATAAGGCCTGGAGTTTCTCTCCTTTAGAGAATCTAGTGTATCAACAAAGTTCTGCACACGACGTACCTGAGGACAGGTCATAAAGCTGATGTTCAGGCCTTCAAAAGCAATAATAAAAGTGTAATCCTTGTATTAGCACTACTCAAACCCTATTTTGGGTCCTCCAGATAAACCAATTTTCAAGTTGACCCTTAAATTTTCATTTTCATTTTGATATCTCAGTTTAAAATACATTTAAACGAGTCACATTATTACCGAATTGCTAACTACGGTGATGCATCAAGTGACCTAACACTTCTTTGTGATGTGATGTCAGTTAAAAACCATCCAAAACCTACTCAATGTGGCCGGAACTGAGGGCACTGTTCACTACTATTAAACTAGTTGGATGGATTTTAAATCATCAAGGACCAAAATGAAAAAGAAAATAGCTTAGAAACCAACTTGAAAAGTGGTTTATATATGAAGACCAAAATAGAATTTGTCATATCCATAAGAAACCAAATACACTTTTGAGAAATCAACGTGTTAAAGGTAATGCAATTAACTCAGGCAAATAGAAGTATATGAAGATCCCACCCATTTACAATATTCTAATAGTAAATAAATGCATCCCTTTATTCCACGGCCATACATGCAGGATCAACAGCTACTCTTACTACTCAGGCTAGACTACTCAAAGCATCAAATCTTTCCAGTACCCCCTAAACGAGCCACCAGTCTTCATGTTTCCAAGCAGCTTATGGATGTAAAGTCAAAAGCAAACCTTCACAACCAATAAATAGTTCACCATTCTACATTATTACCTGAATTTACAAGACTATAGAGGTTTAAATGTATCATTTTGCGTTCACTCAATCTCGCATATTGTGACTCAGTCTTATCTATTATAGGCTAAATGCCTATGTTGTTTCAATTTTTTTAATAGAATCCTGTTTGCTTCAATTCGTCGAACCATGCAGCTAAATTGAAGGGGTATGAGGGCAAGAAAATCTAATATGTCAGATTCAAATAACATAAGCTTGGTTCCAAAGTTAACATGCATATGCTTTCTATATTATCATTCACTCCCAGCTCTCTAATCTAGTCCATCAATTTCCAGAAAACAAAAATCTTGTAGATGCATACACTATTACGTTCAAAAAGTAAAATTTTCATGTACAAGCTGTTACACCATTAACCATACTGCATCAGTCTAAACTGATCTAAAGTAACACTTAGAAGCTAGATGCATCATAACAAAAATCACTTCACAAAATCATATCACAGGATTCCACTCAGCTTCATAATTCAAATTCAAATTACCATATACCAAAATAAAGGATTGCATGAATAAGAAAAAGGCATCAATAACAAACAAATAGTTCAAATTTCAGAATAGGAATCGTAACACCAAAAATACTACCTCAGCTTTTCTCTGCAGCTTTGCTTCACCTTCAGCTTCAATAGAATCCAGTTTCAGCAATTCCCTCATAAGCAACTCAGTTAATGTAAGAAACTCTTTCTCTGAAACCCTGGTTCCACCATTCACAGCCACTTCCAAGGCAGCCACCTGCAAAGTTAAAATACACCTAATGATCATTCTCTATCTAATAAGATTTTTCAATAATTAGTTATATTGGAAACAAGGGCTCACCCTCTCAGAAAGCTTGTCCACCTCTACCCTGACTCCAGCAACTGCTTGAGAGGCTTTTAACATCTCATTTTGTTTTCTGATTTCCTCAAGTTTCCTCTCTTTGCTAGCAGCGTCCTCCAAAAGCAACATCTTTGACTTGTCCTTCACACCTCCAAAGTGCAAATGCTCTTCATCTTGTTTCTCTTTTCCTCTGAAGAAAAGCCGTTGCTCTTTAGGCTCCAAACCTGTTTTGTGTGCTAGCAGTTTCTTGATATCCACTGTCATTGAAGATCGAATTAGGGTAAATAGGTATAGCCGTATAGAAGGAAATCAATAAGAACATAAAATATTTCATAGTTCAAGGTTCAAGATTCTTCTATGACATGTTCCAGTTTCCTCAAACAGATTCCAGAATCCACATAAAGAAACAATCAATATTATGATGCAGATTGAACCTTTCATATGCTGAATTTTAAAATATATATATATATAAGGGAATGAGAAGAAATTAGCTGGATGGCACATACATTTTCAGGATTTTCACATCAAAATATAAATCATTAGGCAACATGTTCAGTTAATTCCTTGTTATACAACAAAAACATGTGACCACATTAACAGTATAGTGTGGGGTCCCTTTATCTATGTAAAGTAATTTATTAATAATCATTTACACTATTTAAAAGTTATTACCGTGCCTTTTTCTTATAAATGGAATGAATGTTGAGCATGTCTAAGAATTACAGAAATGCATATAAAGTCCACAGTTTTGGTAAATATAATCCATCTAGCATCTGAAGGGTGATTTCTTCAGTGAACTTCTAGAAACACAATTTTATTATTAAGTATCTACTTTTCCTAAAACTATTGATATTAAAATTCCGTACATAGATTGTTATAACTAGAGTAGTTTTACCCTTGATCATCTTTTAAGAAAGAATAGAATATAAGTCCCGTTAGAACATTATGGTCAGATGGTAGTTTCACAAAGTTCATAGTGAGAAGATTATGCAGATCTTATCATTAACATTGTTCTAAGATCCCAAAGAAACAACCAATGCACTTATTTCTTCTTGATGCATTTTTTTCTCTCCAAAGTCTTTGGCCACTAAATAAGCATCTCTGACTCACTATCAATTGTGTGGCTATGAAAAGACCCAAAAAGGATCCACCAACATGTGCATATTTTCATAATACGTAATGTTAAAGTTATAATCTTTCCTTTTCTCCCTTCTACATTTTCAACGTTGATATTCCAAATCCATCACTCCTTAAGACATATAATGACAACCTTTCCCCCTATAGTTTGTAGAACTTATGATCCTTGATGTAGTTATACAATTTGAATCCATTTTAGGTAGAATTTTTAATAAATATTTGTTTTTATCCATGATGTAAGAGAACACGATGCAGGTGTATGGGAGGAAAATAGAACAATATTGGCAAGATGATTTGTTGGGGAAAAAAAACGAAAGTTTGGGTGACCATCTCATGTGTATCTGTATCTGAAACTCTAGTTGAGTTAATGAATTTTAAGCGTATTGAATGAATGACCCGAAGCTTCATGGCCTATCTTGGTAAGCAATACTGACCCATTTAGCTATATCAATTTGCAGCAAATTTCAGTATTTACAAGCAAATATGATATTTTAGTTTAGTTATCAAAAAGCTATGTGGATCTTTATAAAGCAAACTCGATGTTCAAAACGGTATATAAATTGAACTTCTTAATGAAAAACAGGTTATGTCACATGATTCAAATCAAACATTCTCCAAACAACAACAATCCCAATTCCTGGACTTTCCAAACCCTTTGGACACAACATACGCGACCAATGTGGTAAACTACTTCATAGCAAAGCTTCAAATAACTGTCCCCGAACTAATCACTATAACAAGTCAAGTAAGCAAGTTCAATTGAAACCCATGCTTCAAATTCTCGCACAATCTAAGAGGCATCGTAAACAGAATAAAAGATACTTACGGAAAGTAGATTCAGCTGGGAGATAAACCTCGTGCTGAGAGGAACCATAGGAGACATTGATCTTGATCATAGGCCCACCACAAGAAGAAGAACCAGCCCCATCGTTGACGTCGTCAACACCAACATCGCGTCTCTGGACGAACATTCCACCAGGCCTCATCTCCCACTCGAACTCGTCGTTCTGCTTCGGTGGCGGAGTGCCATAGAAATTTGAGCCGTTCATCATCAAAATTGGGTTTCGCTAAACGCAAACAAATGCGTAAAAATAGAGTTTCAGAGGTTGGGATGGAAAAAGTCCTACAAAGACAGACGCTAAGCACGAAGGGGAACACAGAGAAACGAAGAAGAGGAGGAGGGTTCGGAAGCGGGGACAGAAATCGAAGAACGCGATATCTAGTCTAGTTTTATTGAAGACGGCCGTCATCTCTTTTTCTTTCTCTTCGTTAAAGTTATTAATAATAAGAAATAAGAAAAGTCAAATAGTTATATTAAATAATTTGACTTTTTGTCATTTAATGTTGAAGTCGCTGATACTGCAGATAGACTTTTATTAAAGACTCCCAAAATAGTACTATATGATACTATATTGAATAATAAATATCATAATTTTATTTTCTATGCATCAAAAATAAATTCAGTTTTAGTACGCCATTTTTTTCACCCAAAAAAATGACCATTGGAACATCACTGAACAATGAAAAAAATTCATGTTTGAAATTTTATTTTATAAATTGAAAGCATAGATTTTAAAGGATAGCAAACTATCTTATATAAGAAAAGGTGTTGAATTTTTACTAGAATTATAAATTAAAATTAGATGTAATTCTTTATATTTCTATCGTCACACTCTTTAATTAAAATGCACAAGTATATAATTTAAATATAATTATTTATAGAAATTATGTATTTATCATATTTTAATTAGTGCCCAAATCGGTGTGTTTTACTACTTTATTTTGTTTCTTCTATCCAAATATCTTTAATAACAACGGGAAAATTGTTAAAAGAGCTACTTCAATTGATTTGATTTAATAGTACAAGATACCATATCATCATATCAAAAATAAAATAAGATATCCTTAGTAGGGAGGGAGAAAAATGAAAAAGAAAGTTTCAAACACTGAACCAGAATACTTAACTAACGTTTCCCACATTAACTTACCAATTTGTGATGAACTTTAAAAAAAAAAAAAAAGTAACGTTTCCCACATTAACTTGCCAATTTCCTTAACACTCGATAACCTGTTGGTAAATGTTTAGGCTTAACACATCCCAAATCTTTTTATATAAACAAAGCTCACAGATTAGATATTCTATGTACATGAAACTAAATACCTACCGTACGACCGATCCCTTAATCTTACTGAATCCATTTAAATATAGAAGAGCGATTCTCCTCTACAAATTCGCACAAAGCGCTTATCCTATTTTCAACTTGGGCAGCCTCAGCTTTGGCTGCTGCTAGCCTACGCTCCATGCTAGCAATCTCTTGGTCAAGATCTTCTGACTTAATGCACAGTGTCTTCAACTCTGAGGTGGCATTGTCTATGGCTAACCGAGAATCCCAAGCCTCACTCACCTGCAAGCGTATCTCATCAATAAAGCCAGCATCAAAGCCAAAGGTCTCAAGTTCTCCAAGCACAACTTCGATCTCGCTCATCTTTGGCCCGTCCAAGGTGCTGGCAGACACAGTTGAAAGAAGCTGAAGGAGATTGGACAAAGAGCAAAACATCCAACGGATGAAGGTCTTCCTCCTATCAGACCTAGTGATCATCAGGTTGGGATATTTGTTAAAGGCTATCTCCATTAATTTGGTGGATCTATCGTCTAGTTCACACAACATGGCTACACTCTTTGCCATGTTTGTGGCGGCACTTGAAGCTCCTGTAGCAGCTGAGGAAGGTGAGATAGGCCATAGGATATCCCCGACATTTACATAGGTGTCTTCCTCTGAAGAGTCTTCAGAGATTGAGGCACGGACAGGAACAAATTGCGTTCGTGAAAAGAGAAAACTACCATCATCTAGGGACTCACCAATCCCTGTTCCAATCTGCCTAGGGAATTGAGATATCTCAGGGCTGACTTCCTTTACTAGATCTCCCTCAACTTGAGGTTGGACATCTGCACGCACGTAAGAGAAGTATATTGTCAGCAGAGGAAAAATCCAGCATGGCACTTTAAACGAGCATGCATACCTTCAGTAGTGGAAGAAGAGTTAATATTAAAGTCAGGTTGAGTGAGAGCTACGGGATCTTCCAGTTCGCTAGCTCCTGAGGTAGCCCCTCTCTCAGTCCCCTCCTGAACTTGAGCACCTAAGTCTGAAGTAAGTGAAAAATTCCTTAGCATAAGAATGAAGTCATGGAAAGAGTAGAGATCGCCTCTTCTCCACTGAAGGGATAATACTGCCTAGATTCCTTAGTATAGTAAATATCATAGTTAACCAAACCAAATAAGGTATTCTAAATGCCATGAAATTGAATTGTAGCAATTAAAATTCCTAGCGATTAAAATTGTATGTTATTTTTCAAATACCAAAATCCACATGCGACTTTGTGAGGTGCCCAATTAATTCATGCTTTGGGTCTTACTCTTCCTAAGTGACTGTAAAAGTTAAGGTGTGGGCTTATGTTAGGCTTACTTGTCTTACCTAAGAGCTCCTTCATGCGCTTCCCTCTTTTCCTAGTCAAAGACTCACCAGCTCTTGGATCCATAGCCTGATCTGAACCTCGAAGTTCAAACTCCCTATTCCCAGAACAAGTAAACTGCTCCAAATCTTGAATTACTTTTCCTAAAGATGACATTGGGGTTGGAGAATTCATGCTTCCCATTTCAGGGTCAAAGGTCTCCTCAATTCTGCCTGGGAATGCTTTGCCATTGTTTCCAGAAGGCATGGAGTTGATCTCCTTTAGAGAATCTAATCTATCAACAATACTCTGCACCCGACATACCTGAAGAAAGGTAGTAAAGCTGACGTTCAGGCCTTCAAAGCCAGTAAGTGTAATCGGGATGCTAGATGAAAGCCTCAAAAAGAAACCTACTATACTTTTATGAAGCATTATGTGAAAGGTAACGAGCATTATGCAAAAGGTAATGCACTTACCACCAGTAATTAAAAGAATATGAAGTTAACATCCATTCACAATATTATAAGAAAAGATCCACCCCTGTATTCCATGCATACAGGTTATAATAAATAAAATGGGGATAAATTATCTAAGGAAGATGCCTACAGGCTGTCCATGCATTTCAACACTCAACAAATGCCGTAACCACTAACAAGTAAATTTATGGCAAAATTGATATCTATTAGTGAGATCTATATTAGGGAAAGAGTGTGAGCAGACGGGGGCCGGTGAGAACACTTCATTTGGATGGAAAGTAGTAAAAACATGATAATATGACAAGGATTTTATGGCATTGGAAAGATGCATTTAATGAAGAAAGACCCAAATTTTCACATGGTATATTAATTAATACTCACACAGTAGAGTACCCTGGAGTGGCAAGTCTGAAAGAGAAGGTACATATATTGAAAGAATCATTTGATAAAAAAATTGACTAGAAAATTGACATAGAGTTAAAGCCAAGTCATATAAGACAATGATTGGTTGATGCAATATGTAATGGAAAAAGAATTTTTAATTAATTCTCTAGACCATTCTAATTGGTCGATGCAATGTACAACAATATCAGACATGCAAGGAATTTTCAATCCAGAACTGTAGAGCCAGAAATGAAAAATGAATGCAAGTGGTATATGTTCAAGAAGTTCATAAGCTTGATCCTGAGAACATGATAATTTTTCAAGACCATTATGATATCATGTGAAACCCACAAGTTGTCTCTCTGGTGAAAAACCTGAAAAAGCAGGCTGCTTACAAACAGTTATTTGGTAGATGAGGAATCTAGATCCTCTACAAGTCTCAAAGATGAATATGACATGAATACCCATCAATAGCTAGCTTATGTGTAATATGGGATACATTATGAAATATTTAAATGGATTGGTTCTCCTACCTCAGCAACTAGCTTTTGGAGGAGGATTCTCATCCCACTTTAATACGCATCATTTGGATTGGTGGTTGACAGTTCCAAAAAGGACCACCTATGAATAGTTATGACTGGTGAAGGATTCTAACTAATGAGGAAATCGATTGAAGTGTCACTGAGTGAAATATTATAGGGTGTTGCTGCCAAGATGTTAGCTATCAAAAGGGAGGCCAATTAATGAAGATTGAGGTAGCATGGAATACCTAGCCCATATTGAGTAGTATAGGTTGTTCTGTGGAGCATTTAAGTAAGTTAATTCTCCCATCTTAATAGTTAGCTTTTGGGGGAAAATTCTCCATCCTACTTAAATATCAATCATGGACCATTCAATTTTGATTAAGATGGCCCAAATTTGAGATTAGCATCCTCTAGTCATCCTTGAAATTATTATAGGATTTGGATTTGGTATATGTGTAGAAGTTCATGAGGCTTAATTTGAGCTAAATAAAATTAAAAATAAATGAATATTTCAATGTCATTCAAGCAATAATACTTTCATAAATAGTGAATCTTCATGAAGCATGCAAACTATTAAAACAAAAAAAAATCCAGTGATGTTGCACCAGAGAAAACTTTGAAATCAATCAACAATAGAGGCAATTAAATTCTTTTTTTTTTTTATACAGAGGCAATTAAATTCTTAAAACAAGGAAAAGAGAGGAACAAAGTAGTATTAATTTAAAATCCTAGTTCAAATGAAACTTCCAAACTATGTGAGAATAAATGCCTCCAAGTTACTCCTAAACAACCACATGGTCAATTCTATCACAAACAAGAAAAATGAAAGAAATGGTCATCCATGATTACAATTACTAACAACTCCTTTATTTGCAATATCTTTGGGGGAGAAAAAAGGACCGGTTAATCATTAGCAGGAAAAAAAATCTTACGCATACAGAAATTATGAGGTTCCAAAAAGGAAATGCATCTACAAGCTGGCACAATAATGAGCCCTAAAACATCAATCTGAATTGATCTAAAAGACACATAGAAGTATTGCGCATCATAGTGGAAATTACTTCATAAAAGACAAAGCATATGATTCCCTTCTGCTTTATAATTTTAAACAGTAATATTGACAGAGGTCATCAATCATGATCCGTTACTTACAATTTGCCAAAATAAAGGACTGCAAGAAAATGACATCAATAAAAGACAAATAATTAGAACTTCATACTACAAGTCTTGACACATAAATATTACCTCAGCTTTTCTCTGCAGCCTTGCTTCACCTTCAGCCTCAATAGCATCCAGTTTCAGCAACTGCCTCATAAGCAACTCAGACAAGGCTAGAAATTCATTCTCCGCAACATTGGTTCCCCCACTCACAGCCACTTCCAAGGCAGCCATCTGCAAGGTTGAAATCAGCCTAATGATCATTCTTTGTCTGACATGATTTTACTTCTTCTAATCTAATATGCTTCATCAGCTAGCAGGTAAACAGGTGAAAGGACTCACCATCTCGGAAAGCTGGTCCACCTCTGCTCGCACATCAGCAACAGCTTTAGAAGCTTTTGTCATGTCAAACTTTTTCCTGATTTCCTCAAGTTTCCTCTCTTTGCTAGCAGAGTCCTCAAAAAGAAACATCTCTGAATTGTCCTTAACACCTTCCAAGTGCAAATGCTCTTCATCTTGTTTTTCTTTTCCTCGGAAGATGAGTATTTGCTCTTTAGGCTCTAAAGCAGTTTTGTGCACAAGTAATCTCTTAACATCCCCTGTTATTGAAGATCTGATTAAGGATACCATGTAAACCAATAAGACCATAATATATTCAATATTTCAAGCTTCCTCTACCATATATTCCAGTTTTCTTGATAGACTTCAGATAAAGAAATTGTCAATATCATAATGAAACTTTAATATGCTCTAAATAGTAAAAAAATATATATATTCTGAAAAGAAATCAGGCTATATAGCTGAACAACTACTTCATTCCATGTATTTTGCATGAACTTCCAATCCTATCAACTTTGTCCTTGCATTTTCTCACAATATGAAATATTCTACAACCTGAAATGTCCAAAATTAGCATCCTGAAACATATTTTACAGATTTTTCACATTAAAATATAAGTCAATGAACATCATCTACCAAATTGCTTGGGTATATCAACTATTATATTAAATCCACTGCCCTATATATGATCAGAAAATATGTATTCACCAAACAATAGCATAACCAATCCCGCTGGATGTTCCAACCTGTACCTGTTAAGCACATGATAAGTATCCAATTTTAGACCCAACCTAACAGCAGGGCACAGATGCTAGCTTGCGTAAGGACTCACCAAAACTAGAGGTGTAAAATAACCAAACTGTTCGTGAACTAATCAGATTCAGCTTCTCCTTGTTAACAGCTTTAATTTGGCTTAGCTCATTTATTAAACGAACAAGCTAGATCAACAGATTATTAAACCCATTCAATTGAGTTTAAGCTCTAGCTCGTCAAGTTTAGAAACAACTTGGCTTGTAAAGTATAACTTTTTTTAATAGTGCTATATTAAAACATTGATTTTATTAAAGATCATTAATAAACATAAAAGTTTATGCAACCATACATATATACAGTACAAATTCATAACTCTTTTAGTTAATATTTTTTGGTGCAGATATTTTTTAAAATAAGTATAAATTATATTTACAGCCATTGTTAGTATAGCTTTGGGGTTCAACTCCATTAAAGGAACCAAGAGTGATGGCCATTGGTCGTTTGATTAAATCTCTGGGGCTCGAATTTCGCCTCAGTCGGTTTTTTTGGCCAATCCTCACTCTTATTTTTAAAATAAACAAGTATGATGATAATTCGCCTCGACCTGATTCGTCTACACTCTACAGCCCTAACATAATGAAGTCAAATTGAGGCACAACCGAAGAGGCATCGTAAAGGGAGGAGAAAAAAACAAACCAAAAGTTGATTCAGCAGGGAGACAGAGCTCGTGCTGTGAGGAATCATGGGAGATAGTGATCTTGATCATGCGCCCACTGGTACTCATCCTACTGGCTCTCGTAGTTCTGCAGCGTCAGTCAGCGAGGTGCCGATGGGAATAAATCGAACTGTAAAACATCAAACTCGGTTCTCAGAGTTTCCTCACACACACACACACATCAAGCGTGGATGGAAGTGGATTGGATGTTTCCATGAATACTTATTTATATCCAAGTGAAATTTCGTTTAAAGAAAAAAAAAAGGAACAAAGGCTGATTTATCTTTTTATCTAAAAAATCGAATAGTTTAATATCACTTTTTTTTTAATACTAAATTCGATATTCAATTATAAAATTAATTTTAAAAATCTACAATTTTAAAATTATGTAAACAAAAAATATTAAATACAAATTAAACTAGGACAAAGAAATAGTTGTGCGCAAACATAATAGAATTTCAATTTGGATATTCTAAACAATTAGTAAAATAGTTTTATTTATTTTTTATTTACAAATATTAAAATATCAAAAGAAAAATGTGCAAAAGTGCAACAGTTCAGATATTTTGCACCACAATAATGAAAAGAGAAGTTGAGAAGGAACGCGGAAACTACCATCCTTCGCGTCGAAGTTGCTTCGTTGCTTTAAAAAAAAAAATTCCCATTCCCAGAAGCTGCAACCAAATTACTATAGAGGTGAAGCAACTTGAAAATTTCTTCTTTCATTGGGGCCCGTTGGTTCCCAAAATGGGTGACAATAAAATGGAACATAGTTGCGGCTTTTTAAGGTAATTGACACTACCGGCAGCCGCCTTGGGCCGTGACTCCTTATACCGCTCTTTTTTTTTTTTGGGTACATGTACCACTCTTTTGATATAAGTCCTATTGTGACTTGTGAGTAGAATATAGTAGTGATGGAATAAAAAGAAAAGCATAAGTTAGTCATGAAAGTAAAAAAAAAAAAAAAGGCTTTGTGCAAAAGGTGTCATTGCAACTCAGCTTCATGGAGAGATCATATTGATGTGTATAATTGTGTAAAGTCAAATTTGCTCACACTTGGTGATTTGATGAGATCACTCATTCAACTGAAAATTCTCTTGGTCAAAAAAAATTCAGCTAAAAATTCTTTGCGTGTTGAATTTTTTTTATACTTATTATGTCAATCTATTTCTTTTATTGAGAGTTGATTCAAACAATTTTTACAGTATGAAATCAATTTTTTATTTGAGTTTCAAAAATTTAATACTTTAGATGAGGATGAATTAAAAGAAAAATATTAAATTAATACTGAAAATGTATTAAATTAATATTGAAAATGTTTTTAAGTTCTAGTAAACATTCTAATATTGATCATGATTTATTTTCAGAATTAAGGTATTTAAAAAATATTAACAGAAAAAGTAGATATTCCAATAAAAGAACTAATTATATTATTTTCACTTCTTATCAAAAGATCATATTATTTTCACAATGTATGTATTATTTATTGAATATCATTGACAATGCCTGTTAATGGTTGTTACTATTAAAAGAAATTTTTTTAAAATTAAAATTACTTAAATCATATATGAGATCAACTATGTTACAAAATAATTAATTAACTATTTAAAGTTCAAATCTAAAATTCTCAATTGAAATTTAAAAGATAAATTCAACATTATCATGTTACCCTTAAATTGTTATTTTTGAGTAATAATCCTCTTCTAAACGTGGGTATCTCAAGCAGCTTAGCCTATTTAGTTTATTATTAAGTTGGGTAAACTTACATTTGTAAATATACTTTGTGCAAACTTTGTATTTAATTCATTTTAAAATGTTGTTCTATAAACTTATTTTTACATCTAAATTTACGTTTAGCTAATAGATTGAATAAATTACTTTTGGATTTACAAATATATTTTTATTTTACAATTATTTTATTAAACTTACTTTTACAATAAAAATATCCAAATATAAATTATATTATAACAAACTTATTTTGTATAAAGTTTATTTTGATAAATTTTAATTTATTCTATCATAAATTTGCAAACAGCTGAAAACCAAATGCATCTAAAAGTAGTTTATGCTTTAGAGTCCTTATAAATGGGAATAAAAATTCCATGACAGTATACTATTATGTCTCAGTGCTTAGACTCTTCTATTAATTAAAATCAATCATAGTCGTTAATTTTTTATAAATATAATATTTATGTAATTAAACATAAAAAATAATTAATAAATATATCATCAAATATATGAACGGCAAAACAAATATTAACTTTAAAATGTTCATACATATATAAAATTAAAAATTTCTCATAAAATACTATTATAAAATGGTGATAAAAGAGGGTTAGGGTGTTAAATATTTTAGTTATAAACTCATTAATATATCTTACTCTTAGAGATTAGTCTTTACTATCAAAGATTAGTCTTGACTGTCAAAGAAAACACTCCTAATCACAAAGTATATATATATATATATATCATATTTCTTTTTTTTTTGCCATTAATATATATCATATTTCTTAACAAACGAGTTCATTAATAATTTACAGAATTATTATAAATCTAAATTTTATTTTATGGTTCTATGATTATTATTAGCGCCAACATGATACTTTTAATTAAATTTAATTCACAATTAAAAATATAAACCGTTAGAATAGTGAGAAATATAACAGGTGAAAATAATTTACATTTAATAAATGCATTATGTGAATGTGAAAAGAGATAAAGAATTGTGGCCAAATAAAAGAGATAAAGAATATAAATGAAAAAAATGAATTTTATGTTATGGGGAAAATAGGGAGGGAAGTTGCTTCCCCAGAAGTGGATTGACCATTATTTGTTAGTTTTGAAAAGAGATATAAATTCATGAGAGATTAGCGATTTAAATGAAAAAAAATATCAAAAAAATCTGAACAACACAAACTTCCCAAATTATTTATCATATTTTTTAAAAAAAATACCCCTAACATCTTAAGTTCTTCTCTTAATAAAAATAATAAAAATAGTACTTTTAAAACATAATATATTTATTAAAAAAATAATTTAAATTTTTTAGAAGGTAAAGAAAAAGAAATGAGCATATTGAACTTTTGAAAAATTAACTCATCGAGAAATTACTTCCCAACAAGTATAAAAAACCACTTTTAAATTATCATTATCTATGTTAAAACAACGGTCACCATCATTACTCCATTTGTTTTAATTTTAATTTTTAGTCATTAAATTAAATTCAATGAATCAAACGGATCACTAAAAAATATTATTTAATTAAAACTCATAGTTTAATGTAATTAATCAATTTGACATTAATTTAATGACTAAAAAATAAAATTAAGATAAAATAAAAGAAATAAATTCGAGAGATCCAAATTAATCAATCATCGGCCAGTACGGCCAGTATACCGCATTGTTTTGAGCAAATTCTCAATATACATATATATGTTCTTCATATACTGAACAAAAAAATACACTAAATATATAAGTACCGTAGGTACATACTTATGTATATTTGTGGAAGTTAATATTACAGTATTAACCATCAATGAATATCAGAAAGTGGCTATCAATACGGCTTCGCCCACCACATGTCCTGCTATTGCCTCCAGCAGCTTCTCCTTCGTGACCTGCGATCCCTCCAACCAAACAATTAATCAACTATTAATATTAATTCCTTTCACAAAGAATTGATCTAGTTTAATCATCACAAAACAAATCTCTCATTTTTCTTTAAAAAAAACCATTAATTAAATATAGTTAATTTCATCTATATATGGTACGAAAAATGGAATTAGATTTAAAAAGCAACGTTTCTAAATCATTTTTTTATAATATGCTGTTTACCTGGTCATCAAAGTGCATGTCAGAATCCAAAGCATAGAGCTTGAATTCAAACTTATCGCCATAACTTGGCATCTTAGGTCCACTCCACAGCTTCACTTTCCAATCATTAACCCCTTCTTCAATGCCACCATACTCATCTCCCAACGCCTCTTCCTTGCCGGAAAACCCTTCCGGCAGCCCTTTAAGCGACGGCGGAATGTTCACCACCACCCAGTGGGTGACCGGAACTTGGTGGCCTCCGGCGTCGACGTTCTGCATGACGAGGGCCAAGCTCTTGGCTTTGTCAGGCACGTTGTGCCACTCCAGAGGTGGGGATATGTTCCACTTGGAGTCTACGCCTTCTTGAGTGCAGTAACATGGTAATCTTCCTCTTCTTCCTTGGTTTTCCATTGCAGGTGAAACTAACTTGAATTCTTTGCTCGCCATTTCGATATAGAATAGTACTGTAATCTACTCCTTCTTCTCTTCTCGTTTTTTTTTTTCGTGGGGTTCTTCTTCTTCTGGTTCGGAGATATACTAATTTGAAGAAAGTTAAGAGCTGTGTTTATTGAATACAGAGGTTGAGGAACATGTGTCGTTGCAGCGTACAACAGAGAGTACGCTTTGACACCTATGATAACACTGAATACTCATCGGGAAATCTGAGCCCTTCACATCAAAATTGAACGGTCCAAATTTAACATAATTTTAATATTATATATTTTTATATATTTTTATTTTATTAGATATAGAATATAAAATAAAAATAATTTTATAATTGTCATTTTTTAAAAAATATTATTATTATTACAAAAATTAAAATAAAATTTTAAATCTGGACCGTCCAATTTTAATCTAGATGGCCCAGATTTAGTTTTCCCGATGAACATTCGAATGAGCACTGAATGCATAACACTTGTAGGGTAGTCAAGTGTTGCATGGTTCATTTTATTTATTTGTCTTTCCTTTAGCGAGGAGCCTAGGATTTTTTTTTTTTCAATAAACTAGTGTCCAAAGTAAATGAATTAGTAACTATTATGAGGCGAATAACAAAAATGGTTTGTTGTAGATACTCACGCACGCACACACACACACAAATTATATATCATTATAATAAAAATGACTTTTTTTATGGATGATTTTAGTGTTTCTTTGTGGTTATTAACCATAAAAGATTTGAATACCGAAAAAAATTCGTTTACGATTAAGAACTGTAAAAAGAAGTCATTAATTTTTTTAAATAATTTACATTTTCTTTGACAGTTCTATAAAACAACCATCAAACGATTATTAAAAAAAAAAGCTCCTATTTTCTTATTTCTTCAAGTAACCAATGAAGAAAAATCAAACTAAAGGAGAAGAATGAAGACAATGAGAAAAACAAAATTGCCAAACTTAAAGTTTCAGTCACACAACAAACAAGCATGGTAGAGATGGATTTAAGTTACAAATTTGACTCAAAAAAATACTAACAATAATAATCACAATAAACAAAATTCATTATTACTCATCTAGTTCAATATAGCCCAACCCACAGATCTAAATGACTGGCCGGCGACCTTCCTTGACGTATTAATGCACCGTTGGGTTCAGTAGGGTCGAGTTTGGCACGAACTGTAATATGCAATAACTGCCTCGATGATGATCCTCTGCTTTTCGCTCCAAGTGCAACCCAGCTGTTCTAAAACATACACACTCGACACTCAGCCATGGTCAAATCCAATGGCACAGAAATTTTGACCAATAATTTGGTGACACACAACGGCGTTCATCGACACTTATAAAAAGAAATCTTCATAACTGGATTCTTGGTTGCTCTAAGAAGTTTCTCCATCTAAAGCTTGCTCAGATTGAAGATAGCGACAACAGAGTGAGGATAAGTCTTTGTGTTTGGCTGGCAAATTTGGGATGATCTGGTTGACATCGCGTTCATACCTTGTAGAGATGACAAGTTCTGATGGTGGTAGTTGAAGGTGTCGTCAACAAATGGGTAGGAGCCAAGTTGATAAGGATTTTTGCCAGTGAAAGAAGAAAGAAGAAAGTGAGTGGTGAGAGTGACGACGGAATGAGGGAGTATACGAGAGTGAAAGTGGTCTTCAAAGAAAGAGGAGTATATGAGTGAAAGTGGAATGAGGGAGTGGGTGGGGTTTAAGATCTTGGGAGACTTAATAGAATCTTAGTCATTGAAACGTTTTTAATCAACAATTTTAAATAGTGATCAGTGTAGGGTGTTTTCTATGAAATAAAATAATAAAATTTTCTCTGCGGTTCTTTATAGAGTCGCAAACGAAAGTACCTGCATTCTTTTTTTGCGGTTCTTTAAATAAATACAAAAAAAGACTTTTTTTGTACAATTATTTATGAAACCGCAAAGGAAAGTCTGTTTTTATCTTAGCATCCACAAAGGAAATATTTCCCATATCACTGCCCCACTTTCTTGTCATTTGCGATTATAACAGTAAAAAAATATGCATCAAGAAAAACCGTTTTTGATGTACTGTATAAATGTGTGTAATAACTGTTATACTATATTTTCCCCCCTTCCATTTTCTTAAAGTTAATTTAGTGTATCTTGAGACTCTAAACTTTACCACTAAGATTTCATTGTATATGAAAGGCTTGTTAATTACTAGCTTTATGACAAGCATCACTAATTTCATCCAAGAAATAAATTTTAAAATAGATTTCACCCCCCAACTCCATTCTTCCTAGATTTTGGAGATTCAATCCAAAATAACATTAATTTCTTTAATTTTTAAATTAGTTACAATAAGATATTCTACAAGGGGAATAGAAGATTACAAAGTTTATTAAAAATCAGATCAATTTATTCCTTATAGTCCTTAATGTAAGTCATTTTTAAATACCTCACAGAAATCAAGAAATATTAGTTACATTAATAAAATTGTCTAACATTTGCTTTGATTCCCATCCTTACCCCTAATTAATACCATATATTTAAACTTTTTAAAGCAATTAATGCTCCATAAAACAATTTTTAAGAAGGGTATTTTTAGAATAAAATAATTAATACTTTACAAACTTTTATAAAATGACTTATATTTATGACCATAAAATTCTTCTAAAATGTAACCTATATGAAAGACTCAGGAGTATTCTATATCAAGAATGTGCTTTTTAGAGCATTGAGAGATGCTTGAAAAACTCACATATGTAGAATATTAATCGCATTATCTCAAATTAGACCAAGTTTAATTGACTTCATAAATAGCCATTCTCTTATAACCATTCAATATGTAAAACAAATAAAGAGTAACTTTATAAATATTTAATTATGCTAAAAATTTTTAATACTAAAGATATGGCCAAAAATTTGTGTGGGCCAGATCCATTGGATTATAAACAGCTACATTGTAGAATGGGACCCAAAGTTGAGTCTCACTTAGGAGACCAAAACTCGAGACTTGAAAGAGATATGGATCATTTGCGCCAGATCTAACATAATCAAAAAATCCAACCCACAGGTGAGCCCAGAACATGAGAGCTTGGAGGGAAATGGAGCGGCCATAGATTTGAAAGGTGCAATTACGAGAAAAGTGAGATGTGGGGTGTGAGATATAGAATGCCAAAGTGGAAGTTTAATATCATGGAATCCCGAGAGCAATTGATAATCTCAAATTAGCACGACTTATTAGTATGAAACTGCTGTAGAATCCCATGATTTTATATAAAGGAATGCTCCGACAATTGCCAAAGCAAGCAATGCCTCTCAAATGAGAACCAAACCAAATTAATTACCTCTTTCTAATGGCTTCAAGTCTCAACTTAATTCCTAAACACTTTCATCCTTTCCAGGGCAAATTTTTGATGTCACAAGCTAAGCAACTCTAAAAGGCATTCATCATTCAGATCAACATTGTCAAACCGCGAAGTGTATACTTCTCAAGCTACCTATTGCCGAGATTCTTTGTGAAGTGTTACTACTATAATAAATTTTTTCAATAAATTAATATAATAAATGTTATATATATATATGTTTTTACACCAATAAAGAAATTCTTCTCGCTTAGAGAAAAAAAAAATCTTTTTAATTTCTGTTTATGTCTAATATATCTACCTAATAATATAGCACGTCTCAAATTAGATACATGAGATTTAAGATGAAACTTTAAATTTTTAAACATGGTTATCTAATAAATGAACTCTGTTAAAAGCAACCTACGGCAAACAATATTATTAAAGACACAAAGAAATGATGTTCGAAACCACCAGCCTCATGAGCATATGGAGTGGAATTAGGTGCATTCTATCATTCAAGTGGTCGAAATCCAAATCGGTAATTGAATAACTTTTCCCATCAAACCAATCTTTTATGAAATGCATTCTTTTCTTTTTCGCACACATCAATACACATGATCAATAATAACGACATTAATATTTTGAAATCCAATCAAACTTGTTTGGTCAATAAAAATAATTATTTTACTTCTATTTTATAAAAAATAATAAAATTAGATAATATCAGACAGGACACAGCAACAATTCACAAAATTTTCATACCATGCAACCTTACCTAGTAAAGCTTCTAGTTGGCTTACTATATATTAGAAAATATTTCTTTAAGGTAATACTCCATCCGTTCCGTCAATTTTTGAAATTTTTTTAATCTCATAATATGAAATAATATTTGAAAATTTTGACAATTTTACTCTTTATTAGTGTAATAAATAATATTATAAATTGTGTTAGAATAATAACAAAGAGAATATTTAATTATGTATAATAGGAGTAAAATAAGAATATTTAAAAAAATTAAAAATTTAAGAATATTTTTTTCATTTCTTCATTTGTTTGAAATCCCAAATATTGGCTTATGGGATGAAGGGAGTATATATCTTGCTAACACGGCCAATTTTGATGCCATTGTGCATCAGTTATGCACGGCAGAATAGCAATAATTAAGGATTTATTTCCAACACGGTGGCTATATATAACCAATCAATTACTAAAATACATAATAATTCGTCAAGAAACAAAGTAACTTGGATATATTCAGAAAAGGTGATGACTTAATAAATTTGTTATCTCGCTAATGTCAGATTTCAAAATAAGTACAAAACTCTAATCTCTGAATTCATCCAACACAATATTATTGATTTTTTACAATAAGTATCAGAATTTAGCCACCAACACCGCTTCTCCTAGCACATGCCCCTCTATCGCCTCCATAAGCTTGTCCTTCGTCACCTATGTAACTCACATCCAATCCCACAAACCACATCAGAAAATCAACTCTCAAACATCCCTTTTTTCAGAAGATCACGCAAGAAGAATCACAAGAAGCTCCTTATCTAACAGTTTTTCAAACATGTTTTTTTTTTCCCAGAAGTATTTAGCAAATTAAATAAATAAATTTTAATAGATATATAGATTATCTTAAAAAATATATATGTACAAGCTGGTTATAATTACCTTGTTACCCAGATGAAGCTCATCGTCCAAAGCATAGAACCTGAACTCGAATCTATGTCCATGATTAGGCAACCTGGGGCCACGCCACCCGGGGACCTTCCAGTCATTATTGCCTTCTTTGATCCCGGCGCAGTCTCCGCCGACCTCGTCCTTCTTACCGGAGAATCCCTCCGGCAGCCCCTTGACGGTGGGCGGAATGTTCACGACCACCCAGTGCACCCAGGGCACGATGGGGCCCTCCGGATCGGGAGCATCCACGTCCTCCACTACGAGAGCGAGGGTTTTGGTGCCCTGCGGGAGGTTGTACCACTCCAATGGTGGGGACACGTTCTTCTTGGCGCCTTGCCCTTCGTCCGTGTAATGCCTCGGAATCTTGCCTTCGTTGTTTATGGACGGAGACACCAGCCTGAACTCCTCGCTTCCGTCGCTAGCCATTGATGAGTTCGTTGATCGGCTTCTCGATGGGTTGTTCGTGGATTGATTTCCCTTGTGCACGCGTGTGTTTATACGTAGGAAGCAGAATTTTCGGGAGGGTGGGTGATACGTGGCAAGGGCGAGGGGAGTCTCGTGGCGTCGAGGGAAGACGTAGTGGGACACGTGGAGGACGGTGGACGGTTATGGAAAAAATTAAAGAATCGAGAGGAGTGCGTATGTGTCATGGCTCTTTTCTTTTGTTCTTTTTTTTTTTCCTTTTTGTTAAATAATCGAGACAAGCCGTTAAATCGGATGAAGTTAAAAAGTTCAATTTGATAAATAAGTTTGAATTTTTAAATTTGAGTCCATGAGATAGGATTTACGGCCGGCGCGAGAGCTTTTTTTTAATTTTTTTATATAATTATTTAAATTAATATAACTAATTATTATTATTATTTATAAAAAATTAACATAATATTTAAATTTTATAATTTATATATTATTAATTAATAAAATAATATATATTTTTTAATATTTTAAATAATAAAAAATGTGTTTTTTGAATTGAGCTCAAAAAATTTAAATTATATATTTATTTTTAAAATTAAAATTTGAGACCACTTATTTTTTCAAATTTTTCAGACCAACCTACCATCGAACTAGGCTTGTTTTGACGCCCTGCCTCCTGTGGTGGGCATATTTATTTCTCTCGTTTTTCTTTTGTTTTTTTTTTGTGAGCATTTATATCCCTTTTCTTGAGAGTGTAAGAGCCGTAAACCTTTTTTGTCTTTTTGACTTTGCAGTATGCAGAATGCATAATAAAATGAAATAAAGAATAAAATTTTAAATATTTTTATGAATAAAATATATTTTGCAATTTTACGTTAAAATAATAAAAATATAATAATTATTATTAAATATTTTTTTGTGCAAAAAAGACAACGAATTATGTTTTAATATAATATGTACCTTGTTTAAATTTTGATGCGAACAGTTTAAATTTATTTCATTTTATTTATATTTATTATTATTTAAATAAAAAATAAAAATATTTTTTAAATAATATATGATAAATCTATGATACAATGGTATTTAACCTTACTAACAAATTTTTTAAAATTTAGAAAAGGTTTTAATAAAATTAAAAAAATTATTTTATTCGCTTTAGTCTATTGTTAATATTAATTCTTTATATCATATGACAACATTGGGAATAAAGACTAATATTCTTCTGTATCTTGCCACTCACGGTCTCATGCCAATATAAGTAAATATTAAAGTTTCAAACTTAATGACCTAATGATTCAGGAAATAAATTCTAATGGTTTCTTCAAATCTGTAAACCAAAACATTTTTTAAGTATTTGTTTCAATTTAAAGACAAAATCATCATTAAAAGAAAACCTTTTTCTCTTTTTTGCGAAAAAAAGAGGACATGTATTAATAGCGAAAGAAATATGGTTTAGGACATAGAGCTAAGCCCTGGCCATTACAAACATTACAATCATTAGATAAAATAACACTCAAGGGAGATAGAGATTCCGATTAAATAAACACATTCCACCACGGTTATAGTAATTGGCAAGTTGAAAGCCAGTCAGTTGCCTCGTTTGGATCTGGAGGAACCCAATTTAGAGAGATAAAAAAAAGGTTAAAATCTATTGATTAACAAATTGTATACAAGTTTTTCTTCTCAAATGAGCCAGATCAACAACTAAAAAAATAATTAGCTAGTAGTAAGAATTAAGAACCAAAGACAAAAGAATGAAAAAAACGTTTCGCCAACAAAAAGAATTAAAAAAAGTAAAAAAAGTTGAACAAAATCACTTCCGTCTCTATATTCTTGGGGTACATTTGGGAGTTTATGATGAAATGAAACGGAATGATCATTGATAAAATGATATTAAATGAAATGGGGTGAAGTGGAACAGAACATAATATTTTATTCTTTGAAAGTTTCATAAAAGGAAGGAATGTTGTTGTTTGACCACTGTTTGAGAATTAATATAAAATGGATGAAACAAAATGGATTATAACTTTTTTGTCCATTTTGTTTCAATATTATCCCTATGAATTAATTTAAATAAAATAATTAGTGGTTATTAATTTAAGAAAAAATAAGTTTGTTTTTAAGTTATAATCAAATATTTATAAAAAAAAATCAGCTATTACATAAATTTTTAAACACACATCACTTAAATGATGAAGCAACTTAGATTGAAAAGAGAAACAATATTATACATAAAATAGATATCAGAAAAAAAATTTAACATAGTATAGAAAATAAGAAGTAAGTATGATATAATAAAGAGAGTGAGATGTGCTATACATATTTATATAAGAATGATGATAATTTTATAATTATAATATTAATCTTAGACCATTTCATCCTTAACCCCCAATTTAGGGGATTGGAAAAATTAAATTTATGGTAGTTAAGGATGGTTTGAGAGGCTATCATTTGCCATCCCATTTCTTTATAAAAAATTCTCCCAAATAATGGATTAGATCCATTAGCAATCCAACTCCATTCCATTCCATCCAAAATAAAACTTCCAAATATACATTTAGAGTTCTCATGAAATTTTTAATGAAAAATCTATGAGATAATTCTATTCTTACAGAAAAATATTCATGAGAAGTATGTGAGAATTGCATAATTTGGGCACAGATTCTCTTCTCCCTTATCATTTCCATTTTTACACATAACACTTGTAAAGCAAAATTCAACCCAACATCAGTAGCAAGTTCATAAAAATAGTTTTATCATAATATTAATAATATTAAAATTTACATTATATTCCTTCTCTTCCTTAATATAAAAAACATTTGAGAAATCTATTTTATTTTAAAATATAAAAAATAAATAAAGGTTTTCTAGTATATTTAATATATATATTTTAAAAATGTCCCTAATTATATTATCATTAATTACATAATAAAAGTTATTAATATTAAATAAAGGTATTTTTTTAAATTATTTTATATTTTTTATAAATTTAATGATTTCAATTGCTTTATTTTTCTATATAATTTAATTATTTATCACTTATATTAAAAAATGAAGGCCCAAGAAGGATTGGACTAGTGGTACGGGAGCTGGTACTCAAGGCAGACTTTACCTGTAATGTCAGGGGTTCAAACCTGCTTCGAATCCAGATTAGTTATGGGTTCTCGTGGCCCATGGATATCGGATGCTGAAAGAGCTATAAAAAAAAATAAAGGTAGTAACTTATATATCTAGCAATTTGCTAACATTCATGTTCATGACCTTTCAAAATGAGGTTCATAAAATTAATAACATGAAGTTCAACCATAGCTCTCTATCAATGATTAAATACAAGAGGAACAATGCTTCTATCTTCCTAAATAATCCCACTAGGCGACATTGTTGTTCAATGTTGTCCTTGTGTTGGTTTTTCTTACATTACAGTATGTGCCTTCTGAGATGAGATGTAGTGCCATGCTTGTTAGGATCACAATCATAAGTTTGGTTATAGAATTTACAAGTTGCTCTAATTTCTCCATTAGGAACTCAATTAGTGCTCTTCGACAACGCTTCAGATTAAATCCTTGAGGAACCAAGCTACTACCTTCTCCAATAATCTCTCTAGACATTGATTGCTTTCGTTCTGTGCTTGTGTGGGTTTTTCTTACATTACAGTAGTGCTCAAAAAGTTAGATCAGCCAGTTTAATCAGTTGAATCGAAAATCGGTATCAAGTCCGATCTGGTCATAGATAGTAACTAGCCATTTTCAGAATCAATGAAAAACTAATCAAACTAGTCACAAACCGGTGTTAAACCGATACATAATTAATTGAACCGGTCTATTTTTTTTATTTTTTAAAAATATTTTTAATTTTTTTTAATTTTTAAGATAAAATAACATTATTTTTAGTGGTAAATAACATTATTTTTGGTATATTTTTTTATATTATAATATTATATAAATATTATTATTATACATAATTATTAATAATGATACATTCACTTAATAAATAATATAAAAACAGAATATTAATGAATTATTTTGAATTCAATATATATATATGATTATAAATAAATATTAACTTGTTTAGATTTTAATATTAAGTTATAAAACTTATTAATAATATTTTTAATTTTTTATATAATATATAAAATATATATAAAATTAAAAAATTATTAAATTTATTATCACTAATTTAATTTTAGTTCAATTATGATTAAACCATTTAACTTTTAACCAATATTTGGATCAATTTAGTGCCTGGTCCAGCTTTTCGAAGCTTACACTACGGTATGTGACTTCGGAGAGATATAGGAGCATAAGTTTGGATATAGTATTTGCAAGTTGCTCTAATTTTTCCGCTGGTTTCTTGCATGGATAGTTTGATAAAATGATCCTACACCTCTAATTATTTGGATTTATGTAATGATGATTGTGCTTGCAGTTTGTTTCCGGATTTATTATCAGTAAGCTTCCGTTGGGAGTGAAACATCGCCACGGCTCTATTATCGATGAGGAAAAAAAAACTTAATACAAGCAAAATTTTGATTTAGCCCGGAAAAATATACAAAAAAAATGCAGAAAATAAACGATTCTTCTTAATATAATCTCTACATTGCGGTGACTAATTGTGGATATTGATGGGGTCGCCAAATGTTTGATGAAAGTCCAGAACGAGCATTGGTGTGTTCATTCTCATTGTAGGTTCAAATCCTGCAGAGCGTGATTACATTCTTGTTTGATCGAGAATGACACTAAAATAATGGAATGACAGTTTAAAGTCTTAATTTTAGCTCCTCTGGATTAGGATTAAAACAAAGAAATAGGTCAATAAAAAAATATTAATTAATCAAAGGTCCAACTGATCACCACGTTAGTATTGTAAATATGCAGTTTCGACAATTAAGCAGATTCGTTATGTGTGTGTTTTGTACATCATCATATACATGTAAAATATGCGGAAGAAAACATGGAGGAAAGGAACAAGACATAAAAAGGAGACCAAGCTTTCATCGTGGATGTGGCTAAGAGGAATCTGAGTCTGAATAACAAGTAGAAGTTGAAGTGGATGGTGAGTGATGGCATGTACACCTTGGGTCATGAATGACCTTCTTCATACTAATGTCAAGCTTGGTACAGAAAACACAGTACTGCCCTAGAAAGTTTAGATAATCAAAATTGCAATCTTCTTCATTGTAACGATCACACTCCTCTTTCAGGTCTGATTCTTCTTCTTCAGTATCATCCTCTGCCTCGTCATCTCTCATGGGTGTATAAACCAAGCCAACCATAGGAAGAATCAGTAGAAGAATTTTGTCAATGTTGTTGTTGCTCCAGCTTCTTCCTTTATCCCAAAACATCAAGAGAGCGACGACCAATCCTGATCCAACCCCATGACCCACTCCAGTGAATACAAACTGCCAATCAAATTCAACTCCTGAATCCGCATATACAACTTTTGTCGAACCATTTATTTTTTTTGAACCGTTCTCATCACTGCTACACTTGTTAGGTACAGGAAGCCCACATAATCCTTCATTACCAATGAAAGAAGATGCGTCAAATGATTGGAGTTGAGTACCTATTGGGATTTCCCCACTCAAACTATTATGTGAGAGGTTCAAAACTGAAAGGAAAGACAAACTTGCAAGCTGTGACGGAATCCTTCCAATAAAAGAGTTGTCTGAAAGGTCCAAGGATTCAAGCTGTTTCAATTTCCATATGGATGATGGGATGTTGCCTGAGAAATGATTATTTGATAGGTTGAGCCCGTGGAGTGCTTTGAAATCCATCATCTGTTCTGGTATTGGCCCTTCAATGCGGTTGGATGACAAGTCAATGGAAGTGAAGACAGTAAGAATTTTAGTCAAGGTCATTTCTCGACCTTTGCTGGTAATTATGACTTGATCTTGATAATTCACTTCACTAAATTTAAAGAAATCAAAGTGGAGGCGATTTAGCTTTGGTGGCGTTTGAGTTTCATCAAGCATCATTGCCTTCCAGGTCGGAAAGCATTTTCCTGGTAGCGTTCCATTAAAATTGTTGAAAGCTAGATCGACAATTTGAAGCATTTTCCAGGTTGCATTCAACTTTGGACACCCAATAGGACCATGGAAATTGTTGTTTCGCAAAACCAGGACCAGGAGTGTAGATATTTTCTTCTTCAACAAGCATGGAAACTGATCATCTATCTTGTTATTTCCAAGGTCTAAAACCTCTAATGTGGTGCAATTGGACAGAGACCTTGGAATTGGCCCTTGTATATTATTGCTACTTAGGTCGAGAGTCTTTAGAGCACATGAAGCTTGAAAAGTATCAGGAATATTGCCACTGAGATTGTTCTTTCCTAAATTCAAAACTCCAAGAGTCTCACTTTTTGCTAGACAGCAGGGAATCATCCCACTAAAGTTGTTAAGGGAAAGATCGAGCACTTGAAGATATGAAGCATTGCAGATGGAATCAGGGATTCTTCCATGAAGAGCATTTTGCGAAAGAGAAAGAAAAATTGTGAAAGACAGATAATTACCAATGTCGGGGGGAATAACAGAGTTGAACTTATTCAAAGAATAGTCCAGATAAGAGGCACGTTTAGGAAAGGCTGGAATTGTACCTTGAAGGTTGTTGTCATGTAGGTCAAGCACAAACAAATTATTAGAGCTAAGATTATGTGTGGTTCTTTCTATCTCCTGCAGCGAATTGTGAGAAAGATTTAATTGTCCAAGATACCCAAGCTCCCAAATCCAGTTGGGTATTTTTTCTGCAATTTCGTTGTTTGAGAGGTCTAGATTGATTAATCTGGACAGATTTCTCAAGAAAGCCGGGAATTGGCTTAAATTGCAAGATGACAACATTAAACTAGTCATATTGGGAAAGGATAACGGGTGAGCATTCTCAACATTCGCATCAATTGTCAGGTTGTTGTTTGAAAGATTCAATGTAGTTAGATTGGGAAGTCTCCCAAACATGTCTAGCTGTATTGTGCCACTGAACTTGTTTGAAGACAGTTGGAGGATCTTTAGCCGTTTGAGATGAAAAATAAATTGAGGAATGGGCCCTTCTAAATAGTTACTGCTCAAGTCAAGAGCTTGTAACATGGAGGAAGAGGCATTTGAAATTGCACCCAGCTGACCTTGAAAGTGGTTGTTGGAAAACTGGATACTTTGTAGCAATGGAAGAAAAAACACAGTGAAAGGAATGGTCCCGTTGAGGAAATTGTAACCTAAATCGATGCTCACTAGCTTTACGAGACCTTTGAAATGACCTGAAGAAATTCCACCACTTAATTTATTTTGAGATAGGTCTATGTGAGTAAGCTTCTTGGCCATACCAAATGGTGGGATTAGACCAGTGAAGTTGTTAAATGACAAGTCTAGGTGGGTGAGTTCAGTGAGATTCGACATTGAATCTGGTAGTGTTCCATTGAACTGGCATAGGAAAAACTCTAATCTGGACAGCTGCCGTAAGTTGCTTATGGAATCTGGTAATGCTCCAAAGAAACTTGTCATACTTAGAATCAATGTCCGAAGAGACCCATTCTGTGGGAAGTGTGGCAGAGAACCTTGAAGAGCAAAATTGTATGATAGATCAAGAAAAGTGAGTGACTGTAACTGGAAGATCTTATTTGGAAACGTACCATTCAAACCACAAGATCTGAGATCCAGATTGGTCAGATTTGAGAATTTAGCAAAGAAATCTGGCACTGGGGCCGACAAATTGTTCTGATCCAGATGAATTATGGAGAGATTTTGAAGAATTTCTAGTGAAGGATCGATGGGACCTAATAGATTGCAGTTTGACATGCTTAATACCTGTAGATTAGGTAGACAAGATGATAAAGCACGGCACCATTCATTTCCCTTGAGCGATATATTAATACCATCGAGATATAGTTCTCTAACTTCATTGAGGTTCTGAACAAGCTTCACCAGATTGGGGTTCTCAAGTTTCAATGTCGATTCCTCTAAATAAGAGGAAGTAGAAATATCAAGAATGACTAACCTTGTAAGCTGAGAAATCTCTAGTGGTATCTGCTTCACAAAGCCGGCATTTGATAAATTCAGAGAAGTTAATTTCTTCAAATTTTTAATTCTGGATGGAATCACTGAGCTGAAGTTATTGTAAGCCAAATTCAAACTCTTGAGATATTGAAGATTGAAAAGAGTACTAGAATTGTCAATTCCACCATATATTGATTCCCCACTCAGGTCTAGACCAGCAACATGTCGCTCCTCATCCCAAGTTACGCCACTCCACTGACTGCAAAGATGGCTTTCATTCCAGAAAACCAGTTTTCTGGAATCTGTAGGGTTGAATCTGAGGTCTTTCTTCAATTGAAGTAACAAAAATTTCTGGTCTTCAAGACAGAGGCCAGAAACCAGAGAGACGTGAAAACTGAGAGATACCCAGTAGAAGAAAATGAAGGAAGGCCATAAGACAAATGAAATTCTCATTGAAGTATACAGAGAGAGAGAGTCATACAACTAAAGACTGAAGAAGTAGGGAAGAAACTAGTAGTGGCTTCAGGGGGTTCTACACCATGAACATAACCTGTAAGGCCTACGCTTCCAGCTTTTAGCAATCCAAAAAATGAGTTGGGTTTGACCGGTAAGGATGTATAAAAGCGGAGAAGAGAGGCACCTAGAAGAAAAAGCAAGAGATGGAGGCGGATTAGGTGGCTTAGCAATACCAGAATGGGAAGATCATATTCCATTCAGTAGTGAGAAGTGAAGCAGCGTCAAAGGATACTCAAAAAGTCCTAGTCATTGTTTTGTTGGTAAATGAAACTCCTTTCTCTTCTCCTATGACACTTTTTTAACTGAATTATCGAATTATGTAAATTAAAAATTATAATTAAAATTAATTAAATATTTTAATTTTTTTAAAAATTTTAATATTTTTTTAAAATTATCCTTATTTAATCTCTCTTTTTCTTTTTAGATACATTAAATAAAAATATTTTTTTAAAACTATATAATA
Source organism: Adenanthera pavonina (assembly GCA_026686845.1). Taxonomy (NCBI): domain Eukaryota; kingdom Viridiplantae; phylum Streptophyta; class Magnoliopsida; order Fabales; family Fabaceae; genus Adenanthera; species Adenanthera pavonina. Next base: position 37,610,965 of record JAIVEN010000011.1, read on the forward strand.
AATACTATTTCATATATTATAAATAATCTTATATTTAGGATCAATATAAAAATTCTAATATATAACACTAGAGATAGTAATAAATTTCATAGAAAATAAATGGAAAAACAATGGGGTCTTACTTGAAGACTACTGACTACTGCATTCTACGCGCTTGTGTGTCGACATTTTCATGTGACCTTTTGGGCGGCTTCTTTGACAAGCGTCCCTACAATGTTAGAATATTCAAAGCCTCAAAAGTCTCTAACGTTTCGAAAATGCAGTCATCATAGAGAGTGACATGAACGATTTGAATGCAGGAGCGGACCTAACGTTGAATATTTGAGCACTGCATTGCATCCGCCGTTGAAATGAAGGCAGAGCATAAATGCCTCTTTTCTTCCTCATTCTGTTCATGGAACATAGAAATCTTTCATTATTTAACAATTCTTTCTTTTGGACAAAAAACATTGGTAATTTTTGAACACACTTCGGTGATATATGTGCATAAGATTCTGACACAAATTATATTTTTATAATAGGATGAAGGGTTTAAAGAGAGAATTGCAACTGGTTATTTACATTCTTGGATTTTGACGAGCAATAATAATTATGTCCCTCTGAGTTATGTGGGTTTGTTTTTCAACATCGAATCTTCATGCTGGCTAAGAAATTTCTTCAAGAATTTCATCTTCTTTTAATGATTTATTAAAATATTTATCCTTTTTAATTAATTTTAACTCTTGACTAAAATTTCAACCCAGCTTTAGGTATGATTTCACTTAAGCAAATGTCATTAGTGGTATACCTTTATCCTAACATCTATTATTTTTCTTTTGATTCAAAATTGATGTTTACTATTTAAAGTACTGTTGAAGAAACAAACAAAATAGTATTCTTCGCACATTCCGAGGGAGTAAAATCTAATTTAAATTTTTGGTCGATAATAAATAATATTTCAACTATTACTACGTAATTCAATCCCTCAATGAAATAAAATTTTCACTTCATTCAATTATTAAATTTAAATAATATATATCTAATTTGAATATTTTTTTGGCAACATTTAATTTGAATAGTTTAAATTTTAAATTTAATTCTTTAAGAATTTAATTTATTTTATATTTTATTAATTTTAAAATAAAATTTTTTAAAACTTAAATAATTTAAATTTAAAACTAAAATAAAGTGAGAATTAAAAAAATCCAAATCATCTCTACTACTTTTATTTAAAAAAACAAAAAACAAATATTTCGGCCCATTCATAGGGAGCCATGTCCGTCTCTCCGAAGATTCTAAACAGAGTAGGGTTGAAAGCCTATTTACAATTTGGTCCATTTTCAAAGTTGCAATAATCCCAGCCTGTAGGGTAGTCCATTATGATTACATTGGACCCTTCAGGTTTAAGACATCTCCTTGCCCTGGTAATCTTATCACTCTTATAAATGTTTATTTAGCTCACAGCCTGGCACAAAATATAAAAACAAAATAAATGAATTGCTAATTATTAGTGAGTGCGTGATTTGCTATAGATTATATATTTTATATTAATATTGATATTGATGTTCTTTTACCATGATATTGATATTTCATATATATTGTTTTGATTAAAATAGACATTATTTGAGGGCATATGTAATGAACAAAAGTGAAAATAATTCAATAATTAAATAAATAGTTTTCGAAGAAACCAAAAAGTCAAACTACAATCTGTTATACATATGAAAGTAGATTAGTTATATAGACATTTTCACCATGATTCTCGTGCAATTCTATGCTTTGATGTACAATTTGGTACAATTTTGTGCTTTGAAGATAGATATGAGAATTGGAATTAAATTCAAATATGAGACTTATGTTTTAATTTTGTAATTTATAAAAATCATTCCAAAATCGTCTTAAATATGATCATAATCAACCATATTATTATATATGGTTGTAATTAAATATTTTACTTTTTGTATATATGTGTGTTTGCTGTTATAATATTAACCTATGTCTACTTTTTTTTTTAATTAGTAAATTAGATTTCACAATATTATTCCAAAATTTTTATTTTTTTTTCACTAGTTGTTACTTGTGATCCCAAACCTTCCTATAATCTGGCATTTATTTGAAATTTTGTTAATAATGCCAAATATTCTTATCATCCAACGTTTATTTGAAATAATTTTGATAATAAAATCAACCAAAATATTTATTGCGACTTGCCATGATTTCTACTCAACAATATTATCGGTGTCAATATATGTTTTACTACATTTACAAATATAGAAAATATTATAATAAATTATTGTTATAAATTTAACACGTTACCAATTTAGAACTTAAATATTGCCATATGTAATTAATTTAGAACTTTATTTATTACAAATTTAGAACTTTACTTATAACATTATAACAAGATTATCTATTCTCTAAATAAAATTAAAGATGATTCATATCAAAAAATGTACTGCTAATTTAGAATTTTAATATATGTCTCAAAAGAATAGTAAATATTTTTATTACATTAAATATATTCGTGCATTATACATGTGTGTTGCTTGTTTCATTGTAGGTATATTATTATAGTTCATTTCAAAAAAGGAAACCATAAGATCAACCTGCTAAAATATTAGAAAACATACAGATCCATAGACGAGTACCCTTATTACGTCACACCAAATTATCAAATACATCAATCATATCAAATTCAAATGATTACAACTTAAAATCACATTTCACCTTCATTTGTTTCTCTTACTCAAGCCGCATATTTAAATATGCCACTCCAACTTCTACATTTGAAATTTACAACACTAAAACAATTAGATCATTAATATCATTAAAAAATACATCAGTAAATACATTAATAGTGGCAGGTTTCTAAACTATGTCATATTTAGTAAAAATGAGTTATTTTGACAGAAATGGAAAAGAGAAAAAAAAAAGAAGAGAAAAATTTTATAAAAATATTATATTTTATTTATAGGAAATCTGAATGATATGTACTAAATAAATTTTATATGAATTTCTTTTTTATTTTTCCTCTCATGTTTATATGTACTAAATTTAGATTTAGTTTTAGTTATAGGAAAAGTTTTCTTTATTCCCCAAAGTAAACTAAAATTACAATTATATTAATACAATTTAAAGGGTTTATATATAACTTTTCTTTTTCTTACACATCAAGTTTTTTTTAACAACTTATATGAAGATTCAATTCTTGCATATAACAACGAGAGCGAACCAAAGAAGTAATCTTTCATTAAATATATGACACCTTCACAACTTCCTCTTAAAAATACATACATAATTCTAAATTTTTTAATCTAAATAGGATTTTCTTTTAAAAGTAAAAAAAAAAATCTTTTGAGATCTTCAATAATTAATACAACCTAGTTTGCTCCAAACTCAAAATGATATGATATCATCTCATCATCATCGTCATTCTTAACAGAAATGTAAAACCATATATTGAAGATAACAATTTTATTATGTGAGAGGATAATGAAGACTTTAAGACTTGTCTAAATCAACCAGAAAGGATTTGAATATATATATATATATATATATATATAATATTAACAACAAAAAATTTCATCTGCGTGTGAATATATTATAAAACATGACATTCACAAACAATTCGAATAACCAAAAAGAATACTAAGGTGTAATCAGTGTTATCGAAACACCAGATTCAAAACACCAGAAAATGTAACAGCTTTCATAAATGATTTTACCTCATGCCTCATAATAGCTCCAACGAATAACTGAATACCGTTGTCCTTCATGCCTCTGATAATCAAGATAAAGCACATTTCCAGTACCTTCTCTTTCATTGATTCCAAAGGAAAAGGGGGGCAATGACAATTCCTAAACGGAAAACCACTCCAAATTCTATACCTCCAATAAATTTGAAATCAATTGCATGATCACTTCTTGATGTTGGAGATGGCAACAACCCTTGCTTTGCATATGTTGGATTTTTGGTCAAAGGAGAGCCATAAAGCCCATCATTGCATTGGAAGGAAGATGCATCAAATGAGTGAAGTTGTGTTCCCATTGGAATTTTCCCTACAAGATGATTGCAGGAAAGGTTCAATTCAAGAAAAAACAAACTTGCCAGCTATGGTGGAATCTCTCCAATGAAATTGTTGTTTGACAAGTCTAAAGATTCAAGCTTTTTCAAGTTCTCTATGGATGGTGGAATTCGGCCTGAGAACGCAATATGCGACAAATTGAGAACACATAGCACTTTCAAGTTCATTAACCCTCTTGGTGCTGGCCGATCAAAGGTGTTGCCAGACAAATCAATGGAACATGATTCACTTATTTTTGTCAACTTCAACTCTAAACCTTTGCTGATAATTGTCACCGAGTCTTGATAACTTTTATACTCTGCATCGTAAGTAGAAGATATTCCTTCATAGATGTAACTACAAGTTGTGAAGGCTTTGGTTGGAAGCAAACCTCTAAACTTGTTAAAAGCCAAATAAAAAATTTGAAGTTGTGGCCAAGTACCATCATGATCAAGACATCCAATTGAGCCATGCAATTTGTTCTTCCACAAAACCATGACACGGAGTGTGGATATCTTCTTCAAGAAGCATGGAAAGTGACCATCAATCTGATTATTCCCAAGATTTAGCATCTTTAGTTCCTTGCAGTTGCTAATAGAATGGGGAATTAAACCACTCAATTGATTTCCATGGATATCTAAAGTCTTCAAAGCACAAAATTTGGGAAATGCATCAGGGATAGTGCCATTGAGCTTGTACGTTGTTTCCTAATTTTAATAACGCAAGAGTCTTAATATATATCAAACATGTTGGAATTGTCCCTTCAAGGCTATTATTGGAAAGATCAATCCCTATTGGATTTGAAACATTGCAAAAGGAATGAAGAATGCCTCCATGAAGTTTATATTATTGGAAAGAAAGAGGAAAATAAAGGAAGAAATTTGAGTACTACTATATGGAATAACAGAACTAAAGTAATTGCTTGCACGGTCTAAATACCACAAACTAGAGCATATTGGAATTTGCCTCAGGAGTTCATTGGAATGAAGATCAAGAACTTTCAAATCCATGAAGAGATTCAACACATATCCCTCAAAACCCGTCAAAGAATTAATAGAAAGATTTAGACTAGTTAGTTCACTAGGATTCCAAATCCAATGAGATATCAATCATTGAATCTGGTTGTTTGAGAGCTCAAGATCAAACATTACTGATTGGTTTCTCAAGAACATTGGAAATTCTCTCAATTTATAGGAAGCCAATCCTAGATGTAACACCTCTGGAAAAGAAGATAGGTTAGATGCATCCACTGTATTGACACAAGTAGTAGTCAAAAGGAATCCTAGTCATTTGTTGACTGCACCATGTCATCATCTCATATGTTATGTCAGCTTATTCTTTTATTTGTTTAATCTTTTATAGGATAATTTTGTTGATCTTATCCACTGGACCTTCTGGAACATTTCAAGAATACCCTTTCACCAAGTATGGTCATGTATATAAAAGGTCCACAGTGTCCAATGAATATATTTTATTTCTTCAAAATGGTATTAGATCATCATTGACAAAGGGCCAAAGATGACTCGACCACCTTCCACACAACCACCCTCCCCTAGCACACAAACCTCAACCTTTTCTACCTCTAACCAACCCTAATCCTAAGCTGTCGCCGTTATCCTCTCAAACCCAACCACAACTACTCTATGTTTCTTCTTTACCACACCTCGTCACTGTAAAACTCAACCACAACAACTATCTGATATGGAAGATTTAAATGCTTCCATATTTACATGGCCAGCACTTCTTTGGACATATAGATGGCACTAGTCCTAAACCAGATTTTCTGCTTCTTGATAACACACCCAATCATAATTACATAAAATGGTTCCAACAAGACCAACTAGTTTTATCCATTATCATCTCTTCTATTTTTGAAACTTTTATTCCTAATGTTATGAAGCATAAGATAGCTCAATCACTCTGGGAAGCTCTTGAAATTTTGTTCACCCAACGATCTCAGGCGATCTCAGGCATGTTTTGTTCAACTTCACCATCAACTAATCACCACCTAAAAGGGAGACGACATGGTGACCAACTATTTCCATAAGATGAATATGCTAGCTGATTCGATGGCCATAGTTGGAAAACCTCTATCAGATATTGAACTGAATACATATCTTCTTGTTGGACTCGAATATGAGTTTGATCCCATTGTCGCCTCACTCACTACTTGTCCCAATTCTCTCTCATAGGAAGAGCTTCTAAGTCACCTCCTTGTATTTGAATCTTGACTGAATCAACATCACATGATTTTACTTTCATCAATTGAAATCTCAGCAAATGTTGCAATGAAGCCATCACCACCTCAAACTCGTGGAGGATGCTTCAGGTTCTTTTCTAGTTTCTGACATTGAGGCAGTAGGCTTACAAGAGGAAGCAGAGTTCCTCAGGGTGGACGATCCGGATCTAGACCCGGATCCAACTCCTTCAACACCAAACCACAGTCTACTTCTTTTGGGTCAAGCATCAGGCCCACTCGTCAATTTTGTCTTCGTTCTGGACATACTACCTTAACTTGTTATCACATATTCAATCAAGCATATCAGGCACCACCTCCTCCATCTATTCAAGCTCATTACTCGACCATGGATTCCTCTGATGACAATTTATGGTATTTTGATAGTGGTGCCTCTCATCACATGACACCTGATTTGTCAAAATTGAATCTCTATGCTGAGCCATATCAAGGTCCAAAAATAGTTAAAATTGGTGATGGTACTTCTCTTCCAATCAAACATCTGGGTGTAGGCATTCTACTCACACCTCATGGCAATTTTCTTCTTACCCAACTTCTTCATGCACCTCTTATAGCTAAAAGTTTACTCTCAGTAAAACATTTTTATAGATATAATTATGTCTTCTTTGAGTTTCACTCTGATTTCTTTTTCTTGAAGGACAAACTAACCAAAATGCTTCTTCTTTAGGCATCCACCACTAATGATCTCTATCCTCTTTTGTCTTCTGGCTCACACAAGCATATCTTGCTGAAAATACATCTCTTCTATAATGGCATAATAATCTAGGACACCCTGCTTTTTAGGCTTCTCAACACATAGTCTCCTCTCATCATCTCCCTATCACTAACAAAACTCTCTTTGGTCTCTGCTCTGCCTGCTATTCATCTAAGACACATACTCTTCCATTCTCCTCTTCATCTAATCGTTCTGCTGCTCCTTTAGACTTAATTTTCAGTGATGTATGGGGTCCCTCCCCAATCATTTCCATTGATGATTTTAGATATTATGTCATTTTTATAGATGATTTTAGTCGGTACATCTGGTTGTTTCCTATCAAAACCAAGAATGAAGTATTATCAGTCTTCTTATCTTTTTGTCCTCTTATTGAAAAAATTTTCAATTCTAAAATAAAATCTGTACAATCTAACTGAGGGTGAATACAGATAACTTAATCATGAGTTACAAAAATTACGTATTCATCATTGTCGCATATGCCCTCATATCCACTCGTAAAACGACACTGTTGAACACCGTCATAGCACTATAGTTGAAGCAGGCCTTGCTCTTCTTACACATGCCTCCATGCCCAAAATGTTTTGGAGCTATGCGTTCAAATTATATTGCCATTTATTTACTCAACTGCATTCCCACACCATCCCCCAATAATTCCAACCCTTATGAGTTACTTTAGGGATCCTCACCTGATTATAAATTTCTGAAGGTCTTTGCTGCAGCTTGCTAGACTAATTTAAAGCCCTATGTCAAAAACAAATTGGAACCTCATTCTCAACTATGTAGCTTCATTGGCTTCAACACTCATCATATGGGCTATCTATGCTATAACATGTCTACTAGACAAATCTACATTTCAAGGTACGTGGTATTTGATGAAACTTATTTTCCCTTTTTAGCCCATACCTCTTTGGCTTATCACCCAACTTCCACCACTACTCCTTCACCTACCTTTTTTTTACACTTGTCCTCAAGTCCACCTCCCCCAAGCCCAACTCTAACTATTCCTTCCTCTCAACCCACTAATTCAATCTTGACACCCTTCTCTCCTAATTCCTCTTCTTATCATCTCAATAAAGCCCAAATCCCTACCTCCCCTTCTTTATCGTCTAACCTTACTGACTCCCCCTCCTCCTCTTCTCATCTACCTCTCTTACCTCAACCACCCTCCCATCCCATGATTACTCGATCTTGCTACAACATCTCTCTTCCCAAAATTTATACCTATAGAACAATTCCCTAGCCTTCTCCCCGTGTCAATCTCACCACTCTTTCTTCTCCTCCTGAGCATCCTTCCTTTGTCTCTAAAGCTTTACAACACTCTGCTTGGCGTCAAGCTCTCATCGATGAATTTCAAGCTCTTCTCTCCACTAATACTTGGACACCGGTCCCTTACTCTGCTGTATAAAGTATCGTTGGCTGCAAGTGGATCTTCTGTACTAAATATAAACCAGATGGCACCAATTCCCTCTACAAAGCTCACTTAGTTGCCAAAGGCTTCCACCAATAACAGGGTGTCAATTACTTTGATATGTTATCTTCCGTTGTCAAGCTTATCACTGTAGACTTCTCCTCTCCTTTGCTATTTCTAATGATTGGTCAATACACCAAATTGACATCTAAAATGCTTTCCTCCGTAGTGATCTTGATGAAACTGTATATATGTCTCAGCCACCTAGTTTTATCCATCCTGATTTTCCTAATCATATATGTAAATTAAATAAAGCAATCCATGGCTTAAAACAGACCCCTAAGGCTTGGTTTGTTAAACTTCACTCTATTCTCACCTCTCTTGGCTTTCACCAATCCAAAACAGATGCTTCTCTTTTTCTTCTATCATTCCTCTAATTTATCTCTTCACATTCTCATTATATGTTGATGACATCATAATCACCAACTCTTCTTTTCAAGCTATCTTTAATCTCATTCACCAACTATCTTCATTCTTTCTTGTTGAAGATCTTGGTCCCCTCCATTATTTTCTCGATGTTGAAGTCTTTCAAACCACTTCTAGCCCTCTTCTTACCAAACGCAAATACATTTTTGACCTGCTCACCAAAGCTAACATACAGAATGCTAAACACATCTCTACTCCTATGGCTACCACCAACAATATCTCTATTATCATGACACCTCCTTCTTTGATCATGTTTTCTATAGAAGATTGTTGGCAATCTTCAATATCTTTCTTTCACCCGACCTAATCTTGTCTTTGCCATTACCAAAGTTTGTCAATATGTGCATTGTCCCATTGATCTTCATTGGCAAACAATTAAATGCATCCTACACTGCCTCAAACACACTATTGATTATGGTCTTTTCCTTCGTAAATCACCTTCTACCTCAAACACACATCCTTCACTACCTCAAACACACTATTGATTATGGTCTTTTCCTTTGTAAATTACCTTTTACCCAACTTTCTAGCTTTTCTGTTGCTGATTGGGCTAGCTCTCTTGATTATCATCGCTCCACTACCGGTTTCACCATTTTCTTTGGACCAAATCTCATCAGCTGGAGTTCCAAAAAGCAACCCACAGTTGCCCACTCTAGCACTGAAGCCAAGCACAAAGTTCTTGCTACTACCACCTATGATCTCATCTGGATCCAAAATCTACTTGGAGAACTTGGCATTTTCCTCTCACAAATTTCAACATTATCCTATGACAACCTCGGTGTGACCTATGTTGCAGCACATCTTGTCATGCACAACCATGCCAAGCATATCACCATTGACTACCACTTGTTCGTGAAAGACTTGCTTCCAAACTTCTACAAGTCTCCATTATTTCATCCAATGATCAAGTTGTTGGTATTCTCACCAAACCTCTTCCAACCACTCGCATGAACATATTGCAATCGAGCTTAACTATCTACCCTACAAAATTCAGCTCGTGAGGGAGTATTGACACAAGTACTAGTCAAAAGGAATCCTAGACATTAGTTGATTGCACCATATCATCATCTCTTATGTTATGTTAGCTTATTCTTTTATTTGTTTAATTTTTATAGGATAATTTCATTGATCTTATCCACTGGACCTTCAGGAACATTTCATGAATACCTTTTCACCAAGTATAGTCGTGTATATATAAGGTCCACAGTGTTTGTTTTATAATCAAGCACAAATTCCAATGAATATATTTTATTTCTTCAAAACATTACACCAATTGACAAGTTGTTGTATAGAAGGAATAGTGTATCCAAGTATTGAAGGCTTCGAAGCATATCAGGCTTTATTTCACCATGAAAATGGTTAAAGGAAAGATCAACTTGTTCCAAAAATGAAAGTGTAAAGCTAGAAGGGATTAAACCACTACAGCTATTATATGACAAATTTAGAAACCTAAGTCTCTTGAGGTTACTCATTGAATTTGGAAATACTCCAGAGAAATTTGTGTAACTTACATGTAAGACCTCTAGAGATGCATTGAGTGGAAAGTCTGGCAAGGAACCATGAAGATTGCCGTTGTATGAAATATCTATAGAAGCCAATGTTGCCAGTTGCAAGATCTTTGATGGAAATGTTCCTTGCAAGCTGCAATTCACAAGACTCAAGACAGTCAATTTCGTAACATTGGCAAAGCTTTTTGGCGCTATGGATGATAGATTGTTGTCATCAAGATAAACTTTTGAGAGATTCTCTAGTCTTATCAATGAAGAATCAATGGGCCCTAAGAGATTGCAGTTTCTCATGTTTACTTCTTCAAGACTAGGCATTGATAACAAAGCATTCCTCCATTCTTGTCCTTGAGCACATATCTATACATGATCAAAGTACAATTGCCTAACTTTGGTGAGATTTTGGACAAGCTTTGGTAAACTTGGAATCTTTGTCATTTCTAATCTCAAGGACCATGGATTATCACAAGATAAATAAAGAGTTTCCAACCTTGTCAACTGAGAAATCTACATTAATATTTGCCCTTCAAAATAATTATATGACAAATCCAGATAAACCAAGTTCTTTAAATTTTTTATTTCTGGTGGAATCAAAGAACTAAAAGCATTCCATCTCAAATCCAAATACTGGAGATTTTGGAGACTAAAAAGAGAGCTTGAATCATTTAATTGTTCAAATCTATTTTCTGATAAATTCAAATAAGACAAGTGCGTCAAATTTTTTATTGTATGTGGAATAGAAGAATTGAAATTATTTTGACTCAAATCCAAATTTTGAAGATATTGAAGGCCGAAAAGAGCACTTGAATTGTTCAATTCTCCAATTGTGTACTCCCTGCTCAAGTCTATACCAGTAATATGCCCTTCGTTATCACAAGTTACACCGTACGAATCACAGTAAGGAAGACTTTGATTCCAGAAATCCATTTTGAGAGAACTTGTACGGGATTTGAAATCAGTTTTCTTAAATTGGAGTAACAATGATTGTTGATCGTCAATACATAAACTGGACGCCACAAACACATGGCTACAAAGGCACAGGTAGAGAAACTGTGTAGGGAGAAGAAATAAAAAAGGAAGGGTTTTGATGTTAAATGACTGTCAAGGATGCTGCCTTGTTCAACCAGAAGAAGAAGCAATTGCCTAGAGATTCAAATGGTGGTTGCGAATGGAAGATGAGTTCTCTATTTTGGAGCAAGGTATGCTCTTCAATCCGTGAGTAAACTTGCCCATAAAATAGAGGGTAGTCAAACTTCAATTTCTTCAATAATCATTACAATTATGTAGGGCATCTGTCAATGAGAAAACAACTGTAAAATCAGTGTGATAAGTTTCTTTTTTCTCTAATAAATTAAAATATATTTTGAAAGAACAAGAAGTCAATTATTTTCTCTTAAAACTGCTTACAGTAGCTTGTGTGCGAATGTTACTGTTTAAAACAGAGGTACATGGCGTAGTTTGTGGAAGCTTAAGGTTGCACAGAGACGTAAAACCTTTTTGTGGCTTTGTATGAGAGATAATAAGAATGTTTTCTTAATATATATTAATTGATGTAAAAGCTTCTCTGTGTGCTTTGTAAAAGGAGCTGTGAGGATGGTTTGAACGTGCATGCCTGTGTTATTTTCTTTAACTCCACTTCTGATTTTATTTCCTCTGTTTTAGTTTCTGATGTTAATTCTCTAGAGGTTAGGCTGTAGTGGTGTTATATTTCTTTGTTGCTTCACATTAAAAAAAAAGTCAATAATTTGAGTAAAATGCTGTATAAAAGAAACGATAAAAAATGTCTTATTTGAAAATTGACTTTCTTTTCTAGTGAGAATTGTTCGATTAACTTTATTTTTGTTCTCTTATATTTCTTCTTACTTTGATCACTGATTAAGCTTTCTTTCCAGAGTTGGTTGCAACATATATTAAAACTCACCAGGTTAAAACGTACATGACAGTTCTAGTAGATCATATTATTTTTTTTTTGGTATAAAATGCCGTATCAATATATTCAATTAAAGTCCTAGTTGGTGTTTGTTGGAACCTTAAAAGCCCTGGACGTTTGGAAAAGGACGCAATTAAAGTTCGGAGAAAATAAAAAAAGTAATGGTATCCTTTTTTTCTCAAAAATAATGACATCTTAGAGCCTGTTAGGATTGACTTTTAAGTGATTATGGAGTAGAGAAAAGTGATTATGTTATAAGTTTCAAAATGTAATTTTGATCAAAATAATCACTTATGATCATTTAAGTGATTATTTACATAAACTACTTTTTCCAACTTATGATAATCACCTTTATCTTATAATCACTTATTTCACTTTTTCTTCTAATTATCCACCCAATAATCACTTAAATCTCAATATCCAAATACATTTCTATTCTCAAAATCACTTATGAGTTAAAAATATCCCAATACAATTTACTTTTGACATAATCACTTATTCTCATAATCTATTATAAATAATCACTTATCCTCATAATCACTTATATATAATCTAATCCAAACACATGCTTAGTTAAAGATACAATTAAAGTTATTAAGCCTTTCATTGTCCGAAAGACTCCAAAAAAAATAAATCGAGTCTGCTAGTAGTTTCCTTAACACTTTTTTGAATATTAAAAAAAAAATGACCCGACAAATTGCAAGATTTGATTGATTATAAATTCAATATATATAAATATGCATATGCGGATATATATAGTATATTACAAACTTTAGGAAATCGTAACCGCAAGATGCATCTGGTCAACAGACATACTCTGTTTCTTCCTACAGATAAGGGTGGTTTGGGACTAGGATCTTCTCAAATAATCAACCAAGCTCTACTAGCAAAGTAGAGATATGGAGGGTCTTGTGTGCTGGTTCGAATTCTCTTTTGAGTAAAACTCTGAAGATTAAATATTTGCACCCAAATGAGATGCAGATAGTGAAAGGCTGACAGCCACCTCTGATTCTTCTTGGATGTGCAAAGGAATTGTCAAGGCTAGTTCGCTCATCACTTCTAATCTTAAATGGAGTATTGAAAATGGTAACCAAATTTCTTTGAACCACCGTCTATGGTGGCTTGTGTGGTCAGATCCTCATCCATCTCAAATGGGTATTATGCCCACCAAGGTAGCGGATCTTATTACACATAATTTACTCATATACTATGGACTGGTTTTTGGCATACTCTATTTCAGCTGTAAAAAAAAATCTTTCTTTTTTGGGCTCAATTCATAGAGGGGGTAACGGTGAGAAATATTCCTCAATTGACGTGTTTACTAGTTTTATACTTTACTTATCTAAAGTGCATCAACATTGCAATTACATTATACATAGTTCAAAGGGGTTATATATATAATCATTAATTTTAGGATTAAAAAGTAATCATTGATTGAACATTTATTAAATAGAAGACAAAATTTTAAAATACAATTATATGCAAATCTTTTTTTACACATATAATTTGAAGTTCTTAAATTAAATATATCGAATTTTACCAAGTTAAGCTCTAAGAAGTGCATTTATATATTGCTTGAAATATATTATTAATATTTGTTCTCGCCTAATGACTCCAACGTAGAACTGTGTACCACTGTTCCTCATGTCTTTGATAATCAATGTAAAGCTGTGGAGAGATGCAACAAAGAATATTGTCGACACATTTCCAATATCTTACCTTCCATTGTTTCCAAAAGAAAAGGGGCCCAATAATAATTCCTAAGCCGAAAACCACTCCATATTCCAAACCTTTGATAAACCTGAAATCAACTGCATGGTCATTTCCAGATGATGGCGGTGGAAGTGGCCCTTGTGTCCCCCTGTTCGGACTTTGGGTCAAAGGAGGTCCATAAAGACCACCGTTGCCTTGGAAGGAAGAGGCTTGAAATGATTGAAGTTGTGTGCCTGTAGGGATCCTTCCCACCAGAAGATTAAAGGAAAGACAAACTTGCAAGGTCTGTTGGAATCTCTCCCGTCAAAGAGTTGTTTGACAGGTCAAAGGACTTAAGCTGTTTCTATTTCCATATGGATGATGGGATGCGGCCAAAGAGATTATTATTTGAAAGGTTGATCCCGTGGAGTGCTCTAAATTCCATCATCTCTTCTGGTATTGGCCCTTCAAAGAGGTTAGATGAGAAGTCAATGGAAGTGAAGATAGTTAGAATTTTAGTCAAGGTCAATTCCAGACCTTTGCTGGTAACTATCACTTGATCCTGATGATTCACTTGATTATATTCAAAGAACTCAAAGTGGAGCCGTGATGCATTTTGATTTTCATCGAGCATCATTGCCTTCCGGGTCGGAAAGCATTTTCCTGGTAATTTTCCTTTAAAATTGATGAAAGCTAGATGGACAATTTGAAGCATCGTCCAAGTTCCATTCAGATTTGGACACCCAATAGGACCATGGAAATTGTTTTTTCGCAAAACCAAGACCTAGGGAGTAGATACCTTCAACAGGCACCGAAACTGATCATCAATCACGTTATTTCCAAGGTCTAATACCTCTAATGTGGTGCAATTAGACAGAGACTTTGGAATTGGCCCATGTAAGTTATGACTACTAAGATTGAGAGTCCTAAGAGCACAAGAGGCTTGAAAATTATCAGGAATATTGCCGCTGAGATTGTTTTTTTCTAGATTCAGTACTCCTAGAGTCTCACTTTCTGCTAGACAGTGAGGAATCATCCCTTCAAATCTGTTTAAGGAAAGATCAAGCACTTGAAGATATGAAGCACTGCAGATGGAGCAATATGCGAAAGAGAGAAAAATTGTCGAAGACAGATAGTTATCAATGTCATGGGAAATAACAGAGCTGAAGTTATTGAAGGAACAGTCCAAATAAAAGGCAAATTTAGGAAAAGCTGGAAGTGTTCCTTGGAGGTTGTTGTCATGTAGGTCAAGCATAAACCAAAAATTAGAGCTAAGATTATGTGGGGGCTCTTTCTATCCCATGAAGATAATTGTGAGAAAGATTTAATTGACCAAGATAGCCAAGCTCCCAAATCCAGTTGGGTATTTTTTCCGCAATTTCATTGTTTGAGATCTCTAGATGGGTTAATCTGGACAGATTTCTCAAGAAAGCTGGGAAATGTCTCGATTTGCAAGATGCCAACTTTATACTAGTCATCTTGGGAAAGGAAAGCGGGTGAGATTGCTCAACATTCGCAGCAATTGAAAATTCGTTGTCTGAAAGATCTAATGCAATTAGATTTTCAAGTCTTCGAATCATATCTGGCTGCATTGTGCCATTAAACTTATTTGAAGACAGCTGGACAATGTGAAGCCGTCTGAGATGAAAAATAAATTGAGGAATCGGCCCTTCAAAATAGTTACTGCTTAAATCAAGAGCTTGTAACATGAAGAAAGAGACATTTGAAATTGCATCGAGCTTACCTTGAAATTGATCGTAAGAAATCTTTATACTCCGTAGCAATGGGAGTGAAGACAGGGACAAAGGAATGGTCCCATTTAGTAAATTGTGCTGTAAATCAATGCTGACTAGCTTTACGAGGCCTTTCAAATGAACTGATGAAATTTCCCCACTTAATTCATTATGAGATAAGTCTATAAGAGTAACCTTCTTGGCCATACCAAATGATGGGATTGGACCAGTGAAGAAGTTAAATAACAAGTCCAGGTAAGTAAGCTCAGTGAGGTTTGACATTGAATCTGGTAGTGTTCCATTGAATTGGCAAGCGGACATTTCTAATCTGGACAGTTGCCGTAAGTTGATAGTGGAATCTGGTAGTGCTCCAGAGAAATTAGTCATACTTAGAATCAATGTCCGAAGAGACCCATTCTGTGGGAAGTATGGCAGAGAACCTTTAAGATCAAAATTGTTTGACAGATCAAGAGAAGAAAGTGACTCTACCTGGAAGATCTCGTTTGGAAACCTACCACTCAAACCACATGAACTGAGATGCAGATTGCTCAGATTTGAGAATTTAGCAAGGAAGTCTGGCACTGGGGCTGACAAATTGTTCTGTTCCACACGAATTATGGATAGATTTGTAAGAATTTCAAGTGAGGAGCCAATGGGGCCAGATAGGTTGCAACTTGACATGCTTAATACCTGTAGATGAGGTAGAGGAGACGATAAAGCACGGCCCCATTCATTTCCCTTGAACGATATATTAATGCCATCTAGAGATAGTTCTATAACTTTAATGAGGTTCTGAACAAGCTTCACCAGATTGGGGTTCTCAAGTTTCAGTGAGGATAAGGAGTAGAAAGATCAAGCATGGCTAACCTGGTGAGTTGAGCAATCTCCATTGGTATCTGCTCCACAAAGCCAGCATTTGACAAATTCAGAGAAGTTAAGCTCTTTAAATTTTTAATTCCGGATGGAATCACAGAATTGAAGTTATTGTAAGCCAAATTCAAATTTTTGAGATATTGGAGACCCAACAGAGTATTAGAACTGTCAAATCCACCAGATATTGATTCCCCACTCAGGTCTAGACCAACAACATGTCCCTCCTCATCCCAAGTTACGCCACTCCACTGACTGCAAGGAAGGCTTTCATTCCAGAACACCAGTTTGCTGGAATCAGTGGGGTTGAATTTGAGGCTTTTCTTCAATTGAAGCAACAAAAACTTCTGATCGCCAAGACAGTGGCCAGAAACCAGAGAGACTTGGAAACTGAGACATACCCAGCTGTAGAAAATAAAGGAAAGCCATGAAACTAATGAAATTCTCATTGCAGTATACTGTGAGAGAGACTCATACAATAGTGGTGGCTTCCGGGGGTTGAAGACCATGAACACGAGCTGTCAGGCATATGCCTACAGTTTTTACCGACTATATAAAAAATGAGTCTGGTTTCGCTGGTAAAGATGTATAAGAGCACAGAAGAAAGACACACGCAGGACTAAAAACAAGAGAGGGAATTCGATGGCTTAGCAATGACGTCAGAATGGGAAGGTCATATTCCATTTTTCAATAGTGAAGCACCGTCAAAGTAAACTCAAATAGTCATTGTATGACGGTGAATGAAGCTGTAAATTTCCAAGAAAAGATGGAAAGAAATGGTGTCGTAGTTGAAGACTACCGACTGCTGCATTCTATGCGCTTTTCTATGTAGTACTTTTCAGGACTAGACAAACACATGCAACTTATAAAACACAATATGTCACGATTTTTTGTTTCTTTATTTATTGCTAAGATGTGATTATATATTAGTGAAATGTGAAATGCATTTAGAAAGATTCACTATACATGGATAAATGCATCAGGTTACTTACAGAATTTAAAAATACACCAGAGAATTCAATGTTAAGTGATATGATCATAGAGGACAATGTTGCTATTTGGAAGATTTTTTTGTGTGGAAATATTTCTCTTAAGATGAGTTGCATGTATTGATATTGCTATATTTTTATATTGATATTAATGATATTGATATAGCTTACTAGTATATTTTATATTTTAACAAAATGGAAATTTCATATTCAATTTGATTGTGAAGCAACGTCAAAATAAACACTGTCCATTATCCACATTAGTTCAGTATCACACAAAAATCATTTAATTTTGCCCTTTTTATGTAATTTTTAATAAAATGTTTGAGGAGTCAAGAAATATTTTGTGAGTAGTATACATGTTGAAGCATGCACTTCGTGAATATTAATATTAACAAGGAACAACAATTTCATGCGCGAGTAGATAAATGACGTGAGAGGAGATAATAATTAATTTGTACTTGCAAAAGGCCAAAAACATTACAAAAAGGGCGATATTGACAGCTCTCCTTGACCTCTTAATAAAGTCATAACTTTCTCCGTACGACAAGTTCTTTTGTATATCATTTCTAAAATGAAAAATCTGTTTCAGCATACAAAGCAATACAAGTTGACACCACCCTTGACAAAGAGAGGCATTCAAGGGGACACAAGAATGAAGCCATGCACCCACCTGTATAAGAAGACTGAGGAAGAATGTTTACCACCTAAACCCCCAGATCCAATTCATGCAACAGGGATCAAATTAGCTACTGGGCTTGAGTTAAGAGCATTAATTCTCGACCCAAGGATCCCTTTGTTGTCTCACCTAATGCAACACGCACTGCAATATCAAAGTCTCTCATGGGGAAGCGTTATGATATTGGAGAAGATGATTATGAAGATTTGTTTGAAGAGGACGACATTGTGAAGTGGTCGGACTCATAGCACTGATGGTTTAGCTGGTTTTCCAATCACGTCACGGTGCTACTTTTGGTATTACGTGCTAGAAAACTCTGCAAGTTAGAAACAAGGACATGGGGCCTATTATCTTACACTTCTTTGTTTTAGTTTGACTCTGTTTGGTTTGGCCTTTGCCTATGGCTCGTAGATGTTTTTGTATTTATTGATTTTTAATGATATTATCCCTCTCCATTAAAAAAAAAAATCTGTTTCAGCATATGTAGGGGACCCGGTCTTCGCGGAAAGAAGGGAAGTTTAACAAAAAAAGTCTCTACGAATGCTAGGATACTGTGGAAAAAAAAAGAGGATAATATCTTTATTGTTGACGAGACTAGTTGCAGTGATTATCATTTGAAATTAAATGAAAACGAAATATGAATGAAACTTATGGATTATTATTTTGTAATTATTACTATTTTGTGCTGCGCATTTACAATTGGTAGATATCATAAGAAATCCGAAAGCTTTATCTTTCATATTTTTATTGTTGATTGTCATCCACACACACACATATTACTGTCAGATTAATTCGTATCATACAAAATGATTGATTTTCAATCTTGTGAGGCAATTTCAATCCGGTGTTCGAAATGTAAAGAAAATTGTTTCTTGGAGGGTAGTTTACACGTCCAAAATGATGATTCCCTTCTGAAAGTTGTTGGAATACTTTGCATTAATTTCAATGGCGTCTTGGAAGGGCATTCAATAATGAAGCAGCCCAATGGAAAGCAAATATATCGAAGAAAAAAAGAAAAGGCTTTCTAAGAGGGGAAAAAAATGAAGAAGAGGAAGAAAGAATTAATGGAACACATTGGAATAGGCTTCAAATGATTGACCACCCTGCTTTTGAAAATATAGGCCAGTTAAGCTATCCCCTTAATTAAAATCATGATTTAGCATGGTGTTATATAATTTAAAGACCTGTGCAGGTTTCAATGATTCCCTTGTGTTGATTTTATGGGCATAATTGGTTTCTCATCTAGGCGTATGTAGTCCTTAAATAAATCATCGTAGTATCCCGCTCATTTCATTGGATAGCTTAAGACCATATTTTTGGTGATTTTTAACTGTTCTATTTGCCTTCTCTATTATATTTGTTATGTATCATTGCAGAGTGCAGACTGATTGTGTTCCAACTTTTTATGTGCCGTGGGACTTTATTTTGCTTTGTGTTTCCTAAAGTGTTTCTAGTCTTTCTTCATTCACATATTGTCTCCTAATTTCCAAATTTATTCTCGGTGAAATTGTAGAAGGATCTTTCAATACTGCATCATTTCTCACAAGATTAACTATTATCTAATGTTATGTGTGATACCTTAACTATTATCTAATGTTATGTGTGATACCCTACTATAATATTTACCCTTAGTAAGTGGCCCTACATTGGGACTGTGAGATGAATGAAGCTGTTATTATGGAAATGCCAAATGTTTTTTAGAATATAATATATTTATATATATATATATATATTGGCAATTGGGCTAAATCAGTACATCACATCTTCAGCCCAATGGAAATGTTGGTAACCTGTTTGGTTTGACATCTTTATGGCAAATATATCTCTTTTGTCATAAAACTCACTTTAATAATCTCCACGCCTCTAAGAGATTAGTATTCGACAATCAGATGAGAAATACCCTTGGTGTTTGCTAAAAAAAAAATTCCTTTTGTCATAAAGATATGTAAAAAAGAAAATATCGGAACGAATTAATTTGCAAAAGACACACAGAAACTCAAAATCTCTTGCTTTGTTTTTTGGTAAATTATCTTTACTGCTTTTATTTCCGTCTTTAAGAAAATTTTCGTGGCCCAATCATTGGGAGCCCAGTGTCCAACTGTGCTAAGGTTATAAGATTGAGAAAGTGTCCACTTGCAAGACCATTTATCATTTGGTCCATTTTCAAAGCTGCGAACATCCAAGCATGTTTGGCAGTTCATAATGACTACATATTGGATTTTTTTTTTTTAAAGAAGAGATTGGATAGCGCCTAGGAAGTTAATACAAAACGGCTGGAAGAAAGACTCTCCTCCCCTTTATCAAGGTCTAACAATTGCTTGCGGCTGGCTGGCGGTTGCCGAAAAAAGATAAAATCATTATTAATTACATGTGTTTAAGCTAACCAATTAGCATATTTATTTGCTTCTCTAAACTTATGATTGATCCTAATAGTTCAATATCTTATAATGGGTTCCCTGAAACTATTGATAGTATTTTTCAATAGACGATCATTTAAGTTACTACTCCCTCCGGTCCTATATATAGGATCTTTTACCTTGATCCTAAATATAAGATCATTTACAATATACGAGGTGATATTTATTATATATTTCCAAAAAAATACTCCTATTTAATGTATCCAAAAAGAAAAAGAAAGAGATTAAATAAGGGTAATTTTGAAAAAATATTGGGATTTTTGGGGAAATAGAAGTAGTTAATTAGTTTTAACTCCCTTTCTTAATTCGCGTGATTTGGTTAAAATAATCTTATATTAAGGACCAGAGGGAGTACAATTTATAATATTAATGATTTCAATAGAGTCACGATAGATTATAATTTTTTTAAAACTTTTGTCCCAACAATTATTAATACCATGAAAGATGGCCATAAGTTTTGCTGTCGTACTGGACACAACACCAAGCTTACCTATAAAGCCCAGGATTCCACCACAGGTGGCCTTCCCACTGATATTCATTGAACCATCTATATCGACTCTCACCCACAATCTCTCTAGTGGTCTCCATCTTGAGTGAACCTCCTTGACATTTGCTCCCATGGTATAGTCTTCATAGACTCTATTTCCATATCTTCAAGTTTGAGTACTCAAAAAGGCTTTGTCTCACTCTTTATATGATCTTCACCAACATAAACTCCGCTGCCTCGCTTGCTTTCTAAAGCAACTAGCGTGCATGGCCAAAAATTCTTTTCCAATGAACCTTCCTTGTGCAATTACTTCCCACCTCCTTGCTTGCATTCCACAAAATCCAATCCTACGTAGACAGAGAAAACGTAATTAGCCATCCTAGGAGAAACTTAATCCATACCTTTTTGGCTTGGTAGCAATCATAAACAATATGGATGGTAGATTCGAGAATATTGCATCCCAACGGACATAATCTATGCATATATAATAGTATTGTCATCACTCATGGTAAAATCTGTTTGAAGACTGCATGTGACCATCTTCCATAAGAAATACTTGTGATCTTTTTCATAAAATAAGCTATCTCTATATCTTGGTCCAAAGTTGCGGCCTAGACATTGATATATCAATGTTCTTCTCGATATCCTGATAAGTCACTTTCATGGTGAAAGTACCATTAGAAGCAGACCTCCAGACCAGCGACGGATGTAGGGCCGGAGTGCCCCATTCTAGAGTATATGCCTTTGGAGGAAATTTTACATTTTGCTTGTAAAAATTTTTCAATTAAATTTGAGCCCCCCATTCCATGTTTGACTTTCAATCCCCTCCCCCTATCAAGTTTTGGATATCCGTCCCTGCTCTAGACAACGGAATCTTCAATCCCATTTTTATTCAGTTTGGACTCTTTTGTGACGTATATGTTTCCCTCATCCTTCCCCTGGTAATGGTATATCTTTCACTCTTCTCTTCTGTTGTGACTTATTTTATGTTGTGTTATTAATTATTATAATGAGTTGTGTCACACCGGAGATGCGACGCGGATGGCATGGGAAACAAAGAAAAAGGGAAGAAATCGGTCCGCACGGCGGAAGGCCGATTTCGGAGGGAGTCGCCACCAAAATTTTAAGGGAAATTTTGGAAAATCAAATATAAACAAAAAAGGATAAGGATAAGGATGGTCTGTGAATCAGAGTTGGGTTCGGGAGTATGATTGTGAGTGGGAAAGGTGTTAGGCACCCCCACAACACTCGTTTCTAAGAACCACCTTAGGTTGATCATGCAATTTTTATGGCTTTTTACAAATTTATCTTGATTGCCCTTTTACCATTCACATGCAAGAATAAATATAAAAATAAGAGAAATGTAAAAATGAAAAATAAAGAATAACATGAAAATATGAAAAGCTGGGATAAATAAATAAGAGAAAAATATTATTTATTTACAAAAGTGGACTTGATCCAGAATGATAGTTTGGGGCCTACGTACCCTGCGATAGGGATCAAAGTTGACGTAGTTCGGACTAGAAATGCGTGTCATTGGGTTAGTATTTTTTATTATATATATTCTTTGAAAAGAGAGGTTTATAGAAAATAATTTATCTTTCTACAAAGAAAACAATCTTTAGAATTGGTTGGTGTGTTTTAATTTGTAAAAGACAGATTAATTTCCATTATTTGCTCTTTTCATTTAAGAATATTTTTTTTTGTTTAATCAATTTCTAAAAGAGAATATATATTTTTTCTCAATTTAAAAAATATGATTAAAATTATGTGCGATTTTGAACATTTTTATTTTGATTTGAAAAGAAAATATTTGAAAACAATAAAATCAATTGGCTTATGTGGCGACCTTATCACTCATAATATACCCATTGATACCTAAATATCCACGGTAGTATTACTCGAGACAAAAAAGCACAAAAAGTTTGAAAGAAAGCAAATAATAATTTTTCTTTTTTATTATAAAAAATCCTTTTAACACCTATTTATTTATGAAAACATTAAGAAGAATTCAAAATATGATCATTACATATATTTTTGAAGAGGAATGATCAGCATATGTGGTGACTTTCTGACTCATAAGTTACTGATGAGTATTTAAATACCCGCGGTGTTACCACTCGAGGCAGATAAGGATAAGAACTTGAATGAAAATAATAATAATAATAATAATAATTTTTTGTTTCAATCATTCTATTATCATTATTTTATTATTTTCTTTATTTTTATAAAAAGGCAATTATAGATAAAAAAAAGAATAGAAATTGAAGGAAAATACATAATTTTGATATCAATTAGTTTTATAAAATGGAAATAGATAAGATCACTAAGAAGAGAGCGTCTAGAAATAATCAACATATGTAGCGATTTTATCGCTCACAAATTGCTGATTAATACTTAAACCTCCACGGCACTACCATTCGTGATAAATAATTAGAGAAAGTAAAAACTTGGAGGGACATGAATAATCCTTGTCCAAATTATTTTTATCTCTTTATTTCAAATTATACAATGAAAAATGATTTTAGAAAATAAGTATATATATATATATATTTTTTTTTAAATAATAAAAAACTTTTTTTTAGTTGCTTATTTAAAGAGATGCACCTAGAAAACCCTTTTTATTATAAAAAAAATACTTGGAAAAGGGGTTTAATGTAAAGTTAATACATTCAAGATATATTATTTATCTATTTATTTATATTACTCCTTATTTGTAAATTATTTGCAAAATAGGAAAATAAATAATTAAAAATCATTCTCAAAACTTGGAGAAAATTAAGGTAACACTTTTATCTATGTTTTTATTTTCGGAAGTCGATTTCCGAATAAAATCCAAACAGCATATATGGTGATTTGGTCACTCACAAGTTACTGATTGGTGTCCAAAATATTACTACTCAAAGCATAAAGGTAAAAGAATATTTGCAAAGGGGATTTTTATTCATTTAAATTATTTATTGTTTATTTTACATATCCCTTTTTTTTATAGGTCCATGCATTTAAATCAAAGCTAATTTAGCACTCTTACTCAATGAAAATTTCAAAAGGAAAGAACAGATGAGAATCAAAAAAACTATACTCAAACAAAAGCATCATTTACACCAGACTCAAAACTGCCATCGCCCTAATGTCATAGCCACTTAAACATGGGAAAGGATGAGGGTGATCCAAAATATTCCAAACCCCAAAAGTAAGCAAATAGTAAAAGATACAAGAAAGGAACAGCAAACAATTTGGAACTTAATTCTTAGTGAAAGTAACCCATTAAATCCTTTAAAATGTGTACAAATTCATCCATCCTGTCTGCAACATATGATTGGGATCCCATAACCAACAACAAAAACCAACTACAAGATAATTTAGACACAAACAAAACAAGAACATAAGGTGGGCAAAGGGGGGCGTGTGTGTGTGAGAGGAGCATCAGAACACGTCTCACAACAATCGCCATTCAGTTTCAATCTAACTCTAAAAATCAATGGGGTGAACAAAGAAATTAGACCACCTGACAAAGATAGGGATTTCTTTTCAACACCAACATCCTTTCATTCCCCAACCTAACACTACCAGCAGCTCACTCCTCTAAACCGAAATATTGATAGCTAAATCACCAAAGCATCAACTATGATATTATCTTCAGTGTAAAGCCAGCAGTTATTCACTTTTGCTCACTTCTATGTTAACCAAGAAGAAAATTGCACTGACTTCATAAGAAATATCATACATAGACGAAGAGGGATAAAAAAAAGATTCAGGGGGAACTACAGATTCATCCAAAGCATCCATAGCAAATTACTTATACATCTTATCAATACAACTTAACACGTTAACGATTTCAACCAATCAATGACAAAGCATATAAAGGAGCTCCAGTGATAACCGGTAGCTTGGATTCAGTCTGGCATCGACTTAGAACTCCTCTACATGATTTGCCAAATACGATCTACTACCAAACACAAGTTAAAACACTAGATCTAGTTATACGAAACAGACTTCTCTTTGCTTCTTTCTTTTACACAGTGCCATTAGAGTTTGAGTAACTGGAAAGGTAATACAACAATCATAACATCATAGTCCAGAATGAGACTAGCCACTCAAGAGAACAGTCTGAGGAAACAGCATTCTAATTACATGCCAAAACAGAACACCCCAGTATTGAAGAAACCCACCATAACAAATTTAATTGACAGATTTCTAAATGAAAGGCAGGAAAAAGAAGAAGTGGAAAAATGCGCAAGTGAACTTCAACTCAGTGCTCAAATTTCACAACATAAATTACCAATAATGATCCCTTACAGAATCCCGCACTCAGACTCTGAAGCCCCGGCCTCTAGAGTTTATCCACCGTGAATCCTTCCTCTATTTCCTTTCTCAGCTTCTCTTCGGATTTTCTTCACCTCCCTTTCTCTTCCTCTTCCTCTGTTTTACAGACTCTCAGCTCTCGGACCACCAAAATCTCAAGAAAAAACCCCCTTGCTCCAATCCATTCTGCCTTTTATATAGCTCTCGCGGGTGGCTTGCAAACTGAGCAATCAGGCGCGTGACTGCTTCTCCAGTTGTACCTCGTCCCTTTCTCACACTCACGTCCTCTGCTACTCTAACGTGGCCTCTATCGCCTTCAACCCAAAACTTCACCTCCACTACCCTGCTGTACTAGGTACGGAGTAGTGGAGGGATTGTGTTGTGTGTCTCCCCCCGCACTCTCTGCCTCTGAAATTTCGTACCTGAGCCCCTTGGTCCCTTCGGCATCGTGTCTTCTGCTCCAAGCTCTCACGAACCTGAGCCTCTGCTCAGAGGCTTCCCCCTGTGCCCTTCACCCGAGCCCAGAGGGCTCCCTCTGGTTGCCTTCTCCACCAAGCCCAAAGGGGCTCCCTCTGTTTTCTTCTCGGCCGAGGCTTTCTCTCTCTCCTCGTGTCTCTCTCTCAGCTCTGCCTCGCTCCCTCTCGGTCTCTCATCTTCTTTCCTCAGCCGCAGTTCCCTCTCTGCTTTTTCTCTTGCTCTCTCCTAGGTTTTTTCTTTGCCTTTCCCTCTGGCTCATCCTCCACCCGGAACCCCGTGGCCAAGCCCTAAGGCTCCCTCTGTCATCGTCCCTCTCTCTCCGAGCTCCCTCTGTCTCTCAGTCTCCCTCGCTCTGCAGCTTCTTGGCCTCTCCTCGTGTATCTATCTCTCCTCGTGATAGAGGATGGCTTGGACAAATTCAGGAGCATGGTAGGAGGCTTTATCACTTGGAAAGATTCAAGCCCAAGATAAGCCCATTGGAAGAGATTACTTAAAAGATCATGTGCTTCATTAAAATAGCATGTGACTTAAGCATTATTGGGCTTAATTAGTATTAATTTCGTTTTTATTAATTATGGGCTGAACTTTGTTAATTAATAAAGCCCAATTAGTTAATTAGTAGTCTTTTTGATAGCCCACCTTGTAAATAAACATGTCATGTGCCAAACATGTGACTTCATTAATGTGGTGGCATGTTTATAAGGGCTTAGGTCTTATTTTTATTATTTTCTTATGAATTTTCGTTATTTTATTTTAGGATTTTATTTTACTAGTTTCCTAGGTCCAATAGGAGTGTTGTTTGGGCCTAAAGTCTCCTATTCCTATTAGGATTGCTTAAGCCCAAATTAATTAGGGTTTCTAAGCTTATTAGGTTAGATTTTAGCTTGCCTATTTAAGGCTAACTTTCATGTACGTTTTTTAAGATTGGAATGATTAAAGTTTCAGACTTTGTGAGTTTCTCTTGCGTTCTTTGAGTGCTAGAGCGAAATTGCGACTTATCAAGGAATTGGTCCTTCCTTGTGGCATCACCGGAACTAGGGTTCAAGAGACCGGTTCTCTTAGGTTCTAATTCTCAAGACCAAATCTATCCTTCTTATCTACTCTATTATTGTTTTCTTTTGCTACTATTTTTGTCAGTTTTGTTTACTTTCTTTGTGTCTTGTCTTTGTGTTCCTTGTTTCGCAAAGATCCGGGTGTCATACACATCAAAATGGGTTCTTTGGATTGATTCCATAAGGGTTCACTTATCATTTGGCATCAGAGCTTTGGTTTGCAAATCAAAGTGTGTTCTCTATTTTTCTTGTTTCCTTGTTTCAATCCATCTTCGTTGCTTAAAAAAAAAAAAATTTCGCGTCACTGTTCATAACGTACGGATTTCACTGTTCATAGACACTGTTTCGTACTGTTCCGTTTGCCGGCACTGTTCACTGATCACTGTTTCGGTCACTGTGCATCGACTGTTCCGGACTGTTTTCGCAATTACTGTTCACCGTACCCTGTTTTCATGCACTGTTCACTCTGTTCACGGTTACTGTTAAAAAATCTGAAAAAAAAAAAGATAAATTGATTGCTGCACAAGAAAAAAAAAAGAATATAGCAGCAACTGAAAAAAAAAAGCAGAAAAAAAAATAAAAAAAAAATTTTGAAAAAAAAAAGTGAGATTTACTGCTGCAAAAAAAAAATATATATATATATATATAGCAGCAACAAAAAAAAAAGTAGTAAAAAAAAATACATTATTTGATTGGATTTGATTTGAGACTTGATTGACTTAATTTATCAACTTTGGTGGCAAGTCTCATTAAAATATCTATAATTTGTCTTTCCTTCAGATTTCTTTCCTTATCAGTTTCCTATAAATTGTCATCCTTCTTTGTTCTATTTCCTTCATATTTCTCTTGTTGGAAATTCCAGTTCCTTTGTTCTCATTTTATGTTGGTTATTGTTTAATTAAATTAGGATCTTTGAGAACTTCAATTTTGAACTTTGGTTTTCTGTGATTGCCACTGCTTTAAAAACTGATTTCCTTTTGATTGAAGTTGTGGTTTTAATTTAGCACTCTCATAAAAAAGCAAGTTTTGAGTGGAAAAAGGCAAGAGAGAAATTGCATCATATTTGAAAAAGCCTTAATTTAGTGTGAAACACGAGTGCATTTACATTATTTTGAGTGAAACACGTGAGGGAGTGGTGAGGTTCATTTTCTCCTTTATTTTCACTAACATTTCAGATTATAAATATGACTGTTGGAGAAGTTGATTTTAAGGCCTTATTAAGGACTTTTAATGATCAAATTGAGGAAGTAAATGCAAAATTGGATCGCTTGGAGTTTCCTTCTAAAACCAAAGCAAGGCGTAATCCAAAGGTTCCTGCTCACATGGATGTTCTTAGCAAGATCAAATCGAAGATCCCACTATTTCATGATAAGAAAAATCCCGATGTTTACTTGGATTGGGAAAGAAAAGTTGAACAAGTCTTCGCAAGTTGCAACTACTCCGAAATAGAGAAGGCACAATGTGCTTACCTTCGATTGGGTAAAAAGGTTGCTGCTTGGTGGAAACGGATGGAAACTAAACGAGCTACGAATGGAGAACCTTCCATTATAACATGGAATGAAATGAGAGCAGTCTTGAGGCAAAATTACATGCCATCCAAAGCTAAAAGTGTGGTTAAATATTCCAAGGAGATGCAAATGCATGTGGTTCAAGATTCATGTGATTCCTACTTAGAGAAAGTAGATCGAGTGGATGATGATGTTGCTACCACTTCAACAACTAATTATGGAATAAGAGAGTCCACTACAGGTATGCCTAATCCTCAAAACTCAGATATTAATGTCTCTTGTGATTTAACATGTGATAATTCTAGTAAGATAAATGATGTTGCTTGCATTGATGATATCTCTTGTGAGGGAACAATTGAATTGGAATCCGAATTGGGATGTGCTGACCTTGAGAATCCTAATGAGTTTGATGTTATTAATTGTGACAATGGGATTGAACATGATATCTTGCTAAATCTTGAAGAGAGAATTAGTCCAGATGTTGATAGTGTTGTGTTAGAAGGCTTAGATGATTCTAGTTGTGCTTCTAGTGTGCAAATTGAAAATAATGTTGTAGCACAATTAGAAAATAAATTTCATGATGTTGCTTGTACTTTTGAGTATAATTATGATTGTTTGCATCCTTTAGAAGAAAATCATGTTTTACATGTTGCAAACCAGTTGGTGGAAAATTCTGTGGATAATGGTGTGATTTCTTTGGAAATTGGCTCTTATGATTGCATTGATGAGATTGAGCATATTGACATGGTGATTGGAGATTTAGACTATGATGTTAGCTTGAATGGGTGTGATAGAAACTGTTATAATGTTTTGGAAAAAGTCCATGAACTATTGCCATGCATTCATTTGTGTGAAAATCATGAGAACTTAAAAAGTGAGCTAGAGTGGAAAAATGAGAGAAGAAAAGAGAGATGTAGGAGAGAAAGTGTCCAGAAAAATAAAAAGAATGCAAAAAGAGTAAGAGAGAAGAAAAGTGAGAAAAGGGTGAAAAAGAGGAAAAAGAGAAAAGAAAAAGAGAGTTTGAGGAAGAATGAGAATGAAAGTGAGCTTAAAGTAGTTTGTATAAAACTCCTTCCTTCCTCATCTCATCTTTCTTATGTGTCTTCATTGTGTTTTCTTCTTCATTCTCATTATGTTTCTAATTTCTTTAAATTATGTCATCCATCATTGTTGCATGAGTCCACAATTTCTTTTGAGTCCAAATTGCATGAGTCAATAATGAGTTCATTAGTTACTTTAGTGCATTCTTTCTCTAGTTTATCCTTCTATATCATTCCATCTCATCATCATAGTATTTTGTATTTCCTATGTATTTGTGAAGTAGTTCCTATTCATTTTATGTTTTATGTTTATTGTGTGTCTCATAAGTCATGTGTCTCTTTGGTTATTTGTTGGTTTATCCCATTTCACCTTCATGAGTCTTTTATGTTCCATTTTCCATTCAACTCATTCTCTTCTTCTTGTTCATCATTGATGTTAGTGTGTGTCCTTTTAGTCATTACATCTCCATCTTTATTTTATCATTGTGCATCATTAATGTTATCAAAATCTTTTCAGGTTTTGCATTTATTGCATTATGTTCAAATCTGTCCAGATTTTGTCTTCCTTAGTTTTTCTAATACTTTGGTTTTAATTGAGTCTTCTTGTGTGCCATTTTGTCCCTATTTGTTTCCCTATGTGTCCCTTAACATTTTAGTCCCATTTAAATATTCTTGTGTCGAGTTTGTGTCTAGCTATTTACTGCAGGTCATTGGTGTATATGCTATGAAGAAAAATTCAATTTCTTATCCACCAATGCTTGAAGATAGGTCTTATGAAATTCAAATTAAAGGTGTGAAGGTTTCTGATAGTGGAACAATGTTCTGGTTCAAAAAGCCAAGGACGAATGTTTTCCTTCACATTCATGCAAGGAATAAAGCACAGATGCATCAATCAAGCTTAAAAGGTAAGTATATTCCATGTAATTTATTTGATGCGTTTAATCGTTCCCTTTCTTTCCATGTAGATTATGGAGATTCGAGGACGAATCTTTTCGAAGAGGGAGGGAATGATAGAGGATGGCTTGGACAAATTCAGGAGCATGGTAGGAGGCTTTATCACTTGGAAAGATTCAAGCCCAAGATAAGCCCATTGGAAGAGATTACTTAAAAGATCATGTGCTTCATTAAAATAGCATGTGACTTAAGCATTATTGGGCTTAATTAGTATTAATTTCATTTTTATTAATTATGGGCTGAACTTTGTTAATTAATAAAGCCCAATTAGTTAATTAGTAGTCTTTTTGATAGCCCACCTTGTAAATAAACATGTCATGTGCCAAACATGTGACTTCATTAATGTGGTGACATGTTTATAAGGGTTTAGGTCTTATTTTTATTATTTTCTTATGAATTTTCGTTATTTTATTAGGATTTTATTTTACTAGTTTCCTAGGTCTAATAGGAGTGTTGTTTGGGCCTAAAGTCTCCTATTCCTATTAGGATTGCTTAAGCCCAAATTAATTAGGGTTTCTAAGCTTATTAGGTTAGATTTTAGCTTACCTATTTAAGGCTAACTTTCATGTACGTTTTTTAAGATTGGAATGATTAAAGTTTCAGACTTTGTGAGTTTCTCTTGCGTTCTTTGAGTGCTAGAGCGAAATTGCGACTTATCAAGGAATTGGTCCTTCCTTGTGGCGTCACCGGAACTAGGGTTCAAGAGACCGGTTCTCTTGGGTTCTAATTCTCAAGACCAACATCTATCCTTCTTATCTACTCTATTATTGTTTTCTTTTGCTACTATTTTTGTCAGTTTTGTTTACTTTCTTTGTGTCTTGTCTTTGTGTTCCTTGTTTCGCAAAGATCCGGGTGTCATACACATCAAAATGGGTTCTTTGGATTGATTCCATAAGGGTTCACTTATCATCGTGTCTCTTTCTCAGTCTCGAGTGCTCCCATCTCTCTGCTCCTAGAACTCCGCAGCCGAGCTCTCCCACCCCCTCTGTTTCCTCCTCCACTGAGCCCTAAGACTCTTTCTTTGTGGACCTTAAGGCAACGCCCTTGGGTCCAGTTCACGAGCCCTCAAATGGGCTCGTGATGCGTTGGGCTGAAATCAATGTGATTTTTCATCTTTTTTTTTTATATAATTTTGTTTTTATTTTTTGTTTTTTTTGTTTTGTTTTTGTTTTGTTTTGTTTTTATTTTTATATTCTTAAGAAGAAAGAATTGTCTTAATTTTAATTTAATTAATTTTTTATCTCATTTTATTTATTTATTTATTATTATTGTATATATTTTTTATTTATTATTTTTTTAGTTTTTTTTATAGTTTTTTTATATTTATTTATTTTATTATTATTATTATCATTATTATTATTTTATAAAAATGTCCGGATAAAATGGGGTGTTCACAAGTTGTATGAAATAGTATTATTTACAAATTATGAATATTGAATCATATGATTTTTTTAAGTTTTATGTAATTATTTTTATTCCCTTAATTAGATATATATTTTATGCATTTTGCATGGAGTTTAGAATGAATCTTGCTTTTATAATTCGTAAATAGTGAATTTTTTTATAAATTTTATATTTTATATTGATATACTGATATTGATGATTTTTCTTTACATTTTTTATTGGTTGATAGAATTTGTGTTTTTGTTTCTTTAATATTTCTTCACATATTTTAATAGAGTATGAATACGAGAAAAATGAGTATAATTTTTTAAGAACTTTTAAATTATCATTTTTTATGTATTGCACAGAAAAAAGTCCAGTTATGATTATATATTAATATATTGATGTTGATATATCTTCTCTTCTATCAATTATCCCTTAAAAATATACATATAATATTTACTTTTTATTATTATTTAGCATTATTTCTTAAATAAAAGCATGAACGTTATTTTCTATTTCGCTTTTTTCTTTTATCCTATCACTGTTCTATGATGGGTTCATGCAATTTTAGAATATTCAAAATTATCGTGGCCATATGAAGATAATTCAAGTGTTAGAAGTAGGATGGAATATGATTAATTAGCACTTAAGAGTTTCAAACACTCCTAATGTAAGTTCAATATAAAAATGATTTGGATTGACGAAAAGATTAAAGGCTAGGCATCATTTTTATTTTCTAAACATACAATTTATTATGTTTGGTGGATAAAAAATTCATACATAAATTGGGTAGTCTTGTTTTCAGTTCTAATGGTACTAATAAAATAAATGAATACCAATACATTCTGATTTAGGAAAAAACAAAGAAATTTCGTGAATTCAAATTATTTGTCACTTATCGAGTTTGCAGACTGGTTTCCAAACATTGTTAAAGTCAGTATCTCCGTCAGACAAGCTCTTCGTAAATAATTTCTAAAATTGGTTTCAGCATATATAGGGGTCACTGGCCTTCACTGAGAAGGAAGATTAACAGAAAGTCTCTACGAAAGGACACTATATGGGGGGAAATAACAAGTATCAAAGTCAAGTATAATATCTATATTGTTGACGAGACTAATTATATCGATTATCAATTTTGTAATGAACGAAAACGAAACTATATGAATAAAATTGAATTATTGTTTAGTAATTATTATTGTTGCATGTGGGTGTGATAGATTGGTAGGAATCATCATATCAATGGTAAAGATTGTAAAGAAATCCGAAAAGCTGTTTCTTTCGGCTTCATGTATTGTTGATTCTCATTATCCGTATCACTATCAGATCAGCATCATGCAAAAATTTTCGATTTTCTCTTTTGAAGCAATTTCCAATCAAGTGTTTGAAAAGTCAAGAAAATTTTTTTCTTGCTGAGTAGTTTACACGTCCAAAATGATAATTCTTTCCTGAAAGTCTCATTAATTTCAATGGCTTCTTGGAAGTGTATTCAATAATGAAGCAGCCCCTATAGAAAGCAAATATATCGAAGAAAGAAAAAGAAAAAACTTTCGAAGCAATGCGTGAGACACCAAGAAAACTTGTCCATCAAACCCCACCTCCCCATAAGGGGTAATTTAATTATTTTATTTATTACAAAGTAGTAAGTCTATTTATCTAAATTTTATTATATGAATAATGAAATTTATTTAGTTATAAAAAAAATATTCTAAATCAATTTGACTATGATAATTTATTTTATTGAAGAAGGTTTGGTTTTAATAACTGTGCATGAAATCAATTTCTTGACAATGCCTTCCACAGCCACGTGCATGCATGTTGTTATTAATCTTCTATGTCACAGCTATATTTTTGTTTTCTTTATAAATGACAAGTAGACGAAGACATTGAAATTTTATCAAACGACAAATTAAAAGTGGGATAGACGTCTAATCTTAATTTATAAATTTTTAATGAATTTTAATATAAAATTCATATATGCATTTTTTCATACAAAAATTCATTTGATGTAATCTTATATATAGTGAAAATTTTAATTATTCAAGATATTTAAAACACATGCCATCATTTATTTGTTTATTTTTTATTTATTTATTATAAGATTTCACAATTTAATATTAGTTTAATTCGTCACAAAATTAAGCAACTCCAATTTTTGTTTTTATAAATATGAAACTTCAATCCTTTTTTATCCCTAATATTATAATTACCGAACAATATTGGAGGAGGATCAGATCAAACGGCTGATTGGCATCGCTCTGCTATCCATAAATATTCAAATTACTATCGCTGGTCTATATAAAGTATAAACAGCCTTCTTAGATTGGTTAACGTTTTCCATATCTAGAAAATGGGTGAACAATGATGTTATAAATAAAATATATATCTATATATACTATTAGGGGAGTTGGCAAAATATTAATTTTATTTAATTCAATATTAGAAACTCTATTAAAAAAGAGCAATTTAAAAAAAGGGCCTACCAAGAGAGTTGAAACTGTAACTTGCTTGTCGGCATCTCTCATGCATGCATCAATCTTATCCAAGAAATCTTTAGCTAGAGGAGAAATTTTTCGTGATCCGTACTTTTTTGTTTGTCAAATTCGTGATACGTACTTCATTCTTTTTTTTTTTCTCCTTTACAATTATTCCCTCTTATCCACAATATATAGTATGGACCCATTTTTATTTGATCCATAATATAAAATGTAAGGACACAAATAGATAATTTTACTCTTACTATATTTAATTGTGTGAATTGATTGCTTCTCTCTTTCTAACACTTGTAAAACTCATAAAAAATTGCTTGATTTAATTATTTTAATATTCACTCAATAAACATGGACAAATTTAGAACTTTTGGTATGTTTAAGGATATTTTTCAATTTTTTTGATAGATATAAAAATAGGTTTCATACCCTATAATATGGACAAGAGAAAATATTTAGTTTGAATCTTTGATATTCCGTGCTATCGCTTAATTCAAATTTAAATATTGTCAAGTTTTATTTTACCACTAATATTGTCAGGTTCACAGGATAGTAATTCTCCTAACATGCATGATTTTTTACATTGTACTTGATGCAAGCAAATAAAAACAAAATTAAAAGAAGGCAGACTACTTCAATTTAATTAATTAAAGGTAGATATATTATAAGTTAATCTCAACCTATCTACTTAATTGAAATAGTTGACCAATAACAAATACCTACGTGAACTATATATATATATATATATTGCCATGAAGGGAAACATACCAGATAATCCTCAATATAAAATATCAGAAAACATATTATTAACACCAACTTTATAAATTTAAAGTAATTGGCGAAAAAAACTTGATTCAAGTATAAATTCATGTGTCAAACATATCATCAACTGTATCTCCAAATGATTACCGCATAAAATCACACTTCATCTTCTTTTGTATCTCGGGGCACCAATGCCACTCCAGATTATTTCCTTCGTCTAATTAAAATTTACTAAAATAAGATCATTAATACGGTTGAAAAAATCAGTAAAGACAAAAGAATGAATACAAACAATAAAAAAAAAATTAGCAACCTACCATTATTAAGTTTTGACTGCAATTGCATACTTTGTTTTATAGAAAAAAATTTCTTGGTTCAACTATAAGGGGTAATTAATGTTGAGAAATATCTCCTAAATTACATTAAAATTGCAATTGGGTTATATATACATTAGAGGGGTTACATACAGCTTTTTTCTTACATGAAGATTCAATTCTTGCACATGACAACGGGATCCTACACCAAAACAACATATTTCTCACAGACAAAATCTGTGAAAAAACATGAAAAAATTTCATGAGAAACAAAATTTTTACATAATTTCTCACGCCTAAGCTTTCGTGAGAAATGTGACTGTGGGAAGAAGAATCTTCTCATAAATGATAGCCGTGAGAATTTTTCTCATGAATTTTTTCATGAAATATACCCGTAAAAAAAGTTTTCATGGAAACCATACCCATGAAAATTTCTCACGGATTTTGTTTTCATGAGAATTTCTCATGAAACATATTCTGAGACATTCTCATAGACAACCACTTTGTGAGAAATTTTCATGAATTAATTCGGTGAGAAATGCATGAGAAACTGATTAGTCTTCCTTTTCTCATGGATTTTCTTACAAAGCTAGCCAAAGAAGTTATGATTGATTAAATATATATTAAATAAAAAGACACTTTTTTAAATACATACATATACAATTCAGAGTTCTTAAGATAAATGGAACTTCACCGTGTTAAGCTTCAATAAGTGCGTTTATATGTTAACAAACTATAAATATTCTTGTGAGATCTTCAATTGCAAAAAACTCAAAATGATATCACAACATGGCATCGTTACTATCATTCCTAAAATATATTATTAATATTTGTTCTTGTGAGATCTTAAATAATTCATACATTCTAGCTTGCACAAAACTCAATCGTATATGATATCGTCTTATTAAAATCAATTTGTAAGGATTAAAAAAATATCAACACACCTAATTAGACAAGACTCTACAAAGTTGTTGCTGATCACCGTTCGTACAATAACCATCTGGAAAACAGTCAATGAATATTAAGTATTAACAAGAAAATTTTTCATATATCAATTGAGTGTGAGTGTGATAAACAGCATACATAGACACTTCGAGGGGGAAACAAAGAACAAAGAAAAACAAAGTTGTAAGTATAACCTATTTATCATGACACCAGAAAATATAACAGTTTTCATGTATGGTTTTACCTCATAGATGAACACTGGTTATATATGTTGCTCAGGAAAGCCCATTGTTTAATGACTCAAGCGCAGAACTGTACACCATTGTCCTTCATGCCTGTGATAATCAAGATAAAGTTGTGGAAAGATCCTACAATGAACGTTGTCCACACATTTCCAATATCTTATCTTCCATTGCTTCCCAAAGAAAAGGGGGCCAATGATAATTCCCAAGCCGCGCGAATACCACTCCAAATTCCAAACCTACGATGAACTTAAAATCAATTCCATAATTGTTTCTGGATGTTGCAGGTGGCAACAAACTTGCTTCGTATTTGTTGGACTTTCGATCAAAGGAGGTTCATAAGGCCCATCATTGCCTTCAAAGGAAGATGCTTCAAATGATTGAAGTTGTGTTCCCGTTGGAATTTTCCCACAAGACGATTGTAGGAGAGGTTCAAGAATTCAAGGAAAGACAAACTTGCGACTTGTGTTGGAATCTCTCCGGTGAAATTGTTGTTTGACAAGTCTAAAGGTTCAAGACTTTTCAAGTTTTCTATGGATGGTGGAATCTGGCCAGAAAAACCATTATGTGACAAATTGAGAACACGAAGCCCTCTCAAGTTCAGTAGCTCTCCTGGTATTGGCCCTTCAAAATTGTTGCCTGCAGACAAGTTAATGGAACATAATTCATGCATGATTTTAACCAACTTCATCTTTTAAAACTTTGCTCATAATTGTCATCGAATCTTGATAATGTTGTTGCCATATATATATATATATATATATCTTCATCAAAAACCACTCCTTCATAGTCTGATCCAGTTTCATATTCAACGTCCATCATTACTTCCCAAGTTGCGAAAGCTTTAGCTGGAAGCAAACCACTAAAGTTGTTGAAAGCCAAATCAACAATTTGAAGAGATGACCAAGTATCATTAGTTTCAAGACATCCAATGGGACCTTGCAATTTGTTATTCCGCAAAACCATGACACGAAGTGTGGATATGCTCCTCAACAAGCATGGAATGCGACCACTAATATGATTATTCCCAAGATTTAGAAACTCTAATTCCTTGCAGTTGATAATAGAATCGGAAATTAAGCCACTCAATTGATTTTCATGGATATCTAAAGTATTTAAGGCACACGATTCTGGAAACGCATCATGGATTGTGCCATTGAGCATGTTGTTTCCAAGATTTAATATCAAGAGAGACTCACTCTGTATTAAACAAGCTGCAATTGACCCTTCAAGGCTATTATTGGAAAGATCAAGCCACGTACCTCATATAAGTAACATTGAATGTGTCCATGGAATTTATTTCTGGAAAGAGAGAGGAAACTATTGGGAGATAATTGAGTACCAATATTGTGTGGAATAGCAGAGCTAAAGTTATTGCTCGAATAGTCTAGAAATCTCAAGTAAATGAGTGGAATTTGCCCATGGAGTTGGTTGAAGTAGAAGATCAAGAACATCTAGATTAAGAGTGAGATTTAGCATAGATCCTTCAAAACCAGTTAAAGAATTGATAGAAAGATTTAGCCTATGTGATCCTTCAAGTTTCCAAATCCAATGAGGTATCAATCTTTGAATCTGGTTGTTTGAAAGGTCAAGATAACTAAGCATTCTCGATTGGTTTCTCAAGAACATTGGAAATTTTTTCAAATTACAGGAAGCCAATCCTAGAAAATCTAATTGTGGAAAAGTAGATAAATTGGCATCCAATATTGCATCAATTGACAAGTCATTGTAAGAAAGGTCTAGTGTCTCTAGACGTTGGAGGTTCCCAAGTATATTCAACTTTATTTCACTATCAAAATGGTTGAAGGAAAGCCGAATTGTTCCTAGAAATGGGAGTCCAAAGAAAGAACAAGGGATTGGGCCACTGAAATTGTAATGTGAAAAATCTAAAAACCTAGGTTTGGTGAGATTTAACAGTGAATTGGGAAATGTTCCAGTAAATTGAGATTTAGAAAGATCCAACATAGACAAGTGCATGAGGTTACCAATAGAATTTGGAAGTACTCCAAAGAATTTTGTGTTGCATACTTTTAAGGTCTCAAGAGATCCATTAGGTGGGAAGTATGGCAAGGAACCATAAAGATTGTCATTGAATGATATGCTTATAGAGGACAATATTGCTATTTGAAATATCTTTTGTAGAAATATTCCTTTCAAGTTGCAATCCTCAAGATTCAAGATGGACAACTTATTAAAATTGGCAAGGCTTTTTGGCACTGTGGATGATAGATCATTATCATCGAGATAAATTTTTTAAAGATTCTCTAGTCTTATCAATGAAGAATCAATAGGTCCTGAGAGATCACATCTTTGCATACTCAGTTCTTCAAGACCAGGCATTGCTAACAAAGCATTACTCCATTCTTGTCCCTGAGCTGATTTCCATACCCATTCCAAGTACACTTGCCCAATATTGGTGAGATGTCGGACAAACTTTGGAAAACTTGCAATCTCTAATCCCGAGGCTCCTTGATAAGATAAATCAAGAGTAACCAACCTTGTCAATTAAGAAATCTCCATTGGTATTTGCCCCTAAAAAAAATTCAATGACAAATTCAAAGAAGTCAAGTGCTTCAAATTTTTTATTGCAAGTGGAATTGAAGAATCGAACTGGTTAAGACTCAAATTCAAATTCTGAAGATACCGAAGACAATAAAGAGCACTTGAATTATTCAATTCTCCAAAGATGGATTCCAAACTCAAATCTAAACCAATAACATGTGCCTCCTTATTACAAGTACAACACTCCAATCACAATAAGAAAGGCTTTGATTTCACGACACTAGTTTCCTAGACTGTGTAGAATCGAATTGAAGATTGTTGTTCTTCAGTTGGAGCAACAATGATTGTTGATCTTCTATACAAAAACTAGACATCACAAAAATGTGGTTGCAAAGGCAAATGAAGTAAAAGAAAATGGGGAGAAGAAATAAAAAAGAAAAGATTCTCATAGTGGATGACTATGAAGGATACTCCCTTTTACGTTAACAAGAGAAGAAGCAGTTTTCCCAAGATTCAAATGTTGCTTGCCAGATTTTCTTTATTTTGAAGAAACGTTCATTGTTATCAATTGGTAAGGGTAGACTTCCATGTAAAACACACGCAGTCAAATTTCTTTTCTTAAAATAATAATAATTATTATTATTTGGGCCCATGTTCCATTGAGCGAAATCAAAGTATAAATTTTTATTGATAAATTTCTTTTTGGCTCTTTTATTATTGACAGAATAAAGTATGCTGCCCAAATTGCGTACAGTAAAGCTCCTAAAAGTGTCCCAGAATCTGCAAGGAAGTATCAAACTTTCTTGATGCTGAAAAAAAAAAAAGCATGGAACACATTGGAAAGGGCTTCAAATGATTGATCACCCTGCTTTTGAAAATATAGGTCAGTTAAGCTATCCCCTTAAAATCATGATTTAGCTTGGTGTTATATAATTTAAAGACCTGTGCTGGTTCCAATGAATCCTTTGTATTGATTTTATTTGCATAATTGGTTTCTCATCTAGGCGTATGGAGTCCTTAAATAAAACATCGTAGTATTCCGCTCATTGGACAGCTTAAGACCATATTTTGGTGAGTTTTAATTATTCTATTTGACTTCTCTATTATGTTTATGTATCATTGCAGACTGTTTGTGTTCTAACTGTTTATGTGCCATAGCACTTTATTTTGCTTTGTGTTTCCTAAATTATTCTAGTCTGTCTTCATTCACATATTGTCTTGTAATTTCCAACTATATTCTTGGTGAAATTGTAGAAGGATCTTTCGATACTGCTTTTCTCAAAAGATTAACTATTATATAATGTTACTTGTGTTACCCTATATACTATAATGTTTATCCTTAATAAGTGGTGAATGAAGGTGTCATTATGGAAGTACCAAACGTTTTTAAGCATATATATATACATATATATTGCTAATTGGGCTAAATCAGTACATCCAAATCTCTTTTCTTTTTTCTTTTTGGCCACACATCCAAATCTCTTTTCAGCCCACTGGCAAAAACGAATTCCTTGGACCGGTTTGGTTTGATATGTTCATGGCCAATACATCTTTGTTTTTGTCATAAAAGAAATGTAGAAAAAGGAAATAATTTTCAAAATTAATTGGAACGAATTATTTGCAAAAGGCACAAAGAAACTCAAAATCTCTAACTAAAGGGCCTAAGATTTGAATCCACCTCAACGTATAATATTGAATATCTTATCAAATTGGGAGTAACAAATATTATAATCGAAAGAAAATTCCATAACATAAACATCCAGGGGAATAAATCTCATCTTGATCTCTTCATGTAGACAATGAAATAGCATTCTTGTAATGCAGCAATGGCTTAAATTTACTGGGGATTGGGAGGACGGCTGTTAGCAGCACAGACCCTGGAGCCCCATTCAAGCAACTCTTTGCTGGTATCGTCCTTGTGCACTA
Organism: Adenanthera pavonina; assembly: GCA_026686845.1. Classification (NCBI taxonomy): domain Eukaryota; kingdom Viridiplantae; phylum Streptophyta; class Magnoliopsida; order Fabales; family Fabaceae; genus Adenanthera; species Adenanthera pavonina. The sequence goes on from JAIVEN010000011.1 coordinate 37,652,075, forward strand.
TCACCTCAATAAAGCATAAGCTATCCTTCCTGGGACCTGTTGCTGTCTCAATTGCTTCAATCAGCTCCTCTTCACAAAATACCTACAATATATATTGACATGTAGTATTCATTAGTAGACATAAAATTAGCAGTTTCCCATGTTCCCAATGGTGAAATATCTTTGGAAGTAGGAACAATATTGAATTAATGTACTATGATGTTGAGAGATTCACCTTGGTGGTCCAGCATTTGCCTTCACCATTGTGAATTGCATCAACCAATGCAGTGTAGTCCCAGTTCTTAATCACATTGTATGGCCCGTCATGGATTTCAACTTCAATTGTGTATCCACCATTGTTTATCAGGAAGATTATGTTCTTCTGCCCCCATCTCAGCATTGTAGATACCTCTTGTGCTGTCACCTAAAAAGCATTTTGAACCACACAAAGAAACACTTAAATCAGTTCCAAGCAGTGCTTTCTTTTGATTGCAATCTTGCTTTCTTATGGGACGTCAGTGGCATAAAGATTCTTGTAAGAGATTTTGTCAGTTTAACTTGATATTGGTGACTCCATGACACAAACGAAATTCTACCAAGATAAGCTTTTATTTTTTTAATACTTCAAATAAGGGTTTTCCTCTTATGATGAAGTATTTATAACCATCGCTTAAAAACTTGAGCTTTTAAATATTTGGTGATAGAGTTTTACCATCTTTGTAGTCCAGTCTAACTCGATTTGGATTAGTCTGGACCCCAATAAATTCTCTAATTAAAGTGAAGTAGGTTTAGGATACCAGATGGTTTGTCACAAAAAAAAAATCCAAGCTTTTAGGTTGAATTGGTTTGTGACAGTGTACTATGATAGAATAGGCATAAGACCAACCTGAAAGCTTCCATCACCGATGAAAGCAATGACTCTTTTGTCGGGAATAGCTTGTGCATAGCCAAGAGTAGCGCCAACAGACCATCCTATGGATCCATATTGCATTTGGAACTCGTACCTGTGGATTGTTTCAAAAGATTCTCATTACTATCATTCCAACATTAAAAAAATATATAATTTAAAACAAAGCTCAGAAAAGAAGTCGTCCCCTACAAAGCTTACCCGCAGCCCTTCGGTAGTTTCAGCTTTTGGCAGTTAAACCATGAGTCCCCTGTTTCAGCAATAACAGCTGTTTCACCGGACAGCATCTTTTGAATGTGTTGGAAGAGAATATTCACCCTTAAAGGTTCCTTAGGTTCACCCCTCACAGCATGTCCTTCAGGGACAAATATCCTGTGATAGTTTTCATAGGAAGCATTATTGTGTTTGATCCGCCTTGCAAGTTCTCTTAGGAAATCCTTCATCAGCACACACCCAAACGCAGGCCCATTTCCAATGATAACCCGATCCGGCTGAAGAATGATGGCCTTCTCCTTCTTGAGAAGAAGAGAGTACCCAACAGAGCTGTAATCATTGAAAATGGGTCCAGCAAACAAGTATGCATCAGCAGACTCCACAATCTCGGAACAGAAAGAAGTGCTCACAGCACCCCAGTAAGTTCCAATGAAATGTGGGTGGTGTTCTGGAACTAATCCTTTTGCTGATGGCATTACAGCAAGTGCATAACCACACGCATCGGCTAGTTCAACAAAGGCTTCATTTGCATTAGCCACCCTCAGTTTAGGTCCTCCTACTAGAACTGGTTTCACTGACTTGTTGAGGAATTCTGCAGCTGCTTCCACTGCTGCTACCAAGCCCATCTTATTACTCAATCTGTCACAACCCGAAGGAAAAATTTCATAATCTATAATGTAAATTACTAGTATTTGAAATGTGTTGAACAAAGCCATTTTTTAATATGTAGATGACTGATAAGAAACAACAAAAGAGAGAATGAAAAAGGACAGATAAATTACTTTGGAGACAGAGAGAATGGGACGGGCTCACGACTGAAAGTGGGGTGAGGTATTGCGGGCAAGTTACAGCTTATGCTTACATATACAGGTTTGCATTCTTTCAAACAAGTTGAGATCGCCGTATCAATCTGCTCATGAGCGTCTTCCAAGTGAGTGACCACAGCCTATAACATGAAGCACCAGAACTTTTTAGCCAAACATATGAAAAGATCACAAAACAACCAGAGAAATTCACCGAAGCAAACCACAAGTAGCAACAAATTACACAGATTCATATCAAATGTTTCATCACAAGCATCATGCTTACCCTGATTTGAAAGCATGGATACTTCAAATACAGAGCCATATCGTGTCTAATATATTTGGACATGATTCATATCATATGCTTCTTAGGAAGACACTTGATGGCATAGGGAAAAAAAATAAAGGAGGTTGATTTATACCTGGTAGCAAGTAAGAGCCTGGAAGCACCTAAGCTCCTGGCTGAAATCGGGTAGCCCAATAGTGTGGTGGAGGATCCGATTGGTACCATAGTCATTAGAGTTGGGACCCCCGACGATGCAAATGAGCGGCAAGTTCTCACTATAAGCACCGGCAATTGCGTTGAGAACACTAAGGCCACCGACGGAGAAAGTAACGACGCAAGCACCGACCCCGCGGGAGCGAGCATAGCCGTCGGCCGCGTAGCCAGCGTTGAGCTCGTTGCAGCATCCAATAAGGTTAAGCCTGGGCTCGGCAATCAGATGGTCGAGCAGTGTGAGGTTGAAGTCACCGGGAACGGAGAAGACATCAGTGACACCAACCTGCACGAGCCGGCGAGCCAGGTGGCTGCCAAGCGTGGCCTCACAGGGGGTGATGGGAGAAGCAGAGCTCTGGATGGCAGAAACAGTGCCGTTTGGCAGGCAGCCCACGTCGTTGCAGGCAGGCTTGCATGCGTCCAGAGATCCAATCTTGGTGTCCATGGTTGTTGTATGGAAGGCTTCTGAGTTGTTAGAGATTTTGGAAGAGTGTGGATGAGAGGAATGGGAAAGGAAGATGAGTGTGAAAGATGAAAGAATTTGTCTTTATGTGGTAGTGATGAATGGGAAAGGGGAGAAGAAGAGGATTTATAAGGCATATTGTGAGGCTGGTGGAGGAAGAAGTGAAAGATTGGAAAGCTTGAGAAGCAAGAACACAAATACAAGGTGCGGTTTTTGGTTTTGTTGTTGGAATTGAAATTCAGCTTTTGGCGGTAGGGTATGCTTAGGCCTGTCTTCCCTTCTGCGTACGTAATTGTTGCAAAAATTGACAGTTTGATTCATTCACTTGATTATAATCATAAATATAAATTTACTGTCGTTAAAAAATTAGAGAAAATGTTAATTAAATATAAAAATTATGTATTTTTAAGGTTCCATAAAAAAGGAAATAAATCTTTTATCTTGTTTTGTTATGTTTATTGTAATTCTATAATTAGTTGTGAAATATTTTTATTTTTGCGTACGTAATGATATTTTTAGTTTTTTACTTTGTAAGTTATTTTTTATTCTGTATATCAAACTGGCGGTTATTTTTATTTTATTTATAAGTTAACATAATTTTATGACAAAGAATTCAATTTCAGAATTATACCAATTTATTGGCTTGGATTTTTTTTTTCTGCTGCTTTCTTGAAATGTCATAAATGGGTTTATAGAAGGAAATAAGTGTTGAGCAAGAAACTTGAGAAAAAAACGGAAAGAAAATACAGTTGTAAAATAGACCAGAAAGTTTAGTTGCATGCGCAAATCATTGACATTGAACGGGAAATTAGATTATTTTATATTTGGTTAAATTATATTTCATATTTTATTTGTATTCAAAATTTCATCGAACTCTCTAAAATTCAATATGGATTATAATTTTTATTCTGACAGTGAAGTTATTTTTCTGACACCAAATTTAACTATGATTTTATTTTTTACATTAAATATAGTAAATTAATGTCAATTTTCAAATTTTCAAATTGTATATTGCATATAAAAACAAACTGAATATTGCATGAGAAATAAATAATTCATTACTTTTGTTTCAAAAGATATAATTCTTTTTTGGCCAATAATTTCAAGAGATATGATTGAGATTGAATCTTTGATATAAATAAACATTAATTTTTAATTGTATTGAACTATTTACAGTACTCAACCAGGTGCATGTATAATTGTTTTTTCCTTTTGGCGGTCACTTAAATGAGTTATGAACCGCAATGTGATTTATGAAGAAGAAGCAACAAAAATGAAGTTGTGCTTCTGCAACTGGCATGCTGTTTCCAGGTAATATCTCCGACTACTCTGTTCAAGAATTTTACATTTCTTATATATAGTAGAACTTCTAGAAATTTTGATCGGTGGAGCATTAAAGCTTCATACAGACATGTATGAAATTGTTTTGTCTTCAGGTACTTTACCTAAAACTAGAACGATGTGACCCACGGTGTACTGATTAAATTTAAATTCAAAACACTCAGTCACTTAAGTAATTAAATAAAAAATAGACAAATCATGTAGTGCTAACAATAATATTCACAAATTAAGCCACATAATTTGGCTTCCTACATAAAATTTATAGATTATATAATAGGTTAGTATATTGTAGACTGTTTGTATTTGAAGGAAAATCAATATATCTAAAAACTTAAGTCTTAAAAATTTAAGTTAAAGAATTTTAAAATGAGGAGTTTGGAATTCATCATGATCTTTGAATAATAATGTTCTAATTACATTGTAAAGATTGAGTTCTATTTTTGACGAATAGAACTATAACTTTAAAAATACAAATTATATAGGGCCAAAATAATTTATTGTTTAAACTAAATGTTTGGTTGAAAACTCAAGTTATATCTTTTAAATAAAATCTTGAGTTAATTTAGGTCTAAACCAAAACAAAATAATATTGCATAATCAATTGGGAAAGTAGGAATATTAATAAAAAAAATAAAGTGATACTCCTTCCAATCTTATTTATAATGGACCTTCCAGAAATTTTGTTTTATCCTTTTTATAAGAGACTTTATAATATTTTGTAGGATTTTTCCTATTTTACCATCATCATTTATTTTTTCTCGTAAATTATTATTGGGCTTTTTGAATGAAAGAGGTATTCTCAATTGATCAAATGATATTTAATGTGGATTACATTATTATATTAAATAGAGGTAAAAAAATATTTAATTTTTTTTTAGGATTTTAAGAAGATAACTAACTTTTTTTAAATTATATAAAATAATTAAAAGTGCTTTATAGTAGTTAAAAATACTTTATAATAAGGATCAGAGAAAATAATTACTATTATAAGTAGTGATTTAGAGTTCAAATCATCTTAATCTTAAGAAAATAGAATGTGAAAAAAAAAATGATATTACAAGGGAGTGGCTGAAAAAAAAAAAGGTGGTTTTACAAACATATTCTGGATCCATAACCGAAAAAGTATAGGCAATAAATTTATGAAGTAGGGGTAATAAATATTGTAATTTTCGATAATACTTCACGTACGGGGGTCTTTGATTTTTAATGTCATTTTCCCTTTGTGGAACGGGATGTGAGTGTCACCAACTTGTTCCGAGGTGTAAGGAACCGAAAGTCGGTGGAGTGGGACATGACTGTCATGCAGAGGAAGGAAAGTGAAGGTGATGAGTCAATTTATTAGTCAAAAATTTTGGCCAAAACAATTCATTAGTCGGAAAGAATTTGGCTCCCCTATTATTTAATGCCTAAAATTCTATGGTCGCATGCCCCCCTAATAACTTGGCCCTTCGTCGTTTGAATATTTAAACCACAGGCGTTTTGATGATTTTGCCACCGGTTTTCATGCATTTTCATAACACAAAGCATCAATCAGAATCCAAATGTGATTTTCCCTCAAAAATAGTTATTTATTTTTATGCTTCTTAAAACGTTATGATTGCATGTCTTCCAATCACTCTTCCATTTTGCCTCTTGTTCTAAATATTTCTCTTATTTACGAACAAGAAGACAGACAAGAACATGCAAATACATGCGTAGCTAAAACTATGAGCTAGCGAGCGAGGGGCGGTCTAAAACGTACGGAAAAAAGATCCCACAGGTTTTGTAGTGAGGTTTTCAGTAACCAAAGAAACCGCCGTAATTGATTCCAATGAGTCTGAACAAAGTGTCCCGCTATTCGTTGTGTTTCATGTGAGTGTATGATTCAGCTGAGATGTATCGCTTTTCATGTTTAGGTCATTCTCATTATAAATTCAAACATGTTAGTGCAGCATACATGAAGTCTTTCATGTTTGCCGAGAACTATATTGGTCAAATTCAATGTACGCAAAAGTGATCCACTTTAGTATAGTTTTAATAATATTCAAGGTATTTTTTTGGTCAAATAATATTATTAAAGGTTTGGTATAGATATTTTTAAATTAAAATCGTTGTCTTCTCGATCTGCCATCACTTTTTTTTTTGGCTAAACATCACTAAAATCTTGTATTACTCTCATTCGTTAATATAAGGGTTTTTTTTTTTTAAGAAGATCTTTGTGATTCTTTGTACTCCTGTAAGAATTTTTGTAAAATTCCATAAAATATTAATATGTAATTTTTATAAATGATCTTGATAGTTTTAATTATTTCTTTACAAATATTAATATGTAATAAATTTTATTAAGAATATTTTAAAAAAATATTAAAACTTCTAACTAATTTTAATTAAAAAGCATCATAAAAAGAATTCGAGGAAGTATATAACTTTTATGATAATATATTTCTACGGGGTCGTTTTGCAAGTCATAACGGATCAGTCTTCATGACATAAATTCAGATGATGTCACGAGTAGCACCACTCAGAAACAAAAGTTGACCCAATCTGACTTCTGTTATAAAGGTCGAACATGCAATGCGTCACACTGTACGAGGTTCTCTTCTATGTTCATTTATTTCTTTTATATGTAAACGTCCAATCGTCCAAACTCTTCCGATCGTCTCCGTTTTGCTTTATAACACATATTTTTAAAAAAAATTTATATTTAATAATATAAAATATTTTACCAATTATGTAGAATATTTAATTTTATTTTATCAAAAATATCCATTAAAAAAGATGTAATTTAACTAATGTTAAAAAATTTAATTCATGAGTCTATTATATTAAATAATATTAAATAGGAATAACTTGAAAAAGAATGAATTTTCTTTTGTTATTAACTATTATTATTAATTTATATACAGTAATTAAAATATTTTATAAATTGAAACGGATATAATTCTTTCCAAGAGAAAAAGTAAAAGGCCAGAGTGGGGTATGGGGAGAGCTAAAAGGAGATCCAAATTATGTTTGATATGCACTAAATAGAAAGAGAAATAACTTTTTTTTTTAATTTGGTATCAATATACAGTCAAAGGAGATATAAAGAAAAAAAATACAAAAGGCCATAATGCCCTAAATTAAAATAACAAATTTAAGAAGCACAGCCGATGTCAAGCTATGATTTGTGATTACGCCGAAGGGATCGTTGATCATTTGTAGCTTTTTTCCATTTGTACTGTAACTCCATAAGAAGAATGAATTCTAAAATTTGGATGCTGAAATTGCAATGAATGTCATTAGGAGCAAGTATATATAGCTAATTGCTGTTATTTTTTTTTCTTGTTCATGAAGATGATGTTATAAAGAAATACAAGAAAGCAAAAAGGAATTAATTTTACTTGCAAAAGCTGGAAGCATGTGTGTTACATGAAGTAAATGCAACTCATCCAGACTTGAAAATGAGATCTGAAAATAATAAAAAATCGTTGTTTAAAATAAAATTTCTGGAGTAGAGCAGCATATAAAAAGGTTTCTCAGCTTCACACGTTTTGGGTCAAACGATTTTTTCTCGGTAGGAATGAGATTGTGATAACTGATAAGTGTGACATACTTGATCAAGGCTAAGGACAATTCGGGAATATGCCATGTTTTACAAGGACAATTTTGTCAAGGAAAAGATGTTTTCCAATGGAAGATTAGACCTTTCCTCAACCTTTTTTTAAAAAAAGATTAAACAATCTACTATTCAGTAGTCACGGAAATAGAGCCACTTGTTAGCAGGTCCTTTTTTTTTTTTACCCCTTTAACATAATTTATGCCATTTTGACCCATGATAAATGGAAGTTTCAATCGACACCCTACTTTGAATCTTCCCATTCTTTAATCATCAGCTTTTCAACATCGAGAGAAAATATTGGCCCATAACCCTAACTATATGATAGTTCAAAACATAGGTCCACTTTGTTGACACCGAATAAAATATAATTTGCTTTTTCAACTATTTTGCATATCCCAATTGAAACACAGTAATGTTTTAAAAAAAACACACACACACCAAAACAACATTGGACTGAAAATATCTATTGTATGTTAATTTATCTTAAATTAGGGGATTATTCAGTTAAAGTATTGGGAAAATGATAGTTGAAGATAAAAAAATTTAAATAAAATACAGTAAAGGATCTTATAATTTTTTCAGTAGTAAATACAAAATAAAACATTAGTAAATTTGTGATGTTTAGTAGTAAAAAAAATTATAAGATTTTTTACTATATTTAATTCAAATTTTTTGTCCCCAACTGTCATTTCTCCTAAAGTATTTGATTAGATGAAAAATTTTATCATATGTGATATTTTTCTGGAATATAAATTTTTGCTTATTGTTTTCTAAATAAAAATTCTTTTACGTTTTTTTAAAAAGAATATTATAACTTCACAATTTGATAAGCCATCAACTTAGATAAGAAATTTTGTTTATTTTGATTTAGTCTCCCCAAGATTTAATGTTGGCTCCGCCTTAATTACATTAGATTTGAATGGGCTATTTCTCAACTTTTCTTATGGAAACCCTTCCCACAATTGGGAGAGAATTGAGCTTCTTTAAAAAGCCACTTACCATATACTCTATCCGTTACGTTATATAGTGCATTATTCTGAGAAATTTATGTTTCAAAATATAATGTATTACGCAGATTACATTATATTTTTTTTTATTGTCTTTCCAGTATTGCCCTTAATAAGTAAGCTTATATATTCTACGATTACCAATGTATTTAATGAAAATTCTTTAGTGATTTGGTCAAATCATAAATGAATGAAGGAGAATTTCCCCCAAAAACTTCACTCTTCACAATTGCCAATGACCCATGGGAACTCAAAAAAAAAATGAAGGAGGAAATGACTGCAATTTATTAATGTATGAAGTATTATTAAATAAGAGTAATTTGGAAAATAATGAAAAAAAATTTCGATTGCTAATCATTATCTTGGTATGTGTGTGGTAGTTAAAAGTGCACTATAAACTAGAATATAGAGAGTACCAAACAATCGATTTTTTTCCTCATCCTCGCCATTTCCATTTCCCAACCCACCTTTTTGTTATACCAAACATGGCTATATTGTTGTCTACTCTTATTATCCAAAGTTGCCTCAAATGTTGATTGTAATAAAAGTAATTTTAAATGCAAACTCCCTTAACTGGGAATCTCATCGTGAGGGGTTACTGGCCACCTTCGTCTAATAGAGTTGTTTGGGATTTGCCCCTTTCTATTCAGAATGTATAAGATTAATTACTAAAATTTTTAATATCGAAAATTAAAAGTTCAGCTATTTTAAAAATGTTCAAATATATTTTTTTGGCAAAATGTATAAAATAATTGTGAGAACATCGGTTAAATATACAATTATAAAGTTCAGGGATATTGAATAATTAATTTACATATCTATATCATCTTTTGCTAAAAATATTTTCAATTAAAAGGTTTTGGTGAGTCAAGTGAAAATTTGGATAGATGTATTCAAAAATTCTTTTCATGTAAATGTAAATTAGAGCAACAATTTTGGCTGATCTTGCAAATTTAGCGCCATCAAAGGCAAATTGATGTTAAATCTGCAGATTAATACAAACAAAAAAATTTTTGTGTCTGTGATATTAATTTTTTAATTAATTGAAATATAATAAACGTATAATCATTTTTTGATATAATAAACGTATAATCTTTGATGATAACATAAGTGCATAATTATTATAAAGAAGCACCTAATTCTTTTTTTGGGCCAGAGAAAAGTATATAATTCTTTTTAGTACCTATTATTTTATTAAAATAAATAACAAAAATGTAGCGTCGAAGGAAATGATAGTGGTTTTGTTAGAGCATCCTTCTACTTGGGAATAAGTGAATAATAGGAAGCCTATAAATTTACTTGGTACCTCTCATTTATGGAAAATTTAATTTAAATTGAAAGGATCCAAAATTCTCCATTTCTTTTTAGAATAAAAGGTTTTGGTATAATCATATATGAGCAATTATCCAACTCCATTAATTCCCTTGTGGCAAAAAAAAAAAAAACTCCATCAATTCCCAGTAACATAAAGGAGGATGAATGAAAGACAAAAAATGGTACATCCAGATTGTGAGTCAATGTAACGAGTCAGTTAGCATATTGGTTTCCTTCCCAATAAACACGATAAAAAATGATTTTACAATCCCTTATAAGTAAATGTCTGATATCATTAATGGGGTTGAGATTAATACGAACATTATCTAACCCAATTGAGGTAGTTCTTTTAATATCATCTATTTTTTATTTACAATGTTCAAATTCTCAACCTTATTTAATGAGAATTAAGTCTCTTTTAATCAATCTAACCAATTAACCATCACTAGTTACAAGACAAATATGATGGTTCAGTAACTTATCTGTCCCCGATCAGGCCCAATGTGTTATCGAACGGAAAAGGGCTGGCTTTGGGAGCTTGTCTGTCCACAGACAACTTTGGGGTTTGTGAGCTTCGACTCTTATAGTTATTTTTATTTTATTTTTATATTAAGAACTCACTTGTGAATTTTGAGATCTATAATAATGTTTTGACTACTTAAATAAAAATAAATAAAATTATAATTATAAATTTTCAAAGGGAGTTAAGAAATATGTTAATTTTCTTTGAATGTTTTTAATTTTTTCTATTCCCATGTTATTTAAGCTGCATTATTGGTAAAAAGTAAAAGCTAAGGACTATAGAGTACTGTTTAAGTTTTATTATTACAAGTGTGTGGTATCATGGTTGTATAAGGAAGCTGTATAGTTTAATATAACAATTTTTTTAAAAAAATGTTACAAATAATATATTTTTATTAAGTTTATAATAATAATAATAATAATAATAATAATAATAATAATCCACTAATAAATTAAAAAAATTGAAACAGTTTGAAATGAGTAATGTTCCTGGTAACTTATCCTTACACAACACAATCATTTTAGAGTGAACTAATAAATTTATTTGCTAATTTATATTCCATCAGACTTCAATCATTTTAGCACTCAATTGAATTTTTCAAATTATTCAATTAACTACAAGTTAATTCTTTTGTTAAATATCTCAAATATTTACCAAATTTTATTGTCCAAATCTAATTGTTAAATTGATCTATTAAAATTTTAATAAATTGTTACCAAAAAAACTTTAATAACTTAATGAGTGTTTCTAAAAAAGATAATAAACTTAAAAGTTCTTATCTTTTTTGACAAATATCTATTAATAAATATTTTAAAAAAATCCATAAGGATGATCTACATGCACAAATAGAAAAACCTTCCCCCTGCCCCCAACACAAAAAATATTCTAGGATCCAAAACTTCCATGATATGGGCTTTATTAGTAGAGTTTGCTTCTACCTGGGAATAAGTTAATAACTAGAATTATTTTTTTTTATCCAATCCACTATTATCCAACAATTACTTTGAATTCCAACTAATTCACCTTGTTTGGAGTCGTATTGGGCCATAAAAAAGGAGTAAGTTAATAACTAGAATTATTTTTTTATCCAGTCCACTATTATTCAATAACTACTTTGAATTCCAACTAATTCACTTTGTTTGGAGTCGTATTGGGCCCTAGGAAGGGAGAAACTTTTTTACATGATATCAAACATGAGTCATTCTGCTTAAGTAACCCCAATCCTTTCTATGAAGACCATTGGTTGATTAAGTGGAAGTTTGTAATGGCTGTTATGTCTCACTCAAGGGATATGCCTTCTTCCCCAATGTAAAGTTCAGATTTATTCTGTCCATGATCAGGCCCAATATGTTCTGGACCAAAAAAAGCCAGACACACACACACACACAAAAGAACAGGGGGCCATTGGCCACAGTCCACAGACAACTTTGGTTTATGACTTGTGAGCTTCGACTCTAATAGTTATTTCTTATTTTATTTTTATTTTTTATATTAAGAACTCATTTTTCATATCTATACTAATTTTTTTGAATGTTTAAATGAAAATAAATAAAATTCCAAATTATCAAACGGAGTTAAGAAATACATTGATTTTCTTAGAATACTTTTAATTTTTCTGTTCTCATTTTTTTTTTATGTTTCACTATTGGTAAAAATTAGAGAGTACCTTTTTTTTTACCAGAAAAAATGTTAGAATAATATATTTTTATTAAAATTTTAATAATAATAACAATTCGCTAATAAATAAAAAAATTGAAATATAGTTTTAAATGAATGATGTCCCTGGTGACTAATCCCTAACATTAACACAATCATTTTAAAGTGAACTAATAAAATTTATTTCCTAATTTATATGCCATTAGACTTCAAACCATTTTAGAACACAATTTAATTTTTCAAATGATTCAATTAATTACAAGTTAATTCTTTTTGTCAAATATCTTATAAATATTTACCAAATTTTATTATCCTATATTGTACTAATCTAATCGTTAAATTGATCTATTAAAATTTTAATAACTTGTTACCAAAGAAAATTTTAATAACTTAATGAGTGTTTCATAAAAGAGATAATAAACTTAAAAATTTCTCATCACAAATATTTATTATTAAATTCACGTTGAAATATTGTCAAATCTTGAATATTTGAGATAATCTTTACAACATAATTTTTTTCATCTATAATATTCAAACTTAAAATCTTATTAAAAAGCATCAAATTACTTTCACTTCTCTCCATAATTTTTTTAAATATCTAAGAGCATATCAAAATCAAATCAAATTTTTTAGGTTGGCCAAAAAGAAAAATATTTTAGGATTTTGAAATGTAAAATTCAATGAATTTAAAACATATTTAACTTTTTTCATTTTATATATGAGTTGTCCAAAAACCATTTTTTCCTTCTCAAGTTAGATCAGAAAAATCGCTGAACACTATATTACAGCCCAACTCACATCTCACATTTGCCAAACTCTATATATATCTTTGAATAGCAATCTTAAACACTGATAAAATATCAGCCCAAAAAAACACTGAAAAAAATGCTAACTTATAGATGCAACAAATTAAATATTTTTAATAATGAATTCGTATTCATATACTTTATTACAGAGACATTGTTTCACCAAAAAAAAATATTCAGGGACACTGCGAGGCTGCTCTGAATGGTGAATTTTATTTTACAATCGGCAAGTAATCATTTTGTTTTTTAATTTTATTTGGTCACCCTAATCGACATGTTCAGTTGTTCACAGCCCACTGAGCTAAGCATAATGATCAAACAGTGAAATTGCTCACACACTCAAAACGACGACGACAATCCAGCTCCCATTTTACTCCCAGTGGCCAGGGAGAAGCCTTGAATGACAAGGACACGCGTTCTCCGGTCGCAAAACCTCTCTGTCTTTATCTCTCTCGGCCACCACTTGGGCACTTCCTACTTCTCAATCACAGGCACCACCGTCAATCATCACCAACACTCTCTTCAACAAGCTCAATTGTAACCTCCAGTATCCTTAGAGATTTGCTCTCACTGCTTTCGTAGCTCACGCAATCTGAGAGCTCGGATCGAAATCAAATCCGAGAGTGAGAGAGAGATAAGCTTTGCTTAGCAATGGCACTGTCAGCCTCCGACGTTCCAGCCATGTACTCCTTGCTTACCAATTCTATGAGCAGCGATCATTTAATCCGCAAACCTGCCGAAGAGGCGCTCTCTCAATCGGAGAGTAGGCCTGGTTTCTGTTCCTGTCTCATGGTACCGTCTTTGAATCATTTCTTGTTAGGGTTTTTTGTGTGTTTTTTGTTTGATTCTGGTGCAGTCATTGTTCTGCTTAACCGCGCGTTTTCAAGTGTCTGGAATCTGAGTTTGTTCTGAGCATTTTTTGAACGGAACTGTAGGAAGTTATTACTGCAACGGATTTAGCATCTCATGTGGATGTGCGGTTGATGGCTTCGGTGTATTTTAAAAATAGTATAAATCGCTACTGGAGGCACCGGCGTGATTCCTCGTAAGCTTTCTGTTGCTTGTTAGTTCTTGCTTTCAGTTTAAGCTACTTTTTCTTACTCTGTGTAGAACGGAAGGGAGGGAAGAGAAATATAATGCATGTTTTGGTTGTTAAGCTGTGGATAGTAATGTCGCATTCTCTGTTCAGGGGAATCACCAACGAGGAGAAAACACATATCAGGCAAAAGTTGTTGCTGTACTTGAGCGAGGAGAATGATCAGGTGCTTCCCTAAACATTCTGTTGCTCTTCTTTTTTAATATTCCTTTTCCCTTTGGTTGGTGGGACTCTGAACATGCGGAAATGTTCGGGAAGGGGGCCTTTGCGAAAATTTATATATGTCACTCTCGTTTTTAATTGATGGAGCCTGCTTGTGAATTTTTTGTTGTGTTTCCCTATTACCATTGAATGTTAAGTTCATTAGTTGTTGCAATCTTAGTGATGGTCGCATTAAATGATAGATTAATTCATATCCTCTTATATTTTGTAAAAAACAGTGTTATTCAATTTTTAGGGTTTTTTAGGCTCTTCAATCATGAATAAACTTACCAATGTGTGATTTTAGACGTATTGTAGTATATCACAGTCGGTGTTAAAGGTTAATGGCAGCCTTCCTGAATCCCGTTAGTAGTCTTATGTATTTTGATAGAAAATAATTTCCATGATATGACAGTGATCTGTGTGCATTAAGCTTCAGATATTTATTTCCTCTACTTTTTCATTTTCTAAATGCAGATAGCTCAGATGCTGGCTGTGCTCATCTCAAAAATTGCTCGCATTGATTATCCCAAAGAATGGTACATTTCATATTTGGTAGCTCTTTGGTGTCCAAGATTGTTAACAGAGCCTGCAATACTGCCATTACGATTTCATTTTTTTTTTCTTTTTAAACAACAATTCAAGAATTCGAATTTAAAATAAATAAATAATTGCAACAAATCTGACCTTGTGCAAGTACAAGATTGCATATACATGTGAGCTATTTCTACTAACTTTTATTAACCATTTAGAATAAAATTTCTTTCCCTAATGTTCATTTTGAGGAGGGAAAAATAGTAACTGTTGAGTAAATATTCATCTCTTCTCTTAGAGGCATATGACTGTTGTAGTTGGAACCTCTAGGCATTTATGGACATAAAAATGGATTTCTGAATCGTCATGAAAATGGGCTAGAGGGAAGGAATCCCCAGACTCCATTCTCTAAGGCTAGGTTAGAAACTAAAATGAAAATAGTGGTGGGTTCTCTTATGGTACTTATCAATGTATGAGGGTTTCTCAAGGTTATCCTCAATTGAGTAAATGGACTAGAAGGATTTGAAGCTTAATAAGGAAGTAGATATTAAAAATTGACGACAATAGAATTATTCCAGTGGCCAACTCAAAGATTGACTCGTGCTGAAAGTTTCTTAGACTACTCTATAATCCGGATGAGCCTAAGCCCTAAGGATAATGACAACAACAATGATACTGCTTTAATACTTAAGTAGTGGATTCTAATGCCACTACTGAATACTCCTTAAGCCAGTTGTTGTTCTTCTGGGTTTAAGCATGATGGAGATGGAGCCTAAAATTCACGAAAATGGGTAGAGCTAAGTGTTACGTTGATTTGTATACCCAACAATGGATGAGCTCTGCTAGACATGCAGTGGCTGAGGTAATTAATTGTGGTTGAATTGGACATCAGATATGTAGACTTCTGGGATTTTCCCTTTCCATTTTCAGAACCTGTTGGCTTGTGCGTACAACATGGTTGGATGGCATAAAGGATGGAATGAGTTTGATATTGAATTCAGTTTCCCGTTATGTCATGTGATGTGACTTTGTAAGCATGATATAAATGAAAAGATGTTAGAAAGTACTTGTAGAAGAGGCTTCTTGAATTCAGTTACGTTTTCTGTTCACTCCACATAGATAGGTGTTGATTTCTTTTCAGGATGATTTTTTTACTAATTTTTTGGGAGTTTATGCCTATGTCATGATGTAATGCAGCTCCTGTCCCCCAGGCTTTATTTCACTGTTTATCCCCTAATTTGGCCCCTTTATTTAATAGGTTTACTTACCTAAGGATGTCAGTTATATCCTAAATAAATAAGGAAGGAGACAAGAGAAAGGAATATGGTGTATATTTTTGTTTATCATGGGTGATCTTTCAAAATGATCCCCAATTTTTTTATTTTGATTTTCCTTAAGGTGAGCTTTATCAATGTGAAAATGAATATTTGCTCCATGGATGTTATGGAGGTTCTGACTGGTTGGCTTCTTTGCAATCTTATTGTCTCTGATTTGAATGCTTTACTTACGAATGGAACCATATATATTGATATGCTGACTCCATGACATATCAGGCCAGACATCTTCTCTGTTTTAGCAAATCAGCTTCGATTAGCTGATGTTCTTGCATCCCATCGAATCTTTATGATATTATTTAGGACCTTAAAGGAACTGTCCACAAAGCGCCTAACTTCAGACCAAAGAAACTTTGCAGAGGTACAGTTCATTGTTTAAATTTTTATTATATATAGTTTCTTTTACCCTTATCTCTTTTAAAACATGTCACATAAGCTGTCTTAGCTTTATCTTATCATGCATTTTACAGACCAGAGTAATTCCAAATTGAATACTGTAACAAACATTGTTTTCTCTACTTTTTGTGATGAAATTCAGGCAGATAGGTTCCAATTATTCAGTAACTTTATTTTTTGAAGAATGGCAACCTTTTGTATTGATAATAGTCATAACTTCTCTAGCCTGTCTTATTTCCTTCGTCAGAATAAATGGTACTTCGTATTGTATTCTTTGTTTCTTGAAATTATGTAGTTAGTGTATCTTCTCTTTACTTTGGTAAGCCATGCTGAACATTAAAAATGACATGGCGGGCAAAACTCTATTGACAGTCATAATCCTTTTGAATTATCAATAGAAGAATCTTACAGTCAGTGTGAGTGAATTAGATCAATTTGATGCTACCTTCGGTTCTAAATATAGGGGGTAAATAACTAATTCACATAGACTAAGAAACATAGTTAAAAGCAGTTGAAATCATTAAATTTGTCAAAAATTCAAAATAATTTCTAAAAATGCCCCCATTTAATGTTTAAAACTTTTATCATGTAATTACTGAAATTAATTCTTAATAAGGGGCGTTATTGGAAAAAAAATTAAATGTACCAGACAACTCTTATTTGTCCCTTATATTTTGAACCAAGGAAGGTCCCTCAAATGTTTGTTATATTTAACACTTGAGGGAGTATTTTAATAAACCCTGAATTTTCACATTATGAAGGATCAAATCAATGTGCATTTATCCATTTAAAATTTTGATTGGTATATCTATCAAAGATTTAGGTATGATAGGCATTGGATTGGTTAAGATTATTCCAGATAGTGATCCTATTATTCATAGATTTTGGGGAAGGTATTTTTAATTTCATAATCCAAAGTCACAAGCTCTTAGTATAATGTGAAGACCGTGAGTACAGATGAAGATCCAAACTCACAAAAATGCATGACTTATGGTTTTAGTGGCCTGATTTATATTTTATGTTGCTCTTTCAAGAGAAGGGAAGCTATCACCCATTAAAAAAAAAAAAAAGAAGAAGAAGAGGGAAGTGGTGCTATTGTTGAGAGGTTAGAAACTTCAATGTAGGTGTTTGGGCTCTTAGGTCTTAGATCTTAGCACTTGGCTATATGGCTCATGACAATATGAACTATGTGAGGAGTCTATGCTCCACTCTATCTCCTTTATCAACCTTAAGAGGTGGTGCCCTGGTGTTTTTAGATGGCTCTTAAGTTTTTTTGGGTGTTCGGATTTCATAATTTACTATGGAAAGGATGATTATCTCTCATTCTAGTGCACTTATTCTGTTATTTCTCTCTTTCTTTCTTTTTTTCCAATAATTCTATTCTAGGCATTTTTGTATGGTAGTATAAACCACTTCTTCCTAAGGGGATCTCTCGAATTTCTCAAGTATTGAATGGGAAGGTCTATACTGATAATGAGAGAATAACGTTTGACCTTTTATCACTCAGATAAAATCCAGACAAGGAGACGAGAAAACAAACTATAGAAGAATTCCTCTGCCAGTATGGTATAGATCGGAGGGATTTTGTGTGTATGTAAAAGCAAAAACTATTTATGAGTAGTCTTTTCTATCTTATGAACCCTATATATTACATTGCAGCTAGGCTCTAATAGTGTTAATAATTGCACTTCTTGCACTCTTTCAATCTTTCATTCACCTGTTCTTTTGCATCTTTCCCTTCTACATTGAAATTCTTTCCTTTGGTACTGACATGGATTTTCTGAGATAGCTGTTCTGTAACTTATCACTTTTTGACACAACAAAATATGAATGACGGTTTTTTGGCAGATATCATCCCATTTCTTTGATTATTGCTGGCGCCTTTGGCAAATTGATGTGCAAACAATATTACATAGTTTCTCTACTCTTTCTCAAAGCTATAATTCAGATGCTGGGGAGCAGCATCATGCACTTTACCTTATTTGTGACAGATGGTTGTTATGTTCAAAGATAATACGTCAATTAATTATTTCAGGATTTCAAAGTGATTCAAAGTGTTTTCAGGTAACCATCTATTTGTCTTATGTCTATCCTCTACTGTATTTACTATGTCTCAGAGTTTGGCATGTATTCCTTTTCCCTTTTATTATTGATTTTCATAAACAAAGCTAACCAGTGGAAATTTTAGGGTATTTGATGCCTGATATTACTATTTTGTAGGAGGTTCAGCACGTCAAGGAAGTTTCTCCTGTTCTTTTAAGTGCCATTCAATCAATCCTTCCATACTGTGAGACCACTCTTTCTTGGGCATACGTGTCACTTCTCTTTGTTTATGTTTTCATGAATAAGTACCCAATTATATAAAAAAGAAAACATTAATGAACATAAACAAATGAAGATTCCTCCTACCATTTTAAGCTTCATTAATTTCTATCATCTCAAGCACCAGTTATTGTGGAATCATCATTTCTGATTTAAGTTTTCATACTAGTTACACAAATATGTGGTTGACTATTTTTGCATAATTGGTATATTTTTGGAGTCAATGATTAGAACTGTAGCGAAAGTAGAGAAAGGCTGAAGATATTTTCGGCATCCTTAAAATGATGTTCTTGGCTCCCCTCTCCCCCTGTCCTATGTGAGTAATTAGTAATGTATTATGCTGATAGATGTCATCCTAAAATTCCAATCAAGAGTTGCTTCTGTTTCCCTTCCCACCCTGCTAGCATTCCAGTCTTCCTTTTTCTTATGAAGGAAAAAGTTAACTTATCCTTACTTTCTGTATTTTTGTTTTTCATTTTTGTAAAGTATAACTTTGTCCTTCATGCTCATGGGACCTTTCTCTTGTTTGCAGATTCATCTTTTCAAAAGGAATACCCAAAATTTTGGGACTTTGCAAAAAGGGCTTGTACCAAATTGATGAAAATCTTGGTTGCCTTTCATGGCAGACATCCTTACTCATTTGGCGACAAATTTGTGCTTTCATCTGTTTTGGATTTCTGTTTAAATAAGATAACAGATCCTGAGCCCTATCTATTATCATTTGAACCATTTCTTATTCAGTGTATGGTGATGGTGAAGAATACTCTGGAATGTAAAGAATACAAGCCAAATCTTACTGGTCGGGTTATGGATGAAAATGTAGTTACCCTAGAACAAATGAAGAAAAATATTTCCAGTATGGTTGGTGGTGTTTTGACTTCCCTTCTACCCAATGAGCGGATAGTCCTCCTTTGTAATGTATTGATAAGAAGGTACTATTCACTTCTTTGCTCCTTCTTGGGTTGATTATTTTACCAGTGGTTGCCTGATTTTCTGACTGACTGAGGTGTAAAGTGTGCCACATTTCACCTAATAATACATGATAGTTCAATGCAATTAGAATCAACTGAAAGAACTTTGTTCTCATCCTTTTTGATTCAGCAAATCAGTGAAAGGCAGTTCTTTTTCTAACTAACATTTTAGAGCTTCAAGTTGGCTAGAGTGTGTAAAAATTGTTCTATGATGGGGCTAAACATACTTGAGAAATTATTTGTACTTCCTGTGAATGGTTATATATGGATTTTTTGGTTTGTGTAAAGATTGATTGCTATTCTGCTCCTGATTAGATTGAGATAAAAAGGGGTAATCAAGACATTAGATTGAAGCAATCATTACAGGGACATGTAGTATAACGCTGTTACCTTCCTCTCTAAATATCTGATGGAAAATAAGATATTCGAAGTCTAATAAAATTGTAGACCTTATCCATTGCTCCCATGATATTGTTGTGATGAAAGTGATGTTGCCAGTTTGCTTTGCTAAATAAAAGTCCCAAAAAAATAAAGTTATGAAAAATCTTTCATAGAAGGAGGGTTCAAGGACTCAGCAGTTCATGGATTGTTCATTGTTTGTAGACTGGTTGATTGCCTATATTCAGTTTTAAAAGTGGAATTTGATTAGACATTGCTTCAGTGATATTTTGCCTCTTTACACTCCTTTATGCTCGGTTAACAGAGCTTTTGTAATCCAACAGGTATTTTGTCCTCACACCAAGTGATTTGGAGGAATGGTACCATAATCCTGAGTCTTTTCATCACGAACAGGATATGGTCCAGTGGACAGAAAAATTGAGGCCTTGTGCTGAAGCTTTATACATCGTATTATTTGAAAATAATAGCCAAGTAGGTGCATTCAACGTCACATGTTATTTTGTATTATTTCTTTTGATCAGATGCCTCAGTGTGACTAGATTATTAATTGTGGATGTGAATGTTACTGTTACTTTAGCTGCTAGGGCCTATTGTAGTTTCTCTTCTTCAAGAGGCTATGAATAGTTGCCCAACTACAGTAACAGAAATTACTCCAGGGTTGCTTCTTAAAGATGCTGCTTATGGTGCTGCTGCTTATGTTTATTATGAGCTCTCAAACTACCTGAGCTTCAAAGACTGGTACTTCCTATGTTATCGTGCTATCTATATCAACTAATTAATCCCATGTTTTAGGTAAGTTAATAAAATTGGGGCTCTCTGATTCCTAAAAACTGTTCAAAATGATGACAATTTTCAAGCATTGTCAGCTGTTACTGCAGAATCTTTGAGATTTACTGTTATAAATAATCTACTTATTGGGAGCACTGCTGGTGTTTTCAAACAACTTTCATACGTTAATGTGCTGGATAAAGAAACTTGATCATGCTCTTCCTTTATTATTCAATGTCAGGAGATATAGTAATACTCTATTAATCTCTTAATTGTAACTTCGTATGTAATAGAATTATATTTTGGTTCAGGAGCTTATTTTGGTGATGGTTGTTAACTTTTTTTGTTTAGATTTATCTCTGATGAACAGATTGTTCAGCATCATAGTTTATTACTGATATTCTATTTTTCTCTATTATTCTTTCACTATAGTACAATTTTTTATATCCTTAAAAAAAAATATTTGCAGGTTTAATGGTGCATTATCTCTTGAACTATCAAATGACCATCCTAACATGCGGATCATCCATCGTAAAGTTGCTCTCATTTTAGGACAGTGGGTTTCTGAGGTAAATACCATTTTGAGCAGTCCATCAGCAAAAGAAAAAAGGGGAAAGAAAGAAATCCATTTTTAGCACTTGAGTTGCATAATGAATGAGCTTTTAAATTTTTATCACAGCTTTGCTCTCTTTCATGTTTTAAGGATAGGGATATTTAAAACCTAAACATGTTACATGATTTTAATGGAGATGCAGTATGTTCAATAACAGTGTAATTATCACTATATTGCTATGTTATTTATCCAGTTAAAATCTTCCAGTGATCAATGGGCTTAATTTGTTATGCCTATACAATTGTGTATACTTTGATTTTAGACTCACTATATTGTGACTATTATGTTCTTCTCAGATTAAAGATGATACGAAAAGACCTGTCTACTGTGCTCTAATCAGATTATTGCAGGCCAAAGATTTATCTGTCAGGGTATGTCAGCATAATGCATAGTTTTGCATTCCAATTAAAAATACTCGTTAGCCTTTTTTTTTTTCTGGCCTGAAAAAATACTCATGAGCCTTGAGTCTTAACATATTTGCATCTTGTTTTTATGTTCTAACCAATCACCTGCATAATTTGCTTTAGCTTGCAGCATGCCGCTCCCTGTGCTTACATGTGGAAGATGCTAACTTTACAGAGAGGGAGTTTGTTGATCTACTTCCAATATGTTGGGACTCATGTTTTAAGCTGTTTGATGAAGTTCAGGAATTTGACTCCAAGGTAAAATCTTCCTTTCTGCAGAATAAAAGCATATACTGGCTGGGTGGTTGGGAACACTTACTTTCCGTGAAGAAAAAGAAATGGCTTTATGTTGTGCCTCTTTTATGCTTCAGACAGCTGCAGCTGTGAAATGGCTTTAGGAATGAAAAATAATCTCTCTAAAATTGACAATTTTCTCTCAATTTTGATATCTTCTGCATGAATTTTAAACTGCAAAATATGGACGGCTTCAATATGCATTGCTTATTCTGTTGTAAAGAAAGAAGCCTATCTGCTTCCTGCAACAACACCACAACACCACCCCCCCCCCCCCCAAAAAAAAAAACACACACACAACAAAAAAAAAAGGTTTTTAATAGTTATTTAGATTAAGGGGAAGGTTGGCAACACCAAACTATTTGATTTTAAATATCCTTTAATTTTTTTTAATGGTCAATTGTAGTTCTAATTATTTTTCTATTATTTCTTCAGGTTCAAGTTTTGAATTTGATCTCTATCCTCATTGGACATGTTAGTGAAGTTATTCCATTTGCAAACAATTTGGTGCAATTTTTTCAGAAGGTAACACATCAGTAATTACTCTTTACTTCTAATAAACAACCAAAATGGAGCTAATCATTAGTTGTTTTATATAAATGTAAACTTGTATCTTGGATAATATCTATTATTTTTTTTTTAAATATAATTCCACGAGTTTTGTGCTCTGATTGTTGTGATAATAGTCAAACTATTTATTTATAAGAGTATCTTTCATTGAAGATGATAATCTTGTGATGCTATGTCATGTGTGATAAGGCTAAGTTCTTCATAGCTACAATAACTTACACAGGAAAAGTTTACTAAGCAGTACAAAAAAATTCAGAGATTATTTCAAAATGTATGCTTATCTGACTCTGGCTAATCAGAAGTCACGCCATTCCCAAGGAGGTAGAATTCTAGAGTTTGAATTTGCCTTTCGCCCTATATAAGCTTTTGTGTTAACAACAAGAAGCTCTCTGATTCAGCTTATTCTGGTCACTTAGAGTTACTCAAGGAGGAGATAGAATAATAGTGAATGGTAGAGTAAGCATTAATCAAAAGTAGTTCAGCACATTAGACTTCAGTATTCACACTGTAATTGTGCTAATGACAACAGAGCAACTGTAATTAAGCTTCAGTCAAGATTGAAGTGCATTTAATCCATTGCTCTTTTGCTTCTGTTTTGACAAGGTCTGGGAGCAAGCTTTGGGTGAAAGCTTACTCCAGATTCAGCTTCTTATTGCTCTGCGCAACTTTGTGATTGCACTTGGCTACCAGTCGCCCATTTGCTATGACATATTACTGCCTATTCTGGATAATGGAATTGATATTAATAGCCCAGATGAACTCAATCTTCTAGAGGATAGCATGCTGGTAATCCTGCTGTCTCTTTTGTTGCTTTAATGGATACTGTTTTTTGGGAGCTATTCAGTGAGAGTACATCTTTATAATCTTTCAGTTATGGGAGGCCACACTTTCTCATGCCCCTTCAATGGTTCCTCAACTGTTATCATATTTTTCACGCTTGGTGGACATCTTGGAAAGAAGCTTTGACCATTTGCAGGTTAGACTTATCTCCATCATTGTATTGATCTTGTTTAGCTCATAGTCAGTGTTTGGTATAGAATTAGTATGAGCTGGAATCACTAGGTTGAAGTGATCATTTGAATGTTTCATTTTGCATAATTGGATTGGTATGGTGAGTTATATGGTATTCTTGCACTTAGCCCATATAGTGTTCAAATTGTGACGTCTTAACTTTCTTCTATTTATCCTTTCTTTGCTTACCTCTTCTGTAGCTTACACTACTTGATCATAGATTCATTTCGCAGCAAAATGGATGTTATAATTGAGTCTTGCATGTGGGACTGGTTTGTGTGGTTAAGGACACTATTATGTGAAATATTTCTGTATGAGTTCTTGTCAGAAATTGAAAGAACTCAATGTTAGCTGCCATATATGGAAGCCACTACTGCCATCTTTCTTCCAGTCTTAAAAACTTTGACTGTTATCAGGTGGTGATGCACTATGCGGATAAATATTATCATTTGATGCATTGTTTTGTGGAGAAGTATCAAAGCTTAAGTTACCGACGTCTCAGCTGGATCTTTGTGATTTATCTGGACTTGATTTATGACCATTCAGTTACTAAATTCCCTTATTATTATATTTTCTTTCTTGGAATTGCAGCTTCCCTAATGGCCTGTTGGTTGTTGCCATCTTTTCATATCTTTAGGATATATTTTATATTTTATTTATTTGAATTGCAGGTTTCTGTAAACATAATTGAAGATTACATTATTTTGGGCGGAAATGAATTTCTGAGTGTTCATGCTTCAAATATTGCTAAAATTCTTGATCTAGTTGCCGGGAATGTTAACGACAGAGGCCTACTTTCAATCCTTCCTGTAATTGACCTTTTAATACAGGTATTTTGTTTTTAAACCTTATAAAAGTTAGTGACTGCATAAACTACTGGATTTTTGGTATATTTGGAATTTGGAGAAATTGCTACATTATTCCTTGCCTATATGACGGTGATGACTGCGTGCTTATTTTATGTTAAAGATGTATGTGGAAAAAGCTGAAGAACCTGATAGAACTGAATATCTTTAGAAGTATGTGTTCTAAAGACTTGGAACTACTTGAGAATTTTATGCCATGTCTGCTTTCCGGTGAAACTGCTAGATATGTTTCTTTTGCTACACTGGCTTGAACCAGAAAATTGAAAATTGAATGTAAAATGTGAAGCAGCCAAAACAAAAACAAAAATTATGGTTTCCGCATCTCCAATACTTGGAGTAGCGGCTGAATATTCATAGAGATTCAAATTGAAAGCAGGTAAATGGGCTGAAAATGAAAATAATACAAAAGAAAAGACTTTGCAACCCATGATTAGCCGAACTGGAGAGACTGTAGATGTTTCTGTGAGTTTGGCTTTCTGGTTTCTTTCAGTCTTGAGGGCAGTATCCATTCTTCTTGTCCCTGTGGTCCAATTTCTGAAATTCAAAAGCTTCAATGATGAGGGACTGATTCAGATTAAGTAGCTGGGCTCTAAAATGACTTCTGAGTTGCTAGATGATTTGATAATGCTGGAAGCATCTGGAGTGTTTGGGGTAAAATGAAAGAAATGACAACGAGGCATATTGATATAGGACAGGGTAGAGAAAAGGTAGTAGGTAGATGAGAAGAGGAGAAAATTAAAGAGAGAAAATCCACTCACAAAATCTCAAATAATATTCAATCAATAAGGAAAGAGTTGAGATACAATGAGGGATTTTAAAGCTTATTTATAGATTCTTAAATCTTAATTTAACTAGAATCCTAAAAAGATAAAATAATTTAAATCTAAATAAAAGATAAATAATAAACTAAAATATATCCTAAAATATAAGTTAAAAATAAATCTAAACAAAATAATCAAATTCTAAAGGATAAAATAAATTCTAAATAAATAAAATCTAAATAACCTAATAATCATTTAAAATCCTAATTATTTTATGATAATCTAATTATCTTTTATACATTATTCTCCCCTGCTTAAAAGAACTCTCCTTCAGAGAGTTAATACTTCATGTAGATCTAGGAAACCTTTTCAGTAAGTAAGATAGAGAAGGATGAGACCTGAGCAAAGGACTCTTTCTTCAACAACTCAAGTATTATTTAACTTAGGAAATTCTTTCCACCAAACATGATAATGATGAATGGGATCTAGACAAAGAGACTTCCCATCAAAACTCCACGAGGCAGCTAAATTTGGGAAAACTTTCCAATAAACAAGGTAACAATGGAAAGGACTCTTAGATTGGAAAAAACTTTGATCTTCTGTATTTACAACAATCTTTCTACCTGTTGTAATCAAAAAGCGAGGTAAAACAGTAGCATGATGAATATCATCAACAACCTTGGGAAGCACAACTTTCAATTGTTTCTGTGCTTGTCCCTTTTTCAGGCTTTTGTCCTCTTCAACAACCATAATATCAAGATCCTCTTTGGATTCTAAGGAATTGTCTACAGATGGTGTTACTTTAATCTGCTCCATAACTTTAACCTTCTAGTATGCTTGCTCTTCTTTCATCTGACACTTGCACTCCTCCTCTTAAGATGGCTTTGGACAATCTTTTTAATTCACTAAGTTTACGGTTCGTTTCATCCATGCGGCGATCAAACGAATGCTCAAAGTACGCTAAGGCAGCCATAACAAGGATATTAATTCAAATATACCTCCAAATAAGCTTCTAGATGATGATTCTTGTAGCTAGGATAGGCTGAGAGGGAAAGAACTTTGCAAAACAACTCAAAAATTGCAGAAAAAGTGCACCTGGAGCGATTGTACGGACGGCGCATGCAGTAGCGTGAAGCCCACGCATAGGGAGGGTTGTCAACACGTGGGAGGGCCGCCAGTGATGGCTCTTGGTGGACAGGCCGGGTTTCCTCTGACAAGACGAACGTCCGTGGTCGTTTGTTGATCGGACGTCGGTAACTAGGGTTTTTCGCTCTGACACGAGTTTTTGGTGGGTTTTCCGGTGAGGGAAGTGTAGAAAGGAGTGTGTTAACCTGCTTTGATACCAAATTAATATAGGACATGGTAGAGAAAATGAGAAAATTAAAGAGAGAAAATCCACTAACAAAATCTCAAATAATATTCAATCAATAAGGAAAGATTTAAAATACAATGAGGGATCCTAAGACTTATTTATAGGGTCTCAAATCCTAATCTAAGTAGTATCTTAAAAGAATAAAATAATTTAAATATAAACAAAAGATAAATAATAAAATAAACTATATCCTAAAATATAAGATGAAAATAAATCTAAACAAAATAATCAAATTCTAAAAGATAAAATAAATTCAAAATAAATTAAATCTAAATAATCTAATAATTATTCTGCATCAGATATCATAATAACTCCAGCTGTTTTTTTAAGCTTTGGATTTGAATTTGGCTTTTACATGCCCTGGTTTAATGGCTGTCTTGCGGTCAAATTTCTTAGTTTCTAAGTCATTGGGTATTTTTACTTTTGGACAATTAAGATCAATTGGGACGTTACAAAAATTAATGTCTTTTTTTTTTTTTTTTTTTTGGGGAGGGGGGGTGTTATAACTAGGCTCTCTGAAAGGCCTAACTAAATATATTATGTGTAGTTTTAACTTAAATTGGAGCGTAAATCTACGTCATCAAGAATCCTTTAATTTCCTTGGTCTTATAAGATGGATGATAGTTATTTAGCATCTTTACTGTATTTTTATATGTATATTTATAAAAATCCTCATATATTAATTTAGCTTTTCGATTTACAGTGTTTCCCCATGGAAGTACCGCCACTTATTAGCAGTACTTTACAAGTGAGTCTAGTTCCATGCTTTTGACGTTAAGCTATTTAGTATGTCAATCACTGAGCACACGTTCAATAATTGTTCCATATTTTGTATTTGGGAGACTTAAAATTTTGTATCTCCTTTTTGTTTCTAGAAATTAATTGTCGTATGTTTGACTGGCGGAGATGACCATGATCCTTCTAAAGCATCTATTAAAGCATCTTCTGCTGCCATTCTGGCAAGGATTTTGATAATGAATACGAATTCGCTTGCCCAGTTAACATCAGATCCATCAACCTTATTGCTCCTCCAGACAATGGGTGTCCAAGTCCAAGAAAATATACTTCTTTGCCTTGTTGACGTATGGCTTGACAAGGTTGGTAAAGTTTGCATCTCATGGGTATGCTTGGGATGTTTGGTGTTTGAGAATATTCTTTTATAAAATTGTCCAGTCTGTGCTTGGAGAGACTCAAAACTGCATTTAATACACAGCAATTATAAAATGGTTCGTATTTACATGTGAGTTTTGATATGTGTCAATTTGCTTGAATTATACTTAACGTGGAAAGCTTACTCTAAAAGCGTCATTTTTTAATTTTATTATCTTATGATTTAGTCTAGGTTTTCTTTGCCTCAATTTTATTCCTAGTGCATTTTGACATCATCTTAAGAACCACCATGAAAAGGCCTAGCTAAATAACTGCTCTGGGCTGGAGGATGTTATCATTAAGATCCTCTTATTCATATATTGAGGTTATTGCAATATTTGTTCAAACCGATACCTGGCTACATTTTTTTAGCAGGTCTTAACTCTTTACTCAAGAGAGTCTGATGTTGTTGGCTGTTTTTTTATTTTAAATATATTAAGTCTTGGTTGTTTATGGTTGTGCATATTTGTTGCAGGTTGATAATGTTTCGTCTATTCAGAGGAAGACATTTGGCTTAGCCCTCTCGATAATTCTGACATTAAGATTGCCTCAAGTCCTTGACAAACTTGATCAAATATTGAGGTATTACACCATTTTTCTATTGGTATTATGGTCAAGGATATCCTTAGGTTTTGCCCCAAGTTTCCTCCTTGGGTGATCTTACAGCATTGGCATGATGTATTTAGGATTTTATCTGATGTCCTTTGTGTGTATTACCACACCTTTGGATATCCTACATTTCTTTTCTAAATAAGCATCAAATGACGCCTTTATATGTTGCCTCATGCAGTGTTTGCACTAGTGTAATTTTGGGTGGAAATGATGACTTGACTGCGGAAGAGTCGAGGTTAGATCCTTGCAATTCAAATTTAATGTGTATTTTGCATTTTATCCTAATGGTTGAGACTTGGACTCTGGTTTCCCTTGTGTTTTATCCAGTTTTGGATAAATTTATCTTAATCCCATTTGACCTCCTTAAGTTTGAAAGTTACTCACCGCTTTAGAAACTAGTTTTAAGGAAAATGGCCGGAGGTTAAATGTGGAACTATAAATTGATAGATCACCTGAATAAATGAAGTTATTCATTTGTGTTGTTATTACAGTGGTGACATTAGCTCTAACGAATCTCCTCATGAGGGCAGTATACCTAGTAAAGAAATCAGAAAGAGACAGGTAAGAGATTTTTCAGAACCATTAAAAATTCCTAGATGGAATGAATAACTAATTTTGTTTGTGTGTTTTTGGCTGGAATTTCTAGATTAAAATTTCAGACCCTTTAAATCACCTTTCACTGGAGAACTCTGTGAGAGAAAATCTGCAAACTTGTGCCAGTATTCATGGAGAATCATTTAATACTGCAATGAATAGTATCCATCCATCTGCGTTTGCACAATTGAAGCTGGCATTAAAGATGCCATAGCCGAGTGTGAATTTTAGTAGTTATCATCCAGCGGTTGCGTGTTGAGGCGCACAATCTCTGCTAGTTCGTCGAGTGATACTTTTATAGGTATTCCTTCTTGCTATGATATTGGGGTTTATATTTCTTTCTTCTTTTCTGTCCTTTCCCCATCTTCACTCAAAGGGCAGATGATAAGCATGCAGGCGCTGGCCCTACTTTACAAATCCAACCCACTCCAATAATAATAGTATGGCTTCCAAATAATGGGGAGTCATAAAGCCCTAATTCTATGATGCCTAAGACTCTAATAAGAGGTTCATTGAGGCACTCAAAGGTTCAATGACAGCCCCTTCCACAATTTTCAAATTCTTCCAAATTGGGGAGTTTAGGACGTTTGAGATCCTTTTTCTTTTATATTTACTCTTTCACGCTTTTTACTTTCTTGTTCATATTAAAAGAAATTATACTGTAGAGTGATTTTGGAAGTTTCACACTACAAATCCAACCTGCTCTAATGATATTATAGTTTCTAAACAATGGGCTGTTATAAGGCACTGATTCGATGATGCTTAAGGTTCAATGACAGATCAATTTGAAAAATATGGAACTAAGTTAATGTGATTATAATTTTTGCGAAAGTTATATTTTTGGATAAATCTTAGGTAGCTGGCAACTAGCAACTTAACACATTAGTAATATATGGTTATTTCAGGGTGATATTGAAGCTTTTGATACTTCGCCTTGGTGGCTTTCACGCTATTGTGTTCAACAGCTTCCAGGTCAAGTCTTTTTTTTCCCGTGACGTTTCATATTCATTTGTGTATGCCAATTGGCTGCGTGACATTCTGTAAATAGCATGCTGTTCCTTTATTATATACGAGGCAGAAGGGACAGCTTTGAGTCCAGAATTCTTGTTTGTTCTCTTTTTTTTTTTATATACAAATAGGGAAGGTGAAATGCCCAGGTCTCGTCTTTTGGCTGCATAAACCGTGGTTATTTTTTTTGTTCTTCGTTTCATTAATTTTGAATTATGAAAATTATTAAGAAGTTTGAAACTAATTGCCAATTGGTAAAGCATTCACGCAAATACATGCACCTTTACGTTTACACACTCAGGCATCCGGATTCATGGTGCTATCGCTGCGATGATATCTAAATCATTTTAAGTAGATTCGAATGATTTAGATTTAAATTTTTTTATTGACTTTTTTAAAATGATTTCATCATTTTTTGAAAAAGTAACAATTAAAAAATATTTTTATTGTAGATTCTATATCTAATAAAATAAAGATTTATTTAAAATATAATAATGAAATAAAATTAAAACTGTACAGTTTAAATTTGGATGGTCTCCATATATTCAGTACTCAGCACTGCAATGAGTATCGAATCCAATTTCCGTGCGGGCGTACACTTTTGAGTTCTCATATCCTAGCGTGTAGGAATAAATGGAAGGAGTGGTATTTATTGGGTTTCATTTCTTTCATCCTCTCGATGTAGAATTTAGTTTCTTCTCTACCATTTGCATTGACTGTTCTATAGGATAGCTAGCGCACAATCCTTAACCGCTAATGGTTAACCATAGCTTTATCATATATCATAAACTAAATGTTAACCATACATAGCCTTAACCTCTAATATTCGTAGATGCACAAATCATAAGCCCATTAATTTCCCAAAGGTATGTGTAAATTATCTTACTTGCCATTCCGTTTGTTCAAGAGTTCTATCTTAAGTGATCTCACAAAATTTTGTTAATTGAGATAATATTAAAATTATGTTCCTGACAGTGGATAAATAGATGAAATTGATGTAGGTTTAACGAAAGAAATGGAACTTGGTCAGTCTGGGTGGATTTTGAGGCACTTCATTTAAGACAGGATAATTAACTGCGTTAAATCAAAGGCCTGAACATATTCTAATTGTCTTGGGCTTAAATCATCATTATTATCACTAGATATAGACCTATGCAATTTGTAGAATTTTGAGAAGTTATGAGTACCTTATTATAAAATGTTGAAAAAATAATTGAAGAAAAGTATGAATGACGAAATTCACTAGAAGTCAAATTTGTCAAACGTTAATATTATTTGTAAGTTGTTACTTCTTACGAGATTATTACATATGTATAATATATATTATTAAATTATTAAAATAGGTTGACTAAACTTTTAATGCAATAGAAGCCAAAATTGTTTGATTAATGTTTATTTAAGAAAATTAGGCATGCCTCGGATGGTGTAGTGTGTAACAAGTAACCTGTATTGCTTACTATTTATGAATAATATAATTTGTTGTAGAATTTATCATTGAAATTGATTGGGGTCAAAGTCATTATTGAGTTGAAACATAATACAAGGAAGAGTACATATTGGACTGACTGAATTTTAATATGTAATTGGGCATGTTTTTTCATGTATTACATTTAGTTGAAACATAAATCATATTCTTCATGATTTAAAAATAATATAATGCGACACCCAAAAAATGCATATTTATATTGGTGTGGTCCAAAATCTTATTGTATTTTGACCTCATGTGGAAGAGCACATATGATCTCAAAGACGTTATCCCGAGCGCAGTACATCAAGAACTGACTTTTACCTCGCGAGGTCGTGAGGAAATGAGTACCGACCAAACCTACTACCCGCAAAGTCAGACAAGACGAAGAGAAATGCGCATCAACCTCCACCCATTCAACAAGCAACCAAATTTACCAAGCGGAAGAAATGTCAACGAAAATTTAAATTTACAAATTTTCTAGAATTTCTGTTTAATACATGGGATAAATAGTAATATTATAAAAACTTTTTAATGGAAAGATATATTAATTTAAATAAAATTGTCAATGAATTCAAAATTCAAAGTCCGAACAGTAAAAACTAAATGATAATTTAATGAAAAATGGCATGAAACCAATGCAAACCACATTGTTAAACTTGTAATTAACAAATAATAAGGCAAAGCATCACTATTTATAACTTATCTTCTCCACGAGAGCTTTCCGTCTGATATTAAATGATCTTCAAGGGTATGGCAATAAATGATAGTGTTTTTTTATTAATAATAAATGCACTGATTTGCACAATCATAGGGCTTATACATTGGGTATTGAAAAAAAATTGATCCAAATTCGCTTCTTATTATTCTCTAAACAACCCACTGACAGCCAAAAATATTAAAAACTAATCGTAAATAGGCCTCAGATTAGCATATTGGCACATTCTACATCGCAACGACAACCCATGTCTAAAAACATGGTGCGCAGATTGTTGTCGCAGCTCATGCCAGAATATTGTCATCATTGGCCAATATCTTAAAAAAAAAAGATACATTTGATAAATGGAACTTTTAGTTACAAATAAAAGTATATATACTATAGTTAAATAAATTATACCTCCCCACAAGTTACCAAGTATACAAATCACTGCGAATTAAACAATCAAATTTACATCCGTTGGGATTATTTTAAGAACAAAACTAATTTCCAAACATGATTTTAGGGGAAAAAAATTGAGATATTTCTGAAGCAGCAATCAAACAACCTCTTTGCTTCACGTGCAACTAGATTTTTATGCTCCTCAAGCAGACAGCATACAGGTGCAATTGGAATGTGCATATGAAAATTACTATCGGAGTCTATGTCTGACCACTATATTAAAATCAAATCTAAACAAATACATTTCAGTATGCACCAAAATTGAAAGGGGCCAAGAAGGGACTAAATAAGGGTTTTAAGTGACTCATTCTTGGGCAGTGGCACCATTTGATGTCTCCATCGGCTCAGCATCAGCTGACTCATCTGGCCTGTCACCCTTTTTGCCTGAGAACAGCCAAGAATTGAGATATATTTAGCCTTGGGAAACAGGTGTATAGTTAATGGAACACACAAAGATGCAATATGTATACAAGCATATGATGCAATACGGCATCTTAGATTTGGAATTCCAGTCTACCTTTCTTCTTCTTTCCACCACCTTTCTTTTTTGTCTTTGTGCCCAAGGACAGCCATGCCTTAATTTCAGGATCATCTATTGTCTTTGTGGGCTGCAATTCCTGGAGAGGATGAGATGTGATCCGATCTGACCCATTTGGCATTAGCAAGACTGTGAATTTAATGTGAGCAACATAATCACCTGTAAAACCACAAAAATAATATGACACGTAAGCATGGCATAAGCCATCAACAAATCAAACAACCATGGGAGATCTAATATTGCCACCAGCCACAAATAATTTTACCAGGTTTTTCATGAAGAACTGGATATGGCTGCAAGAGCTCATGGTTCACACATTCCACGAGACCCAAACGTGCCCTTTTCTCTTCCAAAGCCCTGATAAAAGGGGAAAAATTTAAGTGAATTGGAGAAAATTCATAATTTCATATAAAGACCCACACCAATTCCAACATATTGGAAACACATTATGTGCAAGTTACCTAGCAGTGAATGGCATGATTGGAAACTTCTGACTTATTTCACTGAAAATGAACCTAGATGTCTTCATCTTTAAGTGATAATTCTTATCCACAGCTCTCTTATAAATGGTTGTCTGCTTCTCATCCAACAGCTTAGGCTGCAAATGATTAAATTTTCACTTCCTGATTCATAAGAAACCACACCATACTGGTAAATAAAATATGACAATTAACCTACTTTGCCTTCTCCTGTGCTTGTTACTATATCAATTGCATAAACTTCATTCTCCTCAAACTCTGCATCATCAACCCTTGTTTCTGGATTAGACACACTCAGGACAACCTTGTTCCCATCTATCACAAATTGCTTCATTTGGTGGCTAAGAACCCCCTCAACAATTTTACAATCATAGGCAGCAGCAACCTTTTGAATTGCTTCAGTTACATCCTTGTTCTGTCAGGGAAAAAAATTGACAAGTCTGTTATCAACATTGAAATTCAAATCCCTCTGTAGAGAACGGTATTATTTTAAGATTGAACTATCTTGGCTGCAACAGACAAGTTTACTGACAAATGAGTAATGACAAAATACAAGTCAGTACAGCCATGAATACTATTCAGCCAATTCTCATCCAAGCAACAGGGAATTGTGGAAACCAATAAAGTATCAACCACCTAGGAAAAGCTGCCACCAAGACAGTTTTGACATAGACACTCTAAACACTCTAAGAATCTACATATGCAT
Organism: Adenanthera pavonina; assembly: GCA_026686845.1. Classification (NCBI taxonomy): domain Eukaryota; kingdom Viridiplantae; phylum Streptophyta; class Magnoliopsida; order Fabales; family Fabaceae; genus Adenanthera; species Adenanthera pavonina. The sequence continues at coordinate 37,686,785 of JAIVEN010000011.1, forward strand.
GAGTAAAACAGAAGATGTTGCAAATTATTGTACAACTAATGACTAAATGTATGCAGTAGTTTGACTGCCAAAAAGAGCACCACAAAACAAAAGCTTCAGATACACATGCTTTGTGAAGCAGGTAAGTTGGACTTCACAAGAGGCATGAATAAATTGTTAGGCCATGGCAACCACGAAAAAAAATTTCTGGAGTGGTAGACTGCCTTTGGCAGACTAAAAGCCCTATCAGAGTAACTATGACATAAGCCTCACTTGGACAATCGTCCATAGCTTTTCATAAGAGTTCATCATCAAGGGTCAAATATAATGTTGATTAAGATTCTAATTCATCCTGCACATATCCTTAGCCATTGTTCCATTGGGCATGAAACTAGACCCAAAAAAAAAGAGGAAATAATATACCAATTTGGTATGCATAAACACAAATTTGTGCAAGGTACATGGACCTTTAGAACAACATTGGACATAGGAAGCATTAAGGACAGCACTTAATACAATAGCCAACTTAACATGAATAATACAGCTCTATCATACTAGTATTACCACAAGTCTGTTAAGGATCTGATCAGCAGATCAGGATTATATATCAAGATAAATGATTCTCAATCAGCATAACTATGACCAAAATAAGCTACACTGGAGAGAGGATGTTACGCTAAACTGATATACTGAACAAGAATATGATGGGAAATAACAGAGATCAGCTGAGAGAGAGAATGTTAGACTAGACTAACATGAAGCACCTGGAAATTTTCAGCAATGCTGAAATCAAAAGGAGGAAAAGATTCTGATCTCTATCAGTGTAACTATGACAATGAAGCTTCATTGGTGTTTAACCATAGCTCATAAAAGATTTCATCATTTAGAGATCAAAATCAGTAAGAAAAGGGGAGGATGGGGACCCCTCCAGACAGTACAAATGAAGTAAAATTAACCCCCATGCACCTATAGAAAAGTGAATTGATGCAACGGCATGCCACAGAATTAAACAAGACATTAAAAATCAAGGCCATTTGTAATTAAACTAGCAAGTCAACAGAATACAACCAACAATCAATGAAGGACATCGGTGACTTTGAGAAAGATAACAGTAAAAAATTTCTGCAACAGTAAGAAAATCCAAGTATGTGACCAAGCATATTAATCACAAAATATGGATTGGACATATTGCTTTAAATTTAAATACAGTGTGAATTGCTACAGATGCTTCTGCAAGATCCACAACTAGCACTCATAAGAATGACTTTGATCATAAACTAGAGGCAAGAAACAAAAGGGAAATATGTAATAGGATATAAACCAATTCATATCATACAAATGAAGATACAAGATCAATCGCATACATGTAATTACCTTCTTTCCCGGTCTCAAAAGTCTCAAGGCTACTTCAGCAGCAGTGTTAGCAGCTGCGAGTACATCAGCTTGCCTTCCTGTAACTGGCCCTTCCTGAAGAACATGAGTATGTGCCACAACCACAATAAACCCATCTATATGACAACCCAAATCACTGCAATTTACCAAAGAAACAATCACTATCTCTTTTCCAGTATTAGCTAAATGCAGCACGCCCGTTCTTTCAGTATTTCTAATAGAAATATGCTTCAAAAATCTTACATTTTCAAAATATCACCTTCTTCCAAGACAGTCTCATCACTGGCAAGGGGAGAGAAATGACAAATTGTGTTGTTCACAGATATGCATGTTGGGAAGGCAACACCTCTCTCAATCTTCCTTTTCACATTCTTGTACATGTTACCCGTTTGCCTGAATATTAAAAAAAAATACACCCCATAAGCTAAAGTCATTATAAAAACAATTATATTGTAGAATTACAACAAACATAATAGACATGTTCCTCATCGCATTAAACAGAGATGCATCTAATGAGCAAAAGATAAGCTTACTCTCTTATATACGCATCTCCCTTCTCGCAAATGTCTACAATCTTTGCCTTCGGTTTGCATTCTGGAATAATTAATTGCAGAGCCTCTGCAAATAAAAAAAAAATCCGGTTATTCATCAATATAAATATCCAAATAAACCCAGACACGAGCAACGAAAGCGCAGAGAATTCGAGAAAAAGTGAACATTAACTTGAACCCCGAGAATGTATCCAACGTGTCTAATAACACCACCATATATACTTTTTGTGAAAATAGAAACTGGCGGAGACAGCCAGAGAGATTGAACATACTGTTAGCGATCTCAGCTGCACTCTTGTATTTGGTAACGACTTCAGGAGTAGTTAGATCCAACTCCTTCTCCTCCCTCTCATCATCCGACATGGTATCTCAGCAGTTGAATTCAGATAAGTTCTTAAAACCTAAAATGAGGGAGAAAATAGAAAAGAAAAGAAAAATAGGCAAAAGAAATATCTTAAGCAACTGAATTCGGAAACCCGAAAACCAAATGAAATTCTTTTGAAATTGATGGAAAACCCACCCAAAAGAGTTTGCTTGACGACGATTTGAGTGCAGAAAATCAATGAAGAATAAGGGTTTAGAAGAAGTAGAGAATGTGATGCAGAGATGAGCCAGACGGTGACTCACTACAACTAGGGTTACAGCCACTGAGGCAGCAATGGCTTATATAGGATTTTTCCCCGTTACGAACTCGGTGTAGGGTTTACTTCCACCATTCCTTTCCCTTTTTGTTTTTCTTTTTTACTTATTATTTATTATTTATTTAAGTTTTTTTTTAAATGTTGTTACACACAGTATTTTAGAAATAAGCTGTGAACTTGATCAAAGATTTAAATTGTAAATTATATAATATTAAAATATAAAATGAATTATTAGTCTCAATTCAAATTCTAAATTCGAAAAATTCTCATCACTTAAGTTAAATATATTTTCTATCCATTTACTCATTTAGTTTTTTAATGCAGAACTTATATGAAATCTCATTATTGAGGTGTTGGGAAATGCACGTTAAATAATATTATCTTTTTCAGGCGAGCCTACTTGTTTTTTCTCATGGAAGGGGAAATATTATTAAACCAATGAGGGTACAAAAAACCCAGTTCAACAAATGAGCATATTACTGAAATGGAAAATCAGCAAAGCAGGAGGAATACAGCAAAAGAAATTACATAACATTTGCCTTAGTTCTTTTACACAACTATTTAGCATATGGTACTATTAGATTATTTCATAAAAAATATCAAATTATATTTGAAAGTATATGATTTTTTTTATTTACAATGTTTAAACACATTATTTTACCTAAGGGGTATTCCGTCACTTCTACTTAACCAAACTATCTCATAATTGATCTAAAGTCCAATATCAAAATACACAATATGCTAACTTGGAGGTATAAATAATAATATGAAGTAAATAAATGATGTTTATATTAATAAATTATTAATTTTAACTTTAAATTTTATATGATTATTGTAGAAAAAGAAACTTTTAATTATATTTTAAAATAAAAAGATAGCGTTGTTTTTTTGAACCAAAAATATCAAATAAAAAATTTTGCACAGTAAAAAGTCAAATTAATCTTCTAATTTTTACCTATATATTTCTACTCCATTCTTAATTAATGCTTATAACTTATACACTTATAATTAAACTAGTATTACTATACTTTAAAAAAACTTTAGTCCAGGCACTGTAAACAAACTTAAGTTATATTTTGGTTTAAGCTGGCTAGCCTGAACATAAAATTGTCAAGTTATCAAACTAATCAACAAGCCCAGTTTCCACTCACAAAAAGAAAGAATGTTTTAAAATAATAATTATAATATTTATTGCACAAAAAAGATAAATAAAGAATATCTTTTCATCTATAATGCAATATTTTAAAAATCGGATCAGACAATGAACCAGAAATATCATCGAATCACGGTTTTTATGGTTCAACTGGTTAGACTGACACGTAATAATTAAATAAAAATAATATTATATATGATAATATATGTAAAAAAATCAAATTGTTAAGAAAATAAATTTAAGTAGTCCAAATTTATAATAAATTAAGAAACTCACATAGTAATAATATATATTAAATTATTAAAAATAATATTAAAATATTTCAATATAATAACACCATATGACCATAACATTATAAAATGACTATACTCCCTCCCTTCCTAATTATAAGAAACAAATAACTACTTTATCAGTACTAAGGAAAAAAATAATTTTGGTAATTAAACTTATTAATTATACTACAATTTCAATTTTTTTCCAAAATTATCTATAATAAAAGTTTAAAGTGAGACTAATTAATTATTGATAATTGTCAACACAACCTTAATTATTCAAAGGTATAAAAGGAAAATGATATTAATTACTTTACAAATTTTATCCATATCTCTTATATTTTGAGACGAATGAACAGTCCCAAAATTCTTTTATAATTAGGGACAGGGGGAGTATAATATGATGAAAATTTTTATTTTTATAATTAGTAATTTTAAAATAGAAAGAGAAATATTGTTTTTACCCTTTAATAATTTTTATAATTTATAATTTTGGCAAAAAAAAATTAAATTTAGGTTAAATTTTACACAATTTAAAAAACTGTTCGATTTTTTGAAAACCGGTTCCCAACTCAATTCCAGTTCTCATTCAAAGCGGTCAAATCCGATCTAACCTCTGAAACGGTTTAAAACTGAAAACTGAACCATTCTTATCTCAAGATGATGGTTCGACTGTCCAGCTCGATCTGATTCTCAAAACATTGCCAAATTGTTTGGAGTCAATGCCAGTGACACCAGCTTCTAAGTTGAAACGCAGGGAAAGTGGCTCTTATTTCAAAAATTTTATTCTCTTCCTTCAATCCTATATAATTTTTCTGCTTGCTCTCAACTTGCTTCAAGGGCCAAAAAGAGTTTGTTAATCAATCACAAAGCTTCAATTTTAAGAAATTGAAGTTGAAGAAATTGTTTACGTTACTGTTTGGGTTGAATTAAATTAAGATTGAACTATATTAGAAAAATATATCTGATCAAGTGATAAAGGGCTTGATCAGCATTTTTCGAGATCGAGATTTCAATTCCTGAGGGGTACAGCAGCGTTAAAAAAATTACGGTCTCAAAGAGGTCTTCTCATCAGTACTCGTGAATACCCCAGAATACCGGGTGATAAAATATAAAAAAAGGAAGAAAAGTAAAAGTATAGTTTAACTAATTTTTAGAGAGGTTAAAGTTTAATAAAATTTAAAAAAATAAATAAATAAATTTTGAAGATATGAAATGACCCTTGTGCTTTTACTTTTAAAAAAATAAAAGTAAAAAAGACTAGACATCGTTAAATAATAATTATAAAAACATAATAAATATCATTACAGAGTATTGAAAGAAAAAAACTTTCCAACCTTACAACCAAACGGGACACTAGTTTATGAGTGGTAAGAGAAGAAACTGCCCAACACACTGAGCTTTCGTCTTGTTTCAATGCATCCATGCCACTTGGTAATTTTTACAGTAGAAGATCAGTGGTTAGTTGCAAAAGTAGTAACCAACAAACCAAGCACAACAAATGGCGATGCACTTGTCTGAAAACAAACAATAAAACCGTAAAGATCATGTTTAGAAACCAAACATTGGGGGATAAAAAGGTGGGGACAAAATAAAAGAAAAACTCAAAATGAAAATAACAATGATGAAAATGAGATTATACTATCATCACAGCATCCACTTATGCATCCTCCAGAGGCTATACTGCTTAACACATCAAGTAACATACAGATCTGGACCTCTATAATCAAAGATTGATTGTATATAACTTAGAGGAAGAAAACATCAAGAGGGAAAAAAATGGTGTAAAAAGAAAAAGTAACACCATACACAATCTTATTCCCTTGTGTTTCTCCGAACACATGATTATAAAGAATCTAACTTAATGACATACTAAGGGCTCAATTGGTACGCTAGAAGGGTTTTCACGGAAAGGGAACAAAAATGGGAATGAAAATGGACATAGGTTTTAAAAGTATGTTTAATATAGAAGAAAAATTTAATGGAATGTTGTTAAGAATTTTGTTTAATATGTGGTTTTTTTACATGGAAGGGGAGGGATAATATATTGAAAGGCTATAATATGTCTAACTAAAAAATAAATTAATAAAATCAATTTAATCTCAGATAACCCAGAAGCCTTATCTCGTCCTTGTCATTAGACTGCATTGGACCTCAACAGAGGATAGGGAGAACCAACGATCGCCCTTGTCATTAGACTACCTTGGACCTCAACGGAGGATAGGGAGAATCAACGATGGCAATGGGTCTGTGATAGAAGGAGACAAGAGAACCAACGATGGCGATGGATCTATGACAGAAGGAGACAAAGTCGAAGGAGATTTGAGAAGGGAGGGAGGAAGTGATGGAGGATAAGGAAGAAGCTACGGTGGGAGGTGAAGCAAGAAGTGAGGGAGTCAACAAAGATCTCTAGTGAGAGACGATGAACAGGAATGGTGAACACTAGCAGAACAGTGAAGACGAATGCTGCTCCTCCAAACATGACGAGATGGTAACCCTCCACAAAAGTTAGCTATTGAGGTGGGAGAACCAACCCATTTAAATATCTCATTGAGTATCTTATACTACTTAATATGGGACTTGTAACATCCTACCTCCTTACACCTCCTTGACATAACCAAAACTTCAAAATTTAACCAAACACAACCCTGACATCTCAAAACAATTCTGCCAATTCATAAACACAGAGGAAACGACTCAAAAGCACCAAAAACTGGGCTGGGGCCGCGGCCGCTACAGTACCGCCGCGGTTCCGGCCTCCCCTGTCTCAATTGCTGCTGCCTCCTATGGCACCGCGGCCTGACTTCCTACGCCGCGGTGCCCCCAGCTGATATCCCATATCAGCAAATTCAACACTCTGGGGTGAACTTCTGACGCGCATAACTTTATGCTTCGACCTCCGATTGACTCGATTCCAACTCCTACAAGTCAATCTAGACCCCATCTGTCCACAGACACCATTTTTACCTCAATCCAACTCCGTATGAAAATTCTGGACCCTTGACACCGTTTTGGCCACTTGATGACCAAAACTCACTACTAACCACCTCCAATTGCCACCAAAGGCAACTGGTCGCTCAGAGACCATTCATACAGGTCCAAAACCCCTAAACCAACTGTTCCAAAGAGGCTTCATCTCAAAGAACCCACTCCTCTGAGATTTGACCCCTTGGAACCCAACTTGACTAAATGGGCTATAGGCTCAAAACATACCACTCGGGCGCAAACCATACACTGGACTCACAAATACCAATATACAACACTTCAAACTCCCAACACCATTTAACCCTACATACCACAAACATAAACATCCATACATAGCTAGTCTCAAACGTAACATTATCCATTACAAACTATTCTCTATCCTACTTGGCAAATGGTACAATATCCAATTCATAAATACTACATAGACCTAATATTCCCACGATCACTGCTACTCACGCGTCTTCTCTGGACTAGTGCCAGAACCGTCACCTGAAAGGTTAGTTTATGGGAAAGGGGGTGAGACAATGTCTCAGTAACCGGGAACAACAACCACACACATATACATATATACATATATCTCACACAACTCATGAATGCAACATGAAATGAATGACATGCATGTCGCCCTCATAGGGCACCCCATCCTTATCCTCCCTAACACATATATCGTCCATCCTTATCCTCCCTAACATATATATATATATATATTCCATCCTTATCCTCCCTAACACATATATATATCATCCACCCTTATCCTCCCTAACATATATATAATCCAACCTTATCCTCCCTAACATATATACATAATCCAACCTTATTCTCCCTAACATATATATATATATATATATAATCATCATACATCATACCACCATCATGTCATCACCACTCCATCCACCATCCATCACAATCGCATAATATCATGTGGTGATGCTCATGTAACATTATATCATCATCATAATATCATGTATGCAACATCTTACATCATCTTCACACATATCATCATCACAGTCATAATCATCGTCTAACAGTATACATACCACGATATATAAAATAGTACACACAATACATCATTATCGTGGTATGAATGAGACATGCATATATATACAAATACACGTACTATCATATAACATAATCAATACAACATAAACAAACACCCGGTTACCTCAATTGTCATTACCACACACACACGAGTTCCACGAGCTTCCTTGAACTGTCCGATACACGTGAATCCCCTCTCGATTAGCCAACAACCTTTACCATGTCACAATTTATCCATTAACACAATATACCAACAAACCAAACATCACAATTCAACCATATTGGCCTAACCCAAGGTTCCAACACACTTTTCATACATCAATAAGCTCTTAGGGATTACTCAAATACCACACAACCTCATACACATCGGATACCCAAGAGCCCTAACTGAAAACAACCTAGGGTTCAAGCAACAATAACACTAAAACACACTTCATTAACCTCAAATCATCCATTTTAATCGGTGGATTTCGGCCAAAACTCGAAGATCCAACCTTACAACCAAAAATCCCAATTTCCAACCGAAGAAAATGGAGAGAGAGGAGTAGGGAACGCTTACCAACTTGAATCCAAGCTCCCGAGGGACGAGAATCACTCCGGGACACCGAAAATGCCGAACCCTAGCACTGCTCCTCGTCTCTCTGCGTCGCTCTCTTCATTTTCTTTCTTTCTTTCGCGTCTGACTGATCCGGATTTAAACAAAATTTTCGACTCTCGCCGTGGCTCCAACACTCCTCGCCGCAGCTCCAGCAACTTAATCCGAAACAATGCTACTGGAACGCATCTCGCCGCGGCGGCCCTGCTCCTCGCCGCGGCGTGGAGCTCATGCAGACTCCACCTGAGCCTTCCTCCGTCCTGTCTCCCTCCGGTCCTGAACACAAAGCCAAGAAAAATATCATGAGGGGCATTACAGGACTTGGGTATCTCATGCCACCCAAGTCCACATCACATACCCTAAACTAACATGTTATAGAGTACTCAATGATCTTGTCCTCTAGGCTATCATGTTTGTATTATATATACAAGCTTAGAAGCTGAAGTTCCAATGAGGCATACCTCATAGTCAACGTCGTACTTTATAGGGTGCTTGAGGAGGTACTGAAACTGAAAGGCATAAGATGATAAGAAACAGTAAAGATGCTACCATAAAATTTAGAAGGATAGGAAGGACAGCTAAACGTGTAGTATTAGCTGCCAAATGGTTACAAACAATTTTTGTTTTAATCATCATGTGGAAGAAAATGTTAATTGTGCTTTACCTGAAAATAGATTTGTGGAACTATTAAGGCAATTAAAGCCAAAGCATAATATGGTTTGCCAGCCCAAAGAAGAAATCCTGCAACCATTTGTGTCCGTAAATTCTTTGCTCAACAAATAATCAAATTTTCATTTCTAGTCCATCAAAATTAAGTCTTGGTGACTATTGAGAAAGACTACTTTAACATCATTCGAGCCACACTAAGTTATCTGAATCATGAATATTAGCTCCAAAATGATCAAAGAGAATGATAGTGTCTGTTCAAATGATAAAAGATTACAAGCTCTTTCTGATGATATTCTATAACCATCTATTATTAATAGTTCAGAGACCTTGACTATGAAACCTCCCAACAATTATTATATTGATAAACATGTGCCCCTTTGACAACAATTCTATAAATAATTCCATGAGGAGGGTTCGTGTACAAATTGAAACTGTAAGGGGCATGAGTGTAAGTATTAATAACCTTAGGAGCGGTGAATGTAATTTACTCAATAAAAAATTGTCAGAGGTGAAATTAATATCGTGACATATTTTTAACCCTTTTTGTTGTAATACCTTGTAGAAAATAAAAAAAATGAAGGAACTATTTAAGGGATGTAAATGTACCAGTAACAGATAATTGTGCAATGTAAATAGCACCAACACATATCCATTTGGTAGTTTCAGTACCAAAAGCAACTGGAAGAGACTGTTCCATTGAATAGAGAGATCAGCAGCAACTACTTCAATGAGTATGCTTGATTAAAATTTCCAAAACATCAGAGGTTCAGATTAAAGTAATTGAAAGGCAAAGTATAAAAAGGAGAGACCTGAAGCCCTAAAGCCCTATCCCCCTCAATTCTTTTGAAGTCTTCGACAATGGCAATGCCCAACTACATTGTGAAATAGCAACAATATTATTGACCAGTCTGAATACATTAGAAGACTTAATATCATACCTAACAAAATGACATGTTGCATATACTACATACTCCTGATATGCTGTATAAAAGGTAAGAACAACTACATTTAGTGTAAGAGTCCCAAATAAAGCCTAACCGGTCCACCTGTCAACAAGACATTGATCAACAACTTACAAAACAAGGCGTAACACCAAAAAAGTAGACCCCAAAAGTAGACCAATAAGATCAGATTATAAGACTAATTTTTTGTAAATGAGATGAAATTATGACCTGATTTACACAGTTAATTTTTAATTGCCATTATATTATTTTTAATGCAAATTGTATCCAGAAATAATAAATTTATAATATTGTTCAACCAAAAAATTAAAAACATGTCTTGATAAAAAAAATCCATCTCTTGGCCTCTAATGCGAATCTTGTGAATAAAAGTTGAACACCATTCATATTCAGCTACTCATTTATCTAAAGAGGTAAGCTAATGGAATATCTAGTAATCAATCGGTGACAACCAGGACAACACTTCTGTTGATATTAAAAGTTATCAAGGCAAAAGGTATGACACCATGGCAAACTGATGTAACTAGCTCCTAGGGCAAAATTTCCAATCCATCCATTTTGTTTTAGTTGCAAAAACATGAACTTAGTCAATAATCAGACAAAGGCAGAGTAGAAAGCATAGAGAAAGGAAAAGGAGGAATTTTGCTTTTAAAAATTTACCTTTAAAGGAGGAGCAGAATATATATAAGACAGCAAGGATTTACTAACAGCAAGGTAGAAAACTATAGGGGAATTATGCCCTACCTATAAAGGAGACAATTTTAGAATTGTAAGAGCAGAGAGTGAGCATGGGGCTATTGTGTAGAGTACCCAGTACCCACCCATATGTCCAATATACCAGCCAAGGCAATATCTGAGTGATAACCTGCAGAATTTTGACAAACAATTATTTAAAGTGATATCAGGATAAATCAAAATGGGAACCATTCTCACTTTTACGACATACCTCATTTTCAGATATAACCCATGAAGGAATTGGCCGATATGGTTTATTGATTGCATCAATTTCTCGGTCAGACCAATCATTTAGAGTCTAAAATGTTAAACAGTCATAGAATTCAAGGTTAAGTCACCTTGACATCCTCATTCAACAGCAGCTGGTAAAATTATATATCAATAAGAATATTACCTGTGCATAACCAGTAAGGAATGGGCCAGACATCATCATACACACAAATGATTTGCAAACATCTTCAAGATTCCAGTGGAAATGTCCTACCAAGTGAACAATACAGCGTTAGAAAATTGAGAAGTTGTATCAGATACATGAATGTATCCATATAGGTTGAAGTATAAAATATAGAAGTCTAAAATTCGTTAAGAATTAATGTCATGAAGCCTTATTATGGAACACAGTAAGCTGACATGATAAATGTAACACAAAGGGCAAGAAAATGTGCAAAATATACAGTCAACTTCTACAACAAAAAGTGCAAAAACAATCTATTTTTAATGGAAATTTCAAGCAGTGCCCTAAGGGTGTTGCTTTTGTGCAATATGATGCCCTCTTCTTCTGTTCAATGGTCATCCTCATAACACTCTAAATGGATAGCTCAATTTATATTAGCAGTGACACATACAATGGACATCCGCTTCTGTACATAAATGGCCTGGAATATATGGCATTCTTCTCTTGCTAAATGTTGGCTCTTATCAAATACTTCAAAACTAAAGATGATAAGCAACAATTAATCATTCTTTTGGTTCTAGCAATCCTTGAATAAGAACTCTTCCTCTGAATAGTTCAATTTACCAAGGGCTAACAAAGTCAATTATGAATAAGGTAACTACTAACAACCAGATTACCTTTTAATTTCAATAGTACAATATGAATCATAATAGGATTAGACTATTATCATAATAAAAAATACAGGACCAGAATATTTTTGACCAGGCATATTTCTATTTTAAACTTTTAATATAGTACTAAAATAGAGTACCAGAAGCAGTAGCACCACAAACTACACCCAAAACCAATAGAGGCCAACTGACAGGCTTTGTAAGTTGAACACGAATCTTCCATTTATCCTGCACAATATATTACAGAATGAATTATAAGTACATATATTTTGCATTATACTCTATTGACATTTAGAAAGTGGTATGTATTTTTTTTTTCTGGTGGGTAGTGGTATACACTATAAATTATTAAAGTTTAGTAGCATATTCTAACAAAATTGCAATTTTTTAACCATACATAATGGAATTCAGTGGCCTTTAGTTAACTTCAACAAAATACCCACTGTCAAGTGAACCACAGCATAATGGGGTATAGGAACATAATAGCCAATGGCCAATAAAATTCCTCTTAGACAGCATATCCAGATATTACCAAACCATGCAGTTCAGTATTGTCATCTAAATCTGACTATGGCCATTTCACACACCTACTATTCAAATTCGAACCAAATTTTCTAATCGTGATTGATTTGAAAGAAGTGAGAGAGGAGAGGAGAGGGGAGGAGGGTGGTTGGGGGGGCACGGGGTGATGGGATAAGAAACGTTTGACTCACAATTTCTAGGGGAGCTCCTTTGGCACCAGGAATTTGATTGAAACCTGAACCAGTTTTGGCTGGCACTTTTTCTGATGCTTGAGATTTAACTGCCCAAAACCACCAAGAAAATATCAAATCACCATAAAGGCAATAACATGCAAAAAAAGAAAAACATAAAAGCTCAGAACACCTTTATTTGCATCAATCTCCGCAGCCCTGATCGTTAATCTCCACCCCCGCCCTGCATTGTTCATGCAATATCAGAGCCAATGGAACAACACTCATCAACAGCTTAAAAAACTCAAACTGTGGTTAGCGTTTTAAAAGCTGAGAAACTACACAGAGCATAGTTACCGCAATGGATAAGAGAATACTAAAGAGAGTGAAAAAGAGTGCTTAAAGTATTTCATAGTTCACTCTCTAAGCATCCAAAAAGGAGCTAATAGTCGACTTACCAGTGAATGCGAAAGAGATTGGTATGAGAATAGATCGAGTGTGAACTGGAGGGGTTCTGGCGCTCGAAAATTTCTGTCGTGAAACCAACATCGTGCTGAGTATAGAAGCCATTGAATTGAATATATGAGCTTGTGAGTCAAGATGCCACAAACAGAGAAGAAACACACGAGGACGGAAATACATTATCAAGCATTTGGTTGTGTGTAAACAGTGAAAAAGAAGCAAAGAACAATGGAAATCTAATTTATATCTAGCGATAAATGTAATTCAAATTTCATTCATATATAAACAAATCATAGCTTAATAAACATAGTTTAGTATAAATTTGTCATATCCACTAAAAGCTAGCTTACTAAAATTGCATATCTCAACCTTTAGGTGTTGGATTCTTCAAGAGCATGTCTTTGAAGATTTTGTTCTGTGTAACTTTACTTCTGTTAAATTTATTCCCTTATGCACTTTTCCCCAGCAAGGAAACGTACACAAAAAGCATACCTCTTGGAATTTTATCTAGTTATGAATTTTTACCCACAAAGGATTTAGTTAGGGCAATGTACTATATTTCATGCCTAGGATTCTCCAAAACACAGCAAGATCCTGCCACAGCCCTTTCACAGAAGTTCTTAAACTAATCATTGATTAATTCCACTTGAAAGATCATTTACCTAACCCTTTTACTAAAAGACAATATAATCTTCTTAATCCGTCTTTCCATTCATATTATTATTACTCTTACCTATAATACTGCTACATATGATTGTTTTTTTGGGAGGCAATTATAAACCACATTTATGATACTTTGATTTACTAGAATATCACATTTTTAACAATAGCCTTCAGACATTGTCTTCAAGAAAAGTAAGCTATTGATATTATTTCCTATTGAATATTTTAGAAAAGAAAGAAACAATATACAGTAACATAAGTGCCAGTTCCTTCATATTCTCCAAAGCTTTAACTGAAATGAAAATTGGAATCGTATTCAAGAATTTGCACTTTCTCTACCTTTTAACATGAGGGGGTTGGTTTAGTGAATTTGTCAAATTCGACGAGCTTTCTGAAATGGAAGAAAGAAACACATTGATGAGTATTACAAGATTATTTCCTCTACAAGAAATGAGTAAAATACTACATTTGTGAAAAGATTTTACCCATATACAACAACTTTCATAAAATTTACCAAGATACTATACTTAAAATCATATTATGAATTTACATTTTTGCATGTTTATTTTTTTTTAATTAACACAAATCGTGATTTTGAATCACGATTTGTGTTGTTACACAAATTCGCAAGTTAGCATAATAAATTATTTTTTTAAAACATGATGTAAATCGTGAAGTTGCCTCACTATTTGCATCATGTGTAACAAGTGACAATAAATTATTAAGTAATAATTATATGTGTCAGGATTTTGCCACATCATGATTATAGTTTTGACAATAAAGATAATTTTGGTTTTAAGGTTAATTATTATAATAATTTATTACACAATAATTAATATAAGGTAATGATTAATAATTATTAGGTAATGATTAATAATTATTATGTAATAATTATAATAATTGTTAAAAAATAATAATAATAATTGTTAGGTAATGATTAATAATTGCGTATAATAGATGCTCCTTTAGTTTATATTATAAAATATTTTGTATGAGAAATTATTTGTCCAAAATATAGGATATTAGATATTTTTCTTCTTATATTAGCCATATCTTTAATACGTCCATACTTATAATTTATAATCATACAATAATAAAAGAATTGGGTATATAATAAAGGTAAAATAGGAAATATATGTACTTTTTACATTGATTTCAAATAAAGAAATGATTTTCTTAATATGTGTATAATTGATACAAAATGTCTTATAATGTGGATTGGAGGGAGTATACCCTATTTGTTCTAATTTATAGTGCATTTTTTACTACCGCACACGGATAAAAACAATAATTAGTAACTAAAAAATTTTTTCACCTTTTCCTAAATTACCCTCATTAAAGACATTGGACCTTTGGAAATATTTTAATAATGGAGAATATTTGAGCCAATTAGTTAGGGGCAATGTTGGAGAAAGAAAAAAAATATACTATATATTCAGCAAAGTGCACTATATTATAAAATAAAGATTTCTAAAAAAAGTGCAATATATAGCGAAATGGAGGAAATATTAATTAAAAACTTGTAAATAATAAAAAATTAATTTTTAAAGATAAACTTTTTTAACAAATTAATTAGTAATTATTAAATTTTAATTAATAAAGCCAAATTTTCACAACAATTAAAGGTAAAATTTTTTTATTTCACAAAAAAAAAAAGAAATTGTTAACCTTATTCATAATGACTTCCTTTGCCATATCTTGATCTCCTCCAAACACGTTGTGGTCGACCCTGTCTTATGAGTTCTTCTTCATGTTGAAATTCAGATGACTCGATGGCAGCTGCAGTCGATGGGGTATTCAGTTCGAATACAGGAGACTCAATTGGAGAAATTGACTGTCGGGGGGTCATAAACACTTCATTTGATGGCCCGCCAACTTCAAATGAATAATTGTTATACTCAGACTCAAAAAGTGTTGAATTCTCCAATAAAGACATAAAAGACCCGAATTGATGTAAATTGGGCGATCTTAATTGGGATGCAGATGACGGTGGCATATAATGGTATTAAGTATAAATATCTGAAGAAGAAGCGGCTCCAAGATTTGGTTCCTCTGCATCTCCCACCACAAGTTGATTTTGTTCCTTTTCTTCTTCAGCCGCAACCGGTGGTTGAGTTGACAAATAATCACCACGTCATTTACTTGGTCTACCTTGAATAATCACTAGACGTGGTAGTTCAATTGCAGGTGGAGCAAGTTGAGGGATCATGTTGTAGTGTTGTTCTCTTAATGCCATTATAATATTTTGTTGGTCCTGTATAACCCTTTGTTGATGTTCCCCGGTTGGTATCCGTAAAGGGTCTTGAATACTTAGCTGAATTAATTCATCAGCTATATCAACCTGAAATTAACAATAAGACATTATTAGTTAATAACATTATCCATATAAAATAAGATAAGAAGAGAGTGATTTTAGATGCTGACCGCAAAATAGGTTGTTGCACTAGAAGGGTGGATCCACCGTCGAGTGTGTTTCCAATACCATCGCATGTACTCAGATCTACGATCTAATGCTTCATGTACCACAAGTGATTCAACAATAGCATTATGCCACCCAAACCATAATGTAATATACTCCATGTGCTTTTGAATCCAATTTTCTGTTGTTCTTCCTCTTAGTTGGATTGTGTGGCAATTTTCTAAACAAACTGGAGTGATAGGTATTGATTGTTGAAGACCAAATTGCCTAAGCACACGATCAGGATGATGCCATTCAATTATATGGAAACATATCAATGGGACTGAAGCTCGGCAAATTTGTGGTGACTCTAAGCAATATCCTCGAATTAATTGCTGCACTATTAGAGATTCATAAGGCTGTCAGACTATGTCTTCCTCCCCCATTGCATCAAGCAACTTCCTATAAGTATGCAACACCTCATTAATCAGACGAGGTTGTCCTCCAACCTTCTTCCATCTATAATGACATGAAAGAACTTATTAAAATTTGTATGGTTAAAATAATAAGTCAAAATCAAATAGTTGGAGTGTAAATTAAGCATACCTAAATCCTAAGGGTGGTAATAGAGGATAAATATCTATACATGGATTTGCTAGTGGAGGTCGTTCTGGTGCTAACATTGGGAAACGATCCCATGCCTAGAGATGGAGTAATGTCATACATCCACCTATCCCTTTCTCTGTTTGGTCTGTAGCATTGCATAATTCTCTAAATAAGTGTGCTAATACTGCAGAACCCCAAGAATATTGGCCAGCACTTGAGAGATCCCAAAGCAATGGAAGGTATATTAAATTAACCTTATGGCTTGACCTGTTTGGCATTAAAAGGCCACCAATCAACCGGAGTATGTATGCACGAGTGAATCTTTGTACTTGTAATTCATCTGCGTCATCATCAAGGTTAGGAAAGTGTTCTGCTAGCCAAGTAACTGGTATCCTATGTCTATACATATACTCTGTAGGTGGTGTAATGCCAAGTCTCATATGACAAACATCAGCCCAATCTAAGTCTGTATTACCACTCACAGGTAGTCCTGCACAAGGAAGGGCCAATTGAATTGCCACATCCTGTAAAGTAATTGTGCATTCTCCGCGGGGCATATGAAAAGTATGGATTTCCAGACGCCACCTCTCAACAAATGCTGAAATTAAAGCTGGATTATACTCAAACTAGCTTATTCTAGCAACTCCATAGAATCCAATCTGCATAAGGTAAGGCACAATTTGGATTAGTGGCTCAATTAGTCGGTCTTTATGCATGACTCTTCGAGTTTGAAGAATCCGATTGACCTGAAAAAGTCAAAATAAAATATCTAATGATTATGAACAATTGATAATTAGATGTGAAAAGAAGTTACTTACATTTTGAGTCCACACAACCTTGGAAATATGTTGTGGTTGTAAATATAATAGTGAATTGTCCTATGGACCTGAGTTGATGATGTGGTGTGGTTGTGCCATTTAAGAATTGTCTCTACAATGTTTTTAGTTAATTAAAAATAAAGTACAATCTAATATAGTCACTATAATAAAATCATACAATCAATTACAATTAACAATTTCCATGCCTTTTGCAATATTTAAAAAATGCCATATCCATATATTTGAAAAATCTTAAATACATGGGAAAGTATACAAATTAACATCTAGAGGCTTGACGTTGTGGACAAGTGGAACAATTATGAACTATTTGCCTATATAGCCTACACTTATTAGGTTGTCCGGTCATAGTCTAATCCATTTCGTTATGTATTCGAGTTGAACGAGGATGACCTTTTTCTCTAATCATTACAGGGTCCGGGATCAAACTTGGAATATCAGTTTCTGACCAATGAACCTCATCACCTATTGGATGGAACTCGTTACTATAAGCAAGGCTCATGGTTTCTAATCTGAAAACTGGATCCACAAATTGCAAATGGTCTTCCTGTACAAAGGCACATGCTGCAATGACATGCATGCATGGATACTTCTGCACCTGAAATTCTCCACAGTCACATGTTCTTTCATTCAAGTCTACCTTGCAACAATGACTAAATTGACGGAGTTGAATATTGTACAGCTGAACAACCTCAAATGATGTTTCTCTTCTATCATATATGGGAACAATGCATGTAGATGCACCCTGTGTTGCCATTTCTAACTTTCTGTTCAATGTCTCAGAATATACTTGTTCATCAGCTATTTATGCATGCACTTGTTCGGCACGTTTGACAAAATAGTTGTTGATCCTATACATAGTAGCCTTCACTATATCAGTAATTGGCAAACTCTGAACACCTTTAAAGACAGCATTCATGCATTTAGCAAGGTTTGTTGTCATGTGACCGTAACGCCGGTACCCATTGTCATATGGGTAAGACCATTTTTCTATTGGGATGTTGGCAATCCAAGCAGCTGCAGGTGGATGAGTCAATGCAATCTCTTCCAATTGTTGGTTAACATAATGGCGCTGATATGCATAGCCTGCAAATAATTAGAAATTTATAGTTACTAATTTTATTATCACATGTTAATTCATGTGAACAAAGCGATCAACACTTATCGATATTTATAAACTTTTCCTTCAACCAATTTGTTCCATGTGCTTTATGGAGGTTAACGGCCACATGCCGTAGGTAAAAAACATGATATCCCTGTGCTCCTTGCCATCCAACATGTTCACTTGCAACTGTAAATATGATTGAAGGATGTCTATCAGAAATCAAACATATCCCGATTCTACTCTTAACGATACATTGACGCATGTGATATAAGAACCACGTCCAAGCAGCTTTTGTCTCCCCTTCAACAACAGCGAATGCAAGTGGTACAACATTACGGTCACCATCCTGTGTTACGGCCATCAAAAGTGTGCCTTTATATTTTCCATATAGGAAAGTTCCATTAACTTGGATGATAGGCTTTACATGACCAAATGCATCAATACATGGTTTGAATGCCCAAAAAACACGCTTAAACATGTCAACTGACTGCCCTTCAGAATTGGTTTGTAAACATGACTTGCTTGAAATTTTAATATATAACCTAGGCATGAAATGTTGGACAACAACTAACCACCTAAGTAGTAATGAGTATGAGCTCTTCCAATTACTAAAAGCAATAGCAAGTGCTAATTGCTTTGCTTTCCATGCTTTTCTGTATGACACGGTGTACTCGAACATTGAATGCATTCGCTCAATTATTTGAGAAACTTTAACATCCGGTTGATCAGTCACTATTGCTACTATAGAAGATGAGATGACATTAGCATCCAACTTAGGGTGATCTTAACTTAATGATGTGGCTAAACATGTATGAGACCCTATATATTTGGTGACTTTCCAAACTGTTCCATTTCAATTCCTGCAAACCCGTAGCCTCCAATTGCAACTAGATCCATAGTTTATACATCGATATTCTTCATATTTATTACTTGACAAATACACCTTGAACGTATGATGAACTCGGATAGAGTACAGTTTTGCTGCAAGTCTTAGTGCACAAACATTATTAAAAGTCTGGCCAATTTCAAACTCCTGACTATTATTAACAGATAGAATATCTCCCATTCCACTAAACTCAAGAGCTACAGCTGACTCTACATTAACACGTGAAAAGAAATTAGCTGCAGGCTCTTCATATTCATTTATATGTAGTGTTGGATCTGGGACATTATCACCACCTTCACAATTCTCCTCATGGGCCTCATGTTCATTCTCATCGTCATTATTCTAACCACCGGCATTTATTAAAAAATCATACTCATCCTCATTCTCGAAGTCATCCATAATATCCTCAGTTAGATGAAATGAAGATGATGGTATACTATTACCAACATTTGGACAAGGATCAAATGGATGAAAATTTCCCAAGTGCATACTAAGCCTTGATCCTTGTTCTTTTGCACCCGCTTGATTGCTACTTGATGGGATTGTATATGGCACATAGACCTGTAGTGGTTGTGATTCAAAATGGCTGTCAATCTCTACATTCGAAATGTGTACATACAACTCTGCTCCAGTCAGTTGATTTGAATATTGTGAATTCATTTACCACATCCTTTGTATACCATGATCATTTACGAGAATAGATGACTGGTGCCATGGTGGATTTATGTATACTAGACATCTATATACTAATTCTGACACAATTTGATTGGGAAGAAGTTGAAGGTTTTGCTCAATAACTTGCTTCAATTGAACCAAACTAATATTTGAATCAACACATATCATTCTCATATTGTCTGATTCAAATGTTACACCATGTGGATCAGTACATATCCGTCCATTTGTATATACGTACACCCACTCTCTTCTACTGTTCATTCTTGTTCCTATTTATAGAATCATTTATTATCTATTCATAAACAAGAAATAAATATGAATGCATAAAAAAATTAATAACTACACAATAAAAATTTATAGGCTAATAATTTTTTGCTGTGAAGATATCGAACATAAAATTCTTTGTTAACAAAATTATACTTCATATAACATGTTATTATTTATTATAATTCATATAACATATTATTTCTAACTACAATTTATTTAGGCAATTATACAATTTATTTATTATCATTTAAAACTATAATTATTTGTTCCACTCTTAAATTAACGACTAAATTTATTATATAAATTCATATATGCATGACAAAATTTAATATATAACAAAGTATATATAATTTTTTTACATGTCACCTATTTTTATATATTATAATTTTTATTTTAACATAAACATATATGAATATATTTAATACAAAGTGTAGATATATAAATTGTTCATATATATGATTTGTTTATATGATTTTTTTAATAAGTTATATATAATAAATTGAATTTATTATTTCATAAATATTTTTAAGCGTTCAATATTTTTATTTTTGTTTAAAATTAAGGATCAATTTCTTAATTTTGTTATATAAAAATTATGTATGATTACTTAGTGTTTCTAATTTCATAAAATGTTATTTTTTATGATAATTTTATTTTTTAAAAAATACATTTTAGATAAATGTACTTATATTTTTGTTCATAAATAAAGTTAATTTATTATTTTTTAGAATGTAAGTTTATTACGTTATATAAAATATATATGCATATATATAAAGAACCAAGAAAGTGGCTATATCGGGCCAAAATTGTTTTTTATAAAAGTTAAAGCTGATAAATATTAGATATAAAAATATTAAAATTATGTTAAACTTTTAAAAATCAAAATTATTTTTATACTTGATGGCAAATTTTTTTGAATTTTTCTTAATTTATTATTAAAAGTTTGATTCATGGAAATTGATACTCTTATAATGATAATTTTTGTCCAAAAAAATGTTTCTCTTTATTCAAAATTTGAAAAATTTACATTCTATTATAAATAAAAAAATATTTTAACATCATAAATATTGTATACAAAAATCATAAATGAAACAATATTTTAACATCATAAATAAAAAAACAAAAAAATTTGCATTCTATTATAAAAAAGCTTATAACATCACGAAAGTATAAAAAAATGAAGGATTTAAAAACTAAATATTTTAACATCATAAATGAACCAAATAAAAATAAACATATTATAAATGAAACAATGAAAAAAATATTCATTTCAACTAGCAAAAAAAAAATTCTTTACAGCCCTCCTCTTTTTAATCTACTGGTGAATTTAGGACTCTAAAATAGTAAGGGGTGGTATATTTAAAAAAAAAATTCATTACTTATTATCAACTAATATTATATATTTAAATAAATTGTATATTTCATAAATGTCTTCTATAATATTTTTTCATTGAACTTACTCTTAAACTTTTTTCTACTTTTTTAAATAAAAAAATTGTAATTCATATATCTTAAATCATGTTTTAAGATAAATAAACAGTACATTCCATAAATAAAAAATTCTACAAAATTATAAACTCATAATAATTAATAAATATAAAAAATAAATTATTTTAGAAAATAAAAACTAATAGTGGTTTCCTAAATAAATGATAAATATATGCAGTAAAATCTAACAATCTTAAAAATCTAACAACATAATATGATGCAGTAAAATCAAAATAAACTAGATAATTAGATTATAAAATTAGATATATTTAATATATAACAAAATATACTTACTTGTATTCTGGTGTAAAATTTGTAGAAAAATGAGTGAAGATCACGATAGATGATGTTGAGTGAAAGATCAAGAAACTAGCTCTCGGCTAATGATCCAGCAAATTATTCTGCTTCAAATAAAGAAAAAATTTTTTGGCAAGTGAAGATGTCTGAAGAGGAGTAACTGAAGTGGAGATTCAAGAATGAAGAAAGATTCATAATCTACCGAAACTGAAATCTCTTATATAATCAAAATTGATTACTCCTGTAGCATCACGCGGGTACTCTTTAATTTTTAGGGCTCCCAACGCTGTAGGCACAGCGTTGTGTCAATCAATGCTGCATGCAGCAGCGTTAAATGACCAAACGCTGCTGCATGCAGCAAATATATATATATTTTTAATTTAAAAAATAACGCTACCATGGAGCAGTGGCAGCTCTATGCTGTAGTGCCAATCAGCATTTTACTTAAAGTCTGTGACTCTAAGTGAAAGACTTAAAGTCAAAGACTTTAAGTCATGTCACGGACAGAAAGAAAACTCTGTCCGTGATAATATTTTTTTTATTAATTTATAAATCATAATTATAGCTTACTATTTTCCACGCATTTTACAAATCGTAATGTTGAGTTATGTTTTCTTATTTAACTGCTCCAACACAAAACAGAATTCCATGCTACGATTTCTGAAAAGTATTGTATTTTGGTAAATATTTTTAAGTTTATTGTATATTGGTAAATTTTTTGTTGTTGTTATATTTTGATCAAAGAGGCTTTCCTCTACGATTAAAAAAAAAATTCAAGTATTCCAAAACTACCAAAGGATCTGTAATGTACATGACTTTTTGGTGTTCTGCGTACTTATGACACATCTTTCCAATGAAGGCTTGAAACCATTCATTCAAGTATATATATATATATATATATATATATGACAGAACACACCCCAAGTCTTTCACATTATTAGCATCATTATATAGTGCCATGTTCAAGGCAAAATATTATTCGTTACAACAAGGGGTATTATAAATCATAACATGGTAATATGATAAATTGAATTATCACAACATCAAGAATCCAAGAGTGGGTTAAGAACTGCTCCGAAGAAGAACACAGCCATGGAAGTCTCTTCCCTTGTCATGAACAAAACTTGGCATGGGGAACAAGCACTGCTGCACAACAATAACAGCTGTGCTTGCTGATACTTGTGTTCCTTCTTCATTGACTTCAATGAATGCCTTGTGAAAAATATTCCAAACAACAAGCTTTTGACTTGATTTAGAATCTGACACTTCAATTAGCTCCCCAGGAAGGAAAGGTAACACTAACCCCAAACCTGGCATGATCTCATTAGCATCAAAGTCGGATGAGAATTTGAATAGTGGGATAAAAAATTCTGGAATTTTCATCTTCTGTAGTCCAAAATCTTGATTTAAGAATCTGGGATTTTAGTTTAAAGAGTGAATTAAATTTGGCAAGCCATCATTCTCATGTGGAAGAAAGAAATACATGGCGAACTTCAGTGGTTTGTCACCACTCTTATATGGAAGCTTGAGTATTTTAACATTTTGAAAGGATCTGTAATAATATTCTTCAGGCACCACGTTGATCATCAAGGGAACTTGCATAATCCGTCCATTGATAACTTTAAAACTTCTGTTTCTAGTCATATATGGATCAAATATTTTATCCCATGCTCCTTTGAAATATAGTGCATTCGCAAGAATTAGCTTAGTATTCTCGTCTAAGGAATTTGACGGAAGAAGCTCCTTTATCAGTCCAATGGTTGCATTTTCAGCCCACACATGATGAGCGATAGTCAAGAAGTCAAGAAAATGGTTAGTTTTTCTAAGTCTGAATATTAGTTAAAATAGTTTTAGTTAAGTTATCATTATATAACAGAATTAGTTTATTTTATTACTGTATATATACGTGACAGATATACAGAACTTAATCAAGTCAGAATTGTCATTCACTACATTGCCATTTCTATTTCGC
The DNA here is from genome assembly GCA_026686845.1 of Adenanthera pavonina. NCBI lineage: Eukaryota > Viridiplantae > Streptophyta > Magnoliopsida > Fabales > Fabaceae > Adenanthera > Adenanthera pavonina. Next base: position 37,711,169 of record JAIVEN010000011.1, read on the forward strand.
TCTTCTCTTTCTCTGTTTCGTCTTCATCTTCTTCTCTCTTCCTCTCTCTTTCTTTTTCTCTCTCCTCTTGATTGTTGTGTTACATGGTATCAGAGCAATCTCTACCATGTCGTCTTCTTCGCCTGAGATGAATATTCAGTCAAATGCCACTAATGGATTCATGACCAATGCCAATCCATCACAAAATCCAGCGAGTCCATATTATATTCATCCGAATGAGAATCTAGCGTTGGTCCTGGTTTCTCCACCCTTGACCAGGCCCAATTATCATTCGTGGGCATGGGCAATGAAGATTTCGCTACTTTCAAAGAATAAACTCAAATTCGTAGATGGTACTACATTGGCGCCGTCTTTTTCCGATCCGATGTACTCTACTTGGGAAAGGTGTAATAATCTGACTCAGGCGTGGATCACGAAGTCATTATCACTGACGATTGCCAGAGTGTTTTATGGATTGACAAAACTTGTGACATTTGGGAGGATCTCAAGCCTCGGTTTGCTCAGGGGATTCTTTTAGGATTATTGAATTACAGAAATCCATGCGTTAAAGCAAGGTGACTCTATTGTTAATGAATATTTTACCAAATTCAAAATTCTTTGGGATGAATATGGCACACTTCGTCTGATCAAATCATGCATATGTGATCCAATGTGCAAATGCGAGGCTAGCAAGTAAGCCAAAGTTTACAGAGAAGCTGATCAGGTTATTCATTTTTTGAGAGGTCTTAACGATCGTTTCTCCATGGTGAAGTCGCAGATTATGCTCATGGAGCCTCTGCCTTCATTGAACAAAGTTTTCTCACTTGTTATACAACAGGAGCGAGAATTTTCTAAGACATCAGATCCTAAAATCTTCTATTCAAAGGCACCAAGTTTATCAAAAGCAATGTTGCCTCCTTCTGCCAAGAATAATTCTGCTGGAAATAGTACCAAGATTTGTACGTACTGTGGCAAACCTCGCCACACCGTAGAGACATGCTATTGCAAACACGGATTCCCCTTGGATTCAAGTTCAGAAACTCAGTGAATGTGGTACCCTTTGATTCAACCTCATCTGGTCAAGCACAGGGCATATTACCTACACCATAGCTTACTCAGGAACAATTCCAAAAATTACTCTCATTGGTTCAATCTACTTCTATTGCTCCCACTATTCCCAATTCTTCTCTTTCAAATAACCCTTATGTACATCATATTTCTAGTTGTCCTGATGATGTTAATGCACTAGGTATATTTCTTACATATGTTAAATCTACTGTTGTCAATAGATGGGTCATCGACATAGGGGCTACAGTACATGTCTGTTCTGACCGTTCTTTGTTTGATTCCTGCATATCTATTTCCCCAGTTCAAGTTTCATTACCAGATAATGCCAAAGTTACAGCACATTTTTCTGGCACTATTCGTTTCACCAATACTTTCATTCTCATTGATATCCTTTTTATTCCAGAATTCACATTGAATTTGATTTCTGTTACCAAACTTACCTTACATCATAATTACATTGCTATTTTTACTCACATTCAATGTATTATTCAGCAGTTGCACTCTTGGAGGACGATTGGTATAGCTGAGGTATGTGAAGGTCTCTACATCTATCAACACACAAGTCTTCCTTCCACAAATGTTGTCTCTTCTGTTTAATCATCATCAAATACTTCTGTACCTCCTAATTTTGACCTATGGCATTATCGTTTAGGACACATTTCACCCACTGCTATGTCCACCATTCATAAACAGTTTCCCTCCATTCCCTGTAACAACAATTTTACTGCATGTGATATCTGTCATTTTTCAAAGCAAAAGAGATTACCATTTGCTACAAGTATTACTTCATCTAATAAAGCTTTTGCTCTCATTCATATTGACATATGGGGTCCCTATTCTGTATCATCTATTCATGGTCACAAGTACTTTCTTATTATAGTGAATTATTTTACCCGTTTCACATGGATAAAATTGATGAAAAACAAATCTAAAACACGACAATTGATTCATTATTTTCTTGCTTATGTTACAACTCAATTTAATTCTCATGTTCAAGTAATACGGTCTGACAATGGAGCTAAATTTTCAATGCCTAATTTTTATGCTTCCAAAGGCATTTTCCATCAAACTTCCTATGTTGAAACTCTACAACAAAATGGTTTAGTGGAACGTAAACACCAACATATTCTTAATGTTGCTAGATCTTTACTTTTTCAAGCTAATCTTCCCAAACTTTATTGGTCATATGCAGTATCACATGATGTACATATTATTAATAGGTTGCCTTTTCCAGTGATCCATAATCAAAGTCCTTTTTCTATGCTTTATCATCATGAACCATGTCTTAATGATCTTAGAGTATTTGGTTCTTTATGTTATGCCTCCACTTCATTCACTCATAGAACTAAATTTGATTCTCAAGCTATCAAATGTATTTTTTTTTATTCCCCGCAACTACTAAAGGTTTTACACTTTTGGATATTCAGACCAATAATATTTTCATCTCTCGCCATGTCATCTTTTATGAACATATATTATCTTTGACACTTAAATCAATTCTCTCACCTCCAGCTAGTTCCACCCATCAAGACATCCCTCCACTTGATTTTCCTGTATCTAATACTTTACCTGTCACTTCTCCTCCGTCTCATATTGATGTTTTATCTCCTTCTTCTGTACCAAGCTTTCCTTCTTCACCAACCACTATTTCATCTTCTGATATTGTCTCCACTTCTCCTCCTTCTTCTCCTATTCTTCGTAAATCCACTAGGAAGCATAATCCTCCTCATTACTTGCGTGATTATTATTGTCCCTTCACTACCATAGCATCTTCTATTACATCCTCCAAAGGTACTACTCCACATACTTTAGATAAAGTTTTTTCTTATGATCATTTGTCTCCTTCTCATCGCACCTTTAGCATTTCAATCTCCACTGTTCCTGAACCTAAGACATATGCCTAAGCTATTAAATATAAAGAATGGAGGGATGCCATGGCTGCTGAGATTGCTGCAGTTGAACAGAATCAGACTTGGGTCTTAACTACTCTCCCCCCAGGTAAACGTCCCATTGGTTGCCGTTGGGTGTACAAGATTAAGTATAAATCTGATGGTTCACTTCAAAGATATAAAGCTTGCTTAGTTGCCAAAGGTTACACTTAGCAGGAGGATGTTGATTTTTTTGATACTTTCTCACCTGCGGCAAAACTTATTATTGTTCGCTTACTTCTTGCTTTAGCTGCTGCCTCTGGTTGGCATTTACATCAATTGGATGTTAACAATGCTTTTCTTCATGGAGACCTTTGTGATGAAGTTTATATGGTATTGCCTTAAGGTTTCTCTACTACTGATCCACACTTAGTTTGTAAACTTGAGAAATCCCTTTATGGGTTAAAACAAGCTAGTCGCCAATGGTACCAAAAATTGTCTTCTGCTTTGGTTGACTCTGGTTATTCTCAATCCAAGGTTGATTACTCTTTGTTCACTCGATCTCATGGTTCTTCTTTCACTGCCATTCTTGTGTATGTTGATGATATGGTTCTGGCCGGGAATGATCTTAATGAAATTCAGCGAATGAAGAGTTTCCTAGATGTTGCTTTTAAGATTAAGGATCTTGGTCACTTAAAGTTTTTCTTGGGTCTTGAGGTTGCTTGGTCCAAACTTGGTATTTCCTTGTGCCAACTCAAGTTTGCTTTGGATCTCCTTACTGATGTTGGGTTCATTGGCTCTAAGCCTATTTGTACTCCCATGGACAGGTATTTAAAGCTTTCTCAATCTGATGGCACCTTACTTTTAGATGGTACTTCTTATCGCAGTCTCATTGGATGACTTTTGTACCTTGCTACCACCCGTCCAGATATCACCTTTGCTGTGCAAACAACTCAGTCAATATATGTCTCATCCCACTGATCAGCACCTTAAGGCTGCACATCATGTTCTACGGTATATTAAGAGTGCTCCAGCTAAAGGTGTATATTTTCCTGCTGCCTCTGACTTCAAGTTGAAAGCTTTTAGTGATTCAGATTGGGCTGGGTGTATTGATTCTCGCTGCTTAATCACTAGTTATTGTGTATTCTTGGACAAGGCATTAATTTCCTGGAAATCCAAGAAGCAGAGTACTGTGTCTCATTCCTCTTCAGAAGCAGAATATCGAGCTCTTGCAACCACCACTTGTGAAATTCAATGGCTACTTTATCTGTTGCATGATTTTCACATTCTTCATTCATCTCCTACCTTGTTTTTTTGTGATAGGCAATCTGCCCTACAAATTGCTGCCAATCCAACTTTTCATGAGAGAACCAAACACATTGAAATAGACTTCCATATTGCACGGGAGAAAGCTCAAGCTGGCGTTATTCATCTCATGCCTATTTGTTTTGTAGATCAATTGGCAGATATATACACCAAACCCCTGGGTCGTGCTTCATTTTCTACCTTGATGTCCAAGCTGGGCATGATTAATATACATGCTCCAGCTTGCAGGGGGGTGATGAGCGATGGTCAAGAAGTCAAGAAAATGGCTAGTTTTTCTAAGTCTAAAGATTAGTTAGAATAGTTTTAGTTAAGTTATCATTATATAACAAAATTAGTTTATTTTATTACTGTATATATATGTGACAGATGTACAGAACTTAATCAAGTCAGAATTATCATTCACTACACTTTCGTTTCTGTTTCGCTCTTCTCTTTCTCTATTTCGTCTTCATCTTCTTCTCTCTTCCTCTCTCTTTCTTTTTCTCTCTCCTCTCGATTATTGTGTTACAACACATTCACTTCATCTCTTCCTTGATATGGCTATGGAGTTATGTCCAAAAGAGGAAAAATTTTTTGCAAATAAAAGAAAAAAAGTCAACCCGTGGAGATAAATTGTCATTAGAAGCAAACCAAATTTCAAAGTCTGTGTTAAACCTTTACTCAGCTGGGTGAGAAAATATATATGAAAAAGGTCATATCCTCTCAGAAAAATATCTAGCAATTCATGGGATCTAGCTACCTATAGAGGAATAAGTCATAACTTTATTTTTCTATTTTCTGCGAATTGGTATAAATTTCGTTGTACCTTGTCTATAAAGTCAATGACTTTGACATGACTTTTGTAAACATGTTTAACAACCTCTTCAAATGAATACTTCAAACAAAAGGTCTGCTCCACCCAAGCTCCATTAGGAAAGGACAATATAGGGCCTTGTGTAAGGTTTTGATTCCCCTCAAGAAGGGGTATTGCAGACATAATTTGGGAAGGGAACAGATGTAAATCCTCACGATGTTGTAATCCCAGAACTGGAAGAAGCTGAAGCAAGGTCCTGCCGGTTGATCCAGCAGCGATAAGACTGAGTACGATATGAAGGGACAATGGAGAACACATCAAGTCTGAACCCTTTTCGAGTTGTCTAAGGAGAACTCTGTAAGCAACCTGCAAGCAGAAATCAGTGTTGAAGGATGCAACGTATTTCTCTTGAGGAAACTCCATTCTAGGTTGCTTGCCACTGCTGAAATGTTGCATTCTTCCTCAAGGTCCAAACTCTAGTATCTTCCCTAGCAAGAAAAGAGAAAACATGGGTCCCACCCTTTTTATTTTTCATATCAAAGTCAAACCATCATATACCCAGAAGTTACATTGGTCTTTGTCCGGAAAGAGTTAAAAGAGATCAAATCTGAGACAATTTATTAAGTCACTACAAACCTACCCTATTAGTTGAGTTACGCGCTAGTTGGAGTTCCACCCCTTTTATTATCTAACATACACATGAAACTGTATTAGAAATCGAAAAAAAAAAGGTTGTATTAGACACTGCAATACAATCACTTTTATATTTAAATAATTAATTACTTAACGATTGGTTGTCCAACTACAGGTTGACCCAAAAAATTATATATTAACAACTATAGAAGTGCTTTGAAATGCGATTTGTTCCTCTCAGCCTTTGCCTTTCTTTTAAACATGAAAAAATCATTAATATTAATATTAATTTCAATATTAATATATATTGCGAGATCAATATTACTTTACTAAATAGTGGGTTGGGGAATGTATTTAAATGATATAAAAAGCTATAATAAAGTTATTAAATAGTGAACCAACATGCGTTGATCCTAATAGAAGAGGTTAAGATCATTTAAACACGATATATTGAGTTCAAAATTGTGTAAATACAGATAATGTATTTGGGAGAGTTCTCCTGGGCTACGAATGAGACCTAATCATATGAGGAATTTAATAATAGACTCTTTCAAATAAAAGTTTGTATGTGTTGTGATCCTTTTAGGCCCTTTTCTGAGTTTGGGTATTTCCCCTTTACTTAGCCCAACATCCATTGCCGGTTATTGATGCTTGATGTCTAAGCAAGAGACATGCAAATAAAAAATCAAGGACTTACAATCAAAGAATTAATATCGAAAAAGGACTTATACCTAATAAAAGGTAGTAAAAAGGGGTAAACTGAGTTGTACAATTGGGAACAACAATAATAACAGGTCTTATCTTATAATAAACTAGAATTCGAAATCTATGAGATGCATGGATGCTTCAAGTATATTTAATCAAATCATATGAATAAATATAACATAATGAGTATAAATAGAATATGTTTTAACATTCTATAATTATATGATTATATTTTAATGAAAAAAATTATTATCACTTTGACGCTAATTCTCCTGATATGAAATAAAAGAATAACAAATTGCCAATATATATAACATGTATATGATGTCCAATAGAAACATCATCATCATCATTATCATCATCATTATTATTATATATAATGTATAACAAATTGCTAAATCAAGTTCTTTCTTTCAAATTAATAAATTACTTGAAAACAAATGATAAGTTATATCAAGAATAACTCATCTTTAAGAACCTTCAAATCCAAAAGGAAATGGTAATTGTAATACTTAAAAAAAGATGGATTAAACACATGTATATCATTAAAAATATAAAAGAGAACAAATTGAGATTAAAATAATAATATAAAAATACTTTGCATCATAACTGCATATTTAAATATGGTAGAATAACTAAAATAACATTAAATTACAAGATATTTATATGATTTTAACATATAGTTCACAATTTTTTATACATCCACAGAATGTTTATTATCAATATCATGTACGTAAAGTTATAAAAAAAACTTCATGAACGCTAGGTTTTTTAATGTTTTGAAATATTAGGCTAAATTTGCATTTCCATTAACATAAATAGGAAAAATAAGTAAAATCATAATATAAAAAACAAAATTAAGCATAACTGACAAATGAAAATAGAGTACAAAAAAGTGGAAGAAAAAAATGACTGCAGAATGAGAAAACAAATTGCGATTAAAATAATAATATAAAAATACTTTATAACATGACCGCACGTTTAAACATAATAGAATAACTAAAATAATATCAAATTACAAGATATTTACATGATTTTAACATATAGTTTACAATTTTTTATACATCTACAAAATGCTTATTATTAGTATTATATACATTAAGATATAAAAGGATTTCATGAAGACTATATTTTTTAGTGTTTTGAAATATTAGGCTAAATTTGCATTTCCATTAACATAAATAGGGAAAATAGGTAGAAATATAATATAGAAAACAAAAATAGAAGTGGAAGAAGAAAATGACAGTAGAATGAGAGAATAAATTGTGACTAAAATAATAATATAAAAGTACTTTACAATATGACCGCACGTTTAAACATGATAGAATAACCAAAATAATATCAAATTACAAGGTATTTACATGATTTTAACATATAGTCCACAATTTTTTGTACATCTAGAGAATGCTTATTATTATTAGTATTATATATGCTAAGATATAAAAGAACTTCATGAAGGCTATGTTTTTTAGTGTTTTGAAATATTAGGCTAAATTTACAATTTCATTAACATAAATAGAAAAAGTAAGTAGAATCATAATATAGAAAACAAAAATTAAATATAATCAAAGAATGAAAACAACGTACAAAGAAGTGGAAGAAGAAAATGACATTAGAATGAGAAAATGAGTGATTATCTCCATGTTTGAACCATTATTTAATTTTTCTTATGAAGGAACCATTCAACAATTGTGTACAATTTAACTAGAGAAGATAAAATATATGAAAAAAATATGAAAATTGCCACAAGAAAATTACAAATAACAATGTGATGAAATCTCACCTTTGAATGTGTCTTCAGAACTACAAAGATCTCACAATAATGGAAAAATATGAATTTATATGGATCACACCAAATAATAATTAATGTGACATAGACAATCAAATCATGATTTTTTCACAAATATATATTTGATTTTTATTTCTATATTTATCATCATATCAAATTTTATAAAAATATACATATATATAAGTAAATAAATATTATTTAAAGTACGTGGGTTATATCTTTTTCATAGTTAACACAATAATATAGATTTATATAAATATTACTAAATAATAACTGATGTAACCTAGATAATTAAATTGTGTTTTTTTTTACAAATATATATATGATTTTCATTTTCATATTTATAATCATATTATATTTAAAAAAATGAAAACATATATAAGAAAATAAATATTATTCAGAATATGATGACCAAATTTTTTTCATAATTAACATAATAACGTGAATGTTTGAAATCATGATACATCGTGCTTTTCTAGTTATTCACAAAAGCAATATCTAGTTGGGTAGCCAAAAAAAAAGCAATATCTAGTTGTTTATATTTTTCCTATCGAGTTTTTCAATAAAATCAAAATTACATCACGAGTCCTTATTTGTAAAATTTCTTGAAAGAATATATGGCAAACGAAATACCAAAATAGGGTCAATTAAAGAAAAATAAATCATAACTTCCGAATAAGAACTCTTGTTACGCTGCTATGGTGGGTTGTTTTGCCCCACTCTCTCGACATTCTTGTTGGCTATTGCTCTCTTTCTGTGAACAAAGAAAAAGATTTTATTTGATTATTATATTGCTATGAAAACAAATTTGATTAAACCACTAAGAAGGTGGAAAAAAATTAAACCATTAAGAAAATCACTCGTCTCTTTTTTTTGGATTGCTAAAATTTTATCTAAAATGGTACTAATCGTATTTTTTATTAAAATTTTAAAAAAAAAGATTGACAATTTAAACTTAGAGCAAATTACTTTTTTTTTTGCCAAAAAAGTTTATCTTTTCAATTTCATCATCCAAAATATAATATTTGTTTACTATTATAATAAATTAGAAATTCGTCTAGTGCATTGCATATGAAAGACATATTTGTTATAAAATCATCCATTCAGATCCACTAATTTAAAAATTTAAACATTATGTTTGAAATGATCCTATTTGACTTAATACAGATTATTCTAAATCACGATAAATTTTTCGGTTGAAATAAGGTGGGTTCAAGCACAAAAAAAACAACAAAATATGCAATAATACAACCTAATACTAGTCAAATAAACTATATCATTGAACTATTCATAAATCATTTTACATTCTATTCATAAAATAATAATAGAATAGACATGTTTCCCCATATAGTATAATGAATGAGTTGCATTGTTTTTTTTTGTTTTCTTGGCCTGAGAATGAGTTGCATAATTTATAACATACAAATAATACAACATTAATAATTGGGTGAAATTTAGAAAGTGGGTGAAGTCTTAGGCCTTGTTTGGTCTGTACAATTAATAAAAAAATGATTCCTTTTTAATTACATGATGATGGAGGTGTGAAGTATTTATTATGCCCATATAATTATTACTAGATCACACCTATTTCTTTTTATTATTAGTTTTTATTTAGAGACATATGTGACATTTTTACATTTAAAAAGCCATTTTTTATTTCATTTTCATTTTCTTCCATTCTATTCTGTATATCAAACCAATCCTTAAAAGAAAAGAAAGTAATGATAAAGGTTTATAAAATATGGATGCGAATGAATGAATGCAGTGAGGAACATGATTCCAAACTCCACCAAGTGCACACTATTCTGCCTACCATATATTCAAGCCATCCTCCAAATCAGAATCCACAAAAACCACTTTCATTTGGGATCTTACCTTCTTAAGCTTTCCTAAAAGTAGTGGTCTTCATCCTCTCTTCATTTCTTGGTTTTGATTTTTTGAATTCTCAATATGTTTGGTAGGCTTGCATAAAATGAAAATTACTTTTTATGCACAAACTTTGTTAGTTATAATTAATTTGAAGTGTGAATTATTAACTATCAATTTTGATTTAATTTACTTTTTTTATATATTTAAATTTTATGTACCAACAATTTTTGAACTCTAAGCAAAGATGAAAAATCACTAATGTACCCCACTTGAGATATGCACTTTTCATCACGTTGCATTAATAATGGAATTAGAATGCCATATCAAATCAAGATTATTTGTAATACCGATCTTTTTTTCTTTTCTGTTGATTCTAAGCATGTCATATGATTTAAATAATATGGACTTTTGTTTGGCCAAGAAAAAAAAGCATGTCATATGATCAAATGTATTCAGGAAATTAAATTGGAAATTATTTAAAAATATTTCAACCTCAACAAGAATTATTTGTGAGACTGGAATTTTATTTTAGTTGAATTGCATTTTGATTAATACATTCAAAACATAAAATTCCTCTAGGCTTTGAATTTTGAAACATATAATTAGCAGAGAAAAATAAATGTCCACTGCACTTCAGTCATGAGAAAATAATAAGTGATACAAAACATTCCTCAACATTATTCTTCAACATTATTCTCCAACTTCATGCAAGATATGAGAAAAAGCATATAGACCAGTTTAGTCCAGTAAAATATGAAAGTTATACTCTTTTTGTCTAATTTTATTTGTTATTTTAAAAAATTTTAAATGTCATTTTATATTATAAATGAAATATTAATTATTTTTTATTATTTAATTCTTCATTAAAAATAATGATAGGTTAATAAGTCATCTTTTATCATTTAAGTTAAGATATTTTGATAAAATATTATTAAATTTTGTTATAATCTATATTATTTAATAATTTTATTAATTTGTATGAAAAACTTCAATGCATGAGATAAAATGTATCACCGAGGGAGCAGTAAATAGTAAGTGGCACTATTTAAATGCCATAAGCACAACTCATTTCTTTAACTTTTTGCAATGTAAAGGGACCCAAATTCAAAATTATGTACATTATAAATAAATGAATGTTGTTTGTGTGCATGTGCGTGGAAAATTCGTAATTTATAATTGAAGCTTGATAAACTTAGGAAGCAGATTAACAAATCATAATCAAAGGGTGAAGTGCCGGCCAAACTGATAAGAATATAGTACTCCCCTTGTTTTCATATTTTTTTTTAGGATCAAGGTTTTAAAATAAATTATTTTATGAAATTTATGTAGCATTTAATATTTTTTTCACATTTATTTTTATTAAAAATACTCAAAAGAGTTATAGTGGAGAAAGATTGAAAGATATACAATTAAGATAAGTTATACTCCTTCCAGTCTTTTTTATAAGATATTTTTAACTAATTTTACACATATTAAGAAATTTAGTTAAAGATAGTTAATTTCATTAAATTTGTATAAAATTTCAATTATTTTTTAAAATTACCCATATTTAATGAAATTCATTAATAATATTTTTTTCTTTTTTTAAGAGAATGATATTTAATATTGCACTAACTATTGGTGTAATTATCTACATTAGTATCAATTGCTAACTTCAAGTAAAAGGTATTTTTGGTAAACAATATTTAATGATTGAAATAATTCTAAAAGTATCTTATATTAAAGATAACAAAATTCAAAAAAATATCTTATAAAAAGGACCGGAGGTTGTAATAATTTTGAAAAATTTTTATAATTTTTTAAACCATCAAAACTTCAACTAATTTGCTAAATATGTGTAAGATAGGTAAATATGACTTATAATAGAAAATAGAGGGTGTATTTGTGAATGTCACATTTGCATGTGTCCATTAAAAAATGATTCATCAACTTTATTCCAAATATTAATGATAAATTATTCATAAAAAAAGTATAAAATCACACATTTTTGAATTTCAAGTAGGAATTATATTTATTTTGGCATGATGCGTGTACATTTAACCGGCTCGAAAATATTCTTTATTAATATGCCTGCCTGCTTCACGGGATGGTGTTTAATTATTAGGTCCAAATATTTGAGAATAAGGATACAGAACGAACCTACGTTCTTTTTTCGGACCACATATATATATATATATATGCAAACACGAGCACCTTCCCATGCATCTTTGTGAGGTTCTTATATTATATGCGAATATTTCTATATCCTCATGGGATCTATTTAAGAAAAATTACATCTAAAGACATAAATTTTTGAAACAGTCTATATTAAATCATCTTAAATATTATAATTATTTTATAGGATAGAATCAATATACATAAAATTATTTTTTCCATGAGGCCTAATATATAATTTTATAATAAATCTTATAATAACTCAATCTTTATTCTTTAGTCAACTTAATTATTTTAACTTTGCTTTTAAATATCTCAGCAATAAAACTACCTTTGATCTGTCAAATTAAAGTAGCATGCTTGGGACCCAGAAATAATTTGGCGGGCATTTTACGCAGCAATCTTTGTCATTCCAAATGTTGTATTGATATTATTATCTCGATATCATTTAAAAAAAATTATTTGTAACATAGAGTATGTAGTCTAAAAGGCATATTTTGTAGTTTATAAAAAAAAAGGCATATTTTGTGACCACCAAACATTTTATTCAACTGATTGGGGATTATACTAGTTTAATAAAAAATCTCAAGTTTAAGTTTGGAAATGCAATATCTTTTAATACTTATTACAAATTGCCACTTGAAAAGTTCTTACACACACACACACACATATATTATTGATCTAGTTAGTATAATTTTAATCAAATTTTCAATAGGTCTTTGTAACTTAAACAGCTCTTAACTAAAACCTCATAGTTAGAATTTTTAATTTAGGTACTCGACATTAAATCTTTATCCTTGTAGCGCTAAAATATGCTAAAATTACACACTAATTGCACGCATGACACAATAACGAGCGACGAGGGAAAAATTTTCACACGCATGTCACGTGTTGAATAAGCAGACGTGGCTTCTAATTTGTTGTGTCAGCATATAGATACATAATCGTTAGATATATAATATATATGAATTTAATGTCGAGGACGTAATGTGAACATTTTATTGCAACAATCTGTTTAAAAAATAACTAAAATTTTACCTAGATCGAAAGAGTAATTAAACTCATATTATATATATTGCATTTATGGAGTCTTATTAGTAAGTTTTAATGTTGATACCTTGTAAATACAATAATTTAATGGGTAATTAAATCTAAATACTGAAAAAATAGTTGAATATTTAAGATTAACTAAATTTTTTTATAGTATTGATAGTGTATTTCGATTATTTTTTATAATTAATTATAAGTCTCAAAATCAATTATAAAAAATAAAAAATAATAATTTATTATTTCTCCGTAATCAATTATGGAAACTCCAATCTTGATTCCAAATAGGTAGTAAGTAATTCTATCAACATCCAAAAAAAAAGGCAATTAAATCACAAATTTGAGGGTTCTGAGACGGATTTGTATATCAGTTATAGTTTTCATCATAGGTACACTGTAATATTATATTATCACACTGAAGAAGTTAAAAAAAGGACGAATGTTCCCAACAGAATATTAAATTATAATTATAAACTTATTATATTCAACATAAAATTCAAGAGGAAATGGACGTACGAGGTGAAAAGTGAAGGCTAAAAATATTCTAAAATTAGTGAAAGAAAATCATTCTATGGATAATGGATGTTTATGAACTCAATACTCTAAATACTTAAGTATTAATTGTTCTATTAAAGTTTGAAAAGAAATTTACCATTACCACAAACCAATATTCAAAAAACCAAATTAGATAGACTGGTTTGACTGGTTCTCGGTGCCAGGTTTAGCCTAGTCATAGATTTTAATTGACTTTTTCTAGAATTGATGAAAACCTGTGGAAAATCGGTCAAACTGATCCCAAACCGTTTAAACCGGTTTATTTTTAAATTTGTTTAAAAAATTTTTAAATTTTTTATTTTTTAAAAATAAAATAACATTATTTTTATTACTAAATAGCATAATTTTTTTATATTATAATATTATATAAACATTATTATTATTATACATAATTATTAATAATAATAAATTTACTTAACAAATAATATGAATAAAATATTAATTGACTATTTTAAATTTAAAATATGTTTACAAATGAATATTAATTTGTTTAGATTTTAATATTATGTTGAGAAACTTATTAATAATATTTTTTATATAATGTATGAAATTAAAAAATTATTAAATTTATTACCACCAATTTAATTCCAATTGAACTATTAAACCTTAAACTAATGTTTTAAATAGTTCAATACTCGATCCAATTGTTTTGAACCTTGCCATAGGCTCTCCTAGGAAGTAAGTAGTATGCATGACTTGCAATGATTTAGCACAAACAAATTATTTTAAAAAATGATTTTATGGCTTCAAAGAAGTTATTTTATGCAATCATTATTATCAATTTAAAATTAAGAAAAAAATTAGAATCCTTTAAAGTAAGACTAAGAAAAATACAACTCATGTGCTAAATAATATATATCATATAGTTATCACATATTATCAGGCTTCTTTTCCTGTATTATTATAATGTTCATAACAAATCAAATGTTTCTCATTTACCTTAATGTTTCTCTTTTTGTTTTTGATAGATCTTATTCAAAATGAATTTATTAATTTATTAAATATACTAAAATCATTAAATTCTCTTTTATCATTTAAAATTACTTCCTTCATTCTCAAATATAAATAACATTTAATCACTTCACATATATTAAAAAAAGTTATTAAATCTATTAAATTCATTCTAAATTTCATTTAGTTTTTAAATTTGCCCATAATTAAATATCATATCTTTTAAATCATAAATTGCACTATTTTTTTAATATACTTAATGAGGGGTATTTAGAAAAAAATTTAATTAATGATCCATATATAATTTATATTTTGGAACATAAAAACTATTTTATAGGTAATTTATATTTGAAACTAGAGGAATTATATATTTAATTTTTAAAAATTAGAATATGATCAAAATATTTTAAAAATAATATATAATTTTAATAAGGGAAATTCATTAATATTAATAATGCAGCTTATATACAAGAAAATAATATATTTGTTAGAGAGAGAGAGAGTGAGAAAGGGAGGAGCGAGTAAGCGACGCTGCAAACCTCGTCATCTTCTTGCTTCTCCTATAAATACCCGAGCTTGTCTCCGCCAAAACGAAACAGAGTTCACTCCTCCCTCCTCTTCTCGTCTCCTTCTCCTTGGACTATTCAGTAAGGTTTATCTTCCTCACTATCTTCACTTTCTTCAGCTCCCTACATCTATTCCTGAGACTGTGCAATCAATTATTCGAGACGGAGAGAGATAGAGAGAGTGTGTGATCATGGATACGTACGCGCTGCATTTGGCCGTTGCGGCTCTGGTTGGAGCCTCCGTGGTGGCTTTGTCGGCTTACTATATGCACCGGAAGACTCTGACTCAGCTTCTCGAGTTTGCCAAGACGGTGGACAAAGATAGGGAGAAAGACGATGTTTCCAGCGGTGATTCGCCGCAGCATTTCAAGAAGCGGCGTTCTCATGCACGGAGGAAGAGGAGCGGTTATTACCGGCGGAACCCGGCGTCATTGCCAGATGTTATGGCAATCTCCGGCGGGAAGGACGAAGAGGAGAAGCGCAACGGCCCGATAACGGTTAATGGGATTCCGGATTTGCATACGCTTCACGAAGGTATGGCTTTGTCGGAGTTCTCACCAGAGTGATGATAGCTGTGTAATCTGTGTTTTATTTAGGTTTCATATAAAAAATGTTGTATGGTCGACGTAGTTTATTCCAGGAGAAGCAATTTTAGGACTCACTACTTTGAGCTGTTACTTCAAGTTAATGTTAAAACAGGATTAGAATGACTCCTGCTTTAATCTTGGACATATAGGATTCGCATGGTTGATCAATAATGGTATGAATCAGAACTGTAACGGCTAATATTAGTACACCAATTGACATTGATGTACTGTGTATGCAGAAGGGATTCCTGTTTAAACTGTGTGCTAGAATTTTCTCCATTTCAGTGCTCATTGGAGAAAATGAATCTGATTTGAGAGAACTTGGAAGAATTGGACGTGATATTATATTGTGCTTATCGTCAATCTTCCTTCTCTGCTTTGTCCTTTTGTTTCAATATTGGAGAGGTTACATGATAAAGAATTGGAAACTCAGATCTGAGTTCGTGGGTTCCTCTGACATATGGATAGTAATTTAGGTGGGATAGAAAAAGAAGGATAGAGTAACTGGAAAAAGCATATTGTTGTATACGATTTTTAAGATTTCTTAGTGTCTGACTAAATGAGCTAGGATTATTAACTGGAAAAGATGTCATGTGGTGTTGCAATTAGGAGGAATGTGTGGTGGAGCGGGTGTTAACCGATTAAACTGACAGGAATAGTGTGAAATATAGAGTTTCACATGTAAAAGGTAATTTTTCAGAGAAATA
Source organism: Adenanthera pavonina (assembly GCA_026686845.1). Taxonomy (NCBI): domain Eukaryota; kingdom Viridiplantae; phylum Streptophyta; class Magnoliopsida; order Fabales; family Fabaceae; genus Adenanthera; species Adenanthera pavonina. The sequence continues at coordinate 37,727,766 of JAIVEN010000011.1, forward strand.
AGACCTGCACCAACTCAGTTTTCAACTAGCTGTCTGTGACAAATCATGGTCTGCATGGACATGATTTGGACTGATGCAGTGATCCTTTTCTTCAACAATCTTCCCTTTGTTAGGAAGTGTATTAACATTCTTTTAGGCTATCCTACCATTTTATTTTATTTTTTTTTTAAATCTGTGGTTTATTTAAAAGCTAATTTCCTTTTCCACGGATATTGCACATTCATTTTTCTTGGAATAAGCTTGTCTTCCATGTCAACCCTCCCTCCTCATCCGAAAAATAAACAAAGGGCTAGTAGTTTTGGTCTAGGTATTGATATCCTATGCGTGTGAAGTCAAAGTCTGGGAATCCAAATAATCAGTTTATGAATTCCATTGTTTGCCCTATTGAAATAAAAGTTTGTCTGTTCTGTTGAATTCTTACTTATTGACATTTGCAAAGTCTCCAGAATTACGATGTGTTTATATTTGACGGGCACTATGTCAAACATTTTAGTAGCATGAAGTAATGGGGTTAAAGTTAGGGGGGATGGGGTGTGTATAACACTTACTGCTTAGTGCTATATATATATATATATGCATGTATGTATATGTATGTATGTATTTATCTTAGAGTACTGTAGTGCAATCTTTCCACTGCATTTCCTCTTTTTGGCTCATGCGTCATCAACATAAACACATGAATACACTGGGTAAAGGGTCAATCTCAATATTTTTTACTTGCTAAAAAATTAAATGTACAATTACAGGAAAATCTGCACATGCAGTTGCTGCAAAGAAAAATCTTCTAAGGCCATCTTCTCCCAGGTCTCCTGTTGCTAGTGCTAGTGCTTTTGACAGTGGGGAGGCATCAGATGACGAAGATAATATGACTGACAATGCTAAAGTAGATACTACATATTTGCACATGAATGGAAATGCTGTAAGTCTTTTATGGGCATTGAGTATTCATTCATAGTAAAGCTCCCTCCCTCTCTCCTTCTTGCCCCCTTCCCTGGGCTTGGAAGTAAACCTAGCGTTCTCCAATTACTCTTCAGCTGCATTTTGTTCTTTTCAGGATTTAGTGGTTTGTACCCAATAGAAGTTTGAATGGTCCCCGGGAATGAATTAGAATTTTACCTGTTTGCAGGTTGTTGAGGCCAAAAACCCATATGAGAGTTTACCTGATCATGTTAATGCTAATGGAGAGCAAATATCTGTTGTTGCTTCAAGTATGATCCGTTCTCATAGTGTTTCTGGTGACCTGCATAGTGTTCAGCCTCACCCAATTGCTGCTGACATTCTGAGAAAAGAGCCAGAGCATGAAAGTTTTACCCGACTTAATATTACTCCAATTGGTAGAACTTTGTTTCATTTTTTTAATGTAATAAATTGCTTTAAATGTGTTTTCTCTTGGCCTGTATAAAGTTCAATTCCACTTCTTTTATGTATATTTGCTGAAAGCAATTGCAATTTTAGAGAGTCATATAGAAAATCATAATTCTAATGTTTTCTGTTTAGAGGCTCCATCACCTGATGAAGTAGAAGTATATGTGATTCTTCAAGAATGCCTTGAAATGCGAAAAAGATATGTGTTTAAAGAGGCAATTGCTCCATGGGAGAAAGAAGTTATATCTGAACCAGGTACTCCTGAGCCTAACCCAGATCCATTCTTCTTCAAGCCTGAAGGAAAGTCTGATGTGAGTTCCTTTTTACTTTTTAATTATTTCTTCAGTCAAGACTAAGGTCTCAATTTAACTTATCTTTTGTCATTAATATATTCTGATATGCTGCAGCATTACTTTGAAATGCAAGATGGGGTTATTCATGTTTACTCCTGTAAAGACTGTAAGGAAGTCCTGTATGGTATCTTTTTATATTTTTATGGGAATACTCACTCCGGCTAAATCCTTAGGCACATTTGCTTACTATTTGCAGCAAAGGAAGAGCTTTTCCCTTGTGCTGATGCTACTACCTTTTTCACTGATCTCCATCACATACTCCGAGTCATTGCTGTAGGAAATGCTAGAACTTTATGCCATCATCGGCTTAATCTTCTAGAACAAGTAAATAAATGTCTAGACTCTAGATTGTTGATTATAAACAATAAAATGCAGCCTATACTGTTATTTTAATCACTAATAAAAAATTGGTTGGTAGTGTGGCTATTTTTTTTTTTAATATTTTTGTGCCTGTTCAGAAATTCAATCTTCATTTGATGCTAAATGCGGATAGGGAATTTCTTGCCCAGAAAAGTGCTCCACATCGAGACTTCTATAATGTCAGGAAAGTTGATACACATGTACATCACTCAGCATGCATGAACCAGAAACATCTTTTAAGGTTTATCAAGTCAAAGCTGAGGAAAGAACCAGATGAGGTGACAGCTGGGATCTGTTTATTTCTGTGCTAAAATGTGATTTTAGAAATTTTTTGCTGTTTATGTTGCTTGAACTTTTCCATTCTTAAGATTTAATCATAGTTTTCTTGTAAGTTTCTGTGCTTGAAAATACTATCAAGCTAGTGGGTGCATGTATGTCTTTTAACTATGAGGGGATTAATCATACATTGGGCAGCTTCCACGAATGTCTTAAACTTCAAAGATTTATGAGAAATAAAAAATTAGGTTGTTTTGAAAAGGAGAGCAACATACCTTTGAAGTGAATATAGCAATATGATATCATGAGTTACAGGAATTTGAGTTTTAAGAATGGTTGTCTCTTGAGTTTGCCTTATGCATATGGAAATATGGATATGCTGTAATGAGTATTCAGTAAAGTTATATGACCAGGAATATAATCACTTAATGACTTTTTTTCGTTTATTTTGTTATATATATATATATACACACACATGTCAATGCCAACCTCCACACTGTTGTTTGGAGGTTAGCGGGCTCCATCAAAAGGATTGTCATCAAATGCTGAAGTCTAATATGATGTGCATTATGTTGTTCTCTTTTTATCACAAATATTACGGGAATTATCTTGTAGGTATTTGTTATGCATCGTGTACTCATTACAGTCTTATAAAATTCTAACTTCATTCAGGTTGTCATATTTCGAGATGGGACATATTTGACCTTGAAAGAAGTTTTTGAGAGTCTTGATTTGTCTGGGTAATGCTCTAACTGTAATGATCACTCATAACCTTTTTTTTTTTTTTTGAGTTGAGTATATGACCAATTTTTATATTTGTCTGAGTAGGTATGACCTCAATGTGGACCTTTTGGATGTTCATGCAGACAAGAGTACATTTCATCGCTTTGACAAATTCAATCTTAAGTACAATCCTTGTGGTCAAAGTAGGCTCAGGGAGATATTCCTAAAGCAGGATAATCTGATTCAAGGTGATTTCTCTGCTGTAACAGGCTGAATTCCTGTGTGTTTGCTTCTAACTACGTGGCAGAACAATCCTACAGCTTTAGAGAATCTATTACTTGGTTAATTTTTATTTGGAGATTCTACTTCAAACTAGGGTTTTAGAAAATCTCATTGCATCCTGGATTATGTTAACTTTTAAACCCTGCATAGTACCTACTAATGTCAGCTTGATGTAAAATATATCATTATAAAATCTGAATGGAAAAGGCAAATTCTTTTTGGAGTCTAGTCTTACCATTTTCTGCAATATTAGTATGTATTTTTCCAGGTTTGTCTATCTTCTGTATGATCCTCTATGTTAGATGGTATAATCTGGTTGTTGTTGAAGACTAGGGAAGTTGGAAGTTTATAGACTATTTTTGTAATATGCAGTCACTGATTATATAAGTAGAAAGCTATAATGATTTTTCGCTAGACGATGCCCCTTTTGTTAATATTATGTAGAATTGTAACATTCAATTTATAAACAAATAAAATGCCAGGGTCGACTAAGAGACAGAGTTTGGGGCTTGGATCAATGTGGATAGTTTGCTTTGGTGGGAGGGTTTGATTGCTTGAAAATAGTAGATATAAATAATAAGGGTTGTATCTTACATTTGCTAAAAAAGAGAGAGAGAGAGAGAACTTTTTTTTAATAAAAAAAGAACCAATTTCTTCCTGTGGGTTAATGAAATAGTGGAAGATGGTTCAAAGACCTACAAATGAGTAACTTATGATAGGTGTTACTGTTACCAAATATTACAGCAGTCATTTGAGATGTTTATGATATTATTGATGTGAATTATGATTCATATTGTCTTCTTCAAAAAATAAAGGATCTCTTACTTTGATGTGGTCTTTTTATTCTGTTGCATTGAATAGGTCGTTTCCTTGCTGTGCTGACAAAGGAAGTGTTTTCTGACCTTGATGCTTGCAAATATCAGGTTCTTTCTTGAATCCTTGTATGCTATATATTTTGTTTTGAGAATGTAGACTTGATTCAGTTGATTGTTATTTGCTATTTTGATGTATTGCATAAGTAAACTCCTCAATTTTGACTTTGCTCATTCTGTACGCATGTTTAATCCTTGATTCTGACTTGTTATATGTAGGTAGATTTTTCTTTTTTCTTTTTGTTGTTTTTCTTGGTCATGATGGGGGTCCTAATTTCTCAATACACTTGTAGGTGCTCTATCCAAGAGATAGATCTAAATTTTCATTTCAGTTAGTGCAGATGAAGCCATTTTAAAGCTTGAGCATTTCTGTTCGAGATTGATCTGTGTTTTCATATTGTCCTTTGGTTAGAAGTAGTTCAGATTATTGGGTGTATCACAGTCATATGTATTCTTTATTCACACTTTCAAACCTATGAATAACTGATGGCAGAAGCTTGCTGGATAAGCATTCTTCCATTGTTTTTTCTGGCTGAAAAAACAGTAGACTTTGACTTTGATTTTGTGCTCACTTAAAATCATAACAGAATTTCATTACCTGATTGTGATTTTTGAATGCTTTGTTTCTTTTGACCTGGGTGTAGATGTTTGTTAATATATGTCTTTCTGCACCTAATTTTTCCACAGATGGCCGAGTATCGAATATCAATATATGGTAGGAAGCAAAGTGAGTGGGATCAACTGGCCAGTTGGATAGTGAATAACGAGTTGTACAGTGAAAATGTTGTTTGGTTAATTCAGGTATCCTCTTGTATAAATTCTTGGGTCACTGAGCAATTTAGTCTTTTAAAATGATGTGGTAGAATAGGTTCTCTTTGCTTGTATTCTCATGTTGTCTTTGTGCATAAACATTACTCCCTCTGTCCAGTTATAATGTCAACATCATGGGTTTCAACTTCTTATCATGTAATTCATATATGCAGACTGCAGTCTCATTCAGTACGGAATTTTCAGGGTTAATGTTTCTCAATGTCTGAATATCTGCCCTTGTTCCTGTTAGGAGTTCCATCTCCATCTCATTTTGCCCAAGAGATTGTATTTACCATCGATTTAGTGAATTTTCAGGGTTAATGTTTCTCAATGTCTGAATATATGCCCATTTTGTTCCTCTTATGAGTTCCTTCTCCATCTCATTTTGCTCGTTGTGATTGATATTAATTCTTTTAAATATTTGTTCTGCAGCTTCCACGGTTGTACAATGTCTACAAAAAACTGGGAATAGTGACGTCATTCCAGAACATTCTTGATAATATTTTTATTCCACTATTTGAGGTTACTGTGGACCCAGATTCCCATCCTCAGTTGCATGTTTTCTTGAAGCAGGTATAGTGTTCGTCTACAATATAAATTACGTGTTATATTCTGAAAGTTTCTGGTAGGTTTATTGACTGTGCTGACAGTAGGACTATGTTCATTGTTGAATGACATATGCACATATGAAACATCCTAAAAAGTGAATGCCTACTATTGTGGATTGAGACAAGTCGACTTCACAGCTAGCTTTGCTAAGTACATCTTAACGTGTAACATCCTAAGAGTGAATAATTACAACTATGGAAGTCAAATTTCTTCTTTGCTTTTGACTGTCCTCCACCTAGTCAGGACTCAGCATCCTTCGAAGGCCTAAAAGAAGGGTATTAATGTAATTTTGCACTTCTGACCTTGCGATATGATTGTGTTTTTGTTATGTATTATTCGTTGTGTTTTGTTCTTGTACAGTGCAGTATCGAAACTATCAATTATCTGACTATGTATTTATTTATTTATTTTTTATGCATGTAGGTTGTTGGGTTGGATTTGGTTGATGATGAAAGTAAGCCTGAAAGACGGCCAACTAAACACATGCCTACACCTTCTCAATGGACCAATGTTTTTAATCCAGCATATTCGTACTATGTGTACTACTGTTATGCGAATCTTTACACCTTAAACAAGGTTTGTACTTCAACTTCAGAACAACATTCATTCCTATGGATCAAATCTTTGGGTGCTTAGCTACTCACTCTGACCTGACCACCACCTCCCAAAGTAAAAAAAAAAAAGAAGAGGTTAAAAATTATGAACAGAAAAATCAAAATGGATACCTCTCTTTCTAATATCTAATAATATATAATTGTAAGGCATAAATTGCATATTTCTCTATAATATCATTAATTTAGCAGTCGTTGTAATTGAACAGTTTTTGTTTGATGGTTTCCTTAAATTGTATTATATATTGCTTGCTTTCCTCAAGTGACCATAGTCTCCTTAGCATATTTATTCCAAGATATCTTGTATGTGGATTTTCATAAATTGGTTTTAATATACACATGTTGATGTGATACACTTATTTCTCAGCTTCGTGAATCAAAAAGGAATGACTACAATCAAATTCCGCCCTCATTCCGGAGAGGTAATTATCAGGGTATATTTTCTTTGTTGGGACATTGCTGTGTGGCTACGTTATATGATGCATCATCATATTGTATCCAGGCCGGTGATATTGACCACCTCGCTGCAACCTTTCTCACTGCTCATAACATTGCACATGGAATCAATTTTGAGGAAATCTCCTGTGCTTCAATATCTGTATTATCTAGCTCAGGTTTGGCCCTTTTTCAACTAATTACTTGCTTGGGATTTTTGCATTTGGGCAGTAACTGATTGAGCCAACCCCAAAGATAAGGCTAATGTTATTGTTGTTGTTGTTGTTGGCAATAACTGATTGGTTGTGGTGTCTTGTTTGTGACCAGATTGGGTTGTCTATGTCTCCTTTGAGTAACAACTCCCTGTTTTTGGACTACCATCGGAATCCCTTTCCAACGTTCTTCTCGCGGGGTTTGAATGTGTCACTTTCTACTGATGATCCACTCCAAATTCACTTAACAAAAGAACCATTGGTTGAAGAATATAGCATAGCTGCTTCTGTGAGATACTCTGAGATTTCTTCCTCCCTTTCTGCATGGCATATAAACGAAAAATACTTACAATATGAACACTTTTTTACCCCTCCAGGTGTGGAAGTTGAGCTCTTGTGATTTATGTGAGATTGCCCGTAATTCAGTGTATCAATCTGGTTTCTCGCATGCCTTAAAGGTATCCGTTTTATTCTGTCTCTCCAGTGAATAAAAATCCTCTACCCCAAGGCACAACTGGTATTTTTTGTAATTAAAACCTGGGGTCGAGGTTCCAATATTTTTGAGAATATAACCTTTTTTGGTTGATTAAATTTGTGTGTGTCTGTGTTTTTTTTTTTTTTGAATCTTGACTTTACAATTTAAATATTTGAATAACACAAAAAAACCTGAAGTAGTAATATTATTATCATGTGAACCAGTGGCGTCTATCCAGTTTCAATGCATATACGTATACACACACATTATTAGAAGGTTGTAAGGTTGGGTTTTTGGTTTTCTGTTTCTACTTGTTGAAGAGAATATGGTGTAGTGAACCAAAGAAGCTGATAGCTGAACTGAAGTAATTGGAGTTGTACTTTTTTTGTTCATGACTGTAGAGATTTATAAAGACGCAAACCCTTTCATTATATTGTGTACTAAACTACTCATCTTATTATGTCAGTCACATTGGATTGGCAAGGAGTATTACAAAAAGAGGCCTCATGGAAACGACATTCACAAAACAAATGTTCCTCACATCCGGGTAGAATTCCGACACATGGTATGGATTTGATAAGGCTTGACCATATCTAACGTATTATCTTTTTTGCCAATTTCTCACATTCCGACACTAGGGTAGATTCTTCTTCAAGCAAAGGTTGAAATAAGTTATCTAAAGAAAAAAGGGGTTAATATGTTACTTTCAAAACTTTCTTGCCTGGCCTTTTTGAACTATACATGGTACTTTAGTGTGAAGCAATTTAATGTGATTGCTGTTCTTACAGATTTGGAAAGAGGAGATGCGACAGGTTTACTTGGGGAGAGCTATCACCTCCGAAATAGACACATAATACGCCCAGAGGCATGTGCTTCATCCTTACTTTTAACAACCACAACTTTTGAACAGGTCACATATCCATAATTTCCTTTGAACAAACTTTAGATACCGTTTTATGGATTTTTTTTTTTTGGTTAAACCAATTTTCAAATTTATGTAACTATCAAGTTATTCAATAGGGATATAACCTATTCAGTCAGTATTATATACTTGGATGTTTTAAAGACTTTTCATTACACGTCATGTTCGTATGAAAAATGTGATAATAAATACGTAAAAACATTGTCCATATTAAGTATTCTTTTATCTGGGCATGTATGTACACCCGTATCGTTTAGCACTGACAATTTCCAAGTTGATCCAAAGTTGTTGACTGAATCTGTTCTGGTTGTTATAGGTCTAAATTAAGCTCCTGCTCGTCAGCATCGAAAGAGATGACAAACCCCATCTAACAGTAGGGCCTGATACGTACATATATATACACAAAGGCTGAAGAATTTACAGCACTGCTTCGAGGACACGACCACATACATAGCATATATAATATAACCAGCGACACAACAGCTACAAGGCAACATGACGTAGCGACTTACGAATTTGGCTTAGAGTTAAAATGAATTGATTTAGTAATATTTACATGCATCGAGCAAATTTATAGTTACAGGCAATGTATTATGATGATTACCCTTAGCAGGAAGAGAACATAACTCCCGGAAAAATTTTGATTCCACAGTCATCACAACCAATGTAACTATTTGGATCAAACTAAGAAAGTTAATGATTTTTACAAGAGCAGTAATTTATTCTTTAGTTCAATTATGAGCACATTTATAATAATAGTAATGACAATATGACTTCCCTAATTATTTGCTATAACTTTTCAACAAAAAAAAGTGTGAAATAGCATTTTTAAAAGGTTCGGGTAGCCATAAAATATAATATCATTTAACGTTTTTTATTGAAAAACCAAATAGCAACCATCCAATAAATGAACTGGTCAACTGACAGCCATATTGTACCATACAAACAGAACCGATGATATGGAATTAACAAAATAACGTATGAAGTACGTAACTTGTTTTTTGGCCAATAAAGTGTATTTTTGCAAAGAAAGGTATTGCATCTAATGGAAGAAGGCTAAAAAGAAAATCTAATTCAAAATGCAGGCTCTCACTATGTCCAATATCTACCGGTAAATTCATTAAAAGATCTCACTGTAAAAACAATGCCAATGCATTGGTGAATAAGGCAACTGCGATACAAATGGATCTCCTGATTCACACAAGTAATAAGATCTTTACATTCAATCCATTATTAACCTAGAAATTTTGTCAAATCAACTTAAATATATCTCAAAATTTTAGAGTATAATAGCAACCAATAAAAACATTTTCATCAAGTAAGTTGCTTATTTGAAAGAGTTCTCTAGAAGCACCTCAAAGGGAAAAGAAGCCAGAATTCATTCAGTCTCAATAGGATTCTCCTATCATGAAGCCACGAGATCAGAATAGTACAGGTGTGGGGGCTACTTTTTGTACTTCTTTACCTCTTTAATAATACCATCAGTTAGTGAATCAACATCATTGTTCTTCCCAAAGAATTTTACAAACTGCATGTCAGGACCCATCAAGTACCTGAACAGAAACAACATTTTATAAGAGATTGATACTCAACAAAAATCTCCCTATTAAGAGACATACACTAATAGATCATGCAATAAAACATGGAGAAAAACAATAGAACACTAGGCCTAGAACCATCATCAGTAAAAGAATAAGTGATAAAGGAAAGACGCTTTCGTTTTTAATAATGAAAGTACTGAACTTGTAAAGATTTCTGATACACAGCATTTAATTACTAAAAACATAATGTAGCAAATGTTAAGGTTAAAAATAATACATACATAACTATGGAGTGATCAACGAGATAATCTGAATCTTCCTCTGTTGTCTTCATGTAATAAACACGATAAGCACGTGCAACATTTCGTATTTCAGCTGGGCTACCAGTTAATCCAATCAACTTTGGATGAAATTCTGACATAAACAAATTAAGACAAGATATTAGAAAATGCATTACTCACCAATTTTGCTTATTCTTCTTTTATCTACCTATATGTACAAATTCATAAAATGCATTGGAAGAAGTACAATCCATGCACCTTTGACATATTCGTGTACTTGTTCAACAGTGTCCCTCTCAGGGTCAACAGAAATAAAAACTGGGACAATTTCAATTCCAGCTTTCTCCTCTGCAGGCAACAAAGAGACACAATAGGATTATCATCAAGTCCCCATTACATGACCACAAGTGTAGCAATAGTGCATGTCAACAGAAAACTCACAAATCACTGCATCTGCCACACTTTGAGAAAGGAGTGCATGTGCATGCCTTCATGTGCACACATGCGCATGCACACCCACAAACACTACACACACACACACACACACACACATTATAAACCTCATTTTAGATGTCATGGTGCGAACAACATTTTCCAGTTTCTACATATCATAAAAGCTCAGACTTTTACCTCTCATCAATTTCAAATATCCATGGTATCTTAGTTGCATGGGAGTTTGTTGATTAGTAATAGTATAATAAAGTCAGAGTACATTGCTCTGACAAATTAGAAAGCAAGTTTGCTTCACAGATGGGAACAGTAAAATCACCCAGTAATTCTAGATTTAACATGTCATTGTCATCAAATGGAAACATTGGCAAGTCGCATCTTACTTATTTTATCAACTGCAGCAGCTAGTTTTTGAAGTTCATCAGGGCAGATATCTGGGCAGTGAGTAAAGCCAAAATATATCAATGTCCACTTTCCCAAGAAGTTCTTTTCAGTTACAGGCTTCCCATCATGATTGATCAGATTGAATGGACCCCCAATGGCAGCTTTCCCAGCAGAAGGTCCTTCCTTAACCGCCTTTGAAGCATTGTTTATTTCTACATTAATGAATGTTAAATTTAAACAGTGAAGAATGGAAGAAATTATCCATGATGCTTCAAAAACTCATAGTATGACACCCAGGTAAACCAAGACAGTAGACATATTATAAGCTAAAAGATAGAAATTTTGAGAAAATGGAAAATGCAGTGATTTAATTATTTTTCAACCACTATGCTGTGTTCCAAGAAAGAAAGATGCATTTCGCACATAAAAAAAATCATCTGCAGTTGCATAGAGATGTGCATACTGTAGTGAAAAAAAAGGGGCAATCCAGGGTCAACTATGTCATATATGCTGTAGCTCCAACATTCAGCGCATCTCAAGGTTTAGCATCACAATGATCTTGTAAGTTAGAGAATGGAGTTTATCTTTGAGAAGGAGCAGAAATACAACTTAAAACCAACTTTGTAATTAATGGCATTTTGCATAATTTTCTCTCTCCCAAATCTATTGGAGTGCATCAACCGGTTGCATGCTATGTGTGAGCCCTGTCATGCACCTTGTTAAGTTTATATATCTTTTTGCCCCCCTATTTCTTGGACATACTTGTATTAATTCCACTGCTGTATCAAAATCTCAGAGTTCAATAAAAACAATTCAAGCAAAGAAAAAGAAGGAATCTGAAAAAAAACCCAAGTTTGTGTTTAGTTTTTAAACAGGCAGGCCGCTTTTGAAAAACTTTCATGTTTGAATTGATACTGTACCATCACAGGAATCATTAAAGGGTAAGGGAATCCCCTTAATGATATTTTCAGTGTTTCTAGGTTCCATTGTTAGTCAAAAAATAAGTTTCCATTTCCAGTAGTTGAATAGATGCAGGAAAAAACTAAACAGGATCTTACATTTGATATATTGGGAGTTATTCATTTTTTAAAAACCAAATTTGAAATGCAATAAAGATGGAGCTAATTTTAGATAATGCTACCAACTTACAACAAAATAAAATTATTTGATTCGGTGGCGAAAGAGAACAGAACCGTAATGAACATCAGTGGAATAATTAAACAAGTCAGATTGCCAAGCAATAAAATGGATGAAAACTGAAGAGAGTTGCTCTAAATCAACGAGCCTATGGTGCTTTCTTTAAGCTCATTTACTTTTCCTACCCTTGATCATAGAGGGATCTGTTTAAGTAGGAAGCAGAACAAAATGTAAAACCCATAGCCTTTTCTTGTCCTTGTCTGTTTGTTGTTATAGAAAATCCATGGGTCAAACAGCATAAATATATCACATGGATAATGTAATTCTATTAAGAGCATGAAAAGAAATATGAATGTATGCTTGGGCAGTTGGAAGACACGCATTTTAAAAGTCATGACTAGTAATTAGGATATATACTTCATTGGTTCATAATATTCTAGGAAAATACAATCCACAACCCTCAGTTGTTATTTATTAAATTCACCAAAAGTTGAGTGATCAAACTTTCATAGACTTCCAACAATGACAAAGTCAAATGGCATTGAGAATGAGAAGCGAGGACACTATCTATGCTGAATAACATGTTGCAGTTGTAATTAAACACACTTTTCAACTGAACTGGGAGAAAGCATGCATTTCCTAATGCAATATTTCTTTTCTAACTACTTGCATGTTACATCAGTATATTCTATATTTTATGAGGTGAGTCTCCTCATAAATTTAAGGCAGAGTTACTTGGGAAACATATGCATTGTATAGGGTACAGGCATGCATTTTAAACTTTATCTATCAATCAAATGTGAATTTTGCAATCTAAGTTGCCACAGCCCACAAAAGACAAAAACCATAAAAGAAAGGAAAATAAATTCAAGCTATCCATGAACCAAACATGCCCCATTAAAGTTTTATGAAATTTAATAGGACACGTATGTCAATATATAATTTACTTCCACAGTCATAACTCATAACTAGAAAACACTTAACTCACCATAGTAATCTACCTTCAATGTGGTGTTTTTTTTCCCGGTCATAGTAGTAGATCAACCCAACTCCAGTGGTCACCAGTAAAAGAAAACTCAACCACGACACAGGCTGCAAGTCTCAATGAAATCAGTTCATAAGTGCTGAACCAATTCATCCCAGAAGCGTTAATTGTAAGTTGTTAAGAGTCCCGGAATGGATTTATTATCACATTAAAAATTATATAATCACGCAAATAACTATAACCTACAAAGGGAAGATGACGTGAAGGAGCCATACTCCTACACTAACACATTAGGATAGTGGTCAGAGAATCAAGATTCCTATAATACCCATATTGGAATCACATACTTTCAATGTAGAACTCAAGTCCCATACTTTACAATTGGGTCATCACAGAAAAAGAGCATGAAGAACATTAGATACTCACCCCTCCACGAACGGGTTTTCCAGCATCAGCCTTCTGATTTGATTCCCCAGATTCTTTTCCTTGATTAGTATTATTTTTCGCAGAGCTATTTGATGCTAGGTTTTCTTGATTGGCATTACCAGCGGCAGTATTGGATAGAAATCTCTGACATAACGCCAAAGATCCATGACCATGACCTTGAGGTCCAACCTAGAATTATAAGATAAAGAGATATTTACAGTCAACAAATACAATTAAGATGAAACAATACACATAAAAAGAAGAATAGCTAGAACAAGAACGAAAGCAAAGCACGTGGTGTTCCTCCTAGCAATTAAAATAATGCTCTTTTGGCAGAAATTCTCCAAGGCAAAGGAATAGGAAACCAAACCAGCTGATGGAGTGGGAGATTTGAATGGTGAAGATGATTGGGAAGTGGGGGTGAAAGCGTCATGGATCTGCTACGGCGAAGAATATGTGAGTAGAGAATGCGACCAACGTAGCCAAATTGGTTGGACTTGGTGGATATGATGGACGCCATTTAGTTGAACTCTGCGCGAAGCACAACTCAACCTTAAACCTCAGACCCAGAGACGACAAGGGGTTTAACACAATAAAATGGGAGTCAGGTTGGGTGTTTTAGTAAATTACATCTATTTTATTTTATTTTATTGTTCTTACTACTACTTCCAATCTATTATGATCATATTATTATTAAAAAAATTATATGTTTATTATATTATTATTAAAGAATACCATAAATATATTTTTAAACAATTTTAAATGCTTTCTTAATTTTAATTTTTTGATAAAAAAGTATTTTAAAATGAAAATTTGTTGTTTAATCATTTGTTTTCCTTTTCTTTCTTTTATTTTTTGTAAACCCTTTCCTTCTATTTCTACATACCTAACTTCAAATCAAATTGCATTCTCTCCAAGTCCCTTCCCGAAAATTAAAAAAAGAAGTTGATGAAGATTGAGTTAACTTATTTGCAGGGAGTAACTTTTCGGAAAATATACTAGTTGCGAAGCTAACTTTCTGAATAATTGATGTTTAATATGCTTATCATACATTTTTTAAGAAATTCAAATTATTTTTTAAAAATAATATATTATGTCTTAAAGGCATAAATACTTTTTTTATTAATAAGCTAAGAATTTTTTAAAAAAATATTATAAATTTTCTGAGAAGCAATGATGTGTCTAGAAATCATAAGTGGATTGGCTAAAATCTAAAACAAATTAAGTTTGGAGGCTGAAATCTGTTTCAAAATTTTTTTAGAAGTAAAATTTTATATTTTAGTAAGAGATACTTAAAGTATAGCTTGCCCCCTTAAATATACCACCGATAGAAATAGAACTTTTCTAGGGTTTTTATTTGGAAAATGGAATTTTTTAAGTTAAGTTCAATTTTTAAAAATTTGAGAATTTATATATATATTTTTAAAATTAAACAGTAACCAATGATTCATTTTGAGAAGTTCCACTCACTTCTTTTCCTATATCAATTTACCCCCTAAATTCCCATAATATCAAATTGTCAAATGGGGAAGAACTAGATAAGTATGTCACAAGATAGATACACAACGCACTCCTGAGACTTTTGTCGATTGGATTGTCTGCTAAAATGAATCAGTGTGGATTGCAAGAGCATGCTTGATCCCTTCTTGCAATGATGATGATGATGAAGATAAAGGGTGGAAGAAATCTACAACTCATATTTCCATTGGGAGGAAAACTAGAGAGAGAGAGAGAGAGAGAGAGAGAGAGAGAGAGGAAGAGGTTAGAGTTAAAAGAAGCATGTAAAACTTTAATTTTGGTTATTGACAAAATTGCCTTCAGTTAATTCAAATAAAATCACTAGCTTTTCAAATGGACTGTGAGTTAGGGTCTCTTTCAAATACATAAATTGAATATTTCAGCCTATTATAATTTATTCAATCAAACCCAATCCATTTTAATAAAGGGTTAAACAAGATACTTAATATCAGCAGTTATAATTTGGTAATTAGTTTTAACCATTAATTAATGCTAATCCATAATAAATTTTAACGCTGTCATGTTCACTTTTCAAATTTTCACTGTCACACCTTTTCTTTTTACTCATTTTTCCATCTTATCAGGGTCAGTTAATTACTATACCTGTATTATCAGACTCTTGTGTTGGCTATCATATTCATGAGCAACTAGCTAGTGTTTTCTCTTTCTTTCTTCTTTTCTTTTTTTTCTTTTTAATGCAACTAGCTAGTGTTATATATGAAGAAATGCTGTGAATATTGATTGGGCCCAGAAAATTCGAATAGACTGCGTGGAGGCTAATAGCTGAGATTGATTTATCTGCACTTTCTGTAACGAAAAAAAAAATTATATATATATATATATTTGTCATAATATTTTTTTTTTGTAAAAATTATCTGTTATAAAACTATCTATTGATATTGATTCAAAAATTGAGTTACGTAGAGGAAGTGGGTTAATGGTAGGGATGAGCATTTGGTCTATATGGTTTGGTTCGGTTGGAAACCGAAATAATCGAATACTGAATTAACATATATTAAATA
This sequence comes from Adenanthera pavonina, assembly GCA_026686845.1. NCBI lineage: Eukaryota > Viridiplantae > Streptophyta > Magnoliopsida > Fabales > Fabaceae > Adenanthera > Adenanthera pavonina. The sequence goes on from JAIVEN010000011.1 coordinate 37,743,815, forward strand.
ACCGAACTGAACCGAATTGTTATGAAAATCGAACCGAAATGAATCGAAATATTTCGGTTCAATTCGGTTCGGCCTATTTGGTTTGGGCCTTTTGTGGGCCTTTGCTGGAAAAAAAAAAGAAGTCAATTTAATCCAACCTATTTGGGTTGGACCTTTGCAGAAACAAAAATATGACAACTACTCAATCAATCAACCAAAATATTCAACCGAATTATGTGCTCTCTGAAAAAGAAAAAATACACCAATTAAATTGATGTAATACAACAACTAATATCAGGCACCCAATTTTCTCTCATCCACTTTACATGAACACCACAAATCTAACACAAAGTGGATGAATCAAATATTTGTCAATACAATACTATTGCTCCAAAAAAAAGATAATACAATACAAACATAAATAAGGTTTCATAGGGGGGACTTTTGACAATCAATGATGCTGCAAATCTTTAAAGCCTATATTTTATCTATCCAATCTCCAGAGATTAAAATGAACAACTGACTCTAGAAAATGAAAGGACCAAAAATTAAAAGGAATGACAAACAAGAAAAACCTATGTTGAACCATTGAACAAACAGTAAAGAGAAAATCATGAAGTTGTAGATTCATTCAATCAACCATTTAAATATATCTACTAAAACTCTTACCAATCAAATCTAAAAAGAACAAATAAAATATATTTCAAACCACAATTAACATTTAGTCCAATCCACCAAAATAAAAAAATAAATAAATCAGAGTCCTTTTCTCCAACAACAAAGCTTAACTCTGCTAGCATTGCAACAATGTGCCAAAGGATTTTGTCACCCTCCAATGTCCAACCTACGTAAAAAAGAAAATCAAATAATAAATCACATGTATTAATCAATAATAAAATTATATAGAAAGGAAAAAATTAATTTACCTCAATAACAACAGTCTATAATATATCAACAGTTGATTCCAAAGCAATCTTTTGAAAATCTACAAGTAAATAAAAGTAAAATTATATTGATAACTTATAACAAAATCAATGTTTAACAATAAAATTAATGTATGTCAAGATAAAAAAGTAAAATTACATTTCTCTATCCATTGAACATCATCCAAATCTTCTTCTACTTCAACCGGAAGGCAATGCCTAAGCCAATCTTGAGCACAAATAAGAGATTGCACAACTTTAGAAGTTAAAGAACTCCTAAATGCATCAAGAACTCGTCCTCCAGTACTAAATGTAGACTCAGAGGCAACTGTAGAAATTGGTATAGCCAAAACATTCTTTGCTAAACATGAAAGAATAGGGAATCTAGGGCTATTCAACCTCCACCAAGTCAAAATGTTAAAATCATCCCTATCCATCTCAATTTCTTCATTTAAGTATCTTTCAATTTCAGTTCTACTAATTCTTCCACCAAGACGCTCACTCATGAATTTTTTTCTTTTCCGATTCAAGCAATTTTCTCACCTTTGCAGCAGGGTCATCAACATCAATATCAGCTTCTAATTCAGCCATAAGTTGCTCCTTTTCAGTTTTGGAAGGAGAAATCATTTCTTTGTATTCATTATACAAAGAAAATAACACATCTTTCACTTGTATCCCCAATTGTTCACCAACTTCACCAACATACATTTTGCTAAGTGCATATTGCACCCACTCCAATTTATATCGAGGATCAAGAATAGTAGCAACATAAATAAGTTGGTTCATCTTTGAAGGATCCCCCCAATATTTGTCATATTTTTCTTTCATTTTAGAAGCCATTAAAGCTAACTCCCAATCATCACTCTTTTTCCACTCATCCAACATACGATATAACATATAAATTTCATGGAAAAAGCTATTGGATGTCACAAATAAAGAACCAGAAATACGCAAGGTTAACTCATAAAAATGACTCAAAAGCATCATCATCTTCCTAACATTGACCCAATCATCAGTAGTAGGCACCCCATTCTCACTTTCAAGATCAATTCGAAAGTAAGGATCTTTATCTTCAAATCTCTTTTAGGCAGCCTCAAATTTTTGGGATGTCTCCAACATCAAATAGGTGGAATTCCACCTAGTAGAGACATCTAAACTCAATAATTGCTTACTTTGAATCTTTTCATCATCACAACTCTCTTTAAACTTTCTCATCCTGAGAGGAGATTGCCTAACAAAACGAACGACTTCCCTAACCTTTTTTATTGAACTTCCTACTTCTTTCAACCCATCAACAACAATCAAATTGATTATATGAGCAACACACCTCATATGTAAGAACATGCATTTCATAATAGAACAACCCCAATTGTTAATTTTTTCTTTCAAATACATGACGGTGACATCATTAGAACTTGCATTGTCCACTGTGATAGTGAATACCCTATCAATTCCCCACTCAAGCAAACATTTTTCAATTTCTATTCCAATCTCTCTTCCCTTATGACTAGAAATTGGAATAAAATTTAAAACTCTCTTCTTCAATTTGTAATTATCATCTATAAAATGGACTGTAATGCACATGTAATTGATCATTTGAATTGAAGTCCAAGTGTCTGTTGTAAGGCAAACTATTTGTTTCTTGCTAATTAGATAATCCTTGAATTTAATCTTTTCATCTATGTAAATTCCAAAGCAATCACGGGATACAGTCCATCTAGAAGGAATCTTAAATTTAGGTTGAGCAACAGACATTAACCACTTAAACCCCACCCTCTCAACAAATTTGAAAGGTAACTCATCAGTAATGATCATGCATGCTAAGGCTTTTCTAGTGGCCTCTTGATCAAATTTCCAACTAGTAAGGACTACATCATCATGTGCAGTAAAATGCAAGTGTGATTGTCTAGGTTCCTCAGGAGGAGGCCATTTCTTACAAACAACCATATGGTTTTTCAGTGCTGTAGTGCCATTCTTTTTTGAATCACAGTGAAATTCTCTTGCACAATAATTGCACTTACCTTTAACATCATTGTTCTCATTAACAAATTTTGTGAAATGATCCCAAACTTCAGATCTTGGCTTCATGAGTTTTCTTTTTTCCTTTTTGAGTTGAAGCCTCACTGGATGCTTGAACTTGAGGTTGAGTACTCTCAATAGCATCTCCAGTTGCTCCATCAGTGGCACCCCCAGTTTCACCATGGCATGACATCTAATACCATAAAATAAATCATTCGAGTTATTCACTTATTTGTGTCAAAAAATCTGTGTACTATTAAACCAAGAAAAAATTAAGAGCTACACAGGATGGAAGCAATATATAATGCATGGATATAATTTGATAATGCCATTATATTTTTAATTGCTTATCGGCTTATCACGAAAATACTAGAGAAAAAAAAACTTAAGACTGACTGATTTATTGAATAAAGAAAGAAAAGAAAATTTCAACGAGAGGGAGCTGCTGCCGGCCTGCCGCCGCTAAGGGAAAGGATGCTTGAGATCTATTAAACCAACAATCTTTGCGGAAGAAATAAAAAAACAAAAAAAATCATTTATAGATCTGGACGCTACATTATATATTCCCAGGCGAAGAAAAGGCAAGTGGAAGGGAGGAATCAAACCGGAAGCGAAGAACGAAGTTGGAGGCTTGGAGCCGAGTCGCGGAATGGAACGAGAGTCAAAGGTTGAAAACAGAGTAGAGGAGAGGTGTGGACAGGACAGCAAAGAGGCTGAGTTTGTTATTGAGAATTTCTATCCTTAGCACCGGCCACCGGAGCCTTTCAGACTTTGGGAGCGGGAGGGAGAGACGCGACGCAAGCAAAGGCCGAAGGGGGATTTAGGGTTTCAACTGGACACGCAGGACACAGCAGCTGCAGCACGCTCACGGCTCACACACAAACTGAGTCTAACGAACACACGATGGGGAATTGCGAATTGGGGATTAAAGATTAAAGTGTAACTTGGACTTAGGTTATGAGGCTTCAAAATTGGGCTAACTTTGGGCAGAGAGTGGGCTGGGCTACGATGAGGAGGGAGGCATAAAAAAAACTAGAAAAAAAATATAAATATATATATATATTTCGGTCTATTCAGTCTATTCGGTTTTCCACACCTACAACTGAACCGAACCGATATTACCGAATTTAACTAAAAAATAACCGATTATAAGCCGAAACCCGAAAAAACCGAACCAAAGAAACCGAATTGTATTTTATTCGGTTCGATACTCGGTTTCGGTTCGGTTTTGCTCACCCCTAGTTAATGGAGCAAGTGGGAGAGAGAGGGAGTGATCCTCTGGTGCCGTCGTCAGAGGAGGTGGATGCTCTGGTTCGTAGCCAGAAAAAAGTGCACATGGGGGAGGAGGAGGTTGTAGGGTGGGAGGAGGATGAAGGGAAGCGGAATAATGTGACTTTCAAAGAACGACTTCTGGGAATGGATTTTGGGGCTCAAAAGAAAGATAGTAGAGGGAGTAGCATATTTGATGTGGCTTGGAAGGAGCATATTGAAGGATTGAAGGGTTTCTTTACTGATGCGAATGGTCAAGGGCAAGGAGCAGTAGCAGAGTTGGGAAAGGAAACTGAAGATGATGACTGTGTTACTATCCATATATCTCAGGATGAATATGAAAGGTGGTGCGCACTGTGGAAAAAATCTCTTATTATTAAATTGTTAAGCAAGACAATTCCTTTGTGGGGCATGAGGCGAAGCTTGGAGAATCTCTGGAAAACCACGAAACCATTCAAAACTAGGGACCTAGATAATGGTTTCTTTGTGGTCTCTTTTGAGGAGGAACATGATATGAACTTTGTGTATCAAGAGGGCCCTTGGATGATTGCTGACCACTATCTGATAGTTCAGCATTGGAGGCCTAACTTCGATCCTTGGAATGCAGAATGTAATAAGAAAATTGCTGCTTGGATTCGTATCCCTTTGCTTCCTCTTGAATTTTTCAATATGGAGGCTTTACGTAAGATTGGGGCAGGCATGGGAAAGACTCTAAAGGTGGACTCCATAACCTATTCGAGTGAACGCGGGAGATTTGCGCGAATATGTATTGAACTTGATCTACAAAAAAGACTCAAGTCGTCTATTAGGATCTTGGGTATAAAGCGTTTCATCGAGTGTGAAGGCCTACATCTTATTTGTTTTAGATGTGGAAGATACGGACATCATAGGGAGGTTTGCACTGAAGGAAGGACGAAATTCACATCAGGTTTTAGTTCTGTGATGGTTAATTCTGAGTTAAATCAAAATGAGAGAAACACGAATGGTAGTATGTTCTTTGGAGGATCGGGGAATGGAAGAGAAGAAAAGAAAATTGAAGGTGAGGTCCTAGGGCTTGAGAGTGAGAACCAGAAACGTTTTTGAGAGGAGGAGGAAGGTGCCAGAGGTTCTGTGTCACCACAAAGGGAGAGATTGGGTTCATGGAATTTGGTTCACCATTGGAAGTGGAGGCGACTGGAAGCTCCCGAAAGATCTAGGGATGGGAATTAGAATCTGGAGAGGATATCAGGGAACAGTAATGGTGACAAGATTCAACGTGATCTTCAAAGACTATATGGTCAAGATATTAAATTTGAGAATAATAAGGCTAAGTTTTCAGCGTCCAGTAAAGATAATCCTAGGCTTTTTGGGAAGGAGTTGACTTATAAAAAGAGGTGGGTCCCAGTGGCTATAAATTCGAATGATATGGAGATAGGGAAAAAAGGAAAAGATAATAGGCATTTTTTTAAGGCTAAAAGTATAGATAAGTCCACTAAGTAGAATGAAGTCAATGCTTTTGGGGCCTTAATGGACTTATCTAAAGAAGGGCCCAATGAAACAATTAATGAGTTTATGCAAAAGAAAGGCCCAAATGCTGGCTAGGTACATAGGGAAATTTACCAGAGACAAAAAATAATATTAGCATGGACAATGAGGGGCAAGTACATGGTGATAATGTAGAGGTTAGCTTCGAGGTAGAAAATTCTATTTCTATTACCAGGGGTTCTAAAAGCGAAGTTACCCCCATTTTGGTTGATCCATGAATTTTTTCTTTTGGAATAGTTGTGGTACTGGGGCTAGATCCTTTCCGGGTCTTATCCGTGAATTATCTGAAAAACACAATATTGATGTTCTTACTATTCTTGAAACAAGGGCTGATGGCGAGAGAGCTCGTAGAATTTCTAATCTTTTGGGTTTTACTAATGTTGAAATAGTGGATGCTCATGGTTACAGTGGAGGTCTTTGGGTTCTTTGGAATGAAAGCAAGGTGAAAGTTCACGTGTTGGGAGTCCATGATCAATTTATTCATCTCTTTTGTGATAATGGTAATGTCATATCTTTTCTTACGGCTATTTATGCTTCTCCTAATCCCATTAAGAGAAGAGTAGCTTGGAATGCATTGAAGACTATTAGTAATACAGTTACTGGGTCTTGGTGTATTGGAGGGGACTTCAATGGTACTCTATATGCTCATGATTGTAGATCTCTTCGTAGTTCTAGTTATTTGGTTGATCGAGAGTTTAGTAGATGGGTGGAGGATTTGAACCTTACGGATCTGGGATGTAAATGGCCTTATTTTACTTGGAAGAGGGAGGGCAATGAGAGCAGATTGGATCGAATCTTGGCTAATGCATCTTTTCTCCATGATTTCCCTGATGCTACAGTTCTTAATTTGCCTTTCTTTAAGTTCGATCATAGACCGATTTTAATGCGTCTTATGGAAGGAGAAAGTGTAAGTAATCACAAGGAACATCCATTTAGATTTGTTGCATCCTAGTTACTTCATGAAAATTTTAATGATTTTGTTAAGAACTCTTGGCATGCGGATTGGGGCTGGAAGGACAATATTGATAACTTTACTGAGAAGATTGTCAAATGGAGCAAGGATGTTTTTGGGCATCTTGGTCGTAAAAAAACGACATATTCTTAACAGATTGGAAGGTTTGAATAATTTGGCTCATTCTTGCTTTAATCATCAATCTAAAGATCATCTTCTTCAGAAGCTTTGGCAAGAGCTTGAGGATATTTTACTTCAAGAAGATCTTCTTTGGGCACAAAAAGCTAAGTGTGATTGGTACATGTTTGGGGATAGGAACTCTAAATATTTTCATGCAACAGCTAATGCTAGGAAGAAAAGAAACAAGATTGAAGCTATTAAGAATGATACATGGGAGTGGATCTTTGATAAAGAGGAAATAAAAAATATTGCTCTTACCTTTTACCAACGTCTATTTTGTGAAGAAGGCTCTCAACATAGACTCTTTACTCAAGGTTTGTTCCCTATTGTAGATGAGAATCTGTTGAGAGGTATAGGAGATATGGTCACTAGTAAGGAGATCAAGCAAGTTATCTTTAGTATGGGAGCTTTGAAGTCCCCAGGTCCTGATGGGATGAATGCCTTGTTCTTCCAGAGTCAATGGCATCTTGTGGGTAATTCTATTATCAGGCATGTTCAAGAGGCCTTTGCTAATCCTTCCATCATAGGTGAGATTAACGGGACCTTCATTGTCCTTATACCTAAAAAAGAGCAACCTGAGACAATAAGAGATTTTCGTCCCATTAGCTTGTGTAATGTGATTTATAAAGCTATTACTAAGATGGTGGCCAATAGAATTAAAAGTATCTTACCTAGGATCATCTCTCCTAATCAGTGTGGCTTTGTTTCCGTTAGGATGGGTTCGGACAATGTTATAATTTCTCAAGAAGTTATTTACTCCAAGAAATCTATGAAAGGCAAAAAAGGTTTTATGGCTATCAAAATTGATTTAGAGAAGGCTTATGACCGGTTTCGCTGGGATTTTATCATGTAATGTTTAGAGGAAATTAATCTCCCACCCTCACTACGGGCAATTATTTGGCATTGTATTTCTTCTAGTACAATGCAAATTCTATGGGAGGGCAACAAGACCCAAGAATTCAAACCTTCTCGCGGCATTCGTCAAGGTGACCTAATCTCTCCTTATCTCTTTGTTATTTGTATTGAAAAGCTTGCTCATCTGATCCAGGAAGAGATTCTTCATGGGTTCTGGAAACCGATAAAGCTTAATAAAGATGGCCCTCCAATTTCCCATCTTTTCTTTGCGGATGATCTTATTCTTTTTGCGGAGGCGTCTTTGGAGCAAGTTGCTATTATTAATAGATGTTTGGAGTTGTTTTGTAATATTTTTGGTCAAAAAGTTAGTCAAAGTAAAACTCGTGTTTTTTTCTCTAATAATGTTAATCACACTAGAGCTCAACAGTTAAGTGAGCAATTGGGCTTCACTATTACTTCAAATTTGGGGAAATACTTGGGCATTCCCCTTCACCATGAAAGGGTGAAGAAAGAGATGTATCAATACGTGGTAGATAAGGTCAAAGCTAGATTAAATAATTGGAAAGCGAACACCATCTCTTTTGCAGGGAGACACACTTTAACTTCATCTGTGGTCCAATCCATTCTATTTATCCTATGCAAACATGCAAGTTGCCTCTTAGCACTTGTGATGATCTTGAGAAATGTGCTAGGGGATTTCTTTGGGGATCGTCTAATGAAAGTAAAATGATACATCTTGTAGCTTGGGATGAGGTTTGTAGAGAGAAAAAGCGAGGTGGCTTAGGACTTCGGCATGTTAGACTCCAAAATAAAGCTTTTATGATGAAGGCAGGATGGGGCTTGATGAGGAATAAGGAGGCTTTATGGGCTAGAGTTGTTAGAAGCAAATATCATTGTGGAGAGGATCTAGTCCCAAATATTGATAGAACTTGGCCTGGTTCAAATTTTTGGACTGGTATTAGAGATAATTGGGAGGATGTTAAGCGGGGGACTGAACATGTTGTTACAAGCAGAGAGACGGAGGCAGTCAGATGGAAAGCTGAAAAACATGGGAATTTTTCTATTAAGTCCGCTTATAACCTTCTGAGGCATGAAGAGCCTGATACAGATCCTTTGTGGCAGAAAGTTTGGAAGTTACAACTTCCCCAACGGTGTAAAACTTTTTTCTGGCTTACGTTGCATAATAGACTCTTGACTAATGCTGCTAGAATGAAGCGTGGCCTTTGTATGACGGCTACTTGTCCTTGGTGCAGGCATGATTTTGAGGACAGTTTACATGTTCTCTGTGATTGTTCTAAGGTTAAAGAGGCATGGGTTTCTATCATCCAGCCGAGGTATTATTATCAGTTTTTTAATAGCAATCTTGTGGATTGGTGCAGGTTGAATGTTAATAGGAAGGTGGGAAGTGATGTTGATTATTGGAGAGAGTTTTTTGTAGCTTGTTGCTGGCTTATTTGGAAAAGATGAAACGAGAAAGTCTTCAACGACATCGCTATTAAAGCGGCCATTGTGTTCATGAGAGCAAGAGTGGTGGCTCATCAATTTCAAGAGGCTCGATCCAGTTTCAGCAAGTGAATATCAAAAGTGTGAGAAGGGTGGAAGAGAGAGTTGACACGATGATCAATGAGACTTGGATTCAAGCTTGGGTGGATGGTGCCTTTTCGCATGGTTCTGCGGTAGTGGGGTGTGGTGGGGTTTTGCAGAAATACAATGGTGACCCAATTGAAGCTTTCATGCTTAATATCCTACATGGAGATCCATTAGTGGCTGAGCTTTGGACATGTCTTATGGGACTTCGTCATGCTTGGGATGGAGGGCATAGGAAAGTAGTTTTGAGAAGTGATTCAGCAAAAACCATCTCTTTGATTCAAGGACCGATATTGAGCTTCATGAGGATGGAAGCCTTGTGATTGAGATTCGTAACATGCTTCAACGTGATTGGAGGGTGAACTACCAGATTACTCCAAGGCAGCATAATGAGTTTGTGGATGAACTTGCTAAGAGAGCCCTTGCTTCGCTCCCAGGATTGCATATTATTTCCCATGCAACTATGTTGTTTTTTTTGTGGAGTCTTATGTTTTAATTTGTAGTTTTGTTCATTTCTATAAAAAAAAAAAATTGAGTTGCTTTGAACACCAAATTAAAAAAAACTCTGATTTCTTTATTTAATTCACAAGATTTAAAATTGAGATTTTATTTCAGAAGTAATAAATTTCTTCACTTAACCCCCATTAGTTGTAAGGATGAATATTTTTGCATAAAAAAGTGTAATAAATATTCCTGAAATTTACATAGTTTTTAGAAAAATCTTTTTAAAAAAGGAATCATTTATTAGATCTTCAAGGACCTGGGTGAGAAATTTGCTATCAAATTTTTAAAAGTCAATGATTAAACGTCTTTAAAGATTGCAAAATCTTTTATAAACAACTCATTTAAACATATGTTCGAAATTCAAACATGCGAGAGAGTCTTGCATTTATTTAGACCTGAGTTCCTGACCTCTTCTTTGATAATTGTAGTTATGAACAAGATAAACAGACGAACTTCAAATGGAGTGAAAGTCTCTTACTCTCTTTTAATGTATTTCCAGGGTACCATAATAATTTTATAGATTGAAACTATTTTCTGTCTCTAAATAAAAAATTGTTATTATTACATGATAACATGGGTATAATATTTATTATATACTATTTTTTGTACGAGAAAAAATTAATCTGATTTCTTTATGAATATCTAAGTGCAAAAAATAATCATATAAGTATCCTTGTTCCCAATTATTACTAATATTAATATATCTATCAGATCAAACTAACTCCTGTCTAGTTCACCAGAGGAGCTAGGAGGCATTCCTTCCTCTCCAAGTCTACGATCACAAGATGTGACCAACCAAAAAAAGGAAAAAAAAATTATGGACAGTGAAGCTGGTCCCCATCAGCACAATCCATGCTTCATGGCAAAGAGGTTAAGGAACTTGTCATGTCATCTTCATCAATCACTGCTTCTTAAAGGACTGGCAGTAGAGAAAACAGACATGCATAAGTCAACACAAAACCATTTCATTTCCTTGTTACTAAAACATTTAACCACAGTTCATCAAAAGAAAAAAAAAAGATTTAACTACAAATTGTCGCACCTATTTAATTTTAAGGTAAAATAAACTACAACATTTTTCTCTTGAATTTTATTAAAAGTTACCTGCATTTTTATTCTATTTTCAAAGTCGATATCATTTTTTGCTAAATTTTGTTAACATTACATCATTTTCTTCTCTATTTTTAAATCTTACCCAAACTTTTTCCTATAAAACAAATAGTAAATTACACTTATCTATCCTAACTAAAATTTCACATACTTCCCTCTGCGTAATTTAACTTCTATTTTTAAAAGAATGTGCAAGGTTTGAGAATGAAATAAAGATCTGTATAATTTCAGCAAAACTCACCAAAACCTGTATTGTTTAATCTTAAATCTTAATTCTCGGAAATTAGTATATAGCTAGTTTTCAAAATAACAAGCTTGAACATCAATTGTAATTTGACAAAAGAACTATCATCCAATGAGCACGTGACTTCTGGAAACCAACTCATGCACTCAGTAATTTTCATCTACAAACTAAATCAGCATAAACATTATAGAGACGGAATAATTAGTCAATATTTAATATATAACCTACCTCCATATCTTTTGAGAGGTCCTTTAACTGCTCAGCTACATCCTGCTTCATCTGAGTTGCTGTCAAAATATATAGGATTTGGATCAAACTGTTTTGCCAACACGACCAACCAAAAAAAAAAAATATCAGTATTTTGCTATTACTACCACCTTTAGTTGCAATATCCTCGATTCTCTTTGATGTCCTCACAGCAAATCTCTGAAATGCAGGGCTAAGAAACCACAAGTAAACATGAAGATGAGAGAAGGTAGTTGTCATAATGAAATACGTAGTTACAGTTGTACTCACATGCCTTTATAAATTAATAACATCACATAGCACACAACTCAATCAAGCATGGATGCAGAATATTGCAGAAGCAGACAAGGAACATGGAAGTGAACACAACACAACAAAACCCATGAAATACAGGTTCCATTCGAGGAACCATGTTGTGTATGTACAATAAGCAGACCTGTGCCACCAAACACAAACTAGGCCCATTTCTTTAAGTATATGTTTTTCATAGCAGAGTAGATAATAACATAATTCATCAAACTCAAATAATCACATAATGAATAAAGCCTTAACTCCTTATATACATGGACGGTCTAGACCTGCTTAGATATCATACATGTACTGTACAAAATATCTTATGTCAGTTCTTCTAATTGTCTTTTTTGACATTTATATAGTCAGAAATCAGCATCGTTACCAGCCAATAAGGGTCATCATTGGTGGAAACCAGCATACAGAAACAGATATGCACTTAGGATATGTTTGGAAGAAGAAAAATTGGAGGGAAAGGAAGGAAAGAGAAGGAAATAAGATAATCTCTCAATTGGATCCTCCACAGCTATGCAGGGGGCATTTGGAAAGGTGATGACACTGGGTGAGATTATGTATGAGGCTCACTTCTCATTAAATTCATCGTTATTTTTCTCTTAATTTCTCTCTGATTGTATCATATGAATTCAATTTAATGATTACAAAGGATCCAGATTCAATAACCTTCCCCTTGTTTGAGAGCTTAGTTTTTGGAGGGGAAGGAAATCAAAGAATTTGGATTAACCTACCTTAACTTCTACCCTTCAATATTTTTAGCTCCGCCAGATTGAAAGATTTTGGAGTTTTTGTTTAACCACAATGATCAGTATACCCTTCTAAATTAAAAGCACAACACAAACACACATGCATGCATGCATACATATCAGGTGCAGACATGCGCGTATACTGTTAAGTGGTGTGAAGAAAGAGAGGAAGAGAGTAGGAAAGAAGGAGAGACAGAGGGAGAGAAAGGAGAGGGAGAAAGAATTTCTGAAAACTGAATCAGCATTAACATAGAAGCCACCTAATAACATACATTACACTCCCTTATATAGCCACTGCCCCTTCCAATGGCTATATTCCACCAATCAACATTTAAATCATAAATAACTCTATTTAAATTATAACTAACTAACTAACTGGACACCTAACATATTTATATATCCTTGTAACATATAAAAAAACAAGCACACATCCATGTAAGGATACAAACATGCACATACATATGTTGCACACACTCACGCACATGTAATATAAATGTCTAAGACTGGCTTCATGATTTAGCTATTGCAAACACCTGGAAATGCATACCAGCTTCAGCCCCTAAAAACTCACCATGAAGGAAAAAATATTCTCAAACTCTATATACTGCAGTAAATGAAGTTTACACTGCAGATGACTAGAGAATTTGTGATTCTTTTGCTTCAGGGAGCAAGCTTGTCAGGTACAGTCAGTCCTGACAGCCTAAACGTGAAGCTTCAGTCAACAAGCTAATCTTAAAAACAAACTTTCCACTACAGTGCTTGGTGACAGTGAGCGACATGATCTCTGTGTGCAGATGACTAGAGAATTTGAGACTCTTTTGCTTCAGGGAGCAAGCTTGTCAGGTGCAGTCAGTCCTGAAAGCCTAAACGTGAAGCTTCAGTCAACAAGCTAATCTTAAAAACAAACTTTTCACTACAGTGCTTGGTGACAGTGAGCAACATGATCTCTGGGTGTGGTCGTGCAAGCCTCCAGAGTCATCATTGGCAACATTTACAATAAGGTAAAAATAGGCAAGAGCTTGGAAAGAGGATAAAAATACAGTATATTTACAACATGATCTATTGATTGACCACTAAATTTTCAGAAGAAATCACCAACATATATCATATCCATTTCAGAAGACTGGCTTCATGGCTTAGCTCTCCAACACATGGAAAGACATACTGACTTCAATCACTAAATATTATTCAACAACAACAACAACATTAGCATTGTCCCACTATCCCACTATGTGAGGTCGGCTATATGGATCATACGACGCCAATGGACTCTATCAAACACCATTTTCTCAGATAAATCATTTCTCAAAATGTCATTCCTTATAACTTTCCTTGGTGTCCTTTTTGGTCTTCCTCTACGCCTTTTGATAGGATTCTAAGTCATTCGATCAACTCTCCTCACTAAATATTCAACAAGAGAAAAAAACTCTCAAACTTCATACTTTCATGAATGAAGTAGTATATTGAAAGTGAAAACAAAGAAGCTGAGATTCTTTCCCTTTAGGGAGCAAAGAGTGTCAGGTACAGTCAGTCCTGACAGCCTAAAAGTGAAGATTCACTCAACTAACTGATTGAGAAGACAAATTTCGTAAATAAGCCTTGTATAGCCACACAGCCACAGAGAAAAATGAAAATAAAACCATGTACTCACTTGCAAACTTGACAAAATTTTCAAAAACAATAAAAAAGAAAACAACACTAACATTTAAACAATTTTAAAAATTAAAATTGAGATCATTGTTTGTCTGAAAAACCAATACCAAGGTCAATGATCAAAGTGAACAAAGCTATCAGGTAATGGTCAGTCCTAACCTTCAGGCCTAAAAGTGAAGCTCCAACAAATTGAAACATCCAATGATTACATATAAAATATCAAAAAAGATACAAAAGGAACAGCCACCTTCTAGTAAAGGTTCCTTTCCTTCAGTATCTAAGCCTAAAGAAAAAGAATAAGAAAACCTATTTGACACAACATAAATTAAATCCATCTTTGCACCCAAAAAAAAAAAAAACTCGAATCCATCTATTTTAACTATCTGGCAATCAACAATTGAGCATAAACAGACCTATATCACCCTTGAGATATGAGATGAAGACACAAAGCATCGAATACGATCATCTTACGGACAACTTATAATGGCAGCCGAATCTCTTAAACTTCCTTACTTTACAGAGCAATAATGATTCGGTTGACACAGCACAACTTGGAAGAATGATGGCCGTTCGCTTAACGGGAACGGACCAATTGAGAAAGAAACTTCAAGCACAAGGGAAGTTAAAAAATGGTACTTACCAGGAGAAGAAATTAAAAAATGGTTAGAATAGGTACCTGTTAGCAAGACTGTTGACAACCAATTCATTTACCACGTAGGAGATGACCCTGTGCATAAAATTCCCACCACCGGCCATGTTTGCCGCGTTTCAATTTACAGCTGCAATTAAATCAGGGAAATAAGAGAACGACCCCATCAGGGAAATGCCGAAGACACAAACTTCGTACAAAGATAACGATTTCTCCAGATAAAAATTTATTTTCCTTCATGGTTTCGTACATAGATAAAAAGGGTTAGGAATCACAGTGATCAGATGAGAATCTCTAGCTAGCACGAATCGTAGAACCGATTGGTCTTAGAAATAGCGGAAGACACCGAAGGAACTGTCCAGAGATGGCGGTCACAGAGAGAGAACCCGAAGCTTCTCGAAACAACCACGCACAAGTGCGGGTTGATCGTTCACTCCGCAACCAGCTACTTCTTGCCCAGGAAGGAATCCATATGATTCGAGGAATCTACGGTCCATCGTAAGGTCGTACCTTAGTATAATAAGCGAGCGCGCGTGTTAGGCTCGAAGTAACATATTGTGTGTTAAACTTTTTTTTTCTGGCCAAAAAAGTTAGGCCCAGATGCACCTTCAATTGCAATAAGTCTTGGGCCAAACAATAAAAGTAAAACAAGTCTAGCTTCAAATTTTTTTTGGCCCAAAGCAGATTAATCAAATAAAAAAAAGATAGACATGTAAATAATACATTTAATAAGATTAAAAGTTTTTATCACAAAAAAAGGGTTCAAATTTCGTGTTAATTTTTATTTACCGTTCATTTTCTTTATTTGTGTACATTCATTTTTAAAATTTTCAATGCCCGTACATTTGTGTAGGCTGCAACTTTTCTAATTATAAATAAGTACGCACAAATATATATAATGAAATTTATAACAAGTTGTGATATTCACAAGACACTAACAATGCAATTTATTTTTTAAATTTTGTTTGTGCAATACATAGCAAAACATGTCTAGTTATATATAAGGTATATCTAATTTTTTGGGAGAAAAGTATATCTAAGAATTTTGTTAATTACGAATAGGCCTTTTAATTGCAAATATTGCCATTAGTATACTGATACTGAAGCATACCTAAAAAATTGAGTAATCCATCCTTACAACAAGATGATGATGGAGAGGAAGAATGCACAACTCTCTCAGACCACTTGACAGAAAAAATGAGAAGGAGCAAGAGAGGCTAAGGTCTCAAGATGAGCCTCTAATCAAATAAAATGTGTTATTTGTTTTAAATGACAAAATTACTTGTCAGCTAGCTTAAATAAGATCGTTACTCCAAAATTGGTTTGTTAGTTGAAGTCAAAATTGAATATTCCAACCTATTATAATTTATTTAATTAAACCCAATCCATTTTAATAAAGCGCTAATCATAACTACTTAATATTAATAGCTGGGCTTGACAATTAATTTGACAATTGATTAATATTAGTCCACACATAATATTAAAATTATTCTAACAAATATGCCTAGATTATACTTCCTCCGATCCTTAATTTAACTTTCCGTTCTCTTAGAGGCAAAGGCGGGCTAACTAGAATAGATAATGAAACTCGTTTGGTATGGGGGAAGTGAGAGAGGGAAGTTAAACTTCCCGAGAAGTAGACTGAATGATGTTGTTTGGTTAAAAAAAGATCTAAAAGTTTTCGGAAAGTTAAGCTTAATTGGGAAGTAAAACTTTCTGAGCAAAACTTAAGAAAATTCTATTTCCTGAGTATTTTATGATATTTTCTTAAAAGAACCTTTAATTTCTTAATTAATTTTTTGAATAGCTAAGATATTTATGTCTTTAAAATTAAAATATCATCTATTTATTTAAAAAATTATTAAACTTCCCAAAAAATAGAAAATAAAAAAGCATATTATATATGAACTTCCTGGGAAGTTAACTTCCCAGCAAATACACTTTTTGGGAAACTACTTCTTAAGAATTATACCAAGGGAGTAAGTTTCTTTTAATTGAATTATGAGGATTAAGAACGGAAGTTAAAAATAGTTGACTACATTTTAAAAAAAAAATCACCGTATTTTTTTCAAAATTATCTTTATTTATTTATTTCACTCTCTCATTACATTATCATCTCATTGAATATGAGTACTTTTGGTAATGCATAATAAATACTACTCCCTCCAGTCCTATATATAGGACATTTTGTCTTGATCCTAAATATAAGATCCTTTACAATATACGAGGTGGTATTTATTATGTATTTCCAAAAAAATGCCCTTATTTAATGTATTCAAAGAGAAAAAGAGAGAGATTAAATAAGGATAGTTTTGGAAAAAGGTTGAAATTTTTGGAGAAATCAAGGTAGTTAATTAGTTTTAATTCTCTTTCTTAATTCGCGTGATTCGGTTAAAATGGTCTTATATATAGGACCAGAGGGAGTACTTTATATTCTAAAAAAGGATTTTACATTTATGATTAAAACAAAAATTCCTATATTTACGATGCGAGAGAAAGTATATGAACTAGTTGATTAAGTTTTCTAATTTGGCTTCATTAATTTTTATAAGTTTTATGATTGTGTTGGTAAATAATAATTTGAAGAAAAATTAAAAAATTCCTTATTTATTCTTGAAAAATAAAATTCCTTCAAAAATTTGAAGAAAACTTTGGATCGTGTGAAATTGCCCCATTCAAGATTTGGTAATTTTAAGCTTTTGTTGATCAAGAGTGCAGCAATGTTCATTCATTCAGGTACTTAACTATCTTTGGGATATCTGTATATTAATGTGTTTAGATCTCTCGTATAACAATGCAATATGAATATTGACACACATGAATTACTGAAATTCTCCTTTTGTGTGTGTGTGTGTGTGTGAGTGAGAGAGAGAGAGAGAGAGAGAGAAATTCTCCTTTTGTGTGTGTGCGTGTGTGAGAGAGAGAGAGAGAGAGAGAGAGAGAGAATGATCTTATTTACAATGCTATTTGTCATAACATTGCCAAAAATATTTGATTCCATGTATCAGGGACCCCAGGCAAGCACCAATGGATGCAATCTGCATTGTTGGGGTCAGCTTTTTCCTCATCTGTTAACACTTTTCCTCCAGTTTCAGTGTACACTGAGGAGTGACCATCAATCCTGTACTCTGATATCTGTGTGATGTTGATGATTTGTACTGGAACTTTCATTTTCCTCACCACTTTGGCCACCACACTCATCATGGTTTTATCAGATCCACTTCCCCAATGCTTCTTCTTCCTTACTGGTTTTGTTTCATTAAAGCACTTTACTCCTTCCTTATTGCCCCAGTCTGCACTTCTGTAAACAAAAGGCACTCACATTTGGGTTAGTATGTCGTTAGGATCATAAGCTTTCATGGCAGTAGCCATTGTACTTCTAGGTGTTTGAAGAATTGTCTCAAAGGACTACTTTACTTAAAAAAAGACTTTTAACTCTTACATGAATCTAGTTGACTCAAAAAACCTGGTCAAATTGGTCCAAATGGATTCTATATTTAATGCTGAGATTCACTAAACTTATAGTTGTTAGAGGCATTGCCTCAGAGAGCTATTTGACCTTAAAAGACATGAGTTGTTAGAGAAAGTTGAAGCTATAGTTTTCTTTAGAGAGAGAGAGAGTGAGTGGGAAGAAACCTTGTGTGTGTAGGGGACATAGTTGTAAAGAACGCCCTGGTTCTGTTTGGATCAATAGTTGAGTCCACCCAGTTAGCCCATGTCTTTAAAGCAATCTTGTAAGCCACTGGTGCATCCAATTCTTCATACCCTTCTTCTCTATTGGCAAATGAGCCCCATCTACAAATGTAAATATGTGTCAGACACTATTTTCTGCCTTTTGGTTGAGCATCAAATGCTAAAAGATAAATTTACAGAGACAAAGATTCTAAAAGAAAACTTACAGGGACTTAATCCTGAGACCACTCATCCACCAAACATAGGTATTGAAAACCAGGATATCCACTCCTGTCCAGTTTTTGGCACGCTCTGTGATTGAATCAACTTTTATTATCCTCTTCTTTGGATCTCCTATTATGTTGATATCTGTGTTAGAATTGACAAGATATGGGGCCCAGTAGAACTCAATAGTAGCATTATATTTCTGTATAGCAAAGACACAAGGGATCAAGTTAGTTCAGTCTATTCATACGCATTACTAATAGCTCTTCTTAAACTCATCGGTCAATTACATGATTCAAAACTGTGCCTTGCTCTCTTTTCTTAGTAAATTAACAGTTCAAAATATTGTATTCATACCTTGGCTGTGAAGACTGGATGCATACGGTTGAGTTTCATAGATTTCTGATTATAAGGAATGATCCATTCGACCATACACACAAAAGATTCCCATTGATTTCTCTGCAGTGAATCCCCTACAAATAGTAGCCTCTTTCCCCGAAGTTTCCTGAGCGCTAGCTTCGGATTAAATCTACCAAATATATTCATGTCAGGATGTGGATCATTTTAGAACTTGAAGTTTTTCAAGTTTGGATTTCATATGATAGTATTATGTAATAAGGGAGACAGACACAGATTCACTAGAAACAAAGTCTAACGCAATCACATGCGTGATTTATATCTGTGTGTGTGTGTGTGTACACTCACCTAGGGAGAGTACAGTCCTCTGGCTGCCACTCCCAGTGGAGGTACCTAGAATCTGGCCTTCCATTCTTGGCACAAGAAAACTGTCTATCTACAAAGGGGCAGCTTCTGTCTGTGTATAGAGGTTTTATTGATCGGTTAAATACCCATTTCCCATTGGCAACATTGCACTCTTCTGGATCAAACTCGAATCTATCATCAGTTATCGAGGCATATCCAATCTCCTCTATTTTCTTATCATCTGTTGTACAATCACAATGTCTCAATTTCAGTACACTCATGCAGTACCCGAAGAGTAATTATTAATAATCTCTCTTGGAAACATATGTTGAATTCATTTTCAGGCAATTAATGAATGGTAAGTACTACTATTATATCTATAATAGTTCAGAGACATACTAGATTTTGATGCGGTATTCCTTTTGTGACAGCATTTGAACTTGAAGAAGGAACTGGAAGAGAAAGAACTGAATCTTTCTGCGTAAAAGATGGCTATGAAGACAAGAGCACATGCTGTTGCAAAAATGATGGGCAGAGACGGTGTTCCTCTTGGAGGTTTTATTGTGCATGAAGGGATCATTGTGGGGAAGAGGACGAGAAAAACTTAGTTGAAGTATGGAAGAAAGGGAAAGAACATGTGAAAGTGAACAGAACAGAATGATAAGGAAATTGCATATAGGGTTTAAGGGGGAGGGAGGTTTTATGGGATATTGGAGTAGGAGTGAAGTTAAAGCATAATGTGATTTTGTTATTTGGATGAATAATGTAATGATAAAGTACTGGTGGAGGTTGAGCCATAAGTTAGAAGGCTAACATCTTGACCTCTCTCATATCATATTTAAGTAGTACAGTGGCTATGCAATTATACACCTGTCATCATGCTTTCTATAATGGGAAGGACATTCTGGTAATCAGCAGGTGGAAAACATGTAAATTTGAAGGCTTTTTCTTAGGACAAATTATTCCATCAACCCAAATTTTTTAAAAAATTAAGTTAAAAAAAATTTAAAATTCCAATTATTTTTAAAGATAAAAATTATACTATCAAGTTTTAAATGCTCACTTTTAAATTTTAGAAAAGTTTTAATTGTGGTTGCTTTGTAGTAACTTTTTTTCAAAGTTATAACTTTCAATATATGTAGGTTACACATTTAATTTTTTATTTAAAAAATTTTGAATCATCCAAATTTAATATGAATGAATTAGATGAAATGTGCAACCTCTACATGTAATTAAAGATGTATAAAGATTGACTTTGTATGAAAAGAAAGGTGTTATGTTTTGTCAAATCTATAGTTCTATATCATTAGATTGAATTTGGATGGTTCACATTTAATAATTTATAAATATATTATTAGAATATAAAAATAGTTTTGAACTGTTAAAATTTGATTAGAACAATTGAAAACTATGTTAAAGAGAAAATGGAGATAATTTAAGATGGAAAAATATCGAAATGAATATTTCACATTGGATGTTTTGGTTAGAAGATTATCTCCTGATCCAAATACATCAGAAAAAGAGAGAGACAAATACAGGAGTTTGATGGCCCCCTCTTATCAAACGGCCTACCAAACCCATTGAGTCTAGCCATCTCTCTTTGCTCGAGACAATCAAACCAATATTTTCTTCTCTCACTTTCTTGCATGGTAGAATTGGTGTGTAACTATAATAAAGTGAAGAGGTCTAAAGTTTTGTTGCTTGGATTTGCTTATATGGGTGAAAATTACTCCTTTGTCCTCTAAATTTATATATAGAAAATATTCATGCAAACTTTATATCATTCTAAAGAGAAAAGATTGAAAAAATAGAATAGAGTTGCAAAGAGAACAGAAACATGTAAATATAGTGAAGTTTCTCATAAAATTGAAAGTCAAAGGGTGAATTGAGTGAAAGGGAAGATGAGATATCAATACACGTCTTGAAATGAATGTACTTGAACTTCAAATACAAGGGAAAGCAAAATCGAAATTAAAAAAAAAAACAGAGAGAGAGAAGGATATAAATTTGAGGAACAAATACTAAAATAAAAGAGCTACAATCATTGTGAGCACTCTAAAGTGAGAAAAAAGTGCCAAAGAGGGAAAATTTCTCATAGAAGCAGCCATGCAGCAATAATGCACCAACTTATGAACTTTTTAATATAAGATAAAAAATAGTCATTTCAAATAAATTTACAACCTTCAATTAATTTGAATAATTTGGTTTTTATTAAAAATAAAAATTATTTCCAATAATTTGGACCGCTCTTCTTGACCACAAATAATTTGGACTATTCTGATGAATTGAATGGTTAGAATTTGATTAAAATCATCTTTATTGTCATACTCAAAATTGACAGAATTTAAACTCGTGTCCCTAACTAATTTTTATTGTTTGATAGAAAAAATGTATACCAATGAAAGGCACCCAAGATCTCGGGTTTGAAAAAACTTACAATTTGGATTTGGACATTACAACTCCAATATATAAAACCACAGTTGTTGCGCTAACCAAGTCACACCATTCAACTATAAATTGACGTTCCTAAATCAAACAACAACTAGATAATAATTAATATAAAATTGTTACGGTCTTAAAAAAATAGGAAATTATCATAATAAAAATCCTTAATCGCCAAAATGAACCTTACTGGGTGACACTAGCTAGAACATTGAGGTTGAATAGATGCAAACCCATCATAAAGTGTTGCTAAACAACAAATAACCTCTTAGGTAATCCTGGGTCAACATCAACTGATCATACAAATGTTGGTTAATGAAAAAAGATTTAAAAAAGTTCAAAATTTGCATGCAAAGGTGATTATCCTGTAGCTTGAAAACTGGATTTAACCAAATTCCGTTGCATCCAATTTTCATTTTTAGGCACTGTTTTTTTCCCTTCAATTTTCTTTGCTTTCACTCTTGTTCTAATTACGGTTGCAAAGCCAATTTTATATGCCAAAAATGTTGAAATGAACTTTTTTTCTATATATTTTAAGAAATTCAGAAAATAATTTTTTTTTAAAAATCTGAAAAACGAGAAACTCTTGCCACAAAAAGTTAAATAAAATTCCCCCATTTTCTTGAGAAAATAAAATCTTCTCTTCTCTTCCTTTAATCTAAATTATTTTTAATTATAATTTTTTATCTATGGTTAAAATGTAACTTCAATCAATTTTTAGACAAACTGATATAATTATTATCGTTCTACTTGTCCATTCTATTAGTAATTTTTTTCTCGAACTCTCATCTATCAAAAACAAAAAACAAACTCTGGATAACAAAACGTCTTGCACTTCTTTCAATTCGTTCCATCTGTAAATTTTTTTCCCAAAAATAGACATTATTATTATACATATAAAAGAAAAATCATTTACATTATCACATTACTGTGGGGAACGGATCGAGTGCACTTCTCCAAGGAAGTGCACGGGCTACACATCCTTTTCTATTATTTTTTTGGACAATGAAACACACACTTGTCTCACTTTTGCTTGCAGCTAGCGTCATCTTCATATTTAAATGAGCATTTGATTAAAAAAAAACCGTTAATAAATGTATGGTCTGTGTAGGTCATTTTTTTTTTACTTTTTATTTTTCTATCTTAAAGTATTTATCATATATTTATCTCCTAAATAAAAAAATAAATTTAATATTAATAATATCAATAACTAATTATATATTTTTTTAACCAAGATAATAAATCATATAGTTAAACATTATATATTATTTTCTTTTGATTTATTATTTATTTATACAATAACTAATGAAGTATATCACTTTTTTATTATTAATTTCATTTTACGCATCCCTTAAAGGCAACAAGGACTAATCTTTTTCAAGGTATTAATAGTAAAGAATAAATTATTTCCAAGTAAGTTGGTTGCACGTATAAGAGTTGAAAATCAAATTCTTAACCATTTGCTAATCAACGGGAGCTCTACCACTCACACCAACTCTTACGTATTCACACTAGGGAAAATATGGGAGAGTGTAAACTCAGTGCAAAGAGTCTCGAATGTACTAAGATTTTACAAATGCTCAAATTGAACTTGTGGGATATAGCGAAAAATCTCAAACAAGTTATTTAGGGACTAAATATAGATAAAGTAATTCAGCCGAATCAGGATATATTGTCTTGATCTTCTTTTCTACCTCAAGCTTCATCTTCTCACTATCCTCTATTTATCTTTATTTTGACGGTCGTGGTTGTATCATTGGGTTGTTGTTCATAAAGGTAAGAATTTTGTGATACCCAATCCATCTCTCTTAAATAATCAGTCAATTTAATATTATATATTTAGCAAACTTAGTGTGAGTTACCCTTTTACTTTCAATATCTCAAGGGAATTAATTCTTATTATCATCAGTGAATACATAAAATGAAGTTAATAATGATAAAAAAGTGATATGCTTCATTTAGTTATTGTATAAAAAATAATAATAAATCAAAAGAAAATAATATATATTGTTCAACAATATGATTAATCATCTCGGTAAAAAATATATATAATTTGTTATTGATATTATCAATATTAAATTTATTTTTTTTGTATTCACAGATAAATATATGATTAATACTTTAAAATAGAAAAATAACAAGTAAAAAAAATGAACTCCATAGTCCACTCCATGTGCTTATTAACATTTTTCTAATCAATTTCTCATTTAAATATAAAGATGATGTTGGCTGTGCAAAACAACCGTGTGCTTTATGGTAAAAAAAAAATAAAAAAATAAAAAAATAGAAAAAGAGATGTAGCCTGTGTACTTCCTTGAAGAAGTGCACTGAATCCGTTCCCCATTACTGTAACCTTGTTTTTTAAGCCATCTACTGTAGCTTGTTAATTTAAGTACGTTAATCATTTACCATTGGAAGAGAAACGGCTACTAGTTTAGGCCGTAATGGTTATTGCGTCTCTTGGCACTCATCCAAACACAACCTTAACATAGCAATTCAGCTTTGTACGGTTTCCCACTTTCATTGAAAGAGTTTTAAACTAGAAACGCAAGATTAGCAAATTCACTCCCAGTAGCACTCATATCCTATTCGCAATCTCACTACTCAAGCACTTGATCAAAATAAGAATTTTCCAATCTGTAAATACATATTTACAATAGCGTAAGTGTATAACAGCCAGTTCAAGACCATGAACCTTCAAATAAGGAGAAATGCCGAAGAACGAAAAGGGAAATAAGTGGCAAAATCTGTCAAATTAACTTACTTTAACTCCTCAATTAAACATTTGCCCTTGGCTTTCGCTTTACTATTCAATCTTTTGCCCCTATTACTCCATTCAAACTCCATGACTGATGTCTTTTCTGCTCTTACAATGGCTGCTAAGGAAGACCAAGCTTCGTCATGCTGCTCATGCACCCAACACATAATGAAATAAACCTTCCTTTCTGCCATTTTAAGATTATTTCTAGTCTCATCCCTCCTTGGCTTTCTGGGTTTCCTTGTTCTGATCTCCTTTTCCCCTGACTGAATCAACCGATTCATATCGGAAAGTGCACACACCAAAGCAGAACTTCCCAATGAAAGTAAACCTATCACATCGTCAATGAGATTCAAACCAAATTGTAGCCCACCCATGTGTCTGTAAGCTGGAGAGCATACTTGCTCCAAGCAACGAGAGAGCACTTCAAGTACAGTCTCTGGTTGCTCACCTTGACCCAAGACTGAGGAAACACTCAATGCAACCATGGATGACCCTAGGGCGTCTGACCTCCAGTCTCCATTGTAAAGGCGAAGAGTGAAGCAGTAGCTATACAAAATATCTACCAGATGAACAGTTAAAAGGGGCGATGGCTCTCTTGCACTAAGACTGCTGACCGGAGGAAGTGGGGTTTCTGGACCAAGAGGGATATCACTGCATTCATTACCTTCAAGGACATCTTCCACTTCCTCCCCCTCTGGAAGGGGCTGAACAAGCTGAGTTCCTTCCTTACTCAGGGAGATGTCTCTGGCAGAAGGTTTATACCACCATGGATCCCATGGTTTAAACATCTTGCTCAGTTCCCCTGATGCAATGGCTCTTTGAAACTGCTTCTTCTCTTCCACAGATAAATCATCAAAACTGACTTCACCTCCTGTAGATATGGAAGAGAAATAAACCCATAACTGCCTTGGCCAACTCTGGGATGCATAAGAAAAGATAACAATGAGGAGTACAAACTATAAATGCTCCTACTACGGAATAGCATTTGCAGAAACATGTACCACTAGCAGTGTAAAGCCACAGCAGTGAGGAGATGCACAAGCGACTTATGAGCAAACAGAAACATAACAATTAAAAAGGATATACAGGAACATACCAGACAAAACCTTTTCTATTATCTCCTCAGACAGTGTTGAATCTGCCAAAGCTAAGAAAACAATCAGATATTAGTAGCATTCTTCATCAGCACCTTGGATAGCTCAAAAAAACCAATAATAACAGAACTCTTTAAAATAATCAACACAAAACTATAACTGTAAACTACTGCAATGATG
The DNA here is from genome assembly GCA_026686845.1 of Adenanthera pavonina. NCBI lineage: Eukaryota > Viridiplantae > Streptophyta > Magnoliopsida > Fabales > Fabaceae > Adenanthera > Adenanthera pavonina. The sequence continues at coordinate 37,769,637 of JAIVEN010000011.1, forward strand.
ATTCATGCAGACTCTTAGATTAAATGACCATACAACCAGGGGTTTAGTAACTCTAAAATAAAACACGAAGTCAAATGCTGCAGTCCATCAATCAGCAACTATGAGGTGCCACCCTCCAATATCAATTATTTGAAGAATGAAATCTGTATAACGTAAGCATTTGAATAACCAAAAAAGCAACCACAAGAAAATATCAATACCTTTTTCTTAGTGATATCGGTAAAATATATTTCCTTTTACTATGAGATCAGAAAAATTCAATATTCCAACTTCACTGAGAAAAAGACTCTCAATAAAAGTGAATCAACCAGTCACACTAAAAGCACAAATCCTGAAATCCGAGATGGAAGTCTCTCTCTCAACCTCTGAAGCTCCAAGGAGAGATGACCCACCACTGACTGCCGATGATGATCGCACCACTAAGAAAGTCAAAATACGAGACGAGGTTGTTTCCAATGAAGTTGTGATGCAAGATATCACGTAGACCAATGCTAATGCAAGCCCGGCCTCTTTCAAAGACAAACTTCTCGGCAAGGGACAATCAGAGAGCTAATCTATGATCTCACTCCTAGAGATAACCATGCAGAAAGATAATGTTGTGGTCAGTAAGGCTAGTAACATTCCTTCCATTACCTTCTCTCAATGCGTCAAAGATCTTCTTGACAAGCCGTTGCAGCAATCCTTGGTCATCAAGCTACTAGGTGCCTTCTTAAACTATCGAAACATGTTACCTCAGCTCCTTAACCTATGGAATCCTAAAGGCCAGTTTGAGCTCGTCGACTTAGCAAATAACTTCTACACGGCCACATTTGCTTTAGAGGAAGACAGACAAAAGGTCCTTGAGGGAGGGCCATGGATGATGTTCGGCCGTTACCTCACAATTCAACCCTGGAACTCCACTTTCTCCCCTCAGACAGCATCTATTTCAAGAATTGTAGCTTGGGTCAGATTACCCGAATTAGCCTACAGATATTACCGGAAGAATGTCTTGCGAGAAATAGGCCAGCTTTTGGGAGAAGTTATACGTATAGATTATAACACAGAAGGCAGAGGAAGGGCAAAGTTTGCAAGATTTGCTGTGGTTATAAATCTGCAAAAGCCCCTAATCTCTAAGATTAACATTGATGATCAAACCCACTATATTGAATACGTAGGGCTGCCAATCATCTACTTTCACTGTGGTCGCTACAGCTACACAAAGGAGAGATGCCCCGAATTATTCCCTCAAACCCCACAAACCGAGCAACCTTCACTGGAGAACGATCAAATTGACCAAGGAGGGGAGGCGCATGAAGACAACTATGGATCCTGGATGATGGTCAGGCACCGAAAAGGAAACCCGTCAGGAGAGACAAAATTGCTGCACAAGGTCCTTTCCATTCTCATGACCTCAAGGGGAAGAGGTTCAGTGCTCTTACTACAGCTACGGCTGATGGAGACCTAAAGCAAGCTCGAGAACACAGCAAAGGGAAGGTCAACTTGACCTCGGAGGTAGGTACTCTACGTCCTAAACCTCAAAATGTTAACGATGCTCACATGAAGTTTGACAAAGCAGCTGCCACCAAGCAACAGACGTCAAAGACGGCACCCCAACAAATAAAAAAAGCGGTTGACAAGTGGGAAAAAGCCAAAAGTGCTCCTGAGCATAGAGTTGATAATAATGAATCCTTGTTTGCTTCTACGGCATACCAGACAAGTCAAACGGAGGTTACCCTTAATAATGACAAGCACTCTGCCGTGATAATCCATCAGGGTGAATCAAGCTCACCTCTAAAAGCCCCCCTTCAGCTGACACGTATTAACCCAACTCCAACGAAGTTCCCCACGCCTTTGGGTACAGGAAATGTGGACTCGAAACCACCAGACCCACGCCGTCCCAAGTCAGGATTTAAGTAGTGAGCCCAACCCACCATCAAAAAAAGCTCCACACGGAAAAGCAAGGAGCATTACTTGTTGGTGGAAGACCCAATAATGGATACGTACAAGGATACGCTTAAGAGCCCAAATGAGACAGATATGGAGGAAGCCCATGACGGCATTAACAAAATGGACCACATCGATGGCCAAGATAACTAAGGGCTGTAAGCTCAACTCTTCCTTTATTTTATTAATTATGAATCTTAAGATATTTATTTGGAATTGTTAGGGGGCAGGTAGTCGCCTCTTTCAATGTGTTTTGGTCTCTTTGATTCAAGAGCACCGTCCCTCTATCTTAGTCCTTCTTGAACCTCATATTGCTGGCCTTAATGCTGACAAAGTCATCAAATGGACTAGCTTTGAATTTTTCCACTGTGTGGAAGCCTCTGGGTTCTCGGGCGGAATATGGGTCCTTTGGAATGGCAATCTCAAAGTCTCTATTCTCCATAATCATAGGCAATTCATTCACACCTCCATCTATGATTCTTCTCTCGGCCGCACTTTTCTCTTTATAGCGGTATATGGGAGCCCTACAGCGACTGTACGCCAACATTTATGGGAAGACCTCTCTAATATTATTTTTGGCACCCAACTTCCATGGCTGGTGGTTAGTGACTTCAACGCTATCCTTAGCTACGAAGATAAGCAAGGAGGCTCAATCAGGCATATGTCGGGATGCCACCTCTTTTAGGAGTTTGTTGGCATTAATGGCCTAATCAACTTGGGCTTCTCTGGGCCACAATTCACGTGGCGGAGAGGGTCCCTATTCAAAATGTTGGACCGTGCTCTTGGAAACAAGTGGGGCATGTCCTTCTCTAATACTATTGTGCACCACCTCCCCAAAATAAAATCTGACCACAAATCGTTGCTTATTGAACCCTTGGGGATTTCTTCTGGGCCTCAAAAACTCAAGCCTTTCAAATACATTGCTGCCTGGGCCTCCCACCCAAAATTTGCTGACTTAGTCACCGACAGCTGGAGTGATAATAATACTGTTGCAGAAAATATTCGGGCTTTCACATCAAAAGCCCAAACTTGGAATAAATCAGTTTTTGGGCATATTATACAAAAGAAGCGATCTCTCAGAGTAAGGATTGGGGGCGTACAAAAAGCTTTAGAACGCAAACACTCACAGCACCTTGAGCACCTCGATCTTGAGCTACGAAAGGAATATGAGGCTATTTGCCACTATGAGGAAATCCTTTGGCTGCAAAAATCCTGAAGCAATTGGATTAATAATGAAGATCACAACACTCATTATTATCACTCGAAGGCTACTGCTAGACGTAGACAGAACCATATTGCAGCTCTGAAGGATGACAAGGGTAACTAGCAGCGTGATGAGAATATGCTTCATACAATGGCTACAGACGACTACTTGGCTCTGTATCAACGGGATGCTAACAGTGAGCCCCTTGATTTCAACAGAGGTACGTTCCCTACTTTAACAATTGCTCAAAGAGAGTTCCTTGAGAAAGATGTTGATGATGAGGAAATAAGAAAGGCACTTTTTGATATAAAGCCCCTCAAAGCCCTAGGGGCAGATGGCCTTCATGCAGCTTTTTTCTAGTCTCAGTGGAAGAAAGTAGGACCCTCTATTTGTAAGATGATCAAAGGGATCTCTCAGGGGGACGCTCTTGACCTAGATTTAAATCGCACTCTTATAGCTCTCGTCCCTAAATGTCAACATCCATCTTGCCTTAAAGAATTCTGGCCAATTAGCCTCTGCTTTGTTCTTTACAAGATCATCACCAAAGTTATTGCGAATAGGCTCAAGCCTTTAATGGCCTACTTGATTCTTCCCGCATAATCAAGCTTTATTTCAGGGCGTAGCATCTTTGACAATATCATCATCTCACAAGAGGCTGTTCATTCAATGAGGTGCAAAAAAGGATCTCTGGGGTGGATGGCGATCAAGGTTGATTTGGAGAAAGCTTTTGATAAGTTAAAATGGAATTATATTGAAGATACATTAAAAAATGCAGGATTTCCTGAAAATTTGATCCAAGTCATTATGCATTGTATCTCTACCGCCACCATCCAGATCCTTGTCAATGGCAATCCCACTGATTCATTCACTCCTTCTAGGGGTATAAGACAAGGTGACCCTCTTTTGCCTTACCTCTTCATCCTCTATATGGAGCACTTATCTCAAAAAATTAGCAGTCTTACCTGCAATAAAAAATGGGAGGGTATCAAAATGGGAAAGCATGGCCCTGTGATCTCTCACCTTTTTTTTGCAGACAATCTTATCTTATTTAGCTCCACGCGAGACAATCAAGTCAACCTCATCAAAGAGGTCCTACAAGATTTCTACAAATCTTCTAGCCATAGAATTAGCCCCAATAAAACTAGAGTTTGCTTCTCTCAAAATATGCCTCGAGACACTGCCTTACACATAAGTTCTGAGCTTGGTTTCACTCTCTCTGACCAATTAGGGAAGTACCTTGGTGTCCCACTCCTTCATAAAAAGGTTGACAAGGGGACCTATGAATACATAGTTGATAAAGTCAAGCAAAAACTTTCTGGTTGGACAGCAAAAAACCTCTCCCTTGTTGGACACATTACCCTTGCTAAATCGGTCCCGCAATCTGTCCCCCTATATGCCATGCAAACCTCTAGAATTCCTACTAGCATTGTTGCTAAGATTGATAAAATTACAAGAGACTTCATTTGGAACTCCTCTTCTGACTTGAAGAAGCCAAGCTTGCCTAATTGGGATGATATGTGTCAGCCTTTAAATAGTGGAGGGAGTGGACTCAAGAAATTGGGTAGTCAAAATAAAGCCTTTCTCATGAAAATTGGCTATGCTCTGGTTGCCAAGCCTGAACTGTTCTAGGTTAAAGTCTTAAGAGCTAAGTATGGATGGTTTGATAGGAGCATGATTGTGTTCAAGAAAAGTCAAGCTTCCCATCTTTGGCGGAGCTTAGCTAGGATCCGGGAAGATCTTTAGCTTGGGATTATTTGGGAAATTGGTGATGGTCAATCTATTCGCTTCTGGGAAGACAATTGGCTCGATGAATCAGGGCCATTAAAAAACCTCTCTCTATCCCATGTTCCTCAGCATGAACTTTCTAAAAAGATCAATGACTATGTTAACCTTTCACGAGGCTGGAACTAGCCCTCCCTTGAGACTTGGCTCCCCTTCACAATTGCTCTACAAATAGCAAGTGTTAAACCCCCTCTTCCTGCTGATGGATATGCCCAATGTTACTGGAACAATACTGCAAACGGTTCATTCTCAGTAGCTTCAGCTTATGAGATTCTTGAACAAGACAATTGGTACCCATGTGAGAGGAAATGGAAGCTTCCATGGAACTGCAATGGAGCTTAAAGGGTATGTACCTTCCTTTGGTTAATCCTCAAGGGTCGCTTGCTCACCAACTCTGAGAGAGCACACTACCATATGACCAACAATGACCTATGTCAACTTTGTAGCAAAGGCATTACCCAAGATGTTGATTATGTTTTGCGACATTACGAATTTGCTAAGAAACTATGGCTGAAACTTCTACCTTATGAACAAGTCAACCTCCTTCTCGTCTCCTATTGACAATTGGCTTGATTATAACCTTAATTGTAAAGTCCCAGAGTACTGGCCTACCGTTTTTGGTATTCCATGTTGGAAGCTTTGGGATATCCGTAACAGACGCATATTTCAAAATAGCCAACCAATTGTTGAGACTGTGCTTAATGAAATTTGGGCTGCCTCTAACTATACTAAGCAAGCGAGATTGTTCCAATCAAGCTTGGAAGATCCTCATATGAGGAAAATTGAACACTTCATTCACTGGGTTCATCCACCTGAAGGCTGGATCAAAGTTAACTGTGATGGATCATACAAAGGGTCACGACATCTTGCTGGTTCTGGAAGCATCTTGCGTGACACAGCTAGACGCTGGCTGGCTGGGACATGAAGGAACTTAGGCCAATGTACTATTACGAAGGCTGAACTATGGGCTATCTACAATGGCTTATCTCTTGCATGGGAACGTGGATGGAGGAATATTCAGATTGAAAGTGACAATAAGATTGTCATCTCTCTACTCCTGGAGAACTCTAATAGAGTGAATGACCACTATCGTCTTGTGGCTGATATTAAAAACCTTCTCCAGCTAAATTGGTCTGTTGTCATTTCCCATGTCTATCGCGAAGCCAATCGTGGGGCCGACTTTCTTGCCACACTTGCTGTCAGCATGCACTTGGGACTCCATATCATTGAGAACCCCCCTCAAGGTCTTATTAGCATCTTATTTGAAGACTCTTTAGGAGTCTCCATCCCTAGACTTGTGTAACGGGTTCCCCCCTCCCCCGTTGCTATCAAAAAAAAAAAAAGCACAAATCCTAAACCTGAAGGTCAATAAAGTACTGAACAATGAAAATATACTACCAAAAAAATAAAAAGCTTACTTAACATGTTTTTGGCTACCATGGGATAGAGGCAACTAATCAATTCATTATTTAATACTCATACCATGAAGGAAGACTTTGAGAACCTTCGGGTTCAAAGCAGTTTATTTTCTCCCACAAAAACTGTATTGCACTCATATCTTGCTCAACCCCCTAATATGAAACACAAAAAACTAAAATATATATATATATAAACTAAGGTCACTTTTTATTAAAATGAAACAACGTAAAAACTATGATGTACAAGCAAATCTTGGCAATTTGCATGCAAGGACAACTTATTAAACAACTAATCAGAACACATCTTTACTGAATACCATTGAGGAAAAATTTCAAAATAGAAAAACTGGAAACAAACTCCAAAGGGACTGACAGAAAATTAAACATATGGATGACTTACAATCCTCATCCATACAATCTGATTCCTCTTCTGAATAATATCTTTTCAGTATGTCCAGCATTTTATGTTTGGTTTCATCATCAGGGCACATTTGCTGAAGCTCCTGAACTACATTTTCTTGCATGAATGATTCAGTACAGCGAATGCTGTGAGACTGTCCAAATTACAAAAATCAAAGGATCACAAATCACAATAATTAAAATTCATGGTATATATGTGTGTATACTGACCATTTTTCACATCATATGCATTGAATGCATAACCAACTGCTAAAGCAAAAGCCTATTCAGGGGATTTGGACTCACAGACATTTACTAACCTAAAAGAAGCAGAAGACACAGATACGCATGCGCATATTAAATCAGTGACACTACCAGATTAATTCTCTAGTTTGATAGGCATCCTCAAAATATAGCTTCGAGAAACCATATACTACTTCAGTGACACCATCTCTGGTACAATGATGAAGCATTAAAAAGGAATTCATTTTGTAAACATCCTTGATGATGCTACACCTTATCAATCATTTAATCATATATCAAATATAAACTAGCTTAAAGATAGTTCTTCCACCTACAGTAGAAATTTTTGAAGGAAAAAATTTGGGAGGATATACTCTCTTGACATGCCACATAACATGATGGGCCAAAATTGGTGAATGATGCAGGACCATTGAAAGAGCTTTTAAGACTCGATTTATCAACATAATATTGAACAAGCTCAAATAGTGCCTCGGCTCACTTTGTAGCATTGAAGGGAACAGTATCTTGAATTGCATCGAGGGCATGTGTACTGAGAAAACTGCTTCTGACATCTGTTTTGGAAAAAGGGGAGAAAGATGGAGAGAGAGGTTCAATCAGTATACCTACTAAGAAGAAACCTTTGCAAAAAAGCCTGAGTGACAGATAAAATGTTATAGCAAATACGATCATGACAACTGACAAGGAACTTCAAATGAGCAAAATGAAACTAAAATTTAAATATTTCAGCATAAAAATGTCCACCCATAGATTTTTTTTTTTCTTTTTCTCTTCCCCAACACGTCCACCCATAGATTTAACCTCATAGGAAGTAAGTGAAAAAGCATGGGCAATATCGACTATCCTAATTAACAAACATAATATTAAAAGGAAAAAACTGATATTTTTAATTTTAACAGAAGTCGAATAACAATAAATAGCTACCAAAATCAGACCAAGGTTTATTATCATAATTCTTGATTAAAAGTAAGAAGAACATACACGTGACAGACAATCCGAGGAGGGTTGAGCGAAGAAGAAGTAGATGGTTTGTCAGCAACAACTGTTTTCTCCTCCATAATCAAACCTTCAGGGCACAGATAACTTGCTTTCCTTTATATGGATTTTGAAAAGAGTAAGAAACAAATCACTTCCTAGTTAGCTCGGTCAAGTTGATAAGTTTCAATTTAGAATGCTGAAGCAAAACTGTGGAGAAATTATAATATTCTGCTGCATGAAGTTCTACTTCATGTCCGCCCCCCTATTTATGCTCAGAGAAGCGCCTTTTAGTCATTCGATTCAAACAAGAAGTCGCAACCTGCTCCCGTGCTTTCTTTCTAGTGTTCAATTCGTTCTCATCCTCCCTCTAATTCGACTGCTGGTCCTCTCTTCACCACTTCTTTCGAGATTCAACAACGGATTGCACTGACTAACTGACTTTGGCCGTTCGTGAACGATGAAGCGAATCGATGGCGGCTAGGGAAGACGAGATAAGATGGAAACTTGTAGATTCAGCGACGGACGACTAAGATTACGCGAGAATATGGATGGTACAGATTTCGCCCACATGACGAAAACGGTGACGTTTTAAAGGAAGTGGAGGTGGCTCTCTGTTCCTGCCTCTTCCGCGCTGTTCTTTTCTTTCCCCTCTTTGAACTCTTCGGCAATATTTGGTATAATATTTGTTTTTGATAAAGAAAAAAAAAATTAAGTCACTTCAACTTATTTGACTAAAAAATTAGAAAAAATTTAATTCTCTTTAATTCTCTCTCCCATTTTCATTTTAAAATATTACAAATTGAGTTATATAAGTTATATACTTAATGTTTAAGTTATATAAGTTTTATAATATAGATTATGGAATAGTTTTAGTTGGTTGTTAATAATTGAAAAGGAGGAAAAACAATTATATGAAATGAGCTTTTCATTTGTGTTTACAACAGATATTGATAATGTATTAGAATCACAAGCTCTAAGCTATGGCGTTTTTAATGACATAGATAACTAAATATTGCATGAATAGGTATAAATCAATATTTTGATTAATACCTCATTATTAATTTTGCAGCCTGACATCACCATATATATATATTTTTCACATCATATGCATTCACTGAATGCATAACCAACAACCTATCTAATTTAACATCCTTGTCTGGAGACTTGGACTCATGGTCATTTACTAATGTAAAAGAAGTTCAAGACACAGATACACACGCACATATTCAATCAGTGAGACTACCAGAAATACTTCTCTAGTTTGATAGGCATCCTCAAAATATAGTTTCATATTTTTTATAACTTACAACATTATTTTAAATAATTAATTATAATAAATATTTAAAAATTAAATTAATAATATAAAATAGGTATTATTTTTTAAAAATTTGGCCTTCCACAATGTTTAAGCTGCATCTGCCCTTGCGGCAGTCTTAGAGGCTGTTTGATTCTGTTTTTAAAAACAGTTTTTATGTTTTTAAAAACAGAAAAATAAAAAAAAACTTTTTTAGTAAACCTATTTTTTATAAACTGTTATGAGAAATAGGAAAATAAAAAAATAGAAAACTTAAAACAACTTTAAGGTGTTTTATAGTTTTTGTTCTGGAAAACACAAGAAAATGTGAAAAACACCTATCTCGCAACGGCAAAGTTATAAATTTTGAATAACTCATCTATCACTCATTAGTTATGATTTTGAGAACAACTATTCAAACAGATTTTTTGGTTTTCTTGTTTTCAAAACTTATTCTCAAAAACAGTTTTATAAAACTATTTTGAGAACAAAAAAATAGAAAACACTATCAAACATACCCTTAGTCATATGTTCACCACACCTACTTTTGTCAACACCCCATCCCCTTTGAATCGAAAATTCTAGCTCCTCCTCGTCAAGGGAAAGAATCATTGCAGCTTCATCAAAATCAGGTTCCTCAATCTTATTCCTCAGTCTACATGACTCTTCTTCATCCTTTTTACCTTTTTTGTTTTTGTCAATTATCGATTAGTTTCAATCTCATCTTTACTTTAATTTCCTGCGCCTATTTGGAAACTGACGTTAGGCTGGCCATCTCGTTTGGCAATATTGTAACCTCCGTTTCAGCAATTGGGTTTCTCATCCAAAATGCCACTTTCCCAACGTGCCAACATCCCTCCTTTTCCGTTGTCCAAACCTCAGTTCACTTTTTCCTCCTCATTTTCTTTATTTTTTTTATTTGCTACGTACTACCTCTGTTTTTTCCGTTTTCGTCCTTATCATTTTCTTCATCAACTTTCATACAATGAATATATTTTGTTGAATATTATATGTATTTAAAATTATCTGCCACGTGACATTTGCAAGAAAAATTATTCACTACTCTTTATTTTTTACACAAAAAAAAACAAACCTATATATGGCTTTTTGAAATAATTTTTTTTTAGTGGGAATAATAATTTTATATTTTGATAGTATCTTTTCTGCCCCTTAAAAAATAATAATGAAAATAAAATATATTTGTTATTATATAATACTAATATTAATATCTCTTTTTTTAGAATATTAATAAACATTAAAAATAATTTTTTTGGTCAAACATTAAAAATAATTTTCCACATATAAAAATGCTTCTGATTTATATCATTTAAACAAGTTTCATTTTACAAACATACGAGGTATTCAAATATAAATCACAACAAACTTACTTTTATTCAAATTTTATTTTGATAAGTTTCATTGTTCTAAATTAATTTTGCAAGCTAAGAATCAAATGGACCGTCTTTCCTCTGTCATGGTGTTTTTTTTTTTATTTTAATTGCCTGTTTCAATTGTTTGGATTAAAAATGTTCTGGATTTGAGGGGGTTCATGGAGCAATTCAAACTCATTTCATACGAGAGGATATGGATCTCTACTTACTCCAAAGATGAGTAGTGATACTAATAATAAATCTAAACTATTCAATCTAAAATTGAATGATTGAGATATTTTATGTCATTTTATTTTCATAATTTTAGAAATTTATTTATTTCAATAGAAATATAATGTAGAATGAAAATAATTTTTGAACTATAAAAATTTTAAATAATAATATTATTATATTAAAAAATTAAAAAAATTTAAATCTAGATCATCCAAGTCAAATTTGGATATTTTGGATAAGATTAGTGTGAACACCCTATTTTGTCCAGGCATTTTAAAAAATATATATATTTTTTTTTAAAAAAAAGTACAAAAAATGAGAAATAAAAGAAATAGATGGAGCCATGAGCCCAGAAGAGACCGTGAGAGGAACAGTGGAAGACTTTCGGTGCTGAGAAAACCCAAGGAGCACACTGGAAGGGGGGAAGACTCAGCTGAGATCACGGAGGGATACTGTGTGGAATTGCAGGAAAAATTTGCACACGAGGAGGCTGAAAGGAAGAGCCCTAGGAGAAATAGGGGGCCGAAAATCTCCAAGAGGTTGCTCGGGAGGAATTTGGAGGCTGGGAAGAGAGGAAGGAGCAAAGGAAAGCTGGTGGAGAAAGGAATAAGAGGGGGGACGAAATTATTGAAGACTTTATTCCGCAGTAGGTTTGAATTACTCTACTCTACCTTCATTTTTTCTTTTACCGGGATATTGCTCGTGTATGTGGTCAGGTTGTTACTTCGATAGATTTCACGCATAAGTTTGAAATCATGCTCTGTACTATGACTTACAGTAAAGAATTGATATTTTCATCATTTATATGTTCTTGCTAGGAATTGGTTTTTATATGATCTGATTTACCTGAACTGATGTTCTCATCCTTTAGTTGAGAGTTTGTTCTTGCTATGGCTCTTATCTTGAAACCTGCAAAAATTTTGCTGTCAACCTTGACAACGACATTCTATAGCTTATGCACTAGGTTTGTTACATCTTAGTTGATGTCTTGTGTTTCTTTGATGGGTGGGACCTTGAGTATGTTTAGTTTTTTTTGTGATGAGGGAGTTTGTAGCAGGACTTTATCTTCCCAACGTTGAATAAGTCTATGATTCCTTTATAAGTATAAAGATTTTTGTTGATCTTATGATTTATCCAGTCTGCTACCTAGGACCTTTGAAAGCTTTTTGTTCAACTGCTGTGTGATCTAGTTATTATGGTGTTTCTGACCGAAAATATAAGGGATGATGGGGAAAGGTCCGCGGCGTTGGTTGCCATAGATCATAAGATTGTTTTAAATTGCTTCCAAAGTTGTAGATTCAAGTGTTAGATTTGATTTGTTTGTTATAATACCTATTTTTGTGGAGATGTCACATATGGTTGTCTGGCTGTGGTTGTTTCTGATCCAAAGGTAGTTAATTGGTGTTAAACAACAGGCCTATAAAACGGTTTAATTTGAGTTGGGTTTGCTCCCAAGTTTCCAACTTTTGTGTTTCAGCGTTGTTAATATTATTGCAATCTCTCGTTAGTTTTGAGACAATGTTGGTTCTGCGTGAGTGATATTTTTGAACTAAGACTAAAAATAGTTAGGAACCAAACTGATTTTGGGATTATAATAGTGGTGAAATTTTACAGACTCATACCTTTATAGTTGATTTTGGGAGTCCCAACTTTTACATAACAGATTTTAGGTTTCAAGGTATTTATATATCAACTTGCCCTCATCCTAAATGTAAGTTTTTTACTGTGTAAATATGTCTTGTTTGATAAAATATAGATATAATGATAATGGATGTATTGAGGAAGCTCGTGCAGTAGGTACAATCATTGTTCACTTTGGGTGCATTACTCCATTAAGATTTTAAGCCTTCTCAATCTTTATATTGTGCACTGAATCCATCAATCCTCCTGATGTCCAGTCACAGGGGGTTTATTGATTGAAAGGTATTCCTCCACACACACACACACACACACACACACATATATATATGTATATATATATACACGTACTCTATGATATTCAGATGGTTGGTATTTTAGTTTGAGATGTGGGGCTGAAAGGCTTCTGGGAATCATGTGTAATTTACCTTAAATCTTTTAATAATAAACATATTATCTCACCGATGCATACTTCTAAAAGGGGACTAGAGGATATAATAAAATTTGAAATGGTATGTACTGTAGGATATTGGCTACCTAAGCTATTATGGTTTGCTTTTGATCTAATTAATATGAAAATCCTTGATTTAGCACAAGTACACGTTGCTTTGTCTTGTTGGTCTTTACTTTAGAGTTCGCCGCAAGGGACTAAATCTCTGTGTGCGCATAGAGTATCAGTCAAATGTACAATGAGTAAGAAGTTACCATGGTATAAACGTTGACTAAATCTTAATTTTTCTGAGTACCAATGTTTTTTTAAAAAAACGAGAATAAATGATTCAATGAAAGCCCTCTATTTCAAACTTTGATTTTTGTCTTTATGCTCCGAGTGGGAACACCGAAGATATTTAGGTACCAATTAGTGAGCTGTGAGTGATAAAGTCACCACGGATTCTGGTTGATTTTTCTAAAAAAATAATAATAAAATAAATAGATAAATAAAGATAAATAATATATAATATAAGTCATATTTTTAAATTCCTTTTATCACTCTCTTTTTTGTAAAACATATTATCATATATAAAAATGATTTGTGAAAAAAAATAATAAATTTCACTTTCACCAATTTTATCCATTGAGCCTAATTTACCTTTTGTCTCGAGTGGTAATACCATGAGTATTTAGGTATTAATTAGTAATTTTGTGAGTGATAAAGTCACCACATATGCTGATATTTTCTGTTCAAAAATATATGTAATAATCACATTTCATATTTTTCTTAATGTCTCTTCTTTAAATAAGTAAATGTGTTAAAAGGATTTTATCTATTTCTATTTTTATAAAAAGAAAATAAAAACGATTTGTACAAAAATTATTTGTTTTTCTTCAAACCTTTCTTTAATCTTTATGCCTATCCGCCTTGAGTGGTAACATCGTAGGCATTTAGGTACCAACTGGTGAAATGTGAGTGATAAAGTCACCACATAAGTTAGTCGGTCTTTTAAAATTGTTTTTCACGTTTTATTTTATTTTATTTTATTTTTTTAATGAAAAAGTAATGATAAGAGTAAGGCATGAAAATTAAATTATATTTTACAAATTAAAACACAACTACCAATTCTGACAATCGTTTTATTTGTAGAATGACAATTCATCTTCCAAACTTCTCTTTTAAAATATATATATATACATATAATAAAAAATATCAACCCAGTGATACGCATTTATAGTCCAAACTACATCGACTTTGATCCCTATCGCAAGGTACGTAGGCCCCAGACTCTAATTCTGGGTCAAGTCCACTTTTGTAAATAAATAACATTTTCCTCTTATTTTATTTTTCTCAACTTTTCATATTTTCATTTTATTCTTTATTTTTATTTTTACATTTTTCTTATTTTTATATTTATTTCTGCATGTGAATGGTCAAAGGGCAATTAAAATAATTTTTAAAAGCCATAAAAATTGCATGATCAATCTAAGGTAACAGTTCTTAGGAACAGGTGTTGTGGAGGTGCCTAACATTTTCTTCACTCACAATCGTACTCCCAAACCTAACTCTGATTCGCAGACCATCCTTATCCTTTTATTTCAATTTTCCAAAATTTCTCTTAAAATTTTGGTTGTGACTCCTCCGAAATCAGCCCTTGTCGTGCAGGCCGATTTCTCCTCTTTTTCTTTATCCTCCGCCCCATTCGCGTCGCATCTCCGGGTGTGACAATTAGTATTCTCTACTTATCTACTTATCTTCGAGATGAGCAAAGGATCCACATTCTCATACAAGCATCCCATGCTGCCAGTTAAATTGGTAAACAATATTTTATCATGAGTTCATATAACAGTAGCATATATATTCAGTGTATGTATAGATCATGAGCAACATAAGGTCAACAAACAAAGTTACAATGTCAAACGATTGCAAGATACTATCTTTTCTCTCCTTTGTGGAAGGAAAAAAAAAACTGCACTTTATATATTGCAACAGAGATGTTTAGGTTTTACAAATTGTTGGCATGGCATGGAGATATTGTGTGATATTGGCTATGGAAATATCCAAAAGGTTTCATCTTTGTTTAAGAATAACTTTATTCTATCTTATCTTGCCTCTTGAAGCTCTTCCTGCCAATGGGCACTCCTAAAGCTTGAAGAACGTTGATCGTTAGCCGAGGGGAGGGCTTCCGATGCATGTTTTTATGACCTTGAAAAACGGATGGCCGAGATTGAGTCTAAACATGCGGTGTAGATGCAATTTTAATAGCGTGATGATGTGGATTCTCCGATCACATGGACCGACGATAATAGAAGCTGTGCAGGGATGCGCAAGAAATTGACGCGTTGAGAATCCGGACGTGGGATTACAGACGCGCATCGCAACTTTGCTCTCTCTCCTTCAAGACGTGAATCTGCGTAAGGCTCTTCCTCACGTCCTTGAGCCAGCATATGGATTAATGAGGTATGCTTTGTTTCATTATACTGATTTAAGTCATCAAATAGTATCTTAGCTCTTGAAAGCTTTTGTAAATCAAAATCGTACTTGATCTCTGTTATATGAGTTAGGGGTTTTGTTCTTTTATGGAATAAAAGCTTCATTTTAATATACTGGTAGAAAAGTATTTGGATGTGAAAGTTGTCAATGGATCTTGAACTCTAAAATTAGGAATTTTTTATTTTTTCCCCTTAAATGATGCTTTTGGCTTCAGTTAAATGTTATCTTGGACAAGTTTTTTTTGGTAATATTATACCTTTAAATTTAAATTTAGTGCACAACCATTATCCTGATTTATTTTATCAATTTGGTCTATAAAAAGATGATTTTTTTAAGTGCATTTTGCACTTATTGAAAAAAAGTGAAATTGTAATGTGAACAGGTAGCTCATAGAAAAACAAAGCACGCCAAATATGGATGCCAGAGCCCCTAGATATTTCC
This sequence comes from Adenanthera pavonina, assembly GCA_026686845.1. Classification (NCBI taxonomy): domain Eukaryota; kingdom Viridiplantae; phylum Streptophyta; class Magnoliopsida; order Fabales; family Fabaceae; genus Adenanthera; species Adenanthera pavonina. Next base: position 37,785,505 of record JAIVEN010000011.1, read on the forward strand.
AAAACTAGGTGGGAACAATTTCTGAATAAGATTTCTTCTATTTTGCAGGAATCCAAAGCGGGCTAAGTGTATCACTAGAGAGAGAGAGGAAAAAAAAAGGCAGGCTAAGATATCTATGGTGTCCATTGCCTAGTTTCCAAAGAAAATTCGACTTCCCAAGGCTCACTAGAAAAAATGTATTTTGGTGCTCACCATTTTTATCACCACCAACTTGTATTCCAATCGCCTAGACAATGTTTTGAATGGAAGAAAGCCAGATGCTTGGATCATTATGACGAATGGTTTATTTGCTTTGGCGATGCTGTCCATTTCAATGAAGCTCCAACGTCAATTCGAAACGGGTTTCTTCATGTTATCGCTAAGATTAATGTTTGTACTACTTACCAAGAACAACTGGATACTCAGTTTCCCTGGAGCAGTTATAAGCTATTTCCTCATGTATGTTGACGAACTTTCAGTGTCTAAAGAAGATGCTGGCAAAAAAAAAAAGAAAGATATTCTAGACGAGATAATGGTCCCACTAATTTAGATGATCCTGCAAATAATCAACAAGAGGAAACTCCTTGAAGTTCGTCTTCTGAAGCTGTAGGTGACCAAATCCAGTATAAATATTCTTTTTATTTTGATTCTCTATATGTGAATGATTTTGATTTCTTGCAGCAGCCCTCAAACCAAGAAGATAATGTTATTAATGTTTATTCAGGAAATGACATGGTAACAGTCTAAAACAGTTTGGCGCACAACAATTATCATGAATTTGATGATCTAATCCGAGTAACCCAACCAGTGGAATTGCAAAGGTCAGACACTAAATTTTATATTATCTTTTTATTTGAAATTTTTAAATATTCGGTTGATGAGTTTTTTCTACTTTATCTCTTCTGTGCTACAATTCCATCTAACATGAGATTTGTTTTTAATTTTTTAATAACATTTTTTTTTTACCAAAATGACATTTGATTCAAACAATAGACAAGAATTTCTTCATTTATGATTTTTTTATTGGTAATTCAATAAAACAAAATAAATAAATAAGTGCGATGTTGTGCAGGAGGAGGGGAACTGGAATTCAAAACAATTCAAGCAGTTATGCCCCTGATGAAGATGGAAAAACTTCAGAGGAAAGGCTATTATCCAGTCAGCAAAATAAACTTGAGGGGAAATCTTTGTCTTCTGATGGAGTTGTATCGCTTCTCATTGAACATAGCCTTTACATAATGCAGGTCCAATATAACTTTGCAAAGGAAAGACCCAAAGTGATCATACATTAATTAAGTACATAGAAAGTGATGATCGAGGTACAGAGCCAAATCTTCAAGAGATTAATGATCTCTTAGCCATAATAAACTCATCGTTGCTGATGAAGCAAGACAAAATAATTCAGAACGTGCACGATTTCAGCACCTTCGCACGTACGCCTGATATTAATTTAATTAGCTTCTTCTCTATTGTGATTGTTTTCTAGGGATTATCTTCACATAGTTTCAAAATATATGAATAAACTAGAAACTGTGTCCGTGTTAACGCACGAGTCCCTGTGTATATAGTGAAAGGTATAGGAAAAAGATATTATAGTGATGATTGTTGAGCTTCCTTTATTTCTTAGTTGTAATGAATTTTTTTTTTGTCATCATGATATTTTGGGTATTTTCTGATTTTTTTATTGACGGATATAAATTTAGTTATAGTTATTAGGATGAGAAGGACAAATTCTGTTGAGATGAAATTGCCTAGAATATGGATATCCTAAGCGAAATCTTCATTCGGGTTCTGTTAAGAATGTTACCTTTACACTCTTCGTCGCCAGTCAATGGTCATTGTTCTTTATGCTGCAGTGTTACCTGTATACTCTTTGTCGCCAGTCTTAATAGCTTACTTACCAAAGAAAAAAGGGCAGGATTTGATTTGGGCGGAAGCTGGCCTCAACTTAAGCGATTAGGGGGTAGGAAAGGAATAGACCAAATTTTAGAGCTTGAAGCTAGCTTTGAAACAAACGAGGCAGATACGCGAAGTTAGATCAGAAGTTAGCGAGTAAGGTGGGCGGGAATAGATTGTAAGCTGTGCTGATTCTTTTCCATGAGAGGGGGGAAGCACAGCTCAGTCTGTCGCTTGTTGCATCCATTTTCTTGCTGGCATGGGTTGAAGAGTACTTTACCTTTTCTGTTGGCTTTCATGCCCTTGGTTTTTCTAGGGAGGACCTGAAGGCCAATGGGGATCGAAGAATAACACTCCCTCCGATCTTATATATAGGATCTTTTATCCTGATTCTATATATAAGACCATTTACAATATATGAGATAGTATTTATTATATATTTCTAGAAAAATATCCCTATTTAATGTATCCAAAGAGAAAGAGAAAGAGAAAGAGAGAAAGATTAAATAAGGGTAGTTTAGAAAAATGTTGAGATTTTTGGAGAAATTGGAATAGTTAATTAGTTTTAATTCCAATTCTTAATCTGCGTTATTCGGTTAAAATAATCTTATATTAAGGATGTCACACCCGAAAATGCGACGCGGATGGCGCGGGAAACGAAGAAAAAAGGGTGAAGCCGGCCCGCCTGACAGGAGGCCGGCCTCGGAGGGAGTCGCCACCAAAATTTTGAGGGAAATTTTGGGAAACCGGGACAAAAACAAAAAAAGTGGATAAGGATTGGTCTGCGAATCAGAATTGGGTTCGGGAGTACGATTGTGAGTGGGGAAGGTGTTAGGCACCCCCACAACACCCGTTCCTGAGAACGGTTACCTTAGGTTGATTATGCAATTTTTATGGCTTTTTACAAATTTATTTTGGTTGCCTTTTTAACATTCACATGCAAAAAATAAAAGTAAGAGAAATTTAAAAAAAAAAAAATGAGAAGTTGGAAAAATAAATCAAGAGGAAAATATTATTTATTTACAACAGAAGACTTATGCAAATGAAAATAAAGAATCAAATGGGAAATTGGGAAAATAATAAGAGGAAAAATATTATTTATTTATAAAGGTGGACTTGACCCAGAATGAGAGTTTGGGGCCTACGTACCCTGTGATAGGGATCAAAGTCGACGTAGTTCGGACTAAAAATGCGTGTCACTGGGTTGATATTTTTTTTTATACACTCTTTGAAAAGAGAGATTTGTAGAAAATAATTTATCTTTCCACAAAGAAAACAATTTTCAGAATTGGTTGGTATGTTTTAATTTGTAAAAGACAGATTACTTTCCATTATTTACTCTTTTCATTTTTTATTATATATTTTTTGTTTAATCAATTTCTAAAAGAAGAAATATATTTTTCCTCAATTAAAAAAATAGAATTAAAATTATTTGTGGTTTTGAACATTTTATTTTGATTTAAAAAGGAAATATTTGGAAACAAATTTATTTTTACATGATGAAATCAATTGGCTTATGTGGCGACTTTATCACTCACACTTACCTATTGATACCTAAGTGTCCACGGTGTTATCACTCGAGACAAAAAGGCACAAGAAGAATTCGAAAGAATTCTTTGTACGAATTATTTTTATTTTATTTTTATTATAAAAATAAAAATGCATAAGATCCTTTTAACGCATATTTATTTATTTAAAATGAAAATATTAAGTATAATTCCAAATATGATCATTACATAAATTTTTGAAGAAAAATAATCAGCATATGTGGTGACTTCATCACTCACAAGTTACTGATCAGTGTTCAAATACCTGCGGTGTTACCACTCGAGGTAGATAAGTGAAATGGATAAAAACTTGAATAAAATGAATAATTTTTGTTTAAATAAGTTTCATTTATTTGTTTCAAAAAAATGCAATTAGAGAATATCCTTTTTTTTTTAAGAAGTAATTTTTGTTTAAATTACTTTATTTCCTTATTTCAAATTATGAAATGTAATCACAAAACCTCCTTTTTATTATTTTTATTCAAAAAAACTTAAAATAAAATTTCTACATCCCATGTCCCTCTTCCTTCTTTCTTTTTATTTACAAAATATTTATATTATTTATTTTATCATTTTTTTAACTGAAAAAGAGGAAAATACAATTAAATTCTTTTTTTGTTTTGTTTTAAAACTTCACGTAATTCAAAAAGAGTTTAAGATAGAACTGCTATTTATATTTTTTTGTTTTTCCAAAATTAATTTCACGACAAAATCAAACAGCATATATGGTGACTTGATCACTCATAATTTGCTGATTTGCACTTATAGGTTCACGGTGATGCCACTCGTGACGGAAGACAAAAAAGACTTAAAAGATAAAATTGAAAGAAAAAGAAATCATTTTATATATAAAAATAAATATGATTATGCTTATTTTATAAAAAGAAAAGTGATAAAAGCAATTTAAGAATATGACTTATATATATATATATATTCATATATTATTTATTTTTATTTGTTTATTTCTTTTATTTTAGTTTATTTATGTTTTCTTCTTTTTTTTTTTTAGAAAAAGAGTTAATTAGGATCTGTGGTGACTTTATCACTCACAGCTCGCTAATTAACACCTAAATGCCCACGGCGTTACCACTCAGAACATAAAGGCCAAAACAAAAATTTGAAATAAAGAGCTCTCATTGAATTATTTATTTTTACCTTTTTTAAAAAAAAATAATAAGATAAAAAACCATTTATACTCATAAATATTAAATGAAATAAAAAGATTTAACCAATGTTTATACCATGGCAACTCCTCACTCATGGTATAATTGACTGACGCTTTATATGCACACGGAGAATTGGTCCCTCGTGGCAAACTCTAAAATCCACTCTAAAAGCGAAAAGAAGAAAAAAATCCATGACCAAATAAAAACCGAAATCAGTACTAAAAACAACAAAACATAAAAACCAAATACAAAATATGTGCTAGTGCAAATTCAAATAATTTACACCCAACCATGAGATGAAAAGATGCAAACTCTAGTCTCTTCCTTTTCTTTTCCTTTTCCTCAAAGTTGATCACTTCCACTTCCCCTGCTTGGCTTGGTGGCGATGGCCTCGATTTCTCCCAACCTTGGTATATGCTCCCATATGGCTCGAAAAAAAATAAAACATGATTATTCATCTTAAATTTTGGGGCAGAAGGAAACAAGGTAATCGCTTTTAAAGGACAAATATCACATGCTAATAAGAAGCAATCCGTTATGCAAACATACGAGCACATGAGATACTTTTAATCCGTTATGTGAGATCAAGCTTTCAAAGATCAAGCTTTCAAGAGAAATCCTTAGTATGCAAGCTTTCCATAAAAACAAATAACTCCATATCAAGTTACAAAAATCATATTTGCCAAGCCTAAACAAAAACCAGAATCTTGTGACCATTGAGAAGTGAATGGGCTTAGAGAAAAGAAAGGCGCAAGCTATACAATTCTCCTATTAGCCTAACCACATTGGGCCATAAAATAAGGGAAATCACAAGAACCTCAAACTTGATTTAATCTTTTTCATTTGTTATACATGTGTCATACTTCTCATTGAACTCTCATGTATTATTCTATGGGTCACAACCAACAAGAGGAATAAGAAAGCATTCACTTATAAAATCAAGTCATGATCATTCTTAAAAGATATACGCATGGTCAAAACTTTGGAAACTTTTATATATCTATGTAAGATAAAACTTATCAAGAATTGAACCTGACTCATGGTGAGATAAACCCAGCATCTATTTTCCTTAACGCATCCAGGTCTACAATATAGCATGTTATCCAACAAGGTATGCACATATTTGACACCAGAATACAAACTATGGTACTTACGATATCTGAGTCACAACAATTAGTCAAAGTGGATTTGACCAATTCATACTCAGATGGTAACCTAAATCAAATACAACGCATCATTACAACTCAAAATAACCACCTCAAGCTAACACAGGACTCGGCATCACAAACACGTTCCAAACTTAAACTCCAATCAAACACAAACAAAAACAACCCCACAATGACAAACCCAAGAACAGAGAGCAAGGTATAATCTCACCAAACTTAATAATATCGAGAAATAACAAGGAAAACCCTAGGATGACTACTGGCAATGAAACAGAGCTTCTCCAGTATGCCAACCAAACTAGTGGATTCATCATATCTCAGATGCAGCAACCAGAAACAGGGCACCCATAATGGCATATATCAGAAGAACACTCAACAACACAAATTAGCTTTCTGAAGGCAGATCACTAATCAATGACAGTATAAGCAAGATGTAAGATCTAACCGGCAACCAAACTCCGGGGTTTCAAGATGCCTCTTTTCCTCAAACTCGACTCCCAGCTTCATTCTGCTCATCCTCTCCTTTGTTTATACTCTCTTAACCTCACGGCTGCCTCTCCCCTGGCTCACTCTGTTTCAGCTTCATCACGGCATCCACGGCTCCCTGTTTCTGATCTCAGTTTCTGAGGCTCATCCAATCTCCGCAACCAAGCTCAGAGCTCCTTCACCTGAGCTCCCTCCGGTTCCTTTCCTTCCATTTCGCGGCTAGCTCCTCTCTTTTTTTTTCTCTCCGGCCAGCCTCGCTTTTTTTCTCGGAAGGCTCTCGGTTTCTCACGCCTCCTCCCTCTCTGTTTTTCCTCCGCCTGAGCCCTAAGGGCTCCCTCAGTTTTCCTTTCAGCCTCTGTTTCTTTTTTCTCTCGGCCAGCCACCGTCTCTAATTCCCTCGGTCACGCTCCTTCGGTTTCCTCCTCGGATTTCACGCGGCTCCACCTTCCTCTATTTCCTTCTCGGCCGAGGCTCTCCTTCGCGGCTCTTTGTTTAGAGCTCTCACCGCCTTCGCCCACGGTTTCTGGTCTCGTGCTCAGCCCAGCTCCCCTGTCACGCGGTTCACGGCTCTCTCCTTGCGGCTCCTTCCTTTTCTCTCATCCCGCGGTCCTCTTCGATCTCCAGCCTCCTCTGCCTTTCGCGGCTCCCTCCCCTCTGAGCTCAACTCTCGGTCTCCATGGCCCCCTCGTTTTAGATCCCAGCTCTCGGCTTCCGGAGCTCCACGGCCGAGCTCCTCCACCCGAGCTCCCCTCCTCTCTCTTTCTTTTCGCTGCCTCCCTCCTTTCCTTCACTGCTCCTGCCGCTTCCCTTTCTCCGGTTTTTTCCTTCCGCGGCTGCCTCTCCTCTCCCTCTGTCTCGCACCCTCCTTTTCTTTTCTTTCAGCCCTCCTCCCAGCTTTGTCTCCTCAGCCCTCTATTAGGGCATGTCTCACGCGTTTGGACCTGAGCCCCCAAATGGGCTCAGGTGATCCACCTTGGGCTGAAGCAATTTCAGCCCAAGTTTAAACCTTTTTTTTTTTAAGAATTTTAGTTTTAATTTAAATTAAAAAAATTTTAATTATTTTTTTCTTCTTTTTTTCATTTTCTATTATTTATTTATTATTTATTATTATTGTTGTTTTTTATATTATTTTTTATTATTATTATTATATTTATATATAATTTTAAAATTACCCGGACAAAATACGGTGTTCACAAAGGATTAGAGAGAATATAAGTTATGAAAATTGCATGACAAAAGATTAATATAATATTAGTAATAATTCAATAAATTATTTTACAGCATTTCAAAATGGCACAAAAGGATTCGAATTTCTTCCCTTGCCCAAGGTAAATCAGTATGTATCTGTGGTCATAAGTTCCTGGGTTATGTCGATATTGGGTTGATTAGTATGTAGCATTTTTACCCATAGTAGAAAGGGTTTTCCAATAGTATAGCTGAGCTGACACATGGTGATAAATAGAATGTTATATAAAATGTGATATATCACTCAACTTTTATAAACACGTTGGTACACTCACAACAAAATATGATAATAGCTTTTTTTTTTTTTATAATAAATATATGTCTCTCGAGTGGAAGCGATGTTAACGTAATCACTGAAGAGACACATGTAATGCGAGCAATGACAGTGTCATCTTTGGATATGGGGATATTGACATGAAAGGATAAATTATTTTACTTATGCTTACCAAATATGGATGGTACTGGTTTCACCCACATACTAAATCGCTGACGTTTTGAGGGAAGTGGACGTGACTCCCTTCTCCTGCCTTCTGGGAGAGAGAACAGAGGAACGGGTGCTATTATTTTTTTGTTTTTGCCTGAGATGCTATTTGGGTTAGTTCTTTCACTATTGAACTGGGCTTAAATTCTGGACCATGCCCTAAAATCATTTGAGTTTGGGTCTTTTTATTTAGACTGCACTACGAAAAATTTTAATACTCCGAAAAAATAAAATCAAATGCTCATTATCATCATAATACTTATATTTTGGCCAAGAAATTATTATCATTATACTTACCGAAAATCAATTTGGAACTTTGAAGCTACCCTAATGAATGAGTCTTTCCACTTAGAAAACTCTTCATGGAACCCTTCCCAATAAAGAGAATTTTCAAAAATTATCACCCTCATAAAAACCCTAGAACTAGATTATTACCCTTTTTGTTTATTGGCTAGAGAATTAATAAATCACTTTTTTTAATCGATCTTATCCCTCTGTATAAGCTCTCTGATTTCGTTTCACGGGATTTGGATCCTCTATTTTTCATGTTTTCCTTTTCTTTATTGTATTCGCAAAAATCCTTGCCAAAAAAGTTGAAATGAATTTTTATTGTAGATTTTAAAAATTTTCAAAAATCATTTTTTATATTTTTTCTTGAAAAAGAGAAACTTTCGCACGCATGGACGTAGATATATATTGCAGAAAACTTGTATGATTTTTTCTTATATATGCTTAATTGTGATGTTGTTGTTCAATTAAAACTTAACATGTGAACTTTTTTAATAAATCATGAGTCTAATCATTAACCATTTACTAACAGTACTAATTAATTTGTTCAACTTCAAAAATTTTAAAAGATCCTATGCCTAGTCTTCTTCTGCAGCGAAGCAAAACAAAAATCACCCTCACTCATCAAAATAGAAAACCGAAAATAGATGAAGCGTTAAACGGAAAATAGAAGTAACCATGAAACAAAAACAAAAGCATACAAACAGTGAGTGATTGGAAAATAATATCACAAGCATATATGAAAATGCATATAAGTTTTCCCCATACGTATGTGTATATTTATGAGCTTAAAACATATGACTTTCAAATTCAAAAATAAGTTATATAATAAATAATGCATGAAAAAAATTCAAATATATAAATTTAAGTATCTAAATTTTTTTCTTTAAAAAATGTTAAAAGAATTCCTCCATTATCTTGAGAAAATAATAGTAATCTTTCTCCTTTTTTAATCACAAGAGGGGAATAAAAATTCCAAAAGGGCTGACAGGAAAGTAGTAAGAAATACGGATGGCTTACCCCATGGGGTTCCGGCTTTCACCGTGTGGGCCCAGCAGTGACAGTGATGCCAATGCCAGTGGCAACGGGGTTTCTTTTCTTAATTTACGTGTGAACACCCCAAAAGTGGAATTAAAGGGACGTCGACTTCAGTCAAAAAGATATCAGAAACCAATTTGCTAAATTTCCGCTGTATAGGATCTTGGGAATTTCAAAATCCTAGCCACCTCTACATTTAAAGCTTCATTCTTCTGCGGATTCAGACGTGCTATGGGCATCTTTGCCCTCTCTCCCTCTCTCCTTGTCTCTGGTGAGTTGTGAATCTCTCCCTCTCATCCTCAAACCACCATGGACTACTCATCAGTATTTCCAGGCATGCTTTTCTTCCATTATTATGATCTATATTTCATTTATTGCTATCACTGACTTCTCTCAAACATCACGAAACAAAATCGTACTTGATCTTACTGAAATGAGTTAAGTAGGATGCTTGTTTATTAAGCTATTAGTTTCATTTTGATAGTAAAATTTGGATTTGGAAATTTCATATCAATCTTGTTGAACATTAAAATTAGATATTTTTTATTGTTTGCTTAAATCATGCTTTTCTCTTAATTAGATTTTGTGTTTCATGAAATTAGATGCTTCTAATACGTTCTATTGTCAATTAGTCGTTGTAGTTACAAATTTTTCAGGAAAAAAAAATTCCGAACTCGAGATTTTATGTTTTGGGTGTTGGTGGTGGTGGTGGTGTGTTTTGTTCGCACGAAATCGTAAAGTGTTTTTCTCGAGTTCAGTCGTCCACTAATTTTCTATGGGGTTTGGGCATTTTGTTTTGGCCAAACTTTGTTTTACTTTTTTGGGCGTTTGGGATTTAAAGGATGGCTTTCACCTGTTTTAGTTCCGGTCAAACGCTGGACATTATTTCCGGACTTATGAGTCTATCTAGCCCAGTTTACATTTAATTATATATATTATATAAAAAAAGTCATAGCGGATTAGGGCCTGAACAATGGCTCAAATTTTGCGTTATTGGTCTCATTTTGAGATTAATTAATTGGACTATCTTGTTCTTTTTTTATTTATATTTATTATTTTGGTCCACTGTTCTTTGGTAAATTTTGTTTTTGACCCATAAAATTTTAAATTCTGTTTTGGCCTCAATAGTTTCTAGAGTTCCATAAAAATACGGAGCAACAATAAAATCCTAATATATCGTGATTTTCAAAATTTTACCTAAACAGCCTCTTGCAAAAGTAATTATAGATACACATGAGCATTTTTTCAAGGCTACATCACTTATCCAAGTAGGCACTAAAGTGCATATTTGGATAGGACATTGAAGCTCCAAGAATCACTTTTGTGTAACTATAATCATATTTACAATACTATTGAGAGAATGTTTGGATAAACATTTAAAAAACACCATGTATTATGATTTTAACCGTTGAGAGAATTATGTTTGTCGATTTCAATTTCAAGTATTTAATTAAGGTTTATTTTTCCCCAAGAGTAATCTAATTCCAAGTATTTTAAATCTAAAAGTAATTTTGATAAACAATATTTAAACAAAATCAATTATCTGGAAATCAATTTTTCAAAAAACATTTTCAAACAGTTAAACCAAACTTGCTTCTAATTAAAATCAATGTTTAGAATCACTTTCATTCGAAATCACTTTTATCCAACTTGAATCCAAATTGACGCTATAATGTATTTTGGTGTGATTAAAAAGTGAAATCGCGATATTGGAATTGTGATTATGTTATATATATATATATATATATATTGCTTGACTTTGTCTCTTGATTGTGTGAAAAACCTAAAACAAATTTACAGAGACTGGTTATTGTTCGAACTCACCAAAAAAACATTTCGTTCAAACCCACATCTAAACACTGAAACACCATCTTTCGGAATGAGTGAGTGATTTTCTAATATTTTGAACCTATTAAGCCAATTAGCTTAAAACTAAACTCATTATGCTTAAATTATACTCTAGAAATATAAGAGTATTTTAGAGGAGAGGTTTAGTTCAAAATATAAGAAAAAATATAGATTTTTAAAGAAATAAATACGGTAGCCTAAAATTACCCTCAATAATTATAATTTTCAATGAGTATTAATTAATTTAATGTAAAGGAAAAAATCATTAATTGAGGATAATTTTAGGAAAAAAGTATGTTTAATTACAAATTAATTAAGCTTAACTAACTTTACTAATATATGTAAAGTAATTTTTTTTGTTCTCTTATATGATTCTTATAAAAAAATATCATCACTTTTTTGTGTTTTATTTTTTAAAACACAAATCACACTAACTTATAATTTTTTTTTAAACAAACTAAGCTAAATAAACTAGTAAATATGTGCAATGGTGTGAGATAGGGCCGCACTTTTTTTTTTCTTTCTTGAATGAAAGGCCACATTTTATTAGTCGCATGAGAGATGCATTGACGGATAAATATTTGATAATTTATATTAAAAGAGATGCTTTTAATAACATTGACAATAAGTTAATTATTCAAAAATTTCAAAATATAAAATCAGAAAGAATAATTATAAGATGTGTAATATATTTAATTTTATATATAGAAATTTTATATGATTTTAGCATATTTTTGTATGATATTGTTTTTTTTTCCCTAAAGAAAAGGTTTGTCCCCATTGACTCAAAGTGTGTCCCACACAGGATAGAAGTTAGCTCCTGCCCAATGTTTATGAATAACAGCATGGGTTTGATTGCCTTATTTTGGTTTTAACGTTTTACATAAGCACATGCTCTTTTTTTTCTTTTCCTTTTTCCCACTTCGATTCTCCAATACACTTTAGCTAACCTTTGCCTTTTTTCTTGTCAGTGATAAACTTAGCCCGCTTTCGATTAGGCCGCTTCCGATACGTGCAAAATAGAAGAAATCTTATTAAGAAATTGTTGCCACCTGAGTTTTGGAAATATCTAGGGGCTCTGGCATCCATGTTTGGTGTGCTTTGTTTTATTAGAAGCTACGTGTTCATATTAGCCCGTGAAGATCAGGATCTTCTCCTCCTTATTCCTGTATTTTTGTTGGGCTTTTCTATGATGCCCATCGCCTGGTTTGCAGAGAAAATTCCACTTCCAAAGGCTCACTGGAAAAAAGGTATTTTGGTACTTACTGTTTTTATCACCACCAGCTTGTACTCCAATCGCCTAGATAATGTTTTGAATGGAAGAAAGCCAGATGCTTGGATCATTATGACGAATGGTTTATTTGCTTTGGCGATGCTGTCCATTTCAATGAAGCTCCAACGTCGATTCGAAACGGGTTTCTTCATGTTTTCCTTGGGACTAATGTTTGTACTACTTACCAAGAACAACTGGATACTCTGTTTTCCTGGAGCAGTTATCAGCTATTTCCTCATGTATATTCACGACCTTTCAGTGTCTAAAGATGATGTTGGCCAGAAAAAGAAAAAAGATTCTAAAGGAGATAATGGTCCCACCAATTCAGATAATGATCCTGCAAATAACCAACATTCTTCTCATGCTGTAGGTGACCAAAAAAAACCAATATAAATACTCTTTTTATTTTGATTATCTAGTCTTATGAAAATGATTTTGATTTCTTGCAGAAACCCTCAGGCCAAGAAGATAATGTTTCTTCGGGAAACAACATGATAACAATCCAAAACGGTTTGGCGCACACTTATCACGAATCTGATGATCCAATTCCTGGAACCCAACCAATGGAATTGCGAAGGTCAGACACTAAATTTGATATTATCTTTTGATTTAAAATTCTTAAATATTAAGTTGATGACTTTTTTACCTCATCTCTCTTCTCTACTATAATTTTATTCTATCAAACATAAGATTTATTTTTAATTTTCTTAGAATGACATTTAATTCAAACAGTAAACAAGAATTTATTATGGTAAAAAAATAAAGACAAGAATTTATTCATTTTATAATTTGTTATATTAGTAATTCAATACAAATAAGTAAATAAATAAGTACGGTGTTATGCAGGAGGAGGAAGGGAACTGGAATTCAAATGGATGCCTTTGATGAAAAGCCAGAAACTTCAGGGGAACGTGATTCAGATTTGTCTTCTCAAACAGTAGGCAATCAAATCCAACTTAAATATTCATTTTATTGATTTGATCTCATTCTCTACATTTATTATGCTACTCTCTCTTTGTTCGCTGCATAAGATATTATTTTAAAAAAAATTTATTTCATAAAATTTACGAAGTATTATATTTAATTTTTTTATCCAAAATACCTCTAAAATAGATGAAAATTAATTATTATTAGATAATTTAATTCATAAATTACTCTTTTTTTCGCTACATAAGATATTATTTTTAAAAAAATTTTATATTTCAGAAGGTAAGATATTTTATAGATTAGGAGGTATATTTAATTTTTTTTATCTAAAATACTCCTAAAATGGATGAAAATTAGTTAATATTGGATAATTTAATTCATGAATTAGCTACATTAAATTAGGATAATTTATAAAAAAAATTTATTTATTAATTATTATCTTTAACTTGTGTGAAGTTCGCAATTAAATGTGTGTTATAAACTGAAATAAATTCAGTATTTTTATTTTAATTTATAAGATATTTTTAACTATTACATATATATTAAAAATAATAGTTAATAATTAAAAAAAATTCTGTCCCTTCATAAGTTATTCTGAGTTAATATTATTTAATATAGTTAATTTATGAACTAAACTCCTTAATATTAATTAAATTTTATTATTTTTTGAGAAGTATTTTAAAAAAAATAAAATTAAATACACTAAATAATAGATAAAGTATCTTATATTATAAAATATAAATTTATTATAAATATGCCTTATAAACTATAATGAAGAGGATATTATTTTGTTATTTTTAATTACTTTGTATATGTTAGAATGATTGAGTTAAAAGTAACTAAGTTTTTTAAAAATTATCATAACTTTATAAGATTATTTTTAATTAAGTTCATTAATTAGGCTCTCCAGGACTTGAAGCAGCTCATCCAAGATGCTCTTAACAAGCACGAGTTCTTTGTCCCTCCCAACCAACCTTCGCCTCCCAAAAGAGAGATGCCTGCGCCCGCTCTTCTTCACAAGGACGACGAGAAGAGGACTGAACCGGTTCAAGAAAAGCCTTCAGAACCGTCTGTCCCTGCAGAAACTGCCGACCCCACCAAAACAGAGGACCAGTCTTCCAAACGAGAGGAGCAACAAGCAGACAAGAAGGAAACCGCATCCGAGGAAGTAATAGAATCCACGGTGGTCGTTGAGGCAGTTGATGAAAAAGCGGTTGCGCCTGCTATCGATAACGATGGAGCGAAAACCGTGGAAGCCATTGAAGAGACCGTCATGGCGGTGTCTTCCGCAGTTCCAGCAGAGGAGCCACAAGCGGCCAAAGAGTCAGAGGCCGCAGCCGTTCCTCCGACAGCGGAGGCAGAAGCCAAGGAAACCAAAGACGAAACTCCGGCGCCACCTCCGCCGGAAGAAGTATCCATTTGGGGGATACCACTGCTTGCTGATGAGAGGAGCGATGTGATTCTCTCGAAATTCCTTCAAGCAACAGATTTTAAGGTGAAAGATGCTTTCGCCATGATCAAGAACATAATTCCCTGGAGGAAAGAATTTGGGATAGATAAACTGATGGAGGAAAACTTGAGTGATGATTTCAAGAAGGTGGTATTCATGCATGGATTCGATAAGGAAGGCCATCCCGTGTGTTACAACATCTATGGGGAATTCCAGAACAAGGAGCTATACAAGAAAGCATTTTTAGATGGGGAGGAGATGCTCAATTTCCTGAGATGGAGAATTCAGTTTCTGGAGAGGAGTATTCGCAAATTGGATTTCACTCCCAGTGGCGTATCCACCATCGTACAGATTAGTGATCTGAAGAATTCTCCCGGACCTGGTAAGCGGGAACTTAGACAAGCCACCCAACAGGCCCTTCAAATGCTTCAAGATAACTATCCTGAATTCGTGGCCAAACATATTTTCATCAATGTGCCATGGTGGTACCTGGCATTCAGCAGGATGATAAGCCCTGTTCTCACTCAGAGAACCAAGAGCAAGTTCGAATTTGCGGGGCCTTCCAAGTCTGTGGAGACCCTTTTGAGTTACATAGCACCAGAGCAACTTCCAGTGAAGTACGGAGGACTAAGCAATGATGGAGAATTCGACAATACTGATGCTGTCACTGAAATTACAGTTAAGCCAGCAGCGAAGCATACCGTAGAATTCCCTGTGAATGAGAAATGCCTTCTGTCATGGGAGCTGAGAGTGATAGGGTGGGATGTAAGCTATGGAGCAGAATTCGTGCCATGTGCTGAAGGAAGCTACGCGGTGATTATTCAGAAGGCTAGAAAAGTGGCTTCATCAGAAGAATCCGTGGTTTGTAACAGTTTTGAGATTGGTGAACCTGGGAAAGTGGTTCTCACCATTGACAATCCAAGCTCCAAGAAGAAGAAGCTCTTGTACCGCTGGAAGACCAAGTCTTCTGCTTAAACATGAATTTTGATGAGTACGATGATTATGGGATAGGCTTTTCTTAAATTGTCATGGGGTATTTATATGGGGTCATCAAATCATAAATAGATAGTAATGACCAATGGGGAAAATATATAATGTTATATTACTTCTTTGTATTATTTTATAAAATTTTAAATGTCTCAAATTATATATTATTTTATATTATCAGTAAAATATTAATTATTTTATTTCCTAATTTATTTTTTATTAAAAATAGTGATAAGTAGAGTACAAGTTATTTTTAATATTAAAGTCTTAGATAATTTGGTAAAATATTATTCCCTCTGGTCCTGTATAGGATATTTTGTTCTAGTCCTAAATATAACCTCCTTTACAATATACTAGGTAGTATTTATTATACATTTTCAGAAAAATACCCCTATTTAATGTATTCAAAGAGAAAGAGAGAGATTAAATAAGGATAGTTTTGAAAAAATGTTGGGATTTTTAGAGAAATCAAGGTAGTTAATTAGTTTTAATTTCAATTCTTAATCCGCGTGATTCGATTAAAATGATTTTATATTAAGGATAAAAGGGAGTATTAAACTTCATTGAAATCTAGATTATTTAATATTTTTATTTGTCTGTGTGAAAAATCTTAAAATGACATATAAAATAGGGAAGAGAGAGAATATATTTATAAATGAGAGAGATGTGTAATCTAGGACTTAGATAGTAAAAAACCATGCTTTTTAAGGTAAACCTAATGTGCAAATAGGTGAAGATAATAAATATATCTAAACAAAAACTACAAATTTATTATTAGTTTTAAATTACAAGATATTTATTTAAATATTTTCTACTTTATTTTTAATTATATTTTTCTCTTTTCTTTTCTTTTTATTTTGAATTTTGCTTTAAGTTTATTATTATTGGTTGATTTAAAATTGGCTTTTTATATTCTTATTTATGTTAATTTTACTCATTCTTATTTAAAATAATTAATACTCTCTCCGGTCCTTTTTATTAGTCACATTCTAGAAGATTTCTATGGTCTTAAATGTAAGTCACCTTCTATGAGTTTTTTGAACATTAATTACTTTATTTCCAAAATACCCTTATTTAATTATGAGAGAGAATATGGATTGTTTGAATTTGTAGTATTTATTATAGGGTAAAAATGGAAAACACATTAATTTTAAAATAATTTTAATAATATAACAAACTTTTCTTAATTTTAATAAGTTAGTTAGAAGTTACTTACATTAAGAATCGGAGCAAATATAAAATAAAGTAGTGTATTGAGACCAATGAACCCCATGATTGACATATGAACCCCATGATTGACATGTTGAATGGCGGATTTGGTTTTCATAACATTGCTCAAAAATGGCCCTTGAATTTCAATTTCTTAGATTACGCTGAAATTTGTTCCTTAAAGACCTGGATGAAATGGATTGGTGTTTGGTGAGCCAGGTTGAGAGTGAGGCAGAGAAAAGAGACCGCTTGGTAAAGCAGGTTTCTCAAAAAGTACGGAAAACGGGTTAATGCGGCAGCAATTGCAACGTGTAAGCATATGAATAAACTTTTGATTGAATTATTAATTACCCTTGACCTTGCTCAGGAATTTGTATGACTTTTATTAAATCCTCTCAAAAGCTCAAATTTGGTGCATTCATGAGCTCACCTTCTGAAAAATGGTTCCATTTAAATCTCAGTTAAAAAAACCATAATATCAAATTGTCGGAAGATTTGGGGCATGAGAATTAAACTGACAGGGGATGGTTTAATTAATTAACCTTGGAGCTGTAATTTGTTGTCTCAGTGTCAATTTTCTCCCTTCATCTAACTCATTTTGGTCCACATTATAAGGTTTTTTTGTATTAATTACTTACATATTAAAAAATTATTTTTTAATTAAAATCAATACAATAAATACTTATATTTCCTATTTTACCCTTATTAAATATCACATTTTATTATTATTATAAGATTATAAATAAGGAGAAAGAAAAAATATTAAAAATAATGATAAAATGGGAAAAAAGATATCTAATACTCTATATTTTGGACCAAAAATTTGTTATACAGAATGTCTTATAATATAAATATGAGGGAGTATTTTATTTGTCATTTTAGAGAATTTTAAATATCTCTATTTATTTATCATTTTATATTTCTAATGAAACATTAATTATTTTTTTATTATTTTATCTTTCATTAAAAATAATTATAGGTAAAATACACGTTATTTTTTAGTATTTAAGTCAAAAATATTTTAATAAAATATTATTAAATTTTACTACAATTTAGATTATTTAATGTTTTATTCATATGTATAAATAACCTTAAAATAGCACATAAACTGTAACGAAAGGAGTAACAGGCACATAAGATTACGTTTACTTGTTTAGCAGAGAGCATGCACACCGCGGCCTCCAGGAACATTCGAATTTGAATATAATAACAGAACAAATCAATTTAACATGTCTTGATGAGCCTCTTCGGCACTCTTGACTTCACAGCTCATTGCTTTTCTTCAACATCATACCACCATATAATAATGGCTATTATATCATATAGTTTTAAAATTCTTCATTTATCCTAAAATATAAGATATATAGTTAAAATTTATAAAATAATTAATATTATTTTTTGTTCATACCCTTGAGTAATTAAAATTCTATTGATAATTACCGGTAATTAATTAGTCTCATTTTAGATATTTAATGTGGATAATTTTAGAAAAAATTAAAATTGTAGCATAATTAATAAGTTTAATTGTCAAAACTATTTTAGATGAGATAATTATTTATTTTTTATAAATAGGGATAAATAATGTAATTCAATTATTACTATATATATATATATGTATACACTAAAGTCATCAATGTCATGTAATAATTTAATAGTTTAACTAAATAATGGCTACACATGGTCACATTTACCATCACAATCTATATCAGGAATCTATGGACAACAATGGTTCAGTCACTTCATCTCTATATTGGCTTGATCTCTTCGTTCTTTTCCAGTGTATCAATGGTTTTTTTTTTCTTTTCTTAAATGAAATACGATAAAGATAATTTGAGGGTGATGATATCTTAAGGTTGCCACTAAAAAAATTCTAGTGGCGATTTTTTAGTGGCAGTTAAAAAAACTGTCACTAAAATACATTTTATTGACACTTGAAATTAACCACTGGCATAGCCCACTGTGCTGGAACCGCCACCACTGCTGGAAAGGGTACCTTGCATGGCGAGGCATAGGAGTAAGTAGCAAGGCTTTTTAGCTGGAAAGTGTACAAGAATAAGGTAAAAATGAAATGATAATTAGATTCCATTATTCCTTCCTCAATGTACAAAGCCGAGATTAATTATTACTTTCCCTAAATAATTGTCAAAGCAAATACGCAGCAAATCATAGCAGCTTGGTGCTGCCAGGCTGTTTCTTTGGTTAAATCTTATCTAGGACAAGATTATGTGATTCGATTTTGAAATGGTTTGAATGAAAAGTTTTGAGCAATGAAGTCGCAGGTAATGTTGATGGAGTCCCTTCCATTCGTGAACAATGATAGAGTGAGGGATTGAATTTAGATTTTCCATTCATACTCGGAATGAAATGATTACAGAGAAGGAATTAAATAGCACCATCTTCAACAACCTAAGAACACGTGTACGGTGCAAAGAAAATACAGAGAAGGACAGCCTGAAAAGGAAAAATAACAAAGGAATAAGAAAAACAATCGAGAACATCACCATTACGTGACTCCTCTGCTAATGGTGAATGAGCTGGCAGTCAAAGCTTACTTTGGGGCTGAGGTGGACGCGGCAGCATGTGTTCTAACAGACAAAACCTTCTCATGCACTGGTTGTTCAGCAAGAGCGAGAGATGAAATGTGCTATAAAGCCAAAGGTCAGTTTTAACAGAACTAAATTTTTATCCATTCCTCTTTATTCTCTTTCAAGAAAAGTATGTAATGATGTTTTGTTCATTGTTTTCGATTACTCAGCTTTTATTCCTATACAAGAAGCACGTAAAGAAATGAGAATGAAAAGTAGACACCTCTGGAATTGTACTTTGCTACAAGTGGAAAAAGCTGGCTGACTTTCTTGAGAATGAGAAACGAGCAATAGTAAAAGTAAATTGAATTTCTAATTTGATTCCATCACTTGCCGAAATTCTTTTATATATACAGTCAAAAGAACCTCCTCATGCAAGCCTGAAATTGTACTTGTCCTTGTGACATTGTCACGCAGTCCTAGTTTCTGCTGCCGATAGCATTTCTCTTTGCAACTGTCCTAGAATCTTCTTTCGTTACATAATTTATCTTTTTACTATCATTTTTCATGTCCACCTAGAATAATTGTCACATGTCCTCTGTTTCTTTTATTTATTGGCAGTTGAAATTATTCATCTCAGTAGTGACTTTTGCAAAACCAAAAAGCAGTCGAAACTCTAACGTAGCTAAATTCTAGTTCCCCCTTCTCTTGCTATTTTTACATTAGAGATGGGTTTCTTTATGATTTTTTTTTCCTAGAGGGAATTGTTATCGCTTAGGAGTTGAAAGTCATGCCCTTCCTTATGTATGAAATTAAAGTTGTGTGTGCGATCATGGCTCTTGAGCATACTCAAAAAGCTTCCTCATTTTTACAGATAAACTGACATCAGAAGAGTTGAGAGATTAATCAGATGGGAGAAAACTCGAATAAACAGGTGGGTCAAAGCTAATAGCGATGGAGCTTTGAAAAGCTCGAGCAGTAGAAATTTGATGTTCCAATAAGGGAGATGAAGAGAAAGGCCTTGACCTCGTCTGGTGCAGGATATGCAAGCAAACCATGGAATTGGAATTTGGTAAAGGGAACTTCTTTTTCTTCCGCTTGGTTACCAATTAAATGACACGTTATCATCATGAGAGGAATGTAATGGAATACAAAGAAAAAGAGAGAAATGGAATAAGCCACATTAGCCTAACTCAGATAGTAAGCATGGGATGAAGTATGAGTAGTGGTTTTACAGTTGAAATCCTCTTTATGGAAAAAAAAATATATAAAAAAGCAATACTATATGATATGACATTAAGAATCAAATCTGCGCTGAACAAATTTTCAAGTTAGCTAGCTCATGATTGTGAACTTTTGTAATCAAGATCGGTAAATAAGCCTGGTTTTGCTTACTGTTTTGGTTAATTCGCTGCTTTTATCTTATTTTATTAGCATTACTGCTAATTTAATTTTTTTTCTTTTGGTCAGTTAACTAGTACTTTAAACATGCAAAAGCAATATTTTCAGCAATTCTATGAAGCCACATAGAATGCACGAGATAGGAAGATCTTGTTAAATTTTCATTTTTTTAATTTCCTTCTGTAATTTCAAATTCATATGTTAATTGTTTTAATTTGTATTTGATACGCAATGAATTATATTTTATGCATTAATTATTTTTTAAATTTGCTGCAACGTACTTATTATTATTTTTTGTGTGTGTGAATATATTATGAGTATCCTCCAATTAATCACTTGCTTAAAAGATACAGATCTATCACTCATACCAACTTGAGTTTGTTAAAAATGTTATTTAATTATAAATTATATTGACATTAAATTAGCATATTAGGACAAATGAAATTATATTTGTTTATAACTATAATTTGGCCAAACACTTAGCATCTTTTCAAACCCTGGTACACCAAGTCCACCTCGTTTTCATCTGCTCAGCTCTCCAAACTCAACGTTTGTACAAAAGCGAGGCCGCTATGAAGACTCAGGCCAGGCTCCACGTTTGCATTTCTACTCCCCCTTATTTTATACGACGTCGCTGTCACATTTCATTTTTATTTAAAGTATGCTGCTAAACCTACCTTAATGATCTCAAAAGTTTTGCTTGACACATGCATGTTTTGAACTTTTTGTTCCAATGTTAAACTTTGTTGATGAAGAGCCTAGTGGTTCAACTTCCTTTCGCTGGTCTTATCAGTTTTATATAAGTCTAGAGTAAAATCAGGGGTATACTACTATAGTACTAGGTTCACAAAACCCTCTCTTAATACCAAATTTTAACACAGCTGCCAAGCAAACAG
Source organism: Adenanthera pavonina (assembly GCA_026686845.1). Lineage (NCBI taxonomy): Eukaryota > Viridiplantae > Streptophyta > Magnoliopsida > Fabales > Fabaceae > Adenanthera > Adenanthera pavonina. The sequence goes on from JAIVEN010000011.1 coordinate 37,807,313, forward strand.
TGAAAGTGGGCACATATATATCAGTAGTATTACGCCGCAATTATATTTAGGTGACCAATCGAAGGGATCATCAAATTTCAATTAGTGTTCCTCGACGAGCACAATGTATAGGGACAAAAGGGGTAATTAACTTACGGAAGATCGCGTTGGTCCAAAAAGAAAACCTTTAAGGAAGATAACATTTGTTTATAAATGCCAAATTAACTGTGTAATGGAAAAAGCATTATTAGCTACTCACAAAATCCTCTCTTTATCCGTGAAAACTTCTCTTGTTTAAATGCTGTTCTCAGCACCGGAACTAGTACCTGTAATGATGGATGGTACAGATTTCACCCACATAACTAAAACGGTGACGTTTGGAGGGTTATTCACGTGACTCTCTGCTCCTACCTGAGAGAGAACAGAGGACATGATGTTTCTGGATTTTTTTCATTTTTTAAATTTTGAGATCATTCTTTAGCAAAGGTATCCCCGCCAATAATTAAAACATTAATTTTTTTGAAACGTATATAAAAATTATTGGAGTGAATTTTACTTTTTTTAATAAAATCTTTTTTATACACAATATTGAATTCTAAATAGCATACTTAGAAGATCCAATTATCTATTAATTATGATATAATCTTATTGGTAATCCATGGTTAGTTCTTTAACTATTGAACTGGGCTTAAAATTTGGACCATGCCCTAAAATCATATTTGTTTGGGCACAGGAGTCAATATTAATTATTAAATTGTTATTTACTACGAAAAAAAATACTACTCTTGAAAAAAAAATAAATGTTCATATTATCATTATACTTACTGAAAATAAATTTTGAATTTTGAACTCCCCTATTGGCTATTGAATAAGTCTTCCCCCCTTTAGAAAACTCTTCATGCATATGGAACCCCTCCCACTAAAGAGAATTTTCAAAAATCATTACCGTAAAAAAAACTCTAGATTATAACCCTTTTTGTTAATTGGATAGAGAATTAATAAATCATTTTTTTATCTTGTCCCAATGTAAAAACTCTTTATTTTTTTTTCACTGAATTTGTATTCTCTGTTTTTCATTTTCTTTCCTTTTCTCTATTGCATTCACAAAAACTGACAAAAAACCTTACCAAAAACGTTGAAATGAATTTTTTTTAGATTTTGAAAAATTCAAAAAATTATTTTCTTTATTTTTTGTGAAGAAATAGAAACTTGCACACATGCAAAACTTATATAATTTTCCTCACATGTAGTGCTATTATCCAATTAAAATTTGACATGTGGACTATTTTTCAACACATAATAGGTCTAATCATTAATTATTTACTAACAGTGTTAACTTGTTAAAGTCCAAAAAAATTTCACAAATTCTAATTCTTTGCCCTCTCTAATCTTCTTTTGCAACGAAGCAAAACAGAAATTTCCCATATATCAATCAAAACAGAAAATAGATGAAGCGTTCAATAGAAAATAGAAGTTGTCATAAAACAAAACAAAAGCATACAAACAACTGCCATTAGTAGAATTAGCCTACATCTTACAAACTAGAGCCTCGGCATCAATAATAGCCATTTAAACAAAAAAAAAAAAAACAAAAAGAATGAATGGAGGCTTACCCAGTTTTTGGCCGCATACTGGTTCAAGAATTCAAGCGTCAATTTAACATTTCAACATACTATAGGCTGTGTCACATAATTTGATTAAAGCATAGAAATTTAGAGTTAGGGTAGGGAAATAAGATTTTTTTTAAAAAAGATATTTCAAGTCTATTAACAAGTTAATACCGTTAGTAAATAGTTATTTACTCAACGTATGATATATGAAAAATATCTACGTGTCAAATGGTTATTGAAAATAGCCTCTCTCTCTCTCTCTCTCTCTATATATATATATATATATGAGATCTTAAATACTTAATATACTTTGATCAAATCAAATAAAAAACATGTGAATTTTAAATTTAAAAATAAGTTAACAATATATATTAATGATAGATGTTAGTTATTATATAATAAATAATATATGGAAAAATTCACTTGTTATGATTTATTTGGAATAAAGTATTTTAAAGTCCAGCACAATCTTCCGTTTATAATTTACATGAATTAATAAAATAATACAGTTTGGTTCGTTGCAATTTGAAGCATTTGTTTAATTACAAATATTGGGCTATTAGAATGGATTTGTACCGATTCTCATTGAATTGACTCCCTTTTACATAATGCAAGTCCAAGATAACTTTGCAAAGGAAAGACCCAAATTTGGCCAAAAAAAAACGGAAAGACCCAAATTGATTAAGTACGCGGACTGATGATCGAGGTACAAAAGCCAAATCTGAAAGAGATTGTTCTCTGAGCCATAAACTCGCCGATCGCTGCAAATGAAGCAGGACCACATATCTCGGAACGTGGACCATTTCAGGGCAAGGTGTAGGCCTTGGCACGCCTGAGATTAATTAAATTAGCTTCTCTTTTTTTGTTGTTTTTTATGGATTAACTTTCACGTAGTTTCAGATATGAATAAATGTAATATTTATTATAATACGAATCTCCCTATCTGCTTGCCTTACATGGCTCACCGATTTAGAATGGCTCTTATAATATAATCTGATGTGATAAAACCTCAAGAATTTGGGATTCCAGTTATAATATTATTCATCGATTATACCTGAACATGCTCTGTAAGCGTTTTTCTCCATTTTCTATTGTTAATATTGCTTTTCCCCCATTATATTATTCCATATAGTCTCATTATTTTATTCATTTTGATACCTCTTCTATATCAGATATTTGCAGATATTTCGATTTCCACAGCCAATTAAAGTATTGTTTCCTCTTGCATGCAATTAGGGTTTACTGAAAACCGTGATTCTGGTCGGAAAAATGGCAACATAAGCTTGACAAATCCATTATAATTCACTAATTGTATATAATATTTAAAGCACACAACTTGCATGTGTGCGCGAGGCCGTGTAACTCCACAAATGTGAATATATAGTCGAAAATGGCATTAGAGAAGACGTGAAAGGGACTGAACATTTGTCTTGATTATAGTATACAAATATAATGTTCCTTCAAGTGGAGCTGGCTAGTTGCAATATTCTAATAATTCTAACATAGGGCACAGTTTAATAGAACATTGAAAGGGTTTGAATGAAAAGTTTTCAGCAATCAAGTCGCAGATATTGTTGATGGAGCCCCTTCCCTCCATTAACAAAACCTTCTCACTAGTTGTTCAGCAAGAGCGAGAGATGAACTGTGCTGTAGAGCCAAAGGTCTGTTTTAACAGAACTATATTTTTATCCATTCGTCTTTATTCTCTTGCAAGGAAAGTATAATGAAATCATGTTTTGTTCATTGTTTACAATTAATCAACTTTTATATCCTAAGAAGCACGTACTTCAGAATGTGTATATGAACTGCATCTCTAAATGATTCGTTCCTCATCTTGCTATCAGTTGAGGTGGAGGCTTAATACGAAACTCAGATGGGGATTGGCTTGGTGGAACCTGCCGCGCGCAATCCTTGGCTCTTGCAACATTATACAATCAGAGTTCTGGGGATACTTGATATTCTCAACCATGCTTGGTCACAAAGTTACAGGCAAGTCCAGCTTCATTCTGATAGCGCTATGGCTGTGAATCTTATAAGTAAACAATGTACAGGAGGAGCTAGTAATTACACTTTCAAATTAGTACATGAGATCCAAGCACTGTTCCCCTTTTTGTAATAAAAAAAACATTTGCGTATGTGAATTTTCCACTCTCGAAAGCCAAAATTTAAGTTTTGATTGGTGGGTGTTATTCTTTTGGGCTCCAAGTCAAAAAGCGAATTCTTGATCTGCCTCTGCCTTAGAAGAAAAATAGAAAAAGAAAGCACCTCAATCGACAGCAAATTAAGGGACCAAAAATACTTTACTTTGGAAATTTTGGTCATTTTCATCTTTTTTTTTTCTCATTAAAGAAAAAACAAACTCAAGCCCTAAAAGCATTTTGATCGTCGAAGAGAGTGAGGGACTAGTGGAGCCGATAGCTTTTTTCTGCAGCAGCCATGTATTTTTTAGAAGGCAAGCTTTTTTGAAATTTTTACACACTTTTAGTGAAAATTCATAACTATAAATGACCTGTTTGGTTGCAATTCTTGAAAACAATCTTTTGTTTTTGAAAATGAAAAAAAAAACTTGTTTGATGGGCTATTTTTTTTTGTTAAATATTCTGGAAATCTTAAAAAATACAATGGTGTTTTAAAGAACACAAAATCCAAAACATCATTTAGATGTTTTGTGAAGTTTTAGGGGCTGTTTCACTGTGGTTTTTGAAAATAAATTTTTTTTTTAGAAACAAAAGTATAGGAAAAACTCATTTGGTGATATGTTTTTAAAAACTGAAAAACAAAAGTCTATTTTTCATAACAAAAATATGAAAACACCTTTGGACTGTTTTGAATGTTTTTGTTCTAAAAAATATACAAAACACGAAGAACATCACATTCATTAATGGCAACTTTGTAATAATTTCCCCTTATCAGTTCGGTCGTCATTTTCTGCTCGGCACCCAACCTCTACTCAGCACCATACCATTCTTTGCTTCACTTCCCCTTATCAGTTCCGTTTTCCTCTTTCGCCACTGTGATTCTCCCTCCTTTCTCCGTTCAAGATACAGATTAGCAGTTGTAGCCGTCGGTTAGCCCTTCTCGGCCGTCAGTGAGCTCCTCTTTTTCTCCTTTCTTGCCATTATTTTTTAGCTCCTCGCCTTTGATTAGCTCAGTGTGTCTTTTTTCAGGTTGTTTGAGGTTGAAGTCCAGCTTCGATTGCCCATTTTAGCTTCGAGTTTGCCTCGATCTGTAAGATCCCTACTGCATTCTCGCCGTTTTCTGCTGCTTTTCAACCCTCTGTCTCAGTTTTTCTACTTGAAACTGTGTGCTTAGAACAAGAGAGGTAATTAAATCTTTGAAGCGCCACTCCCCTTTTTTATTTCTTGACCACTTGATTGTGGATTTTGTTTAGAGTAGCTTCCAATTTTGGTTCCTTGTGATGCCTTAAGCTGCATTTGGTACTCGACAAAGACCATCTTTTTCTCAAGTCTATCTGCTTCCCCAAGTTATGATCTCTATTTTTTTTTCATAAAAAATTTTGTAGGAGGTAGTAAGGGACAGTTCTTAGGCTTTTTTATTAGGGTTTGATCTGAGGACTTTAGACTAAGGTATATATATATATATAATTAAAGATTTTCTTGTAGTTAGCATGCATATGGCAAATCTTTAGCCACGTTTTGTGCCATGTAATGTCTATTCTGCTGCTACCATCATTTATGATATAGTATTGATGGCCTCTATATATGGAGGATAGAGATGCACATAAAGTCTATTGTTTGATATGCTAGTTGTTCTGTAATGGTGATACTAGGGATTGGTTCTGACATATACTGGATTGAGTTTATATTTATTTAATTATGAAGCTCGAAAGTATAAACTAGGGCCCAATTTATTGGTTATCTTCATTAACATATACTAGATTGTATTACCTGTGGTTTGGAGTTGTTCTGGCACATATAAGGTTGAATTGATATTTCTATTATATTATTAAATGAATCTATTATATTGTAGTAAATATGTTATTTATTGTTATTCTACTAAAATTTTATTATTAAATTACTCTATTATATTATAGTAAATTTAGTCTAATAAATCATAGTAAAAAAATGCCAATTATTATAAAAAAAAATTTTATAAAACAAGTGAATCAAACGAATTTTCTATTTGTTTACTCTCAAAACATGTTCTCAAAACAATTTTTTCAAATAAGTTTTTTTATTTTTTTCATTCTTAAAAAGAGTTTTTAGAACATTGAATAAAACAAGTTTTTTTGTTTTTTATTTTCTCAAAACTTGTTCTCAAAAACACTTCTACAGAACTATTTTGAAAACATAAAAGCAAAAAATATAATCAAACAGACCCTTATTCTCCAAAATTGCAAAAACACAGAATGGCAAGTTCGTCATTTTGAACAAATTTTCCTACCTAAACCCTATCTCTCAAGTCCATATCGTCCCTCTTCTCCTATTCAGCGCTCATCTTCTTCTATTCGGTGCTTCCGGTCTCCTCTCACTCTTCTCTTCCACCTAGGCCATCGTTCTCCATCATTTCTCCATTTAAGCTGAAAACCGTTGGTTGCCGTTGGTTAGCTCTTTTTCTTTCTTCTTTGTTCTTGTTGTCATTGAGTTTTTCAACTTCAATTCTTCTTTCTTCTTGACTTGTGCACTTCGTTTTAGCTTTAAGTTTTAGCTTCAATCCTTTTTTCAGCAAGTTCAACTTCGATCCTTCTTTTAGCTTCAAGTTTCAACTTCAATTTGTAAGTTGCTATGCTTCTTTCAATGCTTGATTTGATAATTAGCATTAGCCTTTATAATCCAATTTGTCACATAAACTGTTTGTATAATTTTGACAAAAATGATTGTTTTACTTCTCAAGAGCTTCACAATGTTATTTTTCTTCTTTTGAGACTCTCAATTTGGATAATTTTCGTTGGTCTTGAGGAGCTTATTGAGAGCAACTAAAAAGTTTTGTGAGATGTTGAATAGTTTGGGAGTTATAAATTTTTGAACATTTGAGGGAATTTTCAAAAGTCTCTCCATTGGTATAGGGTTGTTGATATATGATGTTTTTTTTCTTGATGGAAAATATATAGACAATGACAACAAAAATTTATTTGAATTAGTTTTGGATGAGTTTTCAATTTTGGGAATTTATATGCACTTTTTAGATTTATAATTTGCCCATGGATGATGATTTTTGAGCTAAATATATAGTGATCAGAGGCCGTAAGAAGTGATTTAATGATGAGAATAAGTTTGATTAAGGAATGGAAGCATGATTGAATTTTCAAGATTTTAGAGGGATTTTCTATGAATATGTTATTTCTACAAACGGGTCTCTTTGGCCTCGAGTTTAGTCAATAACTTTCATTTTATTTTATTCAGAAATAGATATTTATTGAAATTCTTTTGGGTTGGGAAATATTTTGCCCTTGAACTTGTATGCTGAAACTTTGCATCGTATTCTTGCAAGAAGGTTCTCCTAGTTCGAACTCATCATCCAAACAAGTCAACACCATTTTCTGAATAACCAAGAGAGCTTGGAAAAAATCTTTTGGGAGCAACGTACGTACAATCCAGAGAGATTTTGTAGATTATTGCAATGGCTGGAGGTTGGCTTCTTCCTTCATCTTCGTGTTTATGAATAGCATAGGTTTTGTTACTTCATGATGGTTTTAACGCTAAGCATATCCTAATCTTTCTCGCTCTCTCTCTGTTTTTTTTCCTCTTTCATTTCAATTCTCCAATACACTTTAGCTAACCCTAGCCTGCCCTTCTTAGGCCGCTTTCGATGCCAGCAGAAGATAGGAGATCTTATTCTGCAATTGTTCCCACCTGAGTCTCGGAAATTTCTGGAGGCTTTGGCATCCATGTTTGGCGTGCTTTGTTTTATTAAGAGCCCTGTGTTTGAAATAGCCCGTGAAGAGCGTGATGTTCTCCTCCTTATTTCTGTATTTTTGTTGGGTTTTTCTATGGCAATCATCGCTTGGTTTGCAGAGAAAATTCCACTTCCAAAGGCTCACTGGAAAAAATGTATTTTGGAGGCTATCGTTATTATCATCACTGCAGTGTTCAGCGATCACCTAGAGGAAGATTTGAAAGGAAGAAAGCCAGATAGATGGATCATAACCGCGAATAGTTTATTTGTTTTGGTGATGATGTCCATTTCAATGAGGCCTCAGCATCAATACGAAACGGGTTTCTTCACATCTTCCCTGGGATTAGTGTTTGTACTACTTATGAAGAACAACTGGATACTCGGTTTCCCTGGAGCAGTTATCATCATTTTCCTCCTGCTTTTTCACGGACCTTCAGATTCTCAAGGAGATGTTGACGAAAATAAAAAGATTCTAAAGGAGATGCTGACCAAAAAGAAAAAAGATTCTAAAGGAGATACTGGTCCTACTACTAAATCAACTGACCATATCGTGGACATTCGTAGTGCAAATAACGAAGAGAAAACTCATTCACCTTTGCCTTCTCAAGCTGTAGGTGACCAAATCCAATATAATTAAATATATTCATTTTATTGATTTGATGCTCTAGTCTTCTGTTAACTGACTGAACAGGTATTATTTTCATGCAGACGCATCATCCCCTAAGAATTAGAGAAGTTTTAGCAGGGGAAAGCAGAGCTGGGGACCATGAACAAATTATTGAAGAAGACAGGTACTAGTTCAAGAACCAACATGTTAACAAACCAAGACGGCTCAATGGAGACTTCAGAGTTCTCCTAAGCCTAATTTAATTTTACCATTCCCAAGGTCCTCTTAAACCCTATCTTCTAGACTGTTTAGGCGCAATGTTTTATAGTCATGGCAATAATAATTAATTGTACTCCCCTCCAAATATAGAGCGAATTTAGTTGAAAATAAGATTTTAAAATATAAATTTCTTTATGATAGTTAGCAACTATTTAACATTCTCTTTTTTTATTTTTATCCCAATTTATAATATACCTCAATTAAAGTGAATATTTGATCTTTTTTTTTTATGATGGAGAGAGATTAAAAATGATAATATTAATTAAGATAAGGTAATTTAATGAAGGTAATTTTAAAAAATTATGATAATTTTTTTAAAAATTAAGATATACAATTAACTTTAACTACATACTCTCCTTAGTAGGAATGAGATAGTTAAATCTATCCTATATTTTGAAGCATTGAGAGTAAGTTACCCTATAGGGACACTAATCTAGTCTCTTGAATATCCTTGACTATTTGAGCACAATATTTACTGTATATATAACACATAAGATTTGTTTTTAATTTTTTTTAATGACACCTGATTCAAACAAGAGACAAGAATTTCTTCATTTTACGATGTTATTAGTAATTCTATACAGCCAAAAAATAATTAAATAAGTATACGGTTGTGCAGGCAGGGGAATGTAACTAGATTCCAAGGTTCAAGCACTTTTGAAGTGGGAGAAACATCAGAGTCTAAGGACTATCAGCAAAATAAAGAAGAGTAAAATCACCTATCTCCTTGACTGTTTGTGCACAACATCTAGAGCATAAGATTTGTTTTTCATTTTTTTTAATGACATTTGATTCAAACGAAAGACAAGAATTTCTTCATTTTATATATGATTTGTTATTAGTAATTAAATACAAAAAATGTATATAATTACGACCGATGTGCAGGAGGAGGAGGGGCATTGGAATTCAAAACGATTCAAGCAGTTATGCCCCTAATGAAGGGGGACAAACTTCAGGGGAAAGACTAACATCTAGTCAGCAAAAGAGCCAAGAGGAGGAAACTCGTTCACCTTTGTCTTCTCAAGCTGTAGATGACCAAAATCCAATATAAATATTTATTTTATTGATTTGATTCTCCAGTCTTATATATATGTTAGTGGTTTTGATTTCTTGCAGGAATCCTCAAACCAAGAACATAATGTTCCTTCAGGAAACATGGGATCAATCCAAAAAGAATCGATGCATGGTTTTCCTGAGCCTACATTAACTTCACAATTCCAAACCGGCCTAAGGTTTTACTCTCAAACACCTATCTTCTGCATTGTTTATGCACAATATTTAGGTTATTGTTAAACGTATGTAACTAACACTAAATTCTTAAAACATACTAATGTTACTAATTTAGTCCAATATTTTTTATTTCATGAAAGGACATAATGAGCCTCATAAGGTATTGAAAAGGGTTTTGACATGGACAAAATTTCTTAGATAATTAATCTATATATTTATAACTAAATTTGATATGATCTTTTGATTTAAAATTTTCAAATATTATGCTGATGAGTTTTTTCTACTTATCTCTTCTCTACTATAATTCTATCAAATGTAAGATTTGTTTTTAATTTTTTAATGACATTTGATTCAAACAAGAGCCAAGAATTTCTTTATTTTATGGTTTGTTAATAGAATTCAAGACAACAACAACAAGAATTAAATAACTACGGTGTTGTGCAGGAAGAGAAGGGGAGCTGGAATTAAAAATGATCAAAGCATCCGTGCCTTTGTTGCTGAGCGAGAAACTTCAGAGGAAAGCCTATTATCTAACGAAGAAGAGTAAATCACCTTTCTCTTTCACTTTTTTGCACAAAATTTAGAGCTACTATAATTAAATTTTAAAATTAAATAATACGAAACTCTTAATATTAAGGCTGCTAATTTAATTTGTCTTCAAGATTTTTTATTTTTTGATACTTTTACTTGGATTTCTGATGCATGAGTGCATTTCTTTCCAGGACGTTATCTCTCTTCTCTAAGTCAAATAAAGAACAATAAAATTTGTAGATGTTTTAGTACGTTAATCATTTTTAGCCATTGAAAGGCAATGACTTTCCAAGTAGTATCTCTATTCATAAATAAAGGTATTATCTTTTATTCTATAAATATCTTAGTAACACTTTTTCTCCGAATTCTTATTTCTGATGCTTTTTCTATCTTGCTATTTTTTCTTCACTTTCTTACTCGACCTTATCCCTCTTTTCTAACGTTAAAAACAAAAAATAGAAGAATAAATTTATACAGGTATGTGTTTCAATTATTTTCAGCAATGTCTCCTGAAACGGTATATCTCATGAGATGTTAAATTCTATGAGGGTCCATAACTGTTTTTTAAGAGAATATTGAATCTCACAAGGCACATGTTACTTTAATATACTATATATTGATTGATTAATTGAAATAAGTATGTTGTTGTGCAGGAGGAGGCCAAATCGAAATCAGATTTGTGGCCTCTGTACATGTTATTTGGAACGTGGTCAAGAGATCTATTGGTATGGGTATTTGAGAACAGTCATTATATATATATATTAATATACGAATCATATATATACCTGAATGATAGTAGAGAGATTTATAACTGATTGATTCCCTTGGATTATTAGTAGTGTAGTTTTCAGCTTGTCGATTCAAAATTATTCAATTATTTCAGATTATGATGCTGTTCAAGTTTTCTGATTTCCGTATTTACAGGGGGGTTAAGGCTTTCTGCAGTGTAGAGTGTCAGAAGCAGCTGATGAAAATTGATGAAGAAAATCGTCGTGCTCGTGACCGCGCTCTAGCAATTCCTAATGCATCTAATCATTTTACATCTCAACGCAGTACTCCAGTGCTCAATAATCACATCTCGAACGTACGCTACTCTAAATCACCTCAAAATACTTCAGTTTCGCGTAATTTTATTCCATGGAACAACACTAAGATTATGGCCAAAAACCGCGTTCTCCCTTCTAAAGTTTCTCGACCCCCTACAATGGACGAGCTCTCTGCTTCGTCATCTCCAAGATTTCCTCGGAACAACAAAGGTGGTGGAGCTTACTTTAGTTGAGGGTGGCCAAATCTCCTTCCCAGCCCCTTACTTTTTGAGTGGATTTCTCCTATGGCTTCTTCTCAAGCATAAATATCAGTCAATATATATTTGTAAATCTTTAGGAAGCTAAGCCCTTTGAACCATGGCTTCTCTCGAGAATTCACTGTTAGTGAGCCAAGACATAGCAATTTTATTCATTAGCCAGATTCAAAGCAGTTTTTTTTAATTAAATTTGTCTCTTTCTCTCTTTTTAATTGTTTTCACTTTTCATAGTTGTTAATTGTTCTCTCCATCTCACTTTAACTTTCTTTTTTTTTTTAAATGTTTTAACTATTCTCTCTACTTGACATTAATTCTTCTTTAATGTCTTTTTTTCTTAATTTTAACTTCCTTTTTCAGATAATGAGGAATTTAAAATTGGAAAAAAAGTAAGTTAAAATCATTTTAAAAAATTAAAAAAACAACTAAAAAAGAGTGAGAGGTTAGAGAGGGAAAGAGAAGATCTAAATTTCTCCTCATCTTTTTTCTTATTAAAATTTAAATATGAATTATTTAATTTTTCCTCTTCTTTGTGTCATTTTTTTTTCAAATATTAAAATAAGACTGATGGAGAGATATAATCTTAAAATTACTTGGTTAATATTTTCAGATTTCCACCTTTATTTAGAGTTTGGACCTTAGATGAGAGGAAAAGCTTTTTTAACTCATATATATATATATTGGTTCCGCCGTTGCGTACGTTGAGGAAACAAACCTTATATGGGAGCCATTCTGTAAAATTAATGGGTTGTAGTAGCGGTATTAACATCTCGTCAGATTCTAATTAAGTATCCATCAATATATTAATTAGAGTAGTCTTGTGAGCAACTTGTGACCTCGATCAATGCAGTTTGGTTCGTGCAATTTGAAGTTTTTGTTTAATTAATTGCAAATGGACTATTAGAATGGATTCGTACCGCTCTTCTCATTGAACATATCTTTTACATAATGCAAGTATAAGATAACTTTGCAGAGGAAAGACCCAAATTGATTATATATTAAGTGCATGGAGAGTGAAGCAGGACCACATATCTCGGAACGTGTGTATGGAAAAATTCAATTGCTATGATTAATTTATTTGGAATAAAGTATTTTAAAGTCCATCAGAATCTTTTGTTTATAATTCACACGAACTAATAAAATAATGCAGTTTGGTTCGTGCAATTTGTAGCATTTGTTTAATTACAAATGGGCTATTAGAATAGTTGTGCGTACAGATTCTCATTGAATATACCTTTACATATATAATGCAAGCCCAAGATGACATTGCTAAAAAAAGACCCAAATTGATTATATATTAAGTATATGAAGAGTGATGATCGAGGTACATACAAAAGCCAAAACCATAAAGAGATTGTTCTGTTAGCCATAAACTCATCGATGGATTAACATTACGTAGTTTCAGATATGAATAAATGTACTATTATATTTATTATAATATGAATCTCACCCTATCTGCTTTCCTTACGTGGCTCACCGGAATGGCTCTTAATATAATCTGATGTGACAAAACCTCTAGAATTTGGGATTAATTCCAAATATATCACGCTCAGATTCCAGTTATAATATTTATCGATCGATTATACCTGAACATGCTATCTATGAACTTTTTTTCCATTTTCTATTGTTAATATTATTTTTCCCCATTATTCCATATAGTGTCATTATTTTATTCATTTTCATACCTCTTCTATATCAGAAATTTGAGGATATTTCGTTTTCCGCAGCCAATTAAAGTACTGTTTCCTTCCATGCAATTAGAGTTTACTGAAAAATGTAAATTTGATCGGGAAAATGGCAACATAAGCTTGACGAATTAATCCATGTAATTCACTAATTGTGTATAATATTAATTAAAGCACGCAACTTGCATGTGTGTGTGCGTGTGCGTGTGCGTGTGTGAAGTCCACAAATGTGAATATATATATATATGTATATAGTCGGAAATGGCATTGGAGAAGGCGTAAAAGGGGGACTGAACATTTGTCTCGATTATATATAAATATAATGTTCCTTCCAGTGGAGCTAGCTAGTTGCATTCTAATTAATTTTAACATAGGGCACGGTTTAATTGTACATTGAAAGGGTTTGAATAAAAAGCTTTCAGCAATGAGGTCGCAGATAATGTTGATGGAGCCCCTTCCATCCATTAACTAAACCTTCTCACCGGTTGTTCAGCAAGAGCGAGAAAAGAACTGTGCTATAGAGCCAAAGGTCTGTGTTACTAAATTTTTATCCCTTCGATTCTCTTTCAAGGAAAGTATGTGTACTGGTATACTTTGTTCATTGTTTATTTTCAACTACTCAGCTTTTATTCCTATATAAGAAGCACGTCCTTTTAGACGGTGTATATGAACCAAATCTCTAGCCTTCTTACTGTCAATGTAGTTGTATTTTGTCAGAAATGGAAAAGCTGAGTAACATTCTTGAGAATGAGAAATGAGTGATGGTAAAAGTAAATTGAACTTTTAAATTGATTCCATGTACTTACAGAAATTCTTTCATACATATATGCAGTTAAAAGAACCTCCTCACGCAAGTATCTGAATCGCTTAGGAGTTGAAAGTCATGCCTTTCTTTATGCATGAAGCTTTGAAACCTCGAGTAAACTGGGTTAAAGCTAATAGCGATGGAGCTTTGAAAAGCTTGAACAGTAGAGCTGGAGGTGGAGGCCTAATATACGAAACTCAGATGGGGATTGGCTTGGTAGAACCCGCCGCAATTAATCTTGGCTCTTGCAACATTAATACACAAGCAGAGCTCTGGGAGTTACTAAATATTCTCAACCTTAGATGGCACTATGGCCGTGAATCTTATTTCTAAACGATGTACAGGAGCTAGTAACACTTCCAGATTAGTACATGAGACCCAAGCATTATTAGGTCGTGATTGTAGAGTTGAAATTCAGTACCCATAAAGAGAAGTCAATAAGAGTGCTGATTTCCTAGTCAAATATAAGTTTGATAGGTTGGTCACCAAAGTCAAAAAAGCGAATCCCTCTGCTCAGACCTAATTAACGGCTAATTGAGAGGGATAAAAAATACCTTACTTTACCATTTTGCCGCCCCCCTCCCCGAAAAAAAAAAAGAACTTTTCTCTCTGCAAAAAGCGAACCCGAACCTATTACATTAGAGAGTGAGAGAGCGGAGAGTTGAGAGCTTCTTTTCTCCAGTGGCCATATAGGGTTTCTTTTGGAGGAATTTTCGTTGGTCTTAAGGTGCATATTGGAAGAAATTGAACTGATTAAATTGAAGAGGTAAGTCTCCTAAGCATTCGTATGTATTTTGTGAGATGTTAATAGTTTGGGAGTTATGAATTTTAGAACAGAACAACAAAATTAAATTTGACTTAGTTTTCTTGAGTTTTGATTTTTAGGGATTTATGTGAATTTTTTATATTCATGATTTGCTCATAGATGAATGATTCTCGAGTTAAGTTGAGTAAGCCCTAAGAAGTGATTTAAATGATGAGAATCAGTTTGGTTTCTGAATGGAAGCATGATTGAATTTTCAAAATTTTAGAGGGATTTCTCTGAATATGTTATTTCTAGAAATGGATGTTAATGTTTGAGTTAGTCGGTTTATGGTTTAATCTTTAAAAGTGTTACTCTTGGCTAATATGAAGAATTTAGAATGCTTGAAATGCATGAAAAACCAATTGTTTTGAAAATACTAATTTTGATCTTGACTAATAATTAAAAGGAAAAAAATATGGGTCAGTGACGAAAATTAATGCATGCATAGAATTATAGATCTTTAGCCTAAAATTCATGGTTTTATGCATGATAATATGAATTTTATGACTAAGAATAGGTAAGATATAAAAGTTAGTACGGGGAGGTATGATTTGGTATTGTAGAAAAAGTTTAAAGTATATCAAATTGCACGAGCTATGTAGATGTTTGTGTTTGTCCAATTTGTTATGTATTTGTAGATTGTGTTGTACGGGTTTTCTTTGAAATTTTGGAGTCAGGAAGTGGCTAGAGCTAGTTGTGTAAGAAAGACTTGAAAGAAAGCTTGAGACGCTTTGGCATTGGTCGATTATTTAAAAGATCATAGCATATTACTGCTTTTATTGTTATGAATTGCTGTTGCTTAAGTGTTTTTATTACTTGTATGAGATATATATAGTGTGTTTATACCTATGAATTATGGCTATGAGTTAAATGCATGTAAAATTTTCATGCGTCTTCATGGACATAACGATCCTTTTCAAATTAAGCTATAGTTGAGTAAATTGAGTTTATGGCCATTTGCCTGTATATATGATCAAGTATGCTAATTTTTATCACATGCTTATTATTATGATATTACGTGCTTGCATTTTGTTCCTTGAGAGATGACATGTATTCATTGAAGTGTGGTTTTTGATACTGAGATTTTTCTCAAAATTTCACCCCTCAAGTTTCAAACATGTTAGGTGAAGGAAATAATAAGAACCAAAGCAAATAAGTTGTCTCTTGAGTTTGAAACTTGGAGAAAAAAAGTGTATGCTTTTAGCACTTTTATTTAAAATTTTAAGCATGAACTATATTTTGAATATTAATTTATTGCTTTAGTCAATTGTAGTTATTGAGAAATGTGAGTATATTTCAAGCATAAATAATCATATGTAATTTAATATGTAACAGGAGTTTTCATTTTAAAGGCTTTTTGGAGCGGGAGTTCTTGAACTCAAACAAATTTGTTTTATTCAAGGATCTTAATTAAAATAGGTGATCTTGGCCTCGAGTTTAGTTCAATAACTTCCATTTTGTTTTATTCAATAGATATTTATTGAAATTGTTTTGGCTTGGGAATATATTTTGCGCTTGAACTTGTACTCTGACACTTTTGTATCGTGGTCTTGCTAGAAGGTTTCCTAAGTTTGAACTCATCATCCAAACAATTAAACGCCATTTTCTGAATGAGCTTGGAAAAAAAGAATCTTTTGGGAGCAGCGGACACTCTAGATCGATTTTCTAGATTATTGCAATGGCCGGAGGTTAGTTTCTTCCTGCATCTTCTTGTTTATGAAAATAACATAGGTTTTATTTCTTTATGTTGGTTTTAACGTTAAGCACATCCTGATCATTCTCTCTCTCTCTCTCTCTCTCTCTCTGTTTTTTTTTTTCTCATTTCGATTCTCCAATGTACTTTTGTTAATTTAGCCTGCCTAGCTTTCTTTCTTCTTTTGGTCAGTGATAGATTTAGCCCGCCCCTATTACCTGCAAATGAACAATCTTATTCTGCAATCAGCCTGCTTTCGATACCTACAAAATGTGAGAGATTTTATTCTACGATTGTCCTCACCTGAGTGCAAGAATTGTAATTATGTGGGGGTACTGTCATCCATAATTGGCATTTGCTGTTTCTTTGGGAGCTCGGCTTTCAGAATTGCCACGGAAAAGCCAGATTTTGTACTCCCTATTTCTGTAGTGTTGTTAGGTTGTTCTATGGCGCCCATCGCCTGGTTTGCAGACAATATAAAACTTCCAAGGGCTACCTGGAAAATATGTGCTTTGCCAATTATTGTTTTTATCATCACAGAGCTGTACTCTGCTCACTTGGACAAAATTTTGAGTGATACAAAGCCAGATATATTGATCTAAGCCTCGAATTTTTGGTTTGCTTTGGCATTGTTGTGCATTTCAATAAAGCTTCGGCGTAATTTCGAAACGGGTTTCTTCATGTTTTTCCTGGGACAAATGTTTGTATTCCTTACCAAGAAGAACGAGATACTGTCTATCCCTGGGGCAGTTATTAGCGTTGTCCTCATGTATATTCACGGAATTTCAGCTTCCAATGGAGATAATGAAGGCCTCAATTAATGGGGAGGTCGGTCTTTTTTAGTTTTCCACCAAAATATTTAAGAAATTGAACTTGGCCTGAACCATTGTTACTTGAACTAACTAACATGCATTTATTGTTGATCTGCATTTTTTTAACAGATGCAACGTTCTCAAAGGCTATTATCTAGGGACAATCCGCTATATAACCAACAAGAGGAAAACAGTTCACTTTTGTCATCTCAAGCGGGAGGTGAGCCACAACAAATTTCAGGAACCCAACTACCGGAATCGCCGAGATCAGAAATCGGTCACCTATCTCCTTCACTGTTTATGCACCTTGACAACATGTCATGGGGTTGTACAATTTAATATACTAGGATGCAAATGAGAATGCAGTATGATGTATGTAACCTAGGCCATTCTCGATCTGGAGTTTAACAAATGAGTGTGAATAGGAATGTGTGATCAATGATGTTAAAATGCAATTGAGACTAACCTAAGACTAATGAAAATGATAAATGAAACCTAAACTAACTAAATGAGTGCAAATGCAAAATGTTTATCCCTATGGAAAATGAGTGGAATCTAATATGAGAGGAAATGCAATTCTATGATATTACTATGAATTAATATGCAAATGGATCTAAACTAATCTTATACATGTTGCAAAGCTAGCCTAATCAAGTAAATGAATGAGATGAATGCAATTAAGTAAAACAATGCAAACTAACCTGGCTAAGTATGCTATGGCCAAAATCTAGTGTGAAACAAGAAGGAACTGATTCGAATTTATGTAAGTGTCTATATCAAAGATGGAATGTATGAATAAGTGTGTAGATGTAATGAGAAATGATTGAGTATGGACTCTTGAGATAGGCCAAGACAAACAAAACTAGAATGTAAGTCTAAACTACTCTAAAATGCAAGATAAAAAATTAATGATTATTTTTATTATATTATTTTATTCTATTTTTTATTGCTATTTTTTTGTGAATGACATAGATGCTGCGAATAGACGAGTGTAAAAGAAGATGAAACCTAAGCTAAATGAATGATTATGCAATGAAGTGATGAGAGACTAAAATGACTAAAACTAACAATGCAAACTTACCTAATCCATATACTACTTAAATGCAAGAATGTTTGATAGAATGAATATAAGGAATATGAGTGAACGGTTGGACGTATATTCATGAATAATTAGAGATGTGAATTTATGAGATGAAATGAGTGGGAAATGGTTTAGAATGCAAGGATGCAATGCAAACTAATAAACTAGCATGAAGGACCAAAAGCTACACTCATGGGAGGGGGTTTTTGTATGCTTAAAAGTATGTAGAAAGAATGCAATGTGTTTGCCACTTGACTACATCGTAAGCGCACGAGTCATGATAGGTAGTAGAGTGGTAAGAAAAGTATCATTGTCATGAGAATTTGTATCAAAAGTAGTCAAACATTAGACTTTGCATTTTTATTAATTTGAGTTAGGAAAAAGAACGGCTAATGATCTAATGGAAAATAAAATGCAAGAGACTAAAATTATGGAAATAAATTGGATTTAGGACATTGGTAATGCAAAGAAGCCTGGGATTATTCCCCCTTGTACTTCAAGAATACTCAATTAAACCCCTATTATATTTGCTCTTAATAATAGATTATGCCAGTCAAGGGTAATAATTTACCTATAAATGCTCTCTCGAGTTTCTAAGTAGGTGTGTTTAGTCTAGGGGTGAACATGGACCGGGTCGGGTTTGACCCTTACCCGATGCCCAACCTGATATTTTTCGAGCTAGTATCGGGCCAGTACCGGACTGGCCTGATACTATATATATATATTTTAAAAAATTTAAAAATAAAAAAATTATTTAATAATAAAAAATATACTTATTTATACTTAAAAATAGATTTTCTTAAAAAATAATCTTAGAAAAAAATAAAATTTTTCAAAATTTATGAATATTTAACAATTATACATTATTTTTACATAAATATTAAGGTAAAAAATTAATTCAAAATTTAAAAATATTTGAAACATTAAAATCTTAAAATGTTTTTATAATATTTACATAGTAAATGTATTATATTAGATACATGAAGAAAAAAATTCTACAAAATCAATTAAGATATATAAAATAATTGGAAAAAAAATTGATATATATATATGTTAGGCCGGGCCGGGGTTAAGGTTAAAAAAAATTAATATATATATATATATGTCGGGCCGGGCCGGGGTTAGGGTTAGACACCCTAACCCCGGCCCGGCCCGACCCGGTTGGTCCGATGTGGTCGGACTGGACTGGGCCAACTTGTTCAACTCTAGTTTAGTCTATAAATTACTTAATCTCTTAATTAATTAAACACCACAATTTCAATCTAAGCCTTAGAGTGATTATGTGAGGCTAGTGAGTGTATCTCTATCTCATCAACAAAACCATCCACTCATCACTACAAGATTCAAATTCTTATATGATTTAACCCAAATTCTACATTAAATCTTGTCCTCTCAAGCATCAACCAAGTGAATAAAACAATCTTATTAGTGGCCAAACAATAAGAAGCATGAAGTATAGAGTTAAATCAACATAATCATACCATTAATCACAAATATAAAGGAGAAATAAGCATTCAATTCATACAAGGGTTTAAAATAATCCTAGAAATGAGGAATTTAGCGATTTATGTTCAAATCATAGCCACAAATACACATGAAATTCGAAATCATAACTGAACAAGAAAAGAGGAAAGGGAGAGGAGAGGAAACTCAAGTGTGGAATGTCAAATGCCCTCAAAGCACCAACTCTTACTTCAAACCTCCAATCTCCCAAGCCCTAGCAGAAAAAAGACCTTCCAAGCACTCCCAAAATGAACTAGATCTCCACAGAAGTCAAAGAAAATGAACATATAGCTCAAACCCTTCAATCTTTTCAATTAGTAAAACTCTGCATTTTGCTAATAAACTCGTGTGCCATGGCACAAGCATTCCTTGCTATGGCAAGGAGTAAGTTTGGAGCTATTTTCCTCTATTTTATAGGGTGGTGTCTTGGCATAGGTATTTTGCACTTAGGCATGGATACTTTTTTAGCAAGTTGATCATCATTGCTCTCTCCAAGTGTAGCTATGTCTCTCTATTTCAACTTCCCTTTTCTCAAGCATCGTTTGGTGGTGATTCTAGCTTTATTCTATATTCCAAAAGATCCCTGCAAGAAAGCTCAATCCCACAAGCTATCAAGTAGCAAAAACAATGCTAAGATTTGCACCAAAATGCATATTTTCCTACTTTGAGTATCTATTAATTACAAATGTACACCAAAAGCATGCATAACTCAAGGAAAATGTGCTAAAATAATGTAAATTTTTAGAGGTTATCATAATGCAAGCTACCTATGTCCTAAGGAAATTTGGCTAAGTGCCAGAACTAAATAAACCTAAGAGATGAGAGGAGAAAAATGTGCAAAAAGGATGGTTTTGATGCAAAGAAATGTGACTTGATTCAAGTTAGAAATGGTTAGAAAGTGAATCCTAAGACAATGTGATTAATCTGTTGCAAAACCTATCATGAATCAATCCCTAATTTTAGACCTAATCAACTACCAAAATGAGGTAAATGAACATGCAAAAATGATATTTCAATATCAACCAAGGATTTTAACAAATACCTTTAAGGCATAGTACCAATTCATACTAGCATGATAACTTTGGACTATCAATTCTTTCCACAAGCAACATTCAATCAATTTAGCCCAATTTCAATTCTATTTCAGCTTCAAGAAGTTATCAAACATCTAAATTTAACATCTAAAACACATTTACAATGATGTTTATTAATCTAAATCAAGAGGAGAGACAACTACATCTTAGCTTAAATCAAACAATCATTTGCCAATAACCAAAATCACTAGCTCAAAGTTATACAACCTACTCTTTCATAAGAGGTCCAACAAATATAACCAATAATCATCAATAATCTAGACTTAAACACTATTGAATCAACCTAATTCAAAAGCCTAAACAAGCTAAATCACTAGACTAACCAAGTAGGTAACATAAGAGAGTAGGATAGGGATAGTTCCCCTTCATCAAGATTCCAAGCTTCCATGTGTCTTCACCACCTCCTTCCACTTCCTTCTTGAATCAGCCACTCAAACCTCACTCTTTCATGGCTGAATACATGAGCAAATCACTAAGAAATGGAGAAGAAAAATTATTCATAAGAGCATGTGAAGAGAAGACATGATGAAGCTTGAATTAGCCTTGGTGAGCAATCTTCCTTCAATTGGTTTGAACAATTCCGACTCCTTTGCTTTATGTTGCTTCAGTCCATCTTGGGAATAGTAAGTTGGAGGAGAAATCAGGAAGAATTGATGGAGAAAAGATGAAAGGTAGAAGGTGTAAGGTGAGAAAAGGCAAGTAGATGGAAGGAATTTGGTGGAAATTTGAAGAAAATGGCTAGGATTCTTGATAGATGATGAAAATGATGGAAGGAAGGCTTGAGGACAAGGAAAGACCATGATGGAATGAGAGTATTTCCAGATCTGAAAATATTCCCAAATGAGTTTGGTTCAAAGGCCATAGGAATGGTATAGGTGTGTAATTTCCAAGGAAAATGTGCTTAGGTGGATTAGTAAGAAAGACTTGGAGATAAAGTGGATTGTGTCATCAAATGGGATTGCTTACCTTTGCCAATTGTGTATTCCTTTAGCCAACTCATTTGCCTAAGTATCCATGCCCACGGACCTATCAAAAAATGTTACAAGAAATAATTAAGATGTAACATATCAAACCATGTAATATTAATGTATAAAACTTTAATCAATGATATAAACTCAATTAAACCAAGATTTGGGTAATGATTATCATGAAATTTAAAATGAAAAATAAAGGGAAAATATTCTAGAAACAATGAAAAATAAAGAGATTAAAAAGCCTAAGAAAATAGGGTTCCTAGGAAAAATGACAAAAATGTCCCTAATTGACCAAAGTGGAACCACTTCTAATTTCAAATCCCTAATGACTTTGGCCTAATTAAGTAAGATTAGGTTTAATTGAGTGCTTAAAACAATGACAACGGTTAGGTGATTAAATTCTAAAACATTAAGAAAAATTAAAATTAAATTCAAGTGAGTCTTTAATTAGGGGTAAAATGGTCTAGTGAAAATAGTGCAATAAATGTATGAAAATAGTCACAACATGAATGAAAAACTAATGTCATGTGATGGCGGATCATATTACGCGGATCATGGAATGGTAGCTCTTCGAGAAAAGCAAACAAAAATTAACCTTAAAATATTTTAATTAATCACCTAGTTAGACTTAATAAAACACTTAATTAATCTAATTTAGTGGAAATAATTTTGATAGAAAGAATTAAGCTCTAAATCTACAGAATGTGAATGATTAAAAACCTATTTGCTACACTCTATATGCACAATGTTCAATGTATACCTAAAAGTAACTAACACGAAACTCTGAAAAGATACTATTGTTACTAAAATAGTCTAATGTTTTTTTTGTTATGTTATGAAGCAAGAGATAAAGAATCTCATAAGGTATATGTTAGGGTTTCAAAAACTTTTGGATATGGACAAAATTTCTTAGATATTTAATATATATATATGGGAATTTGATACACTACACCAAATTTGGGAATAGTTGGCGTTTGTTTTTTTATCTTTATTGGCGTTTTCAAAACGCCATTTAATAATGCGCTGATGAAAATCGTAAAAAACAATGGCGTTTAATATTGAAACGCCATCTAAAGTCTAACTTAAGTTGGCGTGTCCATATTAAACGCCAACTAAAGTCTGACTTCAGATGGCATTTACCATTAAACGCCAACGTTTTTTCGGCCTTTTGTTGCCATTTATCAGTTAAACGTCAATGTTTTGTCATATCTTCGTTGGCGTTTACCATTAAACGCCAACGTTTTGTAGCTTTCGTTGGTGTTTATCAGTTGAACGTCAACGTTTTGTCAGATCTTCATTGGCGTTTACTATTAAACGTGAATGTTTCATCAGGCTTTCGTTGGCGTTTATCCATTAAACGCCAACTTTGTTCATTTTTGAATACTTTGGTTGGCGTTTCATGTAAAACGCCAACGAATTATTATTATTATTTTTTTATATTTTACTACTTCTCTTTAAACGTTACACAACCGCTCAGAAATATTTGCAATACATTTTTCTATAAATGCTTTAACTCTAGGGGATTTGTTACTTTTGCCAGTGATGCTGGCTTGATTCCCTAACATGAAAAGCAATTGCAAGAAATAATTATGATGATGCTAAACAATTAAAACTTCAGAAGTATCATTCTCACAATAGAATTCTCACATCATACCAGTAATAAGGTCTCTATATTTGATTTAAAAAAGAACAATTAGCTTCTAATGTTTTCCAACAGTACACATTGTGTGTCTTACAGTATATACTACAGAGAAAAGGATACAACCATATAAAACACAAAATTCCAAGCCAGAACAAGACCACTGGGCATCATGAACAGGTCCCTCTTTATAAAAATAACCTTTCATTATTGATTATATAACCTAAAAAACCAAGTTGTTTTGCTAACAGTAAGAACTTACGAAGAGCCGCAACTGTTTCTTGACTCTCATCTGTTGTCAGGAGGCATAACTTTGATTCTCCATAGTAACTTTGATTGGTTTTATCAACATCTGATTGCACCAGCACTAGAAGTTCAGAAGATCCATGATTCCAATTAAACTGGACAGTTAAGCATCGAAAAAAACTTCGTCTTGCAATAGGTTGACTTTGAGAATCTTTTTGACAAGCAAATATCTATACAGTAGCAGGAATCCCCTACTCAAGAGAAAACTTTATAGTATATGTATTTCAAATTCAAACTCAGACAGTGTAATCACCTGAAAAAAAAAATAGTTTTAGGTTGATTTTTATAACCTTCTCTTTACTGTTCCCTCAGTACAATCCTATATCTTTTGATGCTTCACATTTCCTTCACAACATCCACACCTGCACTCTATATATAAGGAAATAAAATATTGACATTATGTAGATCAATTTTTTCAAAAAGTTATTCATAATAAAAACAAGTTAAATTTACCTCTCTATTCATAGGCACTTATCAAGGACGAAGTTACACCACTCTTCTATGAGTTCCTCTATTTGCGTATCGGAGTACTTGGAATAACAGGTGTCAGGGAAGTACTGTAAATTAAAAAATTTTACATAAGTGAAATTAGAAAAATTTTATAAGCATTAATGTAAATATAAAATTACATACCGTGTCTGGGATTATGCTATGACCATTTGTGATGATATCCTTCATGAATAACATCATATAGTATCCACAGTCATTATCATTTGGTTGTTTTGGACACTAAAGAGGAAAATTATATTAATTATACAATACAGAAATATTAATCTCAACAATTGTTGATTGAATATAAATTTATACATACCCGTATCTTCTGCCACTTATATAACAAGGAAGCTAAGGGTTTTACCATTTTACCCTTATGATTATCTCTACACCCCCGGCCCGCTCGAAATATTGACACGGCACTGTTTAACCATAAAATATAAAAAATGTTAGAATGAGCAAAACCTAATTTGAATTATTACATATAAGTGTGAAACATTAAATACATGAAAAATAAATCTAGGTTTCT
This sequence comes from Adenanthera pavonina, assembly GCA_026686845.1. Classification (NCBI taxonomy): domain Eukaryota; kingdom Viridiplantae; phylum Streptophyta; class Magnoliopsida; order Fabales; family Fabaceae; genus Adenanthera; species Adenanthera pavonina. The sequence continues at coordinate 37,832,123 of JAIVEN010000011.1, forward strand.
TACTTATTAATGATCCTCATCATTTGTTCGCGAAGTTCCGGATCATAATTCAAAGGATCCAAAAAATAGATAGTTGGCTCCAATGGATTGATTGCAATTAACATCCAGTGTCCACTATGAAAAAATAACCAGTGTCATTAGGAAATTATAATTCAGCAGATGAAGTCAAATACATTAAATCTTGAGAATTTACTTACACATTATGATACTGAACCAAAAATAAGACATTTTTGTCAGCCCTTGCAGTGAATGCATCCGCAATTAATTGCTGCTGTTCAGTAATCTTACTGTCCGGCAATTTTGAAACATAAGCAGCTACCTCTTTAGGATGGATGAATATAAATTTGTTTGTAAGATTGCAAGGCACCAAAAATGCCTCGTAGAGGTATCTTGAATAGAAACAAAATAAAAAGCAACATAGGTTAATATGAAGGCCTAAATTGAAAAAAATCAAAACAAATAGATTAATATCAAGTACCTTATGTACAAGTTAACATTCGCAACCCCGATCCACTTCCGATGGATGATGTAATTAACAATTTCAGTGTTGATACTTTCAAATACTACCTTATTATAAATGTTCTTGGCAAATTTCACACGTTTTTCGACTTTGCCCTTAAGCGAATGTGGTAGAAACTTGACAATCATCCTTCGAAAGGTGTCTGGAACTGTATGCTTTGGCGGCTGCATGAGTGGTGGAGCTACTGATTCCTTCGAATGTCCTGACTCAAAAACATTACTCTTCCCCTTCAACTAAGCAACAAAGTGGGAAATTGTGATATTAGCCACCTTAATATGATTTCAAAAGTTTGGGTGAAGAAAGAGAAGAGTTACTTTAGAGGAATGCATATGATTAACCACTTGAATGAACCCTGAATCATCAACTCGGAGGCCGTTGTTGTTGTCAACCCATTTACAACTGAAGACAGGTACCCGGATTGAGATGTAGTCCAATTCCCATATGTGCTCAATTACCCCAAAGTATGACATAGGTGCAAAAATAGGGTTTTTGTCTTTAACACTAGATATATGCATTGATTGAGCTATAAGAGTTATCCCACTATTTTGCATTGTACTCTTATCATCTTGCTCTTTTGTATAGAACATGTACCCATTGATAAGATAACTAGTGTAAGATCATACATACATGCTTGGACCCATAGCTAACTGTTTCAACCTGTCCGAAACTAAACTAGAATTCCTCTCCAACTCCAAGATAATGTGATCACGCAACCAATGTATAAAAAGTCAATTATGTTTTTTCGAAATCCAACTCTCATTCTTATTGGGGTTCAAGGTTTTAATTCTCTCCTTGTGCATTTCCACATATTCATCAACCTCATCCGAGTTGTGCAAGACATATAGGTGAGCTTGCTCCCACTGTGTCCTAGAGATACTAACTATTTCACTTTCCCGAATCCCTTCACCACTTGTTCTGCCCAAGTGACGAGACCTCGGAAGCCCAATGTTATCAACACTCAATAAGTATTCAGTACAAAATTCAACAGCTTCTTCGGCTATGTACCTTTCAACAATACATCCCTCTAGTCTACTTCGATTTTTCACATACCCTTTCAATATCTTCATGTAACGCTCAATCGGGTACATCCATCTCATATACGCTGGGCCACACATTTGTATTTCCCTAACTAGGTGTACTGTTAGGTGAACCATCATGTCAAAGAATGAAGGCAGGAAATACATCTCAAGCTCACACAAAGTGACAACAATTTGTCTTTGCAATGTGGGCAACTTCCTAGGGTCAATGATTTTGCTGCAAATAGCCTTGAAAAAGAAACATAGTTTCGTGATTGTGCCTCGCACCTTTTTCGGCAAAATGGATCGTATACCCACCGGCATCATATACTCCATCAAAACATGACAATCATGAGACTTTAGACCCTTTAACTTCAAGTCTTTCATAGATATAAGGTTCCTGATATTTGATGAGTACCCCTCCGGAACTTTAAGTCCATCAAGGAATTCACAAAGAGCAATTTTTTCTTTTCTAGATAAAGTATAAGCAGCTGGTGGAAGATAAGTACGTCGTTTGTGTTAGCAAGGCTGACTTCCCAAGAGGGGGGGTGAATTGGGAAGATTGAAAAATTTCTGCACAAGGTGAGGTAAGTGGAGATATCACAGTATAATGAAAATAATGCGTAAAACAGAGCAAGCTGAAAAGTGAAGATAGGGAGAAGAAAACTCAGTAATTTATCCTGGTTCGGTCTTTCCACTTGACCTACATCCAGTCCCCAAGACACCTCTTGAGATTTATCCACTATACAGCAAGAATTTCAATGGGCTTCTTGCTAAGGCCACAGTACAACGAGTATGCTCTGTTTCTGAGCTCTCTCAAACTCTCCAAGCACTTTCACTGTGTGCTTCTCAATCCCCTTGTGAATACCCCTCACAAGTAAATCTATCTTCCAGATGAAGAGTAGATTGATTACAATGAAATAACTCTCTTGAAAAGAGTAGATATGAAAGTTTAAGTACAAGTTTAGAAGTTGAGAGGGTAAAAGCTTTTGAGAAGAAGATTTAGCAGAAATTCGGTATATACAAGTTTGATTCGTTACCCACAACTTCAAATGATGTTGTATTTATAGATTTAGGTCTCAAATATCCGTTAGAGACTAAATCTATCCGTTGGGGAAGTTATCCAACGGTTACTCTGAAAAACTATCCGTTTACCAACCGCATTTAATGTTTCTGACATACTGAAATTCGAATTTTGGTTGGTCAACAGACGAATTTTGAAGGAACCGAAGGTTAAAGCTTTCAACGTTACAACACGAAGTTCGTCTGTTCATGAAGTGAAATTCGAATTTTGAAACTTATAAAACATTTTCACAATGTGACATACGAATTTTCAAGAAGAAAGATTTTTGGTTAAGTGTGAACAGTGTTTTCAATTTGCTACAGTGTCTTCGAAATTCGAATTTTGGTATCCAAAATTCGTCTGTCCATTGAACGTATAAAGAGACACAGTAGTTTACTTTCTTCGAAATTCGAATTTTGAAAGGGTGACATTCGTCTGTCAGAGAGCAATTTTGAGACTTAACTCATTCTTGATCTCAGATGAACTTTAACATAGTTTCAGACGAATTTCTTCTATTTTCTCAAGTTTTGTTTTGTCTGAAATTCGAATTTTGAAGACTCAAAGTTCGTCTGTTGTAAAGAAGCTTCTTTCAGACTTATATGAAAATTCGAATGTTGGAATCTCGAAATTCGTCTGTCAGAGAGCATTTTTCAAGCTGAATATCTTTTGATTTCAGATGCACTTTGTCATGGTTTCAGACGAATTTCTTTGGTTTTCGCAAACTTCATTTTACTTGAAATTCGAATTTTGGAAGTGTGAAGTTCGTCTGTCACCAGAAAGGCTTCTTTCAGACTAGATGAAAATTCGAATTTTGAACCACCAAAATTCGTCTGACAGAGAGCCATCTCTTCAGACTTAATCAGTTTTAGCTCGAAATTCGAATTTCCAAAGGCAAAGTTCGAATTTCTAACTTGACAGTTTAGTTTAAACTTTTAACCTTCGTCTGTTTGTGGGTGTTTTTCAAATATTCAAGGATTTAACATAAAATCAAAGTTTGAAAACATCTTTTCTTCAAATCAAAACCTTTTACCCAATCATAACAAAAACTAAAGATCCTACAAGAGATCTAACAGCAAATACTCAGAAAATCTTCACTTGGAACAGCTTTGATCTCCTTTGATATCTTCAATCCAAGATCTTGAGTGTTGGTTTAAAATCATCAAAACTCTTTCATCAACATTCTCCCCCTTTTTGATGATGACAAAACAACTCACAAACTGGATTAGTACTTGGGTTTGCTTTCATAAGCTCCCCCTCAACATATGCATAAGATATCAAAATAACAGATTAAGTGAAGAGATTTAACGCCCAAAATATTGCAATCAAGAACATACTATATATCACCAAACTATTGTAATACAAATTCCAATTAAAGAGTAGTTCTTAAAATCACACAACCAAATACAAAACACCCAAATAAAACAAGATACAACAAGAATAATCAGCCTAAGATCTAAGTCATCACTTCTTCTTTGGCTTCTTGCTGTAAGTCTTTCCTTTTCCAGATGGCTCAGTAGATTTTCCAGCTTGCTTGGTCCCAGTTTGCTTCCCAGTTTGCTTTATCTTCTCCCCCTTTTTGGCATCATCAGGAAGTCCAACAAAGTCCATTGGAGGAGGTATCTGAGTAATAGGAACAGCACGAAGGGGGACAGGAGCAAAAGGAATCTCTGGCTGAACTGGTGCAGGGGGCTCAGCAGGTTCTTCATCATCATCAGAGACCTCAAGCAGTACTTGCATTTCCTGCCTAGAAAGAGCTAGTTGAGCTCTTTGGTGCTCTGAAAGCCCATAAGCAGCAATAGATTGAGAAGGTGGTTCAGCAGGAGGAAACATTTCTTCCAGCCTTCTCCTTTGAGCTAGCAGCAGAGCATTGTGAGCAATGGCAAGATAATCTACAACAGGCACAATGCTCCTTTCCACATTGCTTGCTCCTTCTGGCACAGAAGAGGTTGAAATGGCTTCAACCAGTCTTTCAACTTGCTCTGATTCTTGAATGGACAGAATTGAATCCAGAGCATCTTCTTGCATTGGCTCAAGAGGGCTTGATTCTTGAAGACCTTCTCCTTCTAATCCATAGTCCAAGGGTGGACCAGGACTTGGTGTTTTCATAGCACCATCACCATCCATATCAGTATCATGGTCAGAGGAGGCAATCTCAAAGGGACTTGGAGGCACAGGGGATAGAGACAGAGTAGGCTCAGGGACACCAGGCTGAGGTGGAGCTGAAGTGGTAGGAATTGCATTTCTTATCTCTTCATATGCATCAGCCACCACCTTCATATTTACTGCCAACTGATGGATCTGATCTTGTAGATGAGCAAATTTGGCATTTTGCTCATCTTTAATGCTGAGAATGAGTGTTGACAGACTGTCAAACAACTCAGTGATCTTAGTTGGCTTGGCTTGTGAGGAGGGAGTGGAAGGAGGGTGAGTAGGCCTGGAGGGAGATGGAATTGTCTGGGAAGGCTGAGGTAAGGATCTTTCAGGGGCCTCAGAAGTGCCTTCTTGTTGGAGGGATGCATCAGGGACAAAGAACAGGTCTTCAGTTTTTCCTGCTCCCTTTCCAACCCATCGTCCTTCATCTTTCTCAATGCCCATTCTTTGCAGTTCCTCCTCCTTGAATGCCTCAGTGAGTTTCCCTTTCCCTTTCTCAATGTGCTGAATCCTAGCATGCTGCAGGATTCTTGAAACAATTGCAGCATAGGGGAGTGTGGAATCCTTCCTCTGATCCCTTGCCTTTATCATTCGCTGAAGGATGATATGACCCATATTGATCAGCTTCCCACGAATGATAGCAGTCATCACATGAGCCTCTGCCCTTGTTATCAGATTGAAGCTACCACCCTTGTTGAAAATGATCCTTGACACTATGTAGTGCAGGATTCTGACTTGTACACTTAGGTCTGTGGGCTTCAACAGATTTATTGTTGGCCTGTTCTCCCTTCTCCTGAATAAGGTGTCCAAAATGGTGCTCTCCTTGTAGTACAGAAAGGATCCACCTTCTTCATCTGCTGTGCTTGCCTCATCCATATACCCAGAGGCTGTTAAGTCAACTTTTAGCCCATCTTGTCCTGGGATTTCTAACACCTCATTGAATGTTTCATCAGCAAGCCAAATGGTCCTTGATCTCAAGGTGACCTCCCATTTCATCTTCTTGCTGTTATACTTAAGAGACGCATACCAAGTCTTCACTACTTCATCATCATATCTTTCAGCAATTTCCAACAAATTTTTATATCTTAACAACCATATAGCAGCATCAAAATTGTTGGAAATCAGAAATTGTTCCACATTCACACAATGAGGCTTGATTACCTTTTTGTTGGAAAACTTGGTAGTGTACTCTTCTTGAATCTCAGGAGTGCTCCATAGTGGTAGTGTAGTCAATTCAAACTCTCCAGATTCAGTACTGGAAGAGGCAGAAGAGGCAGCAGCAGGAGCAGACGGTTCTGCACTTTTTGAAGAGGAGGGGCCAGATTTCTGGGATTCTGCTTTGGATGAAGATTTCTGGCGTTTAGAGGGAGTAGCTTTACTGGGTTCGGCTTTTCTCTTTGATTTCTCTCCTTCTTTGGTAGCATATTGTGATTTAACATTCCTTTTCGGACGGGCCACAGCTTTTCCTGTTCCAGGAATTTTAACTCTTGCCATTTCTCGGTTGAATGAAGCAGAATGTGGCTGAGAATGGGTTTATATGATGCGAAAGGAAGTTTAATCGGTGGAAAAAGACGGTTTTTGGACAGAAGTTAAGAGGATTGAAGAGAGAATCAGAACAGACTTAGAGAGGTTACAAATAGGGTTGCGTCTGTTCTGTGGAAAACTGACGCATTTAACGTGTGTAACCGTCTGACAGACGAATTTTGAGAGGTCAAAATTCAAACTTCGGGCAGTTACAAGTTAAACCGTTCAGCACAGCTTACTGACAGACGAATTTTCATCTTGAAAGTTCGTCTGACAGTGGCTTGAAACAAACAATACAAGCACATCAGACGAATTTTGTTCCAACAAAATTCGAATGTTGAAAAGAAAAAGGCAGACAATAATCAAATCAACAGTCAATAGACGAATTAAGCATTCAGAACTTCATCTTTCAGTGATACAATCAACAAGAACATGGTTCAACAGACGAATTTTGAGCTTGACAATTCGAATTTTTCAACTTTTGTCAAGATTGTTCAACATTCGTATGTTAAGAAGTAATGCTTCATATAGCAATGATGAACAACTATGACGTTGAAAATATATATATATATAATAATTTTTTTTTTTTGTCTTTGAAAATTCGAACTTTCAAGCATCAACAGACGAATTTCGAGGCATAACCGAGAACTGTTCCAAGACATAACAGGCCAAAGTTCGTCTGTTAGTCAACCAAAATTCGAATGTTGACCACGTTGACTAGTTCAAAAACATAGATTATCAAAGAGATTTTTCTAGTATTCAAACAACACACAAATTTCAACTTTAAAAACTTACAGAATGGATCCAGAACTCAGAATAATTATCATTCTCTTCATTTTCTGGTTGTTCCAATCTGGAGTGCTCCAATCTTTCAAACTTTTAGCCATTGATTTTCACAAGGAGCACCTGAAACTATACTAAAATATACTCCGATGCTCAAGTTAGAATTTATTCTAATATGAAAAGTTCTAAAGACAGACTTGCACAGAAATGACTTACAATTCATTGGGATTTACCATTCCCAATTCTCTCCTTATTTTGCAGTGTCTGTCTTCTGATAGAGGCTTTGTGAGTATATCAGCAACTTGATCCTCTGTTGGGATGTACTCCAATCTAACTTCTCCTTTCAGAACGTGATCTCTTATGAAGTGGTGCCTAACTTCAATATGTTTAGTCCTCGAATGCATGACAGGATTCTTGGTGATATTTATAGCACTTTGGTTGTCACACATGATTGGTGTCTCTTTCATTTTAACCTCAAGATCTTCAAGCTGCTGTTTCATCCAGATGACTTGGGCACAACAGCTTCCAGCTGCAACATACTCAGCTTCTGCAGTGGATAAGGCCACACTGTTTTGCTTTTTGCTGAACCATGAGACCAGGGATCCTCCAAGAAACTGACAGGCTCCACTTGTGCTTTTTCTGTCAGTTTTGGATCCTGCAAAATCAGCATCAGTGTATCCTTTGAGATCTTCTCCATTGCCTTTTGGATACCAAAGACCCATCTGTGATGTTCCAATAAGATATCTAAAAATTCTTTTCACAGCTGTTGCATGGGTTTCTTTGGGGCATGATTGGAACCTTGCACACATGCAGACACTGAACATAATGTCAGGTCTGCTGGCAGTTAGGTACAGCAGAGATCCGATCATTCTTCTGTACTGAGTAATGTCAAACATCTTCCCATTCTCATCCATGTCCAGTTTGGTTGCAGTAGCCATAGGTGTTCCCATTGGCTTGGCATTCTCCATACCAAACTTCTTTAACAGCTCCTTTAGATACTTGGATTGACTGAGGAAGATACCATCATTTAGCTGTCTGATTTGCAATCCAAGGAAGAAATTGAGTTCACCCATCATAGACATCTCGAATTCTCCCTGCATTAACTTAGAAAATTCCTTGCAAAGAACCTCATTAGTAGCACCAAAAATAATATCATCAACATAGATTTGAACAATTAGTAAATCTTTATTTTCTTTCTTAGTAAATAAGGTTGTGTCAACTTTGCCTCTGTTAAACCCCTTTTCAGTTAGAAAATTGCTCAGTCTCTCATACCATGCTCTAGGGGCCTGTTTTAAACTATAGAGAGCTTTCTTCAGTTTATAAACATGGTTTGGTTTTGTAGAGTCCTCAAAACCTGGAGGTTGATCAACATAAACCTCTTCCATGATATATCCATTCAGAAAAGCACTTTTTACATCCATTTGATATAATAAAATATTTTTCATGCATGCATATGCCAGTAGTATTCTTATAGCTTCTAATCTAGCTACTGGTGCAAAAGTTTCTTCAAAATCAATACCTTCTTCTTGATTATACCCTTTAGCAACTAGTCTAGCTTTATTTCTGATTATTGTTCCAGATTCATCAAGTTTATTTCTGAAAACCCATTTGGTACCAATAACAGGATGATTTTTGGGTCTAGACACTAAATCCCAAACTTGATTTCTTTCAAATTGATTTAATTCATCTTGCATAGCCAAAATTCAGTAATCATCAGTTAAGGCCTCTTCAGTACATTTGGGTTCTATTTGAGAAATGAAAGCACAGTTGAGCATCTGTTCTCTTAACTGTTTTCTGGTTTTGACTCTCTCTAGAACATTTCCTATTACTTGATCAACAGGATGATTCCTTTGATATCTCCAAGCTCTAGGAAGTTCTTGAGATGTTTCCTCATTGTTTTCTTCATCAAACTCTTGCTCCTGGATATCTTCCTCTATATTAACAGATTCAGATATCTTTGGAGGTTCAGTTTTACTCTTATCAGAAATTCCTAGTTTTTCAAAATTGAAAGTAAGATCATCCTCATTGATAGTATGTTTTGAAACAGTTTCATTTTCAATGAAAACCACATGTACAGATTCTTCTATTACATTTGATCTTTTATTATAAATTCTATATGCCTTACTCCTACTTGAATAACCCAGAAATATACCTTCATCGGATTTGGCATCAAATTTACCTAGATTTTCTTTACCATTGTTGTGAATGAAGCATTTGCACCCGAACACATGGAGGTGTGACAGATTTGGCTTTCTTCCCTTGTACAGCTCATATGGAGTCTTCCCAAGGATTGGTCTGATGTAAGCTCTGTTTATGATGTAACTTGCTGTATTTACTGCATCAGCCCAGAATACTTGGGAGAGTTCCTTCTCATTTAGCATAGCTCTGGCCATCTCTCCAATAGTTCTATTCTTCCTTTCTACTACTCCATTTTGTTGAGGAGTTCTTGGTGCTGAGAAGTTGTGATCAATCCCATGCTCATTGCAGTACTCCAGGAAGTATGCATTTTCAAATTCTCCTCCATGGTCTGACCTGATAGACACAATAGAAATACCTTTCTCATTTTGCACTTTCTTGGCTAAGGTTGCAAATGCATCAAAGGTATCACTTTTGGAGGAAAGAAATAATGTCCAAGTAAATCTAGAATAATCATCAACAATTACAAGCACATACAGATTACCACCAAGACTTTTCACCCTAGATGGTCCAATTAAGTCCATATGCATCAATTCAAGTGGTCTAGTTGTGGTAACTACATTTTTAGATTTAAATGATGATTTGGTTTGTTTTCCTCTTAAGCATGCATCACATTCTTTATCCTTTTCAAAAGATATTTTTGGTAGACCAGTTACTAGCTCATTTTTAATTAGTTTAGACAGTTGATTCATGTTCACATGAGCTAATCTTCTATGCCATAGCCAACTATCATTATTCTGACTAATTAAGCATACAGAATCTAAGGGAGGAAGTTCATCAAGATCAATAGTATAGCAGTTACCATCCCTTTGAGCTTTGAGGATAACTTTGTGATCACTTTTTCTGATGACCAGGCAAAACTTTGAGTCAAACAGCACCCAGTTTCCTTTGTCACAGGTCTGACTCACGCTTAGCAGGTTGTGGTTGAGTCCAATCACAAACAGCACCTCTTCAATGGATGTTTCTGGATTTTTACCCACAATTCCAATACCAATGATTTTGCCATATTGGTCACCTCCAAAGGTCACCTTTCCTCCTTTCTTGTCTCTCAGGGTGATGAACTTCTCCTTATCACCTGTCATGTGACTTGAGCAGGCACTGTCCATATACCATTTGTTGCTTTTCTTAGCTTTGAGACAGACCTGCAAAACAATGTTTACGTTTTCCTTTTAGGTACCCAAATTTGCTTGGGTCCTTTTAGGTCAGTATATTTTTCCCTAGATGCAGATGCAACTTTGGGAACCCATTCAACTTTCCTGCCAAGCCCATTTTTCTTCAAGGCACAAGAACTGGAAATATGTCCCTTTTTGTTGCAGAAATGACAGGTAGTGAAAGGACTGCTAGATTGAGATGCAGGAAGAAAACAGTGCAGATAATACTTTTGTCTAGCATGCCTTGGTTGATCATATGTTTCAATGTGATGTAATGCATTAGTTTTCTTTTTATTGTTCTCAGCATGCACAAAATGTCTCATATAAGCATTCTGATTTTTCTTCCTAATCTTTTCCTTGACAGCACATGGATCATAGCCAAGACCAGCTTTGCCTTGTGATATTCTTTGGCTCCCCATTAATGCAAACAACATGTCTTTGCCTCTAGTGAGCCTAGACATGCTTTTAACTAAATAGTCATTAGTTTGCTTGAGTTCAATGCATGAAGTGCAACAAACAGATTCAGTAGTGGGCAAAGAGGCAATTTCAGAAACTATGCTTTGGGATTCCAGCTTATTTATCCTTTTCTTTGCCAATTTCAGTTCTTTAGCAACTTTAATGAATTCATCATGAAGCTCATGAAATGCATCTTGTAATTCAGAATAGGAAGGTTAAGATTCATATACCTCTTCTTCCTGATCACTGCTGCATGAGGGTAAGACTTCTTCTGAGGCAAGTGCCATTAAACAAATGTTGGCAATCTCATCCTCATCTTCTTCTTCCTCATCTGAGCTGTTGCCCCATATGGATGAGATATAGGCTTTCTTCTTCTTCCCTTTGTCTGCAGCTTTCTTTTTTTTTTCCTGCTTCTTAATGAATTGGGGACAGTCCCACTTAATGTGTCCCTGCTTCTTGCACTCATAGCAAGTTACAGGTTCTTTTGCCTCTTTCTTGCTTTCTCCAACTACTCCTTTCTTGAAGAATCTCTTGCTCTTCTTCTTGCTGTAGAATCTTCCAAATTTTCTGACCATCATAGCCAGAGTTTCCTCATTCAGCTCATCTCCTTCATCAGATTCTTCTTCCTTTTCATCAGCAGCTTTGAGGGCAAGGCCTTTCTTCTTTCTGTCCAGCCCAGCTTCCTTGAGTGCTTTGATCTTTCCTTCATATTCCTCAAGGCTGCCGAAGAGAGCTGTGACAGAAGCCATTGATTCTCCTCTGGCCTCTTCTATAGCTGTCACCTTGGGCTGCCATTCCAGAGGTAGAGCTCTGAGTATTTTTCTCACTTTCTCAGACTGTGTGTATTCTTTTCCCAGGCTCTTCAGTTGATTCACAATAAGAGTGAATCTCTTTTGGAGCTCCTTTACAGTTTCTCCTTCAGCCATTCTGAAGCTTTCATACTCCCCAATGCACGTGTTCAGTTTGTTTTCCCTGACTCCAGAAGTTCCTTCATGTGCAATCTGTAGAGTATCCCACATTTCTTTTGCAGTGGAGCATTGTGAGACTCTGTAGAATTCATCCTGGTTAAGGGCACTGACCAAACAATGCTTTGCTTTGAAGTTCAGTAGAACTCTCCTTCTGTCTTCATCATTCCACTCTGCTTCCAGCTTCTCTTTGTGTCTTCCATCTTCTGTTTGAGCCATTGGAACGAAATCTCCTTTTTCAATCACTGACCAGATGTCAAGGTCAATTGATTGAAGGTAGATCTGCATCCTCATCTTCCAATATCCATAATGCTCTCCACTGAAGCCTGGTGGTCTGTTAGTGTTGTTTCCTTCAGGAAGTATACTCTCTCCAAAGCCAGCCATTTTAATTCCCGGACTGTGAGTTCCTTTGAATGGGAATCCGGGCTCTGATACCACTTGTTAGCAAGGCTGACTTCCCAAGAGGGGGGGTGAATTGGGAAGATTGAAAATTTTCTGCACAAGGTGAGGTAAGTGGAGATATCACAGTATAATGAAAATAATGCGTAAAACAGAGCAAGCTGAAAAGTGAAGATAGGGAGAAGAAAACTCAGTAATTTATCCTGGTTCGGTCTTTCCACTTGACCTACATCCAGTCCCCAAGACACCTCTTGAGATTTATCCACTATACAGCAAGAATTTCAATGGGCTTCTTGCTAAGGCCACAGTACAACGAGTATGCTCTGTTTCTGAGCTCTCTCAAACTCTCCAAGCACTTTCACTGTGTGCTTCTCAATCCCCTTGTGAATACCCCTCACAAGTAAATCTATCTTCCAGATGAAGAGTAGATTGATTACAATGAAATAACTCTCTTGAAAAGAGTAGATATGAAAGTTTAAGTACAAGTTTAGAAGTTGAGAGGGTAAAAGCTTTTGAGAAGAAGATTTAGCAGAAATTCGGTATATACAAGTTTGATTCGTTACCCACAACTTCAAATGATGTTGTATTTATAGATTTAGGTCTCAAATATCCGTTAGAGACTAAATCTATCCGTTGGGGAAGTTATCCAACGGTTACTCTGAAAAACTATCCGTTTACCAACCGCATTTAATGTTTCTGACATACTGAAATTCGAATTTTGGTTGGTCAACAGACGAATTTTGAAGGAACCGAAGGTTAAAGCTTTCAACGTTACAACACGAAGTTCGTCTGTTCATGAAGTGAAATTCGAATTTTGAAACTTATAAAACATTTTCACAATGTGACATACGAATTTTCAAGAAGAAAGATTTTTGGTTAAGTGTGAACAGTGTTTTCAATTTGCTACAGTGTCTTCGAAATTCGAATTTTGGTATCCAAAATTCGTCTGTCCATTGAACGTATAAAGAGACACAGTAGTTTACTTTCTTCGAAATTCGAATTTTGAAAGGGTGACATTCGTCTGTCAGAGAGCAATTTTGAGACTTAACTCATTCTTGATCTCAGATGAACTTTAACATAGTTTCAGACGAATTTCTTCTATTTTCTCAAGTTTTGTTTTGTCTGAAATTCGAATTTTGAAGACTCAAAGTTCGTCTGTTGTAAAGAAGCTTCTTTCAGACTTATATGAAAATTCGAATGTTGGAATCTCGAAATTCGTCTGTCAGAGAGCATTTTTCAAGCTGAATATCTTTTGATTTCAGATGCACTTTGTCATGGTTTCAGACGAATTTCTTTGGTTTTCGCAAACTTCATTTTACTTGAAATTCGAATTTTGGAAGTGTGAAGTTCGTCTGTCACCAGAAAGGCTTCTTTCAGACTAGATGAAAATTCGAATTTTGAACCACCAAAATTCGTCTGACAGAGAGCCATCTCTTCAGACTTAATCAGTTTTAGCTCGAAATTCGAATTTCCAAAGGCAAAGTTCGAATTTCTAACTTGACAGTTTAGTTTAAACTTTTAACCTTCGTCTGTTTGTGGGTGTTTTTCAAATATTCAAGGATTTAACATAAAATCAAAGTTTGAAAACATCTTTTCTTCAAATCAAAACCTTTTACCCAATCATAACAAAAACTAAAGATCCTACAAGAGATCTAACAGCAAATACTCAGAAAATCTTCACTTGGAACAGCTTTGATCTCCTTTGATATCTTCAATCCAAGATCTTGAGTGTTGGTTTAAAATCATCAAAACTCTTTCATCAACAGTTTGTCCTTGATCAGTGCCAATTCTCCTCTAATTCCCAAAGCAACCAAATCCAGTCTCGCCTTCTTACCATCTTTGGTCTTTCCCTTCACATTGAGTAACGTACCAATAATGCTATCACATACATTTTTTTCTATGTGCATCACATCAAGGAAGTGCCTCACATACAAGGACTTCCAATATGACAAATCAAAGAAAATTGACCTTTTTTTCCACCCACTTGTCCTAAGGTGTTTGGCAAAAGGTTTCCCAAAGTTGTTAGTCAAATGTTGTATCTTTTCAAACAGGTCCTCACCGCTTAATGGCACAGGTTCTCCTCCGTCTTCTATATTCCCATCAAATGCTTTTCTCCACCCTCTATAACGATGTCCCTGATGCAAAAATCTCCGATGCCCAAGAAAGACAAATTTCCCACCATGTTCCAACCGAATCGATTGTGTGCCTTCTTCACATATAGGGCAGCCAAATTCTCCTTTGATACTATATCCAGACAAATTCCCATATGCTGGAAAATCATTAATTGTACCAAACAACATAGCTCTCAAATTGAATTGTTCCTTCCTATACCCATCATACACCTCTACACTACTCTCCCATAATAGCTTCAAGTCATCAATTAGTGGAGCCAAGTATACATCTATATCATTTCCGGGTTGTTTAGGTACAGAAATTAACAAAGACAACATCATGAATTTTCGCTTCATGCATAGCCACAGAGGCAAGTTATAAATCACCAAAATCACGAGCCACGTACTGTGTGTACTACTTTGCATACCATGCGGGATCATTCCATCAGTAGATAATGCAAGACGTAGGTTTCTATCTTCTGTCCTGAAATCTTCATAGTCACGATCAATTAATTTCCATTGCGAAGAATCTGCAGGATGTCTAAGCTTCCCATCTTTAACTCTATCATCTGCATGCCATGTCAAGAGCTTCGCATTCTCCACACTGTTGTACATGCGTCTAAATCTAGGTATGATGGGAAAATACCATACTACCTTCACTGGACTCGAGTCTTTCTTCTTATAACGTGGGGCATTGCATTTAGGACACTTGTCTAATGATGCAAATTCCTTCCGAAATAAAATGCAATCATTAGGACAAGCATGTATCCTCTCATAACTCATCCCAATAGAGCTTAGCATTCGTTTAGCCTCATATGTTCGGCTAGGAAGCTCATTATCCTCTGGCAGCATATCCTTCAAAAGTGCAAGCAATTCTGTGAAGCTCTTATCACTCCATCCATTACCTGCTTTCAAGTTGTATAGCTTCAACACAGCTGACAATATCATGAACTTAATGCATCCAGAGTACAATGGTTTTTCTGCATCCCTCTTCAACATATCAAACATCTCCGGACAATCCTTAAGTTCATCCTCAATCACATTGGTCATCTCTTCAAGACGATCGGCCTCGAATGTACTAGTGTCGAAATCATTCGATCTACAGCTCCCACTATACCTATTACTGCTATAATCATTATTCATCTCACCATGCCTTGTCCATCGTGTGTAACTTCGATCAATTCCATTGCAAATTAAATGTGATTCCAAGTCAGTTGCACTAACTACCCTCCCATAGCAACACTTCAAGCAAGGGTATATAATTTTTTCGGGGTTATCAGCATGCTCAACTGCAAACCTAACAAACTCTTTCACTCCATCCCAATATTCCTGAGTCAAATGATTCGCAGACATCCATTTCCGATCCATACTTTTATTAATTTGTGTAACCTTTTATAACTTCTGTATAAATTTTGGCAGAGTGTTCTTCCCAAGTTGAGCCTCCCAATAATTCAACAATACCAACTTACAGGTCATATTTTTTCATATGGATTAAATACCATAACCCCATGATTAATACATTAACATTCATGCTACATAAAAAAAACTACATTCATTAATTGTACTACCATTCTTTGTTTTTCCTAACTTTACTTTCTGATTTATTAAAGCATATGTTACTTTTCAAGTCCTTAAGTAGCAAAATTATTCAACAACATAGACAAAAAAGGAGTTCCAATTATATGTTGCCAACCATCCAAATCAACTATCCATAGCTTTTCATTTACTAAATTATAACTTTCAAAGACAAACCGGTAGCATAACAACTAAAGAACAAGAGTTGCCCAGGCTTTAAGCCATATACTCAAAAAACACAACATATTTCAACCAAATTTCATGACTTCAGTTCGAATTTAGCTAACTAATATAACCATAGCATTAACCACTTAGCAAATCACCTAACTTAGCTAACTAATACAAAAATTTTACATAAACATAATGAGGAAGCATACCTAAAGGGCTAGCACTATAAATTCTGTCAATATGAAATAAGCGCACCAATGACACCTTCATAGAAGTGAAGCAACAAGTTAAATGAAGGTCACCCACAAAGTAGTTTGGTGGTGCGTCCACATATGCATGTATGAGTAAGGAAAGATATATATATATATATGTAGTTTAATTAATTATTGATTGAGGAAGTAAGGTAGCTTCAATAATAGCAGTTTCAAGTATACACAGTCATGTATATGCGTGGTTATGCTTCTTCGTCATATTACAAAAAATCAATAACATTGAAAGCTAAGCCATACCTGTATCGCTAGCACTATCTCTGGAATATTATCATGTCACCTATATATTTGAAGTATGGGAAATCAATAAGTCGAACTGTTTAATTAATAACATGATTGGATAATAGTACAAAATGTGACAAGTTTAATTTGTAGAAAAGAAACGCTACAACAACTGGTATGATTAAAAAAAAACACTCCATAGCCATAATTACTAGATAAAGTTGATTAAAAGTAAATAACCAATGGTGAGTGATGACAACAGAATCAGGAAGATAATACACAGTATGGCAGCACTATAAAAATGTTGCATTTTACTTACCAATTTTACTTTGATGAATCTTCAGATCCCCAGACCCTCACTAGGAGACCACTCCTAAGATGCCGACACGCAATTGACTCATACAGAAAGAACAAGCCACAGCCAATTATGATTAAAACAAGAGTTTAAATTATGATGCAAGAGTTCAAATTTTGTTACATAGAAAAACTCACCAACCTCGAGGTTCAACAGTATTTGAATTCAGAATCCAACAAATAACTTTGAGAGACCACCTTGTATTTGGACTGAATAGGAAAAAAAACAAAGTAAGAGAATCATATAAATTGCCTAAAGAGAAGAAACGTGCCAATGGGAAAGACTTGCAAGCAAACACAACATGCAAGAAAAATATAATTTCTATAAACAAGTCTATAAGTGTTCATGTAGCATGGAGATTTGATGGCTTGAACCAATATTTGATCCCAAAATAGCATATATGAACCTTAACATGTACAGGGCCACATGGATGACTAAAACAAAATCCAATTATGATAGAAGATATTCTACCGTCTATTTTGATTTGTCATTTGTCATTGTATAATCTCATTTGTTTTGTTTCAAATAGTGTCCCTTGAGATATGCAACATACACTGCACAAACGTACACAATAATGTATTACATTTGGCCCTTCCCCCTCCCTTCACACCCATACACTCACATTATATATGAATAATGCTATACTTTCTTAAATGACAAATTACAATATGGGCAATGACTCATATATGAATTTGACAGAAACAGCAACGAATATGAGAGCGTCAGCGGGACAAAATAGGGTTACCTCAAAGCTGGCCGCCGTTTGCCGTTGGCTCTGGGAGGGATTTCGAGTTCCCCTGAGAGAATGGAACTGGGCCTCTTTCACTCCATTCACCATGACCATTGACAGGGAGAGAGGCTACGAGATCAAGCTATTACAGGTTGAAGGGGATTTCTGAGGAGTACAGCCGTGGCAGAGGAGGAAAGTGTGTAAACTTTCGACGCGTGGTGGCCAAAGAGCTGTGCCAGAACAGAGCTATGGCAGAGGAACAGATTCAAAGTACAGTGGGAATGAAGACGGCACAATTCTGAGAACACGCGATTTAGGGTTCTGAAAGGTGATTTTAAATAACTTAGTTAGCGTTTAAATTTTAAACGCTAACTAAATATAACATAGATGGTATTTATATGTTAAACGCCATCTAATAATTTTAACTTAGTTGGTGTTTAAATATTAAACGCCAACTAAACTTTTAAAAATAAATTTAAAAAAAAATTTCGGTGGACTTTAGTTGGCGTTTTTTAAACAAACGTCATCTAAATTTTATATTATTTTATTACTTTCGATGGCGTTTGTCAAAAAATGCCATCTAAAGTCTGAATTTAGTTAGCGTTTGCCATAAAATGCCAACTTTATGACTTTAGATGGCGTTTATTTTATAAAAGCTATCGAAAAATATACTTTAGTTGGCGTTTATTTAGTAAACATGAACTAATCTACTTGGTTTGATTTTTATTGGCGTTTTTATAAATAAATGCCAACTATTGAGCGCCAATAAATCTTAAATCTGGCATAGTGATATTTTATTTCGATTTAAAATATTCAAATGGTTAGGTTGATGAGTTTTTTTTTCTACTTCCCATCTCTGCCATACTTCTATCAGACATAAGATTTGTTTTTAATCTTTTTAATGATATTTGACTAAATTCTTCATATTATGATTTGTTATTAGTAATTCTATACAGCCAAAAAATAATTAAATAAGTATAGTGTTGTGCAGGCTAGGGAATGCATATGGACTTCAAGGCCTAAGCAGTTATGAAATGGGAGGAACTCCAGGGTCTAACCAAAATATTGAAGTGTAAATCAACTATCCTTGATTGATTGTGCAAAACATTTGGAGTATTATTGTTAATTAGTAAAAGTAATTGACACAATACTTGTTGTTAGTAATTCAAATCAATAAAAAAATAAATAATTAAGTACATTGCTGTGTAGGAGTAGGAGGGGAGCTGAAATTCAAAACAATTCAAGCATTTTTACCCTTGATGAAGAGGTAGAAACTACAGGGGAAATTGTAAGTATCAAACTGCGAGTAACTTTCAATTATGAGTTCTATCTAAAGAAACCCACAAAGATCTGGATATTCTGAATTATTCCATTATGTTTTTGACATAGCTTTGATCTACTAGTCCATACATTAAAGTGGAATATTGCACAAATTTTGAGTGAAGTTGTGCAAAGATAGATTCATAGGTAGGTAGATCTGAGGATATATATGTCAAAAGTAGCTCCTATTGAAAAGTACAACACGTTTATAAATACAAACTATATATTTCTATGTATATGATGTGTTTGGTCAATCTATCATTACAAATGGAGGTTATCTAAGAGATGAAAGTCTTTGTGTATTACAAGAAATATGATGAATAAGTCTTATTATTTATGACTTATGAATATCACAATTTATTATAGATTTTATATTGATATTGAATGATTTTTCTTGAAACAAACAATCATTTGATTGAATTGAATCTCTAGTCTTATATATGTTAATGTTTCTGATTTCATGCAAGAACTCTCTAACCAAGAAGATAATGTTTCTTCAAGAAACAACATAATACAAATCCAAAGTGGCTTGATACAGAGCTCTCAAGAGCCTAGCTTAACTTCACAACTCCTAATAGGAGACTCCCTGAGGTCCAGCTTCAAACACTATATATGCACCATATTCAAATTATAACTAAAGTTAACTAACACAAAACTCTGAAAAGATACTATTGTTACTAATATAGTCAAATGGTTTTTTTGTTGTTGTATGAAGCAAATGTTGATGAGTTTTTTTTCTCCTACTTCTCTTCTCTAGCATACTTGTATCAAACATAAGATTTGTTTTTAATCCTTTTAATGATATTTGACTAACTTTTTCATATTATGATTTGTTGTTAGTGATTCTATACAGCTAAAAAATAATTAAATAATTATAGTGTTGTGCAGGCTGGGGAATGCATTTGGATTTCAAGGCCTAAGTAGTTATGAAATGGGAAGAACTCCAGGGTCTAACCAAAATATTGAAGTATAAATCAACTATCCTTGACTATTTGTGCAAAACATTTAGAGTATTATTGTTAATTAGTAAAAGTAATTGACACAATACTTGTTAGTAATTCAAATCAATGAAAAATAAATAATTAAGTATATTTCTGTGCAGGAGTAGGAGGAGAGCTGAAATTCAAAACGATTCAAGCACTTTTACCGTACCCCTGATGAAGAGGGAGAAACTACAGGGGAAATTGTAAATATCAAACTACTAGTAACTTTCAATTATGAGTTGATCTATCTGAAGAAACCCACAGATATGGATATTTTGAATTATTCCATTATGTTTTTGACATAGCTTTGATCTACTAGTCTATACATTAAAGTGGAATATTGCACAAATTTTGAGTGAATTTGTGCATAGATAGATTCATAGGTAGGTAGTCCGAGGATATATATGTCAAAAGTAGCTCCTATTGAAAAGTATACAATGTTTATAAATACACGCTATACATTTCTCTATATATGATGTGTTCTCTCTTTCGTTATAAATGGAGGTTAGCTAAAAGCTAGAAGTTTTTGTGTATTGCAAAAAATATGAGGAATAAATCGTATTATTTATAACTCATGAATATCATAACTTATTATTGAATTTATATTGATATTGAATGATTTTTTTTAAAATAAACATTCATTTGATTGATTTGAATCTCAAGTCTTATATATGTTAATGGTTCTGATTTCATGCAGGAACCGTCTAACCAAGAAGATAACGTTTCTTCAGGAAACAATATAATACAAATCCAAAGCGGCTTGATACAGAGTTCTCAAGAGCCTAGCTTAACTTCACAATTCCTTACAGGAGACTCCCTTAGGTTCTGCTCTCAAACACATATCTGCTAACTGTATATGCAAAATTTTTAAAGTATAACTAAAAGTAACTAACACAAAACTCTGAAAAGATACTATTGTTACTAATTTAGTCTAATGTTTTTTGTTTTACGAAGCAGGAGATAATGAATCTCATAAGGTGCATGTTAGGGTTTCAAAAAGTTTTGGACAAGGACGAAATTTCTTATATATTTAATATGTGTGTGTGTGTGTGAATTTCATGTTTTCTTTTGATTTAAAATATTCAAATGGTTATGTTGATGAGTTTTTTTTCTACTTCTCTTCTCTGCCATACTTCTATCAAACACATGCTTTGTTTTTAAATTTTTTATTATAATTTGATTAATTTCTTCATTTTATGATTTGTTATTAGTAATTCTATACAGTCAAAATAGCAAGTAAAAAATAATTTAGCATGGTGTTGCGCAGGAAGAGGAAGGGAACTGGAAATCAAAACTAGTCAGGCATTTGCGGCTCTGTTGAAGCGGGAGAAACTTCAGTGGAAGGCGTATTATCCGACGGAGAAGAGTAAATCACCTATATCTCCTATCTCCTCAATCGACTTTTTGCGCAGGAGATTTTTATTAAAAATAAATAATGGGAAACTCTCTTATGATATTAAGGCTTCTACTTTAGTCTTTAACTTTTTTTTAAAAAAAAAAATTATTTTGTAACACTTCTTCTTAGATTTCTGACGCATGAATTCATTTCTTTCCAAAATATGTGTGTGTGTGTGTGTGTGAACTTGATATTACCTTTTGATTTAAAAATTTTTAAAAAATAAGTAATGAGTTTTTTTTTCCTACTTATCTCTTCTCTGCTATAATTAACAGTAAATTACATGATCATTTGAAAGATACCAATGCCATGTGTTACATATAGGGAGGTGCTTGTTTGCTGGAGCTTGCCTGAAGAAGATGATGGGATCAAAGTTAATATTACTACGTCTTGCCCATGTAATGATGTAGGACTGGGGGTGGGTGGTGTAATGCGTGATTCGAGAGGGGAGTGGCTCGGAGGATTTTGTCGAAATACAGGGCATGGCAATGTTTTTCAAGCTGAGTTGCAGGGGATTCTGGATGGACTGGAAACGACATGGGAAAGGGGTTTCAGGCGGGTTTTTGTTGAAGTTAATAGTACGAAGGTGCTCCGGAAGATTGAAAAGAAGAGTGATCATGACTGTGAATGTAAAGTGTCAAGACTTCTTCGTGATATCAAGAAGGTGATTGGAAGAGAATGGGACGTGAAATTTGGGGTCGTGCATCCTCAAGGGAACCGAGCGGCTCGCTACATGGCTAATTTTGCTTTGCGCAAGGACGAGTCGCAGGGTCTGCAACTCTTTGAAGAGGGTCGTCCATTTTGGTTGGGCTGCATTTTAAAGGAGGATTTATCTGTTGCTTTGCCCAGGAAAGGGAAATAATGCCATTCATGTAGCCCTGATTATCTTTTACTCTATAAATATATCCCTGACACTTTTTCTTACAACTCTGATTTCTCATGTTCTTTCTATCATGCTTCTTCTTCTTCTTCTTCTTCTTCTTTTTCCCCCACTTTCTTATTCGGCTTTGTGATTGAAATGATTTACATATTTACAGGGGGGACGAGGGTTGCTGCAGTTTTGAGCTCGCGGAGCAACAGATGAACATAGATGAAGAAAATGAGTACAAAGAATATCTTCGCACTGTATCAATTCCTTATTATGGGTAATTTTTGTAGTAATTCGTGAATAATTACTCGTTGCGTGTCAGATTCAGAAGAAAGAAAAAGAAGGAGAATTTTAGAAGCAATTGTGAGAAGCTTGCTTGATTATCTTCACTGTACAGAGAGCAATATATACACGGGAAAGAGAGATCGGGGGAATAATTACAATTAAAGAATATCAATCTAAATCCCTAAAGAAAAGGAAACTATCGAGGGAAAAAGGGAAATCTAAAATAATTACAATCAAATCAAATCATATCAATTATAATTAACAAATCAAATCATATCAATTATGTAACATCCTGAAATTTTTATGGATATTTGAGGCTCAATACTTTGAAATCTATAAAGAATTTGTAAAAATGGATGTACATCATTTGGCATGAAATAAGATAAAGAGGTCAATTATTTCAATTGAAAGGAAAAATGAAAAATGATGATTTTGCCCCTAGAAAAAAAAAAAAAAGAAAAGAAAAAGGAAAAAGGGAAAAAGAAAAAAAAAAGTAATAATAATAAAAATATTCAAGTCGGTGGACGCAGGAGAAGGTTGAAGGAGAATTTATGAAATTTGGGGTAAATTACACCTGATGACCCGAAAGTTTTAAAAATTATAAATTAGACCTGGGTCAAGGGTATTTTTGTAAATATGAAAAATTATAGTCAAAATGAAGCTCTCAATGAGTTAGACCCAATGAGATATAGTATGGAATTTATTAAGGTCAAAATCATATTGATTGGGTGATTAAGATTTAATATTAATATTTTACCCGATAAAAGTCAGTTTAGACTGCAGGAAAAGGCAGTATTGATCCAAGGGCAATGATTGGACCTTGTTAAAATATATTTTGGGTCTAGATAATGGTTTTGGACCAAAAGTAATGGTTGGATAATTCTTTACCAATGTAATGACAATTTTGGCAAAAATACCCAATCGGTACGGGTAAAATTAATCGGTAAAGAATATTTTGGTCCATATAAAGTATTGAAGTAATTTTTTTGGCCAAAAAACTGAATAAGGGGCGTGAGATTATCAGACTAGGGATAAGGAAGGAATTTATGGAAAAGCTTTTGAAAAAGTAACCCTAGTTACTTTAATCATTAACTAAACTTAATTATTTTTATATATTTATCATTTAAGCTATCTTGGTCATCATCCTCAGCCATTTTCACGACAGCAACAGTGGGAAAAGAGGGAGAGAAGCCGTGACTTTGTGGAAGCCAAAGGAAGAAGAGAAAATCACAAGGTTTGTCCCAAAACTTCAAGGTAATATCTTATGGCTATAATCTTGTGTAACCTTTAGTTTGGAAGAGTTTTATGGTTTATTTTCTCCTATTTTTCCACTCAAAGTTTCAGCCTAGAGAGAGAGTAGAGAGAGAAAATGAGGGTATGGAGAAACTAAACCATAGAAAGTATCATATAGGCCATAAGTTGTAAGAATGTGTCATTAGATCACAAATTAATCGGTTAGTTATTTTTCTATAATTTATGATAATTTTCTGCCCAATTAGGGTTCATTATAGGAAGGAAATTTCAAGTTTTTGACCTCAAAAATGGATTCCTTGGGTCCAAAATAGGTTAGAACAAGTATGTTGTACAAGGAATGCATGATGGATAACCAAGTGCAAATTTTAGTTCAAGTGAGCACTTTGTGAATGAAATTGGATAATTAGTGGTTAATGACATTATTTTATGATGCTATAGGATCCAAAGGAGTGTTATAAGATCAAGGAAAAGGTTTGCAAAGTTTGGAGATTAGTGGAAAGCCCAAAGGTAGTTAACTTACCTATCTATGCTTATGTATTATCATTGATGTTGCTTGGTTTGAATGATGTGTTTAATGTTTGGAATGTTGTCTTGTGATGATTTGGCATTGTTGGTTGGATTGTTTGAAGGGTAATGTGACCCTGGATATGTCTAAATACAAGGGGAAGTGCTGCCCAAATTTTTATAAAATGGTTATGCCAAAATGATTTGATTGCATGCTTAATGTGTTTTGAGATTAATACTTGCAATATATATGATGATATGTGTGCATGATGGTAGTTACTACTGAGATTCTTTGAATCTCACCCCTCTCCAAATGTCTAACCAATTTTAGGTTCAAGTTATGGCAAGATTACCCAAGAAAGGAAAGGCAAGGAGAAGCAAAGTAATATTCAAGCTAATGATACTTAGGTGGATACTATTATATGAGAGGTTATGTAAAACCTTATGGGATATGATCATGCTATGCTTCCATGTTAATATTTTCCTCTAAGTTCTTATGGAGTATCATGTAAGATAAAGGCAAGTCATGACCATTTATGTATATATGAGTGTGTATTTTGGAAAGTTAGGAGAATGCAAGAGACTTTTCTGAACATGGTTGACAATTCGAAGTACTGTACATACCTCGATATGTTCAATGTATTAGTGTTTTATATGTATGAAAACTAGACATGTGTAGCTTTCCATAGACACAAAGATCACTCAATTTGGAGTTGTATATGATTTATGGTGATTTTTCAAAGTTATGGTCAGAATCAGAAATTTTCAAAAATGACCATTGCTACAGTACATATAATACGAACTTACTGTATAAGTTGGCCAAGTAACTTCCCTGTTCAACATTTTTCCCATGTATAGAATCTTTTAAGCTATATTTAGAGACTTGAACCATGTCAATATGATTTTTCTTGATTTAGTTATGAATTTTCAAAGTTCACCGGGTAAAAAGAAGCTAACCAAGGAAATGGTACCCGAAATGAAATAAATTGGTTTAAGTTGTTTTATGTAATCAAGTCTCTAATCAAGTAATAATGGTCTTAAATATAGTAAATACATGGGAAATGAGTGTAAGTATGAGGTGTTACATTTTTGGTATCAGAGTCTGGTTTTCAGGCAAAAGGAAAGTTTGAATCTGTAGAAATTAGTTATTATTCCTTTGGATTGGAATGACTAATTATATATGCTTTTGTGCTTTGATGAAGGTAAAGATGCCATCACCTAGTCAAAGCAAGATCATTGAACCTTATGATAGGATGGATCTAGATTGGGGTGAGAGTGTAGGCTCCAATAGTACTATGAAGGAGGAAAGGGAAGTGAATTCTGGAGAAGGTACTTCAAAATTAAAGCAAGAACCAATAATAGCTATGCCTCCTGATTATGAAGGAAAAATAGAAGAAGAAGATGTTGATTATGAGGCAGGGTTTCTCTTGGATCCTGAAAACAGTACTGATGGGCCTTGTGATGAGGAGTACTTGATATATAGGATAGTAAGGAGATGTTTCAAGGAAAGTGCTAAGTATCGTCCAGGTCCTAAACAGATTCCTACATTTATTAGCAAGGTAATACAAGTAAAGCAGTTTTTCGCCGAAAAAGGGTTGTATTACTCAGAAAAACTGTGGATCGATATTATGGTGAGACCAATCCCTAGAGACTTATTTTGGACAACCATTCGCAATAAGTTGATGGATCAAGAATTCTCTTGTCTTGAGCATTGTGTAGAGGTTTGTACTGAAGAAGGAAAGACACGAGCTAAGAAGCTGAGGTGTAAGAAGCCTAGACCACCGCCTGATGATGCCGAATCAAGCTCGGAAAGGCCTTGATGACTAGTTATAAAGATGTTTATGTGCATATGTAAAAATGTGAATAGTAGAACTGCAAATTTTGATGTATATAAGCAGTTGAATGTTAAAAGTTTAGAGCTATGCTAATGTATTTGAGATATGAGAACTTGCATGTACAAAGTTGCTATATATAAATGAAATGTTTTGTTTTGTATACTCTTAGTGCAATTGCTTTATATTTATGAATTGAATTGTTTATATAGTTAAAGATGGTTCGAACAAGACAACAAACTCAAACAGTAGTCTCTGAGCAACAATCTAGGGAAGAGCCTCAAGTTGATCCTCTACAAGTTATAATGCAAAGATTGGATCAACAACAACGAACCATTGAGCAATTGCAACAGAGTATAGAAGCACAAAGACAAGAACAACAAGCAAAAGCTAATCAGCCGCCCGTGCCACAAGTTGTACAAGTAGAGCAAGCAGCTGGAGCAGTAATTGATGAGCAAAACATGATCGTAAATTTCAAGAAATATCAGCCTCCTTCATTTGATGGTAGGTTTGATGTGCAGGCTGCAGAAGATTGGGTTCTTAGCCTGGAGAAAATCTTTAGATTGATGAGATGCAGTTCAGAAATGAAAGCATTATTAGCCACATACATGCTCGAAAAAGAAGCCGATAGATGGTGGCGTAATACGGAATTGATCATGCAGGCTAGAAATGTTCCTCTAACATGGGAGAACTTCTTGGAACAGTTCTATGATAAATATTTCCCGCGATCAGTGAGGGATGAGAAAGAAGCCGAGTTTATTACAATAAGACAAGCGGAAGATCAATCCGTAGATGAGTATGTGGCGATGTTCATCCAGTTGGCTAGATACTCTACTTATCTCCAACAACATGATGATGAAAGATGGAAAACTGAAAAGTTGGAGAGAGGACTTAGACCTGCTATTAGAGAACGAGTAGCTCCAATGCAGCTCAGAACTTTTAATGCATTAGTTGAGGTAAGTAGAATCACGGAGAATAGTTTGAATCATAAGTTTTTGACATCTGCTCCATCAGCCAATGCTAAGAAGGCTGTAGAGGTTACCAATTTAGGAGGACCTAGTCAGAAAAGAAGGAAACCTTGGAATAGTAATAACAGGAAGCCCAAGAGAGGTGGCAGACAAGGAGGACGAATAATGCAAAGAGATATACAAAAAGAAGCTAGGGAAGCTCCAGTTTGTGATCAGTGTGGTAAAGCTCATGGCGGTAGACCATGCCTAGCCGGACAGAATGTATGTTATCGATGTGGCAAGGCTGGACACTATGCTAGAGATTGCAGAGTAGATTTGGCTCGTACCAGACCCCAGGCACAAGGAAGGGTCTTTGCTCTTACGCAACATGAGGCTCGACAGTCACCTGATCTTATAGAAGGTATGATTAAAGTTAATGAGTATCTTGTATATGCCTTGTTTGATTCAGGTGCTAGTCATTCATTCATTTCTTATAAGTGTGTCAAAGGATTGGGTCTGCATGTTACTGAGCTACCTTATGATCTTCATGTGTCCACACCCACGGGTAACCATGCTATTACATCCCATGTCTGCCTGAATTGCATTGTCCAATATGAACATTGTTGTACCACACTAGATCTCATATGCATGCCATTCCCAGATATCGATGTTATAATAGGCATGAACTGGCTTTCCACAAATAACATTCTCCTTGATTGTAAGAACAAAGCCTTGATCTTACCTACTCCAGAAAGTGTCCTAAATACTGAGGTTAAGCTCAATTTCATATCGACCGCTCAAGCTGAGAGATGTTTGGGGAAAGGATGTCAAGCCTATTTGGTTTTCTTTTCAGTAAATGTTGAGGTTGATGAGGGGATTGAAGAAATACCAGTAGTAAGAGATTTTTCCGAAGTGTTTCCTAAGGATTTTAAAGACTTACCACCTAAAAGAGAGGTAGAGTTCTCTATAGACCTTGTGCCAGGAATAAGTCCAAAATCAAAGGCACCATACAGAATGGCACCACCTGAATTAGCAGAATTAAAGAAACAGATAGAAGAGCTATTGGAAAAAGGTTTCATCAGACCAAGTGTTTCTCCTTGGGGTGCTCCAGTGTTATTTGTAAAAAAGAAAGATGGGAGCCTCCGATTATGTATTGACTATAGGGAACTAAACAAAGTTACTATTAAAAACAAATATCCTTTACCTAGAATTGATGATTTGCTAGATCAGTTGGCGGGAGCCACTGTGTTTTGAAAAATCGATTTAAGATCTGGATACCATCAATTACGGGTTAAGGCAGATGATGTTCCCAAAACTGCTTTTTGAACTCGTTATGGGCATTATGAATTTTTAGTGATGCCATTTGGTCTAACAAATGCCCCAGCAATATTCATGGACTACATGAACAGGATTTTCCGGCCCTACTTAGATCAATTTGTGGTAGTTTTCATTGATGATATCTTAGTGTACTCCAAATCTTTAGAGGATCACGAGATGCATTTGAGAATAGTCTTGTCTGTTTTAAAAGAAAAGAAATTGTATGCTAAACTGAGCAAGTGTGAGTTTTGGCTCACAGAAGTGCGGTTCTTAGGGCATGTTGTTTCCAAGGACGGGGTCGCAGTAGACCCAAGTAAAGTTGATGCAGTCCTAAAGTGGGAGCAACCCAAGACCGTCACTGAGATAAGAAGTTTCCTTGGTTTAGCAGGTTATTACAGACGATTTATACAGGACTTTTCTCGAATTGCATTGCCGCTTACAAAACTTACTAGAAAAAATACACCTTTTGTGTGGGATATGAATTGCAAAAATAGTTTTAATGAACTGAAGCATAAGTTAACTACCCCACCTATATTAACTATACCTAATCCTAAGGAACCTTTTGTGCTTTACACAGATGCAAGTAAGCACGGATTGGGTTGTGTCTTAATGCAGAATGATAGAGTAGTAGCATATGCTTCTCAACAGTTAAAACCGCACGAAGAAAACTATCCTACACATGATTTAGAACTTGCGGCTATTGTTCATGCTCTAAAGATATGGAGGCATTTTCTCTACGGTGGAACTGTAGAAGTGTTCTGTGACCACAAAAGCCTCAAATATTTAGAAGATCAAAAAGAATTGAATGCAAGGCAGAGGCGCTGGATGGAATTGTTAAAAGATTATGATCATTCTATAAAATACCATCCAGGGAAAGCTAATGTAGTGGCTGATGCACTTAGTAGAAAAACTGTTCACGTAGCCTATATGATGATCCATGAATTGAAAATGCTGGAAGATTTTAGGGATATGTCCTTGTTTCTACAATTACATGAGACCAAAATTGGTAATGAATTTTTACAAGATTTAAGGAAAGCCCAGCAGAATGATGAGTTTGTACAAGTAGTTAAAGAAAAGATGAGTCAAGAAGAAATGCAGGAATTCAATGAGACAAATGATGGTCTGATCAAGTTTCAGAAGAGAGTATATGTTCCTCCAGTAGCAGAGTTAAAGGAAAAGATACTAGCAGAGGCACATCAAAGTAAATACACTATTCACCCAGGTATTACAAAAATGTATCATGATTTAAGAAAATTGTTTTGGTGGCCTGGGATGAAAAGTGATATTACCCAGTATGTGTCTAAGTGCTTAGTATGCCAAAGAGTTAAAATAGAACATCAGAAGCCTGCAGGAATGTTACAACCTTTAGATATCCTTAAATGGAAGTGGGATAGTATATCAATGGACTTCATTATGGGATTACCTAGAACATCATCAGGATATAATGCTATATGGGTTATAGTAGATAGGCTCACAAAGTCAGCCCATTTCCTAGCCATGAAATCAACATATACATTGGATAAATTGGCACAGTTATATGTTAAAGAAGTAGTGAGACTTCATGGAGTACCCAATAGTATTATTTCAGATCGTGACCCAAGGTTTACATCGAATTTTTGGAAGTCATTGCAACAGGCCCTAGATACTCAATTGAGATTCAGTACAGCATATCATCCACAAATTGATGGACAAACTGAGAGGACAATTCAAACATTAGAAGATATGCTAAGGGCTTGTGTGCTTGAAATGAAGGGAAACTGGGATGTATACTTACCACTAGCAGAATTCGCATATAATAACAGTTATCATTCTAGTATTCAGATGGCTCCATATGAAGCGTTGTATGGCAGAAAGTGCAGGTCACCATTATGTTGGACGGAGTTAGGTGAGAGACAACTGATTGGTCCAGAAATTGTTGACCAGACCTCCAGACAAATTGAAATGATAAGAAAGAAATTACTAACGGCTCAAAGTAGGCAAAAGAGTTATGCAGATAAAAGGAGGAAGCCGTTAGAATTTGAAATAGGAGATCATGTTTTCCTCAAAGTATCTCCCACGACTGGAGTTGGTCGGTCGCTTAAGACCAAAAAGCTTAGTCCTAAGTATATAGGACCTTTCGAAATTCTCTCAAAAGCTGGACCTGTAGCTTATAAATTAGCCTTACCACCAAATTTGAGTCAAATACATGATGTTTTCCATGTTTCCCAGCTAAAGAAATATCAGCCCGATCCTTCACACATTATAGAATATGAATGCATTGACTTACAAGATAATCTTTGCTTTAATGTTATACCTGAAAAGATCATAGATTATCGAGTCAAGCAGCTGAGGAATAAAGACATTCCTCTAGTGAAGGTGGTTTGGAAGGGCTTAACCCCAGAAGAAGCAACCTGGGAGATGGAGTCAGACATGAGACAGAAGTATCCAGAAATATTTACTTAAGGTATGTTTTAAATTTCGAGGACGAAATTTATTTTAAGGGGGATAGAAATGTAACATCCTGAAATTTTTATGGATATTCGAGGCTCAATACTTTGAAATCTATAAAGAATTTGTAAAAATGGATGTACATCATTTGGCATGAAATAAGATAAAGAGGTCAATTATCTCAGTTGAAAGGAAAAATGAAAAATGACGATTTTGCCCCTAGAAAAAAAAAGAAAAGAGAAAAGAAAAAGGAAAAAGGGAAAAAGAAAAAAAAAAGTAATAATAATAAAAATATTCAAGTCGGTGGACGCAGGAGAAGGTTGAAGGAGAATTTATGAAATTTGGGGTAAATTACACCTGATGACCCGAAAGTTTTAAAAATTATAAATTAGACCTGGGTCAAGGGTATTTTTGTAAATATGAAAAATTATAGTCAAAATGAAGCTCTCAATGAGTTAGACCCAATGAGATATAGTATGGAATTTATTAAGGTCAAAATCATATTGATTGGGTGATTAAGATTTAATATTAATATTTTACCCGATAAAAGTCAGTTTAGACTGCAGGAAAAGGCAGTATTGATCCAAGGGCAATGATTGGACCTTGTTAAAATATATTTTGGGTCTAGATAATGGTTTTGGACCAAAAGTAATGGTTGGATAATTCTTTACCAATGTAATGATAATTTTGGCAAAAATACCCAATCGGTACGGGTAAAATTAATCGGTAAAGAATATTTTGGTCCATATAAAGTATTGAAGTAATTTTTTTGGCCAAAAAACTGAATAAGGGGCGTGAGATTATCAGACTAGGGATAAGGAAGGAATTTATGGAAAAGCTTTTGAAAAAGTAACCCTAGTTACTTTAATCATTAACTAAACTTAATTATTTTTATATATTTATCATTTAAGCTATCTTGGTCATCATCCTCAGCCATTTTCACGACAGCAACAGTGGGAAAAGAGGGAGAGAAGCCGTGACTTTGTGGAAGCCAAAGGAAGAAGAGAAAATCACAAGGTTTGTCCCAAAACTTCAAGGTAATATCTTATGGCTATAATCTTGTGTAACCTTTAGTTTGGAAGAGTTTTATGGTTTATTTTCTCCTATTTTTCCACTCAAAGTTTCAGCCTAGAGAGAGAGTAGAGAGAGAAAATGAGGGTATGGAGAAACTAAACCATAGAAAGTATCATATAGGCCATAAGTTGTAAGAATGTGTCATTAGATCACAAATTAATCGGTTAGTTATTTTTCTATAATTTATGATAATTTTATGCCCAATTAGGGTTCATTATAGGAAGGGAATTTCAAGTTTTTGACCTCAAAAATGGATTCTTTGGGTCCAAAATAGGTTAGAACAAGTATGTTGTACAAGGAATGCATGATGGATAACCAAGTGCAAATTTTAGTTCAAGTGAGCACTTTGTGAATGAAATTGGATAATTAGTGGTTAATGACATTATTTTATGATGCTATAGGATCCAAAGGAGTGTTATAAGATCAAGGAAAAGGTTTTCAAAGTTTGGAGATTAGTGGAAAGCCCAAAGGTAGTTAACTTACCTATCTATGCTTATGTATTATCATTGATGTTGCTTGGTTTGAATGATGTGTTTAATGTTTGGAATGTTGTCTTGTGATGATTTGGCATTGTTGGTTGGATTGTTTGAAGGGTAATGTGACCCTGGATATGTCTAAATACAAGGGGAAGTGCTGCCCAAATTTTTATAAAATGGTTATGCCAAAATGATTTGATTGCATGCTTAATGTGTTTTGAGATTAATACTTGCAATATATATGATGATATGTGTGCATGATGGTAGTTACTACTGAGATTCTTTGAATCTCACCCCTCTCCAAATGTCTAACCAATTTTAGGTTCAAGTTATGGCAAGATTACCCAAGAAAGGAAAGGCAAGGAGAAGCAAAGTAATATTCAAGCTAATGATACTTAGGTGGATACTATTATATGAGAGGTTATGTAAAACCTTATGGGATATGATCATGCTATGCTTCCATGTTAATATTTTCCTCTAAGTTCTTATGGAGTATCATGTAAGATAAAGGCAAGTCATGACCATTTATGTATATATGAGTGTGTATTTTGGAAAGTTAGGAGAATGCAAGAGACTTTTCTGAACATGGTTGACAATTCGAAGTACTGTACATACCTCGATATGTTCAATGTATTAGTGTTTTATATGTATGAAAACTAGACATGTGTAGCTTTCCATAGACACAAAGATCACTCAATTTGGAGTTGTATATGATTTATGGTGATTTTTCAAAGTTATGGTCAGAATCAGAAATTTTCAAAAATGACCATTGCTACAGTACATATAATACGAACTTACTGTATAAGTTGGCCAAGTAACTTTCCTGTTCAACATTTGTCCCATGTATAGAATATTTTAAGCTATATTTAGAGACTTGAACCATGTCAATATGATTTTTCTTGATTTAGTTATGAATTTTCAAAGTTCACCGGGTAAAAAGAAGTTAACCAAGGAAATGGTACCCGAAATGAAATAAATTGGTTTAAGTTGTTTTATGTAATCAAGTCTCTAATCAAGTAATAATGGTCTTAAATATAGTAAATACATGGGAAATGAGTGTAAGTATGAGGTGTTACAAATTATAATTAACATCCCCCCTCAAACTCAAGATGGAGGAATGACAGCCATTTTGAGTTTGTTTACTAAAAGTTGAAAGCGGCCTGGATTATGGGACTTGGTGAACAAGTCAGCTGGTTGATCAGCAGTCCGGATGGGAAGAAGTTTTAGAATGCCTCGGGTAACATGCTGCCTAGTGAAGTGACAATCAATTTCAATATGTTTAGTCCTCTCATGAAAGACATCATTGTGAGCAATCTGCATAGCACTCTGATTATCACAATAAAGAGTAGTAGGAGAGGTTTGACAAATGCCCATGTCTTCAAGTAACCATCTAAGCCAGAGTATTTCAGAGGTAGTGTCTGCTAGTGCTCGATATTCAGATTCAGTGCTAGATCGAGAAGCCAAAGTTTGCTTCTTACTCCGCCATGAAATAAGAGAGGTACCGAGAAATATGCAAAATCCTGTGGTTGAGCGACGATCAGTATGATCACTGCCCCAATCAGCATCAGAATAAGCCTGTAAGGTAAGATGTGAGGTGGCGGAGAAATGTAGACCATGAGATAGAGTGCCATTAATATATCGAAGAATGCGAAGAACCGCTGCATAATGAGTAGTACGTGGTGCTGACATAAATTGACTAACAATATGAACAGCATATGCTATATCAGGATGAGTTACAGTGAGATATATGAGACTTCCAACTAACTCACGGTATAGAGTAGGATTATCCAGTGGAGTCCCATCAGTAGGTGTAAACCTAGCATTGGGCTCAATAGGAGTTTTCTCAGTTTGATCATCAGGAATTTGAGCTTTGGAAATTAACTCAGAGGCGTACTTAACTTGAGAAAGAGAAATACCATCATTCAATGTCAATACTTCTAACCCAAGAAAGTAACTTAAGTGCCCAAGGTTCTTCATTTCGAAGTGTTGCCCGAGAAAATTTTGGAGTTCCTGAATACCTGTGGAGTCATCACCAGTAATGATCATATCATCAACATATAAAAGTAATAGAACAACCCCTCGATCAGTTCTATGAATAAAGAGTACAGTGTCGTGGGGGCTACATGAGAATCCAAGTTGATTGATTGTAGAACTAAATTTGGCAAACCAAGCACGTGGAGCCTGTTTAAGACCATAGAAAGCTCGACGAAGACGACAGACTTTGTTTCCCGAGTAAAGATAGCCAGGTGGAGGTTTCATGTATACCTCTTCCTCTAAGTCACCATTCAAAAAAGCATTTTTGACATCCATTTGATGAAGAGCCCATTGCTTTGCAGCAGCAATGGCAAGTAGACTTCTAACTGATGTAATACGAGCAACCGGAGCAAATGTCTCCTCATAATCTATGCCATACTCTTGAGTAAAGCCTTGTGCCACTAAGCGAGCCTTGTATCGCTCTACAGACCCATCAGAATGAGTTTTTATTTTGTAGATCCATCTACTTCCCACGAGAGTTTTATCTGGTGGAAGCTCAACCAAATCCCAAGTGTGCATTTTCTCTAAAGCCTGTAATTCATCTTGCATTGCTTTCTGCCAACGAGGGTCACTAGAGGCTTCTTTAAAAGACTGAGGTTCATGCAAAGAAAGTATGGTAGAAAAGCAATGATAATCACGAAGATAAGAAGGAAGATGTCTTACTCTTGTAGAACGAGTGGTGGAAGATGAAGGCATGTCGGATGCAGGATCTTCAAGAGGGGCAGAATCATTGGTGAGGGGCGAATCATCGGACGTAATGGGAACCTGATCTAAAATTTCAGTACCTGTGTCACTGGGAAAAAGATCAGTAGAAGGATTGACAAAAAGAGGAGATGAGGTTGATGGAATGGAAGAAAATTGGGATAGACTAGAAAACATGACATGTTCCCAAAACACAACATGGCGAGAAATGCGAATGCGATGAGATAGGGGATCCCAACAACGATACCCTTTATGCTCAGAATCATAACCTAAGAAACAACAAACTCGTGCTCGGGCCTGGAGTTTTGTGAACTCATGGGAAGGGAGAAGAACAAAACAAGTGCAACCAAAAACTTTAAACATAGTATAATCAAGGGGTGTACCATAGAGACATTCAAAAGGAGAGATATTACCAAGTATAGAGGAAGGAATATGATTGATAACATAAACAGTTGTAAGGGCTGCTTCTCCCCAAAAATGCTTAGGACAAGATGATAAGATAAGAAAAGCACGAACAGTGTCAAGAATGTGACGGTGTTTTCGCTCAGCTCTACCATTTTGTTGAGAGGTATAAGGACAAGAGTATTGTGAGAGAGTACCCTGTGCATCAAGGAAACTAAGGAGTTGGGAGTCACGATATTCCATAGCATTATCACGCCTAAAAACCTTGATTTTTCTGGAAAACTGAGTGCGAATCATATTTGCAAACTTAATATAAATCGCAGACAATTCAGAATGAGTTTTCATCACATATATCCAGGTAAAACGTGAATAATCATCAATAAATATCACAAAATAACGCGATCCTCCCATTGAGGAAGTAGAAGCAGGGCCCCAAATATCAGAGTGGATTAAATCAAAAGGAGACTCAGAAACAGAAGTACTTTTATTAAAAGACAATGCTGGTTGTTTTGCAGTCTGACAAGAAACACATTCTAAAGATTTTTCAATAACATTGCCTAAAAGTCCATTTGAAATTAAAGATGACAATTTATTGATGGAGCAGTGACCAAGACGATAATGCCACAACTCAAAAGAAGAGGCAGGGGAAGCAGCACATAATCGAGTTGATTTTGATGGAGGAATATGCAAGGAATTTAGCTCGAACATACGTCCAACCTTACGCCCCGTTCCAACAATCTGTCCCGTCCGAGGATCCTGCACACGACAACCATTAGAGGAGAAGATTACATCATAACCAAGGTCAACTAACTGGCCAACAGATATAAGATTGAAAGAAATAGCAGGAACATAATAAAGGTCATCAAGAGATAGGTTTGACAAAGAAACAGAACCAGTATGACTAACAGACATCAATGAACCATCAGCAGTGTTGATTGGAGGGGTAGCGGTACTAGGAGACCAAGAAGAAAATATCTGTGACTGACCAGTCATATGATTATAGCAAGCAGAATCAAAATACCAAGAGGGGTTACCTGAGGGAGTGGCTAAAGCAGTAGGTGAAGAGGAGGTACCAGCAAGCAATTGCTTGAGAAGAGCCTCAAGATCACTGGAGATTGGTGGAGTGGATACATCGTTGGCAGTAGCTGTAGAAAAAGCAGGCTTGGGTGGTTGACTGGATCGTGAGAAATTTCTATTCTGATCAGATCTGGGAGGACGAGTAGGGCAATGCTCAATGACATGACCATTCTTCTTACAGTATCGACATAGGAGAGAGGGGCAGTTTGCAGCAATATGACCTTTCTTCTTACAAGTGCGACATTCAATCAGAAGACACTCAGAAAATGCATGAGTGGATTGAGGACAGCGGCGACAAAGTTTGGAGTTCTTCTCAGTTACAGCAAATGCCATGTCAGTATTACGTCTTAAAAGTCCCAATCTAGTTTCTTCAGATTTTAACCGAGGAAGTGCATCCTCAAGAGTAGGAAGTGGGCTCTGATGCAGTAAAGAGGCTCGAACAGGCTCAAAGTCATCAGTCAATGCCATCAGAAAGTGAATAAGTCTAAGACGATCACGATAAGAGATAAAGGCATTAGTATCACTGTCACACTTGAATGTTGGCTCAGAGTATGCCAATTGATCCCAAATAAACTCCATTTTTGCAAGAAACTCATAAACAGGCTGGCCAGGTTCTTGTTTCAAAGCACTTAAATCCTTCTGAAGCTGAAATTGATTAGAGAGATCAGAGGACGTATAACGACTGGCAAGATGATCCCATACCTCTTTGGCAGTCTCATAACGCCCAAATTGTTGATTGATGCTGGTGATGGAAGTATTCCGAAACCAAGTGATAATTTGATGATTCTTACTGTCCCATTCTTCCAAACGCTCAGCAAATTTATCGGCCGTTTCTGATTCAGAACAAACAGGATATGGGATGTCACCTGTGACATATCGCCATAATTTGCGACCTTTGAGAAACCCTCGCATGCTCTCTAACCAGTGACAATAGTTAGATCCATTGAGCAGTACAGAAATTGGCTGTGAAACGTCGGTTTTATCCATAACAGTAGTAGAAGTCAAAAAAGGAGCAAGATTTTGCAAAAACAGAGGCCAGAAATGAAAAGAACACACCCAAAAACCTTAGGAACCGGTCTAACTCGTTCAGAACTCAGTCTGGAAAGCAGCGACTCGGACAGACGAAGAAAACTGAACGTTTTGGGAGCACAGGCGGTGTGGCGGCGCGTGGCGGCGCGTGGAAGGTCAGATCACCGTGAAAATTTGACAGGAGCCTCCTGAGACGTCGACGGACAAGATGGTCAGGCGCGTGTGGTGGTTGGACTTCGGTAGAGGCACGAAACGGAGATGAACAGTAGCTGAATCGGAGTGCAACGGAGGGAAAACGTCAAATCTGGATTGTCCTCGGAGAATGAACAATCAAACACGGAGTAACTGGAAGAAAATCTCTGATACCATGTCAGATTCAGAAGAAAGAAAAAGAAGGAGAATTTTAGAAGCAATTGTGAGAAGCTTGCTTGATTATCTTCACTGTACAGAGAGCAATATATACACGGGAAAGAGAGATCGGGGAAATAATTACAATTAAAGAATATCAATCTAAATCCCTAAAGAAAAGGAAACTATCGAGGGAAAAAGGGAAATCTAAAATAATTACAATCAAATCAAATCATATCAATTATAATTAACAAATCAAATCATATCAATTATAATTAACATTGCGTATCAATTTATGAGATTAAATTAAAGAAAAATGATAAATTGGTGAATGAAGATGGAATTGATTAGTTTGTGATTTTTTTTAAAAAAAAAAGAAGATTAATTTGTTATTTGAATAGATGTTTCTAGACATAATTAGTACATTGATTCAGTTTTTTTAAAACTGTGTAGGCCATTTCAGTCGTTCGAGGAACATAGAGCTTGGCTCATCAGTTATCTGCGTCAGCTGGGCCACGATACTTCGCCTTTCATGGTGGACGCTTTATACCCATTCGTTAATCCCCCCTACCACAACCAAGTTGGAAATGGGTAATGGAAGGGGATGAGAAGGATAAAATTGAATGATGATCACTAATGAGTATAGAGTAGGAAAAATGTGATGAAAATCAGGTTGGCCCCCTTCTTTTAGGGGACAAGCTTGGGTTAGAAAAATTGTAGCAAGCGGGTTTTTTCTTAACAACCTCGTTTAACCCACGGGTCTTGCTTAACCCGTGTGTTCACCCGTCTATATCCATTTTGTTAATATAATATGAAAAACTAAAAGAGCCCTAAGACTAGTTTGCCTTCGCTTTTTTCTTTTTTATAATATCAAGATTGTCTAACAATTTTTGTTTAAATTTTATGACAATTTTCATAGTTTTAATTGTGAGTTATAATTATAATTTTGTTTAATATTGTTGCGTATCATGATTTAAAACTTTAGATTTTAAAAAGATTAAATTTGAAAATCAGAACATGGTGAGTTGGTGGGTTATTATTCAAAATAATATCCAATTATAAAAAGATTTTAAAAAGATTGAATTTGAAAATAAGCTTGGCTCATCATTTATGTAATTGTTCAATTTTTGGAAAATCATTTATAACTTTGCATTTATATAAATATTCTCTCAACAAATATTAAATATAAATTCTTTCCTTTTTTTTTGGACCAAAAATAGAAATTCTTTCTAACAAAAGAGGAGTTAACACTAATTAATAATATAAATATTATCATAATTGATAAAACATCTGTATTTTCTTCCTTCAACCAGATTTACAAGACATTATATATATATGGGGATGATAAAACAATAATGTGAAATTTACTCACTATTATCTTGATATTTAAACAAGAAACTACAAAATATATGGTGGTAAATTCCAAAAATTGGAACAGTTGGCAGTTGTTAATTTGGATCATAAATAGATCTCTAGTTGTAGCGGAGGGTTGTGGGCAGTGTGTGTGTGTACACACGCATATGTATGCATGCATCCTTAAAATTATGGGGAATTACTATTTAGATGTCCAAAATCATGGGGACCAGCACCCCCGACATCCCCAGTGAATGTGAATCCGTGATATTTATGTTATTCCTTAAAATTTTTATGAATCTCAAAGCTCAAGATGCTTGTCTGTATATCTAAATACTAAAATAATTTTGAGCACTATAGCTTCTCTAATAATAATATTACTTGCATTAATTTTGAGTAACACACCCACAGTAATTCTTGACATGAATTTGGCTGAATATGAATGAAAAGAGAGGGGATCGATATGGAATTTATATGAGTATGAATCCCACTAACTTTCACTCTGTCTTCTCATTTTGGAACCATGCATCCGTTTATGAATTTTCTGTATTTTAAAATTTTAGTCTAAAATAGTAATTTCATTAATTAGAAATAAATATTGTTAGAAGAATACTCTAATCCTCTTGCAATTTTATACCTAAAAGGCATTCCAAACAAAGGCGGCATGCAAGTATACTAACACCCAGTTTATAACAGTGTTGCCAATGATAAAGCTCCCAATGAAAACTCCACTAATTATGCTCAAATTTTAGCAGCTTTAAAGAATTGTGCAGAAATAGTCAATCTTGTCTTCAGTTCTTGTGTCCTTTTATCCATACGTTTCAAACAAAACGAGCAATAAGGATCTCTGGTTATTTTAATTGATCAATGATGATTACGAAATTACCTCTTAGCAAATAAAAAAGGAAAATTCTAAGTTTTATCTCTCATGGATAGTAATCGGATAGGCTGCTGGGGTTAAATACGAGTCATCAATTCTTGTATTAATTTATTTTTTCTTATAAATGATAAATCATATATGTGTGTGTGTCAAAGTTGATCGAGTGCATTAGCACCTCGATTTCAAAATAAGAAAGACGAATTTAAGGTTTTTTTATTTATTAAAAGGAAGAATGAAAGGCTTGTCATTTCACTTGAAGTCTATTCCTTCTCCTCTTTACACACCAGCCATTTAGAACCACACATGCAGGAATTGAACCTTCAGATGGAGAACGAAAAGAGAAGTAATTAATATCTGCCTTTTAGATTTGCCTGAATCAACTTTGGATTGCATTCTGAAGCATCTTTCACAGTGAAAAATGTGCATTATGTCAGAAGTGTGTACTATTCCGAGGAAGAGATGTTTATGTAATGATCTATGGGAAGAACATATATATAAAATAAAAATGGGGCAGAGTAATGGGAGATGTTGTTTACAAGGAGTGGCAATGGCATATAACATCAGCAAATGAAGAAAACCCTTTCAGGATTGATTAGAATGGAACAATAGGAAATACTTATATTTATTAGAGGGCGTAAGTTATAGTTCCTGCTCAAATTTACAAGCTAAAATTGCTGTTTCAAAAAGTCTTGTAATTTTTTAGAAAGAGACCGTTTTTATCTTGATGTAAAATTCTACATATCTTGTGTTGTAGTGCGATGCATTTTTTTTCTATCATGCTACCTTGCCCTTCTTTACTATGCATATGACGATCAAAACGGATTCCTTTCAGGCACGGTACATAATGGAACAGCTGCTTTCTCTGACAAACTATATAAGAAGTTCTCTTACAGACTTTGTAACAGTGAGGATTGCTTATTTTATGACTTGGACTTTAAGATAAACAGATATTAATTTGGATTGTAGAAAACATCATGTGTCTTCATGTGTGAGCACTACCAGTTGAAACTCCCTCCAAATGCTCTTCATGTGTCTGATTTCGATATATATTTAAAACCTGGGGGAATCACAATGGAATCCAATTCAGAGCAACTATAGACAAATGTTTTATGGTAGGCTTGCTTTTGAGCTATCATATATATGTTTCTAAATTAAAAAAGGATCATAATTAACTTCCAATTGTTTATACCATCATGACATATGCAGATTGGTGGCATGCTATAGGACACCAAGAAACATGTGATGAAAACAAGAACCATATTGTAGGGGTGTGACCAAAGTGGTGAGATTTCTAATTTTGTGCTTCTTGGTTTGTGTCTCGCATTGATTTAATTAGGTACATGTGTGTTGGTGTTATCTGGATACTGATTATTGGGTGACAGAGGTGGTGGTGGTGGTGGTGGTGGTGGTGGAGTTTAAGTAGTACTCTCCTGGATTGCAAATGAGACGCCTAATGCACTGCTCAGCCCAAAAAAATTACAAGGAGCATGATGGATGAAATGTGTCGATTGTATGGAGGAATTGGAAAGATTCACAAAAAAGAGGATATTGATATGTGGAAGAAGCTCTTTCCTCAACGTCAGGTACAATTTGGAGTTTGACCTCATCTTCTTTTATCCAAGTCGTACTTTAACCAAATATCATAACATTCTAAATGCTTCAATATATATATATATATATACACACTGAAAGTAAGATGAAAATATTCGTGTTGTTTCAATTTTATTAAGCATTTATGAAAATTGTATATGTAATTTCCTGTATTATTCTATTGATACTAGATCTGATAAATTAAGTTTCCTGTTACTCTATTTGACAGATGCTTGAATTTGTATTATTCATGCCTCCGGTGGCAGCACAATTCCCGATCCCCTGAAATAAATTTCTGCTAATACTTTCCTTCCCTGAAAACGTATAATTTTCCCAATCAAACATTGATCATTTCCACTACTTGCTTACTATTTTTTTCTCATTCTCTATATTCTACTTTTCAACCGATATCAAACACAAACAGTCTATCAAAGCGGAAGGTGTCATCTGGCATAGATCATCCAATACTTCAATTTTGTTTTAACCAAAAGTAAACGTCCATGTAGTTCTTCATTCATGTGGCTTATTTCACTGGAAGGAAGGTAGTTGTACAAAATTATGTCAGCAAATTAATAATCATTTCATTGGCTATTAAATGTGTTGACATTTCACTCCATCTTCGTTGCACTCAGGATACCTTTGGTTGGTGAAATTACTTTATGGGAATGGAAATAATAATGAGAATGTGACCAAAGATGGATGAAATGAAATAACTATATTTAGTATATTACGGAAAGGAATAGACATTTATATTTGATTGATTAATGTCCTTAATATAAAAATATATTAAAATATGTGTTTTTAATTTTTTTAATTATTAAAAATCTTTTTAATCTATTTAATAAAAAAGATAGTAAAATATTTTATTTTAATTTTCTTCAATTTTATAAATATTGATGCAAGTGAGTTAT
The DNA here is from genome assembly GCA_026686845.1 of Adenanthera pavonina. Taxonomy (NCBI): domain Eukaryota; kingdom Viridiplantae; phylum Streptophyta; class Magnoliopsida; order Fabales; family Fabaceae; genus Adenanthera; species Adenanthera pavonina. Next base: position 37,874,786 of record JAIVEN010000011.1, read on the forward strand.
TTTTCTAGAAAATAAGGATAATTTCGAATTTTCACTTAAATAGTAATATAAATTAAAATATAAGAATATTTTATAAAAAGACAAAAGGTGGATAATAATTTTCAACAACTTTTAAAATTGGAGTACAACTAAAAAAATATCTTATTTTCAACAGAGAGGTTTAAGATACTTCACCAGGGCTTGGTTCCAGACAAATCGGTCTATCGAGATCACATAGTTGAATTAAATATGCAAGCACCCGAAAAGTGACTTTGCCACGAAACCCCATTTAAATTGGGCTCTTCCTATATAAATTGGGTGGAGCTCTTCTCATAGACCTTGTAAAAAAATTTTATGCAAATTATTCAAATTTTCATCATAAAATTATATTTAATACATAATGGTTGATTATTGGAGTGTCATCTCATATACAAAAGCTATATTATAATTAGTAAGTCTTTATTTTATGATCCACTAAGATGAATTAATAATTTAATATTTGCATTTATCGCATGGAATATAAAGTATATATTTCTTTCCATTAGGTTTGTTCATATATCATATTGTCCATTAACCCAAAAAATACTCCACACAAATAATAAAGATATGGCTGAATAATGTGGCCTAAATAATAAAGATGTGGCTGCTTAGCTGCAGGTGTGGCTATCCACTTGTATAGATCATGTAGCTGGTATATTCCCTTGTATGAATCACGAGGCTTTTGAGATGATTGTTTTTTGGGGGGAGGGAGGGTTTTGAGCGAAATGAAATGTTAGAAGAATTTTTTTTATCAAAATTCTACACTTTTAAAATTATATATTATGGTTTTATTAACAAAAATTAAATATCAAGATACTACATACAGAAACTTGTTGGGTACTGGCAAAAAAAAAAGGAAAGAAAAAGAAACTCTTTTGGGTGTACATAACAATGAGTTTCAATTAGTTCAAATCATTTTTTCTTTCCTGAATTAAACAGCACCTGAATTGTAAATAATATCAATTATTTTAAATATATTTATTATTAATATATATTATTATAATTATATATAATAAATATATATAAATAAACTTATTTATATATTATAAATGAATTAAAAAAATTTGGCTGAAAAAACTAAAATATTTAATATATATATATATATTCTAAAGGTCAAATTATACATAATTCCTTTAAATTTTAGATTAAGTGCAAATAATCACCCTAACATTTAAAACTTGGCAAGAAATCCTCTACATGGAAATTCAAAGGATGAAAATGGAAATGGAAATAGAAACGGATTCTTTATTTGAGTAAGTTTGATAGCTCAAATTTACCATTCCCATGAATTCAATTCAAGCAAGATTGCTTGAATCCAATTCCATCTTTATATCGATGAATTATGTCCAATTACGTGGAATTAATTGTGTGAGACATGTCTAGTTCTTCACTCAAGTACCTTCTTCAATCTTGACCTCCCCCATACCTCCGCCATGCCTTTGTTGTCATATGTCTACTATCCTATTGACGGCATTCTCCTTCGCTCTCTCCTCCTCCTCCTACTCGCCCCTATCCTTCTTCTTCAAATCGCAAGTCTACTATCCTATCGACGGTGGCCTCTTTCTCCAAAACCTATAGTGACGGCATTCTCTTCTTCAATGGGTTGTACTTACCTCTTTCATAACATCCACCAACTTTGATGCCACAGTCGCTGGTTCCAGTCTTATTCGCCTCTTATTCTTCAAATCATAAAACAGCCATCAATTTTTTGTTCGCCTTGATAAATCATTTTGTTTGCTTGAAATGATGAAGAAGAAGAATCAAAACAAAAGGCTGGTGATTTCTTTTCTCCCTTGATTTCTATTCATTTTTGTTCTTCTTCTTTGTTTAGATCTTTGGGCTCTTGTGATCTATGCTTAGTTCTGTGGGTTCTTATTTGTCAGATGATTTCATTTTCTTGGACACGGACGGTGGTGTGACCAACAATGGTGTGTGGTTGATGGTGGTGTTATGACCGATAGTGGTGTGTGGCAAACAATGGTGTGGCTAGGTTGTGCAGTAGAAGTTTTTTTTTTTAAGATAAGGGCATTTGAGTCTTTTTACATTTTAAATACACATATCAAATAAAAATTATACATGATTCTATTCACACACTAAATATACTTTTAAAATCCAATTCTATTCTATTTCCTATTTCAATTCACATTCTTCTTCCTACTTCAAGTCTCACAAAAACCTTTCCAACATATCAAAGATAGCACTAAACTTTATGTTTTTACATGTAATTCTTTTCTCATCAATTATTCCGTTGTTTCACTAACAAAGCTTGATATGCTATTGATTATTGCAAATATCAATACTTTTTGTTGGGCATCTCAGCTTAAAAGTTAGAGGGACAATTCTTCTAAGCAGTTTTATTTTTAATTAAATCAAATTAAATGATTATGAAATATGAGAAATGAGTTACATGTTTTATAATTTGTAAAAATATATAATTGATTATAAATTTTATATTTGATATCAATTTATTTTGGCACACAATTTATATTAAATATATTAATAATTATTTATTTTTTAGCTTAAATAAAAAAATAATTAAATAAAACAAAGGAATAAATTATAATAATATCATTGCAAATGTTGGGAAAAAAATAAATATCATCATAAAAAATACAAAATCTCAATAAGTATACTATTTACTCTATTGATCAAATAAAACTATATTTTTCTTCCCCGCTAGCATGGGAGACATGGATACGCAGAGATACACAAGGGATGTTTTATTTAGTTCTAAAATATATTGAATTAAAAAATTTTTTATCACTAGCTTTTCTTATAAAAAAAATTATATCAAATTATAATAATTAAAATTAATATAGATTTTAGAATTAAAAAAGATTAAATTTGAAAAAAAAAGAAATAACATATAACCTATTAGGAGTTCAGGCTATCAAACCGAATCATAATAAACATGATAATCCACTTTACTCCCGAATAAAACAGCCCCTCCTGAGCATCACGGACTTTTTACATGAAGATAACAAACTTAAACAGTCGACTTAAAAAAAAATCTAAAAGTTTTACATATAGGCTCGTAACTGCTTGACTTATTCTCTATGTCTCTTTCAAGTCTCTTTTTCTTTTTCTTTGTAACTTTTCTTTGTATCTTATCCAGTTCTGCGTCAATGTCAAAGTCTTCAAAAAGAGTAGGTTGTCCAGGTGTCTGTGAGAAAAAGTTTTGTAGGAATTGAGGGTCTATTTCATTAGGGTCTTGTGACTCAAGATATTAAAGAGGATCTTCATCTTCTGCGAGGTCTGCCATTGGTAAGTCTTGGCCGGTTGAAGCTTGAGTGCAATCAGCTGATGGTGCTAGAGAAAGTTCAGACCAGTTGAAGGGAATGACTTGTCCTATGGTGAACATTTCTTCTAGAATAAAGAATTCTCCTAGCAGTGGTCCAAAAGATGTACATGTTTGATCAGTTGCATTACTTGTGAAATTATTAAGACCTAAAAGATAATCTTTTAAATCATTAATAACTTGGTCTTCACGAAGTGGCCAATGCAATGATGTACCCCATAGATGGGTTTGAACAGGAGTAAATAGGTTTTCTTGATAATCAGCTTCATAAGGACGATGAACCATAAAGAAGGTGTAAGCCTTTTGTTTTTGTAGTGGAACATTCCATAGATAATTTTCTTCTATCTCTTTGTAAAGGTGTTCTCTCTAAACTGGTAATGGAGCATACCAAGAGAGAAAAGTGGCTAGGTTGGAGTAGGTGTTTTGCTTATCAGTTAAATACTGATAAGTTTATCTTGGAGGTAAGGCAAAAGCATAAGCGAATAAGGTAGAAAGGAACCACATATACACATGAATTCTGACAAAAGGTATGACCAAGAATGGCAGAAGTGGGTCAAAGAATTCCGGCCTAGGTGAGATTCTTGTGGCTTGCAGGAAGAGATAAAGATAGTAAAAAAGAGTCTTTCTGGCAACAGTATTAGTTTCTGGAACAGTGGTTGGAAATTGAGATGGAGGGAAAACAAGTTAACGACTTAGATGAGAGTAGTGACTAGGATGTTGAGAATAGTTACCTGGATGATACTTAGACATGGTTGAAATAGTAAGAATGAAGAGGGGTGAAGATTCTTTAAAGGTGGTTATCTGAGTGTTCTTTGCAAGAGGTCTAGAGAGCAAATCTGCTAACACAATGTGCTTTTCTTTGATATGCTTCACCATGAATTTATAACAGGAAAACTAGTCTGTCCAGTAAAGTAATTGTTTTTCAGAAAGTATCTTTTTCTTCTGATCTAGAATGGTTGGGAAGGAAGTGTTATCCATTTCAACAGTGAATTGATCGAAATTGAGATAAAAGCTGAATTTCTCGATCCCTTTTTTAAGGCGAGAATCTCTTTGTAGATAGTATGATAATATTTTTTAGTTTTTTTGAATTGACTGCTGGCATGTGCACAATAATACCATTTTCCATTGTCTTCTTCGATAAGAATGGCTCCCCAAAAGTCTTCACTAGCATCTGTCTGTGGGATAAACCTTTATCAGGAATCTTTAAATGTGGCAGATGCTGAGTAATAATTTTCAACTTTTTTACTACTTCTGTCTGCTTGTCAAACTATAATGGAGGGTTCTTTTTCAAAAGTTTTGACAAATGGATGGTATATTATGTAACATGTGGGATAAAGTCTCAGATATAATTAATACTACCTAAGAATCTTTGGATCTGTTTAGTGGTCAATTTTTTATCAGGAAAGTCTAATAATTGCTAGGCAATAGGTGGGCCTGGCTGAAAGTGGCCTTTAGAAAAGGTCATACCCAAGAATTATATTTGGGCTTGTCCTATTTGGCTCTTGGTAGCTAAAAGCATGATACCATATTGTTGGACAATCTATTCAAATTGGGCTAATAAGGTTTTATGGGCTTCTTCTGTTTTTGAGTATAAAAGGATATCATCAATGTAGATAAGGGCCAAATGATAGGTTCAAAGATTTTTATCATGGCCTTTTGAAATAATGATGGGGCATGTTCAAGCCCAAATGACATTACTTTCCATTGATACTGAGCATTGGGAATGTAGAATGCAGTTTTATACCTGTTATTAGGATGAATTCCTAAGTGGCAGAATCATGCTTTAAGATCAAACTTAGAGAAGACCTTGACTTTCTTCAAATGTACAACTTGAGTATTGATATTTGAAAGATGAAACTTAAAAATGATTAAGAGCTTGTAATCAACAATAAATCTCCATTTTCCCTATCTTTTTTTAGCATCTTTTTCCACATAAAAAGCTTGGCATGCCCATGCTGAATTTGTTGGCTCAATTAATCATTGTTTTAAAAGACCTGCACATTCTTATCGGGCAAGAGATAAATCTTCAGGAGATATTCCTAAATAAGAGGCCTTAGTAAGATTAATATCTTCATTCTTCTTGAAAGGAAGTTGAATGAAGAACTCTTTATTTTTCCAGAGAGGAGAAGGATGAACAAATTTCTCATGATTTTCTAGGTAAAATGGCAATAGTTTGTTTCTAATAATCTCATAGCTTGGAGGTACTTGTCGAAGTTCAAAAAGATTGTGAACTGTTTCCCATGGAGAAAAAGATGACTTGTATCGTATCCCCTTGAGAAGAATCTGTAAACTTTTTGCGAGGTGATAAATATCCATGCCAATCAACAAATTTTTATTTGGCAATTTACTTCCAAGTACTCTAGTCCAGACTGTGCAGTTTGGAAAGAACTGAATTCCCACCTTTCTTCTGGAAATTAAATTGATTAAGAAAGGATTACCGTCAGCAGTGGTAAAATACTCTTCATGAGAAATCCATTCTTCTGGTGGTAGAACATGGGGTTTCATGATGCTATAGCAAGATCCTATGTTAATAAAATCAATAGCCTGTTTAGGTTTGTCATACTTGTCAGCAAGAACTTTAATCTTAACATTGGGAAGTGGAACCGAGGATGGTGGTCTATTGACCAAATTGATATTACATAGCTAATGATCTGAACAGGAATGCTAAGAATCTTTCCATCGTCAGAGGAATCCAAGTCTGATTGATCACAAAACTGGTATTTTCATCCTGGAGGTCTTGTTCTTCAAGGACTAATTCAAGATCATCATCATCAAATAAGGATAATGTCTTCTGAATCATGCTAAGCATCTTGATGTCTTTTCCGGATTTGTGTGGACATTTCTTTGCAAAATATCCTTTCTGACCACAAATATAACACCAGTTAGACTTTTTTGAGGTTGAAGATCTGTGTTTGAAAAACCTAAAAGGTTTTCATCGTCTTCCTGGATAAGTTCTTTTCTTGTGAGAAAATATGAAAAAATGAGATTTCTCCTTTGAAGGGCACGAACAAGTAGTCTTATTCTTACACTTAATTTGCAGATCAAGTCTCTTACAGACTTTGTACAAATGAGCCCTATTTTTGAGAATATTCTTGATGAATTTCTGTTGCTCACAAAGTTTGTCTAACGAGGCTAAAGCTAGCTGATAGATTTCTCCCAGAGTAATTTGTGACATGTCTCGTTGAAGAGAGACGATAGACTTCTGTAATTCTGGTTGAAGTTCATCAGGCAGAGAGGCAATAAAAACATGCCTAAGATTGACATCATTTGCTCCTCTCAGCATATAATATTTTTCAGACATCCCTTTAAAATGCTTTTGTAAATCACTACATTCCAATGAACAGCACTTCATCTCAAAGTATTCTTGTCGAGCTCTTCTATCAATAATACTCAAATCTCCAATGAATTCTCGATGTAAAGCTTCCAAGAATGTTGTAATATCATATTGAGCCATCTAGAGTTTTTGATACTCACTTAAACTAGTAAACCATTATCTAAGATTACCAGTCATTCATGAGAGGAAGTTGCTTAAAACATCCTGGAGATTGGCTTCTGGCTCATTCATTTGTACATCTATCCATGCACCAAATTCATGCATCTGTTCTCTCCATCTATGATGAGGAAGATCATTAAAAGTGAAGTAAGGGCCATTAGCTAGCTTGTGATGATGCATATTTACTCCATGTACTGAATCAACAGGATCTTCAATGATTGGAGTTGAAGATTCTTGTTCTTCTATGATTCTAGGATCTGGAGGATTTGGTGTTACTATAAACATCGGTGGAACATTATAAGGCTAAGCAGATGAATCTGATAAGTCTATTTCCAAGTTGCATTCTTCATTAGAATTACCATAGTCAATAGAGGGTTCAGACATATGGCAAATTGTGGCTATAGACTTATTCTTCAAAAAAGACAAAGAGGGTTGTTGCTATTTAGGTGAGGATAAAGGAGTCTTAATTTGCAAATGTTTTATAGGAGGTATCGATTCTGAGGTATAAGATGTAGAAGGGATAGTGGTCTGTATGTCTTGGGTGTAGGAGGATGGTACTAGTTGAGTTTTCTGAGCTGTTTGTTTTCTGGATTGTCTGATTTACTGGAAAATAGGATAGTTCATTTGGAAGGGTTCTCTTGCCGGTTGGTGGAATGAGGGTAAAGAGGCAACATTAGATGGTGAGTATAAAGGTGTTTGATAAAACAGGTCATGAGAGTAGGTTGGTAGTGGTTTGGCAAGATCTGCCTCAATTCTTCTTAATTCTTCTTTTATCTGCTTCAACTCTTGTTCCTTTTTGATAAACTGTGGATTTGTATACTGAGAATCAATATATTCACGAAGCTCTTTGTCAAGCTGCTGGGCTTTAGTAGAATAACTGATATAGAGGTTTTTCACGCATTCATCAATAGAATCCAGTCGGTTTGAAAAACCATATGTCTTATCATGAAGTTGTTCCAGTCTGGTGTTGATCTTGTGCAAGACTTTGTTTTGGCTGACTGAATTTTCAGTTTGCCAGTTCAAAACTTCTTCTGACTGGGAAATAATTTTCGGACCTTGAGGAGTCATTTGTTCTATATGAACAAAAGGTCAGGAAGAATATCTGGATGATTCATTGATTCACCTTTCAAGAGGAGAAAAGTATTCCTCATAAGTGGGTCGAATCATGGCTATACAGGGTAAAATTTGTGATGGGTTCTCTAGGATAGGTTTGATCACTAGTTTAGGAGAAGCAATTTCTAAGGATTGAGTATCTTCAGAAAAAAGGCAAGAAATTAGATCCGAATGACCTAACTCTTTTAACAAGTCATGAAAGGTAATTGGCTTTGGTGGAGGTGGTTTGTGGAAAGCAATCCATCTTTTCTTTCGAGATATAGTTTGTTTTGGGCCATGATCTATATCGTTGTCCTAGTTTGGTTTTTTGTAGTGACAGGAAGGTTTCTGCATTAAGTCTCCATTTAAGGGAAGAAGGTTTTATTCTGAACCTGTCCAATTATCTCAATCACAGCAACCATAGTTAGGGTCACATTCTTCAGGGGTATGATCCCAAACAAAGTGAACATGAACTTTCTTAAATGGCTTGGCTTTGGCATCAACAGAATACATTAGAATTGTTTCCTTGTGCTTGTAGACTGGATTGATTGTCAAAATCTGTCCTCCGAAAGAAAAAGGACCTTGACCTGGCCTTTTGAACATTGATTTGACAGTTCCATCAAAAAGTTTTTCTAAGACAGGGTTCTCCGTTGTATAAACATCCCCTCTAGAGGAGTGGAATTCTTTTTCATAATTATTTATCCATTCAAGAGGCATAATCTGGGCCAATTCTTCCATGGAAATTTTTCTAGGAATTTGAATGATCGAGGTATCCGACTAATTAGATACCATGTACAAAGTATTAGTAGTAGAGTTAGGAAACTCAAGATTCACAGCATGATCTTGAAGTCGATAGATCATTTGGTGATGAAGAGTGGCCATAGTTGCCTGTGGGTCCTGTTCTGCTCTATGGATTTGAATCTGTACCTTTCAAATGATGTGAAAGAGTTTCATCATCGAGTTTGATGTTGAAGTCAGAAGCTATAGTCATCACAATACTTTCATTGCTGCAAGTGGTGAGAAGTGCACCAATCATGACATTTCCATAGGAAGTGTATGTGGAATCAAAGACCATGATTTTGGTAGTGACAGGTATGCCTTTTCGGCCATGTAGAGTAAGTACCAATTAGATAGCACCAACATGAAGATAAATGTATCCTTGCTGCTTCCAGGAATTAATTAGGAGTTGAGGAATTTTCAAAGTCATATATTATTCAGCTATAGTAGCTTTCAATCCACACTATTCTAAACAAGAACTATGAACATACTCTTTAACATGTGGTCTAGAAGTGTGAAAGATTTGTTGAACCCTAAAGATCTGGCGTATTCTCGATCTTGAGAGAAAATAACATAAGGGTTTAGTAAGGAAACTTCAGTATTATTCATACGAAAATTTTCTGGGATATGAGTAATTTCTACAAGGTTGTCTATTTTATTAGTTAGGGTTATTTTTACATAAGGAGGAAGATTTTCAACGGAAAAGACTGAAAATAAATAAACAGGTTCAAAAGAAGAAGTGGAAATTGTTTGATAAGAGATTTAACTCATGGTTACTAAATTTCTCTCCCTAATCTTCTTCTATAATTATACCAAATTCTTATCTGTAGAGTAGCTCTAATACCAAAATTCATCCCCTCTCAAAAACACTGTAACAGAAGTTCAGAATATTAGACCGAATCATAATAAACATGATAATTCACTTTACTCCTAAGTAAAACAGTTCTTTCAGCGCACCTTATGATTATCATATTTAATCACGAATGATCTAAATGGAAACAATTACTTAATAAAAAAATAATAAAGAAAAATGTACACTGTTCTTTTAATTATATATTGATTATAGCTCATGTTTCTGGCTTACTGGCGAGTTTGAGACAAGGGAGAGTTGTTTCTCTGTCCTCCTAGAGAACTATCATTGTTCATCAATGGCTACCATCAACCTCTCTTCTACACAGACTTTCTCTTATCTTCGTTTATTCTCTTCGTTTCCCCAAAATTCCCCTGTCTTGTCACTCTATTCACAGGTCAAAGCCAAACCTTCTCTAACTTTGCGCTCTCTTTCTCTGAAACCCTACAATACAGAAAAGCCTCGCCCGCGCTTCGTAGCTTTAGCTGTCAAGAACCTCGGGGAGACGGATCCGATAATTCTGCTGCCTGAAAATGAGGGCGCCGCCGCTGAACTGCCGTCGGGTTCTGGCGTATATGCCATTTATGGTAAAAACGACGAACTTCAGTTCATCGGTTTATCGCGTAACATTGCAGCAAGTGTTTCTGCTCACCAGAAATCGGTGCCAGAGCTCGTTGGCGCTGTAAAGGTAAGATATTTGAAACTGAAAACCTATGAAGTTTCTTTATTTTCGAAAGGAACTGTATACTTATTTGTAAGATATTTGAAAGATTGATAAATGGATTAATATCCTCGCGTTCGGCGGGATATATATGTAATTATCTAATATATTATAAATAGGTGTTGTAGAATTAGAATTTTCAGAAAGCAAACATCACTTCAAGATTCCGAATGGAGCTATTTTAGAAGAGAACTTTAGATTATACTAAAGGAAATATGTATCAGATTATGCGTAGTACGATACTGGAGGTAAAATTTAGGGAAAAAATTGACATATTTTGAAAGAAAATAGCTTAATAGGAGAAAAGAAATAGAAACTTATCAAGTGCTTAAGCAAAACATTACAAGGGAAGCAAGAGTTGTTGCTTTACTCATTTGTTTTGCTGGCTTACAATGTGGGACTAAGATAGTAGTTGCGTATAACACATTTGAAGTCCTCTTTGTTTCACCCGTATGATTTTCCACCTTTCTTATGATGCACAGTTAGCTTCACTCCTTCAATATCCTTTCTTACACTTGCATTTATATGAAGCCATAGAGCTTTATGGCTTATGCTAATATAGATTGATGCACATTACACAATAATACTTTAATCACTGAATGTGGTGCCTACATCATGAACTAGAGATGTGCTGAATGATGTTTACCCAGCACCATGCTTGAAAAGATGAATTTTAGTCGAACAATAGATGGGCTGGACTAGGGAGTGATTTGGTATGTGGTTTAAGTACAACCTTATGTGATGAAAATTTGAAGGTCAAGATGATGTTATTAGTTTTGATACCAACTTCATGCTGGCAACAACTTAATAATGCTTATAAAGAAAGAAGATATATTACAGCTCTTATTAAATTTTAGTTGCTTGAGCTTGCACTTACCTACCATGACCAATGTCCTCTCAAAATAATGTCCTTCAAATTACAATCCTGATTTCCCGTTGTCTTCTTGGGGAGAATTGGAAATGTTAGGTAACCACTTCACAATCCAATCAGAGTTTTTGGCCATTGAAAACTACTTTAATGAAACACCACTCTAGGTGAATCTCAAAAAATTCCCGTCATAAAATCAGTAAGGTGAGTGAAAATTGAGATAAAATTTCCTTTCAATGCTGTTTTTTTGTTTTACATGATCAGAAATTTTAAATGTCTTCATTATGAATGAATGAATCTTCTGCAAAACCAAATGGCGGGAACTAGGTCTGACTGGGTTTGAGTTCATTCTCGCTGGGCATTTGTTTTATGAGAAGGTTTATTTTGTGATTTAGTTAATCCAAGATCGTAAATAATAAGAAGCATAGATTTATATAAACTATATCAGAGGCGAGACATTCCTTGTAAGATTTCAGCCTTGTTTTTGGCTTTTCCCTGCTTCCTGAAAAGTAAAAGCAATGAAATAGAATAAAAGCACGGATGCACACAACCAGCAATGGAAGTGAGATGATTGATGAAAGATTTTGCCCTTCTTCTTTGCTTTTTTTTTTTAATGAATTTCTTCTTTACTTTATGATTGATGAAAGATTTTGTCTTTCTTCTTCTTTACTTTATGAAGTAGAATACTATCTTCCTTACAATGAATTAATTGTAGAATTGTCTGCCGTAGGTTGGGGTGGTAGATGAACCTGACAGAGAAACGCTAACCCAAGCGTGGAAATCATGGATGGAAGAACACATAAAAGCTAATGGAAAAGTTCCACCTGGCAATGAATCAGGAAATGCCACTTGGATAAGGCAGCCACCTAAGAGGAAGCCTGATCTTCGACTAAGTCCTGGTCGTCATGTCCAATTAACTATTCCCCTTGAGGAACTCATTGACAAATTGGTAAAGGAGAACAAGGTGGTTGCATTTATCAAGGGTTCCAGAAGTGCACCACTATGTGGATTCTCACAAAGGGTGATTGGCATTCTTGAAAGTGAAGGAGTGGATTATGAGAGTGTTGATGTCCTGGATGAGGAGCATAACTATGGATTAAGGGAGACACTTAAGAAGTATAGCAATTGGCCTACTTTCCCGCAGATCTTTGTGGATGGTGAATTGGTTGGAGGTTGTGATATACTGGCCTCCATGTATGAGAAAGGTGAAGTGGCTAGTGTATTCAAAAAGTAGTTGTGTAAGGTTCTCTGTCGGCATTTAGGCATTCTTTTAAATTGTGGCAACCAGTTCAAGGAGTAGGGAGAATGGGAGGACATTGAGGCCATGTTTGGAGGAAGCCAAGAGGTAATAAAGGTCTCTTGTGTAGTGGTGTTAATCTGTTATATATTACGAAAGATAAATTATTCATGTATACTTGGTTTAGTAGTTCATGTATACTTAGTTTAGTAGTAAAACTTGTTCTCTCTTGCTACTCTGGAATTGTGTGTCTGCTCTTATTTACGACCTCTTTATATATACTCTGTTGAGCCGAATATTGAGCTTGTACCAGCCTGATGTCGAAAAGAAAAATACTGATGGCAGGTTTTCTTGGTAGGAAAGGTTGACCAAGAAAAAAGAAAGTAGAAAAGCAAGTTAAAACTTGAAACGAAAAGGGTTTGACATTTTATTATGCGATATATGATAAAAAAAATGGTGGAATATGATGTTAATTTGCCTCATTTCGAGTAGCTTTGCTTGTTCTTCGAACTAAATAAATGTAAAACAATTTGCAAATCAAATGTTTAGCAGCTTTATTTTTTATTATTTTCATTTTCATTTCTTAAGAGTGAGTTGATATTTTGGTCCTTAGAAAATATACATCCCATCTAAATATGATTCCCCAAAGTTTAACCATTTCATTCTAATCTTTCCTAAAGATGATTGATATTGTCTAATACAAAACTGATGTGATTGCAGTTACATAAACATGCATCAACAATGTAGTTATTTCAAATAATATAGTATTACGATAGGGCTACTTATTGATGTAATAATGATTGTATTATGCGAGGATTTTTTTTTTTGACAGAGATCTTTGTGGACATCCCATAAAAATGAAAAGAAATGGAGGAGTTATGGGCCAGAGTTTTTACTCATTTTAGTTCAATTTACATTTATTTTTTTAATCGGATTTTACTCACCAAATGTTAATAAACTAATGAATTGTAATTGTACAACTAATTGGCAGAATTGCTTGAGAAATAGGAAATAAGCTTCAAACAACATCAGGGCAAAAAAAAAAAAAAGCCATCAACCAACCTTGGTTAAAAAAAAAAAACCTTAAACCAACCGAACAAAACCCGAAATGATTCTTTCTCATGTCCCCATCCGCGAACAGTTCAATTTGAATTCATTGCATAAAAATAATCTATGAATGTACTTAAATCTATCAATAAATTCTTAAATGAATTAAAAAAAAGTACAGAACCACTTGAAATTTTAAAGATGATTTTTATAAATAATCTTATTTAATCAATATAAAATTTATAACAAATTATATTATTCATAAATTATGAACTATATTATTAGTGTTGGAAATATTTCAATTTCAATTGTTTATTTTTTTATTTTGGTCAACCAATTTATCTTGATCCAATTGTTGCCTTCCTCCATGCTCAAATATGACTTTCGTTAATAAAGATTTTGTACATTAATTTTACTAGACGACTAAAATTAAAATAGTCACATTTCAATAATCACAGTCAGCACTCTCTTGTGCCCAATAATGGTAGTTAGTACTTAGTACTCTATATTACCATTTCCCTCATTAATTTTCTCTATCTTATAATTTTCAACAAGAGTTGCCAAAAATTTTAGGAGAAATTACTATTTAGAACTAATATCATGATTTTATTAAATTTTAGAACTAAAAGTTTACAAAATTAAAAAAATAAGTCTTTAGTTTTTAAAACAAATTAATTTTAAGTGAATATTATTAAAATACCCTTAGTGAATGTTAAAATTTGATAATTTCATATTAAAATTTGAAAAATAAATTATAAAATCGAAATATAAAAGTTGTAAAATTTGAGTAAGAAGTTAGAAATTCTTGGAGTCACTTTGATGCTTAAAGTTAAAATTTGAAAAAAACAAGTTGCAAAATTAGAATATGAAAGTTGTAAAATTTAAGTAAGAAGTTGCAAATCCTTGAAGTCAATTTGATACTTATAACATTAAAATCTTATTACTTAATGTTAAAATTTAAAAAATAAATTGTAAAATCAAAATATGGGAATTGTAAAATTTGAGCCAGAAACGGCAAATCGCTCGAGCCAATTTGATGCTTATAACATTAAAATCCTATTACTTCTTATTAAAATTTAAAAAATAATTTGTAAAATCAAAATATAGAAATTGTAAAATTTAAGTAAAAAATTGAAATTCCTAATACTACTTTAATGGTTAAAACTGAATTACTCCATATTAAAATTTGAAAAATAAGTTATAAAATTAAAACATAGAAATAATAAGATTTGAGTAAAAAGTTATAAATCCATATAATCAATTTGATATTTATTAGGGTATTTCAGTAATTTTCACTTCGAATTAATTTACTTTAAAGACTAAAGGTATATTTTTCTAATTTTATAAATTTTTATCCTAAAATTTAATAAAATTATGATTTTGGTCCTTAATAGTAATTTTTTCAAAATTTTATCATTTATTTATTTTCAGAGAAGGGAACGTGTTTGGTGCATGATCTGTATTTTAATATAATAATAATAATAATTGGAGTCTGGAGGACCGGTTGCTGTTTTTCTTTTTCTGGCTTCCTCTTCATTTCCGTGTCCTTCTGCAAATCATTAATTAATGAGCAAATAAATAAGCAAAGTCTGAATTCCAATGTTGTCCTGTCAAATTTTCTGATATCTTTCTTGTTTCGAAAAATTCCGTCCAAAATTGAGATGGAAGAAGAGTCTTCGGGTTCGGGTGAAAGATTCAAGCTTTATGACCAGTTGGAATTGCTTGAATTTCAGGACAAATTCGTGATCAAATCTCCTGAGTCTCCCAATCAAGGATTCTGGATTAGCCGCCATGACGGGACCATCAATCTTATTGATGGTAATACGCTTTTCTGTTACTCAACTCTGTTGCTTCGAGTAATGACTGATTCTCGAGAAAAAACGGGAAATGTTCTTCTAAGTTAATTTATTTTTGAAGCGGGTTTCCTCCCTTACTCGCACCTATTTATCATGAATGATGTTTTTTCCTTTTCTTTTTCTTTTTTTTTTCCTTCTGGGAATGTATCATGCGTTATACGTATCATTTAGCTTTGAGACATACTTCAGAAGTGGGTCTTAAGAGTATTATCCTCTTTACTCACAGTCGGTGTTGGTTGGTGTTTATTTGGGAACCAAAAGGTGATCATTGTAACCTCGCTTCATTTATCTTACATTTTGAGGTTTATTAGGCTTTGTATTGTTATGTATTTTCAGTCCCATGTATGTATGATTAGGAATTAGAAACTCATTTAAATTCTTGATTTGATTTTTATAATTACCTTCACAACTTTTTTTAATATAAATATGCAGATGACACAAATTTTGAAGGTTCACCCAGGACTTCTACGATTTATGGTTTGGTGGGAACAATAAGATTACTTGTAGGTAGATGCTTACATGCTTTTTTCTTGGGTTGTTTGAATTCATACTTTTCTTTACATTTCTGTTCATACTTTTTCATCTGTCAGCTTGTGAAAATGCTACTTTAGCTTAATTAATTGCCAAAACAGGACAGAAAAGCTAGCATAGCTAAGCTAGCTGGAAAACTGATGTGTACTAAAATTTTTCTCTTTATTTCTCCCTTTTTATTTTTTTCTTGAAAGGTAACCACCTATTCTAGCACTATAGCTACCTTATACTTATTGGCACTCCATGCTGTGTTTCTTGGTGTAGGAACTTATGTCCTTGTTATAACTTCTCGGAAAGCAGTTGGCAGCTTTCTTGGTTTTCCAGTATATCGCTTGATGTCTATGAGACTCCTCGCCTGCAATGAAGCTTTGAGGTTTTCAACTGCTCAAGAAGTAAGGTTTTGTGTAGCCTGCAGCTATTCAAGCATCGCCAAAATGGTGTGTCTATTAGTTGCACTTTAATCCTTTTCTGTGTACTATCTTACTGCAGAAAAAGGATGAGGCTTACTTCAGGACTCTGTTGAAAATAGTAGAGTCAATGCCAGGATTGTATTATTCATATGATACTGATATTACATTAAAGTAAGAGTCACAGTCTTTATATAGTCTGGTTGTTATTATTGTTCTGCAATTAGATTGATATTATTGCATGGTTGATGTTCTTAATATGTGATCTATCATGTTTACCAGTTTGCAGCGAAGATGCAAGTTAGTAGAAGGTTGGATGAGAAAGCCAATTTGGAAGCAGGTTAATTGGCACTTGGGAGAATGCTTGCTTTATTTTCCGGAATCAGAATTTTGAATGAATGAATTATCTTGACTTAAATCTAGTTCTTCATGTCTATATTGGAAGAGAAACATTCTGGCTGTGACTTTTGATCATATGTAATTGAACTGTGTTGTCATGTTAGTGTAAACACATGCTGTGTGTGATCAAGTGCTTCTTTGGCAACCTATGCTAATTCATGGTACTATCAAAGCTTTAGTGGTATCCAACCACATTTCTACGTTTGGCTTTGTTATATATCCATGTATTTTGTTGTTGTACTTAAACTATCAATGAAAAAAAGGAGGAAAAAATGAGAAACACTACATATTGATAAAAATGAGGAGAATATGATGAGAAGTCCTTCAGTTTGAAGATCTGTTTCTGCTTGTTAGAGTCTTCTGATTCCTTCTTTCAGTAAAAGCTTCCTGAAGGGTTCCATTTTCCATTCTTTTTCAGGCTGACCCTCGATTTGTCTGGAACAAACATCTTTTGGAGGAGCTTATGGAGTGTAAGGTTAGATAATTTGTTATTACTTCCTGTTTGCTAATGTAAAAATACCTTTTTTTCTATAAAAAGAAGGAGTTGTTTCCAAAGTCTTAATGGATTTCATCTTGTCACTTTTTGTTCTTTTAACACCTTTCTTCCTGTTGGCAGCTTGACAGATTTGTTATCCCCATTGTGCAAGGCAATATCCTTAAGTTTAAAGTTCTTGTCTGTCCCACCCCCTTGTGCATGTGTGCAGGCTGTCCATTTAATGTCAATCCAAAAAAATGGTGACAGTGAAATAACTTTCACTTTGAGATACCAAATATATTTTCCCTTAACTGCTGTTTAAGCTTCCAGGCAGCATACCTGAAGCTAAAGGACTCATGTGCTACAATAACGTTAGTTTCTCGGAGGTGTACCCGGCGTCTAGGTACAATGTTCTGGAGATGTTTCCTACTTATAATAATTAGTAATATCATAATAAAAAAAAAACTAAGGATTGATTTTAATCTGGCAATTCGGTGGCATAGGAACAAGAATGTGGAGAAGAGGAGCTAACCTTGAAGGTGACACTGCCAATTTCATTGAAACTGAACAGTTGCTTGAGACTGGAGAATTTAAGTCCTCATTATTACAGGTATTATTCAACAATGGCGTATCGACATGTGTTTATCAAACAATTACAGCCTTTTGATAGTTTTGCCCCATAGTTTGTATGTTATTGTCTATGAAGCATTGGATCTTCCACACATGGAATTCCATATTGGGCCTGCTGTAGGGTTTCTGATGGAGTGAGGAGAGCAAAACAATAATGAAGTTTGGAGACTCAAAGGATAACTTGGAACTAGTGCTATCTTAAGAGGTGAAAATGAAACCTCATGTTAAGGGAGTAACGGTAGATTTTGGCATTTTCTTCTACAATTTGTTATGCTTCAATATAGTATTGTTTTGTATACCATTAACATATCTTATAATCACCATATAATATATATTCCAAAGAAAAGAATATATATCAACCATTTTATTATATGCTTATAGTTATTTAAATTTATTTCATTCAAATTTGTTGTGGAAGATTACAATGATAATTATTTATGATTCAACAGTTGGATGGATTAACATTACTTTCTATAAGGGGTTTTTTGGTGGAGTATTTCTAGTCTTGCAACGTTGTTGGTATATTTTGAACCTATTTGTGTGTGTCTTGCTCTTAGATACAATTTGTTTTTTTTTAATTATAATTAAATCTTCTTGAAAGGCTGAAAAAAGTTCTCCTTAGGATAATGGTATTTCATTACAATTAAAGTGGTTAGATGTCTCTGACGAGCAAAAATACTTACGATTGACACTTTCCATAACTCATTAGTCTTAAAGACTCTATATCATCTTGTGATTATCATAGCTAGGAGGATGAAATCTGCTCCATAGTTGTCTGAGCCTCAATCTTCTTTCAGATTTTGGGGTTGGTGCTCAGTGATCTAATAATTTGTGCCTAAAATTTTGTGTCAGTCTTAACACTCCATAAGTACTCATATAGCTTGGCTATTTTATCTTGCCAAATTCAAATAGTTCTTGTGCTTGGAAATATTACTAACTTTTTGATGTAGGACAAGGGAAAGGTAGCATAGAGAGATGAAGAGAATAGGAGGAGAAGTAGAAAAAATATGACGGAGAGAGAAATATCACTGGAAGGTCTCAAATTTTATTCAATTCAACAAGCAAAACTGAAAGCAAATGAGTAATCCTATGACTTATTTATAGAGTCTCAAATTCTAATATAATTAGAGTTCTAAGAAAATAAAACTCTTTTCAAAATATTTTAAATCTAAACAATAGATAGTCTTAATTAAAAAATAAACTAAACCTAAAAAGATAAAAATACAATCCTAATCTAATTAAATTCCTAAAAGATAAACAAAATAATTCAAATATAATTTTTTTTTTCTTGGATAAATCTTCACTTTTCCATCATTTTCTCTTAGTTTCAGTTTAGATATTTGTTACTCATTTTTATAGGATTTGTTAGCCATTGGAACTTAATATCATGGACTCAGAGTTAAGCATGGTTACATATGAATGCAGATTGAGGTGAAATATAAAGAATCAAAAAAAGGTTATGAACAAATGATATCTATGTAGCCATAGAGCACCTTTTATGTGTAAATAGCCAAATTCGCTTTTCCCTTTTTTCCTGCATGTGATTAGTAATCTTTATAATCATTTTTCAGGTTCGAGGTTCAATTCCTCTGCTTTGGGAGCAGATTGTTGATCTAAGCTATAAACCGCTTCTTAGGATAGTTAGTCATGAACAAACGGTGCCCTTCTTTTTCAGAATTATGCTATTACTTTAATGTTTTAACTGAGGATTAATCTATGCATGCCTAGAAAATAATCTTACTTATTTTTCTTCTCTCTTGCTCCAGCCAAATATTGTGGAGCACCATTTCCGTGATCTATTTAAAAGATATGGAGAGACTGTAGCTGTTGATCTAACTGATAAAGTATAGTTCGCATCGTCTTTCTTTCTGCTCTAAGCCATGAATACGTCACAAATATCTTTTTCAGAGTTTTTTGAAAGTCTAAAAATTTGTAAGATCTTGTCAATGCATGAAAGGCAGAATTGTGATGATCGAGTGAGAATGTGCTTAGGTGGTTGTTTTTAATTCAGATCGTATCTAAATACATTTTTACTACCGTTCATCTCTACCCCCAAGATTTTAAGTTCTTTTTACTTGGGGTTTAGGTGCATTCTTTTGAGCAAATTCTTGTTAATGTTACTGCTGTAGTTTGGTGATGAAGGTCAATTAAGTGCAGCATATGCTGCTGAAATGCAAAATCTGCAGAGCGTGAGGTAGCAGTTCAGACTTATTTTATTTAATTATTTCTTGATCAGTTATGTTTTCCTTTAACTGTATTTTTTACGTGATCAGGATCTCTCGTATGTTTTTATTTTCTCTTCTTTAACTTATTTTTATGACTCATGGGTTATAGCAGATATGTGTCTTTTGATTTCCATCATCACTGTGGCAGTTCAAACTTTGATAATCTAGAAGTCCTCTATGATCAAATCTCAGAGGATTTTGAAAGGCAAAGGTAATATGAAACTCATCAAGTATTACCAATTGCCACAATCTAGATGTAATTCAAATTTTTAATCATTGCTATTTCAGCTGAGCAGATATTTCTTGATAGATGGAAAAGGGAATGTCTTAGAGGAACAGAGAGGAATAATCAGAGCTAACTGCATTGATTGCCTTGATCGAACGAATGTTACCCAGGTTTGCAGACAAGTGATCAGTTGATTGCTAGGACTAATCCTGTTCTTATTCTTTGTCCTCTTGGAAAAATTCTTAGGTATACTATAGTGTATGCACATGCAGTGGTTAAAATTTAATTTAATTTTGAAGAATTTAGCATGTACCCTATATGTGGAAAATGAATCCTAGCCATTGAATATAAAGCACATACTGTACCCAAGACTTGCTCATCCTCCTGTCTGAAAGATAAGTGGTGTAAGTACTCGATAACATTCAATTACACTTTTCATCTATCTTGACTCTATTTGCAGAGTTATTTGGGCCAGAAGTCATTAAATCAACATTTGCAAAAGATTGGAATTTTTACTCCCTCTGAATGCATTTCTATGTTTGGAGAAGAATATGGAAAATTCAGAACAAGTATGAAATTTCTGGACCACTCCGATTTTTTTTTTTGGTGAATTGTTCTCCTTTTTTGAGCTAAAACTTTTTCTACATAGTGTGGGCTGAGCAAGGTGATGAAATAAGCCTTGAGTATGCTGGGACTCATGCCCTCAAAGGGGACTTGGTTAGGTAATATAAATTATACTGTATTGCAATCCCATGTCCAAATGTTCTCTTCTATACATTATGGGATCATGGTGCAGGTATGGAAAACAAACAATAGTTGGAATAA
Organism: Adenanthera pavonina; assembly: GCA_026686845.1. Classification (NCBI taxonomy): domain Eukaryota; kingdom Viridiplantae; phylum Streptophyta; class Magnoliopsida; order Fabales; family Fabaceae; genus Adenanthera; species Adenanthera pavonina. The sequence continues at coordinate 37,895,761 of JAIVEN010000011.1, forward strand.
TCAAAGATGGGATGAGTGCACTTTCACGATATTACCTGAATAATTTTCATGATGGAATTCGGCAGGCAAGTTTATCAATGTGTTTTCCATATTTAATCAAAGACCACTCAATCCCACTAAGTTTCTTGCTTTTTGCAGGATGCTCTGGATCTAATAAGTGGACGCTATACTGTCAGTAGAAACAATCCTTCTCCCTTCCAGCTGAATGGCTTTGAATCTATCTCTGTAAGTAACACCATGTTTTATAGTCTTGGGGTGAATTGTAAGGCGCATCATATACCTGGTACCTTGCCTTCTTGGTAGTTTCATCAACCATTGGATTGGATTAATTAATAAAGAAAAAGGGAAGCAAAAACTAGTGGTCAATAAGCCTGCCAATAAGGCAAGGTACTCGTGCATTTGAAGCACTGGTGAATTCACCTGAATCTTGCTGTTTTCTACTGCCCTCATCCTGAAATTGACACGGAATGAGAAACGAAAATGCCATTGGGTAACTTATGTCACAGATCTTGTCATTTCTAGGTTGTCTCCAGGTGAGACAACGTTGTATATTGAGATTTGAGAATGTCCTGATGGAATAATGGAATGTAAGAGATGCCCACTTGGCCAAGGAACCAATTCTATTTTGATGAAATTTGATGAAATTAAGGAAGTAGTTGTGCTGTGCATTCAGCATAATTTTGCTTTACCGATATATACATCAAAATGAGCACGCACGGCATGCCTAAACTCAACCATTTAAATTCTAGCATTTCTAAAGGGATAAGACTTACTAGATTTGAACAAAGATTTTTTTGGCATTTTTGCCAACTATCATATCTTATTTTGATTGCTTGAAGAAAACTGCTTCAGATGTCATAATTCTATCAGAAAACCTCGGAGCAAACTCCTGAAACTACACCTATGTTTTTTCCTTTCAAGTGATGTGTGTGGTTAGTTGGTTCTGGATATGGACATAGAAAACTACCACACTACATCTGTTAATATTGCTTGTAGAGGAAACTGTCAGTGGCATTGACATGTTTTATGGCCAACTGTAAACACGCAGTATCTCCCGGTGGCATCAGCTTTGTTAATAGGAGGTTTGACGATAACAACCTTCACAATGCAACAAGGTATTTAGTTCTTTGTTGTCTTCCCTCATCTGAGTAAAAGATCATTGATGAGCCATTGGCATTGAGTTTCTGGTAAATTAAAAATTACTTGCATGTAGCTTGGTTCAAAATTAATTTGTCCCATATTAACCCCAACAATCTCCTGTGTAATGTGAGTTTATCACACGTCCACTTCATAGGAGCCATTGGACCCATTCTTTGTCCCCTTTGGCTCCAAGTGAGCACATCTCAATCTCCATATTTGGCCACCATTTTCATACTCGGCCTTCCTTAACCTTGGCTCTAATACCACTCGCTCTAGACCAAGGTCAGACGCCAAGGAGATCTATTGAACCTTCTTCAGTATTGGACTTTGAAAGAAATATAAGTGAACTTAAAACTACCTCTTGACTTCAAAACTATATAGCATTTAGGTCTATGAGTTCTTTCAATTGACATACTCTTCCTTAAATCCTTTTCTTTATTTTATTATTCTTTTTTATTGTTAACATATAAAGTAAAGATATGAATATTTGTTGTTTGTTGTGTAGCTGGTCGAAATGCACAGCATTATTGGTCGTCTATTCTGTGTGCTGGCGTAACAGCAGGAGTTATGGCCATTGTCAAAGCCAATGGAAGACAGTTCTGTTCAAGGCCCCGTTTGTGTGGTCTCCTGTAATATATTTGTTTGTTTACTAAACGTATTCGATATGCTCTGTATCATCCCGGGGCTTGTAAATAGGATTCACGTGTTCACAAGTGCTTAAATCAATTAAAATTTTATTAGGTTCATTTAGTCGATGACAAATTTATGAATTAAATCTATTATGAATATAGATTTGAAGACAAGGGCTTTGGACTGCCGCTGATTTGATGATGGTTAAAATCAACAAGATTAGCCTTCTCTTGATATTTTTCTGTTTGTGAGAACAAATGGATAATTAAAACATGTAAGTGAATGAACATATATAATATCAATTATATTATTATTATTATTCAATTGTAATTTTTTTTATTCAAGGGCATAACAAATATTTTACTCCTATGAAGTTATATATATATATATATTACTTTAGTCTATTACATGCATATGGAACAAATTTGAAGAGTATTTAAGAAAAAATAATCAAGGATTTTTTACCCGATATTATAAGAAATAATTAATTTTTTTCTTGAAAGAATCATATATGCATTATATTTTTATTAAAAAAAAGTTTAAGCTTTTACATGAAATGTGCTTTTTTTTTTGGGGTAAACTGAATTGTGCCAACTTTAACTTGAATTGTTGAATTAATTGTTAAGCTTGCCGGATTGAATTAATAGTTTTATCATTATTCGTAAGTTTTTTTTTAACATTATTCGTAAGTTTTTTTTTAACATTATTCGTAAGTTTTTAATGTGTGGATGTTGGGGGGAAAGGTACAGGTAAGAAGTCTAAATGTCAAGTACTACACGAAGTTGTGATGGCACATTCTATTTGCATTGATATGGACAAACTGACTCAGCATTGAAATAGTCTTCCCCTCTTCAAAAAGAAAAACAGAAGAACAAACAACTAACTAAATTATGTGGGTTGGATATATTCAACTAAAAATTGGCATAATTTTGGCTTAGATTCCCTTCAAATCTACGAAGCGGTGAAAATCAGATTAAACCTTATTCAAAGTTGACTTATTAGAGAAATTAATATTAATAAATCAGTCTATTTTATTTTTAAATTCACTAAATTATATTTAGCATTTGTTATAATGTATATTTGATAAACCTTTGATGTATTTTCTATTAATAAAATTATTTTTCTTTGTACAATATGTATTTTATCTAAACGTAAAATTTTATAATTTTCTTTAGTATTATATTAATAATGAAATCATAATTTTATTTTGTGTAAAATTTTAAATTTTTTAATAAAATAATAAGTTAAAAAGGAGGTTTTATAGTATTTATCAAAATTTCAAGAGAGCCACAATTATATCAAAACGAGAGGGATATCAAATTTTAAGAAAACATCATGTAATTTACTAAAAAATTAATATTGAAGTAAACAAAGATTCAAATCTATACTTTTTTTTTGTCTGCAACAGTCTGTTTCAGTTATTTGGTTTCTAATTTTAAAAACATAATTCAATTTCAATTCCTAAATTTTGTCATTACTATTTGGCAAAAATATATTTTTTAATCCTTTAACTTTATACTAAATTTTATTTTGATCATTTAACTTTATTTTGTTTCTTTTTAATCCTTTAACTTTCAAAATATAATCAAAATTTTTTCTATAATTAACACGGTTAACTATATTAGTAGAAAATAATGATCAATATTTCTAAATATTAACAAAATATTTTCTAAACACTTACATATTTATCCAATTCATTTTTATGGCAAAAAAAAAATCTAAGATTAAGGTTTTATTTAGAAGTTTTCATTTGTAATTATTTATTTTTAATCTTTTAATTTAATTCAAAAATATTTTAAATCCAACATTAATTAAAAATATTGATTACTTACCAGTAAAAATTGACATGTCTAACATTGAATAATATTTTGTTAGTATTTCTGATAACATAATTAACGATATTAGTAATAGGAAAATGTTTGATTATATTTTAAAAATTAAAGGACTAAAAAGAAATAAAATAAAATTAAAAAATCAAGATGAAATTTAGTGTAAAGTTGTGGGATCAAAAGTATCCTTTGACCTTACTATTTAGTCCCTTTAACAAAAATAGGATTTTTTTGCCGACAAAAATGGGACAAATGTATACTTTTCAAGCATTAACTATTAGCAAATTAGCATTAGCAATTTTTAGAAATTGATCACACGATATTTTTGAATTTAAAATCAAATAATTGAAATATATCTTTATGTATGTATGTGTAGACATACATACACACACATATATATATATATGTATATGTATATCAAAATTTCAAAAAGAAAAAATGCATCTTCCTATTCATGGGCAACCACTTACTAATTCGTAACATTAGATACTATTAAGGTTGATTAGTTCACTAGTTCTTTTTGGTAGAGATTAGTTCACTGGCTATCACTATTGTTCATAATATTGGCAAAAAAAAAAAGAGACTATTGTTCATATATTTCACTATTAGTATTTTCCATTGACAACCTCTATAAATCATTGTGTCTATCGAGTTTAAATATTGGTATAGTTATAATATTTGTTCTCTTATGATAATTTCCATTTTCTTCAATTAAATTTATGATGATGATGATTATTATTATTATTATTATTATTATTATTATTATTTTCTTAAAGAAAACAAAAAAATATAAGAGTTGGCAGCAAGCGTGGGTGCCAACGAATACAAGTTGAACTGAAAACAAACGATCGTAGCCAGCCGAAAACACTGGATTGGTTTATTTGACGGGTCTCAACTCTCAAATAGCAATTCCATTGACTCTATTTTTTGCCAGAAAGGACAAGAATAAAAGATTTCATTTTGATGAAGCCTGGAAGAAAACAAGCATTGGAATGATCACTTCCACAAAGTGAGCTCTGAAACCATCAAAGGAATTTCAAACCTCTGAAGCTCAGCCATCGTCATGTTTGCTAAGCGTCTGTTGCAGAAGGCCGTGCACCATTCTCACGTATAAACTCTAATCCCTTCCTACCATTTTGCTTTTTTGCTTCAAAATCTCTAACTTTACCTCTTCCAAATCAGCTAGGGCTGGAGTTTGTTGTGAACCATCTTTTTGCTCATACATTGATTGGATTTATGCTATGCTGGGCGTGCTTTTGATTGCTTTTAGCTGAAGATTGTGATTAACTATTTCCCATTTTAATTTCTGGTTGTTCAGCATAACTTACAAAATGGGAGTTTGAAGTCAAGTGACTTGGATCCCGCAATTGTTATTCACTATGGAATTCCGTCCACGGCTTCGGTTCTGGCTTTTGACCCTGTTCAGCGACTTCTGGGAATCGGGACTCTGTAAATTTATTAGCTGTTTATTATTGTTAAATTTTTTGTGAACTTGTTAACATGTTAGAATATTGCACAGTAGTGAATTTTCTGACTTCTAGTAATTGGAAGTTGAACTGCTCTTATTAGTCCCTGCATGGAGAATAAAGTTATTCAGGGAAATTGTAGCATTTGCCAGTTGAAAAAATGAGAGTTAATCTCGGGTTTTTATGTGTACCTTAAAATTTCCGAATATATATAAATATATTTTCTCCCTTGACTGGGCTGGAGCTGGGGGTCTAGTTGTTATACCCTGCTTGATGCCTGCAGGATGTACAAGTATCACCGGTCATTTGGTTGGTTTTGGTCAAGAAACAGCCATGTGGTGATAATAAGGCAACATCTGGTTCTTGATAGTATATTTGCAAAGAAAAAGTCTGATTGACCGTTATACTTGTGCTGAGTGAAGGCATATGCTAATTATATATAAATCCCTTACCTGTTTGTTGAGTGTGTTGGCCAGTTTTTTATTGAAATCCAATGTATGATGCTTCATTTCTGATTGGCTGGATGCAAGACATATAACTTATTGTGCTTGTATATACCATTGCAAAACAACAAAATTTGAGGCCTTGTTGCAACGTTGGGCATTTATATTGCTTAGCTTCATGACAGGGATGGAAGACTTAAGGTAATTGGAGGTGATAATATTGAAGGACTTCTGGTATCTCATAAGCAAGTGCCTTATAAACACTTGGAGGTTGGTGTCTGAGCTTCTTAAATTGACACCCAGTTAAATTCATGTGATTGAATTTTTAGTTTAATATGACCAACTAAAACTTGACCAGATCTGGTAAATGCAAGAGTTAGATGGTACCTTCTACCCCTTTGCTATATAGGATGGGAAGGAAGCATATTTTATTGGCTCATGGTTACTTCCATAATTTCCTTTTAGAAAAGTTGGGATTTTAGAAAATATAACAATAACACAATCATATTACCAATGGGCTTAAATCCCTGTTCACAAAAAACCAAGACCAAGTGTAGTGGGTTCTCTTTTTTATTATTTTTTTCCTTTCAAAAAACGTTTGCAAGGTCTTCCTCCAATTAGTTGTTTCTTAAGAAGACATAACATACTGCACCCTTCATTGACTCTTGTTATCACTCTAGATCTGCATTGTGTTGCCCCTTAGTGTAGTGAAAACTAGAGAACTCCCATAATCCTGCAGGAATAGTTGGGTGCCATGCTCCAGGTTTTTCTTTTCTGTTAAAGCTTAGGTTCATCCATAGATTCTGTTCATCTTAAATGGATATCTGCTACCACTGAATGACCTTGACTTTTGAGTTGAACCACTCAACTTAATTAGTTATATGTTACTAAACACTGTGTGGTTACTATGAAAGGCCATTTTGGATGCTGTATTATGCTGTATTTTCTGACTTTTATGTATCTGATCTTTTGATAATTTTTCCTACATTACCAGCTGATTGATGCTTGGATTTTATTTGGCACCTGCAGTTTCTACAAAACCAGGGGTTTTTAGTTGGCATCTCCAATGATAATGATATCCAGGTCAAGTTTCTTTGTCCAGAATTCAGTTTCTTTTCATATTAGTACAACCTTCTAAAAAATGCTCTATTAAGCAATAAAATATATAAAAATTGTAACATCTGCTGTCTCTTCTAGTCTCTATCTATCCTACTGAATATTATTAAGCTTTTCTGGAGCCAATTACTCTTCAATCTATCTTTGATATGTCTGAGTTGTGTGGATGATTTTCTGGCTTTATTTTTTATTAATGATGAACTTTGAGAGAATAAGTATGCATGGTGAGTGTTTATGAAATGGAGAATTTAGCATATTTGGTTGTGCTTGATAATTAGTATTGGTGAGGTGATTGACTGGGATTTCCTTCCCCATCATTAACTATTGTTCAGAGTGTTTGCTAAGTTGCATACAAAGACAACATTTTGTCCTTCTTCTGTGCAAGCTACATGGCTTCTTAGTCAGTGCTTATTGATTTTCTCAATAATGATTTTACAAAATCATTTATGAAGTATATCTAATTAGTTTCCTTCAATTTTGCCAGGTTTGGAATCTTGAGAGCAGGAGCCTTGTTTGTTCTTTACAATGGGACTCCAATATCACTGCTTTCTCTGTTATTAGTGGCTCACATTTTATGTATGTTGTAGAAATAATAAAATTAAGCATGGCATATTTTCCCTCTTTTGGTAGCTTGAAGCTAGAGGGAGATAGTTGTGATTAATGGCCCTTGATTTATGACATTTGTGCTGTGTTTACACGTCCAGTTATGTTGGTGATGAGCATGGTTTGGTCTCTCTGATAAAGTATGAAGCTGAGGAAGGAAAACTTTCAAGGTCACCGTATCATGTGTCTGCAAAATCTCTTAGGGGTAATTTATTGTTGTCTCTCGTTTTGACGTTTCATAACCAATACATATGTCTAACATGCACTGTGTCAATGTTTCTTTACAAATTGTGTTTGGTATGAACTCTAAAATAATATTTGTTTTCTACAAACAAATCATTTTTAAGCTTTACACAGTGTGTGTGGCATTAGCATCATTAGTGGATTAAGCATAAGTTGGGAATTCCTCTTATATCAACCTGCTTTTAAAAGGGTGGAAATTCTAAGTTTAGGACTCAGGGCATCTCTCTCTGTGTTTTATAAGTTGCAGAAGTGGAATGGCCACAAAGAAGTTGAGAGGCAACAACAGGCTCTCAACTTATATAGGGGGACTATGAGTCTCCTTGTATATTTTAAGACCTTTCAAACTAGTACATATATACTGCTCTCCTTTGTTGATGCAATTATTGGTCTTCTATTCATATTTTAACCTATTAATTAATGCAGGTTGGAACTGAACTAAGAAATTGATGATATTAGGAAAGGGAAATAAGATTGAATTGTCATAGGCATCTGGGAATAGTCACCTTGTATCTGAACATTTAAATCTGGTCTAAAATTTTAATCATTATATATTTTAAGTTTCTGGAAATAACCAGTGAACATGTAAACATTTTAAATATTTCATTCTTCTTTTCACAATACTTATAAATAGCCCATTTTGCTTGCATCCTTGGATGAACTGGACCTTTGTTAATATATACGTGGACTATGAATCAAGCAAAACCTAGAGTGACACGTTTGCCAAGAACTGACTAATTAGTGTCACCTTATTATTCATATTGTTATGGAAATTCTAGTAGTATTTTAGAGAATAAAATAGGTCTTGATTCTGGTAGACTGGGACATATATTATGGTCTTTTGGGCTTTATTCCAATGTGGGCCTTGAAAGTGTGTTATGTAAAAACAAAGTTAGTATGATGTCATTAAGCTTTATCAAAAAGTCTTTTGTAGATTTTTATATGATATTTCAGCAGACACGAGCATTTTTGTAGCTAATAAACCCCACTCTGTAATCAAGTGACTGATGAAACTAGTGAACGAATATAAAACCCCACTCTGTAAGATCATTTGTGGCAGCACACTACCACTCATAGAATGCTATAGTGCTATAGTCATTCCTAAATGTCTGGGAGGAGTCTTATAAATTACTGTAGATATGCTAGTTCTTAGAAGTTATAACTTTTTCTTTTTGGTGAGCAAAGTTATAACTAGTTATGGTAATGAAACTGCAGTCTACAATGGTGTGCTCAGAAAAATTATGCTTTCTGACTTCTGATATTTCACATTATCATCTTCATAATAAAGTTGTGTTCAGATGTCTTATTTTGGATAATATTTACCTCTGTTAACCTGCATGTACATATAATTGTTTTTCTTTGCTTTAGGAGTTTCTCATTGCCATAATTTTCCTCCTTTGATCAGAAACTACCGGGTCATCATATCCCAATGACCAACCTATTGTTGGAGTTCTTTCCCAGCCATTTTCTTCTGGGAACAGGCAAGATATAAGTAATTTTTGTAGCTACTTTGTGTTACTTTTCTGCTTGTGAACATGAAAATTGAATTTTTTGAGGTGTTGGCTAATTGGCTATTCATTGATGTTTACCCAATGAATGCTATTGAAAAATTTTATTTTGTAAAATCAGGCAGTCAATTGTGACTCACTAGTTTAACATATTCATATTTGTTATTTTACTTTTTTGTCTACATGTTGTGAATTCTTTATTAGGTTTTCAAAATAACTAGAAGAGCATTTAGATGAAATTGTTGAGCCTCCACCCAAAACAGTGACTGCATACTACTTCATGCCCATATTGTCTTCTATGAAACAGCATTATATAATTTGATTAGCAACATGTATTTTCTGTCATATTGGTAACCAAATATTGGGCCTCTTAGCATGGAGGGAATATATCAAGCTAGTCATTGTGTTTATGCAATTGCGCTCTAACACTAGTACAAAATCTGGCTTTTTGGTCAAAAGGACTTAAAGACTATGCAGTAGTAGTATGGAAACTATATAAATATAAAGGGATCACACTTAGAATACTATTCTAAGAACTTTTTCTTTTTCTTTCCCCAATGTAAAATGGCAACTTCAGATGTTATACATAAAATGATATGACGTTGGCCCTAGTGCTGACTCTGCTGAAAGGCTTATGTCACATCACTCTATGAAGTGTCACTTGCTCTAGGTACTGCAAAATGTAAATAAATCTTGTTATTTCTGCCTTATCACTTTTTAATTCCCACTATCCTAATAACATACTGGATACATTCATTGATCTGCAAAAGTTGAGAGGCATGAAATGTTTCATCTTGTTCATTTTGTTTTTTTGTAGACTGCTAATTGCATTTGAGGATGGGCTGCTTATTTTTTGGGATATTTCAGAAGGTCGAATCCTGTTTATTGGTGGTGGCAAGGATCTCCAACTGAAGGATGGAGGTAATAATTCTTCTACTGATGTGGACTCCAATCTTCCAGCTGATACTACAGAACAACAGATGGGAGATAAAGAGATAAGTGCTCTCTGCTGGGCATCTTCCAGTGGGTCCATTCTTTCTGTGGGATACGTAGATGGAGATATCCTTTTCTGGAACTTGTCATGTCCAGCCTCTCCAAAAGGCCAACATACTTTATCCTCCAAAAATGTTGTTAAGTTACAATTGTCATCTGCAGAAAGACGACTCCCTGTCATTGTCTTAAAATGGTCTAACTGCTATAAATCCCATAGTGATTGTGCTGGGCAGCTTTTTGTCTATGGTGGTGATGAAATTGGATCTGAAGAAGTTTTGACCGTGAGTTATTTGTTCGTGACTTTTTAGCATTCTTTTTTAAATAACCTGTTTTGCTTTTAGTGGAAGTAGCTATCATAACCTGCAATGCTTGCTTTTACAGGGGTTTTTTGTATATACTTTGGGAATTTAGGGTTTAGTTTTTTTAGTCTTTGGATGTCTTATTATTAGTAGGATTAATATTTTGTCCTGCTTTGAATTGGGATTTCTTGACTCCTGAATTTGGATTTCATGTCTTAGTCAAATTAAGGCCGTTTGTGTCACCTATAAAATGCATATTATCTGATGGACCTGTCTTTTAATAATTGAATATGAATGAGACTATCAAGTTCTTTTAAGCTTGTTTGTTGGTTCCATTTCTCATTGTGCATCAAGTTGACTCGGTTGTGAGGATTGTAAGTCCCCTGTTTTCTTTTTAGGTGGGGAGGGGGGATCTCTACTCGAAATATTTGGTTACATTGTTTGTAATAGTGCTAAAACTCTGAAACATCTCTTCACTGTAGGTTTTAACTCTTAAATGGTCGTCTGGGATGGAGACTGTAAAATGCATTGGCCGTGCAGATCTTACACTTAATGGCTCTTTTGCTGACATGATTTTACTTCCGAGTCCTGGAGGAGTAGAGCTTAACAGTAAAGACGATCTTTTTGTTTTGACAAACCCTGGACAACTGCATTTTTACAATAATGAGAGTCTCTCAGCTTTAATATCCCAGCAGAAGAGTGCACCATCTGTATCTGCTCTGGACTTTCCAGTGGTAATACCTACGGTTGATCCATCCTTGAATGTTGCAAAGCTAATAAGGTTGCCTGCTGGTTCAAATTCATCAAAACTTCTGTCAGAGGTATTTTGTTTCTCTTTGCCAGTGTTGCACTACCATCCTGCCTGGTGGCTTATCTGTGTTCAATTTCTGTTCTTTTCTTTTTACTCTACGTATATGTTTTTGTCTAGGTAGCTGCAATTATGAGAACTGGCTCAACACCTGATTCAACTACTCATTCTAAGTGGCCCGTAACTGGGGGTGTTCCTAGCGATTTGTCTAGAGCTAAAACTGCTGGGGTTGAGAGAGTTTATTTAGCAGGCTATTCTGATGGATCTGTCTGGATGTGTGATGCCACACATACGATCTTATCATATATATGTTATATAGAGGGAGAGGTAAGAATTATACAATACTAATCTGGGGAAAAAAACTTACCAGCATTATCCTTATGTTGTTACTCCAATCAAATAGGGTCTATCTCTGACAGTTTTCACAAGTCTCCTCCCTGTAGGTGCCGGGTATAAAAGTGGCTGGTTCAAGTGCACCGGTGACAAAATTGGACTTCTGCTCTGTTTCCTTACAATTGGCTGTTGGCAATGAATGTGGTCTTGTCAGAGATCTTTCTTTACTGAATACTTCATTTAGGGCAATGTGATATTGTTCTATACTTAATTCCTTTGCTTTGATAATCTGTCTAGGTTCGAGTTTACAACCTCAAAGGCCTCTCTGACAGGACAAATTTCCATTTTGTCACGGAAATGAAATGTGAAGGTGATCTATAGATGTCTGACATCATCAAGGAAGGCTGTCCCCTCCCATTGAGTTTTCTTAAAAGTGTGAATAAGTTAGGCCATAGATATTGGCCTTTGCTTGAACTGATATTTGGGTAGCTTGGATGCCCAGATATGTGGGTGGGTGGGTGGGTTTGCAGGGGGAAAAAAAGATTAATTACATTACACATACATAATTGTGATTTGTGCGCTAGATAAAAATATCAGATACTATGTTAGCTTTGGAACATATGGAGACCATACCTTTGAGTTCCTTGCTCTTCGACAAGCTGAGACTTGATTTTACGTAACATGCTTGTTTTGCCTTATTTTCCTCAATATTGGATTAAAATCCTTCAGCATTCCCATTAAATTCTTAGTATTGAATTGTGGTTTCTTAAGTTTTACATAACAACATTACTAGTTGATGGTCTTTAGCTTATGGATTTATAATGTTGAACTTGATTCACAGTCCATGACATGCCCCAAGGGAAAGGGCCTCACGTTGGGGCTGTTTTTAGTCTTCTTGGTTCCCCAGTACAGGCTTTATCATTTGCAAACTCAGGAACCAAGCTTGCCATTGGATTTTTCAGTGGTCAGGTGGGTGTCATCTGACAATTTGTTGATTCACATCTCCTTTTTTGCTGCTTACTTTATAGTAGTTAAAATTGTCTGATTTCTTAATAAATCTTGGATCATTTGCCTTTCCAGGTTGCCGTATGTGATATGACTTCATTGGCTATTTTGTTCTTAGTTGATGGTGTTCCTTCCTCCAGCTCTCCAATTATTTCAATAGCTTGGAAAGATCAATCATTTATTCATAGTGCTGTGAACAGTTCAAAGCAATCAAATACAACTGCAGGCAATTCTCTGGAAGAAATTATATTGGTCATATCCCAGGATGGAAAGGTTAATATAATTGACAGTGGTACTGGTAAAATGATCTGTAATCGGCCATTACACTTGAAGGAATCAACTGCAATTTCATTGTATGTTATAGGCAAGTACAAGTTTCGTCACCAACACTGCTATATATTTTACTTTTTTTGAAGTTAGCTCCATATCAAGGGGAAGTCTAAAGGATTATTGTGCCCCAGATGATAGTCTTTCAAGCCTCGAAGTAACAAATGACAAGCAGCTGGAGGAGTCCTTGAAGGATACTGCTAATATGAATGAACCTGTGCCAGACAGTAATTCAACTGAGCTGAAGTCATCTGAGGTTGATCTTTCTCCCACAGAAACAACATGCTTAGGAGATTTATTGATGGATCCATTAGTTCTGATCTGCTGTGAGAATTCATTGCGCTTGTTCTCTGCAAAATCAGTGATACAGGTCTAGTGTCCATTATACAAACATATATTTGTAATTAAGTTACACGTCATAAGTAAGGTACTTTGAAATTTAATTATTTATGATATATTCTTACAGGGAAATAAGAAACCAACTCGTAAAGTGAAACTTTCTAAGCCTTGTTGTTGGACTACAACTCTAAAGAAAGATGACAAAATTTGTGGGTTGCTATCATTGCTTCAGACCGGAACATTTGAAATCAGGTGGAATCCCCAAATTTATTTATTTATTTTCTTCTATAAGACAACTTCTAGGAGGATTACAAAATTGATCTTGTTTACACTTGTCATTGGACAGGTCTTTTCCAAACTTGGAATTGGTGCAGGAAAGCTCCTTATTGTCAATTTTAGGGTGGAATTATAAAGTGAATATGGAGAAAACCATGTGTTCTGATGATAGTGAAAATATTGCTCTGGTATAGTATTGTTCAGAACTTTAAGATTGTCAGGGCTTCCATTTTCTAGAGTAAATTAATGATTTGGTCCTTAAAAGGCGATTCTCTTCACAATGTATTCCTCCAAAATAAAGTATCTCAATTTAATTCTTGGAAGATTTTTTCCCCAATTAAAAAGGTACCTACAAGTGACAATCACCTTCTTACATTGTTTTGGCTACTTTCACAAGAGCCATCTAACCCTTCTGGAGTCTTCTTGGTTTTGAAAGAAGCCAAAATGATGTCGACTAATGGGTACTCGACACCTGGACAAGTCTGTATCGTCAATTAATAGCCTAGGATCTTGTTTATGCTATATTAGCAAGTCTGGCATGTCATTGTGACCTTGCTTAATAGATGGACCATTTTATTAATTTGCATTTTTTTAACTATTTTAGATTTAGATAAGATAGAGATTTCAGTTTTCTGGTCAAATACATATTTGTTCATATATCTCATGTTGACAACTTACAGGCAAATGGTTCTGAGTTGACCTTCATCTCATTACTAGCTGGTGAAAACGAATTCAGGCATCTTTCTCATTCTGTGATGAAGAGATAAAAGTGTAGACTTAAGATTTATAAGGAAGAAGAATTTGAATGAGCAATACTCTTGTTTTGTAGGAGTCTAGAGCATTTGCCTTGTCTCCATGATAAAGTTCTTGCAGCTGCTGCAGATGCCGCCTTTAGAGTCTCTTCAAATCAGAAGAAAAAGCAGGTTTGAGTTGTTCTGCTTTTTCCCTTTTCTGGAAATATTTGCCATTGTCCTGATTCCTATGGTGCAAAATTGAAGAAGCTTATTTGTGTTGGCACAGGGCATTGCACCAGGGATTCTAGGCGGAATTGTCAAAGGACTTAAAGTAGGAAAAAATACCCAAACAGATTTTACTGCAATGTCAACCCACAATTTTGCACATTTGGAGGGCTTATTTTTGAAACCTCCATCTTCAGATTCACAGACTCCTGTCCCAGATAATGAAGAAGTGGAGCTTAATATAGGTTTCCTGCTTAATTGCCTCTGCATTTTTTCATTTGTACTTCAACACCTTAGTTGTGTCAAAAAAGAAAGAAATCTTACATGTTCCGTTATGGCAGATGACATTGAGATAGATGAACCCCTGACTGAGGATTCAACTTCATCAATTGATGTTAGAAATACAAAGAAAGGTATATCATTTCATTTTGTGTCTTGCTTTTATGAATTTCAACAAGATCAGTGACTGTTTTGCCTTTTGGCCTGCAGATAAGTTGACAGATAGGGATAAATTATTCCAAGGTGGGACTAATGATGATATCAAGCCAAGACTTAGAACGCCAGAAGAAATTAGAGCTACTTATAGAAAAACTGGGGTAATGACTAATTATGACATGCTATTAAACCTTTCTCCATTGCCGTACTTGATCGATTTCAGTGAAATAAATTAAATATATTTCTTTTTTATATAGAAGAAAATAAATGTTTCATTTGTTGACTAATTTCAGGATGCTTCTTCTGCTGCTGCCCAAGCAAGAAACAAGCTTATGGAGAGGCAGGAAAAATTGGAGGTAGAAATTTATCTTTATCTATCATGTCAACTTAACATCATTTTTTAAATGAGTTATGTTTTAGTGCACTTCCTTCTCAAAACAAACACAGAAAACAGGAATGAGTAGAACGTGATTATTTTCAGAGAAGGTTTGTGTATGTCTTAAAGATTTTCAGCGAAGGCACTCTTTAGATTTCTGAAATATGTTATCTCAAAGTAGTAATATCTTGTTTCACAAATGGAAGAAATTATGAACTAAGCTTTTTGGTGGTGTATTTGATTCAGAGAATCAGCCAACGAACTGCAGAACTGCAAGATGGAGCAGAGAACTTCGCATCATTGGCAAATGAACTTGTGAAGACAATGGAAAGGCGAAAATGGTGGCAAATCTGAACCCTGATTATCTCTCCAAAGCAATGCATATATATTGTCATTGTTGTGTACATTATTATTTTGCGAGTGTAAGCCATTCAGATCATAATATTTCAGTGTTGGACTAACAAAAGCAGAGATAAAGAAAAGTCATGATTTAGTGGTCCATATCAATTACTAAAAATAATGTTATTAAAAAAACACATAATTTCATTTAATAAAGTCATGATTGATCAAAACCATTAAATAATTGCATTAAAGTTAAGCATGGAATATGAGGAATGAGCTGTATTAGTTATAACTTATAAATTGTATAACTTAATATAAATTTTATATTATACGTTGAAATATTGTTATATTGATAGTTTGATTAGATTTAATGGAGAAATGTGAAAGATCCCCTGCATTCACAATTTTGTAATATAATGGAACAAAATAAAATTTATATCCCTGCCTATTTCATTTTACGTCATTTGGATAAGATACCGTCCATATACATTGATGGACTAGAAAAATCTACAGCCACATAGCCTTTTCTATCACATTTAATTTATGCTAAGATTAAAATTTCAAAATTTCTCATTATTACAAGCAAAACTTATTAGATGCAATTTTTTCTTCATATTTTAATAAATGTTACTATAAATAAAATTTTCAACAATTTCAACCATCTCAATCTTCTGCAAAATATGTGAGCATGTAAGTTAAGAATTAACTACAATTGAATAGTTGATTACTTGCGTAACAGGATGAATCACGTAAGTTTTTATACTATTTGATTAAATTACACTTACTATTCTTCTTATTATGAAAATTATAATTAGATTTCCTAAATTTAATATGTGTTAATGAAATTGACTTTTTAACTTTTTTCCACAATATATGCTTATTTAAAAAATAAAATTATTTTGTTGAAGAAGTACATATATGATATATCTTTATTTATTTGTAAAATATATATTTTAGTATGATTTTTAATCTTTTACTAGTACTAAATAAATTCTATTAACTATTTTTTACAGCCATCTAATATTTCTAGAATCAAACATTATTAAACTTCCAAATGAGATAATTCTCCTAATATAATTTTTTCTATTTTTAAAATTCGAATACAAGTTGTTTAAAAAATAAAATTATTTTGTTGAAGAATTAAGCATATCTTTTGTTTATTTGTAAAATATATATTTTAGTATGATTTTTAATCTTTTACAAGTAATAAATAAATGCTATTGACTATTTTTCTATAGTCAAATAATAGTTTTAGAATCAAACATTGCAAACTTTTAAATGAGAAATTTCTCTTAATATAATTTTTTCTATTTTTAAAATTTGAATACAATACATTTCTTAAAAGATATTGGGTTTTTCACTTAATCTAATCATTATTGGTTTATCCTTCATTCACTTTAATAAGTCCATCTGTCTGGTAAAAAAACAAGTCTATCTAATTTGTTTAAAAAATGCAAAAATTAAAATGAAGAGAAAGAAAATATTTTTTAATTAAGAGTATCCTTCAGTTGATAATAAAAGATTACTTTCTTCATAACGAAAAAATCACTGAAATTGGTAAAATTCAGTCATAGAAAATTGATTTTTAATTGATAGAGTATCAAGTTAATAAGAATAGGACAAATTCCAACTATATAAAGAAAACCTAATTAAAATTAATCTATCATTTATCAACGGAAAGCAGAGGATGTTATTGATGTTCACAAATAAAAAAGAATATGACAAATTCTATTATTATTATTATTATTATTATTATTGTTATTATCAATTTTGAGAGTTAAGAGAAACCAGGACTCATGAATTCAACTGGCGTATTGACCGGTGAAAAAGAGATCAATAGAAGAGGCATATTCCATTGGAATTTCGTTAAGTATGATTTGAGGCTATAAACTTACAAAGGGATAACTGAATCTGGGATTTGCGAATAAAAAGGAAGACTCATTAACAAAATAATAGACACTCATGTGACCCACATGTCCGTCTGCGTCATTGTATACTATTACTCCTATCACCCACCCATCTATGCATACATGCCATACCTGACCAGGGCCCATCATACGTCATACTTTGTTTTTTGGAGAATTGGGTTTTGATAAAAAATAAAATAAAATAAAATACTTAGAGAATGGAAACAAAGTTGATCATGTTTCCAAATTAATATAAAATTTTTTTAAGCGAGAATAGATAATTTCTCAATCAATATAGAAAAATTTTTATATTCTCATATGATACTGAAAAACTCTATTTTAATTTAAAAATTTTTTATTCTTATTTAAAAAATTCTATCATAACTTAGATATAAGGTGAACTTTAGTTACATTTCTTAAATGTTTTTATTTTTTGGTCCTTTTTTTTCTAAATTTTTCTTTTTTTTAATTTATTTATTATATCTATTTAATCCTTTAATTTAGTCTTGTAACTTTTATTTTTCTAATTCAATTAGCAAGTATCAATTGGAATTTCACTATGAATGTGAATATGTTGTTGCTATGTAATTTGTAATTACATCTCTAAACATTTTCTGACTTGTAAACCCTACGGGGACTTTGATACATTCTAGAAATCTAGCTCACTAAAATTTTACTTTTTCAAAGAAAAAAATTCATATTAAAAATATTTTTTATCATTTTTAAGAACGTTTATTTTTCATTTAAGAAAAATAAATATATTAATTAGAGGATCAAAATGTTACGTAGCCTAAATAAAATGGTATACCCTTGATATATTTTTCAGAGATAAATATATGAATTAAAGTTTTTAATTAAAGTTACTTAAATTAAATGATGGTAAAGAAAAAGTTACTTAAATATTAGTGGAATAAAAGAATTAAATTAATAAAAAGCTTACATTTGCACGTGGAGAGAGGTCAAAAATAAGGCGAGAAACAGAGTAAGTGCTGAGATTGTGGAACCGTCATTCCCATTCCAACCTCACCACACTCACTCACACCCACGTCCTTGGCTCAATCTCCCACACACCTTCATGACCTAATTACGCCGGCAACTCAATCCACATCCACAGCTTTCCATTCCGTCTCTCTCTCTCTCTCTCTCTCTCTCTCTCTCTCTCTATATATATATATATATATATGTATATGTATACACACACCCACACACACTTGTATGTGCATATTATAATATAATGGTCTTCGTTGCCTCACCTTAACCACAATTGAGAAGAAACCCACAGCCACTTGCAAGCAGTGTCAGACAAGAGGCTGTCTTTAGAGTGCAGAGAGAAACAGAGATTTTGAGAAAATTTTTTAGCGATAAACGTTATCTCCAATTTCTCGATCGATTTTCGGTTACTTTATTTCTATATTTTGTGTGCTAGATATTTTGTTTCACATCGCTTTGCCTTTCTTTTTCTGTCTTTATCTCTCTTTTTTTTTTTTTTTCCTCCAGTGACTTTTCTTCTCTTTCTCCTAGCTATCTTCCCCAACAGTTCAGGAACCCAACCTCCCAGTCGACAAAGCTCCGTCTGGGTCTCCCATGGCAGGTTGGGTTCTATCAGAATGTGGCTTCAAGCCTCTTCCTCCTACATGTCCTAGACCCAAAATCGGAGCTCTTCCGTACAATCCTCCATCCAAGTTTAGATTTCTCAACACAAGCAAATCCAAAGTTACAATAGATCTGAATTTTTCCCCTTTGTGTTTTTCTAGTCCGAGAAGTTGGGAGCTGAGGATAAGTGCTCCCTTGAGTGTTTTGCCTGTTGAAGAAGATGAAGAAGTAATAGTCAATGAGACTGAAGAGTTCAATCCGGGTGCTCCTCCACCGTTTAAGTTATCTGATATCAGAGATGCCATACCTAAGCATTGCTGGGTGAAGGATCCATGGAGGTCAATGAGCTATGTGGTGAGGGATGTTGTTGTGGTTTTTGGATTGGCTGCTGCTGCTGCTTACTTCAACAACTGGTTCGTTTGGCCTTTGTATTGGGCTGCTCAGGGAACTATGTTCTGGGCTCTGTTTGTTCTTGGCCATGATTGGTAACAATCTCGTCCATTTCTTTCATCCCTCTATTCTTCCTCACTTCTTTTGGATTCTAAAATTGATAGTTGATTAATTATTTTACTTTTGTTCTTATCTTGGATGTTTTAGTGGTCATGGAAGCTTTTCAAATAGTCATAAGCTGAACAGTGTGGTCGGGCATCTTTTGCATTCTTCTATTCTGGTACCTTATCATGGATGGTATGTATGCTGTTGAAGGGATATCCTTTCTTTTCTTTTTCTCCTTTATTTGCTCATTACTTTGAAACTGATCTTTTGCTGATGATATATACACAGGAGAATCAGTCATAGGACTCATCATCAAAATCATGGCCATGTTGAAAATGATGAATCCTGGCACCCGGTGAGCAAATAGTTCCTCTTCTAATTTTCATTTTAACTTTTTATCATCAGTTACAGAATCTAATCTAAACTTCAAATGTCAATTTTGCAGTTGCCTGAGAAAATTTTCAAGAACTTGGACAGTATCACTCGGATTTTGAGATTTACAGTGCCATTTCCAATGCTTGCATACCCTTTCTACCTCGTGAGTTTCGCTGCCTAAAAGCTTTTTGGTTCTGGTTTGTTCCTTTGATGACTGGTCTTAAAGCAACTTTTTTCTTGAAGAAAAATGAAATTGGGACCCATTATTTCTAGAGTAATAATGGAGAAATTGACCTGGGTTTTGATCTTTGAATTCAGTGGGGAAGGAGTCCTGGGAAGACTGGTTCTCACTTTGACCCAAACAGTGACTTGTTCGTCCCAAGTGAAAGAAAAGATGTTATTACTTCTACAGTTTGTTGGACAGCAATGGCTGCTTTGCTAGTAGGATTAGGCTTTGTAATGGGTCCAATTCAATTGCTTAAGCTTTATGGCGTTCCATACGGGGTAATTTCTTTCTCTTATTGCTAATAATAAATCATTTTCCTCAACGGGTTTTTCATAGCTCTCTTTTTGAATATAAGAAATGTCCTGATTTTGATTTGACTTTGCTTGGAATTTTGAAGATCTTCGTCATGTGGTTGGATTTTGTAACTTACTTGCATCACCATGGCCATGAAGACAAATTACCCTGGTATCGAGGAAAGGTACCAAACATCTCCATCCCTTCTTTTTCCTGGAAAAATGCTGTTCTATTTGTTCTTTTCATCTTATTTAATTCAGAAAATGGAAGTTACTTATAACTGTTTGATGTTTCTTCATTTTGGTTGGGGGTTTGTGAATTCAATCAGTCTCTCTCACACCGCTGGGAATATCTGTGCTTCGTTGCTCTGACATCTTTATCTGTTAAACAGGAATGGAGTTACCTGAGAGGTGGGCTCACAACACTTGATCGTGACTATGGATGGATTAACAACATTCACCATGACATTGGAACTCATGTTATTCATCATCTTTTTCCTCAAATCCCTCATTATCACTTAATTGAAGCAGTGAGTAGTAACCCCTCTTCTGTACATGAACCTGTTTGCTTGCAAGTTCTCTCATTAACCTATGTAATATTAAATTGTAAAAATGTTTCTATTAGAGAACAAGATAAGAAATATCTAAAAAATGGTGTTGTAATTTTGTTTTACTTGTAGACTGAGGCAGCTAAGCCAGTGCTTGGAAAATACTACAGAGAGCCAAAGAAATCCAGTCCTCTACCGTTTCACTTAATTGGAGAGTTGATAAGAAGCATGAAGAAGGACCATTATGTTTGTGATCATGGGGATGTTGTGTACTACCAAACAGACCCTAAGCTCAGTGGCTCTTCTAAATCAGATTAAAAACTCAAAAATACCTATTTGGTTCAACACAGGTCTTAGATCTTTCTGTCATGAGTTATGAAACGGTGTTTCTTAACTCTGAAGATTGTCTTTGGCTAGCTTGAGCCTGTCCTCTCATGAACTTTTGCACCTGTTTTGGAGTTTAGAATGAATTTTTCTTGTGGTAAATTGGGTGGCTCGCGGATTTGATTGTAAATGCCTCTACTGAAAGAGGTGAACTCTTTTGGAAGAGGAAGGAGTTCACACATTGATTATTTAGAAAAATTGTTTAAGAAATATGATGGTGTAATGATGAATTGATCAATTTAATTTATAGATTATTTTTATTACTTCAGAACTTGAGAGTACAATGATTCTCTGTAACTTTTGTAATATCCTCGATGGGATGAGTTATAATTGGTATGAAATCAGATCTCAGTTGATGACAGAAAAAGGTCAGGTATAAACAAATAGATGACCCCATTATGTTGATTATGAAGATGACAGAATAATCTTCGTCGTATTTGCCCAAATCCAAACCACAAAATTGCAGAATAAAATCTTGATCAAATTAATGTGGAGGTTGGGATTCCATAAAAGATACTGCTTCACGTGTATTTATTTTTTTATTTGAGTGATGAGAAAGTCCTTATCAACAAATTCGTTAATGTGAGGTTTAAAATTAACTTCAAATAAAAAAAAAGGATGAGATTTATCTCACAAAGCATGTCTCATTTTTTTCCTGTCTAATCACTAAATTATTATGTTAGTGACCCTGCATAGTGCATACACACCAAGATGTTGCAAAATATTTTGGGAGTGTAATTGAGAATTGATGTGACATTATTCAGTGGGTAACTTTCATTAGTGATATCATATCCCTTTCCAACATGTATCAATGGTTGAAAAGTAAGATCACTTCCACTTCTGCCTTTTTTGGCGTGGCCCCATTTTGGCACATAGTATTGCTTTCGAATTCTCTGTCATCGTCAATATGTCTCATACAAAAATTCATTTTCCACGTTTCTATGTAAGGATGATAAGCCAACAGCCATGAAAATCATGGAGCTCGCCCTCTTTTTTTTCAAAAGAGAAATTGGTCTTGTTGGGTTGGTATCATATCTAAGTTAAGCGATTTAAATTAATTTTTTTATTAGTACAGAAAAAAAAAACATGGTACTTTTTGCTAATATAACTAAAGTTTAAATCAATTGTATCCCAGAGATTTATCAAACTTATAGCTCAATAAACATTAACACATCCATTAACAAAATCCTCATATCAGTAATAAAATTTGAACATATATCCTTATAGGATATAGACCAAATCCTTATTCACTAGAGTAACATTGTATATTATTGTTCATAAATCATAACTCACCCATGATTTATTATATGTGTGTCATCTAGGTCTGGGGATAAGAAGTTATATGGTGAAATTCATATGGATGTAAATTGCTTACAAATAACAGAAAAATTTCTGATTAAGTTGTGAGGAATAATAATAATAATAATAATAATAATGAGAATTGATCCAGATCATGTGGGATTGGCAAAGTTATTGTTGGTGAAATGGTTGTGAGGATGTGATATAGAGAGGGCTAGTGGGCATTGAGCAAAATGCACAGTAGAGTTGAAGAAGAAGTAAAAAGAGTGTATATATGGTATAGAATAAGACAGCACCATGTGCTGATGAACATACTGTGATAATAGTACTTTGCATCCACTGCCACCACAATGCTATACAGCCAAAACTTGGTTTGGTATTAACATTTTGATCCATTCATTTCATACCCACTTTATCCTCTTACCTTATCCTCTCAACTATAAATCCAACAACCCACAACTTCCTTTTTTTTTTTTTTTTTACATCTATCTCATACTTGGCATTACTAATTAATTTAGATTTAAGTATTATCAAATCTTAAATAAGAAATAACTCTCCTAACATAATTTTTTTATTCATACATTATCATCTAGTATGGTTTTATAGTGAAGCTCCCCATATATTTTGAAAGATTCTAATTTTTTTTTTTTATGAAAGAAAGACTCTAATTTTAAAATTTGATTTTCTTTGTGGATCAAAAACCAACTAATTTGTACAAGATTTTGTAGTGCTATATGAGTAATTTTAACATTTAACTTTATGTATGTATTAAATTTGTACTAAATAAAAATTCTTTTAGTATTGCAGTTTTTTTATCGGTAATTTATTGTTGTCACTTTAAACTCTCTTTTAATTTGATCTACTTTATGCAAAAGTGTAAATATTAATATATCAATACACTACTTTCTATTTGGATTCGACGATACTTGAATTTAAATTAATCGATAGTACAAATTAGATTTCAGATAGTTGCAAACAAAAAGAATACTATAACAAGTTACACTACTTATAAGCTACAACTCATTTCTCAAATTTCATGCAATGCAAAAAAAAAAAAAGTGTAATTATAATGAAACATAATTAAATGCAAAAGATGATAGGCATCTTACTGACATTAATTGTTAATAATGCACTTGAAATATTAGACTACTCCTTTAACACTAAAAAAAATCAATATCAATATCATCAAAATATTTATATCAATATCAGTTTGATATTAAATATAAAATTTATAGTAAATCACATCCTTAATAAAATGTAAACAGTATGAATTATTCTTTAGATTCCATATGGTGTAAGAGAGCTTACCTAGATTATATTATTAGAAAGTCCGTGTCAAGAATTTTCATATCATTCATTTCAAAATTTGTATCCCTCAAAGTGATATAGGGTAAAGTGAAGAATAAAATCGGTAGATATGGTGGGCTCCATTTCTAAGATCTAGATCTCACAAAAATCAGACCTACAATTTTATATTTATCTATCTTTCTCTTTTTTTTATGGCCGGAATATTTATTTCTCTCCTTAATTCACCTGAAGTCTGAAACTCAAATTCAAGAACTCGAAAGAGAGAAACTATATTTAGGTTGTATGAGCTATGTCGTTCATTTTCCTGACCAAACTATAATAATAATAATCAAAAAGGAATTTTTGGGCCTGGGTGTCACTCAAATTTTAGATAGAATAAAATTACGCTAAAACAAAAAAAAATACAAGTAAAAAATATCCAACCAAAATCAATTTTTAAATCATGATGTAATCGTAAATCTATTTTTATCCTTTTCTTCACAAGTCAATTGACCACGATCACTCTTTTTTGTTTTTTTTTTTTTATGAAGATCACTCAATATTTGATACCAATGATTGTTCAACAAATTGGCAAGACAAATATATTACACTTAATAGAAGTTTGTTAAACAACATTAGCCTTTTTGATTTATTTAAAAAGTTTTTAAATTTATTAAATTATTAAAAATAAAAATTATTTTAAGAATAAATATCAAATATTAAGCATATTTTTAATTTTCAATACTACAACAAAAAATTGACTTTTCACTGTAATTCTTACTCATTTATTAGTAAATTCCATAAATAATGTGAGCGAACTAAAAATATTTATATCTCATTAATATGGTTAAATTGAATGAAAGGAAATCAACACTCTTTAAATAAGATCTTATATTTAAGCCTTGTAGACAAAAAATAATATTGAAAAAGCTTTATCCCAATTGAATCTAATCTAACTCAAATACCAGTTAATTATTTACGAGATACCAACTTGTTCATTGAAAAAATGCTTATGCAAGCTTTCCTCGAAAATAAGATGTGAAGCATCTAAATATAATACTCTCTTATCATATATCTTTCTAATATATTAATCAGAAGAAATGAGTTTCATTGCTAAACAATTCACAACTAGCTTAGAAACAAAAAATGTGATTATTATAATTTCATCTTTTATTTGACCTAAGAACACACTTTTCATGCTCTGTCATGGAAAATTAATATAAACATATAAAAATAAATTAAATATGATTTTGGCTTTTGGGTCACAAAAATAATACTAATAACTTCGTAAAGTGGGATTGCCTAACGTATGGATGAGAGAAATTTTGTCCTAATCACCTTTTACTCATTAAGAAAATGTTGATGGAGGAACAAAAAGTAAAATATTGAAGAGCAGCCAAACATAAAAATTTTGAATAATTTTGACAGAAAAAAATTATTTCAATTTATTTATTTATTAATTTTAAAAAATAAAAGCATGACCAAGAGTTCAAGAGACTTTTTTAGTCTTTTTTTTTTTTTCAGTTGTGGAATAATCTCAGAGTAAACGCATTGTTTTTGTTCTATTGACCAGGAACTGGTCAATATTAATACCTGGTCAATATTAATCTTCTTATTAATCGTAAACTCCACAACTGGCATTTGGCCAAAGGAAAAATATAACTCCACAACGGGCAGACATTAGATTAAATTTTAAAACTAATGCCAATAAATAATGCAAGTGGACAGGGATGATGCATATGCCTGTAGGATACACTTAACTGTCATATTATGACAATAATTAAGTAACGGAAAATACTGATTAGAAAAAATATAGTTAATTGTGTATATCTTTATTATTAATTTTTTTCTAAAATATAATAAATATAATTCGAGACCCTAATTAGTTCACGTGGTAGATGATACTATCCACAGACTTAAACTAAAAACGTTCGTCATGGATTGTATAGGTCTATTTATTTTTTTAAAAAGTAATTTAAAAATATTAATGTCTGTACTCTGTGCATTTAAAAAATATTTTAATGAATAATAAATAAACAGTTTATACTTAAACTAGATCCTCATAGGTTATAGCCCTATCCTGCTTCTTTCTTCTATTTGAGGTCGTGTGCGTCCCTTATGCCCAAAAAAAAGAATATTATAAATATAAGATTTATAATAACAATAGAGATAAATTATTATGTATAAATTTAGTAAAAAAAATATGAAATGTATATATTATTTTATATATAAAGATATAACTTTTTAATTGAATTACACGTATTATTATTGATGGAGTGCACATTTGTGCTACACTTTTTTTTTTTTGGAGAACTTGCTATACTTGTATTTATCATCTACGAATCGAGATGGGCTTTTTAAGCAGTTTACTGTAAGGAGAGCCCAAAATAGAAGGTGAATGGGCCAAGAGAATAAAGACCAAAAAGTCAAAAAAGTCGGTGGGAGAAGGGGAATGTGTGTGAGTGTGGACCACGGAGAAAGGGGTGAGGACAGGATTTTTAATATTGAAAGCCAAAAGTCAGCAACTTCGGCCATCTGTTTGTTCTAGAGTGGCAAGAGATGTTTCACACGGACCCTCTTCCTCTTCCTCTCACCTTCCTCCTTGCCCCATCATTCTTCACTCATTTAAGTAGAGTACTTATTTTCCCCCCTTTTACCACCTCTTCATCGCCATGAATTAAACAATGAAGTCGGTATATACAATTCCTGTCCTAATTTTTTCTTTCTTAACGTATCTCTAATTAATAGCTGAGAACTAATTTTTTCAAGGTGAAATTTTACCGCTCACAGTAGAAATCTTTTCCATACACGTAATGAGGAATTGAATTGCATCCAGGATAATAGGTTTAAAGAGTCTATTATCTACAAATATAAGGATGTAGTCTGGAATATTGTTGTCCATAGTGTAAACTCGGATGGACTTATGATTATCCTGACATTGCCGACCAAGGTCGTCAGGATCAACGTACTGTTTTTTCTTCGGTTTTCAACACGTCCGTACACTCTTTGCTGGCTTTTTCCTCCGCCCTACGTGTGAACTCAATCACCCTATTCCTACCCCCCGCACACCTTTTTCCCATTCTTCTCTGCCTTTTCTATTCTTGTCTTCTTTTTTGAATTTTTTCCCCTTAAATACTTTCGTATTGGACTGGATTCCGATTAGATTCAAATACTTTATTGATTTAAATAAACATATGATAATCGCCGGTCATTTTTTTATCCATTTCATTTTTTGTGTAAATCCAAAATTTTGAGGTCTTTGCTCTGACCCAAACCTTTCTCATACAAATATAGCATTCAACACTTTATCGCAAGAAAGCGTTATGCAAATATTCACCCGAAAAATTCATGTCGATTTAATATTCCATTGATTATCGACGTACTTTTTTCATTTAGTATTTGGGTTATTATATGTAATTTACCCCAATCTTTTTTTTGACTCCCGCTCTGAACTCTCAACTCATTACTTACCTTTGCTTCACCATGTACCAGTCTGGCAGTTCCATTCTTCATTGTTCCTCCATAACAGAGCCGTTTAAGGCTGCGTTTGGAATATTGGAAATATGGCCGAACAACGAGAAGTCGCAAAACCAGGATGCTTCTCTCGCTTCTTACGACACCTTCTCTGTGCTCATCCCAACAATGCTCCTCCTATCCGCCCCTCCGATCACTTCCCTCCTCGCCAAACACTGCCTTATTCCCTCCCAAACAAACCCCCTTTCGACCCTAATCCTATTCCTGCTTCCCCTGGAGTAGTCGCCAGACTGATGGGCCTAGACTCGCTTCCAAACACGTCACGGGTCTCCAGCCGGGTCGCCCCAGAGTCGGTTCCCCGAAGCAAGTCCGTTAACTTCATCGATTACTTGCTCCAGTTTGACCAAGAAGGCGGCCATCGCCGTGTCAGAACCTCGTCGTCGTTTCGAGAGGTTCATGCGTCGTCGACTTCCTCCACGTCGCTGCCGTTTCAGTCGGAGAAGAACCGCGATGTCGTGGTTTTCTTATGGGACGATGCTGCTGAGAGCAAATCAACGCCTAGTGAAGCTGTTCGACGGAGCACGAGGAAACACGAGGTGGATTTGAAAGAAATGAAGAAACAGAGGTCGAAGGAGAAGAATGAAGGGACGAAGAAGAAGAAGATTTCGAAGTTGAAGAATGAGCCTCGAAGAGTCTCTGGTTCTAATTCTATTAGTTTGAGTCGAGGAATGAGGAAGGAAGCTTTTGTTGAACCCAGATTCGGAAAGAGGGTGAGAAGTAAGAAGTCGTTGAAGAAGGTGGAGAATGAGAGTTGCTCTGAAAATCTGAGTCCTCTTTCAGTTTTAGATGTACGTGATGACCAAGACTTTACGTTCCAGAATCAAACTAACTTCACAGGTTTGATTTCCGAATACATGATGCTTTCCTGCACAAAACTAGATACTTTCAATGCAATTTTCTTTTTCTTTTTTTTTTAAGGAAAAGAAATCTAACATTTTCTACGAAACAGTGGAAATGAAAAGGACGAAAAAAAAAAGACAAAGTACAGAATTTTTTATATGAAAAAAAAAGTTATTTTTTTTCGTCGAATGAAAGGATAACAAAATGTTAGCTAGATTTAACGGTATAAATGATATTGTATTATTATTATTAGAGTGTTATATATATATATATATTTTCTTCATTTTAATTTATAGTATATTTTTAATTACGTACTAAGATAATAATTAATAATTAAATTTTTTTATTTTTTCTCAAATTATCTTTATTTAATAATATTTTTTACATTAATAAATTACATCCATTTTCTTATTTATTTTTTTTTTCAAATTTTCATGGATCATTGGTAATTATGAAGAATAAAATTGTTGGGGAAAATTTTCCTTCATTCATTTATGATTTGATCAAATCATTAAAGAATTTTCGTATTGGTAATCATAAAATATATAACTAGAAAGACATTAAAAAATACAATGTAATTTGTGTAATACACTATATTTTGAAACATGAATTTTTTAAAATAGTACACTTTATAACGTAATGGAGGGAGTATTATTTTTATAACTAGTATGTGATTCATCCCTTAACAAAGAATTAAAGGAATCAGTGACATTGTTAATGACTCATAAATAGTATGCTTTGCTAGAGTTTTTATATAATATATATTTATATCAAATTTTAAAATAAAAATAAATTATGCTTCATTTCAATAAAATTTGAACAAACATCTTTTAAATTTATTTTTTACTTCAAAGAGTATTTGCATAAATTTTAAGAAATAAAAGAAAAGTTGTGTAATTAAATATTTCTTTCAATCCAAAATATAAAATAAGACTTATATTTTAGACCGTAAGAAGCATTATAAAATATAATTTGACAACCAGATAGGTGAGTCCAATATATTATGCAGGATCTAAGAATTGAGAGGAATGACTTATGGATGATATAATTTACTATGAATTTCATATTATATATATTTGATATATTGATGGCATAAGCTACTTAGAACTACAAAATGTGGATTATTTGTCATTAATGTCTCTTTTTTATCTAAATAAATCGCTAAATGAATTTTTTTGAAATTATCGGATGTCTAGAGGGGACAAATTTTTTAAATTATGATTCAAATATAAAATATAGATTTCTAATGTTATGTTTTTTTTAAAAGAAAAAATGAACTTGTTAAAGTATATTTATAATGTGTCTTTTCCATATAATGAGTTTGTGACGTGCTTTCAATTTTTTTTTAATAAAATGAACCCCAAATGCATGGACATTTCTGAAATGAGGGGTGTTTCTCACCCATTTCATTTCATGTGAATCAAACTTTTGCAGATGAGACAAAGGGATTGTGCCCAAAGTCAAAGAGAAAATCTTCAGCTCAACGATGTTTATTTGAAGACAGAGGAAGCAGTCATAAAAGTGAAACAGAGCATTGCTCAGATCAATTAATGGCCAACCTTCGCAAATTAACAGAGAAGGACGTCAAACTGTGGGATTGTGGACCAAAGGGCATGTTTGGCAGTGAATGTTTTGAGGAAATCTCTCTGGTTTTTGAGCATAAAATCTTCGACCTGTTGCTGCGTGAGGTCGTCCATGAACTTTTGACATTCTCATAATCACGACAACACAAACTTCATCATGTTATGCATAAATTATGAATAGCTTGTTTAGTTAGCTACTCACTCGCCCTCAAAACAATAGACGCTTTGAGAGTTCTTTGTATTCTTATTTTAAAATAATTATCACTTTATAATTTTTAAAATACTCTTTATAATTTAAGATATTCTCTCCCCTTCAAAATATAACTTATTTTTTAAAAATATAATCATGTTGTGAATCTATTTTACCAAAATTTTATTTTAATAAACTAAAATTCAAACGAGCACAAGATTCTCTCTTGGACCATCCTGATGAAGAGAGATAGTGCTTGGATAGCGAAAGAAACACTACTCTATCAAGACTGTCATGGAGCCGAGAGAGAAATGCTGCTCTATATTTTATCAGTAACCCAAAGCTCTGGCCAACAAAGTTAATAAGAATCAGTCCCATATCTCACAAATTGTGTTTTCAAGTAGTATCACTGTCTACTAATTCAAGAATTTTATTAATAGGTAATCTATAAGCATTTTGTAAGCATTAAAAAATAATTAATCTGAAACTACAATTGTTTTTTTTCCCCTTAATGAAGAGAGAAATTTATTCAATAAAGAAAAGAATATAGGGGAATGTACAGAGAGACTAACAATCAACCAAAAACAGAGGCAAAGGACTCAAAAAGGTCCCTTGTCCATAAAGTGTAGTAAAGACTTAGCATTGGAAGGATGCCTAACCAAAGAAAAAATATTGCTGATGATCTCCTTGGTAGTGAAATTCTCATTGGCAAAATGCTTCTTGTTCTTAACGGACAAGAGACGCCAACAAGTAATACCAAAAGTGGGTCACCAAGTGGAGTCCATGATCTTTGGGTTGATTTATTACTAAAGATCCAATCGTGCATTGGCACGTTCATAGAACTGGAGAAACATTGGTTGGGAATCGATATTCTCCAAACTGAAGGAGCCGTTGGACATCAGCAAATGCATTTTCTCTGAGAGTTAGCAAGCAATCTATTCCTTGCAGCCAACCACAAGAAAGTTTTAAGCCTTTGAGCACGTGGCCATTTCCATATAAAATCCCATTTAGAATTGTGAACATTCCACCCACTTGCATGGATTTATATGCAGTAGATACAGTGAACTCGCCTATGGAATAATGAATCCAATAGCATGTAGCCTCTGCATTTTCAAAATGCATTGGAATTTTGGTTGCTGCAATTAAATGAACTATGTCATTAGGAAGAAGGTCCTACAATTCACTCCATTTCCAGTCACCATTGCTGTCAAGAAAATCCACTATATTCTTAGATAGTTCATCCTCAAATAAAAGCAAGAAGTTTAGAGGGCTCGTGATCACTAATCCAGTTATGCAACCAGAACTTGATCCTGGAACCATTCCTCGGATTCCAACGTTAAGTTTGGTGTCATCCCAAAACTGTTACAAGACTTTTCCACAAATGAGAACTAGATGTGGTCCTAAATTTGTCATTCCTCAAAGCATCCCAACCATACTTGGCTTGCAAAACACGAACCCACAGAGAGTCTAAATTGGCTACAAATTTTAAAAGCAAGTTTTGAGAGGAAAGCACGGTTTTGACCCTTGAGATTCTTGAGTTCATAGTTGCCATTACGTAATGGTTGGCACATCTGAGTCCAATTACGCAAATCGATATTCCTCTTGGCATCGCTAGCCCCCAAAATAAAGTTCCTAATTAGCTTCTCAATTTTTTGAGTACAAGGGGAAGGAATCAGAGATGTCTGCATAATGTAGAAAGGAATCAAGCTAAGAACAGACTTAACTACAAGTGTTTTTTAATTAGAATAAATAAAACGCTTTTATGGTTGAATGAGTTTGGACAACCTGTAGTTCACACTTTTTAATTCACACTCTCTATTTCTTTTTATTTGATATTTTTTAAGAAAATTTTTATTTTTAATTATGTGTGACTTTCAAATTTTAAGACAAACATTAATTATTATTTTTCTAATTATACTTTTATTTATTTTTTTAAAAGTCAAATATGATATTAATGGCTTTTTCTTATCTATCTACTTATTGAAGGCATGCAAAGAAATTTAAAATAAATTTTAATACATTAATTATATTTCTTAATCTATAATCTCTCAGGTTCATATTATAAGAGGTTTTCTAGAACTTTTAGTTATTTCACAATATAAGATATTGTGTTAAGTTTTGGTAATTGTTTACTTTTTTACACCTATTGATTTATTACCTGTCTCTTAACTTGGAAAAGAAAAATGAGTGAAACTTAGTAATTAATAAGGGTAAAAGTGAGATATTGAGATTTTTTTTTTAAGAACTTTGAGATTTGTGACTAACTTTTCTTAAGCAACGTGAATTAGTTGACAATCGCTTATAATATGAACTAAAGAAAATGTACTAAAATCTTAAATGATATTTTTCCTATTTCCCATTATAAATCATATTTTAGAAGAATTTAAGTATGTAAAATATAAGTCACTTTGTAAATATTAAATATTTATTTTCATGTTTGCCTCTTATTAAATAATTATGGTGGGAAGAGATTAAAAAAGAAATAATTAAGATGGGTATAATTTAATAAGTGTAATTGTGAAAAGTTATGATAAATTTTGTAAAATTCAAAAATTCTAATTATTTTTTTTTTCTTAATATGTATAAAATGATTAAAAATAACTTATAATAGGAGTATATAAAAAGAAATGAAGGTACAAGTGTGTAGTACACCCTCCTATTTAATTTATAAAGAAAAAATTATTTTATAAGTATTAAGAAAAAAAATTAAAAATAATTAATTTGTTTCAAATTTTTAACTTCTTCTAAAATTATTTTTATTTAATTAATATTTTTTTAATTTTTTTTAAAGATACATTTTGTTACTCTTAATAATGTTAATAAAAAAAGAACAATTTTAATAAAAAAAATTAATTCAACGTGAACTGTTTTTTTATTCTCTCATAGATATGATGATTAAAAGGAAAAAGTATTCATCTATAAGTACCATAGGAGGTAGTAACAGTCGATGGCTTGTTTCAAGTACCAATACATTCTTAGCCCTTCAGGCTCAGAAAGACCAGTTTCTGGAAGGTTGTGAGAAACAGAAAACAAAATTAAGCGAGAAAGCAATTGAATGCTTATAGGTTTTGATAATTCCTAGAAAAAGGCACCATCAATTAAATCCAGAGGAGGACGACCATCATGTATTCACACTCCAACAAAAAAAAACAAACAGATTGCCCATTTATACGACAAATATTGAGGGCCCTGCTTGCATCACTTGTAACACTGTTCCTAGTTTATATACTTTTGTGGCTTCACTTAAATGTGTTTATATTTGTCATTCTTAATAAAAAATTCTTATGGATTAAGAAGTTGAGTTTGAGTTAGTTAATTATCATAATTTTTTTAAGAATTAAGATATTTTTTTTAAAATTATTCTTATTTAATCTCTTTCTCTTTTTTAAAAATATATTAAATAAAAATATTTTTTAAAAATATGTAATAAATATCTTTTCATATTCTTAAAAAGATATTATATTTGAGATTAAGATATAACGTTGAGAAAGTTAAACACTCTAATTATGATGAATATGAATCTTGATCCCAGGAAAAAGTGATAGTACCAAAGAAGAGTGGGGGCCCCATTTCCTCTCTTCATTAATCTTCTTTAGTTGATGCTTGAGGCTCGATCCAACTCAATTACTATATTAAGTCGGGTGGGAATTATGGCCCAATATGATTTATTGATAAAAACATTACAGAGCATCTCAACAGATTTTATTCATTTTTAATATTTGTTAAAAGTATGAATATATAAGCCATTTTTCATTTATGAAATACATTTTTACTTTATTTTCTTTTCCATTTTATTTTATTCTGCATACCAAACAGATCTTACGTAATTTTAGGGGTGGTGGACCGCAAGATCAAGTCAGAACAAAAATTATTTTAGTTTTATTGACTTAATTAGCTTAATTTTTATGCATAATTATACAAAATTTTGTATAAATCTGCATCAAAATTTTAATTTTTAAAAAACACATAATTTTATAAATATTTATAACAAATCATTATTCTAAGAGTTATTTCATAATTTTCATTGAAATATTCTAAAAAAAAACTTGATCTGACCAACGCATCTTGATATTAGTCTATTTGATCCAACTGAACCCAAATATTAAGTTTTTAATTTGAAGTTTGATATAAAAGTTAGTCAGGCACTGAACCTTGTTAAGCCGGCACAAAATTTGTTCACCCAAATCATTTTCGCATGGGGAAATTACAGTTGAGGCCAGTACAATAAATTAATTGTAAATAAGGACTTTAATTAAAAAAAGTGTTAAAATTTAGAATACTAAATAGTAAAATTGAGGGAATAAATAGTAACAGATATTATTTTATAATAAATTGATTATTTTGGTTCATAACTACAATTTTCCTTTTTAATTCTCATGTTGACTAGAAATGATTGTTTATGGCTTTTATTTGTTTGTGTTGATCTCAGTAGCAGGATGCAGAAATTATTAGATTTGCAAAAAGAGAAAAAATAAATTTATTGTAAAATTTTTTTGTTAGTCAAATAATATACATTTGCAAAAACAAAAAATGTAGTATGGAGTGGTTCGACCAGGGGTCTCTCCTGCGAGACCCCCACCTTGCCACGGTCCTAACGTAGCATGATTTTATTTTTTTAATTTTATTTTTAAAATTAAATATTATAGATAAAAAATAAATTTTTTAGAGATAATATAAATATATATTTTGTATTGTTTTAAATTTTTTATTTATTAAAAAATACTATAAAAGTGAAAATTAGATCAAACTGGAACTTTGTATTTTACTTTTATGTAGTTTCTTAGTAATTAAGAAAAAATATTAAAAAAATTTAAAATTACACAAAATATATATCTACATAATCTTTAAAAAATTTATTTTTTATTTATAATTTTTAATGTTTAAAAAAATAAAATCCTGCCACAGCAGGATCGTGTGAGGAGAGGGTCTCGCAGGAGAGACCCCCACTCCAGAGTGGACAAGCACCTAATCTACAACAAGTTGATATTATATTAGGACTGCGTGAAAATGATTTGAATCTTACTAATAATAAATTAGGCTTGCAAAATTTGAATCTTTTATAAATGTGGGCTTAAGTATATGTGTGTGTATAGATCTGGCCCCCAAAAGTATCTATACAAATGAGGTTGGATAGAAAATCAACAAAGATATACATCAAATTTTCGTCTTGCTTAAATCTTAAGCATTTGGCATTTAAATCAAATCAAATAAATTATCACATAATAATATCCAATAATTTTTTTTTTGGTATACAAAAGTTTTGATGAATTGGGGTCCAAAAACTCAATGGAACCAAAATTGATATTGCCATTTAAAAAATATTTACAAAGATACAAGCAAATTATTTAATTATAAGATCCTCACATCCGCATTGAAATTTGAATCTACATTATTCTTGTGGTGCCAACTAACTAATCAATCTTCATTGGCATGCATGATTCCTAATAAATTAATAATATCATATTGTTCATAAAAAGTCTTACATATATATTTGCTTTTGAATCCTTGATCATAATAGTTGTAATATTATACCATGATTATGTAAGAACTTAGTCCCTTTCATGTACTACACACCATCCTTTAATTTCATCTGTAGTAAATTAAAGAGAAACATAATGGTCCACATAATTGTCTTCACTCAAAACTATTATTTGTTAACATCATTCTAGCCCAATCATGTATACATTTGAAGAGGCAAAAAAGAAAATATCATGAATAATTATTTATATGACCTCATATAATATCAAATCATATACTTAATAATACAATAAATCAATAATGATGTCCAATAATGCCTTCTTTCAAATTGCTCACTTATGTTTTGGACCATAGTCCTTTTGTCAAATGAAATATAATAATTAAATTAGTGATAATATGTTTAATGCCAAAGTATTTTGTCGTTTCAAGAAAAATTATTATGAAATTACCACAATTGATAATTCCTAGTCCTTGAATCAAATTTTACTACAATATATAAATCAAGAATAATATTGCTGAAGGTAGTTAAATTTCCTGAATCTAATATTGGGAATTTCTTGATGAAACCAAAAGGATAGAGGATACAGGAGGTGTACTCCAAGTTTCATTCTGTTAGTCCTAGACTGTCCCTTGGTTTTGTATTGTTTTGAATGGATTTATGCTTCACGGGATGCCTTTCATTACATGGCTTGATTTTCGTGATAGATTACCTACCAAAGATAGATATTGGTGAGAATGACTAAAATATTAATTCTTAATTTAATTAAATACAAATAAATAGAAAATAATTAAAATACTCCTAGATAAAAAAAATTTCCCACCTTTTTTCTTCTTCCATCCTCGTTGGCCACCACTAGTGTTTTCCTCATTAACTGCGCCAGCCCCTCATTCTAGATCTCTCCTCTCAACAATAGACAAACAATTAAATGGAAAAAGATCAAAGGTTTTCAAAGGACAGAGTTCATGTTTTTCTTCCCTAGATTTGAGATCTCATTGGTGAGTTGAGATGGTCAAATGAGGGAGACAATAGAGATCTGCAAACAAAGAAGAACAATCTACTCCTCCACTAGTGACAAGATCTGGAGGTAAGGTTCCACATTTATAAACCTACCAAGATCTACTCCTTCACCAGTACTACAAATGCAGGAGGTGAAGGTGGAGGTTGGTGATAATGCGCAAATCTAGTGACAACAACTATTTTTGCCTTTGGCGATGATGACTTCTCTTACCTTCACTGTTGGTATTCATGCATGAATCTCTCCTTTTCACAATTGCTCGAACAACGAATGAGGGAATATAATTGTGCTGTGTTTTCTCTATATTTGTGAAGGGTATAAAAGTCATTCACCTCCCATTTACATTACCCCTTTACTTGGCAAAATAGGAGGCATCCTCTTCACTTTAATTCAGGTGATCCTCATTACCAATGTAACCTTCATGCATTGAATCTTGTACAACCAAACATGCACTGCTCAGTGATGTAATGTGGATTTCCTTTACATGGCCCCTTATGAACCAACCAAACGAGCTGTAGAGACAATAATCTTATCTTTGAATGTAAATTTTTCAACTAGAATTTTAAGATATAATTGCTGCAATGGGTGGGTTTAATATTAGGCACCCAATATCATATAACATAGTAGCATGTAACATAGCAACACATGTTTGTATAGTTAGGAGACATGTCCTATTTTCAACTTGAGTGAGTAGCTATGTTATATGCAATATTATATATGTGATAAGGTAAGGTAGGAAAGATGTTATCTTCAAGCATGAAAATTTCAAAAGTGATAACATATGTTTTAGTGTGATTCATGAGCTTAAGGTGATATAGAAACATTATAGATTGTAATTGGCATACAAATGCTATAGGTTTGATGTTTAATATTTATAAAAGGGGAATGTCCTTTTATTGATGCAAGTTGATTTTCAGTATTTAAATTTAAGTTCAATATTTAGAGTTTCTAGTGAACAAAGTTATAAAGGATCTATGTTTTACGCTTTTTCATGAAATTGCTCCTTTATTTAATTAGAACACATAATTAAACATGTATTTTTCTAAAATCCATGTATTTATCAAAATTTGCATCTAAATATCCAATTATTTGTCAATGATAAGATCTTTCTTTTTTTTTTCTTTCTTTTTGGTCATAGGGTTGGAGTATCTCTTACTAAGGACAAAGAGACAAAGTTGAAAATCAAACTTTCAATCACTTACTTAAGGAACGAAAGCTTTTATCATTTACGCCAATCTCAATTATATGATTAGGTCATTCTTTAAGTGGATGTATATGTAAGAATGGGCTTGCGTTACTAAAGACCCATTAGGATTTTCCTTGATTAAGTTATCTTTATTTATCCTTATTTGTATGCCTTTTATTTTACAAATTTTGTTTTATTCTAAGATTAGATTTTATTTTGTTTTTAGGTGATATGATTTTGATTTAGCAAATCAGATCAGATGTACAGATTTAACGTATCTAGGTTTAGCTACACTAATCACTATCTATGTACCTCTGTTTACAAGGAATAAACAAGCTTTTACCGCCTAATTTTGACATGATATCATAGTGGCAACCATGAATTTCAAGGAGGCAATGCTTACTAACCAGGCTAGAGCCTTCACCACCAGCGGTGATAAACCTTAAGTCCCGCTGGATGGAGATAGCTCACAAAAACTGATTGAAAATTCTTCTTCTTCTCAAAATAAGGGTGTCAATGGTGGTGTCTCTCAACCTCTTGGTGGCACTTCCGAAACAGCCCCTCAGATGATAATTCCCTATAAACTCAATGGGAATAATTACCTCCAATGGTCCAAGAATATACTGATGTTCGTGAGAGGTCATAGGAAGGTGAAATATCTTACAGGAGAGGTGAATCCACCTACACCTAGTGAAGCAGCATATGATACTTGGGAAGCAGAAAATAACACTGTAATGACCTGGTTAGTATACTTTATGAACCTAGAAATCAATGAGAATTACCTACTTGCCTCAACTGCTATGGAAATCTAGGATTCAACCAAAACATCTGACTTCATCAAATCCAATAAAGCAGCCTTGTATCGACCTGAACAGAACCTTAGGGATTTGAGACAGGGGGAGCAGATCATGACATAATATTGGAACTCACTAAACCGATTATGGCAGTAAATAGACTTATATGAAGCATGTACGTGGACATGTCATCAAGATGAAATCTATTATAAAGAGATTATGGAGGAAAAAAGGACATACGTATTCCTCTTAGGACTTCATGATCAGTTTGAAATGGTCCGGACTAGAATTATAAACACAAATCCTCTATCATCTCTTGAAGATATAGTTAACATGGTGAAGTATGAAGAGAGTAGAAAAAAGCTTGTACAGATTTCTTCTATTCCTCTTACTATTCCTAATATTCTCATAACAGAGGCATTGGCCATGATTGCAAAAGGGAACTAAAGCAATGACCAAAAAGGGAGAAGAGCATCCAAGTGGTGTGACCATTGCAACAAAAGTGGCCACACCAAGGAAACATGTTGGAAATTGCATGGAAAACCTCCAAACAAGCAGAAGCTTGAGGGGGGGAGTAGAGGCATGATGGTTGATGGAAGTAATGCTGCCTTGAACATGGAAGAATGATCTTTTTTGAAGAAAATAGTTGACAAACATATTCATGGTTCCTCAAATGATAGTAAAAATGAAAAATTTATTCCTTCTGTGACCTTAGCAGAAATAGGTACCTCCTATAGTGCAATTTACCATCGTGTTATAGAAAACAAAAATGTTTGGGCAGTGGATTGTGGGGCAACCTATCATATCACTGGTTTTAAAGAATTGTTCAATAAGTTTACACCCTACTCACAACATACTACTATAAAGTTGCTAATGATGCCTATACTAAAGTGCTTGGGATTGGGACTATTACGATTACTAAAACAATTCTAACAGATGTTTTGTATATGTCTGAGATTGAATGCAGTCTTTTATCAATAAAAAGAACTATGATGCAATTGAGGTGTCTAATTATCTTTGATCATATTAGTTGTGATTTTTAGGACTTGGCATCGGGGACAGAGATTAGCAATGCTAAGAAATAGGATGGGCTATATTACCTAGAACGAGTATCAAGCAAAAAGACTAGTTCTATTTATTTATTTTCTGGATTATTAACTAAAGATGTCATGTTATGTCATCTTAAGTTAGGCCATCATACTTTTAATTACATGAAGTATTTATTTCCAGAAATTTCCAATAAAGATATTTCAAATTTTCATTGTAATATCTGTCATTTAGCTAAGCAAACTCGAACCAATTTTGTACCTTATCCTTATCAGCCTACTCACCCCTTTGCTATTGTCCATAATGATGTTTAGGGACCTTAAAAAATTCTAACTAATCATAAAGCTAAGTAGTTTGTAACATTCATTGATGATCAAACTCGTTTGACTTGGATCTTTTTAATGAGGGAAAAGTATGAAGTTTTCCAAATTTTTAAAAATTTCATGCCTTTATAAAAAATCAATTTTAGACTTCCAAAAACATTCTTAGGAGTGATAATGGAAGAGAGTATCTCAACTCTAATTTCAAAACTTACCCTGATGGGCATGGAATCTATCACCAAACCTCATGTGTTAACCCACAACAAAATAGGATTGCATAAAGGAAAAATAGACATCTTCTTGAGGTAGCAAAAGTATTGATGATCACTCATAATGTCCCTAGTGTTTTTTGGGGAGATGCAGTTCTTTCATCTGCTTATCTTATAAGTCGTATGGCATCTGAAGTTTTCAATTTTTGTGTCTTCAATTCAGAAATTCAATGAATTTTACCCCAATTCTCCACTTGCACCATCTATTCCTAAAAGGGTGTTTGGGTGTACTGCCTTTGTCCACATTAATAAGGGAATAAACTGGAACCTAAGTCTATTAAGTGCATCTTTCTTAGTTATTCCACTACACAAAAAGGGTATAAATGTTATAGTCCTGAATCTCAAAAAGTCTATTTTACTATGGATGTTAAATTTCTTGAACATATTCCTTATTATCCCAAATTACCCATTCAAGGGGAGGAATCTAGGGAAGAATGTCTTATTTGTGAAAGAGAGTTTGATCATCAGTATACCACAACTACTGAACAACAAAATATTGGTCCTCAATCATCATCAAAACTATCTATTTTTCCCAGTACTGAGCCTGAAAATGTGACAGAAACAAATTCTTCTGAAATTGAACTTGAACATGACACAGCCAATAATCTTATTGTTTTGCGTATCAACAAATTTTCACCCTTATTTGAATCTAAACCAAATCCCATGAATGATTCAAATGTGGTCAAAACTAAGGTGGAACCATCTAACTTGTAGGAAATATAAACTTATTCTAGAAGAAACAATTTTAGGTAGTAGGAAAATACTAGAGAAGAGCCTACTTCCATTCCTATGCAAAAACCGAGATTCAATCCTAGAGTCAAATTCTGTCCCAAAACCAAGTTATGATGATTTACATTGGCCTATTGCACTAAGGAAAGGGAAGAGATCATGCACGTATCACCCTATCAACTGGTATGTCTCCTATAAGAGATTGTCATCTAATATGAAATCATTTGTTGCTAGTATAGAAAGCAAGAAGATTCTAGATAGCTATTGTGAAGCAATTATTGATCCCAAATGGAAAAAGGCATTTGCTGAGAAATTAAGTGCCTTAGAAGAAAACAAAACTTAGGAAATAGTTGAACTACGAAAGGGTAAGAAAATTGCAGGGTGCAAGTGGGTATTTACAATAAAATATAATTTAGATAGGAGTATTAGTAAATACAAGGCAAGGTTAGTGGCTAATGGTTTTACACAAACTCCTGGCATAGATTATAAACAACTCACTTAAACTCATAGTTTTTTGCGTTGTCAGATAGTCTGATACATGATGAGCTATTGTAAACTACAGCCTTATCTTCATCTCTCCAAAATATACTGTTTGGATTTTGGACAATTAGATTTTCATGAGGGATTATTCGATCATCATCATGTGGATTATTGATGTCATCAAGATTGCCATTGTTCGCACGACCATTTTGAGCCATCTCTCTTCTTCTAGCTCGGTTTGCTCTACAAGCATATTTAATTTCAGAATTAATAAGAGTCAATTCAGAAATACTCTTGAGACTTTTGGATCTCAATAACATGGGAAAGAAAAATAAAAATCCAGGAAAATCAATGAGAGAAAAGAAAGACTAAAACTAACAATTCAACAAATCTATTAACCCTTCCCAACAATGGCGCCAAAAACTTGATTAAGATCCTGCAAGTATACAAGGTTGATCATAGTAGTAAAAAATATCCTCAAGTATTCCAGGAGCCGAACCCAAGGGAGGTTATGATTCACTTAATTAATCAATTTTAATCAAGAAGAACAATTTATGAAAATTCAAGCAAAGATTAAAATAAAAGTAGAAACAATATAGAAAAGCAAATATGTTGAGTTTGATTCAATCACTAAAAGCGTTAGGGGATTGAGTTTCACCTTCCAGGGATAACTAAAGTTTACTCTTAAATTGACTCTTTTTATAATTATAATGACAATTATTTCTAATTTATCCTAATTATCTCTCGATCAATTAGTTTGTATTTAATTAAGTTCTAATTCACTCTCGTGCAACCAAAATCCCTAATTAAACCTTGAATTTATAACTAAATCCACTATAAACACCTAATTCTATCTCTATAATTTTTTTATGTCTATCTCTCTAGATTTTGGTTTGTCCTTCACTTTTCTACATAGTCAATCTTATTGTAGCCAATCATAAATTCGTAATAAAGCACAAAAGAGACAGATATAATTGAACATAAAGATATTGAAAGAATTCAATCAAGAATAAGAGTTATAATCTTAGAGTGAAACTTTAGTCAATCCTAGTTACGCTACATCTTTACCCTTAACTGGAAGAATTAGTTACACAAAAACATTGTTCTCAATAGCATAACAATAATAATTCCCCAAAACATCAAAACAAAAACTAAAGGAAGAGAAGTAGCAGATAAAGAGAATAATTCAGTCTCACTATACTTTCAATTCTTCTAGATTTGCCATTAGAATACTCCCTCTAAGCTTCAAAGACTTCAGAATAGTTCTTCTAAAGCTTTAGAATAAGTGATTGTTCCCTCTTTGCTTCCCAAAAACCCTTTACTTATAGGTATTATGCTCTCTTAAACAGATCAGCTACAAGTTATCTTATAAGTGGTATCACCCAGTGCCGCATGCTTAGCCTTTTTGTCCACCTAGTGTCGAGTGAATTCAAAATTTTCCTCCCTCAGCACTTGATCCAGCGCCATGTGGGTTCCTTCAACAGTAGACCTAGCATTGGGTCCATACGAGAGATAAAGCCTCTTTCGCCTCCTCACCCTGACCGGGTGAGGAATTTAATTAGGACTGGATGAGCTAGTCATTGAACGTTTTTCTTCCTCTTTTTCTCTCTAAAATGCTCAAAACTCCTCAAAATTTTTCTAAGATGCAAATATATCTCAAATTATATATAATCATGCCAGAATTATATCAAAACTCAACATTTTTCAGGGAAAAACAACATAAAATATAGGTGTTTTATATGTATAAAATAGTAGGCACACACTGATAGGCAAGTTTAATAGCATAAAAGTTTTATTGTCATTAGCTGTGTGACATCCGGGAGCTGACGAGGTCGGGGAGTGATTGCCGGTGCAAGAAAAGTAGGGGTCAGATAAAGTAATAAGGATAAAATAATGAAGCACCGACAAAGAGCAGCTCCTAGCAGGCTTCTAAGCGGGAAGGGCATATGAATGAATCGAATACATACTAGAACGAGAGGGATCCAGAGACTGTATAGGTATGAGACTATACGGTTAAGGATAGCTTAAAGAAATTGATAGGTACTACATATACCAATAAGGTGTACTTACCTTTTCGATAGCCTATCCCTTAAGAACTCCTCAGTTA
The DNA here is from genome assembly GCA_026686845.1 of Adenanthera pavonina. NCBI lineage: Eukaryota > Viridiplantae > Streptophyta > Magnoliopsida > Fabales > Fabaceae > Adenanthera > Adenanthera pavonina. The sequence goes on from JAIVEN010000011.1 coordinate 37,939,208, forward strand.
AGCGTGCTTGACCTGGAGCAATTATGGGATGGGTGACCTCCTGGGAAGGAGGTGTGTGAGTGAGGATAAAGCACACCGAAATGGCTTGTGTTGGTTTGTGGGGACAGTCGTCAATCCCAAATAGCGGCCAGACTTTATAAGCTGCAAACCATAGATTGGCCATTATGGCAGCTAGATTTTGAGAATGCTTTTCTAATAGGGACCTTGAAGAAGAAGTTTATATGAAAATTCCCCCTGGTGTGGAATATACTGATAATAAGAGAAAGGTATGCAGGTTAAGATAGTCACTAAGAGCCTGGTTTACAAGATTTGCCCAACTTCTTATAAAACTTGGCTATGAACAATGTTAGGTTGATTATACATTATTTGTTAGACAGCTCAAGGGGAAAATTACTATTTTAATTGTGCACGTTGATGATATTGTACTAATAGGTGATGATGGTGAAAAAATTATAAGGCTAAAAATGAATCTAGACAATGAGTTTGAGGTAAAGGACCTTGGTAATCTCAGAAATTTTCTGGGAATGGAAGTTTCAAGGTCAAGTAAGGGCATTAGTATCTCGCAAAGGAAGTATACACTTAATCTACTTGAAGAACTAGGATACTAGGTGCCAAACCTACAGATACGCCTATGGAAATGAATCTAAAACTGGTGATAAAACTTGATGATATTCCAGTTGATAAAGGACAATTTCAGAGGGTAGTTGGGAAATTAATCTATTTGTCTGATACTAGACCTGACATATATTTTTCTGTAGGTGTGATAAGTCAGTTTTTGAGTAACCCACAGAAAGAATATCTTAGTGTAGTGTATAGGATTCTGAAGTACCTTAAAATGACTCCAAGCAAAGGTTTATTTTTTGCTAAAGGAATAAATAAAGGTGTGAATGTATATGCAGATATAGATTGGGCAGGTTCTATAGTTGGTAGAAGATCCACAAATGGTTATTGCACCTATGTGTGGGGCAACCTTATTACATGGAGAAGTAAAAAACATGTAATGGATAGAAGCTCTACAGAAACTGAGTATAGAGCACTAGCACATGGGATCCATGAAGGAATGTGGATTAAAAGACTCTTGAAGGAACTGAATATCAACTTTACAACACCCATCAAGGTGTGGTGTGACAATATGGTTGCTATAGGATTGCTAAGACTCGATTCTCCATGATCGAACAAAGCATGTGGAGATAGATAAGTACTTCATAAAAGAGAAAATCGACTTAGGCATAATTAATTTGTTGCATGTTGCTTCAAGAAAGCAAATTGCGGATATCATGACAAAGACCTTTACTAGAGCTAAGTTTGAGGAATTAAGAAGCAGGCGGAATGATCAATATCTATTTGCTAGCTTGAGAGGGAGTATAAGAATGGGCTTGCATTACTAAAGGCCCATTAGGGTTTTCCTTGATTAAGCTATCTTTATTTATACTTATTTTTATGCCTTTTATCTTACAGATTTTGTTTTATTTTAAGTTTAGATTTTATTTTGTTTTTAGGCAATATCATTCTGATTTAGCAAATCAAATCAAATTTACAGATTTGGTGTATTTAGGGTTAGCTACGCTAATCGCTATATATGTTTCACAAGGAATAAACAAATTTTTACCGCCTAATTTTGATAATATAACTTACATTTTCTTGTAAGCAGGGATGGACTAACACAATGGGGGCTCTGGCCCTTCCCAGATTTTTTTTATTTTTTTTAAATTTCTTTATGTTTAGAAGTTAAAACAAAAAAAATCTATACTTCAATTCCTCAAGTTTAAACTCACAATGAAAAAGACATGTATTAACTTTGAAACGAATTGCCCAAAGCATTAAATATACGTGTGTCACAGAATTTATTTATAACTTGTCCTTAGCATTCAACTTAGCCCCCAAACCCTTTATAGTCTTTCAGTGGTCCGTTTGAATTAAGATGATCGGGTTCAATACACCACACAACTCATTTGCTTGTGGACCAATTCAATCTCTCATTAGTCTATGGAAAATCCATCATATCAACCAGTGAGGGAGCCACTTTCTGTGTTTGTTTTTTTTTTTTTGGGGGGGGGGTGTGGGTGGCAAAAGGATTTTTTTTTTATTTTAAATTTCTCAAACTAGTAGTCTAAATTAAGAAGAAAAACTTGGCATGCTCTCCCCCCCCCCCCCTAATATTTTTTCCCAATGCACTGTTTATTGTTCTTCTCTTTCTCATTCTTCTCCCCCCCACCCCCACCACCAATACAACAATGCATTTTCTTTGGCTTTGCCCCTAATATATCAACCTAGTTTTTGACTAAGTTTGGATGATTTTTCAACAAACTGGTTGATTCATATAGGGCATTTGCATTTTGAATCAGAATACAACCCAGTTCATTGCAGATTAGACTATCTAATCCGATCTGTTTTTCAAAAAGCTGATATAAAGCCATATAGAAAGCAATATGCATGTAAGAGAGTAACAATTTTTTTCTTGCAGATCGAGGGACAATTTTTATTATTGTTGTGTAATGAAAAGTGAGAGTAACTAAAGCACTTTCGGTGAAGTGATCCATTGAAGTAAATGCTCCATTAACCAACCTTAAAACGTTGCTTCTGAATGTAAGCATCATGATGATGATGAGCATTATCTTGTTATTAGTGTTAGGTGATTAATATTAATAATGCAAATTAATTATGATCTTTTATCCCTATATCCATATATATTCCATACCTACTACCAGAAGCAACTCTTCGTACCATTCCCTCCATGATCAAATCAAAGAGTTGCATGATGAATTCATAATTGTGATTTGATGGTGCCAGATAATTAAATAATAAAACAATGAAAAAAAATTCTAACTTAAGACTTTTCTGAAGACATTGCCTCAAGTGTGGGCAACGCTGAACGATCAATACTTTATATATGTATTTCTCATCATCAAATTTTAAAATATATATATATATATATATCCACAATGAATGGGTTGAGTAGAAGGGATTTGATATTTCTTAAGTAAAGTTAAGGATTTGGATCTTGTAAAAAAAAATCACATTGAATAAGTTATTTCAATATTAAACCTGACAACATTTAAATTTAATCTAGTTGCTAGTATCATTAATCAAGTAGTTGTATGAAAAAATATTATCATATAAATTTTAATAAAAATAATTATTTTAAAATTGAATTATATAAAATATATAAATTATAGAAGTATATATAATTTAATATTTAGGTTATTTAAATAATTACACTTTGTAATATCAATATATCTATAAAACATAGAGAAAGCCACACAGTTCTAAAGCATTTATGAATATCGATTCTGTACAAATGCATAGGTCCACCCTAATTTTGAGATATATATATTAATTTTAAAACTTAATTAATAATAAAAATGTAAAAAAAAAAACACATTTAAATATGATCGGATTACAAACTGCAGTAAGGGGCAAAACAGAAGAAGAGATATCATATATAGTTAACAAAATGTTAAAAATCATAAGAGAACCACAAATTCTTTAATAATGTAATTAATTTAAAGTTCTAAAGAAAATTCCTTCAGATACTCATAAAAGCTAGCAGCCAGCGAAGTGCACGAGAAATAGGGCCAAACAATAAAAGAAAATTGAGAATAATAGATTGAAGCCTTTTGTTTTCTTTGGCTAAAGATATCATTTCAGTGAGCAAACATAAGGAGGAAAATAATACGATCATAACCACATGATAAATCCATAATATAATTAAATTATAGCACTATATATATCTCCTTAACATATATAAATGTACATGCATGTGGGTCAATATTGTCCGATCATATGGTACACTTACTACATTTATTTGTGTTGAAACACTTTATAATAAAGAACGCATAAAAAAATTACACAACTTTTAATTTATTTACAGTTTATAATCTTTTTCAAATTTGGATTCTCACGAGAAAAGATCACAAAAAGAAATCACGTGAAATGAAAAATAATACAATGTATGCAACACACTCACCTTCATATAAAATGTACTATTAATAAATGTTTCACAAACTCTCTCTCTCTCTTTTGGTTTAAAAAAAAAGCATATGACCTCTTCAATAATGCAAGTCTGCTTATTCCATATCCACTTTCATAGCAGCACCTTGAAACATTGGATCCCCGATAAATATCATATGTCGGTTGAAAGTAATAAAATATAATAAAAAATAACAAATTAAATGTGAAATGACACTGGTGTATTTATTTTAAACCAAACAGTGAAAAAATTATATTAAATAATAATGATAATAAAAATATAACAAACATTACATAATACTAATATAGCACAAAACATGGCGTAATCTGTTAGGGAAAAAAAGACTAGACATGGCGTAATTATTGCAAACTAATAGCGCAAAACAAAAATAAAAAAAAAGTTCATTTAATTTTTAATTTTCTTGTGTTAATAAAATAATTACTACCATGGCAGAAACAAAAGAATTGATATCAAAACATACCGATGAATAAATTAAAACTAGTGAAATCTGGCAAAAGAAAAAGAGATAAAACTAATGAAAGAAGCATAAATACTTGAAGAATGGAGAGTTCGAGAAACAAACCTTAATTTAATTTAATTTCCCTCTAAATACTACACATAAAAGCTAGATTCGGCAAAATGCTTTACATATATAACTACATGTCTTGCCTGGTGATCTTTTTTAGAAGAGCAGTGATTAAAGCGTCTCTTTTCTCAGCCCTAGCTTCTTCTCTAATCCTTCTCTCTTCTTCCCTCTCTCTCCATCTCTGCTCCATCATCATCCTCTCGTTCTCCAAGGCTTCCATGGCTTGCCTCCACTCCATCTCCTTTATCCTCCTCTCCTTCTCTCTCGCTTTGAAAGCTTCCATCCACTGCGACTCTATCTGCATCTGCTGCCTCATGAACTCCTCCAATATCTCCTTCAACTTATTATTGTTATCCTCATTGATACTTTTGCTTCTTTTCACCTTCTTCTTAGAACTCTTATCAGTACTCATCTCCTCATTGTCGTCTTCATCATCCGATGACAGGTTTGCCGTTTTCTTCTTCGACCCACCTCCTTCCGCCTCCGCCCACAGCATTCTCTGCATCCTCGCTGTGAATATCGCTTGAAGCTCACTGTAAAATGGGAATTGTTGCCTTACAGTTTCTGGCTCCGCCGTTTCACATCCCTTTCCATTTCCCAAAAACAACATAACAATTTAGTTTACATGAGTGAAACAACAATCTTGAAACACTGACACTTAGAAAATTAAAGTCATACTGGATTACTGGCCATTTTTGTAAGCCTAATCACGATTTAAATTGCAGCCAAAAAATGTCTTAACTACAATTATAATGTCATGTTATTTGAGAATCAGATAGATTATGATTTTGATTTCACAGTATATATCAATTCTTCCTTCATGGCTTCTCATGCCATGGTTACTACAACTTCTACTTAAGATCAACTACAGTGGGTTCCACCATAATAATTCTAAATTAGCCATATTATTCATGATTTATGAATAGTGTGGCTCCCACACTTTTTACATATAAATTGATATAATGTTGATTAAGTTGTAATTGGAAATATTACACGGTATTTAATATATATTTTGAACCTATATCATCCAGGTTATATATGATTGTATTCCAAATTTTTGAAGTATAATTCCATTGCAAGTCATATATAGTTAATTACTACAAAGTGTGTAATTAAAATTTAGATATAATTTAGAATGGGACATCATATTTTGTAAAATGAGAGTTAAACAAGTATGAAACAAGTTAGGTTCTATTTCTAAAATAGAAGAAAACCCTCGAAAGCCGGAAGCTACTAGAAGCAGCTAAAACTTTTCACAAAACAAGTTTCCTTCAAGCACCAAGCAAGTTTATATATAGAGAGTACTACGTCATGCCGACATCAGAAGCATATCAGATACAGTATGATTCTGTTTGATATATAAAGCGTTATCATGTAAATCGCAGCTTTTGTAAAAGTGAAAACAGAGATTTGATTGGAACTTGAATTTAGATAGATATCGATGAATTAGGGAGGGACGACGTCGTATGCGTATGTACCTTGTATCTGGTGACGAGGTTCTTCCACTTGCACTTGCACTGCTCTGGGCTTCGCAGGTAACCCTTATCGCTCATGGCGTTGGAGATGACTTGCCATAGCTGCTTGTTCCTCTTGGTCTCCATGAAATTCTGATCCAGCTCTGCTCGAATCGCCAGAAACTCCTTCGTTTCTTGGAGGCTCCATTGAGGCAACCTGTCGACGACGCTAGAACTCACATCGACGTTGTTCATGCTAAGACCATGAGGATGATGAGGAAGAGGATGAGGGTGATGTTGGTGAAGATGATGAAGATGAATCTGATCCATATTTATTCAGTGATCGATCAAAGAGAAGTATATAGGAGGTGATTGATTGGATTAAGACTACAAGCAGTGAATATTTGATGATATATTTCAATTTCGGAGGGTTTTGTTTTCTTGGGTTCTAGAAGAGAGAGAGAGAAGGAAGGTTATATGAAGGAGGAAGTGTGAACCGGCAGGTGTGGATCGTGTTAGAAGAAAACAACAGGAGGACGACATTTTCTCTTTTGCTTAGGTGTCAAATTCAAGAGGGATTTCCCTTTTGCCATTACCTCTAATTTCAAACAAATTCAACCCCTTTTTTAAAAAAAAAAATCAGATAGCTACAATTCAAGATTAATTAAATTTTTAAGACCACTTTAAAAAAAACCCAGGTTTTACTGCCCAGAAAAAAAATAGATTTAATTCAAATGAATTTTGTATTTAAATAAATAACAAATTTCTGTGTGTAAATGTAGGAATTGATTGATATTCTAATTACAATTATAAATATATGCCTAAAAATTGAGAAATAAAATCGAGAATCCAGAAAATGAAAAATCAAACATAATTAAGAAACATGATTGGTAGGAAAAAGTGAAGTAAATTTGGAGAGAAAATAATTAATTTTAGAATGGAATGATAAGGTGTGTGAAGATGCAGCGGAATGGCAGTGTGATCTATCTGGCTACGCGGAAACTTTTTTGGAGGAAGTGTGTGGCTGGGTTTGTCTTTTAACTTTTTGGAGGCAATCCCATTGCGTATACGTGTCGTCAGCCTGATGACAAAAGTCTCCCCATTCCCATCCCCATCCCCTTCATTCCTCAATATTATTTATACTCCGTAATCACCCGCATTCTATATTTATTCCCATTCTAATGTTTATATATATTAAAAAAATATGTTTTGCCAGTTTTACATCAATCGTACTATTCATAATATTTGAACAGTATAATTTATTGTAAATATTATATTATATATAGATATGTTAATAATTTAAATAAAATAATTAATATTTTTATTAAAATATTCCTTTCTAAACTGTTTTTGATTGAAAAGAATATAAATAATATAAGTAGTACCTAATAATCTCCCTTCCCTTTTTTTTTTGGCCAACAATCTCCCTTCCATCTGTTATGGTTCTTTATCCATCATTCTCTATTTTCTTGTGGCCCACTCTTCATTGCTTCCTTCCCAAGTTGTTCTCTATTTCATCTCACATATTTATTTCTCACATTATCATATTTCAATATGTATATATAAATATATAAATTGAATATTTGATTCTCAAAGTAATTAGACGATGAAAGTTTTGACCCATTTATATGACGTCTAATACACAAATTATTAAATATCGAAGAAAAAATGATAATATGGATAAAATAAAATACTTCCTCCGGTCCTATATATAGGATCTTTTGTCCTAATCCTAAATATAAGATTCTTTATAATATATGAGATAGTATTTATTATACATTTCCAAAAAATACTCCTATTTAATGTATTCAAAGAGAAAAAGAAAAAGATTAAATAAGGATAATTTTAGAAAAATATTGAAATTTTCAGAGAAATTAAGGTAGTTAATTAGTTTTAATTCAAATTCTTAATTTGCATAATTTAATTAAAAAAATCTTATATTAAAAATTAGAGAGAGTAATTATTGTCACGTTATTCCATATCGTGTGAGATAGGGTACTGTGAGTGAAGATTTAGATAGTAAACCATTACTATGTGACAAAAAAATTAATTATATTTAATATAATATAAAATTTATAACATATATATTATTTGTAAGCCGTAATAATATTAGGACACATTTGATATGGTGTAAGTAAGAATAGGAAATTAAACTTTCCAATAAGTAAGTAAAATAATCTTGCTAGGTTAATTAAAAATGTAGAATTTTAGGGAAAGTTAGGTTGAAGTTGTACTTCAAATAAAATCTTGAGAAGTTCTATTTTTTAAATATTTTGTAATAATTTTAAAAAAATATTAATATTTTTAAAAAAATCATGAAATAAAAAATATATTTATGTCATTAATATTAAAATATAATATTTTATAAAATTAATTCAAACTTCCCAAGAAATAAAATATTAACCAAACATGTTATTCATAAACTCTTGAAAAATTAATTTTCTGAAAAATATACTAAGCAATCCCTTCTCTCCATTTGCCAAACTCCATATTATACCAAATTAACTAGGTAATTGATTTTGAGATTTATAATTAATTATCAAAATTGAAACGAAACAGGCACATGCTTTGACAAAATAATTGGGATTGGACATTATTGCTTTGTTCCAAAAACTTTTGTTTTGCCGCGTGAGGTGACAGAGGAATGGGGCTATAATGGAGGCTGGAACCCAACCTTTATTATTTGTCAAAGCGAAAACTGACAAAAGAAGAAATTCGTTTTATTCTCTGTGGTAAAAATTAATTTGTAAAAATATAAACACTTCCTTTTTATTATCATTCATTTGCAATTAAATCGTTAAATTAAAGTATGAAAAATTGGCATTGTCAAATACTTCCTTATAATGCTGCCTAAAATGAAAGTTTTCATCATATATTCATATTTACTTTTCTTTTTTCTCCAAGTAAAATTAATATATATAGACGTGGCACCACAAACGCGGTATTCTGCCATGTCACACTCAGTGGAGACCTACCATATCCTTCTACGTGGCAGAAGAGGGTCTACAACTACAAGATGGAATCGTGGGACCCACATGTCCACGGTGACCGCTCTATCCAATCAGAATGAAACACGTGTTAAACGACTGGGGTGAAAAGGCGGCATGAAAGTGGTGGGGTCATTCTAAAAGAAGTGGAGTAATTTTCCGCTGGATTGACCGTTCTTCATTGGATTTTTACCCAGTGATTGTCTGACTGACAATATTCTCTTTGCTAGTTTTGGACCACACCATCTCTCTCATTCAAATTAGTGATAATAAATTAATAATTATTTTAAACAATTTTGAATTTTAAAATGATTTTTTTGGTCTATATTATTACTTGTGTTTCTTTTTAGTTATTGATACTTTCTAACATTATTGCTTTTTTTTTTGGCCTGGCTAACATTATTGTTGAAATATATATAGATAGATTACAAGCAGAGTGTTGTATGAAAATGCCAAGGCCAAAAAAGAAAAAGAAAATGTCAATGTAAATAACACAAAAGTATCAATAAAAAAAAACCAAATGTTACATTTAAATTTTCAATTTGATATAAAAAAATCTTATGAAGGTTGGATGATGGAGTTATGTTATTTTCTTAATTTTCAGCATCACTATGTCACATGTGATCGTATTATTTATCATTTAATATTTAAAAAGAAAGAAAACGACAATTCAGAGGCAATAAGTATGATCAAGAGACAATAATTGACATATCATTGCCAAATGAAGGAGCTGAATAATCAATATTAATATGTTGAGCCAAAGAATAATCAATGTTAATATCAATATCAATATTTGAAATACAAAATTTATAATTTGGCAAAAAAAAATCAAAATTTATAGAGAGTTGAACTATTCAAAAACCATAAACAATGTAACTCGCCTAGGGTTCTATACAATTTATTTTATTCTTTTTAATTTTTCTAAGTTCTTTACACATTTTATTGAGTTTTATGTTATTTAATTTATTCTTAATTTTTAATATTTCTCCACATTTCAATAGAATTTAAATGTTAGTATAATAATGAGTTTATAAATTTTCAAGTTATTATTTTTCTACATATACAAATATTTTTTATAGTTTCTATATCTATATCTATATATATTCTATATATATATAAATCATACATAAAGTTATTTTTGGGGATTTTGCTGGCTTGTAAATAGTATGTTAATTTGAGATATTTGGTTTATATAACACTTTTTTATTGGTCTTTTTGTAATTTATTCAAACTTTAAAATGTTTCTATCTTTTGTCATGTGAGGCCCATATACTTTTTAAATATTGAAATACATTATATTTTTAATAAAATTAATTAATGTTATCCCTGAAAAGCACAAGTTATAAAGTCTAGATCTAGTTTTATATATTAAAAATATGATATACAAATATTTGTTAGTTATGTCATTGATTCTTTTGAAAGAAGTACATAAAAATTTCTCTTGTAGTATGTTTTAACGATTTCAAATAATAAAATGAAGTCCTTGTTGTCTTAATAATTTCGTTCACATCATAAAATAATATTGATGATACAATAAATTCTTTAAAGTAGATTAAGCTGAATATTTTATGCGCGAAAGAATACAAATGAATAAACCATGCGCTGCACACTTCAGGAAAAAATTATTCACAAAAATAATAGATATAAATTAATGTTTTTTGTGTCAGGGACAAAAAAAAAATAATGCTTTTCCAAGAAATGCAAGACACCAAAGTCAAAATGGACCAGCCTAAGCCTTAAGTTGTGCAAGTAATAATTGAATGGACATATATGCTGAACATATTATCTTAAATATTTCCTTTGGAAATTCTTTAGATCTTGTGGGTTTGATATTTATTTATTATAATAAAAATATTTTTTGAGTTTTGGGCGTTCATAACTCATAAGTTACACTCACGTTCATTAGGATGGAGATGATTTATTTTTTAAAAGTATTTTTTCTAGAAAATAAAGTGCTTCATCAAATTTCTGAAAAGAAATAAAATTAGAGATTTACATGAAAAAGAAAATAATAAAAATATCAAAAGCACTTGGGTATAAAGAAAATAACTTGCTTTCGATTAAGAAAAGTTTTAGATTTGAATATTAAGAATTAAAAAAAAAGCATGTTATAGACTTATAAGAGCTACCTTTCATTTGTGGTCCAATAATGCTCAAATCCAAAAATAGTTGATAGTCTCAAATGCCTAATAATTTTTTACCAAAAATAAAAATAAATTTTTTTAGAACAGAAAATATATTTAAAATTATTAATTTCTATAATTAATAGATAATAACTGAGTTTCTTTTTTCCGCAACAAGTTGATAGCCAGGTTGGGCTTGAGGAACCTCCTCCTTGAAAATTCTTGGGGTTTTCCTTTTCCAAAACAAAATGGTCCTATGTATGGTCCATAAAAAAAATGGTCCTATGTATTACACCAAAAAAATGGTCGTATGTAAATAAATTATTTATTTATTTTTTGGCCAACGTAAATACATTTTTATGATAAACTATGTAAATTCAATTTAAAATTATATCATAAAAAAGAAACATTTTTTTAATTATTTACTTTCACTTATTCATATTATACGATGTTTGATAGGATTTCTTTTGTCCATAATATAAAATACTATATAGTAATTTGTCATTTTCACTCTTCATCTATTTTATTGCTAGTCTTGTAATTTGTATTTTATAAATATAGCATATATTTTTTTTCTGAAAACTTGTACTATATCTATTGAAAAAAAATGAAATAAAAATTAATGATAATTATATTTTTAATTAATAGGAGTAAAAATAAAATTTTTAAATTTTTTTAGAAGTTTAACAACGTATAATTTTTTTTAAATGTTTGAAATTGTTGATAATATATTATATTATGGACCTATAGTGTGGAGATATAATTGGGACATTAATTGTCGTTAAATTAGTTAACTTTAATTGGCTTTGACATCATGATCATCACAGATTGTTGTTTGGGGTCATTTTCTGAGCGGATTATGAAGTCAAAGGCCATCATTGTGTAGTTAGACTTGATCACAAATTGGGTGAGAGGGTTAGTTTTAAATATTTTTTAATGACATAAATTTCAAAATCTAACATACATTGAGTAAATTAATTTGAGTCTTTCTTTTTTCCGTAGAGGGATGAAATAATAAACCATCATTTATACTCCCCCCTGCCTTTATTATATTCCCTACCATCCAAAATATAAATATCTTCTAGCTATTATTATATATACTAAAATAAAGTATATTGAGATAATGTGTCGAAATTCTTTATTGCCACATCATTCTGGTCAGATGGAATAAAGTGGGACCTATTATTATGTCAACTAATATATTTTTATAATTTAATTAGTTTATTACAATTTAAATTCCTTTTATGACAATTTATTTTCATTTGACTATCAAAATTTCCTTCTAGATTTTAATTTCATAAATACACCATTTCAATTTTTTTAAAACCATTTATTAAAGATCAAAATATATAAAAAATTTTGTTTTTATGCTTATAATTTAAATGTGAATGATACACATAAAATATATTGATATAATCTATTTATTCAAATATAAATCTAATTATTGGTATATAATATTCAAAATTATCATAAAAATATATATGTTATTTTATTTATCTAATTTGAGTTATTAAATTTGTGGAGTTATTGGATTTAGCTATTGACTTTCCACAATTTATTGTTTTGTTTATTATATATACCAAAGTAAAGTATATTGGGATGATATGTCAAAATTCTATGTTACCACGTCAGTATGGTGAGATTGAAAAAAGTGGATCACATGCTGCCAACTAATGTATTACATGGCTCTTATTAATTATTGGCTAGCTATATAATAATGCATTATTTATGCTTTTTAATATGATATTTTTACACAAATTATGTTTGGTGTAATTATAAATCAATAAAAAAAATTTAAATATTCATACATATAATTCCTTTGAATGGCACGTATGGAGCAATAATGGTTGAGATAAGAATTTTCAAATTTGTATTTAATTCCTTTATTTTTTTTTCTATTTCAGGTTCAATTATAAATTAATAAAAATAATTTTATAAATTGATCCATATAATTCATTTGAATGACAAGTAAATGAGCAATAATGATTGGTACTTGAATTTTCAAATTTGCATTTAATTCCTTTTTGTTCCATATTGGTTTCATATTGAATATTCAAATGATTTTGTACAACTGTCGACAAGTCATGATTTACTCTATAAATACACATGTTATTTCATGTTACAACCACATTTCATCTAAAACCTTTTCTTTGTCCATCTTCATTATGCGTTGAAGACGGAAGCAGAATTCTGAAGCAGGAGGATGTTCTCATTTGTTCTTTCACTTTTCTCTTGTATGCATTTTCCATTTAAGATGGTGACAAGGTTTCGATCATTTCTTTTATTTATTATTTCTAATGTAAATGTGATTGTATTTGTGCTTTTAAATTTTGCAGGATGATGCTTTTGAAGTTCGGTGGTAAAATTTTACATGACCTTTTTATTATTATAATTTTTAACATTTATTGTGTTTTTGCTAGAAGTCCATTTGTTTTCAATTCCTTCCCTAGAAATTTCATGTTTGCTATTGGCAACTAAGCAGGCAGTTAGAAGTGGGAATTCGGACTAGCTCGATCCATATGGGCTAACTTATCATGGGCAGAGTCTAATACGGGCTGGGCCCAAAAGCCTTTTTATAAAATGAGCTATATTTTTTTAAATCCAGTCCATATTTAACGAGTTACGGGCTAGCCTATGGGCCCGTATTTTTTAAAAAAAATTTTAATTTTTAATCTAATTTACTATTTACAAAATAATACAAACTTTTTTCACATACATAATTATTTAAATCAAAAGAACTAAAACTAACTATATATTAATTATCAATATCATCATTCATCATCACTAATAAAATTATTAACTAAGAAAAATATTTAAAAAAAATACGAAAAAAAAAGTAAAATGGGCTAAACGAGCTGGCTCATGGCTCATGCGGGTTAGCCCATTTATTGACCGGGTCAAATGGGCTCGGGCTAAAATGCCCAGTTTTTATAAAAGGTCCCAAATTTTCAACCCAATCCGTTATCTTCTTCGGGCTAAACGGGTCAGCCCATATTCCCGACTCTACTGGCAGTGGGGATTTGGAAAGAATCATACAACTTCAACAAAAGAAACTTTGACATCCGATTGAGGTGAGAAGATCGAACTAACTAGAGAATTTCATCCAAATATATTGAATTAATATTTTCTCTTATTTTTAATTGGTTTTTTTCCATTAAACTTATATTAGCAAACATGCATTATGATTTCAACATTTCCATGAATATTCCTCACAGCTGGTAGTGTAAAAAAACTCTTTTCTATTGGTAAAAAAATTTATTTTCTAATTTTTTAAAATTAAATTTCATCTATATAATTATTTGTATACTTAATCTAAATAGGTTGTGAATAAATAAAATTGATGACTTATATATTTAATTTGATCATTTCACATATTGATAGAACTATTCTTTGTTTCACATATTACTTAGAAGCAACAATTGTTGAGTGCTTTAATATGACTATGATCGAAAGTAGTCTTGCGGTGGAGACATGATATTGAATAGATTTGATACAATATCTATTAATGTACAGTTCTCAGTTTCTAATTGATTAATTCTGTAGGATGGATAAGATTTTGATTATATTTTTTTTTTTTTGTGATCAAATGTACTCGACCCTTATAGAATGTGTGTATATATATAATTAATAGATTATTCCTCTTTTCCATGGATTTTCATATGCTGTCCAAATAAAATTTTTTTTCTTTTTTTTAAATATATATATATGTATTATAGACTTACTTTAACTGGGTAATTCATGAATTATAAACAATTTTGCCTTATATAATTAATTGAAGTTAAATTATAGTTTGTAAACATAAACCAATACATAAACTAAAGAATTTGTTTTGTTTTGATTTATTCCATACTCAAATTTGAATATGAAAATAATTGACATAATCTGTAACTAAGTGGAATCAATCAAGAGGATTTTCTTATCAACCAAATCTGGATCAATTAGTGGTAATTGATCATGTATTGAATTTAATTATAAAATTATGATTTATAATTAGAACTAAATCATAATATTCATCTGCATTACTTTGTTTTGTTTATTGAAAAAGCTTAATATTAGTAGAAAATTGATTTTTGAATACAAATTTATATTGGAATAAAAAATATATTGAAAATTATTTAAAAAATAAAATTTAGATATTAAATTTGATTCGTTCATTTGTATGTGTCTATTTAAAAATAATCATGTTTGTAAGGAATGATGAGATGAATAAAATGAAAATTAAGGAAAACCAAAATTAGATGATTATGATATCATAAATTTAAACTAAGAAATTGAAATAAACCAATAAAATTTATTCAAATATATTTAATAATTTAATGTTGATTGTTTAAATTTAAAAATTTTGAAATTCAATTATTTAATTCTCCAAGAGATTTTGCAATCTTCTCCATCATTGACAACATTTCTATCATTCTTTTATGTCATCTCCTTTGCTCTACTATATGAGATATGCTTATCAACTTTTTATTTTATGATTTATTATGATTTTTTATTTTTGGAAAATTTTGAAAATGTATTGATTTTGGATTGATGAAAAATATCTTGGAAATCCATAATCTATGTTAGTTTTGTATTGATATGAGATTTCTTGGAAAATCTTAAAAATTTGTAAAATTTTGAGTTTGTATGATTTTTTGACTAAAAAAATAGATATACATTTTGAGAGAGAGTTTTTTTTTTTGCCGAAATATATTGAGAGAGAGTTTGTATAATTGATTATGTATTTTGAGTGAAATAAAAAATCCCCCTGTAAAAAAAAGTAAAATGGAAAATCCTAAATTGTGATTTAGTTTTGGTTATGTAAATTTAAATAAACTTTTTTTAGATATAATTTTATGCCACAGTTGGATTTATAGTTACATTGGATATAATACTCAATATCATTATGAAGTTTATAGTTAGAAACTATCCCACAATTAGAGTTGCAAAATAAAATTAAAACCATAGTGCAATATAATGTATTTATTTGTATCATAATTGTTCTTTATTTTGTTTATTGAAATTTATGAAAGGTTATAATATTTTAAGTAATTATTTGAATTGTCAGTGCAATTTCAGTTGGCTCTACATTTTTACTTTTATTTTTTCTGGTGCATTTCTTATTTTTTCAGATGATTTTCAATTTTTTTTATTTGATAATTGTCTCTTCTCTAAATGCTAATGCCTTTTCTTAATTTTTTTTGTTTTCATGATCTTTTTATATCCAATATGATTAGACAAGAAAGGAGTAAGTTGAATCAAATCTAGTAACAATTTTTATATTATGTCAATTTAATTAAAATTGAATTATTATGGTTTAATATGATTAAATTTTATTTCAATGTCAAAATCTTAAAACATCAAATTATTTATTAAATTCTACATTAAATTTAATTATTTAAATCAGTTGTAAATAATTAATAGCGTGTAATAATATTTACAATAGCGCAAAATGAACTATATAGTGTAACTATAATAACAATTACCTTATGAACATTGAACAACTTAGAAATCTTAAAAAAAAAAATTTTAATCATAAAGAAAGTTTTGCAAGTAGAGCAATCTGTATTAAAATCTAAAACTAGCAAATTGTCTGATTAGAATCAAAATCTGAAATTGCCAAATTATTACTTTCTTTTGGCCATCACCGATTTATTACTTAAAAGTTGATTTAACTTTAAATTTGTTATAATTACATTGAAATTATCCTTCAAGATTTAAATTACATTTAACACCAACTGTTTAAATTCAAAAAAATTGAAATTGAATGATTTACATTAATTATAATTCTATTGATATGATTTATATCATTATCACTTGAATGATTTCAAAAATTAAACCTATCAAAATATTAATTAAAAATTAAATGATATTTAAATGGGCTTTTGGTCAAATTTATAATAATAAATACATATTGATTGTATTTTAGAAATTAGAATAACTTAGTGTATTAATTTCAAAACTTTGAAACCAAGAAATTGCCAAAACAAGTTGGTTATTCAAACTTATTTTAAATCTTATTAATAATTTTTTTTATTAAATTAATAATGTAGCATGCATTTTATTGCCATTTAATTTGAAAATTATAATGTATGCCAAAACCTAATTAAATAAAATAGTTGCTGTCACACCCGAAAATGTGACACGGAATGATGCGGAGAACGAAAGAAAAAGGGGGGAAACCGGCCCTCACGACGGATAGCCGATTTCAGAGTGAGTCGTCACCAAAATTTTAAGAGAAATTTTAGAAAATCAAAACAAAAAAGGAAAAAGGATGGTCTGCAAATTAAAATTAGGTTTGGGAGTATAATTGTGAGTGAGGAAGGTGTTAGGCACCCCTACAAATTGTTAGGCACCTTGGTTGATCATGCAATTTTTATGGCTTTTAAAAATTATTTTAATTGCCCTTTTACCATTTACATGCAAAAATAAATATAAAAATAAGAAAAATGTAAAAATGAAAATAAAGAATAAAATGAAAATATGAAAAGTTGGGAAAAATAAACTAAGAGGAAAATGTTATTTATTTACAAAAGTGAACTTGACTCAGAATAAGAGTCTGGGATTTACGTACCCTGCGATAGAAATCAAAGTCGACGTAGTTTGGGTTAGAAATACGTGTCATTGGGTTGATATTTGTCATATATTTTTCAAAAAGAGAGGTTTATAGGAAATAATTTATCTTTTCACAAAGAAAATAATCTTTAGAATTAGTTAGTATGTTTTAATTTGTAAAAGACAGATTAATTCCCATTATTTACTCTTTTCATTTATTTATTTTTTGTTTAATCAACTTCTAAAAGAGAAGATATGTTTTCCCTCAATTTAGAAAATATGATTAAAATTATGTATGATTTTGAGTATTTTATTTTGATTTGAAAGTGAAATATTCGAAAACAGTTTTATTTTTTTTACATAATAAAATCAATTAGTTTATGTGACGACTTTATCACTCACAATATACCCATTGATATCTAAATATCCATGGTGGTGTCACTTGAGACAAAAGGTATAAGAAGAGTTCGAAAGAAAACAAATAATTCTTTATACAAATTATTTTTTATTTTCTTTTTATTATAAAAATCATTTTAACATCTATTTATTTATAAAAAAAGGAAATAAAACAACGTAATCATTACATATGTTTTGAAAAAAAAAATAATCAGCATATGTGGTGACTTTACCACTTACATGCTCACGGTGTTACCACTCAGACTAGAAAATACCAGAAAGAAAATTTTAAATGAAAATCAAATATCATATATGATGACTTGATCACTCATAATTTGCTGACTTACACTTATATGCTCACGGTGATCTCACTCGAGGCAAAAGGCAAAAAAGACTTAAAAGGATAAAATTAAAAAAATAAAATCATTTTTATATTAAATTATAAAAATAAATACGATTATGATTATTTTATAAAAAGAAAAGCGGTAAAAGGAATTTAAAAATATGACTTTTATGTATATATTCATATATTATTTATTTTTATTTGTTTTGTTTGTTTTATTTATTTATTTTTAGAAAAAGAATCAATCAGGATTTGTGGTGACTTTATCACTCACAGCTCGCTAATTAACACCTAAATGCCCATGGTGTTACCACTCGAAACATAAAGGAAAAAATAAAAATTTGAAATAAAAGGCTCTCCTTGAATAATTTATTTTTACTTTTAATAAATAAAAAAACCATTGGTTCTTATAAATATTAAAAATAAGAAGTAAGATTTAGCCAACGTTTATACCATGACAACTCCTCACTCATGGTATAATTGGCTGACACTCTATAGTTACACGGAGACTTGGTCCCTCGAGGCAAACTCTAAAGTAGAGAAGAAAAATCAATGATTAAATAAACATCAAAACTACAAATAAAAATGAAATCAAATACAATTTGTCAATGCGTGTGTGCTAAATGTGCAAATTCAAGTAATAGCTTCATTTCACTACAATGAAAACTACACAAAGATAAGAAAAAAGATCAAACTCTTTTGTTTTCTTTCCATCTTTCGCTTTGATGTTCCCTCTTGTGGCCTTGACGAAGATAATTTACCCTTTCCAAACTTGATCTCACTCTCCCATATTGCTCAAAAGAAGATAAGAAGACATGAATTAATTTCCAGCTTAAAACTTCCATTAATAAGCTATTATAAATACCCCAGATCTTTGTTCAAATATGATGGAAAAAATAATTGTAGCCATGATGCCTAGGAATCATGCAATCTAGCTAAGGTTACCCTTGTTATTTGGACTCAAATAGGCCAACCCCACTTGCACAACGACTTTGATACAAGTCCCACAATCAAATTCAAATAAATGTTTCATATGTGCATTAATTACACTCAACCTTTAAATGGAAAGAACATGGGAAAATAGTTCATTTATAGGCATAAAACGGCACATGAACATGCAGCACACTAAACTGGTTTTTTGGGCATGGAGAATAAGAGAGATATGACCCTTTCTCATTACTATAACTACATATAATCATGCATAAGCCAAATCAATGCTCAAGTATAAAAACACAAGGTCATATGACCACTTGAGAAGCTTAAAACCAAATGGGTAGGTGCCATAGCTAATCCACAACTGAAAGGAACATGGCCCGTGATCATCTTTCTGACACATGAAGCAGAACCAATGAGTTTGTAATAGTAAAGACAGGTTTAGAATATCAAAGTGAGGTGTAATTAGCGTGACTTGGAGCTATAAACAAAACCAACACCTAAAACAAACCTCCTCATACAAAACCAAAGTTAAATGATAATTTCACTAAGCTCAAGCAAAATTTATGCAGCAACAGAATTTCTCAAGCTCAAATTAAAGCCAAATGATCACTTTCCAAAGCTTGAAGTTAGTCCTATGCACTAAAGTAGCAACAATAAGTTACAGCAAGCTTCTTACGCATAAGTGAAACCAATAGGACCTATCTTTGTGCTTAGGCGAGTCAATCCTAATGCTATTCACACTCAAGAAATAATAAGAATTGTTATCTCAGACTATTAACAACAACCCCATATTTTATCAAATGGTATACCAAACCCTTGATCAGACAAATATAGGCACCAAAATCAAGCTTTCACAAGCATCAGAATATAAAGCCTGGAGGCCTTTAAAGTTATGCTTACAAACTTATGAGGATGACAGAATTAGAAAGCATTTTGTCAATCATTTGGCAGGCAAGTTGTAAACAAACACAGGACACAAGACTTTTCCTTTTTTCTCTCAATCCTTTCCTGAATACTTCACTCTCTCGGATTCCCTCTCTAAAATCAAAAGCTCTCTGATCGGGATATCCTGCAAGTGTACACGGTCGATCGCAGTGATAAAAATATCTCCGGAGTATTCCAGAGGTCGAACTCAAGGGAGATTATGATTTACTCAATTAAATAATTTCAGTCAGAACAAATAATTTGTAAAACGTTAATCAAATTCTAAACTAAGAGAAATTAACAATAAAAGCAAGGGTTTGAGTTTAATTCAATCACTGAGAGTGTTAGGGAATTGGATTTCATCTTCCTGGAACAAATAAAGTTACTCTTAACTTGACTCCTTATAATTATAGTGACAGTTATTTCTAATTTATCCTAATTACCTTTCAGTCAATTAGTCTGTATTTAATCAGGTTTTAATTCACTCTCGTGCAACTAAAATTCCTAATTAAATCTTGAAGTTATAACTAAAGTCACCATAAACCTCTAATTCTATCTCTAGAATTATTGTTTATGTCTATCTCTCTAGGTTTAGGCTCACTCTTCACCTTTTAGTCTATCAAATTTATCCACAGAATGAATTTTATGGTGACTAATCACAAAATCCCCAATAAAGCACAAAGAAGATAGATATAATTAAGTATACATTTATTGGAAAAATTCAATCATAAACAAGAGTCAAAATCCAGAGTAAACTCTAATCAATCCCAGTTAAACTACATCCCTATCTCTAATTGGGAAGATTAGCTACGCATAAATATGGTTCTTAAATTCAACATAAGAATAATCCCCCAAATCATCTGAACAAAATCTAAAGAAAGAAAAGTAGTGGAAGAATAGAAAGATTCACCCTCACTACACCTTCAATCCTCTCAGAGTTTCTTTTAGAATGCTCTTCCTTAGCTCTAGAGAATTTGGAATAAGTCTTCTAGGGCTCAGAATAGTATATTCATCGTCCTCCTCTTTTTCAAACTTATATATATATATATCTCGTACGACGCTCACGGAACATTTACTTAAAATGCAGATAACTCCTTCACCCGGCCGCGGGTGATGTCATTTTCCTCCAACCGGCGCCGGGTGAACAACTTCATATTCTTCCTCCATGATCCACCCGGCGCTGGGTCAACTAGCAATTCTGAGCAGTTCACGCCTCCTCACCCCGCCGCAGGTGAGGAAAACAAATGGGGACCGGATGACTTTTTGTTGGTGCCTTCTTATCTTCCTTTTCACTTTAAAATCCTCATTTATCCTTCAAACTTTCCTGAAATGCAAATATGTCTCAATTTAAATAGAATCATGAAAATTTGATATCAAAACTTAATATTTTTCAAGCAAAATAATATCAAATATGGGTATTGTATAGGTATAAAATAGACACGTCACTCTCTTCCTTAGTTATCCTTTTTTCTCGCATCCAAAATAGGAATAGGAATTATGAAGGAAAAATGAGAAACCGAGTAATGTTCATGAGTACTGAATAGGAATGGATGAAATTGAACAATAATAGCAAAAAGTAACAAGAGGGATCATTACCTATGTAAGCAACCCAAATCCAAATCCATTCGTTGCTTGCTTGCTGGATTTCATTTTTCCTTCACTTAGGTCCAATATGCCTCACTGTATCTTTGAACTTTCTGCTTTCGAATCTTTGAACCATGATCTCTTCTCTTTTTCAATCACTCGGACTCCCCTCGTTCTTTCTCGGCTCCGTTGCTCTTGATGGACCCTCCCTTCGGTTGCTCCTCCGTGGACTGGCCTCCTCGGCCTCCAGACTCTCTTCCTCTATTTCCTTCCTCGGTTTTTTTTGTCCGCCTTTCTCTCCCTTCAGATCCCTTTCACTCTGCTCTATTCGTGACTCTTCTACTCGGAGCTCCCTCAGTTCGTTTTCTCCCTCGAGTCCCCTGCTCATAGCTCTGTCCGTGCCTCTCTCTCTCTCTTCCATTCGCTCCGCCACCCTCTTCCTCCGGCTCCCTTGGTTTCTGTCTCGCCTCCTCACCCTCGGCTCCCTCGGTTTTTATCTCGCCTAAGCCCTAGGTTCGAGCTTCGTCCATCTCTCTTCTCACTCGCACGGCTTCTCTCTATCTGGCTCACCTTGTTTCTCCTTGCTTCACAAACACCCACGGCTCTCTCTTCCTCTTTCTGATTTTCTCACCCTCGCGACCTCCTCGTGGCCCCTTCTGGTTCGTCCCCTACACCTCCGCGGTCATCCCTCTCTTCCTCACGGTTCTTTGCTTCGAGCTCCCTCTTTTCTTTTCTCTTCCTCGTGACTCCCCTCTTCCTCATGCTCACGGCTGCCTTCCCCTTCTCAACCTTAGCTCCCTCTTCCCTTTCTTTTCTTGCGGCCGCCCTAGCTCCTCCCCCCTGTGTCTCACGCCTGAGCCCTCTATTAGGGCTCAGGATGAGCTCGGACCTGGGCCCCCAAATGGGCTCAGGTCCACCTTGGGTTGAAACAATTTCAGCTCAAGGTTAAAACCCTTCCTCTTTTTTTCTTTTGTTTTGTTTCTTTTTTTTTTAATCTTTTCTTTCTTTCTTTCTTTCTTTTTTGACATTTTCTATTATTTATTTATTCATTTATTATTTTTTTACTATTATTTTTTATTATTATTATATTTATATATATTTTTAAAATTACCCGGACAAAATACGATGTCCACAGTTGCAAAATCAAGTATATAATTATATCCCATAGTTATATTTAAATGTGGAATGTACAATCCAAATTCACCATGTATTGTTGATGGAAACTGTTCCAAACACTATCCCAAGGAATTCAATTCAAATACTGTCATTAATGAAAAGGGATATGCCATATACAAGAGACCAAAGAATAATTGATTTGTATTGAAGAATGGTGCTCCACTTGATAATTGACATGTAATTCCATACAATCCTTTTTTATTATTGAGATATAATGCACACATTAATGTTGAGAGACCTAATCAGGCTAAATCAATCAAATACCTCTTCAAGTATGTCAATAAGGGATATGACAGAATAACAGTGGTATTCTTTTGCAATACAAGTGGTTCTAAGTGATGATAATGTTCATGATGAAATTAAGATGTTTTTATTATTGCATGTATCTATCTTCATGTGAAGTTGTATAGAGAATGTTAGCAAGGCTGACTTCTCAAGAGGGGGGTGAATTGGGAAGATTAAAATTTTTCTGCACAAATTGAAGTGGGTGAAGATATCACAGTGTAATGAAAACAAAGAGTAAAACAGAGTAAGCTGATAAGTAAGGATAAGGAGAAGAAGACTCAGTGATTTATCCTGGTTCGGTCTATCCACTTGACCTACGTCCAGTCCCCAAGATAACTCTTGAGATTTATCCACTATACAGCAAGAATTTCAACGGGATTCTTGCTAATGCCACAGTACACGAGTATGCTCTGTTCCTGAGCTCTCTCAAACTCTCTAAGCACTTTCTCTATATGCTTTCCCAATCCCCCTGTGAATTTCCCTTACAAGTAAATCTTTCTTCCAGATGAAGAGTAGATTGTTTACAAATGTATAACTCTCTTGAATATAGTAGATATGAAGGTTAAAGTACAGATAATGAAGTTGAGAGGGTAAAAGCTTTTGAGAAGAAGATTCAGCAGAAATTCGGTATATATAAGTTTGATTCGTTACCCATAACTTTAAATGATGTTATATTTATAGTTTTAGTTCTCAAATGTCCGTTAGAGACTAAATCTATCCGTTGGGGAAGTTATCTAACGGTTACTTTGAAAAACTATCTATTTACCAACCGTATTTAATGTTTCTGACACACTGACATTCGAATTTTGGTTGGTCAACAGACGAATTTCGAAGGAACCGAAGGTTAAAGCTTCCAACGTTAAAATATGAAGTTCGTCTGTCCATAGAGTGAAATTCAAATTTTGAAACTTATAGAATATTTTCACAATGTGACATACAAATTTTCAAGAAGAAAGTTTTTCTGTAAATCGTGAACAGTGTTTTCAATTTTCTACAGTACCCTTGAAATTTGAATTTTGGATGCCCAAAATTCGTCTGTCCATTGAACGTTCAGAGAGGCACAGTAGATAACTTTCTCCGAAATTCGAAGTTTGACAGAGTGAAATTCGTCTGTCAGAGACCAGTTTTGAAACTTAATTTATTCTTGATCTCAGTTGAACTTTAACATTGTTTCAGACGAATTTCTTTTGTTTTCTCAAGTTGTGTCTTGTCTGAAATTTGAATTTTGAAAGAGTGAAATTCGAATGTCTCAAAGAGTCAATGTTCGTCTGTCAGAGAGCATTTTTCAAACTCAATTTCTTCTTGATTTCAGATGAACTTTAACATAGTTTCAGATGAATTTCTTTGGTTTTCGTAAACTTCATTTTACTTGAAATTTGAATTTTGAAAGTGTGAAGTTTGTCTGTTATAAAAAGGCTTCTTTCAGATTTGTATGAAAATTCGAATTTTGAACAACCAAAATTTTTCTGACAGAGAGCCATCTCTTCAGACTTATTCAGTTTTAGCTCGAAATTCGAATTTCCTAAGGCAAAATTCGAATTTCCAACCTGACAGTTCAGTTTAAACTTTCAAACTTCGTTTGTTTGTGTGTGTTTTTTAACTAAGTAAAGATTTAATTTCAAATCAAGGTTTGAAAACATCTTTTTTTCAAATCAAAATCTTTTACCCAATCATAACAAAAACTAAAGATCCTATAAGAGATCTAACAGCAAATACTCAGAAAATCTTCACTTGAAGCACTTTGATTTCCTTTGAAATCTTCAGTCCAAGCTCTTGGATGTTGGTTTGGAATCATCAAAACTCTTGATTCAACAGAGAATTCTATCATTTGAAATAAATTTTAGGGATCCGTTAGTTAAGAGACTACCATTTCATTTACCAAATGAAAATACGGTAGTATTTGGAGAAGAACAATCTTTACAATCTGCATTGGATAATAATAAAGAGAACCCTTCTATATTTGAAGCATGGTTTTAGCTAATTCTAAATACAAAGAAATAAGGAGCTTGTCATAAGCTGAATTCCCTTCTCATTATGTTTATAAAAAAAATTGCATAAATGGAGGCATAGACAGTTTGGCTTCTCTATTAAAAGGTTATATTTTGCTCCACCTGGTTCTGTGAAAGATATTACATGTGATTGATGCTAAATGAAGTAAAAGGTGCTACTTGCTATAAGGATTTGAGAACTGTTGATGGAATTGGTTATCCTACATACAAAAATGCTTGCTTTGCTCTTTGATTGTTAGATAATGACAGAGAGTATGTTGATGGTGTCATACAAGTAAGTAATCGGGCATCATTTAAATACTTTCGTCGCTTATTTTGCATTGTACTTTCATGCAATGCTATTTCACAGCCCAAAGTTGTGTGGGATAAAGTATAGAGGGTTATGTCAGATGATATCCTTTATATGTAAAGGAATATTACTGATCATGAAGATACATAACTTTTAGTATAATTTTTTTTTTGTTTTCAATTATGTCCCATATTAATTGATTTACATTAACAACAAATGCAGGTCTATGTTTTTCAAATTCAAAATTGTGCAATTTTATATTAATTGAAATAGAGAAGCTATGCCCTATCCAGTAATGGATGCTGTGAATGTTGGTAGCAACAAGTTGATTTGGCAAGAATTAAATTATGACAAGTTTGAGTTAGCTGCCAAGTTTTTTGAATTAATTAGTACAGTGACATGTGAACAAATAAAAGTATATGATCAAGTCATTAGTGTAGTCAAATTTGGTAAAGGCGGTGTTTTTTCTGGTTATGGTTATGGTGGTACTGGAAAGACTTACATATGGAACACTTTGTCTGTATCATTAAGATCACAAAGAAATATTGTATTGAATATTGCATTGAGTGATATAGCTACATTACTTTTGCTTGGAGGACGGACATCTCATTCGCAACTTTGCATACCCCTATCAGTTAATGAAGATTCAGTTTGCAACATCAAACAAGGTAGGCATGTTGCTGAATTACTAATCCATACTTCACTAATTATATGGAATGAGACTCCAATGGCACACAAGCATTGTTTTGAAGCTTTTGATAGAAGCCTTCATGATATAATGAAGCTTCATAATCCAATTACTTATAATATGACACTTGGAGGGAAGGGTGTTGTGTTGGGTGGACAGTTTCACCAAATTCTATCTGTTGTTCCAAAAGGTACACGTGAGGATATAGTTTTTGCAATTGTTAATTCCTCATATATTTGGAATCATTGCAAAGTCCTGATTTTGACAAAAAATATAAGGTTGTTGCCCTCAAACACATAAAAAATGAATAAAGAAATCAAGGACTTTTTCAGACTAAATTATTTCAATTGGGGATGAAACTCATGTTCCAATGAATGAAGGAGATGCTGATATCACTATTCCAAGAGATTTGTTATTATTTGTTTCTGATGACCCTATAAAGGCAATTGTTAAATCCATATATCCTAATCTTATTCATAATCTAAATGACATTGCATATTTTAGAGATAGAGCCATATTGGCTCTTACTTTGCATGTCATGGATGAGGTGAACAATTACATGCTATCTATAATTCTTGGTGAAGAAGTAGTATACTTAAGTTCAGATAGTGTATACAAACAAGATGAGAATAGTAATTCAATGGATGATCTCCATTCAGTTGAATTCCTAGATAGTATTTCTATGTCTAGTATTCCAAATTATGAATTACAGCTAAAGGTAGGTGTGCCGATTATTTTGATGAGAAATATTGATAAATCTATGGGGTTGTGCAATGGAACATGTTTTATTGTCACAGAAACTTTAAAACATGTGATTGAAGTACAAGTAATGTCAAGAATTTCTATTGGAGAGAAAGTATTTATCCCTAGGATTTCAATTACACCATCGGACTCAAGACTGCAATTCACATTATGTAGGAGGCAATTTCTTATAATACTATCATTTGCTATGACAATTAACAAGAGCTGGAGTTAAAGTCTGTCTAATGTTAGACTATATTTGCCAAGACCACTTTTTACTTATGGTTAGCTATATATTGTTATATCTCGTGTGCGTAGTGAGCAGGGATTGAAAATTTTAATCCTTGATTTTGATGACAAATTATCAGACACAACTTCTAATGTTATTTAAAGAGAAGTTTTCAACAATTTAGTTTAATAAACCTTAATGTTGTTGATAATGTCATATTGTGGATATTGATGTTTTAATTTGTTTTTCATTTTAAAATATGTTGTTTTTGCAAGAATGTTGAATGCTAATGTGATTTTCTTTTTAAATGGCTTACCAAGAGATAGGTTATACAATATTAGAATTAACTCATGTTACCAAATATTTATATATTACTATTATTAAATATATATATATATATTATTTTTTAAGTTATAATAAACTGAATAATTCGTGCATCGCATGGGTGTGGCACTAGTTTTAATTTCTAAAAGATGTCATGGTTTAAAATACTTCCTCCATCACTTTTATTAGACCATTTCCAAAAACTTTTCTTGTTACTTAACATAAGACCTTTAATAGATATGAAATGCTTATAATTGTTTTTTTTCAAAATTACCATTCATAAATTCACTTTACAACTAATCTCTCTCTTTGGATGAAAAGTCAATGAAATTAATTAAGAGCATTTTTGAAATGATAGTAATTTTATTTTATTTTTTACAAAATTAGCATTTTCAAATAACTTAAATCATCTTTCTTAATCTTTGTGAATTCTTTTAAATGATCATATAAATGGGTGAGGAAGGAGTAAGGGTATGCATGGCCAATCCGGGCTTGGGGTTGGCCAACCTTGTGGCTCGGACCAACCAGTGACCGGGTCATGGTCGGGTATGACCAGGTTTCCCTGCGAGTCAATTGGATTAGGTCTTTCATGGTAATAAAAAAAAACCAAAAGGGGAAAAATGTGAAGATCTGGACCGCGCATAGTACCCGAAGCAACTATTATTAGATATGGGCAAATAAGACACAATCAATTCCGAGCCTCACAACCAATAAAAACCCCCCCATAATAACAAACAAACCCTTGACCATGCATTTAAGAAAATCAAGATTTGAGATCTGGAGATCTTCAAAACAGTAGCCACGACAATGAGAAGAGAATGGATGAACCTCAATGATGGAGTTCAGGATTTGACATTTGAGGAAGGCAGTGAGATTTATGGAGCCATTGATTTGAGATCGAGATCTAGAAGCCAACAAGATTTAACTAAGCTATGAAACAAAATTTGGACTGGAGAGTGAAAATCAGAGAGAGAGAGAGATGATGAAAAGATTTTGCGAGTAATGAATCAAGTGATGAAAGAGAAAGATTGCCCCAAATGAGATCTAGAGACTAGTGGAGATGGGAGAAAGGGAAAAAGAT
This sequence comes from Adenanthera pavonina, assembly GCA_026686845.1. Lineage (NCBI taxonomy): Eukaryota > Viridiplantae > Streptophyta > Magnoliopsida > Fabales > Fabaceae > Adenanthera > Adenanthera pavonina. The sequence continues at coordinate 37,967,867 of JAIVEN010000011.1, forward strand.
GGCGCAGACCGTGTGGTCTGGACGTGTGGGTGGGTTGTTAAACAAAAAAAAATATAACTCTATTAATTTAATATGATACCTTATTAAAATAAAATATTATATGTGAGTGTATTTAATAAATATTATAGGAATAGTTAAAATAAAATATTATATGTGAGTGTATTTAATAAATATTATAGGAATAGTGAGATATCGTGTAATTAATAAGAGTAAATGGTAAAAACTATTTGGATTTTTTTTATAAATTTAAAGATATAATCAACTATTAATTTTTTTAATACAAGTGATGTGGTTAAAAATAACTTATAGTAGTATTTTGGACCAAAGAAGTAAGAGCCTTTTAACTACTCCCTTCACTTTTAAATAATTGACACTTTAGAGTCGCACACTCAGATTAAAAAAAATAGTAAATAACTTAATAATTAGAAAAATGTGAGTCTATTTTATTAAAATATTCTTATTTATATACATCTAAACTACTCACTAATAATGTCATTATTAAATATAAATTTGATAAAAAATATTTAATATTATTTTGAAAAAGTGACAATTATTTTAAAATAGAAAAATAATGCTAAAATGTCAATTATTTTGAAACAAAGAGTGATAGATGGTAGGAGAGCCCAATCTTAGTCAATTTGATGACATGATATCTTTAAGGGTTAAGAGCTGTCAAACAAGCTTTAATGGCAGTCACCATAGTCATCATTCATTCCATCAAAATTAAACTCAGTCCTAAGTGTCCAACTACATGAAGATCATATTTATAATGGCACAAAGGATGAGTGGATCTATTAGAAAGCCATATGCTATGAAGAAGTTTACTTAGAAGGATATATGGCATCTTCAAGAGTTTTAACAAGGTTAAGCACATTTTTGGAGGTCCAAATGATGCTAATAATAATTTTTAAAGTTCAAATAAAGAGAAAAGTTCAAGTTCAAAATCTTACATGGAGAAGAAATAAAGAAATTAATCAATTAAACCATGTGTTGGGCGTTTACCACATAAAAAGTCATATAAATTTATTAATTAGGCATATGTGGCATGATTTGTTTATTTATTTATATTGTTGACTTTCAACTTGTATTTTCTTAGTGTCATAATCATTTGTTAGATTTAAATTATGTTAAATAAAATCTATTAGATAAACTTGATCCTTAACTTAAAGAGATATTTTATATTTAAGGAGAATATTTAATAGTATTAGAATCAATATTTATTTTTTTATTTTTAATGAATTTTCATTTTTACATTTAAGCCTTTAGATAATTAGTTATTTGTTTTATATTTTCTAGATTTATTAAAATCACTTAAGTCTCAATCATTCATAGTTAGTTTAAGATTTCTTTTCATCCATTCAAAGGCCTCTTTGCTTACACAATCCAGAACAAAATTCAATAAAGTATTTTGAGTGTTTTCTCTTAATGTTCTCTGGTGAGCTAACTAAAATTTTTGTATTATTCTTAAAATATGGAATTAACTTATTAGGAGAAGTGATAATTTCTCTTGTGGCATCATAATTTTTATGGTTGCTAGATATATATTCTCTAAATGGTTCTAAATTTCTTGTTGCTATGAGTTTGCTTCCATTTACTAATTTGTTTTTTGGTTATAGGTATAGCCTAAGACTACATTTTAGGAGGTTCCCCTCTTTTCTATGAGAGGGAGTAATAAATTACATAGGCAAATTAAATAAGTTAAAATTAGTTAAGGTAAATAAATTGTTCAAAAATTTTAAAAAACTCTCAATTTAGCTTTACTGAACTCTTAATATACTTACGAGAGAAAATATCCAATGCATTAAATGTAGGAGTATTGTTTTTTATACATCAGAATTTGTTACATGTGAGAGTATTAATTTAAAAGTATTTATGGGAGAAAGAAATTAATATGCCTTATAAGGAGTGTACGGTCTTATAATAGTGACTATGCAAATATTTTAGAAGAATCATTATAATAAAAGTTTAAAGGAAGTATTTTCCCTATTCTCTATTATAAGTTACCTTTAACCAATTAATAGATACTAACAAAACAGTTAAAGGTAATTAAAATCATTGAATTTTATAAAATTTATTACAATTTTCTAATATTATCCTCATTAAATTATAACCAATTTTAATTATATTAATCTTAATCTTTCTCATCCATAGTTATTTAATGAGGGATAAATATAAAAATAAATATTTAATGCTCACAAAAGTGACTATATTTTACATATTTCAATTCTTTTAAAATATGACTTGTAATAAAAAATAGAGGGTGTATTCCATAACTAATACTCCAAAGCTTAATAGAGAGAGGATGTGTTATTTATGAGAAATAAACTTGATTCAATGATTGGGATAGAAACTGGGTTCAATGAATATATAATATCCTTTTTGGTCTATATTTTGAGGTGTTTTGTGTGTTTTTAGTCTATAATATAAGATATCATTTTTACCTGTCATTTATTTTATTATTAGTCTTGTAATTAGTGTTATATTTAATGAAAAAGAGTAGAATAATGATAATTATATTTTTTAATTAATATGGATAAAAATGAAAATTTTAAATTATTTTAAAAGTTTAGGAATGTAAAAATTTTTTTTTAAGATGCATGAAGTTGTTATCAGTATGTTATATTATGGATGGAAAGGAGTATATATTAACTGTTGGATTAAAGTCCTATTCCAATCGTTATATCAAGATGACTGGCTAAATTTTGTTAACAGAACAAAAAGAAAATACGACGAGTTTTGTCAAAGAGAATCCCAAATACGACGACTATTGGATTTGTATTATTCTTCAGACTTTTCAAATGGCCCACCGAAAAATGCTTTCCCACTAGCCCTCATCTCATGGGCCTTCTCTCAATCCAAGCTTGTACACTTGCCACACATATATTTTTACTGTGGATTAGAAAATTTGTCCGGGACAAATCTAATGCAAAAATTTTTTATGCACTTAAAAGTTAAGATCCTTTAATAAAAATTTCAAGTACGAAAAGGCTGGGCTTGGGTTTATAAATATATATATATATATATGATATCTAATACTGTTAGGTTATATTTAAATATTATTGGTGCTCAGTTAGAAATAGATCTTCTTATGTTATTTTGTACATATATAATGTTCAAACTATTAACTTTACTTAATATGAATCGAATCCCTTTTATTTTATCTAATCACCGTTAGTTGGGAATGACCTTTTTACTCTCATTTAATATAGTTTACTTGTTTGAAAACAAGTTTTTTTTTTAATTTTCAATTACGTTTGGACTTAAATGTAACTTAATTTGTGTGTGTGTGTGTGTGTTTTTAAAATGATATTTTATGAGGAAAAAGATCTTGATGAAGATTTGTATCATGTGGGATCTTGGAAGAATGTTTGACACATGCAAAGATGATATAATATTTGGGTCTGTTTCATGTGATCATTTATGTTCTCATCCTGTTTTAGTGTTTGCCAATCACATGAATTGGATTAAACTTTAATATAACACGGCTTACTGAATCATGGTGATTAAATGGTCTCCTAATTATGTACTCTGAAAAACTGAGAGCATTTATTTCTCTTTCCTTCTTTCATTTTTTTTTGTTTTTTGTTTTTGGGCCTGACATTTGTTTCTTTCCCATCAATAGCTATTATGTATTCTGCACCAGTCTAAACCGAACAATTTAGTTTCTTTACTAAATAAGCTTAGTCATTGCATTCATCTTTTAATTAAAATGTTTGTAAGTGCATTATTAAATTTTATTGACGTGATGAAAAAGGTGCAAAATTGAGTAAAATTTATTCCCAAGTATATGCTCAACATGTCCCTACCTACATAATAAATGATAGGGATGAGTTTATATTCTGTGTGTTAAAATTGTCAAAGTATTCAGACCATGCGGAGGATGGTATACAAAGATAAATAAAGTATTAAAACAGGAAAATATAAATATATATAAAGCGTGTGTATATTAAAAACTTTAGAAAATATTATTATTCATGATTTATATATAAATAATTGACTTTTCTCACATATAATTTGTTTTGAATTCCTTAGAAAACACAAAGATCAATGTTTTCTTATTATATAATATATCAATATATGATAAAATTATATTACTCTTTTCAATCTTAAATATAAAAAAATATTTTATAGAGACCAATAATATTAATTAGTAAAATTTATTAATCTCATTTAATTTGTAGTAAATTATAATTTTTTTTAAAAAAATATTCTCAATTAATGATTTATTTACTAGATCAATTAATGATCAATGAAAATCACAAATTTTCCCTAATTAATTAGTAGTATTTATTTGAAAAAAATTTATTGATCCAGATGTCTAAATTTATTTTTTACATTTTGAATCAAAATAATTATCTCAAAAATTTCTTATAAACTGGAGGCAGTATATCATAATAATATTATAAGAAATAAATATTTTGACTATTTTTTAGATTTAATATAATATGGAAAAAATGTCTAATTTAGTCTTGAGACAATTTAGATACAAATAAAAAGGTGATTGAAGCCCCAAACAAATGTAAAATGGACTGCTTCTTCTTCCTTGCGTTCCCACTCTCTCTTCCGTCCCGTTCCGACGGAGCAAACAGCCGACAACACTCACAGACCCTAAGAAAGAAGACGATTTAAAATTAAAAATATATATATATAAATAATTCAAAAAATAATAAAAAAGCTGAAAAGTAAAAATATGATAATTACCGAAAAGACGAGCTCTTTGCTAAAAAAGCATCCCAGCCGTTACCGTACGCCCTCACTGATTTTACTGTCACATCTTCTTCTCCCTTTCTATCTCTCTCTAGCTCCGATATCACAGTGCCCTCGAGAACCCCTCGCTCTGACTTAGGGTTAGGGTTTCTCACTTATCATGTGAAACCCGATAAGCTGTAATTTCTTACTGTTTTGCAAGATTAGTGTTACCAGATCGAGCTCTTGCTGGCAGTGGTGGTGGCGGGATGGGGAATTGCTGCAGATCTCCGGCTGCCGTCGCCAGGGAGGATGTCAAATCCAGCTTCTCCGGCCAAGATCACTGTAAGAGGGACTCCAACGCTGCCAAGAAGACTCGGGTTACGGTTCTTCCGGACGTACCGAAGGATAACATAGAGGAGAAGTACTTGGTGGATCGGGAGCTTGGTCGAGGCGAATTTGGTGTGACTTATCTGTGTATTGAGCGCGAAACGAGGGAGCTACTGGCTTGCAAGAGCATTTCCAAGAGGAAACTGAGGACTGCGGTAGACATTGAGGATGTTAGGCGTGAGGTGGCCATAATGAAGCACTTGCCCAAGAGTTCCAGCATTGTGAGCTTGAAGGAAGCGTGTGAGGACGACAATGCCGTCCATTTGGTCATGGAGTTGTGTGAGGGTGGTGAGTTGTTTGATCGGATTGTGGCACGTGGCCACTATACTGAGCGAGCTGCTGCTGCGGTTACAAGGACGATTGTGGAAGTTGTGCAACTTTGTCACAGACATGGGGTTATTCATAGGGACTTAAAGCCGGAGAATTTTTTGTTCGCCAACAAGAAAGAGAATTCTCCTTTAAAGGCTATCGATTTTGGTCTGTCTATATTCTTCAAGCCAGGTAATAATTTCAATATCGGAATGTGGTTGTTTATCGTACCTGATGGAAACTTCAATCTCAGCTGTGAGAAGCTAGGAATGATGACTTGTGAAAATATCTAGTTAGAACTTGATAATATTGGTTGTTAACGCTTGATTTGCGGTGGGGAGGATTACGTATTTTTAATCATCCCTTCTAGCTGATAATTAATGAGCCGCAACTGTTATGCGTGTACGGTTCCTTGAAGTGCGCCCAACCGTTGTTATATTACAGATATTGATGTGTCATTTGTTACCTTTAGACAACTCTGTTAGTGGGTTGCTACTCTTTGGAATGCTTATGATTCCTATCTAGGTTGTCGATGCAGTTAATCTCTCTAAAGTATCCATATTCCCCAAATGCGATGCGGAGAAGTAGAGTTAAGTGAATGACACTTGTCAAAAGTGGACTGTTGAACCGAAATAGGCAATCTACTCTTCATAAGCTACTTGTCTATGATAACGAGCTTCTATATATAATGTATCATGGGCTGCTTAAGTCAGTGGAATCAATTAGGGAATCACAGTATTTCTGTCTGTCCAGGACTTTGTTTTGCCTAGCACTAGGTGTTTTATGATGTTGCTAGGATCAAATTGGTAATGCATCCTCTGGCCCAAAAAAAAGAAAAAAAACTGGTAATGCATCCAATTTGACTGTTGATTATTTTTTGTAGACGTTAATATACTATTATACTTAAAATTCTATTACACATGTTAATATTGATCAGCAAACCAGTAAATATATATTTCCCAAAAGAAAATTGTGCTATTGGAGTCCTTACGTACTCTGTTGTAAAATGAAATTAGAAATATGGAGTCAACCTTAGATTTGGGTTAATGCTGATGGTGAAATAGCAGTAAATCTTAGCTTTTTGGTTACATGGTGTAGGCAAGTGTGATCATTGGTGCAGTCGTACTGGGTTACTGTATATAATTTAAAACAGCAACGAGAACTATCAAGAAATCAACTATCCTTAGCAGGAGGCCTAAGAATAGTTTAAATTTATATCTTTAATATACCCTTTCATGGGAAAGCCCTTAAGACTTGAAGTATGATCAAAGCCTTGGCCTTCCATTTCCTGGTATTGAGATTTAGCTAAATGAGAGTGGGGGCAGTGAGGCCAGAATTCTGGAAAGTTGGTCATGAAGGATTTCATGCCATGTCCTAAAATGCTTGTTCTAGTATTCAAGCTTGTAGGAGATGATGTATGGATTTATTCTTTTTCGATATCTCTGACGAGCTATAGGGATACTGTTATAACTACTTTTTCCCCATGGCAAGTGTGTGGAGATGCTCAAACAACAGAAGTGCTTTTTAATTTTTTCACGGGGATAACTCAGAAGCACTCAAATGCTTTGTTTCATTTTCTTCCTTTTACTGTTCACTATATAAATACAATTGTGGTGGGAAGTTTTAAGATGCTGCAATCACAATTCTAATTTCTATAAACATATTTTTTTTTTGGTCCCTCTTCTTGACTGTCATTTTACTCCAGAGCCATTGATATGGATCTTTTGGTTCACACACACACCCCTGATCCTTTTCTATGCTTTTCCATCTGATAACCCATAGCTGTAGATTGCATAATTACTTTTTTGGTTTGTCCTTGCTTAAAGAATCCATGCATGATTTCTACAATGTTATCTTATGGGTGTTATTCAAATTTTCAGGTGAGAGATTCTCAGAGATTGTTGGAAGTCCATATTATATGGCTCCCGAGGTGCTCAAGCGGAGCTATGGGCAAGAAATAGATATATGGAGTGCAGGAGTAATTCTATATATCTTGCTGTGCGGCGTTCCCCCATTTTGGGCAGGTGACTGCATTCCTTCCGTTAGCGCTCTCTGCATGTTGTTGTGTGTCGATCACCATGTATGAAGTAGGACATTAGTGCATGCCCCTCTTTTCTGTGTCAATGCTCACACCCCTCTATACCCAAGCTCTGCTGTGATAAGCTTTTGGGAAAGTGAGAGGTTGACAAAGTTTAATTGTGTAAACCAAGGTTTTAGTTGACAAGCTTTTTGTGCTTTTGTTTGGTCCATATGCATATTATTATCTCATATTTGGTTCATATCAGGTTGTTTCCTGCTTCTGAACTTTGGTCATGTATTCCAACTCACAGGAAAACATTTTATTTTATCATGAGTTAATTCTGATGCAGAGTCTGAGCAAGGGGTTGCGCAGGCCATTCTTCGAGGGCTCATAGATTTCAAAAGGGAACCTTGGCCCAGTATTTCTGAGAGTGCCAAAAGTCTTGTAAGGCAAATGTTAGAACCAGATCCCAAGCTTCGGCTAACTGCCAAGCAGGTGCTCGGTATGTTTCATTTAGTCTATGCTGTATATCTTAATCTGAGGGTAGCACTGAAATCTGGCACTAGGATGCCATTTTTTCCCCTGTTTTTTATACTACTTTGTAGTTGGTTGGTGCTAACTGCTGCACCTTTTAATGTTTTTATTTTGGGTTCTTCAATTCAATTCATCCTTCTCCTTGTCCGTTGTGCAATATTTCCAATTCCATTATATCCATCAGTCTTATGTTGTTGGGGCTGATATCCATAGCATAATAAAATATGAGATGTAGCTGCAATGTAAGTTGTCCTGTTTGAAGTTGCAACCTACCTGGGTTGCTTCCGTAGTTAAAGTATGTTCAGACTAGTTAATCTAATGTAAAATGCTTTCTCGTTGATACATGATATTCATTTTGTGCTATTTTTTGGTGTTTGCAGAGCATCCTTGGCTTCAAAATGCTAAGAAGGCTCCTAATGTTCCTCTTGGTGATGTAGTCAAGTCTAGGCTTAAGCAGTTCTCAATGATGAACAGATTCAAAAGAAAAGCCCTGAGGGTTGGTTCCATTTGTTGATATTTAATCTGTGATTTTATTGTATATTTCCCGCAAGATAGTGCTAAATCTGTACATTTGCAAATAGGTTATTGCTGATTTCTTATCCACTGAAGAAGTTGAAGATATCAAAGAAATGTTCAAGAAGATGGACAGTGACAATGATGGTATTGTTTCCGTTGAAGAACTAAAGGCTGGATTTCAAAATTTTGGATCCCAACTTGCTGAATCCGAAGTTCAGATGCTTATCGAAGCTGTATGATCAACTTTCTCATTTTACTATACTCTTGCATGAATTACGATGTTTAAAAGTTACAGTTACTGCACTTCCTATTACATTTGATCTACCTAAGAACTATGTTAACTGATACCCCACCCTTCATCCACAAGTAAATACAGGTTTAGATGCTTGAGATTCAATATAGTATTTCCCACGGTTGAAGTTTTTAATTTATCATTTTGATTTGGCATGCAGTGTTCTAGTTATCAAATGGAGCCCTTTTATCTTGTCTTCCAAAAACCTATTAACCACGTTTGTGGACAACAGGTAAATACAAATGGAAAGGGAACACTTGACTACGGAGAATTTGTTGCTGTTTCCCTGCATTTAAAACGGATGGCTAATGATGAGCATCTTCGTAAAGCCTTCTCCTATTTTGACAGAGATGGGAATGGCTATATTGAACCAGATGAGCTGCGAGATGCCTTGACAGAAGATGGTGCAGATGATTGTACAGATGTAGCGAATGATATTTTCCAGGAAGTAGACACAGACAAGGTACGCAGTTCATGTAGTTTCTACCTTTATTTAATATGAAGTTGAATCTTACCCTCTGATATGGTCACACAATTTCACAGGATGGCCGAATCAGCTATGATGAATTTGTGGCGATGATGAAAACTGGTACAGATTGGAGGAAAGCTTCTAGGCATTACTCACGGGGGAGATTTAACAGCTTGAGCTTGAAGTTGATGAAAGATGGTTCTGTAAACTTAGGAACTGAGTAGTGGTCTAGCGTGGGTGTGGCCCCCTTTCAATCTACCATTACAGAGTAGTGTAAAATTCCTCTTACATTCTGGACTTGATCTCTGATTATTATTATTTGGTTCCCTTTTTAGATGGTTGCTTATTTACCAGGTGCTGTGCGAGTCAGGGAAGGAGTGCATGCACCTACATACAACCCCTTGTGACTTCTACAGAAGATGGGGGCTTGGAGCCATTGGTGTGACATGTATCATTCCTGTCTTTTTAACTTCTCACCTGTTCTGGTTAACATTGTTGAATCAAACTGTTTAGTGAGGTCAGAATATGTTTACCAAGGTAATGCGAATGCCTTGTTTTGAATTCTGGACTCTATTTTGGTCATTCATTCTTTTTTTTTTTTCGGCCTTCTTCTCTCTCTTCTTTCCTCCCTGACATGGCGACATCTGACAGCTGCAATTGTTATAGGTACTTTTCGTTTAGTTTCATAAATGCACAACGTAAGATGAGCCTCGTCATAAAAATTTCGAACGTTGGTCTAAAAAATTTGATGAGAACTACTGTCAGCACTTAACGCAAGGTGTTGTTATTAAGAAGGGTCTGACATGATGATATGTTTGTCGTTTGTTTAGTTTGATTTTCATATTCTTTATGAAATGGGTCAAAGAATTTCGAAGCTAAAAGCAGGATAACATTCTGGTATTCATTGTCCCAAAGCACGAGCTCGTACGTATAGCTTTGGTAATTAAAAGCAGGATAACATTCTGGTATTCATTGTCCCAAAGCACGAGCTCGTACGTATAGCTTTGGTAATATCAAAGATGAATCATGCATATATGAACACACACAGTTGGATGCGCGCCTATCGTGTTTAAGAAGAGGCTGGGACAACAAGTGTATCAGTATTTAACTCGAACTTATGTCAGTGTTGGTAAAGAAAAACTTTTGCTACGAACTGTTTAGATACATAATACACGCAAACATATATATATATATATATATATATAATAGAATGATTTTCTTTAATTTTTGGTTCCCGCGACATGTGTTCTCGTATGCTCCATTGAGATGGTCTGGTTAGGCTGGGTCACATGCTCCAATCGTAAGGGCTGGCATTGGGAGGTGGAAACTGATGGGCCCATAAAAGTGTATGAATACCTAATATTTTCTGCGAAATGATCCACGACAATGATATGGCATGTTTCTGGATCTTGAATATTGGTTGTTTCAGTTTGTGACTTCTGGGCCATTTTCTTTTTCTCGCGCGTTCGAAAAAACTCTTTTTACCCCCAATACTAATGTATCAGTATTTTGTTTTGTCTTTTCTTGGGAATGTTTTATGTAGCATTAACATAAACTTGACAAGATGCACGGGTGATGATATTTGCTTATCAGTATATTAAAATATATAGTAAAAGTTATTGTACGCCGTATAATTTATAAGTTATGAATAGTATAATTTATGTTTAATTGCATACAATACATGAAAAGCTTGCTTAATTTTTTCAATGTCAAGTATGATAACAAACGGAATATTGAACATGTCAGATTATTATTTTTTCCTCACTTTTTGATTTTATACATTTTTGTTTGATCACAATAATATTTATATGTTTGATCACAATAATATTTATAAAAGTGGCAATTCTTGTTCATGAATGGGAATAAAAAAAGAAATGATAATTTGTCGCTACAGAAAAAAAAATTTAAAAATGGAAGACAAGAGGGAGAGGCAAAGAATTAAAGGTGTCTTATGCATGTATCTATACTTGAACCTGCCCCTTTCAATGTCTGCTGTAGGTGGTATCCTATCCGCATCTTGCAGAGATATTATTATTATTCAATTTGACTCATTTGATCCTAATCCTGAATTCCTAACTTAATGGGCTCTGAGCTTCTGATTCTTATATACATCATGCATTTGTGATCATGATGCTCATAATCATGAACCCAACAATTCAAATTGTGACACGTCAGCTTCAATCAAGGTTTGTTTGTCCGATGCATTAAACCACTTTTCCATTACATTGAATCTTATTCCAATTCTCCCACCTCTCACACAGTCTGACTACACAACACGTTACAGGTTCTCCATTTTTAGAGGCTGAATTGTCAACTTCTCTCTATTAGTATATTATTATTACTTCATCTTGTGGCTTTTGATTGAGCTACGGGTTTTTTAATGTATTTGTATTTCTGAGTTCGTATCTCCTGCCGTGTGGTGTTTTTATTGAGAGTGCATTTTATTTTAAGTGAAAAAAATAAAATAAAGTAAAATAAAATTTTCTTTCCTTATTTTTCAGCACGTCAGCCTCCACTATGCCAGAGGCACAGCAGATGATCTGAATTAACAAGCTAATTATAAAAAAAAAAAAACCAAGGTCCCAATACTTTTCTCATATACTCCCTCCTCTCCATAATATAGGATATGAGACCCATTTTCACGCTCATTAAGAAAGTTAAAAAATATCATTAAATATACCAAAAGTTTCAAATTTATCCCTATTTATTGAGGAAATATTAAAATGATTAAATCAAGCAATTACCTATGTGATTTACAAGTGTAAGAGAGAAAAAAATCAACTTACACAATTAAATATAGTAAGGATAAATTTGTCAATTTAAGTTCCTACACCTTATATTGTGGACCAAAGAAAAATGGGTCCCACACCCTATATTGTGAACTGGAGGGAGCAATGTTTTATCATTTTACACCTGATTTATATGAGACATTATTAGATGTTTATATATAGACAATGACAATGACAACAATATTTATTCCATTAAGTGAAATTGGTTAAATTAATCACATGTCGTTATTAGACTATATTAAAAACCAGCTTTTTAAATATATCATTTATTAAGAGATATTGCTCTATAACTTTTTTAAATGTCCTTTTTGGTTTCCATTAACATCTCTTCATAGAAATAGAAATGAAGATCATTTGATTAACTATCCTCAATAACTCTTTTAGAGACATTCTTTATATATGTCTAAATCACTTTAATTGATTTTTTTACCATTTTTTTTATGGATGTCACACCAATTTCTTTTTCGTAGACCATCATTTTAGATCTGATCCTTTCTTATAATTAGATATTTATATATTTTTACGTTCGATTAAAAGTGACACTTAAAATGAATTATAAATTAATAAAGAAATTAACTATCATTATCTTAGAGTAGCTCAAGTGATAAGAGTATTTTTTTTTCTTTAGAGCATTCAATATCCTGGATTTACTCCATTGCAATTAAAAGATTTATCAAGTTTAAACTAATTCAAATTAATCCGTCTAGGATTTTTATAGCTCTCTCTCTCTCACACACGCGCATATGGTGAATCTCACTTAAAGGAAAGGTGCACTATAACCAATGGACGCTTGGTCAAGTAGTAATGAGATTAACCAACATTTCACGGGGTCGAGGTTTCAACTGCTGAGAGGTGCACCAATGTTAAAAAAAATTAAGGCTTGAAAGAAGTCTTCCCATTGGTACTGTCTGCCACCGTAAGGTCCTATAGAACGGGGTTCAGATTAGTTTGGGGCGGGTAATGAACCTAAAATACCCCAGGATACTGGATGATATTATAAAAAAAAAAGTTGTACTATATGTTGATGTCATGCTTACGTGGAGATCACATTGGGTGGTGTAAGTATAAAATGAAATGAAATATGATGCAAAAGCAATTTTGCTATGATTCTAAAATCTTGATGGACGCGTGATGCTCTCTCTCTCTCTCTCTCTCTATATATATATATATATATATTAGGGGGAATATATGATTTTTATATTATAATACAATTAGCACATGGATCATATGCTATCCGACGTCTTTCGACAATTCTGATATATATTGATAATTTTGTGGGTGGTCTTTTGTTTGTGTCAAATCCTTGTCCCAATTCAAAATATGGATGTGACTAGCAAGCAAGCAATATGGATGAAAAGTGGGAGAAAATAAAAAAGAAAAAATAGTAGAATACTAAAATATGTCAAATGTGCTTAAATTCAATGAAGCCTATCATGTGTTCCGCTCAGTCATGTTCTCCACCATTTTCTGCATTTGTCCTTCACGTCTCAAAAGGAATCTTGCACAGCTCGCTATTCTTATTTCTTTTTACGTCTTTAGGATTTAGGGTTTGGAAATGTATTAGGGTTCATGTTTCTGTGGGAGATTCTTCATTGATCACTATGATTAACTCAAAAATTTTGACGTCTGGATTATTTAGTTGTTTTACTTGTCAACGTTGTCTCATTGGGAAACTATTTCACATGTATTCTAACTAATTAAATCTTTTCTTTATTTACTAAGTTTAAAGTAAGGTGTACTGTTTATAGCGTATATATCTCTTTTAAAAATAAAAGGTAAATTACATGAGTTTCTCTAAAATTTTTTTATTCACACAATTTTTTTTATTTCCAAATCTTATACAAACCTCTCATTAAAGTGAAAAAAAAAATTACACAAACCTTCCCCAAAAATAAATAAACTTATACAAACATCTTAGAATAAAGATTGTCCATATTTTGAAAATATTAAAAAGGTTTGTGTAATTTCACTAAAATTCAAGATAAATTTTTGCTATGTATTTTTTATTTGAAGAAAATTTTTTATTAGTTTTGAAAGTAGAGAGGATACATGTGTAATTCTAATAAAATCAAAAGAAAGTTTGTATGAGTTTTAAAAATAAAGGGAAAGTGCATGAAATTGAAGTAAAATTTAAGGGGTATGTATAATTTGCTTTAATATATAAATATGTTATTTTTTTTATATTTAGAGTAAAATATATCAATTATTTTTTTGTATTTTATTGAAATTATATTAGTTTTTTAATTTAAAATATACATTCTTTTTTCTTCAAAATTAAGAATCACGTTACATTTTAGTTTGATAGTAACTAAATAAACTCTCATTGACATAAATATATCCTCAGCTAAGTCTAGTAGCACAAGAGAATAGATCTAGTGATAGAAAAATTTATTAGTCATCAGAAACATCCAAATTAAACTTTAAATTAATATTAAAAAATCTAGTCACTGACAAATGAAGTTTCGACAAGTACATGAAGAAGTTATGTAAGGGCTAGAAATTCTGATTCACAACACTTACTAAGATAGGAGTCAATTTACGCAAAAAGGTAAAAGAGAATAATTTAAAAAATATCATCTTTCCTGTACTAGGCATGTTCCACACCACTTATATATGACTGGTTTGATTGATGATGTTATCTTCATTTTTAAATATAATTTACTTTTAATATTTTTATTGATATTAAGAAAATTTATTAAATTTTTTATATTTATCTCAAATTTAATAAATTTTCTAGATTTATCCTAATTAAATATTATACCTTTTCAATCACAAATTTATTTTTTTGTAATTTCTCTTTCATTATCTAATTAATAAGGGGTATTCATAAAAAAAAAATTACCTAATGGTACTAATCTACCTTATATTTTGAATCATGAAAATTTTTCTTTTCGCAAATTATATTTGAGATATGAGGGGGTAATTACTTTTTTATATATTAAAAAATATTTTCTTATTTAATTATATTATTGATTTTATATTTTTGTAAAAATAATGTTAGAAAATGAGATTAATTTCTTTCTGGCTAATATCAATCCATTTCTTGAAGTCACATTAGGCCGGGTTGAGCCATGAATGCAAAACTCTCTCAATATCAATTTTTTTTCTTCTGTACAAGGTTTGAACTTAAAACCTTAAAACCTTACTTAAAGGAAGCATACATTAATTCACTTGAACTCAACCACTGTTGTTGGTTGATAGATATTAATTTGTTTAATTATATGAGATATAAAAAAAATTATTTCTTGAAGTACTTATTCATAGTCTAAATTAAAAGTCAACGCTTGGTTTCATATTTTTCCTATTCTCAAGAGGCAGAATTTGGCATTTCCGATCATAGATATTAATCATGAATAATATGCGTCGCGCGCGTTAAGTGTTTTACTTTTACACAACTTCACAAAACATTTTTATTGCTAATTAATCATAATTCATGCTTATGGACTTTGACAAGTTTGTGGTGTGAATGTCATTAAAATTGACTTTACTTTTGCATAATTACGTTTTAACTTGTTTAATTCTTTCGGGTTTCATTGCATGCATATATCTGTATATGTGGAGAGAAACATAAAAGAATTAGACAATTTTTTTTTTCGGTTTATTGCATGTAGTTTGAGTTAATTTGCACGGTCCATTACTTACGAATATCTAGTATGACTTATGTATTTTCAATCTATGTATTTTGTAAAAATAAATAGATAAATATTCTCTTGCAATTCAAGAGATCCAAGTTATTATAGTTAGTTAGTAAATAAAATAAAATGATACGTTGGTTTAATGTGTGTGTAAGAATTTCTCTCTAAATTTAAACAATATGCTCCTTCAGTTCTATATTATAAATCATTTTAACTGTTTTAAACATACAAAAAATAAAACCGATAAAATAATTAAAATTCTTAAACTTTACAAAATTTACCATAACTTTTTAACATTATCATTATTAAATTATAACACATCTTAATTATATATTTTTTTATCTTTTTTCACCATAACTAATTAATGAGATATAAATATGGAAATCAATATTTAATACTCATAAAATGTATATTTTGTACATTTCAATCATTCTAGAATAGTATAACTTATAATAGGAAAAAGAGGGAATATATGGCTATCTACACATTCTAATTTTGTTTTAGTACATAAAAAAGCATGATGCTTCATTTTCACATTTAGTTTCGCTTTAAAAAAGAAAGAAAAATGATATTGAAATTGAATTCTTTTGACCCGTAATGCTGTGTTGTCCACTGAATTCATATAATGTGATCCCAAGTGTATTGTAACTTATTGAATGTGGATGTGTTGTTGTGTCAGAGTGAGGTTACCATAATTGTTGAGTCCACAAAACTATGAACCATAAATGAAGGTGGGTACTATTGTCTTTATGTATAGATGTTGGCATGCATGTTGTGTCTGCGCAGCATATTTGTTTCTGGCAACAGATGTTTGGTCCTTTTTCCCACTTTCATCTTCATCTCTCTCTTCTTCAACCAATAATTTCTGCCGGTTTCTAATTAATCACCCCAAACTATTATTCCCTCCGGTTCCATTCATAGGGAGAAAAAAAGTACTTTAAGAGTATTAAGGAAGGGAGTTAAAGTTAGTTAAAAATAATTAATTTATCTCATATTTTTTATTTTTTTTAAAATTACCCCTACTTAATTATTTTTTTATCTCTTAATTTCTTTTAAAGATAATACATCTCGTGACTCTCAATAGTATTAATAAATAAGGAAAATCTTGGTAAATAGAAATTAATGTAACATTAACTCTATTTTTTCTCTTTATAAATAGAATTATTAAAAAAAAATTCTTTTATAAATAGGACCAGAGCAAGTAACTAATTTTATAAGTAAAACCTATATGTACACACATGTAGAAGAATATATTCTACTTGAAATTTTTTAATTAAATCAGTAATTATTAATTTTATAAACTTAATGTTCTTACATGTGTGTCACCTTTTGCTTAAATAGAGTTCGATGTTCTTAAAATCACATAGCTAGGTTACTATATAAATCGGCGAAGTTATTTGTTCAAAGATTCATTAGTCTAGCTACCTCCATAGTTGAATTAATCATAATTAAAGGGATATATTTTCTATTTTTATATAAAACTTTTATTTTACTCTCTCTGTTTCTTAATATAAAACCCTTTTAATCGAATCATGTGAATTAAGAATTGGAATTAAAACTAATTAACTACCTTGATTTCTCCAAAAATCTCAACATTTTTTCAAAATTACCCTTATTTAATCTCTCTCTCTTTCTCTTTGGATGCTTTAAATATGGACATTTTTCTGGAAATATATAATAAATACTACCCCGTATATTGTAAAAGGTTTTATAGTTAGGACAAGGGCAAAAGATCTTATATATAAGACTGAAGGGAGTAATTTTTTTAAAAAAATATTTTTGTTAGTTCTTGATCGATTGGAACAACATTTTGAGTTGTTTTTATCAATTTTATCAGGTTTTATTTGGACATGTTTTAAAAGGTTGGACTAGAATTTTATGGTGTGTCTGTGTGAATTAGCTAATGCGCAGAGAGATGAATAACACGTGGGGGGTGAGTGGGCCTCATCTCTCTCTCTCTCTCTCTCTCTCTCTCTCTCTCTCTCCCCCAAGTGTACACATTAGGAAATGCACATAGCATAGAATGAGAGTGCGCTTTAAAAGCATTCAAGAGTGACCTACAGTTTCAGTAGTACGTGGATTCAGGAGTTGAAACTTGGGCAAGTGAATTTGATGATGAGAAATTGATAGAATATGAAAAAAAAAAAAAGGCTGGTGAAAGCAATGTGGGACATGTCGACGCCATGAGTCATGTGGTAGAATTAATTGAGAATAGAGGGAGACAAGCAAAAGGACAAAAGGATGAACAAGTGGGTAATAATGATGATGATGATGATGTTGTTGGAAGAGTAAAGGGCACTAAGGATAAGAAACAGGATTGATGCTACAAGATCGATGCCACAAATGGAAAGAAATGCTGTTTCATTTGGGGCCTATTTTACTTCCAAGTTCGGAACTCATTTTCTTTTATCTAGTAGTGTTTCTAACTTTTTTTTTTTGGAACAACAACTAGTATTCCTAATAGAATCACTAGAATGCAAACTATGTTATAAGTCAAAAACCTAGTTAATATAAAAATTACTTGCCCCATGTTTCTATCCAAATTTGTTTTTGACAGACTCCTTCTCTTGAACTCAATTTTGACAAGCTGCAACCAAACAGGCCCCGCCGGTTGCAGTGCGCACACACTACTATTGTGAGTGTGTGTGAGTGTAGGAGAGCGAGGGAGAGAGAGTCACTTATTTCTACTTGTATGGGGACCATTGCAACGGGACATGCACGTGAATGGGCTCCCCACTTTTCCCTCATTTTGACTCATTAACCTCCTTTTCGTTTGTCTTCTCAATTTTTTTCCTTTCTTAAAACTCCTTTTAATTGTAAAAAGAGCGTATTTGGTATGTAAAATAAAAAATTTAAAAATTGAATTAATATGTAAAAATGTCAGTCATGTATGCCTCTAGATGAAAAACTAATAGAGAAAGATAGGTACGGCTAAATAATAACAACAAAAATATGATAAATATTATCTAACTCAATTTTTATGAAAGAAAAAGGGACATGATACCAAACAAAGTATTAATGTGAATGAAAAGGTTTTCCACTCATAATTGAGCGTTTGGTTTGATTGGTATGGGATTATACCGATTTAATTAGAGATTTTAAATTTAAGTCATAAGAATGTAGATGTGTTAAACATTTGATGATAACACTTATTACTTGATAAAATTCTACTTAGCTCAATATAGACTAGTAGTTGGGCTCATTAAACATGTTGTTCTAGATTTGAGTCACCTGTCCCACCATTAACATCTTCAGCCTTCACCATCCTCCCCTATCCTTCACCATCCTCTTTAGTGAACTTCCACTACATGCTTCACCCGCTTTGTTAGTGGGTTCACCGGCATCTACTTTTCTTTTTTTTCTTTTTACCATAAGAAAACCATTCAATATCAAGATCAATTAACTAATCCATATTCGAGTTAGGCTAGACTTCAATTGAAAAAAAAAAATCTTTCAATATGGTTTTTTTTTTCCAACGTGGTAACCCGCAGCAACATCTGTTCTAATCAAATGATAGTTATCACTATTAGTTGAGGGTTTGATATTGGGTTCATGATGTGTGAAAAAGATACACATGCTATTTTATGAATTTAAAACCAAACTTTTAGGGTATATTTGGGAGTTTAATATGGAATGGAATAGATAGGTTATTAATGAAATGAAGTGGAATGGAACGAAACAGAATAGAATGAAACATAATGTTTCACTGTTTGAGTGTTTTAAGACGGAAAAGAACAGTTTCATTTAGTCATTGTTTGGGAGTGATTATAAAATTAATGGAATGGAATAGTTTATAATATTTGCTTTCCCATATTATCCTTATAATTTAATTTAGATAAAAAATATGAAATTACTTCAAATTGAAAAGTACACAATATTTTTTAATAAACTTCAAATATTTCTTCCCAAGTAGCCTTTATACAATGGGATTTTTTTATTTGTTATTCTTTATAAATATATAAGATCACAATTATAATTTGTTAGGGAAAAAATTATTCACCGTTTTTAAATTCAAAGTTTCCAGTAGAAAAAATTAAAAATCTTTATACTATAAAGAGATTGGGAGAATAGCTTAATGTAGTTGAGAAACTAGGAGATAATTCTATACAGTGAAGAGAATGAGAGTGATAAGGAAGAGATCAATGAAAAATATTATTAGAAAGATATGTTTTAATGAGATTTGGGGCAATTTTTTAGATATAATATAAATCCCAAATCTTTTGATCCATGACCTTTTAATTTGGAGAGACAATAAAAATTAGGTTTTTGATAGCTAACGAGGGTTTGACAGGCCCTCCCTTACTATTTTATTCCCTTATAAAAAATTCATCCAAATAATAATCTATTTTCTTTAATCATTCCATTCCATTGAAAAAAAAATCTAAAAAATAAAGTTAGTGTGTGTATATAAAAGGTTCACTACTAGAAAAAAGTAATTTAGCGAGGGACAAATTCCTCGTTAAATGCCATTTTTCCCTCGCTAAATTGAAAATAGCGAGGGGTTTTATCCCTCGCTAATTTGGTCACTATAAACCGCGTCGCTAAATTTAGCGAGGGATGAGTTGATTCCCTCGCTAAATTAGTGAGGGAATTAGCGAGGGATTTAATCCCTCTCTAAATTTAGCAAGGAACTGATCCCTCACTATTTCCTCGTTAAATTATAAAAAATTCAACACTTCCACATCATTGCTATGTCACCACCAACACCACGCCACATCACATCATTGCCATGTCACCGGCCACCCATGCCACATCACTACCACACTACCGCCACATCACCCTGCCACCCATGCCACATCATCATGATAGTCACCCTGCCACCCATGCCACATCATCATGATAGCGACACGTCACTGCCATGTCACATAATGATTTCAAATATGTATTTACTTAGGTTCGAACCCATGACCTCCTACTCTTAAGGCCTTTATATTCAGACTTTTGCCAGTTGAACTGGAATATATTTGCAGTCTTTATATGAAATATTAAATATATATTATTTATCTACACACTAATACACACACACACACATATATATATATTTATAAATTAATATATTGTTAAAAAATAAAAATATATTATAATTTCAATTATTAATATCATAAAATGCTTTATATTTTAAATTTTGTAATAAATGAATTTTCATTTTCATTTTTTGCCAACAAGTTATAAAAATTAATCTAACTATTTTTATTAATTTAAAATAATCAACTAATAAAAATAATTTTATAACTTAATTATTAAAAAAATTTTAATATATTAAAATTAATTTTAAAAAATTTAGCGAGGGAGGGACAAATCCCTCGCTAAATCCCTCTCTATTTATAATAATTTAGCGAGGGAAAGGATATTCCTCGCTAATTTCCTCGCTAAATTTAACAACAGCTACGAACTTACAATTCGTTGCTAATTCCCTCGCTATTTAGATCATTTAGCGAGGGATGAGTGATCCCTCGCTAAATTCCCTCGCTTAATTACATATGTTTCTTCGTAATGGAAGCACCCTTTTGGTTTGGACCATCGCGAAGAGAGAAACCCAAACCAAGCCACTCCATGCTGGTCGTTTGCAAATTTGCATCTAAATCTATAGAAGTCTATTTGATTAATTTTTTTAAAAAAATAAAAGAAATTAGAGAAACAGACAAATTGAATACTCCCTCCGGTCCTATATATAGGACCTTTTGTCTTGGTCCTAAATATAAGATCCTTTACAATATACGAAGTAGTATTTATTATGCATTTCCAAAAAAATACCCCTATTTAATGTATTCAAAGAGAAAAAGAGAGAGATTAAATAAGGATAGTTTTGAAAAAATGTTGAAATTTTTTGAGAAATCGAGGTAGTTAATTAGTTTTAACTCCCTTTCTTAATTCACGTGATTCGGTTAAAATGATCTTATATATAGGATCAGAGGGAGTAATAATGGAGTGGTAGTCTGTGTGTTATTTATCATACGGCGTTTCGTTTGGACCAACAATATTGGAATGTTTCCCACGTGACAAACAAATCTCCCACCAGCTTGTTTCCTATTGGATGTCGACAAAACATTTTAATCCTAAGTTACTTCGAGAACCCGTGAATTTTACCCCAAAAAAATTTTAAAAAAGTTGACCTCTTCTTCTCCTATGTGAATATACTCCCTGGGATCCATAATACTGGCCATATTTACAAAAAAGTTATTTTAATTTAAAATATAAGTCATATTTAAATATTGTAGATCGGAAGAGTAAATTTTTAATCTTGTTAATTGGGGGCATTATTCCATAAACTAATTATGCCTATCATTATGACAGGCACAAATAAAACAATCTGCGCTCTGATAAATTTCTCTGACGTGCTTTTCCAAATTAATAAATTAATTTATAATCTGATAGCATATCCTTTTCTAGTTGGTCTTTTTCAATTTTTATTTTCTGATAAAATTGATAACAAGGGGAGGCACTTCCAATTGTATCTAGTAAGATTGATGACATTAGCTTACAGAAGCTCAACCTAAGGAATTTTTGTATAGCTTTTCTTGGTAAGCAAAAAGTTTAGGTGAGTTGGGTTTTAGAATTCACAAGGTTCAGAGCTCAAGGAATACTTATAAAGATTCTTATATATTATTCATTAACGAAATTCTCACATCAATAGTAAGATTTAAATCCATACTCTTGTGAAATTAATATAAGTCGTATCATTGCCAATTGAATAAACTTTTGTTAGCAAATTTTTGTATAGGTTTAAACTAGCAGTTTTATCTAATGACAACTATTTAACTAATTTGTAAGCAATAGAGGATCTTTAATTTTAAGGAGGGATGTATATCAAGCAAAAGTTGAGATAGTTGAGCAAATCCGAACTCACGTTTATGGGTGTCACTACTACAAAATTGGAAATTGTTGGCGCATTTATATTGGCGGTTATTTACAAAAACGTAAAGAAATGTAAGAAGGGGGATTTTTGTAGGCGGTTGTTTAAATAACCGTCTACAAATTTGTTAATAATTTAAAAATAAAAAAAATAAATAATATCTGGAGTAAGTAACGAAGGCGGTTATTTAAAAAACCCGCCTACGTTTCCTTGTTAAAAAATATTAAAATACGTAGGCGGTTGTTTTAAATAACCGCCTACGTTTATTTTAAATTTAATTTTGTTTAATTTTTATTTTAAATAAAACGTTGGCGGTTATTTAAATAACCGCCTTCATTTTGTTTAATATTAAAAAAATACGAATATAAACCTAGGCGGTTATTTTAAATAACCGCCTAGGTTTAATTTTAAATGACAAACGAAGGCGGTTATTTAAAATAACCGCCTTCGTTTGTCTTAACCTAATTATAGCCGCGTCCTTAGATCAGAAACAATATCTTTCGGCCGCGAACTTCAGAAACAAATTTTGCTCAAGCCTTTTCCCTCTTCTCGCTTTCGCCTTCCTTCCTCTCGCTATTGCTCGAGAGACTTTGTAACCAGCAATCTTGTCTTCGCTCCTTTTATCTTATTTATTCACTCAGTTCGCTCCTGCAACTTGAACGTCGTGAATGAGCAAAGCGAAAGAAGGAATTTTGTCATTTTCCGTGACTCGACAAGTCTCTTGCTCCTGTCCAATCACCAAATCCAGCCGGTTGTTCTTCCCAGCGGTCTCCGCCTTTGGCATCTCTCTAGCTCACACTTCATCCATCCAGTCTCTATTCACTTCTGTGACATCTCCGCCGGTGTGAAAGCAGTAAGCTTCGTTCCTCCCCAATCCAGTGCTGTCTCACTTCTGAAGCAAACATTCCTTCTTTAATCAGATTCAAAGACGCCTAGATTCGGACTATATTTTGCTCTTGTACCCAGACTAGAGGCAGGTATAGTTAATTACTTTGTTGTCTTATTGTTATTTAGATTTGATAAGTTCAGTGATAATGAAATTAACTGTAGTCGCAATTTATTGAGTTATCTGGGTGAGAAGACACGAGAAGCTTTGGCAGAAGGACAATGAGCCTTTGGTACTCAACGGGAGGGAACCATGAATGTGTATAGGTATATATGTTCTTCTTTATTTTCATATATACTTCATATATATATATATTAGTATATTATGCGTAGTAGCTTGATGATGTAGGACTTGAAATAATTTACTTATGGATATTTAAAATAAACGTAGGACTTGAAATATTGTCATGTAACTAATTGTGCACCTAGTTTTTTTATTCCTTTCTTTCCTTGTTATTTTTAGTTTCCTCCGGACATTTGAAGTCTTCAACATGATAACATTTAAAACTACAAAAGGATTGGTCACCAAATTAATGACACAAGTACGCAATGGAAAAACTTACAAGTAATCTGTGAATGCTGGCTAGTTTGATACCAAATCATGCTAAGGCTTAATTTTGTAATTCTATATATGAAATAATTAAATATATCATAAAACAAAAATAACATAGTATCATGTGTAACATATATATATAAATGTTCCAAGTTCTGATATATAATGAAAATTAAACGAGAATTTGTGTGTATGAAATGAATATATATATATATATATGCAGTGGATACTACATGATTGGAGCGACGAAGATTGCATAAAGATATTGAAGAATTGCAGGAAAGCAATAGGAGAAGAAGGAGGAGGGAAGGTGATAATAGTGGAGTTTTTTCTAAAGCCAGAGGGGAGTGGGATGTTTGATGATGTTCTCATTTTGTTTACATAATCATTGTTCATGTTGATTTTACTAGGTTTTTCGCTAGAATTGTTAATTCTTTAGTGTCTCTCCTATCTAGAAAGTGGTGCTGATTGAGATCCAGAGATCAGTGAATAGGTAAGCTATCATCTTGGGCTTTTTTTCATCATGGGGAGAATTATGCAGTTTCTCATTTCAAAACTTTCGTAGTTTTTTTTTCTTTAAACATGCCTTAAACATGTCAATCCATAAATCCAAAAGAAATTACTTAGTTGCGTTTGGTCATATTGTAAAATTATTGGTGTGATGCCTACAACTAATTTCTTTGAGTGTTTATTAGGCCAAGCCTATATCTTTCAAAGAAATCTGGTGTTTATTGTGCCAAGGAGAATAGATTTGTCATATCTTCAAATTATTCGCAGGTATTGATTTTAACTTTTGATCTTTATATCAATTATGTTCACTCAAGAGTTATTATATAGATCAGTACCATGTTATGGTGGGGTCTGCTTGAATTTATTGTGCACAATAGGTTTTGTACATGTGACCATGGTGAACTCTGTTTGAATTTATAACTAGTGGTGCACATGATAGATATACTGTAAACAAATCCAATTACTTCCACCTAACCATAGTTACATGAAACTAGCCTATAGCTTAGTTTATTTATCAAACATGTTAGCTCTTTGCTTGTAATGTGTTTATGACTTTCTTTATCTGTAGCTTTTTTTGTTGGCTGAAAAATGGTCATACTTATAATTGGGAAGTCTAACTTTCTTGTGAGATGTTGTTGTAGAATTATTGCACCCTCAACTTGTAGAGGAGGCTCTGCCAAAATTGATACACATCTCAGAAGTATGGATCGGTCATGGATGTTTATGAATCGTTTGACTCAGGAGTATAGGGATGGAGTGAAGGAGTTCATTAGTTTTGCAGTTGAGCATGCAGATGATCCTAATAACATTTTATGCCCTTGCTTAAAGTGTTGTTATGGGAAGCTAGTAAGTGCAGAGGACTTGGAAGATCATTTAGTGTGTCATGGAATTGATCGAGGTTACAGACGTTGGACAAAACATGGTGAAACAAATGATGGGTATAGTAGCTCGGGTTATAGTGGATTGAATAATTTTGACACAACCACATTTGAGGCTGACCGTCTTGAAGAGATGACGAATGTGATTGAGAATGAGCTTCAAGATTGTCCTGAGATGTTTGACAGGTTGAAAAGTGATGCAGAAAAGCCATTATACTATGGTTGTACTAAATTCACAATATTGTCAGCTGTGTTAAAGTTGTACAACTTGAAAGCGGGTAATGGATGGAGTGATAAGAGCTTCACAGATTTGCTTGCACTTTTGAAGGATATGCTGCCAGAGGGTAATGACCTTCCTAGCCGAACATATGAGGCTAAACGGATGCTATGCTCTATTGGGATGAGCTATGAGAGGATACATGCCTGTCCTAATGATTGTGTGTTATTTCGGAAAGAACATGCATTATTAGACAGATGTCCTAAATGCAACGCCCCACGATATAAAAAGAAAGAATCGAGTCTAACGAAGGTTGTATGGTATTTTCCTATCATACCTAGATTTAGACGCTTATACAAAAGTCCTGAAATTGCGAAGCACTTGACATGGCATGCAGATGAAAGAATTGAAGATGGAAAGTATCGACATCCTGCAGATTCTCCGCAATGAAAAAAAATTGATAGTCAATATGAAGAGTTCGGGGTAGAAGATAAAAACCTACGCCTTGCATTATCTACCGATGGAATGAACTCGCATGGTATGCAGAGTAGTACTCACAGTACGTGGCCCGTGATTTTAGTTATTTATAATCTACCACCTTGGCTATGTATGAAGCGGAAGTTTATGATGTTATCTGTCTTAATCTCTGGACCCAAACAACCTGGAAATGATATAGACGTATATTTGGCTCCATTAATTGATGATTTGAAGCTACTGTGGGAGAGGGGTGTGGAGGTGTATGACGGATATAGGGAAGAAACATTCAAATTGAGAGCTATGCTGTTTGGTACAATTAATGATTTTCCTGCATATGGTAATTTGTCAGGCTACAGTATCAAAGGAGAGTTCGGATGCCCTATATGTGAAGAAGGCACACATTCGATACGGTTGGAGCATGGTTCAAAATTTGTCTTCCTTGGACATCGTAGATTTTTGCCTGAGGGACATCATTACAGGTGGTGGAGACAAGCGTTTAATGGGAATATAGAAGAAGGAAAAAGACCTTTGCCATTAAGTGGTGAGCAATTGTTTGACAAGGTAAAGGATTTGAATGACAACTTCGGGAAGCCTTTGGCGCGATACCTTGGGACTAGTGGGTGGAAGAAAAGGTCAATTTTCTTTGAATTGGAATATTGGAAGTCTTTGTATGTGAGGCATTTCCTTGATGTCATGCATATAGAAAAAAATGTATGTGACAGCATTATCGGTACATTACTTAATGTGCCGGGAAAGACTAAAGATGGCGTGAAGGCAAGACTGGACTTAGTTGCTATGGGAATAAGAGGAGAGTTGGCACCAGTGAAGGAGAAACGCCGTACTTATCTTCCTCCAGCGGCATATACACTATCTAGAAAAGAGAAAATTACTTTTTGTAAGTCTCTTGATGGGGTTAAAGTTCCAGAGGGGTACTCCTCAAACATTAGGAACCTTATTTCTATGAAAGACTTGAAGTTAAAGGGTCTGAAGTCTCATGATTGCCATGTTTTGATGGAGAATTTTGTTCCGGTAGCTATTCGATCCATTTTGCCCAAAAAAGTTCGAGGGACAATCACTAAACTATGTTTCTTCTTCAAGTATATTTGTAGCAAAGTGATTGACCCTGTGAAGTTACCGGCATTGCAACGAGACATTGTTGTCACTTTGTGCGAGCTTGAGATGTATTTCCCGCCTTCGTTCTTTGATATGATGGTTCATCTAACGGTTCACCTAGTTAGGGAGACACAATTATGTGGTCCAGCTTATATGAGGTGGATGTACCCAATTGAGCGTTACATGAAGATATTAAAAGGTTATGTGAAAAATCAAAGTAGACCAGAGGGTTGTATTGTTGAACGGTATATAGCCGAAGAAGCTGTTGAATTTTGCAGTGAATACTTATCCAATGTTGATAACATTGGCCTTCCTAAGTATCGTCACATGGGGAGAACATCTGGGGAAGGGATTATGGGAAAGGAAATTGTTAGCATATCCAGGACCCAGTGGGAGCAAGCTCACTTGTATGTTTTGCACAATTCTGATGAGGTTCTTCCATATGTGGAAATGCACAAGGAGAAACTTAGAAGCTTAAATCCCAATAAGAATGAGAGTTGGATATCGAAAGAACACAATCGATTTTTTATTGATTGGTTGAGAGTTCATATTAATTCAGAGTGGGAAAGGAATCCTGGTTCAGTTTCAGACAAGTTGAGATGGTTAGCTAATGGTCCATCTATGCATGTCTTCTCTTACACCGGTTACCTCATAAATGGCTACACATTCTATACCAAAGAGCAGGATGATCAGAGCACAATGCAAAACAGTGGGGTAACCCTTATAGCTCAATCAATGCATATTTCTAGTGCCAAAGATAGAAACCCTATTTTTGCAAATATGTCATACTTTGGGGTAGTTGAGCATATATGGGAGTTGGATTACATCTTTTTTCGAGCACCAGTTTTCGGTTGTAAGTGGGTTGACAACAAGAATGGCCTTCGAGTTGATGAGTCAGGGTTCATTCTGGTTGATCTTCATAAGATAGGGTACAAAGATGAGCCTTTTATTTTAGCATCTCAAGCTCAACAGATGTTTTATGTCCCTGATCCTGCTAATAAGAGGTGGTCGATTGTCATGTTAACCAACAAAATAATCGATCATCACAATCAAGGTGGAGACCAACAGGATGAAGAAATTGAGGATGATCCATTTTATGGGGCATCATTTGATGTTGATTCTACTGGAGATGATGCCCTCTATACGAGAGATGATCATGAAGAGGGGATTTGGATCATGAAAAGGAGGGGAGGAATCATTCATGGTAGAACAAGAAAGAGGAAAAGGTTTTATTTAAACATATATGTATTGCCTTCAATTTATTTTCGTTATTTAATATAATGATCTTCTTATTTTGTTATGTCATTTACTTTTCATTATTTAATTAATCATTTTGATATTATTACAGGTAAATATGGCAAAGCGTGTCACATTAGAATGAGAGATGACGAAGCACCGACGTGGTTTGACGGTAATGAAAGAGGTTTGCCACGCAAGAGATACTGGAAACAAGATCCATGTGGAATGGAATTACAAAAATCATCCAGTCAACGAAGGTGGAAAGAAGTTAAGTAGCTATATCGGAGTGGCTGCAAAGTTGAAGGTGTCCATCAGCCATCCAGAATGGGATGATTGGAGGAAAGTTCCATTTGCTGTGAAGGATTTAGTTTTCCAAGACATAGTGGTAATTATAATTAATTTCAGAACTTAGCTACATTTTTTTATGCATACAAACCTGTTATAATTAATTTGAGTATTTTGTTTTGTAGTCTGCTTTTGACGTTGATGAAAGCCATAGAGTGTATATATATCAAAAGGCAGGGATTTCGATGCGTAATTTTCAATATATCTTGACGAGGCACTTTATGAAAGATGAAGCTGGCAACATCATTGAGCATCCACCTGAGGAATTTAGAATCTACATAAAACAGGAACACTGGGATGGCTTTATCGATCTGCGGCGTCAGGAGAAGTTTAAGGTGAACAATTTTTCCTATTTATATTTCAATATTCTAATCCTCTTTGTTTATAATGATTTGATTTTAGTATTGAAATTTTTTTTAGAAATTAAGTGAAGCAAATAGTCAAAGGGCAAAGAGTCAACAGTACCCTTACCGAGCCGGCCGTCTGGGATACTCTGGAGTAGAGAGGAAGTTGGTAAGTGCATGTATATCTTATGTTTGTCAATACTTAAATTTATTCAAATGCACAATTATTATTTTCGTGAATTCGTAGGTACTGAAGGAGGGATCCACGCGGACAAAAGTACCCCGTCATGAGCTGTGGTCAGAATCCAGGAAAAATAAAGAAGGGATTATTGAGAACGAGAATGTTCAGAAAGTTGTTGAAAAAATAGTAAGTAATACCTTACAACAATGATTTGAACTCTCATTTTTTAGAAGGACAAAAAATTATTTCTTGTTTTATTTTCACAGATCCAGATTTCTAATCAGACCTCTGAAGGCGAGCAAAGCTCAGGGTTGGATGTACTTAGCCAAGCACTAGAGCTCCCTGAACACCCTGGACGTGTTAGAGGTGCTGGATTTGGTGTCACCAACAGGGCCTATTTCGGGACCAAACGCCGCCACTCTGACGCTACAGCTAGGGTCCTTGAATTGGAGGCAATCGTCCAACAACAACATGAAACACAATCTGACATGAATAGACGATTAGCCCAGCTTGAGTTGTTGGTCAAACAAGCTGCGTTGCAAGGGAGCCAAGGGGTTGCAGTCAGTCCTAGTGTGAAAGATAGTTGTACTCCTCCATCTGAGCATCTCCCCCCGGTAATTGCTTCTCTTATTAACTAAATTTATAGTTAGTTGTTGATATATAACAATATTTTCTAATGTTATGATTGGTATAGGGTATAGGACATTGTTTATTATGGCTGGATAACCCCCGGCGTGTGGTTGCAAAAGGGCATGTGCATAACATCCCAGGGGACATGCTTCACAATGCACCCTTGCCTGCAGAACATGTCAGAGTATCAATTGCACTTCCCGAAGAAGAGACAGCGAGGTTGCCTGTGCCTATCGAGGGAGCAGAAACGGTAGAACAGGCCGTGGGTGGATTTGTAGCATGGTCTATGCATCTCATTACTATTGCTCCACCAAAAAAGGTATATGTTAGTTGACAAACCACTTAATTACTGAAGATATTTGTATGTATATCAATTAACTACTTGTGTTGCACAGTCCACAGGAAAGAGTCAAGGGAAGAAAGTTGTGTCGGGACAATCGGGGGAGTCAATCATTGCACCAGTGAAGGGACAGCCTCAGTCATCAAACTCACAAAATCGTGAATTGCTTAATGGTATATTAACCATGGGGTTGTGGCAATTGATACACATTCCTTATGATGTAAGGGTTTATGATAAGGAAGTATCTGAAGTGATAACTGAAGATATGATCTCCTACATCATTGATCATGGATGGCTTGGGGTACAAAATATTAACATATACATCAGGTATTGAAATTAACATAAATGAATTGATCTTTCATTTGACTATGTGATACTAATCTATTACTTTTTCCATTTTAGATTTTTGTATGAAAAAATTCTAGTCCCTTCTCAGCTGATCGACAGATTTGCCTTCATCCACCCACAAGATATTTCAGCTTATACATCGGGTTTGATGCCATAGAGAAAGATCACAGAACAGTCACAGGATGTGGCAGATGCATTAGCTGCAAAGGGGGGTGAAGGGGTGTTATTTTTGGCACCATTTATGCAGGGGTAAGTCACTTATCAGTAAACTTTTAACCAATGGCTTTTTTCCATGTTGGACTGCTTTATTTTAAGTTTCTTTGCTAAAACTAGTAAATTTTTCTCCTAGGAATCATTGGATGTTGATTTGTATTGAACCAATCAAACCAAAAATATATTTTTTGGATCCCAAAGGAAATCCACCAGACTACCGCCCACAGATGCTAGAGATGATAAATCAGTAAGAATATGCAATTATATTATGTGTTTTTGTATTTTTCTATTTATTAACCTCACTTTTTTTTTATATTAATTTTCTTTTGTAATGCTTAACAGAGGTGTGAGTATGTTTCGAGCAGCACGTGGGCTAAGCAACAATAGTAAGCCCAACAACCAAAAGACTCCACCAGATCCGGCCTTATTGTATAAATGGACACGTATTCAAGTATTTATAATCTAATACTCAATCAACTATTGATATTAATTATTGTAATTAATCTAATATTCATATAATTTTATTCAGTGTCCGAAACAATCTAATGATAATGATTGTGGATACTATGTGCTGAAATACATGAAAGATATCATTTTACATCGACAAATCTCGATCCCCTCCAAGGTATGTACATAATTCATTTTTATGATATTTATATAAAATTTTAATAATATAAACTGCTTCTGTAATATGTAATATTTTTATTTTCAGTATTTTCCGGATACATACTCTGAGGGATACTCCGAAGCTCAGATAAAAGGACTCATAGAGGAGTGGAGCCAATATGTGGTTGGACTTAGGAGGTGGGTATAAGTGAACACATCTTAGTGTTATTTGTAGTTGTTTGGTTGTACTTTGTATCTGTTTGGTTTTGGTTCTATCATATAATTACATTCAATTGGTGGTTCTAATCTGTTTTGGATAGCTTATGAATTTAAAATTGATCATGTTGTAGGCACTACAAGGGAAGAAGCATAGACTGATGACTTCTAAAGGCTAGAAGATGCCTGCTTTTTTTGTTCTCTTGGTCATCATATATGACAGATAATTTGATATGTAGCTTTTGGTCATGTGTATATATTAGTTGTTAGTGTGGAAGCTATAGATTGGCCTGATATATATGATATTTTTGAAAATCTAGTTACTGGATAATGTTAATTAGGTCTGTTATATCATTTTTTTGCTCTTGTCAATTGGATATAAATATTGTCTATAACTTTTTATTGAGACATTTTGAATATAATATAA
The DNA here is from genome assembly GCA_026686845.1 of Adenanthera pavonina. Lineage (NCBI taxonomy): Eukaryota > Viridiplantae > Streptophyta > Magnoliopsida > Fabales > Fabaceae > Adenanthera > Adenanthera pavonina. Next base: position 37,999,882 of record JAIVEN010000011.1, read on the forward strand.
CTTTTGCTTTAGATAAATATCTTTTAGTTATGGGTATTTGGTTCTGCTGCATATTGACACTGAAGCAGGTTCGAGGGATTGCAAAAACAGCAAAACGTATGAAAAAAAAAAGGAACTTTCGTTGGCGGTTATTAATACAACTGCCAAAGTAAATATTTTGGTTGGCGGTTATAAGTTAAAACCGCCAACTCACATTAAAATTCAAATTACAATTAATTGATTAAAAATTAATATTTATAATTTAGTTTGCGGTTATATATATAACCGCCAACTAAAATTAATATTAAAATTAATTAAAAAATAATATTTCTACCTTTAGTTGGCGGTTATGTATATAACCGCCAACTAAAGTCAAATTTTTTTTGCGGTCATTACATATAACCGCAGAGGAATATTAATTTTGCTGGCGGTTATAATGTATAACCGCAAATAAATGTAATTTTTTTTTGCGGTTTGTAACCGCCAATGAAACTTACAGTTTTTTTGGGCGCTAACATACTTGGCTATTTTAACTGCCAATAAAAGTTAAAATAACCGCCAACAATGACGTATTTTGGCGTAGTGTGTGAGTTCTTCTTTGGATGTATTTTATGTTGCACCCTCGAAGGATTAATTCCTGTATCTTTGCAAACACTTTCTGCGATATTATATTGGTCCCTTGTTTAATTTCATCATTTTTTTACTATATTAATAATGTATTTCTAATTCGGATCCTGCATGCTCACCTATTCATTATTAGTTTATAACTTCATTTTACTGTAAAAGAATAATTTATATGTATTATCTAATATAAGATGTAAAGAATGATATGTGCAATCATGAGTACATAAGAATAAAAATTTTGGTAGTTTTTGAGTAGGTCAATTTAACTCTAGAAGTCAATTTAAATTTTCATTCCATTGTTACAACCATCTTTACGAACTGGCATGTCATATTTATTCAATATTATCTTTTTTTTCTATAATACCAAATGATTTTTTGAAGAAATATTGAATCAAACTAATTCTGATTAAGCTAGTTAGGTTGGAATCGGATTACATACTCTTCCAGTAACAATTTTCTTCTTTTTTTTTGTAATGTTTTATTTATTATTTTCTAAAATAACATACTTTTTTCAATCCTAAATATAGAATATCTTCTAGAAGCTTTGGTTGGTCTAAAATATAAGATATCATATAATATTAACTATCTTTTTTCCAATTCTACTCTTGTATTTTTTTTTTGTAAAACAACATAGGGTCTGTTTGGTTCCCAGTTTTATAAAATTAAGTTAAGATAAATGAAGTTTGTAAAACTGAAGTATAGATAAAGTAAGTTTGTTGTAAGTTGTTATGTTTGGATATTCTTTTTGTAAAAGTAAGTTTGACAAAAAATCTGTTTGAATGATAATTGTTAAAAGTACTTTTAGATGTATAATATAGAGTAAATTTACTTCTCATTTTCTAAAATCTATGTTTTATTAAAAGAAAAGTAACTTTTTTCCTTTTTTTCAAAATCACAGTTTAACCCACTTTTTATTTTTTAAAAAGACAGTTTGTATTTGGACAAATACATCTTCTTAGAAAACTATAGTTGAAAATCATGGTTTCTTTTTCATAAAGTGAAGAACCAAACAGGCACATAATATGTCATGGGAACTTACTTTTCATTTAATAAAAGAAAGTGTGTTAATGGAGTAAATAGAGATAAAATAAGAAATAATTAATATATTTTGAGAAAATTATGAATATAACCATATTTTCTTAAAATATAATAATTAATTAATAATGTACTATATTTGCATCAGAAGTAAAAAATAAAAATAAATACAAGCGAAGGAAGTGAAAAACAAAGATCAGCACATGCCATGTAATGTAAGGGGTACGTAGCTTAATTAATAACTAGTAAATGATCTGTGTGTTACACGGGATATTCTTATTTAATAATTTATTATTTCATTAAATAAAATTCACAACATATATCAAATGTGAATATAATGTATATTATTGTAAAATATGAATTATTATTGCATATTAACATATGCTTGTTTATTTCATCTATGACAGACAATATCGAGGTCAAACTCTGTATTTGAAATAAAATGAGTTATTAAGATAGTTAAGAAAATCAGAATATGTGATCCAACTATGTATTTTATAGGATAACTTGAATAAATTAATATATATTGTAGAAGCATGATATATACCTCTCTCTTTTATTGTTAAACATAATTGTTCCATCCCTTATATAAATAATTACTACATTAAAATCCTTTATCTCTCTATTCATTCCCATCAAATTGGTTAGAAGTGGCCTCATTTTATTTGAAGAGTCAAAAGCTTGAAATTTTTCCATATGTATGATTAGGTAATAGATGCAAAGACCAATTATTCTTGTGAAATCCTTGGAATATAATTAGAGATTGGCAAAAATCACTCCCCAAAAACAATATCTTCTCAGTAGTTGGGTTAATGTATTAGTACAACATTCTTGAGACTTTGATCAAGAGCTTAAAAATAATACATGCTTATTATAGGTACATCATCTTATATAATGAGTAATGTATGAACTAATAGCTTAGCGAAATAATTACACTGTTTTATGTTGCATATTAAATCATCATTTATCAATATAAGTGTGTAGAATTGAGATTGTATCATACTTCCTCCAAGTAGTAGTAATGAGGTTATGCCACTTGGAGTAACATCTAAAGTATTCCAAATATATGTCTTATCCATACAACAGAAAACTCAACAATTGCAAAAGCCAACAAATACAAATACTACAAAAATCTTCCACTATTCACATTTCTGAATTTTTTTTTAAACCTAGGCATATTCCTAATCTTTGATTGAGGGCTTTAGAATAAAACTTGATTCAATTAGCTCAGTGTCTAGCCCAATCTAGTGTTTTGGTCCACCCATACTCAATCCAACGTCTTTATCTTTTACCTTTTTTTACTTTGACCCAGTTGGCCTCAGCTCGAAGTGACCGGATAGGATTGGAACAACTAAATCATGAGGCATGATGAATTCTTATATATTTGCTAAAAGGACCTTAACTCATTATCTCATATGATGAATTAATTCAATACTTATTGCCAATAGGAACTCTTATAATTTAAAATATATCATTGCCTTAAAACTATTAAATTAATTCAAAGCTTATTTAATTATTGAAAATATTCAATTCTACCTAATTTCTAATTTTAAAATTTTTTAGAGTTGATGGGTCCAATTTATGGTTAACGTTAAAATTTTATTCTAAAATTATTTAACTAATTTAATAGGAAAAATTTCTACCAGGTGCCACAAAAATAACATATTTCTAAAATAGTATCCATGAACAACTAATACATATAGATTTTCAATTGATCCATGTAGATTTCCAACTTTGGAGTACTAATTTAGAGAAGTGATATTTCCATGGTATATGTTAGGAATTTTTCCAATTTATAACATAATTAAAAATTAATTAGAAACCCTTCACCTAAAAAAAATTTAATGAAAACACATTTATTAAAATTTGACATAAATTTTAGTTAGCTAATTCCTTACATATTCTAGATTTAATTCAAATATATTTATTAAAGTTACCAATGTACACCTTAATTTTGAAATTAATTAGGCAATTTATTTCTAATTCAAATTATAATTTTTAAATTATTTATTAATATCATACCTAAACTATATTTTCAAATTAACTTTTACAAAATCAAAATTTAGTTCAAATTAATCAAGCAATTTTATTCAAATTATATTCACAAATCATAATTTGTGCACCTATGAGACTTCACAAAATTGCTGGAAGATAGATTTACATTGCATTATTATCCAAACAAATATATGAATGCAATAGAACAATTTATACGTATTTTAAAAATTTTTTATAATCGAAAAAAGTTCAATTAATAAAAAATTCAACAATTACCTATGAACGCAATATATTTAGAAATCTCCATCATATGGAAATTGCCCTTTTGACCTCTAGTAAGTAATTTTCAAAACATATGACGTTTTATCATATTTACAAACCTTCATCAATTTACACATATATATAATATAAATTGAAATAAGTAATTTAATTTGATTTTGACGGTTTCTTAATTAAGAAGTTTTGAAATTGATTAGTTACAATTTAATACAAATTTAAAATTGCAATAATATGCATTTATTATAAATTTGACCAAATTCTTAAATATGTGAATTATTTAGGCAATACTTAAATACTATAAATTGAAAAGGATTAATGCTAATTCATTGTAATTTATTAGCAAATTTAAAACACTCATCTTCAGTCCATTTTGGAGGGAATTTTAGTTAGAACAAATTGGATAGAGTACAACATCAAGACATATTAGTTGCATATGCAGATTCAAGATTTATAAATTATACTATGTAGTTTAAGAATATGAATGATGATGATATTTATACCCAAATTATAATTAAGATAATAACATCAACTCAACATCTATCCCGTGATAATGAATGAGAATGAATGATAATAAGCACAAAGTGCGCAATTTAGTTTAGAGCCTCTTGATTTGAAATTAAATTATTTTTTATTCTTTGCCATGATTTGAAATTAAAATGAGATTATCTTAGTTAAAAACGCATTGGACCATAATGAATTCAGTAACGTTGCCAAAAATTGTGGCATGAAATTGTAATCTTAATCTGGAAAGCATAAAATTAAAACAAAGGGCAATCCTTTTTAAATGTAATAGGTTTATGTTGGAAAAAATAATGAAATAATTTTTTTTTGTATTTCAAGAAAATTCTGATTTGCCTTATGAAATTCTGACACAAGAATTTATATAAAGAAAGAGCAAGGCAATGACTGAGTTATTCACCTACTTATTTTTAAAAAATATATATTAATAAAAATGAATTATTTGGCAAACACATGTAACACAAAAGGATATATTTACTGTGCCATAAAATTTAAATGTAAAAATATTAAGGAGCTTGGCTTTAAAAATAATTGGGCAAAAAAGTGCTAAAAAAATTCATGTATGTCAATATTTTAAAAAAATTTGTACACATCACAATAAAAATATATAAAAAAAAAGTATTTGAATATGTGGGGTTGCATACTGATGATATATTATTGATAATAATTTTTAGGATATTAAAATAAAGGGCAATTGAAATTTGAAAAAAACAACAAACAAAAAACAATCATTTTTTGTTTGGCCTGAACAAAAAGTAATGATTTAAATATAATAAATTAATACTATGAAAAAAATGTGATAACTTTTTTGAAGAGCTGTAAGCGTTCCCGTTTACCAAAAGCGTGTTACAGATATTGGGCCCAACCATAATAACCACAAATCCAACATTAATTGCAATAAATAATACCCCCTCCGTTTCGCTATATAGTGCACTTTTTTGAGAAATTAATATTTCATAATATAGTGTATTTTACGGATTACGTAGTGTAATTTTGTTCTCTTTCCAATATTGCCTCTAATTAATAAACCCAAATATGTGTTTATTATTAAAATATTTAATTCTCAAAGCATTTAATAAGGATAATTTGAGAAAAATTGAAAAATTTAGTTAGTTATTAATTATTATCTTGATCTGTGTGCGGTAGTTAAAAGTGTACTATAAACTGGAATGGAGGAAGTATTCATGAGTCACTGATACACATAACAAGACCTACTTAATATGTAAATCTACTTAAACTCTTAAAATTACATCATCCTATGTGGCTTCTCAATATTTCAGCATTTATGTCTTGGCTGCTGATTTTATATATGGTTGAGCCGAGACTTTTTGCCCAAGGCTTGCCATAGCAAGATACGTGGCATCCCTATATAGCGGCTTTGAGGCTTTCCATTAATATGTTTTCGACATTTTTCTTTTGGAAAAAAGGTAATTTGATGTCCACGATTGAAAATATTTTTTTTTAAAAATTTAATTTAAAAATTCAGTAATCTTATAAATGAAATTCTTAATTTGAATCAACTGAATTTTTAAATGATACTATTTATTTGTCAATATTTTTCTATACTGATGCTAAAATATCTTTTTCCCTTTTTCTTTTTCTATTCATTTTTTTCTCAGATTGAAATATTTAATTCCAATTAATTTCAGTGACAGAATCATGGCAAAGCCTTGCCAACCATGTATTTTTGGGTTAAACTTTAAAAACCTCAAGGTGCTGTCTCAGATGTGTGAGATCCATACAGCCACAGCCACATTTAGCCAACAAAAACCACAGCCACGAGGGCAAGTGGACCCCCCTCTTCGTTTTTCATGAATTAAGTAGCCTCCGTACGACTAACTGAAAAATTTATATATAGTATTTTATTACTATTGAATATCATTAATGGTATTTATATTTACAAAAAAAATATCTGTAATATATTTTCAAAATATATAAAAATAAAATAATGTGTGTAAATATATATGAGATATGGTTTCTATTATATATTTGTCACTTTTTTAAATACAAAAATATAACAAAATTTAATTTGGTCCAAATATCACGCACTACTCTATTCTCTATTGCTTCTATTCTCAGCCCAAATAACTAAGCACACCTTTTTAATTCTTATTTATTCCTGTACCCATTTTGCCTTTTCCTCTCCTCCTATCTCAAGAGTAAGTCAGTACCTATATATCTCTCAACCATTTACGTTTTCATCCCTAAAACCTTTATAATTACTCTAAAAATTTAATTTAATTTAATTTGTAACAAAGCTAGCTAGCTAGCTCGATAACGCTTGTGTCGGCAACTGTGATAAAGAAAGGAAAAAATTAATGCCCACGAGAAAATCAATTTCCTCACGGCGCCGAAATCATAATTCCTCCTCTTCCTCTCTAAGTCTCTACAGTCCTCACTCTCTACTGGTGTATCTGTGTGCGTGTGCGTGTGCTTGTGTGTGTGCGTGTGTATATATATGTATACCTTTCTCTCAGCCAATCCCACAGAAAAACACAAACACAAACACATAGAAAAGCAGAGTTGTTCCTGGCTTCTTGGCCTGAAATGATGGATTGCCAGGAGTGGCCGGAGCCGGTGATTCGAGTCCAAGCTTTAGCCGAGAGTGGCATAAGCAAGATACCGGAACGCTTCATCAAGCCTGAATCTGTGAGACCCATTATTCATAACAAAGCAGTTTCCGGTGAGGATGATATTAACATCCCTGTGATTGATCTGAAGCATCTGGGAGAGCCGGGGCGGCGAGAGAAGACGCTGCGGCAGGTGGGGGAGGCGTGCCGGGAATGGGGGTTCTTTCAGGTGGTGAACCATGGGGTGAGGGAGGAGCTGATGAGGAAAGCGAGGGAGGTGTGGAGAGAGTTCTTCATGCAGCCATTGGAGGTGAAGGAGAAGTATGCAAACTCTCCGACGACCTATGAAGGATATGGAAGCCGTTTGGGAGTGAAGAAAGGAGCTATACTTGATTGGAGTGACTACTTCTTTCTTCATTACGTGCCTTCTTCTCTTAGGGACCACGCTAAGTGGCCTTCTCTCCCTCCTTCCTTGAGGTATCTTCCTCTTCTCTGTCATTTTCTTTAATCTGGATACTAGCCATATTTTTCCATACATTTAAAATAAGTGCAATTTTTTATAGATTTTATATTTTATTTTTTTTTTCGGATTATATTATGAGGGTTTGAACCCTATATCTATACCTCTCCATTCTTATTATTAGATCTAACTCAAAAGGCTAATGTTAAGAAATTTACTTTTGGTTAATAAAATTTGCTTTTCTTTGTACTTCTATTTCCTTTTGTTCTAAAATTTTGTTTTGAATATATTATATATTGTTAAGTTTGTGAAAACAAACTATTTTAAATTAGACTTTTGACTGCTATACAGTTTATCTATTTTTTAAAAGAGAATAATGCAAAAAATAATATAATATTATTATGACATGCACTTCCTATTTAAACTTATTCTATCTTTTTTCTCTCCATCTCTTTCTTTTTTTTAAATATGTAATGTATAATTATTTTTATGATTATAAAAAAATAAATTGAGAAGATCGGATTCTACTTAATTAATTATTAATTAGAATGGTGGAAAGAGTAAAAAAGAGGTAGTGAGGCACAAATTCTTCTAAGACTATGGAAAATTTATTGCAAGTTGGCCATAACTTTTTATGGATCCTTATATAGTGTGTGTGTATATATATACATGAGACCATTAAAATACTTCTGGATTTTTTTTTCTTCATAAAGAAGATAAAGTTATAGTCATATAGAGGGGTGGAATGAGAATTATAGGTGCAAAAGTCTGTTTGGTTTACAAGGAAACAAAACAATATGTTGTGTGTTGGTTTGAAAAGTTAGGATATTCAAAGTTGGAATCTTTTAACCTAATCGTGATCCGATGGTACGTTTCGTCATTATAAAGCTGGAGCAAGAGATTAATTCTTGTTGGACACTTCCTTTTCTTCGAACCCTAAACACGGTCTCCGTACAGCCCACGCGTAAAATGTTTTGATAAAGATAATGATATATATATATATATAAAAGAATACATAATATAATTATGTATAATTGTGTTTATTTTCATATTAATAAGTTTTTGATAAAGAAGTTTATATATAGACATGACATGAAAATCAACCTATCTATATATGTGAATATGCAATGTAAAATTAAGATGATATTACTTTTACTGAAAGAAATTAACTGTAAATTAATAAAAAGTGAGTGATTCGTCCAGCAAGGCATGGTGGAATGTGAAAGATGAATCTTTCTGTTATAAAGGGAACGTTTTGTGCGTCGACACTTGCTTCATGAGTCAATGTTCGGTTCTGAATATATATGCAAAAATTCCTCCTGCATGTGTTTTGTGTGGCCATCCTGCATGTTATGGGTATTACCTTTATCTCCACTCCTTTTTTCTAAATTATGGTTAAGGATTTTTGTTTTTCATATATACTTGTGTGTGTGTGTGTGAGAGAGAGAGAGAGAGAGAGAGATCACCTTATTATTCCCACCTTATTATAGTGAAAAAGAGTACAAAAAAATGACTTAATATATATTTTGCATGCAGTTAAATTTCTAACTAACTTTCCTGTATCTTACAATATATATGCAAATTAAATCCTATATAATTATATATATGGTTGTACATCCGGAAAAGAAATTGATACAAATTAAAATATGTGAGATTGAGTGTGAAATATATTCATTAATATCTGTTTTCTATATATCTCTATGTTCAAATGCATTATATATATATGAAATCACTCTAAACTAAATTGAGATATATATGTGGGAATGTGTAGGAAAGTGATAAGTGAATATGGGGAGGAAGTGGTGAAGCTAGGAGGAAGAATCCTGAAGCTAATGTCAATAAATCTAGGGTTAGAAGAGGATTTTCTGCTTAAAGCATTTGGTGGAGAAGAAGAACTAGGAGCCTGCCTGAGGGTGAATTTCTATCCAAGTTGCCCGGAACCGGACCTCACACTTGGACTCTCACCTCACTCAGACCCTGGTGGTATGACCATTCTTCTTCCTGATGATCATGTCTCCGGTCTTCAAGTTCGTCGAGCCAACGGTTGGATCACCGTTAAACCTGTCTCTGATGCCTTCATCATCAACATCGGTGACCAAATCCAGGTCCTCTCTTCATTCCTCTATCTAACTTCTTGTCAATAAACAACATTTCATTTTCCATACATGATTCAACCCAAAATTGGGCTCGTTTCTTGTATATTATATGGAGTTTGATGAATGAGAAGAAGTATTATTCATAACTTATAAATAGTACTACTTATTATAAATTTTATATTGATGGCTGTGTATGATTATATATATAGGTGCTGAGCAATGCAATATACAAGAGCGTAGAACACAGAGTGATAGTGAACTCAAACAAAGACAGAGTTTCATTGGCATTCTTCTACAACCCTAAGAGTGATTTGCTGATTGAACCTGCCAAAGAGCTTGTGACAGAGGACAGACCAAGTCTCTACCCTCCCATGACTTTTGATGAGTACAGACTTTACATTAGGACTAGGGGACCTTCTGGAAAATCTCAAGTTGACTCTTTGACTTCTTCTTCCCAATCATAAAGATTCAGATCCTTCCTGAGATATTTAAGTCAAAATATCTAAAGATGTAACCTTTTTTTTTTCTTTAGAAAAACCCATTTCAAGGTGTCATTAATTAGAATACAATTAAGGACATCGATTGATCATCTAATATATACATATATGAATTTGCTTCTCTGTAATATTATAAATTTGCTTCGATCTTGTTTTATTAACATTTTGGGCAGACCCATCCATTAATATATATTGCTATATATTCTCTTCTGTGTCAAGACAAGTGCAATTATTGGAGAAAGAAAAGAGTAAAAGAAGATAAGAATCTATACCAAAGAAGAAGAAAAAAAAAAGAAGAAGATAAGAATCACATGTCAAAATTCCCCTCAGTGTGTGTCCTGATCTCAAAGTAGTGAGGCGTTGCTTGGGTCAACAGAGGAAATAAAAAGAATAATGAAATGTGATAAGGTTGGTTGGTTGTATCGTTTGTACCATTTTAGGTTCCCCAAGTGGGATGGATCATATCTTCAACTTTTTGCCTATACTAATTTAGGTAAAAAAAAAGATAAGTGCACGTTTGAATTATTTTTTTATAATAGATCTGATAGAATAATTATAGTTTCTAAAAATGAAGTATGAATAAAAGTAGAGAAATTTACTATAAATCTATTTGGATAAAAAAAATAATGATTAGAAATTATGTTTGGTTTACCAAAAGGTAAACAAAATAGTCCCTAAGTTAATTACCCTGAATGGATGTTCCTTCCAATGCATATTTTTAAGGTTAATGTCAAAATATAATATTAATGACAAATCAAACAGTAGTAGCATTTTTTATTATTTAATATTTAAATTTTGTAATATACTTCCTCAAATTCAGATTATAAGGTGACTTGAGAAATTTTTTTTGTGGTTGATAATATAAGTTGTTATGGTAATTTTTTTATTTTTTATTTATTTAATGATTAATTTTGTAATTTATGTTAAAATAATAAAAATGAGTAAAATAAATAAGATAAAAATATATTTTTGGCTTCTTTTTTTTATAAATTTAAAGATATAATAAATTTTTCTTAAAATATATAAAATTATTTAAAAAACTTATATTATAGATGGAAAGAAAATATTAGTAATGGAAAGAATTTTTGGGATGTATTGTGTGGTGAATGTTAAACGAGGATGGCCCGATAGGGACGTCCTAGTGCCCCATCACCAGCATTAATGGTTTCTGTTGCAACTTGCAACTGCTCTCTTTCTTTCTTTCTTTTCTGGTAAACCAAGGAAAAATACTTTATTTCAATCTTTCTTTTTCCCCATAATCAAAGCCTCACTTCTTTTTTTTTTTTTTTAAAAAAGAAAGAAAGAAAGAAAGCATCACATGGTGGTCCAACGCCTTACTAGTTGTGGTTGTAATGGATGAAAAGTGGTTTTCGTAACAAAGTTAAAGGTGGCAGTGTGATTTTTTGTTGCCTTTTATGAATTGAAAGTGTTATGTGGGTAAAATAGGCACGTTCAAAATGAAGCAACGTGCTCCTAAAAGAGGGCAAGAGGCATACACTATTATGATCATTATCATAGCAAAGATAAAGTTATATTTCATTGCCGCGTCACATCACCCCCCATTATTGCAAGTGCATGACCACCTCAACCACCCATTCACATCAAATTACTTGCCCAGATAAGCAATTGGGAATTAATATAATTCTATACTTAATATAAATATTATATGTAGCGTATGAATGTTCATAACTTCTAATTATTGTCATTATCTATTTTTAATGTCTTGAATTTCATAATTTTCTCAACATTAATAATCTAAACTCCATTTTTTATAATACTTGTTACTTTAAATTTTTAATAAAATATTAATTATTTATTTTACTATTTTTTATTAATATAAAATAAAATATTTAAAATGGCATTTAAATTGAGGACATTTTAGATTATTTAATAATTTATTTAGCCTGTGTGAAAAAGAGTCTAAAATGACACTTTTATGAACCACACAGGAGAGAGTATAAAGGTGTTATTTTGTATCATTATATTCTTATTTGTGCATTTATAATCTTTAAGTTAATATTAATAGTCGGTGGGCTATAAATAGAAATTTAAGTAACAAGCATTGTTACTCAAAATGAATGTGAAATAGGTCTTGCTTTCTCACATCAACTCTCTATTTTCTGGTTCTTCTCTCTTATATTTTCTATATTTTTATAGCAATACTTTATATTTGGCATTATATTTTTTAGACCCGATATTTGATATTATATTCATTCTTTTGTTTTCTCAAATATATATATATATATATATGTTCTACTAACAAATTGTTTTATGTGAGAATTATTAGGCATTGGATATTATTGAATTCAAATCATTTCTGATATCAGTTAAAAAAAAATCTCTCTACATGATTTTATTATTTAGATTGATTAAGTTTAGTATTTTTTATAACCAATTGAATTAAATATTCAATTAACAGGTCTACAAATATTTCATTTGTTTTTCTTATATAATGTTAATGTATTAATTATTGAAAAATTTTTGCATGAAAATAAATCTGTTAAAATTAAAGAACAAGCTATTTATAATTTCTTATATTATTTTATTAATTTTTTTGGAGTGTGGTAGTATAAATAAATATATAACTTATAATTAAATGATAAACATGTTATGTTTTAATAAAAAATTATATGTTTATTGATCAATAACAACAACAATATTAGCCTTATCCCACTATGTGGGGTCAGTTACATGGATCATGCGACGCCAATAGACTTTATCAAACGCCATCTCTTCAGATAAATAATTTCTTAAAAGGTTATTCCTTATAATTTCCATTAGTATTATTTTTTGTCTTCCTCTACGCCTTTTGATAGGGCTCCAAGCCATTTGATCAACTTTCCTAACTGGCTCTTCTTGTCCTCTTCTTTGTACATGTCTAAACCACCTTAAATGATTTTTCACTATTTTCTCCTTGATAGGTGCTACTCCAACTTTTATTCTTATACAGTCATTTCGTATTTTATCCAATTTTATATAACCACACATCCATCTCAATATTCTTATCTCTGCTACTCCCATCTTATACTCTTATTGTTCTTTCAAAGTCCAACATTCACTACCATATAACATCATTGACTTATAGTATGATCTCTAATTGAAGAAAGTTAAATGATGATTTGGTAAAAATCATATGCTATCTGATCATTATTTTGAATTTAAATTAATCTAGATTGAATTACAGTTGAATCTCATTTAGAGGGAAGGTCATTCAAATGAGTTTCCTACATTCACAAGAGTATATGAGACATCATGTTTAAATAACTTTAATCTCTTTCACTTTTATTTGGAATGAGGAGAAAAAAGAGGGAGAGGAATATTAAGAGAACAATAAAGAGAAACTTAGACAAGAAAATGTCCAGATTTTTTTTTATTTTCTCTCAAAATTTTTCTTTCCCCCCTCTTTTCCCCTCATCCATCCAAAGGTAAAACTTGGTGTAAAAAATTAAATGATGATAATAAAGAAATCACTTGAAATGGATAGGCCTAGGGCTTGATGGACACCGGATAGGGTGTCTGCACAAGTTCGATCCACCCTCTAGATCAAGCAAATCTGTGGCCCAAAAAAAAAAATAAAATGGCCTGAGAGATTCTGAAAAGGACTTCTCGTTGGGCCATCCTAATCCTAGCCTAGGTCACCTTCTCTCTCTCTCTCTCTCTCTCTCTGATTTTTTTTCTCATTTCTCTCTTATGTTTTTTAAATATCAGCAATATTTTACTAAGCCATGTTATTGTGGATAAAGCTTGTGTCGGCCATCGACGTGAAACTTCCGAGAACTAATTTTTTTTAATTGAATTCTTATTCTAAATTTCAATGAACACACGCAGCTGTCCCCATTCGTTCTTTTCACTAAGGAGTGAGGAAATTTTATTTATACTTCTCTATTTTCAACATATTCCGCCTTCCTTTACAACAATCAATCTAGATATATTCTGCAATTTCATTGTGGCTAATCAACGTTAATGTATCATATATGGATATTATGGTAAGTAGAGTACCCCATATATTTGCACAGAGTTTTTTTTTTTAAAAAAGATATTTGTAAATAATACAGCTTCTTAATTATATTTTTTATATATTTTGTATTGATTGAATATTTATACTTTAACCTAGAGATCTATTATGCAATAGTGACAGTAATATATATATTTATATCAAATGTATCTTTAATAAGGATTAATTTTCTGAAATATAATATGCATTGCACGAATGAGTTTATTGATTTATACTTATTTATAATTGAATAGTTGAATTATTGGGAATTGATGCCTTTAGCCAAATGTATATACTATAAAGATAACATAGGAGGGTAGCTGTCCAGCAGAAATCTAAGAGATAATTTCTTTATTTTAATTTAAAGAGATGCCTAAATATACAATATTTGGCAATTCTAACATCGTATCAATTTGCTATATTTATTGTGCCCTCTGGATAACTTGTAATGGTTGTGCTATGCAGAAATGACAGAAGGTTCTTTCTTCAGTAATAGGAAAGCTGGATATTCGATCCGAATATTATATTTGCTTATGTTGTATTTAATTTGCTCGTGATTTCATTTTTCAAGCCTGCAACAATGCTTGAATCTCTTGCACATTTATAGAAACATATAGAATACATTTTAATATGAATTGTTCACATCAAATATATACGATCTTGTTGGGTGTAATTTTGATTGGATTCGTGAAAATCCAACACATAGATATACACAGACATATCAGAGGTTAGTAGTATCCCAGAGAAAAAAGTGGTGTAATAACCTAATTTCTAAAACCAAACGATATGAATTCCCAAAATTTTTTACCACAATTTTCTCAAATGTGAAAGATAGTACGTGTAAAACATTGGCATTACTTGACTATACAAGAAAAGATCTTTAACATGCATGGGATAAAACTGACAAGATGGAAAAACGCAATTGCATGCCATGTGATCCATTATGCAAGGAATTATAAGACCTTGACGAGAGCTAAACAAAAGTGGTAAGAAGAGCAAGGTCTTGCCGTTGCCAGTTCATTAAAAGATGGAAATAATAAAACGTGACTTGATGCACAACAGACATAGAACACGAATCATGAATGCAAAGAGTATGAATGGCTCACACAACTGATTCGTATAACAACATAATAATAACAATTAGACAAGATGCAAGAAACTTTAAAGAGAAAGAGAGAGCACCACATTAGTGGCCCTTTACAAAAGGATCCCAACAATCTGTGTAGATCGAACGAGAATTACTTAATTCACTAGATGATGATGCATGGTGATCTAAGTGAGAATCGTCTTCTGAAAGTACTTGATTTGTGAGATAGAGAAACTACATTGAGTATGTTGAAACTGCCTGAGAAGTTGAGATTAGAAGTCATCTAAGAAGGAAGTCAATTTGGTTTGAGAGTATGTGAGTGTGTGTCTTATCCTTGTGGAAGAGAGGATGCACCTATCCTATCCTAGCCGTTGTCTAAAAGGCTATTTATATATATTTCCTCCGATTCATATTATAAGATATTTTGTATAATAAATTTTTGATTTAAAACATAGGACATTGGATATTTTTCTTTTCATTTTACCCTATCTTTAATGCTTCATCTCTCCTCATTTATTAATAGAATAGGGTATTTAATGAGGATAAAATAGAAAATATGGATACTTTTTGTATTAATTTCAATTGAAAAAATAATTTTCTTAATATATGTATAATTGATATAAAATGTCTTATAATGTGAACCGGAGAGAATATAGTTTTTACTGTTTAGGATTGTTGTCTAAGAGAGGGTGTGCCTATCCTATCTTGGGGTGATTCCATACAGATAGGCCATGTGAGAGTTATAGATCCTTAATTGCTTTCAAATTTTGCGATTTCTAACTTCCACTCAACTCTCCATATTGCGTGCCCCATTACCCCCATTTCTTGCAACTGCTCCCTTCAAATTTGCTGCTGCTTTGTTTCCTCCAAGTCCTCGCTCTTTATGCTTTACTTGTGGCCTTAGTTCATGAACTTGTTAGCTGTGGCCCAAATGCATTCGTTTGGTTGGATCTTGGCTTCATTCTCTTAATTAGATGCCTTTTTGGGTCATGGCCTATTTAATGATTCCATCCATCCACTGGCTTAGTGGGCTTGGCCCACACAGATCTTTGGCTGAATAGATCTAAATTTATTATTTTTTTCTTATTTTAATTTTTATTTCAAAAAATAAATTTTTTTTAAATTTAAATTAGATGATCTAAATCAATTATACACCTAATATATAAATCTTTTGAATACCAAATCCAGGCTCGTGGATGGCATGAATGGCAAAAAATAATAAACTCTTCCTTCATCATTGCTCATATTATTTTTCATAGAATCTCAATTTTAATGCAAAAGGGACGAAGCCTTGAGCATCCATCATCTTTAGAGGTCATCACCACTGCTCCCATACCCCTGGTTGTGTCTCTCCCTCATAACCTCCTTCCCCAACCAATGTTCCTCCAAACATTGCAATAGAACAAAACTCACCAAAACTTAACAATAACCTGACTCAGAATGAGATTAATAATAAATTAGGAAGGTGGCTAGAGGGAATTCAGGAAAAGGATGAAATTGCAGAAACCCAAAACTGCTTGCATAAAATTTACTTGCAGGAAATTACTTATTTCGATACCCAAAATTACTTATTAGCAGAGGTGGTGTGGTTTTCGATATAGTACAGCAAGGAAAGAGGGAGGCTTTGTTGCCGAGAAGCTCATTGTGTTCAAGGGGGGATTGCTCTGCATTTCTCTTTGATTGGGTTAATCATCATTTTTGAGATAATTGCAGAAACCCATTTTGAATATATTATAACTAAGGGCATTTTTGTAAAAAAAATAATATTTATAACACAATATATATTCAAAGTTACACCAAACGCAATATAGTATTAAAATTTTAATGGGTCTTATTCTATAGGTTTTATCTTAAACAATGTGTCAAATGGACTCTTAATAGTTAAGATAATATAAGTTATATACGGTTTTCGCTGCATGGGGGCAAAAAAAAAAAAACAGTATGCCGGTTGCTAGAATGCTGCTTAAAGTGCTTTAGCCCCCATTTTTTATTAAAAAAATATAATATATCAATAAATGGTGAATAATATATCAATAAATGGTGTAGCCCAAAAAAGTTCAGACGTTATTATCTTTATTACCCTTTTTTTGGGAGTTACGGTCGATTTTATCAGCATTCTACCATTCTCCCTCTTCGTGTAATGTGGTATGCTGTTGTTTTCGGCCGAATGGTCCTCTTATTTTTTTTTCAAAGAAATACATTGATCTCTCATCAGTTTTATTAAAATTATAAATTTTTTTCACTATTTTCAAAATACACACTTTAGTATAATTTTTAACATGGTTAAGAATATTTTTTTAAAAATTCTGTAATATCTTTTTTATCAATTAAAATTTATACTAAAATAATTTAAAATTATTAATTTACCTTACAATATAAAATCTCTAATTTATATCCAATAAAATCTGAATAAATTTAAAATATTTATATAAAAAATTCATAATAAAATTTTCTATTTATAAGACATTAAAATATAAAATATTTATTAAATAATTAATTATAGTAATATTTAAATAAATGCATTTGAAAATATTAAATTAAAATTCATAAAATAAAAATATGATAAATCGATCAATATAAATAAAATATAAAATAAATATAAGACATGTTGTGCTCAAATCATGAACAATGCAGCTTATTTCAGTCTTTATACAAATACACATACCTCATTTTAGTTGAAAATTAAAAAGTTAAAAATGTGTTAAAGACATTCCTAACTAAATATTTATGTTTAAGAGGGATATTTTGGTAAAGAAAAATATTAAATTTGGTGAGTTAATGTCTTAATGATTTATTAACTGTTGGGTGGATGGAGATAAAATCTTAGAAATAAATTAAAGATATGTATAACATAATTTTTAATTTAGGGGAGGTTTGTATGGATTTCCAAATTAAATGAGAAATTTTTGCAATTTAGGTAAAATAGAGAAAGATCTTAGTATTTTACTTTATTAGGGCATGTTTACTTTCTAGAATGACTGGAAATGGAATAGTTGGGAATGAAATAATGATCAATATAAGTTTGTTTAGTATGATATTAGGGAGATAGAAAAAATTTTAAAAAAATAAAATTAGTTAAATAAAAATAAATATAAATGTACTAAAAGGGCCTTTTTGATTCGACTCCAAAAGGTTTGGAAATGGAATTCTGAATTCTATTTCAAAGGTTAGACTTTTTGGTTGCACAATAAAGTAGGAATTTAGACTCCATATGAAATAAGGACTCCCATAAAATAGGAAATAAGGATTACCACCCTGACCCCTATTTTTTCTCATTTTCACATCCAAGAATAATTTTTTAAACCAAATTACCTTCCTCCACCAGCCTGGTCTTTTTCACCTTCATCCCTCTCCTTCACCTCCGACTTCCTGTCCTCCACCAACCTCCTCTCCTCCTCCACTGACACCATGATCAAAATTGATTTTGATGATATCTAGTTTCTTCTTTTTATTTTGAGAGTCGATCCATTCTATTCTATTCCATTCCCATTCATTCCAGGAACCAAACAAGCCCTTATTTTTCTTGGTAAAAATATCGCCTCTCTTATAAGTATAACTTTTAGGATTTAATGGCTTAAATGGTGAGCGGCCAAATTTATGGTTCATTTATTTTTTGGTGAAAAGGAGGGCCATAACCCTAAACTCATTTCATATAAGGGGGCAATGCAAATCCCTCTAAATCCCATACAAGTAAGGCACCCAACCCCGAAGGTGGATAATCGAAGAAGTGATGGATACCCATAGTGTTAGTTCAACTGACTTCCCAAGAGGGGGTGTGAATTAGGAAGTTTGAATTTTTCTGCAAAAAGAAAATATAATAGTGATAATAACAGATTATTAAAAAATAAAGTATAAGAAATAAAGAACAATGAGAAGGGGACACGGTGATTTATCCTGATTCGGTCTACTCCACCTGACCTACGTCTAGTCCTCAAGCCACCACTTGAGATTTCTCCACTATCTCTTGCAAGATTTGAAAGGGTTCTTATAATAACCTCAATACAACACCAGCCCGAACTTTAAGCTGTATAAACCTCTCTCACTCTTCTCACTCAAGAGTAAGAGCAACTCTCTTAGTGTATTATCATACTAAGTGCTATCTACAAATGTGTAGAAATATACAGAATAAAAACTCTATCTCAAAAGAGTGGATATGAAAGTTTAAGTATAATGAATGAGCTAAACAGAGGGTAGGTAAGCTTTGAAAGAATCAATAATTAATTCTGCAGTGTTTTGGCGTTTTTATGTTTTTTTTCATTATCCAACAATTTAAATGATGTCCTGTTTATAGTTTTGGAGCAAAACTATCCGTTAGAAGCAAAGATTAGCTGTTACTCTTAGAAAATTAGCCTTTCACCTACCGCATTAAATGCATCTGACAAAGGTTATATGGATAACCTCCTCATGCTATGCGAATAACGGGTAACTGTTTGCTTTTATTTTCAATGTAGTCCTTTCGTTATATGGATAACCTAGCTAGGTTATGCGGATAACGTGCTTCCCAAAATGACTTAGTTTTAGCTCAAAAATATTTTCTTGAAAACCTACTCAATTGTTAGGATAACGTTAAGTTTTTCATAAACTGAGTTTTTATAAAACTTAGGTTATCAGGATAACCTGCCAAGGTTATGCAGATAACTTGTTTAACTGAGGAAAGTCTAAATACTCTAAAACATAAGTTATGCGGATAACCTTTTAACAGAGAAGAGTTCAAGTGCTCTGTGATACACGTTATGCAGATAACCTCCTTAAGTTATGCAAATAATGGGCTGCACAGTATAATTTGCCTTCACTGTTAACTCCCTTATGCGAATAAGGTGCCTATCTTGTCAGGATAACCACCTGGACAGACTTAAGAACATGGTTCCCAAACTGTGTCGTGCGGATAACATTAATCCCTTTTCATGAAATTGAAGAATGGACTTTGGAGAAACTTTGAGATTGAGTCTTTATCCTCATAACCTTCAACGGTTATGTGCATAAGGTAAAACATTTTCATGAAAACAAGGTAAACACTTAGAAACGTTTTTGAACTTAAAACTTTATCATCATAAGGTAGCTCTTTTTATGAAAATCATTTTGAAATCATGAGTTAATCATTAATCATTCATTTAGACATCTCATTTAATATTAGGTGAATTGAAATTCAAAGTTTAACTATCTTCTTTTACAAATAGTTTTCTAAAATATGTGAAACAATTCTTCAATCTTTAAGAAACTCCAACTTTGTTCTTCATTTGCTTGAGTTCATTTGATATGGGATTTCCAAGCTCATTTGTTTAGAATCATCAAAACCATCTAAATTAATATTCTTCGCCATTTTTATGATGACAAAACAACTTTAACATATTATTAGTACTTGAGTTTGCACAAAACTCCCCCTCAATATGTGCATAGTATAAACGAAGTCAAATAATGTAGTGCACAATTTTCAAAACAAGGAATACCAACAATGAACAAGATTCACAAAAAGGAATACATTGTATTATAAACAGCAATTACAAGTACAGAAACACCACAAAACAACTGAGCAAAACAACAAACACAACAAGTCCAATTAGGTTTCTTTCTTTATCTCAGATTTCTTCTTTTTCTTCTTCTCTTTTTCCTTGTGTTCTTCCTTTGCTTTATCTTTTTCTTTCTCTTCTTTACCCTTTTCCTTATCTTTTGCTTTCTATTTTTCTTAGATTTCTTCTTTTTCTTCTCCTCCTTTTCCTTGTGCTCTTCCTTTGCTTTATCTTTTTCTTTCTCTTCTTTACCCTTTTCCTTATCTTCTACTTTCTCTCCCTTTTTGTCATCAGCAACAAGAGGGAATTAAGCTGCTTCAGTATCTATCCGAGCTATGTCCTGATCAAGTTTGATCTTCCATTCCCAGATTCTTTGAAGTCTCTCATCCAAGGAAAGAGGGAATGTGGAAGATTAAGCTGGAACAGTGGACATTGGGATAGGCTGAAATGGCACATTAGTAGGGACAGGTGGCATAGAAGGAAACACAGGGATGAAGGGTATATCAGGCATTATTGGTGGAGATGAGACAGTAGGAAGGGGTGCAGGAGAGGGATCAAAATTAGAGGGAATGGTGATGATTTCCTACACAGCTGCCTTAGCAAGATAACTGATGCCCTCAAAAGAAATAGGGTTAGGTAAAGGGGGAAAGAGAGCATTAATCTCTTGTTTGCGGTGATGAAGATAAATTTGGTGAATGAAGTCATCCTCAGACAAAAAAAACTAAGGCTCTATCCTGATCCTTGCTAGTTTCCTCCTCAAGTCCATAATCCAAGTTAGGACTTAGATCCTCAGATAAAGTAGGAGACTTAGAGGTGGAAGGAATGACTACATCATCAAGTAGAGTAGGGCCAGTATGAGTAAGAGGAGGTGGTTGGATTGGTGATGAGGAAGGCTGAGATACACCAGATGCTATTTGCTCACACAAGAATTTTACTTCTTGGGTAAGATTTTCAAGTTTGGTTTCAAATTTCTCTTGCATTTGAGTAATGAGATACCCAAGATTGATCATATCTTCTCTGTGTTCTTTCCTAGTGGCCATGGCAATTTGGAATAGGTTTTGATACAGGGTAAGAATGTCAGAGGGTGTGGGCAAATCAATGGCTGGGATTTTATCAGGTTGGCTTGGTGTAGGAGTTCATGTTTGAGGTTCAGATGCAAGGGTTGATGTGGTTCAGTAGGTGTGGATAGAGAGGAACTGAAATCACCAACTGTAAGACTCTTTGTATCATCTGTGGATTCAGAACTTGCTCTAGTATCCCTTTTCTTATCAACTCATCTGCCATTTTTCAGACTCATTCCTATCTTCTATAGTGCTTTCTCATTAAACTCTTCAGGAAGCAATGCAGGGCCTTTCTCAACATGCAAATTATTGTGGAACTTTAGGATTTTGGTGATGAGATACCCATATGGCAACTGTGAATCCTGCCTGTAGGTTCTTGCCTTCCACATCCTCTACAAGATGATGTCAACCACATTTACTGGTTTTCCCTTTATTAATAGCACCATAACTTGAAATTCACCCCTGGACAGATAGTTGTAGCCTCCACTCTTGTTGAAGAACATGCGAGAAACAATGTTGTGGAGTACCCTATTCTTAGTACTCAAATATGTTGGAGCTATCTTCCCCTCAAAAGGCACATTTTGGCTTTGTCTGAGTAACTTAGACACAATTGTGCTATATTTGTAGTTTACTTCCTCTCAAATGTCTTCATCAACATTTTCATTCTCAGGGGGATACTTTGTAGTATCAATATTTACTCTAATTCCTCCAGTAGGCAAACTCAGAATCTCAGTAAGTAAATCAGGGTGCAGTGCTATCCATCTTTTCCTAAGCCTCACTTCAAGCATTTTTGTTTCATTGTTAATCCTTAGAGAATTGTACCATGCACATACAACCTCCTCATCATATTCTTCCTTCAATTCTATTAATCCTCTATAGTTTTCTAATTGCCCTGCTGACTCAAACTTGTTCCTCACGAGAAATTCTTCCAGTTTAACAAAATGAGGGTTGTCTACCTTACGTTTCTTAAAGTCAGCCTCATATGACTCCTTCAAAATCCTTATGCTAATAAGCTCATCATAATTAAAGCTTGCTCAGACTTAGTAGCAGATGAACTTATGTGTGAGTCAGCTTGAGGCTCAGATTCTGGGATTTTCTATGGTTTTAGAGTTCTGGGCTTCTTTGTAGGAATACTTGACCTAGCTTCAGCTTTTCTTTTCCCTGGCTTGGTGATTTTGATGCATATTTGGACTTTACATTACGCTGTGATTGTTCACCTTGATTTCTACCCTTAGTCTTTCCCATACCAGTAGTTCCAGATGTTTTGGGGTGGTAAAAGAAGTTCAGAATAGGCCGAAAAGAGGTTTGAATTCAAGAAATTGAAAGAATCTTGGAGGATTTTGGAAAGCTTGAGGAGTACGAGTAGACATTTTTAGGATAGGGTTAGGTTTTCTACACAAGGTATTGCAAAAAATTAGAGGATCTTATATTTAGTGTCGAGGTTATGTGCATAACATATGTAGATTATGCGAATAACAAGCTTTAGAGAGTGTATGTAGGGGCACAGTTTGCTGGGTTATGTGAATAAGGTCCTTGGGTTATCCGCATAACTAGGTTGAGATAGAGGGGAGAAAAGAAGAGTTATCCAGACAAGCATCCCACGTTATCATGAACAGGAGTTTCACAAAGAGCACATAGAAAGTTGACAATCAATCATGTTATCCAAATAACCTTGCTACCTTATGCAAATAACGTTCTTACTTTGGAAACTTCTTCTCTGGAAGTAACGTTATGCGGATAAGGTAAACAGGTTATCCTGAAATCGAATTTCACAAAGCACACACAAAGAAGCAAACAAGGCAGATTGTGCGCCTAAGGTGATGACCTTATTCGAATATCATACTTTACGGAGACCAGAAGTTCACAAAAACTCACATTTTCATGAAAAGCCTCATATCTTATTCGAATAACCTCAGACACAGAGACTATGAACACCAGAAAATCAGTTCATTTTCAGCATAAGGCAATGGGGTTATGCGAATAACTATGTATGAAAAACTCATAAACACTTACAGATAGCTGTGTTATCCTCATAAGTCCTTTTCCTTTCATCATAACTTAATTTCAACATGTAGGATACTTCATTTTTCTAGATTTTTATTATTTCAAATCAAGAAGATCCTGCAAAATAAGTTTCTAAATACTCCGATGCTTAAATTAGTATTATTATCAAATTGAATTATAAGTTTAAGAGAGATTTCAGAAAATACTTATAACTTATTGAGATTTATCATTCCCAATTCTATTCTGATTTTACCATATCTATCTTCTGCAAGTGGCTTTGTCAGAATGTCTGCAAGCTGATCTTCGGTAGGTATAAACTCCAACTTGACATCTCCTTTCAAAACATGATCTTTTATAAAGTAATGTCTTACTTCAATGTGTTTTGTCCTTGAATACAGAACATAATTCTTGGTGATGTTGATGACACTTTGATTATCACATCTTATTGGGATTTCCTTCATCTCAATCTCAAGATCTTCCAACTGTTACTTTATCTAAAGGAGTTGTACACATCAACTACCTGTTGCAACATACTCAACTTATACTGTGGAGAGAGCTACACTATTTTGCTTTTTGCTGAACCATAACACTAGGGAGCCACCTAAGAACTGACAAGTTCCACTTATGCTCCTTCTATTAGTTTTAGATCCAGTAAAATAAGCATCTGTGTAACTTATGAGCTCTTCTCCATTACCTTTTGGATATTAAAGTCCCATTTGAGATGTTCTCAGCAAGTATATGAAAATCTTCTTCACAGCTATTGCATGGGACTCTTTGGGATATGATTAGAACCTAGCACACATGCAAATACTGAACATGATGTCAGGCCAACTTGTAGTCAAATGCAGCAAGGAACCAATCATTCTCCTATATTGAGTTATATCAAAGAGTTTTCCTTCTTCATCCATGTCAAGCTTAGTTGCAGTGGCCATAGGAGTTCCCATAGGTTTAGCATGCTCCATTCCAAACTTCTTTAGCAGCTCCTGGAGATATTTTGATTGATTGAGGAAGATATCATCATCACATTGTTTGATTTGCAATCCAAGGAAGAAGTTTAGCTCACTCATTATTGACATCTCAAATTCACTCTGCATTGACTTAGAAAAATTCTTGCATAAAGACTCATTAGTAGCACCAAATATAATGTCATCAATATAAATTTGTACAATAAGTAAATTTTTATTTCCTCTTTTAGTAAACAAGGTTGTATTAACTTTTCCCCTGTTAAAATCCTTTTCAATCAGAAAATTACTCAGTTTCTCATATCATACTCTAGGTGCTTGTTTTAAGCCATATGGGGCTTTTTTCAGTTTATATACATGATTTGATTTAATTGAACCCTCAAAACCTGGAGGTTGATCAACATAGACCTTTTCTATGATATATCCAATCAGAAAAACACATTTCACATCCATTTGATATAATAGAATATCTTTTATGCAAGCATAGGCTAAAAGAATCCTTACTGCTTCCAATCTTGCAACTGGAACAAAAGTTTTCTTATAATCAATGCCTTCTTCTTGATTATATCCTTTTGCCACCAGTCTAGTTTTATTCCTTATTATTATTCTTGATTCATCAAGTTTGTTCTTAAAAACCCTTTTAGTTTCAATAATAGGGTGGTTCTTGGACTTAGCTACTAAGTCCCAAACCTGACTTCTTTCAAACTGATTAAGTTCTTCTTGTATCGTTAGAATCCAGTATTCATTTGTTGAAACCTCTTCAATATATTTAGGTTCAATCTAAGAAATAAATACACAATTATTCACTTAATCCCTAAATTGTCTTATGATTTTAACTTTCTCTTGAACATTCCTAATAACTTGATCAACTAGATGATTCCTTTGATATCTCCAAGCTCTAGGGAGTTTTTAAGATACTTCTTTATTGATTTCATATTCATTATCTTTCTTCTAAATATTTTCCTCTACATCAGCAGATTCAGATACTTTAGGAGGTTCAGTTTTATTTTCTTCAGACATATACAACTTCTTAAAGCTGGAATTAGATCATCCACATCTTTAGCATGCTTAGACACAATTTCATTTTTAAGAAAGACCACATGCACAGATTCTTCTATAGTTCCAGACCTTTTATTGAACACCCTATATGCTTTACTTTTATTTGAGTAGCCAAGAATTATACCTTTATCTGATTTGACATCAAACTTACCCAGATTGTCTTTGTTGTTGTTGTGGACATAATAAGTGCATTAAAAGACATGAAGATGAGAGAGGTTGGGCTTCTTTCTCTTATACAGCTCATATGGAGTCTTTTCTAGTATGGGTATGATGTATGCTCTATTCATCAAGTAGCATGCTGTGCTTACTGCATCAACCCAGAATTGCTTAGGCAATCCTTTCTCATTCAGCATTGCACGAGCCATATCTTCCAATATTGTATTCTTTCTCTCCATTACTCCATTTTGATGAGGTGTTCTTGGGGCTGAGAAGTTGTGCTCAACTCCATTTTCATTGCAATTGTTAGCAAATTTGGCATTTTCAAATTTTCCATCATGATCTGTTCTAATATAAACAATAGAGCAACTTTTCTCATTTTGGATTTTCTTGGCTAAGATTAGAAAAACATCATATGTTTCATCTTTAGATGGAAGAAATAAGGTCCAAGCAAACCTAGAATAATCATCTACTACAACAAGTACATACAAGTTTCCCCTAATACTCTTAGTACGATTAGTACCTATCAAATTCATGTAAAGTAATTGCAGTGGTCTAGTTGTAGAGACAATGTCTTGGTTTTAAATGAGGACTTTGTTTGTTTCCTTTTAAGGCAAGCATCACATTCTCTATTCTTTTCAAACTTAATGATGGGTAATCCAAGAACAAGTTTATTTTTAATAAGTTTGTTTAATTGATGCATGTTAACATGTACTAGTCTCCTATACCACAACCAACTATCATCATTTTCACTTATTAAGCATATTGAATCTAAAGAAGGTAATTAATCTAAATCAATAATATAACAGTTACTGTATCTTTTTGCCTTGAGAAAAACTTTGTGGTCACTCTTTCTGATGACTAGGCAGTAGTTGGAATCTGTCACACCCGAAAATGCGACGCGGATGGTGCGGGAAATGAAAGAAAAGGGCGAAACCGGCCCACGCGGCGGAAGGCCGGTTTCGGAGGGAGTCGCCACCAAAATTTTGAGGGAAATTTTGGAAAACCGGAACAAAAAACAAAAAGGGATAAGGATTGATCTGCGAATCAGAGTTGGGTTCGGAAGTACGATTGTGAGTGGGGAAGGTGTTAGGCACCCCCACAACACCCGTTCCTAAGAACGGTTACCTTAGGTTGATCATGCAATTTTTATGGCTTTTTACAAATTATTTTGATTGCCCTTTTACCATTCACATGCAAAGATAAATATAAAAATAAGAAAAATGTAAAAATAAGATTAAAGAATAAAATGAAAATATGAGAGGTTGGGAAAAATAAATTAAAAGAAAAATGTTATTTATTTACAAAAG
The DNA here is from genome assembly GCA_026686845.1 of Adenanthera pavonina. Lineage (NCBI taxonomy): Eukaryota > Viridiplantae > Streptophyta > Magnoliopsida > Fabales > Fabaceae > Adenanthera > Adenanthera pavonina. The sequence goes on from JAIVEN010000011.1 coordinate 38,027,076, forward strand.
TGGACTTGAAAAAATAAATTAGTAAATATTTATTAAATTAAGAGAAAAAATAATAAATAAATCAGAAAATATTTATTTATTTACAAATGCAGACTTGACCCAGAATGAGAGTCTGGGGCCTACGTACCCTGCGATAGGGATCAAAGTTGATGTAGTTCGGACTAAAAATAGTGTCATTGGGTTGATGTTTTTTATTATATATATTCTTTGAAAAGAGAGGTTTATAAAAAATAATTTGTCTTTCCACAAAGAAAACAATTTTTAGAATTGGTTGGTATATTTTAATTTGTAAAAGACAGATTAATTTCCAATATTTGCTCTTTTCATTTATTTATTTTTGGTTTAATCAATTTTTAAAAGAGAAGATATATTTTTCCTCAATTTAGAAAATAGGATTAAAATTATTTGTGATTTTGAACATTTTATTTGATTTGAAAAGAAAATATTTGGAGACAAATTTATTTTTTACATGATAAAATCAATTGGCTTATGTGGCGACTTTATCACTCACAATGCACCGATTGATACCTATGTGTCCACGGTAGTGTTACTCGAGACAAAAAGGCATAAAAAGAGTTCGAATGAAAACAAATAAATTTTTGAACAAATAATTTTTATTATTATTATTTTTATTATTATAAAGAATTCAAAAATGTGATTATTACTTACATATTTTTGAAGAAAAATAATCAGCATATGTGGCGACTTTATCACTCATAAGTTGCTGATTAATACTTAAATGTCCCCGGTGTTACCACTCGGAGCAAATAAATAAAAAGGATAAAAACTTGAAAGGAATGAATACTTTTTGTTTCAATCATTTTTATTATTATTATTTCCTTTTTAAATAAAAAGGCAATACAAGAAAGAAACATAAATAAGAAAAGCGGATAAAATTGGAAGAAAATAATTAATTTTGGCCTGAATTGTTTTTTATAAAAATGAAAACAGATAAGATTCTCTTAACACACATTTATGGAAAAAGCATTAAGAAGAATTCAAAATGTCATTATTACGTATATTTCAAAAAAGAAATAATCAACATATGTGGCGACTTCATCACTCACAAATTGCTGATTAATACTTAAACGTCCCCGGTATTACCACTCGGAGTAGAAAAGTAACCGGCTTAGGAGATAAAATTGGAAAAATAAAATTTACATAAATCATTTTTATTTTAATAAATATGACCATGGTGACGCATTTTTATAAGAAGAAAAGTGATAAAAAGAATTTAAAAATATGACTTATATATATATGTATATTATTTATTTTTATTATTTATTTATTTTCTTTTTTAGAAAAAAGAACTAATCAAAATCTGTGGTGACTTTATCACTCACAGCTCACTAATTAACACCTAAATGTCCACGGTGAGGCCACTTGGAACATAAAGGCAAAAATAAAAATTTGAAATAAAAGGCTCTCATTGAATCATTCATTTTTATTTAAAATTAATAAATAAATAAATAAAAGACCATTGGTACTCATAAATGTATAAAAAAAATAAATAAGTAAATAAATAAATAAAATAAAAATAAGATTTAGCCAACATTTATACCATGGCAACTCCTCACTCATGGTATAATTGACTGACATCCTATAGGCACACGGAGAATTGGTCCCTCGTGGCAAACTCTAAAGGCGAAAAGAAGAAACAACCATGACCAAATAAAAACCAAAATCAGAAATAAAAACAACAAAACATAAAAATTAACTACAATTTATCAGGGTGTGTGCTAGCGTAAATTCAAATAATTTACACCCAATTATGAGATGAAAAGATGCAAACTCTAGTATCTTCATTTTCTTCCCCTTTGCCTCAAAATTGATAGCTTTCATTTCCTCTGCTCGGCTTGATGATAATGGCCTTGATTTCTCTTAGACTCGGTTTATGCTCCCGTGATGCTCGCAAAGAAACAAAAAGCGATTATTGTTCTCCTTGAGGAACTCTTTTATTTAAAAACTCAGGTATTTAAGATTCAGATTGTATAAAATTTCAACCCAAAAACCTAATAAGATGGACATAATCCAAGCTTCAAAACACGGGGTTTAAACATTATGACCACTCTTATCTTGATTTGCCCCATTGTCCAAGCAAGACAACATACATTTTTGAGAAAAAGCAAATTTTATGCATATGACACCCTATCCATTACCCCAAACATTATGTACAGGTAAGACAACCAAATCAATACTCACATACAGAAACACAAGGTAATAGAAGAACTTGAGGAGCCTAGTATCAAATAGATGTATGCTATCATTGGATGAATCTAACACATGAGACAAAACCAATAAGCTTACAACAATATAGACAAGTTTGTAATGTCAAAGTAAGGTGTAACGGGTATGACTTGGAGCTAGAAACATGCACATTAATGTAACATTTAAACATGCCTTCTCATGCAAAACCCAAAGTCAAATAAGCATTTCATTAAGTTTAAGCACGACAATAGAATCAGTGATAGAGCATCCCCAAGTTTTGCCCAAATGACCCAATGAACGTGTATGATATATAAAACTATCATACCAAGAAGCATGACATTTCATTGGCATCAGGTGAACAAATTAAATGCAATGCCCTTTTTGAAAGGAAAGAAACTCAGGAACTTCTCAGATGATACAAAGCATAAGCAAGCAATTACTTTCGAATTCACTAAAACTCATATGGTGGGATCCATATACAGATTCAAGCATCCAGAAAGCACAACTTATATTCATGTTGAGAAGACAGAGTTCATCCACACAGCTTGCCAAACACAGCATAATGCAAATCTTAGTCAGAAACAGAGCACCTAAACAGCTAAGGGAAACCTATTGTAGGATCAAGCCATGCGAAATTTTCACTAAAGACACAACATCAGTAATGGTGGCCTTAAATCCGACTTTCAACGATAGTGTATTACAAAGAGAAAATGAGTCCCTACACACTGGGTTACTACGACTTGACTCTTAACACACCAAAATTTCACCTAGCAATAAGACTAAGGCACCAAGCATCATTATAGAAACAGACCGCGAGCTGGATTTCAAGGTTCATGTAGTGAACTAAGATGTGCCAAACTCGTGGTTACAACACCAGTATGCACCATGTTCCAAGCCCAGTACAGAGATCAGAACTCAACAGATCATCTGAAAATCAAGCAAAGAAAATTAAAAATTACCAGGTGAAGATTTTCGGCCTCTCACTTTCAGTCCCGAATTCTAAGGCTTCCTCGGTTTCCTCTGGTCTCTTCGGTCCTCATCCATCAGGATCCCTCTGTTTGACCTTCCTCCATCTTTTTTTTTTATTCTCTACTCCACCGTAACTCCCTCTCTCTCGGCCCCTTTTTTCTTTTCTCTACTCTCGGCCGCTCCCTCTCGGTGCTTTTTCTTTTCTCTAACGCCCTCTCTCTCCGGTGCTTCTTGCCCCCTCTGCTCTCCCTTTCTTTTTTCTCAATTGCCTCTCCCTGCACCCCGCGGCCAGCCTCTCACTCTTCCTTTTTCTTTTTTCTCGGTCGTCTCTCCCTTCTCTCCCTCTTCTTTCCGTCTCCTCTCGGCCTTCTCTCTGCTTCTGGAGCTCCGCGGCCGAGCTCCCCCACTCAATCTCTCCTCCTTCTTTTCTCTCGCTCGCAGTCCACAGTGGCTCCCTCTGTTTTTTCGGCCCTCTGTTTTGTGCTCAGCCCCCTAATTCCTCTCAGCTCTCCTTCCTCCACTGTTCGTCTCTTCCCGGCCTCTCGTGGGTGTGACAGTTTAAGTTCATCCTCCCTCACTCACACTCGCGGCCGCCTTCCCCTGCCCTCTCTCGACTGTCACGCTCACGGCCACTCTCCCTCGATGCCCTAGCTCCCTCTTCCTTTTCTTCTTTTCGTGTCCAGCCCCCCTTCCAACCCTGTGTCTCCTGAGCCCTCTATTAGGGCTCCCCCATGTCTCACGCATTTGGACCTGAGCCCCGAAATGGGCTCAGATGATCCACCTTAGGATGAAGCAATTTCAGCTCAAGTTTAAACCCCTTTTTTTTTTTAAGGATTTCAGTTTTAATTTAAATTAAAATTTTTTTTAATTTCTTTTTCTCTTCTTTTTTTTTCTATTATTTATTTATTATTTATTATTATTGTTGTTTTTTATATTATTTTTTATTATTATTATATTTATATATAATTTTAAAATTACCCGGACAAAATACGGTGTTCACAGAATCAAACAGAACCTAGTTGCCTCTATCACAAGTTTGACTCATACTTAATAAGTTATGATTGAATCCTATCACGAACAAGACTTCTTCAATTGATGTTTCTGGGTTTCTACCAATAATTTCAATCCCAACTATCTTGCCAGACTGGTCACCACCAAAAGTAACCTTTCTTCCTTTCTTATCTCTCAGCACAATGAATTTTTCTTTGTCTCTAGTCGTGTGTCTTGAACAGGCACTATCCATGTATCATTGTTGTTTTTCTTGGCCTTGAAACACACCTGTAAAACAAATTTCAGTTCTTTTTTTAGGTACCCATATTTGCTTGGGTCCTTTCTTATTAGTAGAAAAATCCTTGGGAATTCATTTCATCCCATTACCATTTCCTTCCTTCTTGTATATACCGGTGGAAGACATATGACCCTACTTGTTATAGAAGTGACAAGTGGAGAAAGGGCTAGAGAAAAGAGATACATGTATGAAATAACGATGATAGTATCTGTCCTTTTGATTTTTAGGAGCTGGGAATGACTTAATGTTTTGAGTTGGTTTAATGTTATTAGCATGCACAAAATTTCTCAGGTAAAGATTTTGTTTCTTGGTTTTCAGTTTCTCCTTGATCGCATATGGATCATATCCTAAACTAGTTTTATTTTGATTTACAACTTGGTTTTCCAGTAACACTTTCAGCATGTCCTTACCTCTAGTAAGTTTGGTTAGAGTTATGTGGAGATACCTATTCTTATCTCTCAACTCAATTCATGAGACACAGACAGAAGTGGTGAAAGAAGAAAAAAACTGTGAAGTAGTGCAAGATATATGAGATTTACTTTCAAGCTTGTGTATTTTCTTTTTAGCTTGATTCAATGGTTTAGATACTTTGATAAATTCAGCCGTCAACTCATTGAATGTATTATGTAATTCATTGTGGAAAGATTTAGAATCATTTACCTCAGAATCACTATCACTCTCTTAGTTGTAATTCTTCTCCTCCTCTGTAATCTCTTGAGCCATCAAGTATAGATTGACAATTTCATCATCTTCTGCTGCTTCCTCTTCATTTGAACTATCTCACCAAATGGAAGATACAAAGGCTTTCTTCTTTTCTCTTTTGTCAACCTTCTTGTTCTTTCCTTGTTTTTTGCTCAGCAGAGGACATTCCCATTTAATATATCCAGGTTTCTTGCATTCGTAGCAGATGATGGAATCTTTGTTCTTTTTCTTGTTGTTGGTGGCTCCATCTTTCTTTGCAAACCTTTTGAATTTTTTCTTTCCATACATTTTGCTAAATTTTTTTTACCAACATGGCTATCGTCTCGTAATCTAACTCAGCATCTTCTTCTGAATCATCATTAGCTTCTGATTCTACTTTGAGAGCTAGACTCTTCTTCTTCTTGTTATACAATGTAGATTCTTTGAGGGCCTTCATCTTTCCTTCATATTCTTCAAGACTTCCAAAGAGGGCTGTGATAGATGTCATTGATTCCCCTCTTACTTCTTCTATTGTTGTCACCTTTGGTTGGCACTCAATGGGTAAGACTCTAAGGATTTTTCTGACTTTTTCAGATTGGGTGTGTTCTTTTCCAAGACTCTTCAGCTGGTTCACAATAAGAGTGAATCTCTTTTGCAAATCTTTGATATTTTCACCGTCTTTCATCTTGAAGCTTTCATATTCTCCTATGCACATATTCAATTTTTTTCTCTCACTCCGGTTGTTCCTTCATGAGCAATCTCCAAAATGTCCCACATACATTTAGCTGTTGTACATTGGGATGCCCTATAGAATTCATCTTGGTTGAGGGCACTGACTAGGCAGTGCTTAGCTTGATAATTAAGAAGAACCCTTCTCTTATCTTCCTTGTTCCATTCCTCTTCTGGTTTCTCTCTGTACTTCTTGTCATCTTGTAGTTTCATCTGGATGAATCTGCTTTCTGGATAGCAGACCAAATATCCAAATCAATGGATTGAAGATAGATTTACATCCTTATCTTCCAGTATCCATAATGTACTCAACTGAAGCCAGGAGGTTTGTTGGTGTTGTTTCCTTTTGGAAGAATGCCTTCACCAAAGCCAGCTATATCTTCTCCCGGATTGTTAATCCTTTAACTAGGAGTCTAGGCTCTGATACCACTTATTAGTTCAGCTGGCTTCCCAAGAAGGGAGGTGAATTGGAAAGTTTGAATTTTTCTACAAAAAGAAAATACAATAGTGATAATAACAAATTACTGAAAAATAGAATATAAGAAATAAAGAACAATGAGAAGGGGACACGGTTATTTATCCTAGTTCGGTTTGCTCCACTTAACCCACTTCCAGTCCTCAAGCCACCACTTGAGATTTCTCCACTATCTCTTGCAAGATTTGAATGGGTTATTACAATGACCTCAGCACAACACCAGTTTGAACTTTAAGCTGTACAAACCTCTCTTACTTTTCTCACTCAAGAGTAAGAACAACTTTCTTAGTGTATTCTCACACTAAGTACTATTTATAAATGTGTAGAAATATACAGAATTGAAACTCTATCTCAAAAGAGTGGATTGAAAGTTTAAGTACAATTAATGAGTTAAACAGCAAATAGGAAAGCTTTGAAAGAATTAGTAATTAATTCTGCAGCATTTTGGTATTTTTATGTTTTTCTCATTACCCAACAATTTAAATGATGTCTTATTTATAGTTTTGGAGCAAAACTATTCGTTGGAAATAAAGATTAGCCATTACTCTCAGAAAAATAGCCGTTCATCTACCTCATTAAATACATTTGACAGAGGTTATGCGGATAACCTTCTTAGGTTATGCGAAAACGGGTGACTGTTTACTTTTGTTTTCAACGTAGTCCTTTCGTTATGCGGATAATGTGCTTCCCAAAATGATTAAGTTTTAGCTCAAACATATTTTCATGAAAACCTATTCAGTTGTTAGAATAACATTAAGTTTTTCTCAAATTGAGTTTTTGTAAAACTTAGGTTATCAGGATAACCTGTCAAGGTTATGCGAATAACTTGTTTAACCGAGGAAAGTCCAAATACTCTTAAACATAGATTATGCGGGTAACCTTTTAACAGAGAAGAGTTCAAGTGCTCTATGACACACGTTATGTGGATTACCTCCTTAAGTTATGCAAATAACAGAATGCACAGTACAATTTGCCTTCACTGTTCACTCTCTTATGCGAATAAGGTGCCTACCTTGTCAGAATAACCACCTGGAGAGACTTGAGAATATAGTCCCCAAACTATGTGATGTAGATAACCTCAATCCCCTTTCATGAAATTGAAGAATGGACTTTAGAGAAGTTTTGAGATTAAGTCTTTATCATAATAACATTCAATGGTTATGCGCATAAGGTAAAACATTTTCATGAAAACAAGGTAAACACTTAGAAACATCTTTGAACTTAAAACTTTATCTTCATAAGGTAGCTCTTTTTATGAAAACCATTTTGAAATTATGAGCTAATCATAAATCATTCATTTAGACATCTCATTTAATATTGGGTGAATTAAAATTCAAAGCTTAACTATCTTCTTTTACAAATAGCTTCATAAAATATGTGAAACAATTCTTCAATTTTTAGGAAACTCCAACTTTGTTCTTCATTTTCTTGAGTTCCTTTGATGTGAGATTTCCAAACTTATTTGTTTAGAATCATAAAAACTATCTGAATTAACACATAGTCCAAAAGTCGATATATCACTAATTTAGAAGCTTTCATCCTTGAGAAAGTGCAAATGATTGGGAGTTCAATTTTTATCATTTATATATGAAACAAATTTAGTTGGAAAGAGTCTACTCTTTTTGCTTAATACCCTAAGGGAGATTGGTCTCTTTTGCCTAGCGGGAATACTCTTGATCCAATATTGCAAAAACAGATGCTAAAGTATTCAATGACAAGACATATCATAAGAGAAAAGAAAATGGTAACATGGCATAAATCATTAAATTTAACTGCAATTTTAATGGTATAGGTGTTGATAGTTAAAATATGAAACATAAGGGTCTTAGTATTAAACTTTTAAAGATCATGGGGTTATATGCATCTGACCCAAAATTCCCCAATGTTTTATATATTTTAGCCTAATTTTAAACCAATTCTTGGATAATAGACCAAATGTATTCAAGTCAATTGCTTGGCTACTAGTCAATAGTCATTGGCAACTGGTCAATGATGACTAATCTGTCACAGTTGGTTGCCAGTCACTAGCCGTTAGTCAACAACAATTGGTTGTTGATCACTATCACCGTTGTTGATCAATGGTTGCTAGTAGCCAACCAATGGTCAACAGTAGCTAACGGTGGTTATTGGTCAATGATCATCAGGTGTCAACAATAACTAACAGTGGCTATCCATTGATTTTAAATTATGATAAAGTTCCTATTTTGGTCTTAATATGTGATTTTCCAAATGTTTTTTCTCCAAAATATTTCTAGTTTTTGAGAAAAAATTTTGGGAAGAAAATATATGGGCTCCATATTTTTTTTCTCCCTCACTTTTCTTTCTTCTCTTTTATTTTTTACTATCCAAATAGGAAAAAATCTATTTTCTCTTCTATTTTTTCCTTTAGTTTTTTTGTCCCACTATTTTTCTTTCCATCTAAACATAATGGTAATCTTTCTCCAAACATTTCCATGTAATTTTGTTTTAATTTATTTAATGTTTCTCCACATATTTTAATAATTTTTTACTTGAATTTTTCAATAAAGTTTAGATGTTAGAATGTTGAGTATGCTTTTTAATTAATTTTTAAGCTATTATCTCTCCCTTGCATTGTTAAAAAAAAATGTCTAATTTCATTCTTAAGGAAAAAATCTGTAACTAAGTTTGACTATAAAAAAATGTTTTTACTCAACTTCAAAATCAATAAGGTTTAAATGTTGGATCATGCTTGAGGGAAATTCATGTGTTCTTTTTTTTTAATGCAATGGAGCAATAGTTTAAAAAGCTTTTGTCAACTAATTTTGTCTTTGCAACTGCATTCCTTGGTGGCTTGTCCTGGCCTTGTTCGATATTATAAGATGGAGAAGAAAAAAATACAAAGAATAATAATTAAGCCCCTATTTAGTAGGGGATTTTAGAGAGGAAGAGAGGAGAGTTGGTCCCCTTCTCCTATTTGGATTTACAAATTCCCAAGGAGGGGAGGGGAGCAACTTCCCTCCTCTTGTTTGGATCCATATTTTGACAAGGAGGGGAGGCTCCCCTCCCCTTCTTTTCTAACCCTCCCCTGGGGTTTTGTAAGAGAGAGTTTTTTCTTTTTTCTTTTGACTATATTATCCTCAGGCAACAATGAAAGAGCCGATAAAGAGAATGAGTGGAAAGAAGAGATGATGTGCTTTCGAAAACCCAAAACCTTCTTCTTCGAAAGTCATATATCGGGCAAATGAGAGTGAAGACGAAGAAACAGGGGAAGAAGATGAGGGCGAGATCTAAGAAAAAAAAAGAGGAGAAGCAAGCTTTATTGATGAAGATGCAGACGATTTACAATAAACAAATAATTTAAAAAAATAGAGTGGAAGATACTCCATCATAGAGCACTACACTACTGATGAAGAGGGTGTGGAAAATAAAAGAAGGAAAGGGAAATGTCGCTTTTGGATGAATGAAAATGGTGCAAAGAAGTATTTTGTGAAGTAAAAGAAATAAAGCTAGATACAAATAAACAAATAACAATGAGAAAAAAATAGAAAAGTTAGAAAAATAAAATTTTCACGAAATTTTTCCATTCTAATGATCAAAATACCCCCTCAAAATTTTAGTCTCTATGGATTATGGTCTATAAGAAAATGTTACATTAGATAGATTATATTCCCAATTAAATAAAATGTAATATAAATCAGATTAAATTTTGATTCAAGGGCATTAAATTGACTACGGGATAAATTTTAGCTCAATTTAAGAAAAAATGAGGTAGAATAATAACAATAAGGAAAATAAAATACTAAAAAATAAATTTATGTTACAACTTTAATAAAATAAAATAAATTTATGTTACTAAAATTTTTAATATATGAGATTAGGTTTTGATATGCTTAAAATAAAAAAAAAACAAAAGAAAATAATTTTTAAAATAAAAGAATAATAGAAAATAACTTTAATTATTGTAGGGGTAAAAATAATCAAATTATTATTAACTCCCCTTCCTCCCCTTCTAAACCAAACAACAAATTATTAAAATCTCTCCCCTCCCCTTTCTTTCCTTTCCCTCCACTTCCTTCCATCCCTCCCCTCCCTTTCCTTACATTAAAATCTTCTCCCTCTCCTCCGTTTCCTTCTATCATACCAAATAAAGGTTAAGACTCCATTTGGTTCGAAGAATTTTGGGAAGAGTGGAGGGGAGAAAAAAATTTTAATCTTATTTTTTTCTCAAAATAAATAAGGGGATGAAGCATTTTTTCTCCCATCCTTAGTCAGGAAGGAGAGGAAGGAACAAAAATAAAAATACTTATTTTTTCTTATTTAGATTAAAAAAAATAAAATAAATTTTCCTTCCCTTCCAAAATCACTCAAATCAAACGGAACCAAGAGTTAGCCCAAGGCATCTCATAAACTAAAAGGTTTTAAGCAGAGCAAGAGGCTAAGTTTTCTTACCACTAAATACATATTAGAATTTAATGGCAAAAAACAATAAACATATTACGATTTACACTTCAATAGTAAATTCATAATTCAGCAACCACATGAATCAAGATCCATTTAACGGTTACTGGCCCCCCAAAAAAATGCGTTTAGCGATTAAAAAACATTAACCTCACCATACAATATTCTAACTTGTCCAATGAAATAGCCCTCACTTTAACTTTTTAAAAAAAAAAAACAATAAATATTATATGTGATAAGAAGAAAGTGGGGGAAAATAAGTAACCATACACTCTGTACATTCAAGCAAATTTCAACTGATTAACAAATTAGAATATATCGTATTCTAATCTATAGATATATGTATATATCATACACTAAAGATCATCTGGGTGAAATTAAACATAATCATTCAGATACTTTATCCTTTAGACATAGATACCATATGCAGAACCTGCCTTGGGCCATTATTTCCTTCACAATTCACATATCGGCTCTAGTGATCTAGGGCTTGCCCCTCCTCATGCATGATGGACATTTATATTGCTTTATGCTCTCAGCCTTTGCAGGGGTAATCTTCACACATTTCCCATGGAACCACCTCTCACAGATATCGCAGCCAATCCAAAATTCATCTGCATTGTAATTTCCACCACAGCTCCCACAAAGGGTTTCGCTATGCTCATCATTATCCTCCTCATAACCCTCATCTGCAAACTTGGGATTGCTTTTAACTTGCCCATCACTTGATCTCTGCAGAAAAATGCATTGCACATCAAATACGGAAAACATATAGTGCCATGCCAGGGATTGTAAGCCTTGGCTTGGTTTATAGTAACTGTTATTCTCGTGGGACAATAACAAAATCCCAAAGTGGTTGAATTGAACAGAAAGATTTGCATAATCCAATCCACTACAATACTCCCCGGTTTCAATTTTATTGAAGGGATGTGACTTAAAGATAACATTCTATGGCTAGTATAGCACTTCGCTACTTGCACTTCTCAAAAGTTGCCTCTAAAAGTTGGTTAAGAAAAAAATTATAACAAATAGATGTGAAGTGCATTTTATTGTAATTTTTTCAGAAAAAGAATTTCTTTTGTTTTTCATTTGAAGAACAAAAATGTACAAATCACGTTTTAATAGCATGTTAGCGAATACTTTAAGAAGCCACATGTTCCTTTCTTTTCCAAACACAGAATATCTAGAAGAGTTAAAAATTTAACAATGAAGTACCAATGACATAGTTGATTCCATTGGTTTTTTTTTTTTTTGGGCCAAGTAGATTACTTTGCTTAAAAGGCAGCTCACAGGAAATACCATATTGAGGTCACCCATCCAAAAGAAACAAAGAAGCAGTTACCGCCCCCAAAAAAGAAAAATCACTGACCTTGGTGCTGCCCCTTGACTTGCTTCCACTGTCCACAGTTAGCTTATCCTTTATTGGCTTTCTCTCAGTCACAACTTCAAAGACAGTGGGAAGATCATTGATCAAGCTAAATAAACGCTTCCTGCCATAAAGAATCAATTGATCATCAATAGATAGAGCCATATGATTAGTAGCTGCTGATGATGTGGGAAAACAGCTAAAACAAGAAAACAAATCAGAGATATCACAGCTTCTAATATCTCTGCCTATTCTAGCAGTTTCTATATAAAGGATAGGTGATTCAATTTGTTCCCCTCATATAATCCTTATATGAAAGATTGCAAACAATTCCATTGCCAATATTTCTTTTATTTACTAAAAAATAACTGAGGATTATAAATAATCAAACTCTGTTGATGTTACTAGAAAGATGTTTTCTCTCCAGAACTTTTAAGAGGTTTCATGTACTAAAGCTCGCATGCATAAACCTATTTAGCTTCAGATTATACCATGGAGCAAATAGGATCAGTACCACTTCATTAATAAACATTAAATTTCCTTTAGAAACCGTTCATTCAATATGATATTAGTGCCACTTGAGCAAGAACTCATTATTAACCATTGTTTTCAGCTTCAATATTTTATAAGCTTAAGCATGTCCTTAACATATATTGAGCACGATAAACTAGAATTATCACCACATGCATGAACCTGCACAAAAGCTAGATTGTACCTTTCATTGCGGTTGAGACGGGCCCCAAGATAAAAAGCCACAGAAAGCAGCCATGAATCACTGTGGACGGCAACAAGAGAAAGCCAGTCCCTGCGATGCATGCCATCTCTAGCAAAATTGATTCCAAGAGCTGGCTCAGGAAGCTCTGGGGGAACTTCCTCTGCTGGCAGGGTTACTTCCCAAGTTTCATTTGGATGTCCATAAAGACACAAGTTCTCCTTTTCTAAAACAGATACAAAGGGAACTTTAAATTCAATGGGATGAACATAAACGGTTGGAATGATTAAACCAAAAGAACTAAGAACGAATTCCAGCAGAGCTGCACATTTGGAGTTGAGATGATAAAGGGTACTAAAGTAACAGTAAACTTCAATAAGCTGAGTTGAAATTCACTCGGAAATCCAAAATCATACATATACCAGAACTTTAATTCAAACAGTTATAGCATTTTCAAATTTCATGCTGAAATCGAGCAAGGTAATCAAACAGAGGAACTTGTAACAATTCCAGTACTAACCAGGTCTAAGTAACAGTAACTAAACAGCACAAGAGGCATGCAAACCTTTGACTTTTGTTTCCCTCGAATTCTTTGAGAAAAAGGAAGTCAACGTGATCAATCTAACGAATACTCATAATTTACACAAACAAGATTTATAATCACGAAATTCTGCTACAAAAGATGCAAGCAAACAAAAAAGTAACAAAATAAGTGTAATTTTACATAATGTCAAACAAAAAATCAGATCGAAGGCTTCGCGTTACCTGGATCACAGAGTCCGTAAAATTCATCCACATCTGAGAAGGAAAAACAAGAGAAAAACAAAATTGTGAGATGCAACACATGAATTTAGAAAAAGTCACATTCAGGAAATGAATTAGAAGCGAAGAAAGTAATTAAGTAATTAAAGAGAGTAGAACCTTGAGTCAAAGCACGAACAACACCGGCTCTCCGAGCACTATAATCCTTGAAGATCTCTTCCACGGTGCGAGGACTAGAAGCCATTTCCATGAACAGCAATTGAGATCTAAGTGAAAGGGTTGGAATCGAAAGCACTAGGAGGAAGAAGAAGAGGAAGTGAAGAGAGAAGACGAAGGGAGCATGAGAAGAAGGGATCGAAGAGATCGAAGGTGACAGAGATGCATGTGATCTGTGGAAACGGTACAAAGAAACAGGAGAAAAGAGAGAAAGAAGAGGAAAAACAGGTGAGAGTGGTGTGTGTAAATAACGCTATTTGCTCCTGTTATTCTCGCATTTACGGTTTTACCCCCCTCCCCTCAATTTGGATGTGAGAATGATGCAATTAAATTAAATGAATTTTCTTTTATTTATTTTTCGTAAAAAATATTTATCATATTTTTATTTTATATTTTAAATTATGAACTCTAAAATCTGACTATAAAATATAGGAAAAATAAAAAATAGTGTATAGAATTTTTTTTAAAAAAATGTAGAATGTTTAAAACACTTTACATACTAGATTTAAATTCCTTCTAAAGAATCTAAATTCTCTCTTTTCTTTTTTGCTGTTCTTTTAAGTCATTACTTCTATTGTTCTTGTGTGCCCTCCTTTTCTTATTAATTAATTTATTATGTAATAGAGGGAATAAAAACATGAGATGCTTCGTGTTGTTCAACATTTTCTTTTGGCAAAACTTTATTAATTAACTAGCAAATTATAGTTTAATTTAATTTTTTTCAGTGGAACTCATTATCTACTAAAATTACATGCCCAAAGTCTGAACAGTGTCTTGTTAATTTCATTTATGTAACATAATTAATGAAGACAAGTGATATTTACAGTTTTTTTAATCATATTAAGAATTTTTTTTCTTTTTTTCACTTTGTATGCTCTATAAGCCATTAATTGTTCATTCATTGGGGAAAATATAGGAGATATTTAATTAATCTTTAATTTTAAAATGAAAGATGAGGAGAAAGAATTTAGTTGAATGTTGGAAGCTCGTAAATTGACCAAGTAGAGAACTTCAACTTCTCTTTTTGAGGGCAATACCAAGTCAAAGGTTGACCAACGTTCCTTTTGAAAGCGGAGGTTTAATAAATAAGTCAACGATGGCTGGATCTTTTCATTTAGTACTAATAAAAAATATAGGGTCGGATTTCACCAAATAAATAAATAAATAAATAAATAAATAAAAAATCATAGTCTACCCCAAAAAAACGCCCAAAAAAGAGTAAAGGGTCGGAGTGTTAAATTCAACCTACCATTTACGGATAATAATATATAGATATATATATATATATATATAATACGATTTTAAGGCAGAAGCAGCCTTCAGTTCCTTAATAATTTTAATAGGAATTAAATTTAGGGATGCTTTTTAATATTTTAATTATTAATTTTTAACCAAAATATACAAAGCATAAAAAATCAATTAATTAAAAACTTGATACTAAGTATATAAACAAACGATTATAACTACTATCTTTTAATTTAATATTACCTTGTAACTTGTCTTGTCTCAACATATAAAATGGAAGCAATACTCTAGTCTTCAATGGCATGATTAGATGAGATGAGAGATAGAAGGGATAGAGAAGGTAAGGATTCCGTGAAATATTTTCCTCTCTTTCCTATACAAGTGATACTAATATGAAGAAAAGAATATCAAAAGTTTTTAAACTTCCTTCTCAAAATCTTGCCTCCTTTGTATTATTAAAATTTCTTCATGAAAGAAATAGTAAAAAACAAAGAATAAAATCTTCCAAGCACAAGAAAAAAAAATTCTGTATATCCATAGTTTTTCCTTTTATCTCCTACTATTCTCTTCAGATTTCAACTCAAATTTGCTGTATTGTGCAGATGAGCTGCAGACAATTCGAACATTACAGTCATAAAGCTCAGCAATATCCTTAACCATAATTACCAAAAAGGGGTCAAAATTAAAAAAAAAAATAAAAACCTTCAATTGAAGCATATGGTCCCAATGTAGTAATGTGCAAGAATGAAGCGGATGAAACAAAGGGAAAATAAGACGACAGCAAGAAAGGTCCTAACCTGGAAGCACAAAGAAACTCAACTGTGGCCAACACTTTCATAGAAACAAGTGGCTAAACAAAATTCTTAACACCCAAAGAAGACCAGAAAATAAATAAAATTAGAAGAAATAAGCAACAAAACAAATATCAAACTCCTAATAAACTGTTCTAATAGATATCCAGTTCACCAAATCAAGAATTTCCATTTATAATCGGAAATCAGCAAGTAGAACAAATGCAATCAATCTTACACGATTTGGTTAAAATGGTGGGAGGGAGAGCTACCTCCAGTGTTTATGGAGATGTTAATAATCTCTTAATGCCGCTTTTCTGCTCTGATGTAAGCCTGGAGGGGAATTTGATATTAAACTTGATTCTCAAGTTCCCCTTCTTGGAAGGTTCTTTGGGAATGGGCATACCCTCTCCTTTGACAACTTCTTCATATGTGGGACTAATGATGGAGCTGACTGGTACAGTAAGATTCCGCCCATCCAGGGTTGTCAGCTGTGCCGTGTAACCTGTCAGTGCTTCAACCAGAGAAATCTTTTGGGTGACAATAAGATCATTGCCATCCCGCTTGAAGACACTATGAGGCTTCTCATCAATAATAAACACAAGGTCTGCGGGTATGACTCCTCTTTGTTCGTTTCCCTTCTCAGGAAATGTTATTTTGGTACCTTTCTTCCAACCTGGCTTGATCTCAATTGTAAGAATTTCCTCTAATGTGGTGGGCTTCCTGTACAAGAAGAAAAGATATGGTAGACTAAGTAGTAGAGGCACAATTAATTCAAAATACTTTAGTTCATTGGAGTCTAAGTTCACTATTCTAATCTTGAGATGGCCCTGCAAGTTTCATATCTTGACATATAGAAAACCATGAAAACACCGAACTTAAAAACTGAAGCTGTGCAGTGTCTAGTGCGATTTGGACACTCATATCAAATATGAAACTTCAATTGGCAGTATATGTATTAGCGAGTAAATATTCATAAAACCATTAACCAATTAATTTTTTATAAAGTATTTAACCCATAGCCCATCAGTTAGGTAGCTAACTTGTATAGAGTCAATACTAAACTGCACCCTAAAGTAGTGCCTAGTAGCAGAAACAACTTTACATAATTAAGGATCTACATACGATAAAAATCCTCACTTCCCCACTGAGTGGGAATAAGGTTGCAATAAATGACCTCAAAATGCACTAAAAAAACCGTCCCCAATCAACTGTGAGCATCTCAAATTCCAAGACACAATACCAATACTAAGAGTAGAAACTGCCTGTAAATTTAAGCACCTACAGCCTTGAGAAAAATTTAGTCTGCTGATGTTGCCAGTGAGCTCAACAGGTAACAAGGTTGAACTCCTTCAAAATTAAAAATACCATATGTACTTCAAACACATTTTAGCAAAATCACAAACCCATAAATAAAAATCTACCTAAACCAAAGCCTACATGGAAAACAACCAGGGATTCCCATGATCTGTCTTATCTTCACTAACTTGAACAATAATTCCACTCAAAAAAGAGAAAGAAACCAAACAACCACATTCCTTAATCCGTCATATACCAGTTCTTGTATTACTGAGTTAAAAGTTCAAACAAAGAGTGAACAGAAAAAGTGTACATAGCATGAAGTGAAAAAATCAGTAATAACTTTCTTTTCTTTTCTGGCCTGAGACAATCTCAGGAATACTCACGACAACTAAATTATCTAGATATGTATGTCACTCGTTAAGACCTTATCATGTACAATTGTAGAATTCATACAGGACAAAATTCCTTTTATATTTTCAACGCAATTAAACAAATCATTTATCCTTAGTCTAGCTTTCCAACTTTTGCAATGTCCACATCTAGCATCCCCCTTCATCTTTATTCCAGTCGTGCAAGTTAGAACCTCAAAATCTTATATCCTCATCTTAAATTACAGAAGACAGATCAAATTTCTCTCAATACTTCAATTCTAGTTTATCAAACACAAAATCCCTAAAAGACTGAGAATCCAGTCTTACCAATGCAGCTTTTCCCCTCAAGTATAACTAAATCAATGGTAAAAAAAAAAAAAAAAAAGACGCCAACAGCATTGAGAAAGGTACTAAAGTAAAAGGGCATGCACCAGTAGTGTGAGTTTTGTAGCCTCCACATCTAATAAAGTTGCAGATTAATTTATCTCAATATTTTGTTTCTTGTTTAGCAGACATGGGGTTTATAGAAGACAAAAGGCAATGCAATCTTAATACTGCTGTTTTTTTTTTTTTTTTACTCACAAGTGTAACCAAGAACAAAACTAAGTGACTGTAATAAAGAACCAAATATTAAAGTAAATATACAAAAATCAGGGTGAATGATATGATGATGAACCAGGCCATCAACAAATAAACTTTAGATTCAACAGTGATGCAAAGCTTTTCATACAACATGTACAAATCAAATTCACAACGCAATTAGCAGTCAGCATCTGTACTTCATTCTTAGAATTATCACCAAAAGACCAACTGGAAGACTTGAGATATTTACCAATCATAAGACCTAGATAAAAACTGCACAATGATGTGATCCAGGACTAAGGGTAACCTTTTCACCTGGGACTTTTGCACTTATCCAACTCAAATGGCATTGTATTATGCTCATAATTGTGGAGTGTTGAGGTTCACCAATCTATGTCTGGATTCAAGAGACCAACCCATAAAAAGATACAAAGATTGAATATAACTACATTTATAATCCCCAACCCTGCTAATTGAACAGAAAAGGCCAATCAAAGATGATTTACAATTGTCACGGTCATATAACCCTAGGTTCTGCATGAAAATTATGCGGGGGCAAAACATTTAAATTACATGTAAACTAGAAATACATTTATTATCTTATTTAAATAGCCTCTTATACATTCCAAAATCCAACTAAGGGGTTTCAATTAATGACGTAAATCATACACAAACACTTCTGCTGTGATTTATCTAGAATGAATTTAAAACACAACAAAGAGCGTAGGTAACTAGGCAAAGAACTACCCAGCAAAAGATGCAGATCTTACGAAACATAACATGCTTAATAATATCACACTGGCCACTAATTAAATTCTGCAAAGAAACAGGACATAACAATGCAGAGCCTCTAAAAGCACTAGGAAAACAAGAAATGCATATATGTCAAATTTCAAGCCAACTCAGGATCCACTTTACCATTGGAAAGTTGATTACTCTGAGCATGTGAGACTACAAATTCATTGCTGAATTTCAAATAAATAAATGAATCTACCCAATTATGTTTAAAGCCAACCAAAGAGACAAATGAACAAATAAATACAAAACATTAATGCGCACAAAGCATCAAACTTTACTTGATTTTTGGGGTCCAATTACCGACCATTATATTTCAAGTAAAACTCTTGTATTGCAGTATTTCTTTCCCTTTTTAATTAAACAATGAGCAAAGGGACTATTAGTTAAAACAGGCATCTCACCCACTGGAATCGGTAACATCCCTAGAAATTTTCATTTTCTTTGTTGTTCCTTTATACAAATCCTCCAAACTGCATGGCAGGTTTCGTTCTATGGGTGCGCCTTTCCTTGCCATATTCCCAGAGCCCTCTCCAGCTCCACTCCTAAATGAAGTGAACATATCATCGCCGAACATACCGCGAGGAAACCCAGAAGCACCCGCACGACCACCCATATCACCCATTCCACCAAAGGGACTGGAAAACCCAAAGAACTCTGAAAATATATCGTCTGCGCTCCTGGGATTAAACCGGAACATAGTTGGACCACCATCAGAACCACCAGAAAATCCGGAACCTGGAGGTGGTACCTGTCCCTTCAATCCCTCCTCACCGTACTGATCATATACTGCTCGCTTTTGTGGATCACTCAGAACCTGTTTGAAATTCAAAACCCACTTATTCATACGGACACTATAGATTCAATATCCTGAGAAAAGTGGCAACTTTGAGGCATCAAATTTGAGACAACTTGAGTAGTTTACAAAATTGCCTATTTTAACCAAATTCCCGATACATTGAGATTGAATTGAGAAAGAGAACAATTGAATGATAGAAACATACATCGTAAGCCTGGGAGATTTGCTTGAATTTAGCTTCGGCCTCTTTCTTGTTGTTAGGGTTTTTATCAGGGTGCCACTTCATGGCAATCTTTCGATAGGCTTTCTTGAGATCATCATCTTTGGCGCTTCGGTCTACCTGAAGAATCTTGTAGTAGTCGACACCCATGACTTATCCCTCTCTCACTCTTCGTGTCTCTGCGTGTCGTGGCCGGAGTGTGCGCCTAGTCACCGGTCCGAGGAATGGAAGGGAAGGACCTCATCGACAGGAAGGTATCGAAAACTGGGCTCACCTTAAAGATAAAACTATCTCATTGCTCGGCCCAAATGTCTATTTCTTCACACATAAATGTGTTATTATTATTATTATTGTTTTATCCATTCATAAAAATATATCACACTGTTGTAAAGAGAAGTTAATTTTTTTTTATATCAAAGATTGAAGTTTAAAATTATCTAACATAGCAAATAATTAAATAGCCTGAATATTTATTATTCACACTCTAATGTTCTCTTGCAGGTAAATTAGTTAATATAGAATGATAAAAAGCCTGTATAATTCCTGTTTTGACGATGAATTTTGGTGAAGAGGGGACAGAATTAAGAAATGATGAATTTTTTTTTTGTCTTGAATGAAATTAAGTCTAAGGAAACATATTAAAATTTTAATATGAGAATATGAAGTAAAAATAAATTTGGTCATTTGCAACGATGATCATGAATATCAAGTAAATTGAAAATAGAAATTTTTAAATAATTTAAATACAGATTAAATAAAGAAATGGTGAAAGTTATGAATAAATTATGGAAAATTATGGATAAAACAAGAAAAATTAACTGTGGATCAAGTTTTCTGTGTTGATATTTATATGTTCTTCGTTAGTATTCATCTCCATTTAATATATCTTGTGGTCACAAAATCATCTCTTTTGTGACCTCCATGCTCTTCTTTATGGTCTTTCCACGTTTATTATTAATTTATTATCTTGATTGTGTCGTTATGGTTGGTACTAATTCTACTTATACCTTGTAATTTTTAGATGTTAACACTTCTTCCCATCAATTTTAACTTTTAATGAATTAAACAGATATCATTTTAATCTGAACACGAACTCAAGTAGCATTGAATTAATAACAATAAATTTTCAATCACTTAATTAATGGTAGTTATATTTTTAGAAGACCAATATGATAATTTATTCTCTCTTGTTATATTAATCTTTATATACTTTATTAAAATAATTATACATGTTTTCTTATGTATTATAAGAAGTTAAATGTTATCAGAATTATGACTAATGCAAGTTTTATTCAATAGGATAATGAATAATATTGATGATGAGAAAGACAAAATAAATGAATTATATTTTAAATTTCATCTCCAGTTTAAAGAATAATATATCGAAAGTAATCAAATTCAAGAATATCGAGTATTACAAAATGGAAAATAACAGTTAAGGTTCAAGATATATAAAACTGATGGCAAACAGCTTCAAAAATTAAAATTTCTCCAAAAATATTATATTCGGTAAATTATTATCATTTGCGTTTATCAAAACTAACTTATACTCTTTAAAATTATAATATAATCTTTTTCGATAATATCATATTATATGTTCTAGATGCAATAACTCATATATGCATAGGAAATAATAAACTTTAAGGAATTATAATTTAAATGTAAAAAAAAAATACAAAGACTAAAAAACTGTAAAGAGGCATGTTTTTCAAAGGACAGACTGTATATTTAATCCCAGAAAGAAAGAAAACATATACAAGCGACATCTCATCCCTTCATGTTTCCCCTACAAATGGTCAGCCCAACCCTTACCATTTTTTATTTCTACCATGAGCTTGATAATTGCTAATGATAGCCAGGAATAAACAGATGATGTATATAGCCACAGACTAACCAATCTGACAGTGAAATGCTTAGACAGTAAAAATCTTCCTTACTTTCTTCATGTTCCTACAACAAACAGGGCAAGTACCATCTGCTTCTGCTATCCTGCAATCATACATTGGTCATTTCATTTACGACCCACCACAAGATTCTCCATAAAGTAATGATGAGGACTTTAGTTTACCATATAGTTGAAATCCTATATATGCACACAATCACAGATGTATTGGCGTATATCAAAAAGTAATCTAACTCAGACTGTGAGAGCAGAAAGCAATCGTTCTTAGATCATAAATCAAAAGTTGAGATTAATAAATGCTTATTCAAATTTTTATAGTAATCTCAACTATTAAATTATGACTAAGATGATTATGTCTTCCTCTCACTCTTACCTAAAATCACTCCTCACACTTGATACACTCTACATTCTCACAAGCACTAAATAAGAGTGATATATATATATATATTTTAAAAAATAAATGTATCTACATTGTCTAGAACATATACAACATACACATACACCCGAAATATGAGCAATATATTGAAGTATCTGCGAATACGCATTAATTGAAGATAGTCTACTGAACAGGCTTGTTGATGCATAGATTAGTAATTATCAAAGTGGAAAAGATAATGCAATTTGCTACGCCTGTTAAAAACCATTTGTTTAAGAAAAGGAAACCAGATTTATGAGAAATTATACTTATCCTTAGCTCAGGTGTTTGTTGGATGGTGGGGATTGAAATAAAGCATTAGTTTAAGTCATGAAAAGGACATCCCAATAAATAGAAAAAGAAAGGAAGAAAGTGCCCATCACTGGTCCCCTCTTCTATCTCTTACTACTTTTTAGCAAACTAGCTTCAGAGATGATTTGATAGTTTTAGTTGGGAAGGTGTTCCCTATGCATCTTTGACATCAGAATATAAAGTCTCCAAATCTATTGATGAGGTGATATGCTAGTAATTTCAGCTCTTTTCACTTTCTTCACCTTGGGTACATTTCTAAGAAACCTATGAGCATTATAATGTAACTGAAATGAGAAAGTGGCAATTAATTAATTACCTGGTTCCACATTCAAAACAAGCAACACAGTGTCCACATGGAAGGAAGAAGCAGTCTCTAGGAGCATCAAAGCAAATAGCACAAAGACGCTGGGTATTATTACTAGTTTCACCTTCACCTAAAGACTTCCCATCAATGGAACCCCCGGTAAGAAAGTCAAGATCCTCCTCATCATGTGACATGGAATCATAAGATGAACCCCAACTTGAAAGATCATCATCTTTGTAAGAAAGCAAAGGGGCTCTCGGAGTTGCTGTTTCCCCAAGTTGAACTCTAGCTCTGTCTGCCATGGATTGCTGGAACTTCTCTATGAAGGTGAAGGCCAAATACATAAGCGAAGTCATTCCACCTGTGGTGAAAAATGTAGAATTGGTAAGATATAAAATCATTTTAGTCTTCAAGCAGTGAATAGGAGATTGAATATTTGAACGAATAATATACCCATGACAAGAATATATGAGATCCATCTTGGTCCATAGGACAATCTGACGTGCCACACATCCCTTGAAGTCTTCTAAACCAAGGAAAAGGAAACATGAGACACTTTAATACAGAATGAGAAGATGAACTTATAAGGTACTTGAGCCTAGGGATATCTTATCCTACGGTAGAATTTTAGTAGGATTAGATTTCTAGAATTTGTAGTTGAGTTCATAAAGATTTCTTGTTTATCTGTTTAACTACTATCAATCTAAAGAAATTACCTCTTTCTCATGATATATTAACGGAACTGAATTTTATAGTCAACTGAATCGATAACTTGAACAAATTTGCCCTTTGCAATATTCTGAAGAAATAAACTTCCCAATTATAAAAATATGTAAGAATGGCTACGTACTTTTTCTATTTGCAGTGAGTATATATTCATAGTAATCTTACCTG